>OY728152.1:747063561-749563561 GCA_963277665.1 Viscum album
GGTGATTCGGGTTCTGGTTGATTTGATGAAGGTTTAATATAAGTATTTTTTTCCAAATTTTAACTTTTCCTTCTTCTTTAATAATGGAATGATATTTTTATGGATTAAAAGAGGATTCCTTATGTCTTCCAATGACATAATATCAAAAAAATTATATCAATAACATTCTCAAGTATTAGTGGAATCCTACAATATCTCAGTGGTGTTCTCTTGGTAACTTATCCTTTCGTTTCTATACAATAGTAATGGTTTCTTCTTCCTTCAACTAGTCTCGGATTCTACTATTGATGGTGGTTACCCTTGGGTAAGTGTTTTTCTATACTTACTTTATTTCTTCCCAGAGCCACATTCTATAACCCATGTCATATTGGATTGGAATCCATTCAAGAAACTCTTGGTAGCAGGTCTTGTTCCAGTTGGTGTGAGAACTTGGTTTCGGTGACAATGCTCTTGACAACCTTGATATTTATGTAAAAGACCTTAAGATAGAAAGTTTCATACCATGTAGAGGCCATTTTTGGGATTGTATCTTTGATATGAATTTTTGTTTTATTTTTTAGACAATTGTTTTGTTTGATAACATGTGAGTGTAGATATAGCATAGAGGTCCATTTTGTGATATGGTATGCCTATGTGTGCATTTGTATCCCACAAGATCATTATTTGTTGTTTTATGCTTATGATTACTTATAATGGAAATGTTAAAACTATTTATATGTGATTTGTTGTTATATTCTATATTGTTTTGGTTCTATGCATGGTACCAAATTGACATGTGAAACTGTCATGACTCGGTGTCCCTTTTGGGGGACCATGTTTAGACCTTACATGTGTTATGATGACAGGACTAAGTAGGGTGATGGGGTATGATGGATTGTGTGTCCTAGACTACAAATATGATTGAATATATTACCTAAATCACGAGGTTAAAGTGGGATATAATGGTCAATGTGACATGACCCATGATTCAATAGGTGTTTGATGGTCTATGTGGCCTGGATCAGGAGAAAATAACAGGAAATAATGGCCTATTTTGGTATGAAATGGTGGACTAGGGAATGTGTAGCTTTTAAGAAACCTCAAGTATGGATCATTTTCTTATATAATTTCTATAACCACTCATATGTTCTACTATAATGGAGCTGAATAAGATACATTTGAGGCTCTTGGTGTCTTGGATAGCACACAGACGCTAAGTATTGTTGTTTTCTTGAGTGTTCTCTTATTATTATCATGACATACACTCTTATGAAATTGAAATAATGTTAAGGATGCATTGTTGTTGTACTATTGGGTTTTATTACTCACACCTTTCATGATCATCTCAATGCACATGTTGAATTCAAATATAGGGATATATTCAAGTGAAATGGGCTCATGGAAGATGGTTGAGATAATGATAATGGAGCTTTGAGTGGTGTCGGGATGTACTATGGAGGATTATGTAGATTATTTATTTACTTACACTCTATACTCTATTTTTTATTTCCACAATGAGAGCCTATTTATTTATTTTTATGTCAATTGATTCATTTGATATGACATTGGATATTTGTTTTTTCTTCATATATTACTTTGATTGTTGTTTTTTTATACTTATTATATATTAATATGACATAATGATGAGTGTATAGTATCCCCACTGATGTCCCTAAAGCCCTCAATTCTAGTTAGTATCCTCTTGCATGTGAGGAGGCATGCATGAGGTTTTGTGGAACTCTAGTTCAGACCTGGTTGTTTGGGTTGGGGTCTTACAAAATGGTATCAGAGAATTTTTCTTCTTTTCTTTTGACTAGCATGGGATATAGTAGTTGAAATTAGATAGGCTATGTCAGAATCAGGTAGGGTAGTTTTCATGTGCCTGAAAAATCATTTTTAATATACCTCCAAGTTACTATCGATGGGATTACTGTAATTATTTTATGGGATTTGGTTGTGTTCATACATAATGACAAGTCACATTGGATCACATGTCATATATATACATGTTGTGTGTTTCATACTAGTTCTCAATTTAATTCCTCGAATTATGTTATCTATTTGAGATATAATTTTATTACTTAAATGATTGATATATCTATTTTTAATACTATTTTGAGATATATTTTGGTATTAATTACTTGAAACTGATCATGCTATTATGTTATATATATATGTGTGTGACTATGAATAATATTAAGGGATGAAGGCCTTGGATAATTCTAGGATGGTTATACCTAGGGTTATGTGTAGGCTCCTAGGAGAACCTTTGTGTGATCCCATAGACTGGTTAGGATCTATCTTGAACTAACAACATTATATTTTTTTAGTGTTTACTTCGTAGTTTGGAAAAATACCTCCTTAGAGATGCATGACTGGACCCCATGGTGAAGTAGGATATAAATCTCCCAAAAGGGAGGATGTACTAATCCTTCCACCAATCACTCAAGAGATTACTCTTGTACCCTCTCTAGTGGTTTTGGTGGAATTACCACTTCATCTATGAGTATTCAGTATAGTGAATGTTTAAAGTGGAGGTGTTTCCATTACTATTATCACGACCCGTATCTTAGGTCTTGTGTCGTGACTACCACAAGCCCCCCTTCCATAGGCTAGGGGCTGGCGACTAGCACCGAAGGCGTATTCCCCAAAACTGGGAAGGCATTACCTTTATAACCTATAATCACACGCAACCAAGCACACAACAAGATACAAACTCAATTAAACTGAATAGTAAATAGAGTGAGTGCAGGAAATAAAAGGGTGCCAGAATACAAGCCCAACTGGAAAGTACAAGGAAAACTGGAAAGTACAAGATGGCTGATAGGTGAAAAGCATATCCTAGATCATCTACCAAGAATCCTATATGAAGGGTAGGTACAGCTCATGAACATCCATCTCTGTGGTTCGCCTCATCTAACATTCACCTCCGAGCTACCTCCAGTCCTGGTACTCTGATTCTTAGTCAGTGTTGTACATCATCTTCGCCAAACACAACAGGGTGCGGGCATAGCCCATGCAGGTTTGAGTATAACGATACTCAATAGGGACCCCGAGGCCCTCAAGGTCTCACAAAATCCATAAAGGATAAACCAAAAAGCATGAAGTCAACTATAAACCCTACTTAGGTATATGCCCATACATATACCTAAGTTATCAAGTATACCCATCTCAATCATGAGGAAACACAGGGTCCAACCCAAAATCCCAAAGATTAACTGTTCTAAAAAGGAAATAATACCACGAAGGTAAGTACCACACAGGTATGCCACACAGAAGAATACCACCAATGTATTACCACGAAGGAAAGTACCACAAGGTAAAAACTCAGCTCACACCAGGTATAACTTAGGTACAGTAGTAGAGATGATTAGATGTAACTACTGAATCATCTTACTCTATTAAGAGGCTCTTCTACTGACCCACACAAGATCGCTCGGTCCTGACCCACATAAGATTGCTCGGTGCTTACCCACACAGGATCGCTCGGTGCTAACCCACACAGGATTTCTTGGTGCTGACCCACACAGGATCGCTCGGTACTGACCCACACAGGATCGCTATTCATTCTTCATGTCACAGCCAGCTACAGGGTTCCCACACTAAGCTCACTTGTCTCCAAGAGGGTCTTCTCCATAACCCAATGGTCGATACTCCAACTACCACAAAGTCTCATGAATAAGTATCTCAAAGGACTACCATGTCATAGGGGTCGCAACGCAACAATGGTGCGTCAATCGGATGCTCGTTCTGTGAGTTATTAGCCTTTTAGTACCAAGGGCCCGGTTGGATTCGTTCTTGATACAACCCGACCATACTCCAAATTTATCCAAAACTCCAGTGGGGTATACTCAAAGGGACAATCTCACTCCATGTTTTCCAGCGCTGTCAACAGTTAGTCAAATGGGAGTCCAATGCCAAAGTTATGGCCAAAAGAGCGCAATGTTCGAAGTTGGCCTGGGTCTGGTCTGACCCAGTCAGACCGACCCGGTCCGACCAGGCATGGGATAACCCGACCCGATTCCGGTCGACCTGGCCTGCTGGGTCTGGTCTTGCATGGCCGCGCTGGGCGGCCCGAAACGCAAGGCCGCGAGGGCCGCACGGAGGCCGTGAGGGCCACAGGATGGCGTGTCCATGAGGGGAGGGGCAGAAAAGGGTGTGGGGGGCCGTGGAGGGCCTCTGGGCAGCAGGGCTGCGGAGGGCCACGAGGCGACAAGGTAGCGGGCGGCGCAGAGGCCGCGGGGGCCATAGAACGGCATGGCCGTGTGGGTAGGGGGCGGCAAAGGCTGCGGGGGGACGCGGAGGGCCACTAGATGGCGGGGCCATGGAGGGACATGATGCGACAAGGCTGTGGATGGTGAGGTTGTGGGGCGGCAGACGGCGGTGGGTGGCTGGGTTGCGGGGTAGTGGTGGCCACGGTTGGTGGAGGCCGCGGGGAGGTGGTGGCCACGGGGCAGCGTCGTTTCACCGTCTCCTTCGTCGCTGCCAAATATGTTTCGGCCGCCGTATTTGTTCATCGTCGTGGCCCAAAGTCTCCTTCTTCCATCGCAAAGGATACACCATAAAGAAGAATGACGGAGGGGTCGGGCCATGTTTGTTTCGCCAGCACCCTCCGCGTTAGAGCGGTATCAAGTGGCTCAACAAGAACTTTAATGAAGAACATCAAACCCTAACCTCCTGCAATTATTATTCCCAAACCCACATAATAAATCATCCATGGATCAACTAGTTAGATAGTTGATCTGCATTCTTTGTTTTAGAAATGAAGAACATGGGAATATATAATCATACACAACTAATCCCCTACCTTGATTGGTCATTGACATTGGAAGGGTGAAGTCGGTGACGTCGGCATTTCCCCGATCATTGGTTCATAGTCATCGAAGAAGTTCCTCGTCAGTGTGAGAGTTCTTCGTTTGGGAGCACGTTCTTATTTGGAGAAAGCGTTCTTCATTGGAGAGAGTAATCCTCCCAAAGGTTCTCCTCTCCCAAATCCACCAAAATGAAAAGTATCCAAAATAATAGAATATATTGTTTAATTTAATATTGGCACAAAATAGGTTGGCTTAATTAATTAAAGGAGAGATGGATTAATTAATGAAATAAGATTTGTTATAATTAAAGTAGGGAGTTGAGAGGTTTTCTCCCATAATAAGGGGTTTGGGTGGTCCCTACCACCAAGATTTGAATTGGGGGTTTTACTAGCTCAGGTGGTCCCCACCACTGAGCTTTCAAGTTGGGAGGTATTAACCCCTCATGGTCCCCACCTCCATATCCTTCACATGGGAGGTTTATTAGAAATAAAATAAAAGTTTATTTTATATTATTTTTCATTCCCACGAAAAACACCAAAAACTATCTTTCACCCTCGACCTACTGCGGTCGGGGTGAAGGTCTCCTTAAGAGAATACTGGCACTATGAGTTCAACGATGTCCTTATATTTTAATTCCGAGCACCGGTTCAAAAGTTACAAAAACCTGCTCGTACAATAACTGAATGTACCCAAGAAAATGTTCATAAATTCATTCTGGGCACACTGGGCCTCAGAATCACTCGCTGTCAGTTTTCACGGACTCGTAAAATTCCCATATATTAATAAAATTACATGGAATTTCTGAGTCTTTACATTCTCCCATGACTTTGCATACCCATAAGCCACAACTCACACTAAGGAAAGAAGTGGGGGTACTGAGCACATATCTGAGCATCCCGCTCCCATGTGCTCTCCTGAAGGTTCATGTGCTGCCAATGAATGTGCACCATAGGTATCGTCCACTCATGAAGGACCCACTCTAGTCGATCCTCAATCTCAACTAGAACATCCGTAAAAGTCTCCCCATCGTCAATGTCCTACTCGTCGTGGTCGATGATGTTAGAAGGGTTGTGCACGTATCTCCTTAGCTGGGATACGTGGAAGACATCGTGCACCCGGTGCAACTGAGGTGGTAGAGATAAGTCGTAAGACACCTCTCCAACTCTACCAAGGACCTGGAAGGGTCCAATGAACCTTAGATAATACTTGCCTCCTCGTCCAAATCTATGAAAACCTTGTCAAGGTGAGACCTGTAGAAAGACGTGGTATCAATCCTCGAACTCTAGAGGTCTTTGTCTCCTATCGGAATACGACTTATGCCTGATCTGTGCAGTTTTCATCCACTCCTAGATGATCTTAACCTTCTCTGTGGTAGGACAAACCATCTCTAGTCCCACGAGGGCTGACTCCCCTGGGTCGGTCCAACACAAAGGTGATCTGCAAGGTCGCCCGTACAATTCCTCAAAAGGTTCCATACCAATGGTGGAGTGATAGTTGTTGTTGTATGAAAACTCCACCAAAGGCAATTGATCCTCCCATCTGCAACCAAAGTCAAGGATGCAAGCACGCATCATGTCCTTGAGAGTCTAAATGGTATGCTCATTCTGGTCATCCGTCTAAGGATGGAAGGCGGTGCTCAAACTAATCTGCATCCCGAAATCCTTCTGCAACCCCTTCCATAGCTGGGAAGTGAAACGTGTATCACGATCAAATACTATCATCGAGGGTACTCCATATATCCGCACAATCTCCTGCACATAGAGTCATCCTAATATATCTACTGAATCATGCTCTCTGGTCGGTAGGAAGTGGGCCGACTTGGTGAGTCTGTCGACGATCACCCATATAGAATCATGACCTCTGGATGTACGTCTAAGTCCTATCATGAAGTCCATGTATATCCCATCCCACTTCCACTCTGGGTCCTCTAAAGGATGAACCAAGTCTGCTGGTACCTAATGCTCCGCTTTAACTTGCTAAAAAGTGAGCCACTGAGAGGTAAACTCTAGTACTGATTTCTTCATTCCCAGCCACCAGTGTTGTTGTCTAAGATCCTGGTACATCTTCGCCACTCCTGGATGTACCGTAAGAGGGGATGTGTGGAACTCTCTCAACACTTCCTATTGAAGTGACACTGGTACCATGGTACGTCCTCTCAAGAGGATGATGTACTCCCTACCTTCAAAAAATCTTTCAGGTGCCTATCCTGTGGATATCTGAGCACGTCGAGCCTCGCGGTCAATTTCCCCATGCTGCACCTCCCTGACTCATTGAATAAGTGGGGGAGTGACTGTAAGAGACTGAAGGAAAGCTGCTCCATCTCGATCCACAAAAGATATATGCAAAGCAGCCAGCTACTTTGTCTCCTCACCAAGCAGTTGTATACCAGATATTCTGCTAAGTGAATCTGCTACAACATTCCCCTTCCCAGGAGTATAGACTATATCGAATTCATAGTCCTAGAGGAACTCAAGAAAACATCGTTGTCTCAGGTTCATGTCCTTCTTAGAGAAGATATACCTGAGACTCTTGTGATCAGAGTACACCATAAAATGCTCTCCCATCAAGTAATGTCGCCACATATTCAAGGCAAAGACCACTACTGCTAACTCCAGGTCATGGGTAGTGTAGTTCTGCTCATGCTATCCCAGCTATTGAGAACCATATGTGATCACTGCTCACTCCGGCATTAGGACACATCTGAGCCCAGTCCCTGATGCGTCGCAGAAGACTACGTACCCTACGCCCTCCTCTAGAAGCCTCAAGATGAGGTCACTTTTCAGCCTTTGCCTTAGCTTTTGAAAACTCTGTTGTCATCTATCTGACCACACAAAGGGTTTCCCTTCTTCTATAACACTGATAGAGGTGCTGAAAATTTGGAGAAATCTGGCACAAATCTCCAGTAGTATCCAACCAAACCCAAGAAACTTTGTACCTCCATCACACTCTTGGGTGGCACTCAAGTAAGTACCGCCTCAATCTTCACTGGATCTAATGCAACTCCTACCTCTGATATGAAATGTCCCAGAAAGTGAACCTCTCATATCCAGAACTAGTCACTACCCATCCCAGTGGGGCCCAAGCCGCAACTCCCCATGCCCGCCTCTAATAGTCCAGGGGCTTGTGACTAGCACCGAGTAGGCATGCTACTAACATGGGAGGCATTGCCTATAAACTTGTACACACACACACACACATCTCCAAGGCCATAAGGATGAAAAGTAAAAACTACTAAAAATGGAAATTCATGCATACACTAAAATCCTAACCAATAGAGTATGATAGGAAAGTAAAGTATAGTAATGTAAAACCCTGGGCCAAAAGTACAAGCCCACCAAAATAAAGTCTGAAACAAAGTCCAACCTGTAATGAAAGTTACTGGGACTGCAATCTGTAGCCGTAGGAACACACCTCGGCCTGTCTAATCTCACTGAGCACCGTCCAGTCCTGATCCACATAGAATCCTATAAAAGGCTCACTCTTCTACACAAGACACGACATGTTTGGGAAAAGCCCATGTAGGGGTGAGTATAACAATACCCAGTATGACACCTTGAAACCACAAAGGAATACAACAAGGGAAATACCATAAAGGAAAGATACAATCATCTCTACATAGTATATGTTTAAAGAAAATATAACAAGAATATCCAGATATACTCATACACGGTCAACCATCACGAAACCACCACTAAGATCCAGCTCGATGATTCCACTAAGCAAGTAATAAGGAGAACACACTCCTAGGTATGAAGAGAGAGATACGAAGTACTTGTTCCAGGAGAACACACTCCAAAAGTACTTGAGAATATGATGCTTAGATGAGGATCACAACCAATATCCAAGGGGTGATTCCAACAACTCAGTCTGAGCTAATCCGCTAAGAAGAGGATCGGCGCCCGGTTAAAGTAGGTCACTTCAATACCAAGAACTCTACTTAGGGTTCCAGGAATGAATAGAGGATCCAGCTCTAAGTCTAACATAGGGGATTCAAAAAAATCTATTTAGGAAGTCCTTCTTAAGGGATCATACTCTTGTATGTAGGAAATGATACCAGAACCTTCAGGGGAAAGTCCAGGGGTACGAACCCTAAGAAATGTAGTCCAAGTCACGAAAGACAAAAGGATCAAGCCATATAAAACAGGTTACATGGTGTATACTATGGTTACACTCCATGTTCCTTGACTCCAGGTACTACCCGTTTAAACGGCCCATGTCATCTGTCCAATCTGTGTAAAACTCAACTACACAGTGTGTAGAAGGATCACACGCCATGTTCCTTGACTCCGGGTACTGCCCGTGTAAATGGCCTGTGTCATTGGGACTTGCCATATAAAAAGAAACTACATGGCATGTAGTAGGATTACACGCCATGTCTGAGCACCAAGGGTTCTCTCTGTGTACACTGGCCATGTGCCTGTACACAGTCTCTGTCCGTGTCACATGCCCGTGTACCAGTACACGGGGTATCCCGTGTACCTGGCTGGGTCTGGCCGGGGAAGGGTATACACGCCGTGTCCTTAGCCATGTACCCAACCCGTGTCTGTGTACTCCTGGAGTACATGTCAGGTAGTCCTCCGATGAACACACGTCGTGTAGCCCATACTACACATCATGTAGTCATGGAATTTCAATAACCGTCGTCTTCCTCCTCACGCCTCATCCGATCTTTCGGTTTTCATTTCCATGGTCTGTTTGCTGCGAAACTCAAGATCGGGGGTTACCTCGTCGTCATGATGCTAAATCCGTGGGTTTCGGGCCTTCGATCAGCTCCGAAATCTAATTACGGTCACCCGTGCGGGAATCGTTCGAAGAATGATATCTTCCGATCCACTTCAATCTATCCACTGAAACCATCGTTGCACCTCTATGGGGTTGTTTCGATGATAGATCTTTAATTTGGGATCATTGCATCGCGCAACGGATGCGAAAAAATCCATCATTAATACCTCCACGAAGAATGCGTAGAACGCAAATGAAGAACGTGATAAATCGATGAAGAAAGGCACAACAAATCGAGATGGATGAACCTCGATTGATATTCGTGTCGATCTTGGTTCGTCACTGTTAGAAGGTTGAATAAAACCAAATTAACTTCAAGAATCAAATCCCCAAAATCCCCGCAAATACGATCAATCTGTGGGCTAATCTATTCATGGATTAGTCCGCGTTCATCGTAGGAATCAAGAATGGGGAAAGGAAACCAAAATCAAATGTCCTACCTAGATCCACGGCATTCATTGGCAAAGATCTGATCATCGTCTCGTTGTTGCCGGCGAAATTCGTCAAGAACGTCGTCGCCGCATTGGGGGGTTTCTTCCAGAGCCTCCAGAGCCTCTAATGGTTTCAAGGTTATGAGGTCTGTAACCCTGGACCCCTGCACAAATATCTATTTAAAATATAAGAGATATTTGCTACAACAAGATTTAATAAAATACTTTTATTAAATATTTTATTATTGTTACGTCCAAAAACTAGATTTCACCACTGACTTGCGCCAGCTGATATTAGGTCTCTCCAAGGGTAAAACCGCTGTTCTGGACGCAACAGTGCCCTTGGATTTCCGATCCGAGCACCCGTTCAGGAGTTATTCAACTTTTTTAGTAAACCCACACGCGCGCGTAATTTAATTATTTAAATAAATTCAAACATTTGTTTCGGGCTCACTGGGCCTTGGAACTACACAGCGTCTCAAAGCCTGGTCTTGAAATAGTTACCATATAATATCAAAAATAAAATACGGAGAAATCCAAGACATTACATGGAACTTAGAGATCTTACCATAAAGTTGGTGCTCAAGGAGTCTGTCCAGTAATACCCGCAAATGATAAGCATCATCCTCCTCAGTAGTCTAGTAGATCAGAATGTTGTCAATGAAGACTACTACAAATCGATCAAGTTATGGCTGAAAGATCATGTTCATGAGTCCGATGAACACTGCTGGAGCGTTGGTCATGTCGAATGGCATAACCAAGAACTCGTAATGGCTGTACATAAATCAAAAATTTGTCTTCTGCACATCCTCATCTCGTACTCTGACCTGGTGATAGCCAGATCTGAGGTCTATGTTCAAGAACCACCGTGCTCCTTTCATCTGATCAAAGAGGTCATCAATCCTCCGAAGTGGGTACTTGTTCTTCACGGTCACCTGGTTCGGGAGCCAATAGTTAACAAAAAGCCTCAAGATCTCATCCTCCTTCTTGGCGAACAGAATTTGGGTTGCCCAAGGAGAAAAACTAGGTCGAATGAATCCCTTCCACTGCAAGTCCTCTAGTTGTACCCATAGCACATGAAGCTCCGCGGGAGCCATCTGATACGCTGGTGTAGATATCTATGTCATCCCGGGGTACAAGTCAATGTAAAATCCTACCTCTCTATGAGGAGGTAGACCCAAAACATCATCATGGAAGACATCCGCATACTAGTCCACCACTACAGGATAACTCAGACTCTCCACATCAACCACTCTGAGGGTAAGGCTATCCAACTGATCAGTGATTGGATGCACTCTCCTTTGGTTAAGTCCTTCCTATGCTGAAAATGCTCCCTTCTCGCCGGTGAAGGTAAACCTGGTCCCATTTTTGTAGAAACACCACACTTTCCACCTAATACAATCAATCTGAGCATGGACTGTAGATAACCATTCCATACCCAAGATGACATCGTAAGGCCTTGATGCCACTACTAGGAGATCCCAGCCGAATATCTCACCTTCTAAAGTAACTTCACACTTCTGACACCAGTTCATAATCGTCGAATCCGCTCCCGTAGGAGTCTCTAGCCGTAAGGATCGAGCCAACAACTCTGTCGGAATCTACAAGATCCGAACAAGGGCAGTGGAAATAAAATAATGACTGGAACCTATGTCTATAAGTACTACAACTAAGGTGGAGTAGAGATAGATCGTACCTCGTATCATCTCCAGAATGCCATGGTGGTAAGCCTCAGCTGCCTGGAGTTGAGAACACCCCTATCCTATACTCCCTGTGGTCGGGGTGGACCACCTAGTGGTGATGGAGGTAACATCTTGAATCATCTCCCACCATTAGTTGCACGACAATCTCCTCTGCCACATCTGCCTACTCCCTACGGACCACCTCGATTGAACCTCTGTCTCTACCTGGGCGGTCCTTCAACCATCTACTAATCATCCGTACAGTGGGTCGGACAGTCATGAGCCATGTGACCCTGCCCGCCACATGTGTATCACTTCCCACTCCTGGCATGACTGGCTCTACCTCGGGTGACCTGCACAACCGACCATGAATTCTGCAGTCATCCACCTATAGGTCTGGTCCTCTTCGACCTCTGAGACATCTGTCTATTTCCAGCTGCATAAGACTCTACTACATGATGAATAGTGGTGGGTCTCGCTGCTGGTGACTGGTCAACAAGGAAAATATACACTAAGTGGTCTCTCTCTCACACCCTCACCTGCGTTGGGATGCTAAGAGAAATCATAAAATCCCTGATCTCCCATCTGAGTCCCTGCTCAATGGTTCGGGCCCTAATGAATGGGTCTCGCACTATATCAGTGGAGTAGCATGAGATGTCAGTGAACCTCGCTGAGTACTGAGCCACATTAATGTCGCCCTACTGCAGATGAAGTAGCTCTTAAATGTGCATTGCATGAAGAGTCACTAGACCAAACTCTGGCCGAAACGAGCTCTCAAAGTCTTCCCAGAGAAGCGTCACCTCGTTGTGAACCTGGAGAATCAAGCTCCACCATCTTCCTGCTGCTGCCTATAGAAGGATGGTGGCAAGGATCACCATTAAATCAGCTAGTGTCCTTAATAGTCGGAAGACTCTCACCATGGCCTCCATCTAATCCTCAGCCACCTGTGGGTCTGTCTCTCCCCTAAACCTAGGTGTCCTCTGGCACTGGAACTTGTGAAATGCGCTCAAGCAGTGTGCACCGTCTGCTGCTAGGGCTGGTGGCATCAGTGGCCCAATGGGTAATGGTACCGATGGTGCCTCTGTTGGTGCCTCTACTGAAAGAGGTCCCTACACCGAGGCCTCGTCACTCGGTGGGCTATAAGTGTGTACTATATCTGGAACCCTAGCTAGCTGTCTGCGTGGAGACATCCTGAAAAGAAACAGGTGCTCCACGGTCAACAAGTTATACCTGGTGAGATAACTCAAAGAGATCACAAAGAAAAATATTCAAAACACACACACAATCAGTGTTTTCGTGCACTGAGTTGAATATCAGAAGTCAGGGTCCTGGTGTATGGATACGTCAGTCGCCGCACCAATAATGGATTCCCTAAACTGATAACCACACTCACTACACTTAACACTATTTTCGTTAAAAAGAAATATATGAGTCCTATGTTCTATGGTAGAATCGAATCCTATGATACAAATTTGTCACGACCCGTCCCCCGGGGCCTGTGTTGTGGCTACCCCAAGCCCACCTTCCATAGGCTAGGGGCTGGCAACTAGCACCAAAGGAATATTCCCTAAAACTGGGAAGGCATTGCCTTTATAACATGTAAGCACATGCAACCAAGAACACAGCAAGATACAAACTCAAGTAAAATGAATAGTAAATAGAGTGAGTGTAGTAAGTAAAAGGGGGCCAGAATTCAAGCCCAACTGGAAAGTACAAGGAAAACTGGAAAGTACAAGATGATTGATAGGTGAAAAGCAGCTCTTGGATCATCCACCATGAATCCTAACTGAATGGTAGGTACAGCTCATGAACGGTCGTCTCTACAGTTTGCTTCATCTAACGTCTACCTCCGAGCTACCTCCAGTCCTGGTAATCTCATCCTTAGTCAGTTTTTCCCATCGTCTGCACCAAACACAATAGGGTGTGAGCATAGACCATGCAGGGGTGAGTATAATGATACTCAGTAGGGACCCCATGACCCTCAATTTCTCACAAAATCCACAAAGGATAAACCATAATTCTTAGAGTCAATTGTCAACCCTACTTAGGTATATGCCCATACATATACCTAAGTTACCAAGTATACCCATATCAATCATGAGGAAACACAGGGTCCAACCCAAAAGCCCAAAGCTCAACCGTTTCACAAAGGAAGAAATAACATGAAGGTAAGTACCACACAGGTACTCCACATAAAAGAATACCACCAAGGTATTACCACGAAGGAAAGTACCACAAGGTAAATACTCATCTCACACCAGTTATAACTTAGGTACAGTAGTAGAAATGATTAGATGTAACTACTGAGTCATCATACTCTGTTATGAGGCTCTGCTGCTGACCCACACATGATCGCTCGGTGCTGACCCACACAGGATCACTCAGTGCTGACCCACACATGATCGCTCGGTGCTGACCCACATAGGATCACTTGGTGCTCACCCACATAGGATCTCTAGCTGCTGACCCACACAGGATCGCTCGGTACTGACCCAAACAGAATTGTTATTCATTCTTCACATCACAGCCAGCTATAAGGTACCCACACTACACTCGGTTATCTCCAGGAGGTTCGCTCCACAATCCATTGGTTGATACTCCAACTACAACTAAGTCTCAAGAAGAAGTATCTCAAAGTACCGCCACATCATAGGGGTCTCAATGTAATAGACGGTGCATCAATCAGACACTTGGTCTGTGAGTTATTAGCCTTTTAGTCCCAAGGGCCCAGTTAGATTCGTGCTCGATCCAACCTGACCGTACTCCAACTTTATCCAAAGATCGAGTGGGGTATACTCAAAGGGATTTTCTCGCACCAATGTTTCAAGTGCCGCTGAAGTTTCGTCAAATGAACATCTGGTGCCAAAGTTATGGACAAAAGAGCGTAAAGTTTGAAGTTGGATCAGGTTTGGTCTAACCTGGTCGGCTTAACATGGTATAACCTGGCCTAGGACGACCTCACTCGATTCGGGTCAACCCAGCCTGCTAGGTCTGGCCCGTCCCGGCCCGGCCATGCTGGGTGGCCCAGAGGTCGTGGACCGGCGTGAGGCCGCGAGGGTGGCGCAGAGGCCACGAGGGCGGCGAGGCCACGAGATGGTGTGGCCGTGGGGGGGGGGGGGGCGAATGCGACGGAGGACTGCTGGGCAACGAGGCCATGGGGGCTGCGAGGTGACAAGGCCGCAGGGCAGTGTTGGCCACAGACGGCATGAGGTCGCGGGGCGGCAGTGACCATGGGGTGGCGGTGGTCGTGGGTGTCAGAGGCCGCGGGGAAGAGGTGGCCATGGGGCGGCAGTGGCTGTGGGTGTCGAAGGTTGTGGGGTGGTAGTGGCTACGGGGTGGCACTGTTACACTGTCACCTTCGTCACGGCAGACAATGTGCCGGCTGCCGCATTCGTTCGTCGTCATGGAACAAAGTCACCTTCTTCAATCACGAAGGATACACCATTCAAGAAGAACTACGGAGGGTTCATTCCATGTTTGTTTGGCCCACACCCTCTGTGTTAGATCGGTAGCAAGAGGATCAACAATAACATGAATGAAGAACGTCAAACCTTAACCACCCACAATGATTATTCCCAAACCACAAAAGAAATCATCCGCGGATCAACTAGTTAGAGAGTTGATATGCGTTATTTGTTTTAGAAGGGAATGACATGGGAATATATAATCATACACAACTAAACCCCTACCTTGACTACTCGTTGAAGTTGGAAGGGTGAATTCGGTGAAGTCGGCGTTTCCCTGATTGTTAGTTCATAGTTGTCGAAGACGTTCCTCGTCGGCATGAGCGTTCTTCATTGGGGAGCGTGTTCTTCGTTGGATAACGCGTTCTTCTTTAGAGAGAGTAATCCTCTCAAAGGTTCTCCTATACCAAATCCACAAAAATGAAAAGTATCCATCATATTAGAATATGTTTTTTAATTTAATATTGGTGAAAAATAGGTTGTCTTAATTAATTAAACTAGAGTTGGCTTAATTAATTAAAGAAGAGTTGGCATAATTAAAGTAGGGAGTTGAGAGGTTTTTCTTCCATAATGAGGGGTTTGAGTGGTCCCCACCACCAAGCTTTGAATTGGGGGTTTTACTAGCCCAGGTGGTCCCCACCACCGAGCATTCAAGTTGGGAGGTTTTAACCCCTCATTGTCCCCACCTCTATATCCTTCACTTGGGAGTTTTATTAGAAATAAAATAATAGTTTATTTTATTTTATTTTTCATTCCCACGAAAAACTCCAAAAACTATCTTTCACCCTTGACCTACTATGGTCGAGGTGAAGGTATCCTTAAGTGAATATAGGTGTTGTGAGTTCAACGGTGTCCTCATATTTCAATTCCAAGCACCGGTACAAAATTTACAAAAATATGCTTGTATATTAACTGAACGTACCCAAAAAAAGTTCATAAATTCATTCTGGGCACACCGGGCCCTAGAATCACGCGCTGTCAGTTTTTGCGGACTCGTAAAATTTCCATATATTAAAAAAATACATGGAATTTCCAGGTCTTTAAAATTATGGTCAACTATGCTCAGAAATTTCAACTCCCATTCCCTTTATCTTTCTAGGGAAATTGTGGCCCTCATGATATATAAGATTGTATATGGGTCATCAAGAGGATATTTTACCTAGTAGAATCCTTGGAAGATAAAAAGGTTAATATTGTGACATTTTTTGCTTTAGGATTCCACTAAATGGTGGTGGGATGTTCTTATTTAGGATAGCTGATGTGAGGGTCTCACATGGGAAACATTAAAAGAACTATTCTTCAAGGAGTTATTTCCTGATATAATGAAGTTTTATCTAGTATATAAGTTCATTGAGCTTAATCAAGGGATGATAATGGTGTGTTCTTACCTAAAACATTTCAAAAAAAATTATACTTTACTCTAATTCTTATGTATTATTTACAAAAATATTATAATTTTGAGAACTGGCATTGATTAGAGTTGAGACACTAGGTCAGGAACTTCTATTTGATGATATACACTCAAATTATATACAAGGATTTGAAATTTAAGAAGGTTCTGGAAGAGGATAGAGTTTTATGTATTATTACAAACATTAGTGGACTAACTAGTGATATTTCCATTGGTAGGAATATGAAGTAAGATGATTCATGTTAGAGTGGCGATGGATAGATAGATTTAAGAGGATTCACTTTAGCACTTTCTATGGGGTAATTAGATCCTTAGTGCTTTAATTATGGATAATTGTTGGATTATATTACTTTATTCTCAAAACCCCACATTAAGTGTCATTGTTATGGAATGAAAATAAATTTTCATCATTTATGTTTGAAGGAATCGTGAATGAGGACTTGCAGGGATTCGAGTTAGACGTAGGCATTAACCATAGCATATTTCGGGGTCTGTAGTGGTAGTTTTATACCATTAAGGTGATGATGAATTTGGTCATATGTGAAGGTTAATGGATCTAATTAAAGTTGATATTTTTTAGTGGATCAGAATCCAACAAATGGTGATGAGGGGCCATCACCCATTATAGGTACAGTCTTGATAAATTTTACATTTTCCACTTCCTTTCTTTATACTGGTGTGTCCTATTCATTTATATCTGAAAAAGTTGTTATTGGTCCTAAATTACTAATCAAACTATCTTCTGAGTTACTTTCCCTTGATAAACCATTGGTCATGAAAGTGGACCATCTTCAATGTTGCCTGAAGTTTCCTATAGTCATTTCTGGTTATGGAAATTGGTGGGACTTCGTGATTCTAAAGATGAAGAGTTTCATTGTGATTATTTGTATGGACTAGATGAACAGCTTCTAATCTCACATTTACTACTATTAGAGATTGATATATTTTACTTCACTAAATAAAGAGAAGTAGATGATGATCAGAGAATGGGAACTAGGAGTAGGTAGAGTGGGTCCACACATGAGCTGACTTGGGATAATCATGACACAAATTGCATGCTTTTCTATTTTGACTGTATCAGTTGCATCCCCCTATTATTTTCATTTAGTTTTGGATATCTATTGGGATTTCTCTCCTTGTGACATCATATGAATTCCCCATAATAGAGGAGTTGAATTTGAGATAGATCTCATACTAGGTGCATAGCCCATTTTGATACCCCCTTATCTTATGAAACCAGCCAATTAAAAGGATCTCAAGGTGCATCTTGAGTACATGGATAATAAGGGATTTATCAAGATGGGTATATCACCATGCGGTGTATCTCTTTTATTATCCAATAAAGAGGATGGAAATATTTGAATCTATATATATTACCAAAAATTGAACCAGGTGATGGTGAAGAGTAGGTATCCCTTACCTAGGATTGTTGATCTCTTTAATTAGTTGTGGGAAGCACATTGGCTCTCAATTATTGATCATCGATCATATTATCACCAGTTATGAGTTAGAAAGGATGATATCCCAAAGATAGTATTTCAGAGTAGGTATGGTCTATAAAATTATTTTATGTTTTTGTTTTGTTTCAATAAAACACTAAAAGTGTTCATGGCTCTCATGAACAAGATCTTATTCCCATGTCTTGATTAATTCATATTAGTGTTCATTTATGAAATCCTCATATACTCACTAACCCCATATTATTGTGATATGAATCTTGAGATAGTTCTAAGTACAATTAAATTACATTATCTTTATACCAATAAGTCAAAGTGTAACTTCTGAATTCATGGTGTGAAATTATTCATGCATCTAGTGTCTGAAATATGTATATCTATAGAACTAAAGAGATTTGAGGTAGTGGTGTCCTATAAACATCCCATAAACATGTTTAATATCTAGAGCTTTCTAGGGTTAGCAAGATATTGCTGATGTTTTATTTATGACTTATCCCATTTATAAGTGCTAATGATTGTGATGACAAATAAGGAACTAATGTTTCAATGTTCAGACTAGTGTAAAGATGTGTTTCATGAGTTGAAGAGAATGTTGACTATAGCTCATGTGTTGATCCATCCTGATAAAGGTATTGGTTATGTTTTTTACTACGATGCATCAGAAGTTAGTTTCATCTAAGTACTTGATGTAGTGGGATCAAGTAGTATCTTATGGATCATTTCAACTATTAACACATCAGAAAAACTTTCCTACCTAGGATACAGATTTGGAATCTATTATCCACTATTTGAAGTGTTGGAGACACTATCTATTCATCTAGTAGTTTGTTTTATACACATACCACAAGATCCACTACTATATCTTCAAAAAGTGGGACCTCAATTTTATGTAGAGTTATTGGGAAGAGTACTTATAAATATTCAACTTTGATATGGCATATACACCAGGTAATGGTAATGTAACGACCTAGATTTCTATCAATGAAATTTCCCTTCTTATAATTATTTCATATAGTATAAATCACATAAAATAACGTATATATCATAATAAAAAAACTTTATAAATGAATAATGAATGAAATAATATATATTTCTCGAAGTTAGGGAACCTATACCGATGAAATAGTAGCTTTCCCTTAGGAATAGTAATATGAACTTTATAAATAGTAAACTGGACAAAGGAATAGCAATATCACCCATGAAAGAGTAAGTAAAATTTAGGTGTATTTAAATTCTAGTATGATATAATCATATCATAGTATAAGTAAATAAATATTTTTAAAATTATTCATTAAGTGTTGGTATCTTTGCAAGTTTTAAATATTTAATTTCAATTTTATAATTAACAAAATGATTTAAAATATAATTTATTTAAATAAAATTTATTCATAAATTAATAATTTTTTGTCTTATTATTTTAAGATAATTTTATGATACCACAGTATATTTTTCAAATTGTTATAAAGCAGTTATAATTTTAAAATCTCTATTTTTCAAGTAAATGAAAATTTTAATTAAAAATTAAATTTTCTGTATTTAGAAAATTATTTTCATAAAATAGAGTTTATTTTTTTAATTATACACATTTATAAATGGTTAGGGTAAATTTTTGGGATTTTTCTATAATACTAAAATTTTTGGTGAATAGTAAAATATGGTAATTTACAGTATAAGTAAATAAATGAAATTTTTGAGTCATGATTGAGTCATGGATGATGTATGTTACCATTTTTTAGAACACACATGAAATAATTACTATATTTAGTCACATGAATAATTATTATTTCTTTTCTTGAGCAAAATAATAAACAAATAAAGAAAATGTTTAAAAAACACTCCTCTCCTCCACTATAAATACCAACCCTCACCACCACCTCTCATAACACCTTACAAGATTTAATAATTTTCAAATATCTTAACAATAATATTCTCAATCCCCTCCCCCACATCTAGGAGCCTTTGGTCTCAAAAAAATAACAAAAACAATTCCCTTAAGGAGGTTCTCATGGAGTAGAATTCAAGATGTAAAAATACTCTTTCTTTTCTTTTATTTTATTTTCATTTTTTTATCCTTACCTCACCTTCCCTATAAAAGGTAGTAGGATAACTATAGTATCATTTATACACTGGAATAATATGATTTTAATGGATTATCTCTCTCTTTTATTCTATAAATAAAAACATCATCTGTGATGTGTCAATTTACCAACATCATTGATGATGCATTTTCATTCTCCATTAACGCCTTCAAGGCTGGTCATAAAACCAATTTTATGGTTAAAAAAAATTATAATATATGTATTGTATCCTATTAAATATTATGGAACCATTAAATACACATGTCCTTAATTAATAAAACAATACTAGTTTGTGATGATTGAAAAAACCGGTAAAATAATCTAAATGGTTATCACGAACGTTTTTCTAATGATTCATCCTCACCCCAAATAAAAAATTTAATTATATATCCATTTAATATTATAGATTTTAATTAATAAAATATATATTAAATTATAGATATTTTTTCCCATTTTATATGAACATCCACACTCATATACAAGTAAACCGATTATGAAAACTAAGGAAACAAACACTTCGAGACGATAAAATTGTATCTTATATCTCATAAAAAAGACAATAAATAGACTTAATAAAATTATAATAAATAAAATTAATTAATTAAAGGAAATAAAAAATTAAATAATTTATTTAATTTAATTATCTAGAACATTAATTTCAGGTGCATAACACTTTTGGACATAAGGTAAGGGTTTCTTCCCAAACCTCAATTTTTCATTCAGGTTACGCTTTCTCTCTCTTTACCCCAATTTAATTCTTAATTATTTTTATATAATTATTATAAATT
The DNA here is from genome assembly GCA_963277665.1 of Viscum album. Lineage (NCBI taxonomy): Eukaryota > Viridiplantae > Streptophyta > Magnoliopsida > Santalales > Viscaceae > Viscum > Viscum album. The sequence continues at coordinate 747,084,448 of OY728152.1, forward strand.
CGGTTTATATGTTCCAAACTCATATGTCCATATCATTTTATCTTTATTTTATATGGAAAAACATGTTTTATAAGGTTCCCTTCTCAATTCTTCCTGATACGCAAACCCAATTAAAGGGAACTTCTTGATTTCTTACTCATTTTCAAGTATTATCCATAATCTATTTTAAGACATCATTATTTTTCTAATATAACTAATTTTTTCATGAACATATATATTTTTTAATTAATATTTTTATATAGACAACTGTGAAAAATAAAAATGATTTTTCTAAAAGAACTCTTCTTTACAAAGTAAAAAAAGGGCATTTTTCTCAAGTATTCTTCGGTGATATTATTAGAGTATTCACATCTATTTCAACACCCTTTGTTGAATATTATTATTAATTGGGAAAATTTTATTTTTATTATCATCTACCATATTTTATTAAATATCTTTTGATCAGTTTGACTGTGGATGTGCTATCTTGATACCATTCACCATACTACATAGAATAGTTATTGATTATGATTACAGAATTTGAAAAGTTATTTACATTTCATATATATATATATATATATGTTTTTTATGTTCAAACCCATTCATATGAGTAATTAATTGTACTTATTAAGTGAGGGTTGGGGCCCTATATATCCCCTCTATGCATTGTTAAGTCTCATGAGACAAAATATAAATGGATTTAGGATGAGGCCTTAACCATTTATTTTCAAGTGTCTTGGTTGAGGCCTTAACGTTATGTTTATGATATCTATCATATGAATTCCCACATTATTATTGGTAATGTATTATACATATAAATATTAAACTAGTATAATATCTATAGTTAAGATTCATTCCCATGTGATTATTTTTATGGCGTTATTTATTCATCTTTTATTCTTCTCATATTATGCTCAAGTTTATGTTATAATGACATGTGTTATTATTCATTCACCATGACTTTTTTTATATTATTATCCATTTTATTACTTACCCATACTGATTATCTGATCTCACCCCTTTATTTTTTTTTATTTTCCCCCAGGATGCAAATATGTATATTATGAATGAATTTTAGGGACAATCTTGGAGTTTATAGATGTTTACAATAGAGTTGCTATGTTGTTTTTCCTTTTAAGTGGTAATGTAAAACTTATGTATGTATCTTTTTTTCCAAAGCTACTAAAATATTTGGTCCTTCAAGATGAAAATTCATAATTTATTATACCAATATAATTAATTAAGGTACTATATCTAGGAAACTGGGGTTGGGGTCTCTATAGTTGGTATCAGAGGAAGTTTAGTAGAATAATTGAAAACTAAATTTAGAAAGCATTAATTAGAGAACAAAACCCTAAGATAAAATTTGAGGATAAAAATATAATAACATCCTATAATTTTTTTAATGTATAGATTATGTGGGTCTTACTATAAATACATACATATCTAGATACTACAAGTGGACGTTGTTCTGGCACAGATGTACCTAGGGGTAACAACTCTGACAAGGTGTCCCAGGATTAACTCAAGGTAACATGGTACACAACAATGGGCCTTAATGTGAACTTGGTTTTACACTCTAGAATAATATTCTTATAATAATACACATTTTCTTTAAAAACCATTATAAAGGATTTAAAATTAAACATGTCTATAAAGAAACCATGTTTATTATTATGAGATTATCTATGGATAAAATTTCAATTCATGTTAAGTTTTTTACTAACTTGAGATTATGAATTATGATTAATAACCTAATTTAGTGTATTCCATTATTTAGAAATGGTGCCTGGTAGAAGTAATAGAAACCATATCAACACGTTTATCCCATGTAGGAATTTCCCTCCTATGCAAGATAATGATATTGGTACTAGAGCTACAACCAGTACTGAGAAACTTATAACTAACTGAGATAGATAACTTAGGTTATGAATAATAACCTTACTCATATGGAGTATCCTAATTCACATTGTGGATGAGAAATTTTATAACTCTTTATGTGATAACAACCTCCATAATTTAATGGGACTACAAACCCATTTGTTATAGAGTAGTGGATAAGTTCCTTAGAGAAGATATTTCTCGCTTTGGGAAGTAATGAAAGGGGGAAGGTTATCATGGAATTTTATCATCTATCGGGATATATTGATCAATGGTGTTCATTAATTAAAAAAAGAGGTTGAATAAATTAAAAATGTGTAATGTAAATATTTTTAAGGAATTTTTTCTAGAAAATTATTTCCCTCACAAATAGTGAGTGGATATGGAGAGGCAATTATTGAGTCTGAAACAAAAATAGGTTGAAACATTGTGAATTATAAATTCAAATTTACAATGTTAGAAAGGCATGTCATGGAATGCATATTTAATACAAGGATTAATATTGATTGATTCCTTGATGTTTTAAAACTATTCTTATGAAGGGCACTGGTCTCCCAAAATTTCTCATCATACAAAGATATAGTCTCATGTGCAATCAAGAGAGAGAAATAATTATCTAAGTATTATGAATTTAAGGGAAAACGAGAGAATAAGAGGATGGTATAAGAAAGAATGGATAAAGGAAAGAAGAAAAAAGGGAGTTTTCCAATGTATGATACTTTGGTATAGAAACATCACGGCCTATTCTTAATAGGAAAAAGATTCGGTTAGAAGTGTGGATAAAAAGGCCACCAAGCCCGTGATTACAATGGAAATGAAGAAACTACCAATGTTCAATGCTACAATTATAGGGATATGGGACATTATGAAAATTATTTTCCTAAGAATCAAGGAAACTTTCCCCAGAAAAGGGAAAGGGAGTAGGGCCAGGCTCATGTGAACACAACTACAGTGGTCTAAGTTCCAAATGATGTGGTGGAAGGTACATAATCATTTCATCAAACTTAGTTAAAGATTTATTTGATTCCATATCACCGCATACTTTTATATCTTCCAATTTTTCCAAGAAAATTAGACATTTACCTTTTGATTTAATAAATTTTTTGTCAGTAAAAAATTGTAAGGGAAGTGTCATTGCAACAAATATGTATTGGTCATCCCCCTTTATGGCACATAAACATGATTTAGTTGAAACCCTTATCATCATACCTATGGTTGATTTTTATATAATCCTTGGTATGGAATAGATTTAAAAAATATTATGAAAAAATATATTTCAAGAAGAAGGAAGTTATAATTTATGAGGAAGATGTAGAGTCCCATATCTTTAGAGCAGAAACTTCATCATCTGATTCTCATTTAGATCAAACTCGATTATCTTTTCTAAAAGAAATTCTTGGGGAGGAAGAGAAAACATCATTTATGGATGTTCAAATTTAAGATGTATCTATTTTATAATAATACATTAATTTATTTCCACAGTATTTACCTGGAAATCCTTCGGAGTATGAAATTGAGTTTTCTATCAATTTAATCCCTAATTCAAGACTAATATCAAATAATCATTATAGAATTTCCACTTTTGAATTAGTATAGATAAAGAAAAAACTAGAATAATTGAGTGATAATGGATTTATTTTACCAATTATTTCTCTATGGGGAGTCCATATTCTTTTTTTCAAGAAGAATGATGGATCCATGAGGCTGTTCATTGACTATAGATAAATAAATTCTATTAAAATAAATAAAAAATATCTTATGCCTCACATTGATGATTTATTTTATCAACTTCATGGAGATAAATAATTTTTAAGGATTGGTCTTCGATCTTGATATAATCAATTATGTATAAAGAAGGAATATATTCTAAATATAGAATTTTAAACTAGGTATGGACATTACAAGTTTACAGTAATTCGATTTGGACAAACTAATACACCCTCTTTTTTTATGGATCTAATAAAGAGAGTTTTCAAGGAATATCTTAATGATTTTTTTGTGGTATTTATTGATGATATCGTTATATATTAAAACTGCTATAGGGATAATGAGAACCACTTGAGGGTTGTTTTTGAGACTCTTAGAATAAATTAGTTATATGATAAGTTTATCATGTGTGAATTATGGTATCAAATGATTTCTTTTCCTATCCATATTGTCTCTAAGGGTGGAATATCAGTTGATCTAGTAAAGATAAATTCATTTTAAGAATGTCCTACACCAATGAATATAACTGAGGTACATAGTTTAATTGGTTTATTAGGTTTTTATCGGTATTTCATCTTGAACTTTTCATGATTGGCCATCCTATTAACCAAGATTACTCGTAAAGTGGTAAAGTTTATTTGGATAATGGATTGTGAAGAATTATTTGAGTAATTTAAGAAGATATTAGTGATTCCTCCGATCTTGACTCTACCATTGGGAAATGGTGGGTTTGTGATTTATACTAATGCATCAAAGAAAGGACTAGGATGTTTCCTTATGTAGAATGATAGAGTTGTTTTCTATACATCAAGGTAGTTAAAAACCACGAAAAAAACTATCCAATGCATGATCTTGAGTTCGAAGTTGTAATACTTTCTCTAAAAATATGGACACACTATCTCTATGGTGAAAGATGTGAGATATATACTGATCACAAGAGCTTGAAATATGTCTTCTCACTGAAATAACTCAACATGAGGCAAATGTGATGGTTTGATCTGCTCAAGGATTATTATTATTCAATAAACTACTTCCTAGGGAAGAAAAATAAGGTTACATATGAATTAAGTTGGAAGGATCTTGTAGTTTTGAAAAAAAATGAGGATTGACAAGGATCATGTGTACATATATCTTGCAATGATGGATATGGGAATTATAAAGGAAAGAAAAACAACATTACTTTTTCAATTAGTTTCTTAACCATATTTATTGGAAGGGATTAAAATTTCTCATCCTGATGATGAGAATATTCAAAATAAAATTTAATATATGAATGATGGGAAGTTGGTGGACTTCATATATAAAGATGGAATTATGAAATTTGGGATGAGGTTATGTGTTCCCTCTATACCCAAGCTAAAAAGGGAGTAATCAGATGATTCTAATAGAAAGAATTTTTATGTGCACCCGAGTATCACAAATATGTATAGATATTTAAGGGAACATTTCAGGTTGGATAATATGAAGCGCGAAATTTCGGATTATGTATCAAGGTGTTTAGTATATCAATAGGTGAAGGATAAAATATAAAATCATATAAGAGTCATGCAACCATTTCCAATTTCTACATGGAAGTGGAATGAAATTAAAATGGATTTTATCATTAGATTGCCATAGAATCCAAGCAGGAATAATGAAATATGGGTAATTGTTGATTGACTTACTAAATTTAAACATTTCCTTAATATAAGGGAATATTTACCACTGGAGCGCCTTACACAACTCTATATTAATGAAGTTGTAAGACTTCATGAAGAATATATTTCAATTTTTTCTTATAATGACCCATGATTTACATCGATATTATATAAGTACTCATAAATATTTGGATATTAAGTGTTATATGAGTACTTCTTATCATCCTCAAACTGACATGCATTCTGAAAGGACCATTCAAACATTAGAAGTCATGTTGAGATCATTATAACTTGAATTTCAAGGTATGTGGGATCGATATTTACTTTTAGTAGAGTTTTCCTATAATAATTATTTCCATTAAAGTATTCAAATCTCACAATATGAAGCATTGTATAGAAAGAGATGTCTTACAACAACTTGTTGGGATGAAGTTGGTGAAATGAAGCTTTTAGTCCCTGAGCATGTGGTAGAAACAACAAAAAAGGTAAAGACTATTCAAACACATATCAAAGCAGCTCAATATAGGAAAACGATCTATACCTATAATCAAAATAAGTATTTGGAATTTAAAGTGGGAGATCATGTTTTCTTGAAAGTATCTCCATGGAAAGGTGTTATAATATTTGAAAATAAAGGGAAACTAAGCCTCAGGTACATTGGTCCTTTTGAAATCCTAGAGAGGATTAGAAATGTGGCTTATCTTTTAGTGATGCTGCCCAACCATTCTAAAGTACACAATGTGTTCCACATCTCTTTATTTATGAATTACATGATTGAACCAATGCATGTCCTCACTTTTGATGTAATAGAATTGGAACTTTATTTATCTTACTATGAAGAGCCTGTTTGAATTTTGGACACTAAAGAGAAAGTGATGAGGAAGTAGATGACTCAAATGGTAAAGGTACATTTTAAAAATCAATAAATTGAAGAGGCGACATGGGATCCTGAGGAACTTATGATGAAGAAATACACAAATATTTTTATAAGTTGATGATTTGAAAATTTTTAGGGAGAAATTTTTTAATGAAGGGAGAATGTAATGACCGAGAATTCAATCAATGAAATTTCCCTTCTTATAATTATTTCATGTAGAATAAGTCACATAAAATCACTTATATATCACAATAAAAAACCTTATAAATGAATAATAAATAAAATTAAGAGGTATTTCTAGAATTTAGGGAACCTATACCGATGAAATAGTAACTTGCCCTTATGAATAGTAATATGACCCTTGTGAAAAGTAAACTAGCCAAATGAATAGTAACATCACCCATGATAGAATAAATAAAATTTAGGTATCTTATAAATTAAATTATGATATAATTATATCATAGTATAAGTAAATTAATATTTTTATAATTATTAATTAAGTGTTGGTATTTTTGTAAGTCATAAATATTTAATTACACTTTTATAATTAGTAAAACGATTTAAAAGAAAATTATTTACATAAAATGTATTCATAAATTAATATTTTGTTATCTTATGATTTTAAGATAATTTTATAATACCTTAGTTAATTTTTCAAAGGGTAATAAAATCAGTTATAATTTTTCAATCTCTATTTTTCGAGTAAATGATGATTTTAATTAAAAATTAAATTTATTATACTTAGAAAATTATTTTCATAAAATTGAGTTCATTTATGAATTATAAACATCAAAAAATTGTTAGGGTGATTTTTTTTATTTTTCTAAAAAACTTGAATTTTTGGTGAATAGTAAAATACGGTAATTTACAGTATAAGTAAATAAATGAATTTTCGTCAGTCATGATTGAGTCAAGGATGATGTAAGTAGTCATTGATCCTAAATATCAAGAACTAATTATGGTATTTTTTCACAATAATCATCACTATTTCCTTTCTTGAACAAAATAATAAACAAATAAATAAAATATTCAAAAAACGCTCGTCTCCTCTACTATTCATACCACCCCTCACTGACCCTTCTCCTCACACCTTAAAAGCTTTAATACTTGTAAAATTTATACCCAATACTCTTTCCAATACCCTCCCCCGTGTCTAGGTGAATTTGGTCTCAACAAAATACCAAAACCAATTCCCTTAAGGAAGTTCTCAAGGAGGAGAATTCAAGAGGTAAAAATCCTATTTCTTTTCTTTTATTTTCTTTTCAGTTTCTTATCCTTACCTCACATCCCATATAAAAAGTGAAATTATAACTCCAATATCATTTATATACTGGAATTATATAATTTTTATGGAAGTTACATCATCAAAATCCTTTCTCTCTTTCTTATTTTATAAATAAAAACATCACCCAAGATGTGTCAATTTACCAACATCAACGACGATGCATTTTCATTTTCAATTAACTCATTCAAGTATGGTCATAAAACAAATTTTATGGTTAAACCATGTTATAATATATTTATTATATCCTATTTAATATTCTAGAACCATTATATACACATGATGTTAATTAATAAAAAAACTAGTTTATGATGATCGAAAAAAACTGCCAAAATAATCTAAATGGTTATCATGAGTGTCTTATCTAATGATTCATCCTCACCCAAAATAACTAAATTAATTATATAACCATTTAATATTCTATATTTTCATTAATAACATATAAATTCAATTCGTTATATCATTTTACATGAATATCCATACTCATATACAAGTAAACCGATCATGAAAACCAAGGAAATGAATGCTCCCAGACGATAAAATTGTATCTTATAACTCATAAAAAAAGACCATAAATGGAATTAATAAAATTATAATAAATAAAATAAATGTATAAAATTTAATAAATAAATTAATAAATGTATTTAATTTTATTATATGGGACATTAAGGTCAAGTGCAGAACACATTTGGACATAAGGTAAGGGTTTCTTCCTGAACCTCCATTTTCATTTTAGGTTACGCTTTATCTCTCTTTACCCAAATTTAATTCTTAATCATTTTTATATTATTCTTATAAATTATTTTTATATGTTTCAAAATCATATATCCAAATCATTCATCTTTAATTTAAATTTAAATACATGTTTTACAAGGTTCCCTTCTCAATTATTCCCGATAAGAAAACCCGATTAAAGGGAACATCCCAATTTCTTACCCATTTTTAAGTACCATCCATAACATATTTTGAGATTACATTATTTTTATAAAATCACAAATTTTTTTATAAAAAACTATATTTTTCATTACTAGTTTTATAAAAACAATTAAGAAAAATAAAAATGAATTTTCCAAAAGAACTCTTCTTTACAAACTAAAAAAGGGTATTTCTCTCAAGTATTCCTCAATGATTTTATTACAGTATTCTCATATATTTCAACACACTTTGTTTAATATTATTATTAATTGGGAATAATATCTTATGAGTATCATCTACCCTATTTTATTAAATGGTTTATGATCAGTTTTACAATGGATGTGCTATCTTGATATCATTAACCCACTACTCAGAATGGTTACTGATTATGATTAAAAATTGGGGAAAGTTATTTGTATTTCATATGTATATATTTTTTATGTTTAACCCTATTAACATGAAGAATGAATTGGAATTATTAAGTGGTGATTTAGTCCCTCTGTAGCCCCTCGATGCATTGGTAGGTCTCATGAGATAAAATAATAATGGATTTTTGCTGAGGCCTTGGCCATTTATTTTCATATTTCTTGGTCGAGGCCTTGACTATATGTTTATGATTACCATCATATGAATTAACTCATTATGATTAATAATTTATTACTGATGAGAATATTTGACTAGTATAGTATCCATTTTTAAGCTTCATTTTCATGCAACTATTTTTATGGTATTATTTAGTCATATTTTATTCTCTCCATATTATGATCAAGTTTATGTTCTAATGGAATGTATTATTAGTCATTTACCAAGCCATTTTTTATATTATCTTACAAAATATTACATACCCTTATGATCATCTAATATCACCACTTTCTTATGTTTTATTTTTATATAGGATTCAAAGATGCATATTATGAATGAATTTCAGGGATAATCTATGAGTTTATAGATGTTTCTAGTGGAGTTTCTATGTTTTTTTTACTTTTAAGTTATAATGTAAAACTTATATATATATCTGATTTTACAAAGATAATAACTACTTGGTCCTTCAGGATACAAATTATTTTTATATTATACCAATGTAATTAAGTAAGGCACTAGCTCGGGGAAACTGGTGTTTGGTTCTTTATAGGTAACACCATTATAGATTCTATTAGCTGTAAGACATGGGTAGATTATGATCTTGGTGTATGGGTTTAATAAGAGTAGTTTTGGTTGGTGAGTTTTTTTTCTTACTAGAGATTGGATCCCTCTAAAGACCTGGGATTGATGACATGTGTCCCATTATTGGTCACATATTATTTAGTAAACTGGGTAATGTTCTATCAAGAGACCAAACTAGAGTGTGTTGTGATGTAGAGACCAAACTAAGTGTTCATTAGATGATGTAGATATAATCCTAGTTCATTAGAGAGTTGTATTATATGCTTATTATGATTATAGACTTCCATACCTCTAAGTAACTAGTGTAATCTAGAGTAAAAATGATGTACCTTCACCTCAAGCAGTATTTCTACTAGGTAGGGATGAAGCGATACATTTTTGTATTTGTCTCATAATTATATACCTATCAGAGAAATAATTTTGGCACAAATATCTTGGTATACTACTCCAGGTACTTCCCACTGAAATGTGTAAGTGGGAGGTATTTATTATGGAATTTGTGATGGGGTTACCCAAGACTCTAATAAGTACTATTTTTTTATCAGCTAATGAAATTTTCTTATTTTTTTACCAATCAACGAGACACGTTCGGTGGGTGATCTAGAAAATCTATATGTATGAGAGATATTATACATATATGGAGTTTTATTGAGAATCATATCTAACCAAGATGCAAGTTTTATGTCATGATTTTAGAAATAATTACACAAGTCTTTAGGGATTCATTTGAGGCTGATTATGGCATATCATCCCTAGACCAATGGACAATTCAAGAGGATAATTCAAATTATTGAGGATGTGTTACTAGCTTTAATCCTATACTTTAGTGGATCATGTGATAAGAACCTATACTTAGTGGAGTTCACTTAAAGAAAAAATTATGAAGCTTTGATTTAGATTAAAGCCTATGAGTCTCTCTATGGTAGGCCATGTAATTTACCACTTTGTTGGAATGAAGTTGGTAAGGTAGTAGTTGTGGTACCCAATATGGTATAGAAGATTTCTAAGAGGTTACAGTTGATTAATAAGAGGTTGGGTACTACTCAAAGTAGGTAGTGATTGTATGAAGACCATAGGAGGTGACCATTAAAGTACCTTATTAGTGACTATATTTTATTATGAGTGTCACCTCGATTGGGCCATCATCATTTGTGGATATAGGGGAAGTTTTCACTACAGTTTGTGTGCTTTTTTGAGATCACTGAACATATTGAAGTAGTGTCACACTGACAGGACCTTCCTCCTTGTTATTGCATCATGGAAGAATTGTTCACTATTTCTTATCACTATAGGTAAATTCATGATCATTCATATGTCATAAAATATGAATACCTTGAGTTGGATCCAGATTAATCATTCAAGGAGGGACCATTGTAGATTATGTATCCAATTCAGAAAGTGTTATAGGGGAATACAATACCACCTTTACACATATTTTGGTCAAATAGAAGGATCTAAGAGGATACATGGGAGTGGGAGTCAATAATTCAATCATAATTTCTTGATGTTTTTCGAGTGGGACCACTATAGAAACTTCTCAAGGATGGGAAGTCTCATAGGGGGAGATTGTAAAGTATTAAAACTATTATTTCAAAATGGAAAAATATGTTTCATTAATTCTCCATCTTTTTCTTGAGTTGATCCATTATTATGTGGAGCCTTAGAATATTTTTGGGGATTTTAAATGCAAAATAATGGATTTTAGTTGTTTTTTGACCCAAAAAACAACACAAAAACTATAGTTCTAGCCATGGTATTCCTTAAGTGAAAAACATGAATAGAAATGTATTTTCAAGTGAATATCCATGGGCGTGGAGCAAGGATTGGATTATATTAGTAAAAATGGATTTGGAAGACTTTTCATAGTGTAGTATAAGTATTTTTTAGGGTAAAATGTTTTAGAGTGATAAAAAACATTGTAGGACATGTTTTTTCAGCATAGTGTGTTCAAGAAACATCACACCCATGGCTAGGCCATGGTAAAATCCATTTAAACTTCAATAAATATTGAAATTGTCTAATTTAATGCCCTCTATTATCAGATATTGGACTAAATCAAAGGAGAAATGTTTGGGGTCTAGTTTTTTTATAAATGAGGTTATTAATTTATTATTATCTTATATTAATTGATTCACTACTCCCTCCTTATTTTTCCTTGAATATAATTGTCTCTTATGAGTTTTAGGGAAAGGATTCTAGTGGACCTCATAATGAATTTACAACCATGGCTTTTTCTTCCTTCTCTTTTCTCCTTAGTAAATCCATGGGATCCTCTTATCCATATTCAATAGTTTCCTAGTTTTTGGTGTCTTGGAAGAGGTATTTGGTAATTATTTTTGCTTGGATGAATTTTTAATCTTCCTTATTCATCGATTATAAAATGATTTAATTATTTCTTAGATGATTATTCCTTATATTTTATAGTGAGATAATATCATTATTATTGTATCAAAAACCTTTTTCAGGACAAGTGGAACCCTAAAATGTCTCAGTGGCATTCAATTTGTTTTTTATTATCTTATTGTTATCCAAGAGTGATAATTTCTTATTCCTTCAAATAGGATCGTATTCCAACATTTATAGTGGTTGTTTTTGGGAAATTGTTTTTCTATAATTAGTTTGTTTCTTCCATTTTCCTTGTTCAAGAACCCATTTTATATTCAATTCGAATCATTTCAAGGAACTCTTGGAACGACAGATTGTTTTGGTTGGAGCGTGAACAAGGGTCGTGTGATGACTCTCTTGACAAACTTGATATTGATATTGACAACCTTGAGGTAATAACCTACTTAAAATAGAAATTACATGTTTATTGTTGTCTCTATAATATGAATTTCCATGTTATGTGATATATAATATGTTTAATGTTTGATTACATGTGTGTGTCAATGTTTCATGGAGACCCATTGTGCAATATGGTATCCCTATGTGATTGTATCCCATGAAACCCATATTTGTTGTGTTATTCTTCTAATTGTTTGTGATAGATATGTTGATGCTATTTACATGTGAGTTTTTAGTATATATTCTTTTTGTGGTTCTATTCATGGTAAAAAAAGTGATAGGTAAACCTTTCACGAATCAGTAGCCCAAGAGGGGGAACATGTTTAGGTGTTGCACATGACATGATGATAGGACTGAGTTGGACAATGGGGTATGATGGCCATTTATGGTCGGACCTTAGGATATGATGGAATTTTATACCTGAATATTAAGTTGATAGTAGGACATTATTGTCTATCTATAATTAGTGGTAATTCTATAAGATTTTATGGAAAAAAATTCAAATAAATTTAAAATTTTGATATCATGCATTACACGTAACATCGAGTTTTAATTAACCATGACAAACTATTAATATTATTATTTAAATAAGACCGTTATTACCTAGAAATTAAAATTGGTAGAAATAATAAGAATAAAAAAATAAATATTATTTGTAATTTTTTTATATAAATAAAACATTGTGATAATTAAATACTTAATTTTTTTAAAGTCTTTATATGTATTGAAAATACTATTTTCTAAAAAATTAATTTAATTTTAAAAAAATTAAAAAAATTTAATTTTTGATACTATTAGAAAATTAATTTGATAAAATAAACATAATTTTTAAAATCATCATGTCAAAATTATCTTATAATGAAGCTTTGGTAATTTTTTAAAAATATTAATTGTTCGATGAATAATAAAAAATACTGGTTTTATTGAAAATTTACATTTCATTTTAAAAAATTACAAGGATAAAGTTTGTTTTAAGATGGGTTTAAAAGTAAAATTAGTTAAACTATATATCAATTAATCCAATTTATATCATTTTAATAATTTTCATAATGAATTTTTATTTGAAATTTTTTTAAGCTTTTAAACTTTTTCTCTTTGGAAAACTGATTTCTCATCACATCTATAGGATCACTTTAAAATATAATGTTTTCACTTCTAAGAGTGGAATATTAAAAAAAGTATTCCATATTTGGAATTATAATAATTTATATTTTTTAATAATTTCAACTTAATTTTTGACAATAATTAATAGTAAATATAGTAAAAATTATTTACCGCAATTAACCTAACAATATTCTTACATGAGGTTAAAGTAAAAATATGTGGGTTAAAAATGAATCAAAACATGTCAAAAACCCATTATATAGACATATTTATACCTAATATTTTCTATTTATTTATATTTCTCCACCATGGAGGCTTTTTGAATTTTAAAAACATGGGTACACCTTTTTCTTTCCAAAAAACACAAGTGTTCCACTCACCACACTTATAAAAGGACACACCTTCTCCCCTCCTCTTCATAATTTAAAATACATTTTTATTGAACAATAACTTTGTAAATATATTCCTTACTTATATCCACTCATCCTAGAATCCTTATTTTGTTCATTAATCTAACCTAGGAAGGATTTTTTTGCAAACCTAAGGAGGTTACCCAAATAAGTGGTAACGTTCTTCAATGTGAATTTTTATTTTATTTATTCCTCCATATCCTTAAATTATTATTAAACTATTGTGATATAATAACCTCAGTAGCTTATATATACTTATATTTTTTATGTTATGTTAATTACCTACTACCATCTCTACTTCCATCCAATGTTATACGAAATCACCATTCGTGTGTATGACGGACTACTGACTCCAAAACTGATGTCATTTGTTTTCCATCACCACCTCCTGTGAATGGATATAATTATGGATTTAATATTTATATATGATATATATGAAATTATTATACTTTTGGAATTATTATATCACGTATTATTTCTTAATTTCTATTCTGTGATAATACGATAACGGTACTCATGTGTACGGCAGACTACCATCTCACAAAGCAATGTGATTTGTTCACAGATCACATTGAAGGTAATAAGGATGTGTCTAAAAAATTTATGTGATATATATTAAAAAAATGATTATTTAATGGTAATATATTATTTAAATTTCTTTCTTTCACTCCACCTAGAAAATGGGAACAACATTCAGGAATACATACGACCTATCATATCCATAAACGGTGTATTTCATTTTCTATCTCTAAATTTTATAGATTACTATAAATACATACATATATATATATATATACTGTATATATTTTATATTTATATAAAAATTATTATTATAGATATTATGAAACAATTTTCAATTTTATAGGACCAAAAAATAATAAATTAAACCATACCTGAAAAACAAAGTAGTTATTTCCCAAAAAGTGACTTTAACATGGAATTATTAATAAATGGGTAATAAAAGGTCATAAGTAAATAATATATGGTATTATATATATGTTTTATGGTTATTTATTATATTTATAATAAAATTATTTTTAGTAAATAGTAGGTTTGAATGTGTATGAATGAAGTTGAGAATTATGGTAAGGGATTTTTGTCTCAATTTTCCTTTTTTTAGGAATATGTTAGGTTATGCACATATCTTCTTTTATGAGGTTTATATATATCCAAATTTAAATTTAATATCAGGAATATATTTATTCTCATGATATTATTTATTTCATTTAATGTTATTCTTTCATGGGGCTTAGGACTCAAAGTTACCAAAGTGGTAAGGGTTTTATGACACAATCACATCATTTATCGAGATTTCCTATGATTATGCTTCCAATGATGAAATATTAGAATATATCTATCAATAAACTAAATTTTTTTATTATTTTATGGATATTTAATTGGAATAAATATTTTCCCTTCATTTTCCATGCTTTATGTACTCAATAGTTCAAAATGATGTTTTTAAGAAAAAACCTCTATGTTTCTCTATTTGGCCAAAAACCATTTTTATTCCAAAACCATGTTTTCAAAAAAAAATTAAAAAATTATTTCAAGATTATCAAAATTATTTATTAAATAAAATTTTACCCATGTTTTATTTTTTACAAATTTCTTTGAATGCAATCTTCTTGTCATTTTTCAAAAAAGGCCCATTTGTATTTTATAAAAAATATTAGAGGACTATTTGTTTTAACAGGTATAATATGAAAGTAAATCTAATAATGTCCTTACCATTGTTTTATTTTAAGATTAAAAAATAATTTTTCAAGTTTATTTTCAAAAAAAAATTATTTCTCCAATATTTTGTAAATTTTTAGTTTTTAAAAAGTTGATTTTCAAAGAATGTATTTTTTCCTCAAGAAACATTCCAAGAGATTTTTATTGAAATATAATTTTCCATTTAAGATGGATTTATTTCATGTTACTTATGATTTATAGGGGATATAATATATTGATGTTGTTCTTTTTATTTATTTGAATGGTTTATGTTTATGATGACAAGATTTTTATGAAACTCATTTCTCTTACATGTGTAATACCATGATAAGATACTTATGAAAACAACTTCTTTTTCAAGGGTTATTAATTTATGAAATGAAGAAATGAATATTAATTCTATTTCCTTTAAAAAATTTATGGTATAATAAAATTATTTTGAAACCCATTTCATTTTGTGGGTTATGAAATGATGAATTTTCTATGATTTTGTGGAAAACATATGTATGATTTACATTACATGATGTGGGGGAACCTATCTCTCTCTCCAATTAATTATGTAAATATTGATATCTCATGAAATAAAAATGATTGTATTGGGGAGTGAACCCAGTACAGTAAGAAAATATTTCCACTTTGATAGTCATGGGAGTAAAACTTAACTACTAAGATTATTTAGGGAGTGAATCTAATACACTATTATAGCCATGAAAATGAGCCTTGAAATAAAAGGAAATAATTTTCTATACTTATTTGTATTCTACAAATATATGTCTTATGGGAATGTTATGATCTCATGATTCATGTTCTTTGATTCCATTATGATTCATATATTATGAACTGCCAATATTTATTCCACAACTCATGTTTATGATCTATGATATGCATAGTATGGTTTTCAAAAGTTATCCTCATGTTATCATACCGCTATACTCATGATGTGTTGATATATCCCTTGTTTACCCTTACTGATCATCTGAACTAACCCTTTCTTATGTTTTATTTCCCCATGTTATAATGAAATGTGTTATGTTTTATATGTCTAAGAAGGGTTATAGATATTAAGAACACAGTAGGAGATGACATAGCTCACTTGTGGACTAGTTTTTTATGTGTCCAACTTCCCAATAGAAATATAACTTTATGATCTTATGGTGTGTGTTTGTATAATGTAATGAATAGTCATCTAAAAATATATAATACCTATATATGATTATTTTTATTCTTTACAATTGGTATCAAAGGATGGTTTTAGTTAACCTTTGCAAACTAGGATATGAATGAATTATTATGAACTCTAAGGATATTTCTACGGATATATCTAATGACATGTATAAAGATGAGTTAAAGTATAGTAAAAAGGCATTGAATTTTGGTAAAGGGTAGAGTGATTGTTTTACAAAAAAATCACATCTCTATCTGGATAATACAAGTGTATGTGGCTCTAAAATATATGTACCTAAGGGTAATAACTCTAAAATGAGTGCATTGATCTGGACATGATCATTTCCTATTGTATGACAATAAGACTTATTGCACACCTGGTTTTAAACTCCTAGGGGATATGCTTTTGAAATTAAAAAACTCTTTTTGAACCATTAGGAACAATTTAAATAGATTGTGTCTATTAATTACCTAGGATAAACCTAAGGTTTCATGGATTAAAAATAAGGTTCCATGATTTATACATCCTATAAGTTATTTTTCAGGATTATTTGGTTCCCTGCTATGATTATTGTTTCTTAAAATATGATTTTTTTTAGACAATGGATATAAACTAAAGGAACCATGTTAATAATGAGTGGGATAGATAATTAAATGATTTTACTCCTGAGTAGTGAAATGTAACAGGATCTGGAACATAAAGTATCATTTATATGCACACTCAATTTTCTAAATCTATGAATCATTATGAACTTCCAAATGAGAAAAATAGGGAACAACATTACGTTGAGTCCTTCATGAGGCAACACCCAACTTCATTCAGTGGTTCCATTAATTTTCTAGTGAAAATATATTTTCCATTCTCTAGTGATCATAACATAAAAAATTCATTTTATATATATATCATTTAGAAGGAGAAGCAGATAAATGGTGGTCTCTCATCATGAATACAAGAGAACAGGATGAAATTAAATTCATAGAGTGGGTTGAGTTTAAGAGGTTATTCATGAATAATTACTTCCATCATATCCTTCATACAAAAATGGAGAAGTAATTCATTGTTCTAAGTTTGATCAATTGTTTAGTGTCTTAAAACCAAGTATCTTAAGGGTATTATCCATAAGGGACTTTAGTATCTAGGAATAAATTATTTAATGTTCTCTAAAGGTTGAAATGGGGATCAGAGTTACCCATCAATTTCATGGTTTTGAAAAAATAAGGATAATGGAGTTTAAGGAAACTCTAAAACCCATAGAGAGAAGAAGATGAGATTTCATTCATGCTCTATGCATGGAAATAAACATGGAGGAAATTTCATTAAGGGGAATAATAACTATTTTAAGTGTGGTATGGAAGGATATTGACCAATTGATTACTGAAGTGATGTGAAGAAGTTAGGTAATATTTCGAATAGAGATAAAGCTGCACAGAATGCATCCCCTGTACTCTAGTGTTTCAAATGTAATGATTATGTGAACCATGCTAACCAATTCCCAAATTCAATGGTTAATTATGATGATCAACATTAGTAACCTTTTAATACAAGGTACAAGGGGAAATCTTATAAGGTCACTAGTTCTTATAAGGGGCGTGATAATGACATTGTGAAAGGTACACTTATCATCCAATCTAGAATTTATAATGTCTTATTTGACTATGGGTCTACCCATTCATTCTTATATGAAGAATTTTATAAGGGTATAATGATTCCAACATAATGATTAGATGTATAATTATAAATGAAAACCATTAATGGTATGATGATTTCATCTCAAGTATATGATTCCTCTTTGGTTGATGTTTGTGGGAATGTTCATACTACAAATCTTATCATTCTACCTCTATATGAATTTGATGTTATATTATACATATATTGGATTTATAAATAAAAATCCCACATCAATTATTGAGGAAGGGAAGTAATTTTTTATATTCAAAAACCAACATATGATCTTCTATCAATGTGAAGATAAGTATGAACTTCAGATAGAGATTGCATCCATTGTATGGGTATTGATTCCCATTCATATGGGATGTTTATCTCACATGGTTGGGAAAAAATTGACA
Organism: Viscum album; assembly: GCA_963277665.1. Lineage (NCBI taxonomy): Eukaryota > Viridiplantae > Streptophyta > Magnoliopsida > Santalales > Viscaceae > Viscum > Viscum album. Next base: position 747,103,135 of record OY728152.1, read on the forward strand.
ACATTGATATTCCTATTGTACATTAATTTTTTGATGTCCTTCCAGAAGAGTTGTCTATACTTCCAATGAATCTTGAGGTTGAGTTTTAAATATAACTTATACCTAGTCCCAAACTTATTTCAAAGACTCTCTATAGTGTTTCCAAGATTGAGTTATAGTAATTGAAAAAGAAACTCTAGGGGAACCTTGAAAAGGGATTCATTCAGCCATGTGTGTCAACTGGGGGTGAACCTGTTCTTTTTGTCAAATAGAAAGATAGATTGATGCGACTAAATACTTATCATTGGGAGATGAACAAGATCAAAAACAATAACAAGTATCATCTACCCTGTATTGATGAACTATTTGAGCAACAATACAGAGATCACTACTTTTACATGATTGAAATTTTTTATGGTTATCATTAATCGAGGTTCAATAAGGAGGGTATACCCAAGAAAAAAATTTATAAAATTTATGAACACTATGAATATATAGTGATGTCATTCGATATTAATAATTTTCCCGTTATCTTTGTGGATTTAAAAAATAGAGTATTTAGAGATACCTTGATTTGTTTCTGGTAGTCTTTATACATGATATTCTTATTTATTAAAATAGAACTTAATTCCATGATGATCACTTAATAACTATACTAAATACCCTATGGAAGTAGAAACTATATGGAAAATTAAAAAATGTGAATTTTGGGTGAAAAGAGTTTCATTTTTGGGTCATATAATCTCAAGAGAGTGTATATTAGTAGAACCATCAAAGAATGAGGCTATTTGATACTGGACCAAACCAACCATGGGGACTGAGATCCATATTTTTCTTAGATTAAGTTGATATCATCGGTGTTTTTATATAATTTCTCATGAATATCTAATCCACTCACCAAGTTTATAGCTCCATTTTATTGGAATTAATTAAATAAAGAATGATATTGGGACTAAAATAGGTGAATAAATTTCAAAGAAGATTATATATATTCAAAAAAAACATACAGGCATCACAAAGTCGATGGAAAAGTTATGGGGATAATTTTTGACATGATATGAAATTTGAAGTTATTGATAAGATTTTTCTACGAATTATTATATGGAATAAAGTAACTTGAATTGTAAATAAGGTAAAAATTATCCCTAGGTATATTAGTCCCTTTTAAAATCATGATAATATCAGGATGGTAGAATATCGGATAGCACTTCCACCAAACCTCTCTCAAGTTGATGATGTCTTCCATGTATCTGTTCTGAGGAAGTTCATACATGATCCTTCACATGTACTAAACTCAGATGTTATGCCCCTAGAGAAATATACTTAATACAAGGAATAACTTATAGATATTCTATATCACATATAGAATATTCTACAAAATAATACCACCCACCTAGTCAAAGTTTTGTGTAGAAACCACCAATTCAAGGAAGCTATACGGGAACATGAGGATATGATGAGGAAGAAGTATCCTCATCTGTTTGTGTATGAGGGATAGAATTATTAGGGTGAAATTAATTTTAATGGGGTTATAATTGAACACCAGGAGATTTTGTGAATTTTTTTCAAATAAATTAAACTTCTATGATATCTTGTGTTACAGGCAATGTTGGGTTTTAACAAGCCACACAACACTGTTAATATTATTATTTATACAAGTCCGCTATTACCTAGATATTAAAATTTGAATAATTAATAGAAAGAAAAAAAATAAATATTAATTATAATGGTTTTATATAAATAAACCATATTTATAGAAAATGTACATAATTTTTTGTAAAGACTTTATATGTTTCAAAAATGTTATTTTCTCATGAAAATGTTTTTCTATTTCTTTTTTAGAACAGTAATAAAATTAATTTTTGAAAATTTTATAAATTTATTTTGATAAAATAAAAAATATTTTTTAAATAAAAATATAAAAAATATATTAAGGGGGATTTTATGTATTTTTATAAAAAGAATAATTTTTAGATGAATAGTGAAAAATACTGGTTTTATTGAAAAGTGCCTTTTTCATTTAAAGAATTTATAAATTTAATTTTTGTTTTAAAATGGGATTAAAAGAAAAATTAGTTAAATTATATATAAATTAATCCATTTTATGTCATTTTAATCATTTTCATATTGAATTTTGATATTTAAACTTTTTAAATTTTTGAACATTTTCTCTTTGGAAACTGTTTTCTCATCACGTCTACATGTTTAATTTCAAATTAAAATTTTCCAATTATGTAAATGGAATTTATAAAAAATTATTAAATATTGTGAATTATAATAAATTTTATTATCTAATAAGGTCAACTTATTCTTTACTATAATGAAAAGTAAAAACAGAAAAAAAAATTACTACTCTTAATATAAAAGTGGGTTTATGAGAGTTTAAACTAAAAAGATATGGGTTAAAAATGATCCAAAACATGTAAAAACTAATTTTATAGAAATATTTTTGACCTTATCACATATAATGGTATATAATGGTTCATTTTTTCATCCTTTTAGTATTTGAAAAACATGGGTATTCCTTTTTCTATCCAAAAATTACAAGTGTGCCACTCACCTCACTTATAAAAGGTCACCCCTTATACTATCCTATTAATAGTTCCAAAACCATTTGTTTTTTCCTATAGGATACTAAATATCTTCCTTAATTCCATAATACCATCCTATAATACTTATTTTGGTCATAAATACATCCTAGTAATGATTTTGGTGCAAACCTAAGTAGGTTACCTATAGAAGAGGTAACGTTCTTCAACAAGGGTTTTTATTTTATATCATTATCCAGCACCTTCAATTCTTATTAAACCATGTTTATATAATAAATTCATTATATTCCATATAATTATACATTTTTATATTAATTTCATTACCTAAAAATATTTCCACTATCATCAAATGGGATACAAAATCACCATTCGGGTGTACGGCAGACTACCGCATCACGAACCCATGTCATTCATTCTCCATCACCATGTCTCATGGATAGATATAATGATAAATTAAATGTTTATATATAAAATTTGAGATATTATTAAAAATATTTAATTATTATATCACATATAACTTATTACTTTCCATTCTATGGGAATACGATAACATCGCTTGTGTATACGGCGGACTACCACCTCGTGAAGTGATGTGATTCACTCAGGATTCACATGAATGGTAATAAGGATGATTTTAATAAAAATATGTGATATATATGAAATAAAAATTATTTTTTAATAGAAATATATTATTTACCTTTCTTTCTTTTAATCCATCAATAAAATAGAAACAATGTTCATAAGTACGTATGACATATTGTCTCTATGAAAGATGTATTTTATTTTCTATCACTAAATTTTATAGAGATATATAAATAAATATGATATTTATATCATGTTTAAAATTATATTTATTATGGAAACCTGATCAATTTAAGAGAACCAAAAAAATATAAAAAATCAAAACATACACAAAAAACAATGCAGTCATTTCCCAAAACATGACATTATCATGGAATTCTCAATAAATGGGTAATAAAAGGTAATTATTAATTAATATATGGTATGATATAATATTTCAAGGTTATCTTCAATTAAATTTACTTCTATATTATTTTATGAATTTTTAATTTTAAAAAATGTGATTTTCAATGAAATGATATTTTCCTTAAGAAACATTCCAATAGATTTTTTATTCAAAATTATTTTCCATTAAAGATTGCATCCTTTGATGTTACTTATGACTTTCTAGGGATATGATCCAAGTATACAATTATTATTATTTATCTAAATGGTTTATGTTTATGATGATAATATTTTTATGAAACCTGTTTTGATTCCACAGGTTATACTGGGATAAAATGCTAATAAACCCACATTTTTTCCATGGGTTATGATTTAATGAAATAGTGAAATTGTTATAAAATATATTTAATTTTAAAATTTTATTTAATAATTAATTTTTATGAAATCCATTTCATTTAATGGGTTCTAATATGATGAACGTTTTATGATCTTTTGGAACACATATATATGATTTACATTATGTGATAGGTGGGACAAATATCTCCCTCTAATGAATTGGGTAATGATTAATATCTCATGAGATAAATAGGATTAGAATTTTGAGTGAACCTAATTCAGTAAGGGAATATTTCCTCTATGAGTTTCTTTTATATGAAACTTTACTACAAATATGGTTTTGTGAGTGTTACCAATCTACTACGATAGTCTTCATAATTATCCAAAAACTACTAAGGAAATGATTTTCTATGATTATGTGTATGAAAAAAATATATGTATTATTACAATGTTATTATCTCGTCATTAATGTTCATTTATTCCACTATGATTCATATATTATAAACTTCCAATATTTCTTCCATGACTCAAGTTTATGATCTATGATATATAGGGTATGGTTTTAAATTTTTATTCTCAGGTTCTCATATCCATATCCTCAAGATATGCTAATATATCCCTTGTATAACCTTACTTTTCATATGATCTCATTATTTCTTATAAATATATTCCCTAGGTTAGGTTGAAATGTGTTATGTATTCTATATCTAAGAAGGGTTCTAGTTATAAATAACATAGTGGGAGATAAAATAGATCACTTATGGAGCAGTTTTTTATGTGTCCATGTTTCCAAATTCACTATAACTTTATGATCCTCAGATATTTTTTTATGTAATATAATTAATATTAATTTAAAAATATGTAATAACTATGTATGAGAAGTTAAAGTCTTTACAGTTGGTATCAGGGGATAGTTTGTGTTAACCTTTGAAAACTACGATATGAAAACATTAGTGAAAACTCTAAGGATATGTCTAAGAATATATTTGAGGATAAGTCTAAGGATGATTCAAAATATAATAAAATGTCCTAGAATTTTTGAAAAGTGTAGATCGATTGGTTTATAAGAAATTAAATCCTTCTCTTTATACTAAAATCATATGTGTAATTATCACAGAGGTACCTAGGGTTAATAACTCTGAAAAGGGTGAATTGAGCTAGACAAGATTGTCACCTGCTGCCTGAAAACAAGCCTTGCTTCACACCTAGTTTGACATTATTAGGGATACGATTTGGAAATTCACCAACTCTTTATGAAACATTATGAAGGTTTTAAATAGATTATGACTATTAATGAACTAGAATTAACCTATGGTATCATAGATTAAAAAAAGGTTCCATGATTTATACATCATAATTTTTTTCATGATTATGTGGTTCTCCAGTATGATTATTGTTTCTCAAAATTTTCTTTTTTTAGTTTTAATTAATGAATGGAACCTGAAGAAACCATGTTAACACTATGTATGGTGGACAATGAAATTATTTTACTTCTGAGAAGCCAAATACTATGGAAGATGGAATGAAAAATCTCATTTCTATGCCCACATAACTTTCTCATTCTATGAATCATGCTAAACTTTCATATGAGAAATATATGGAACAATATTTTATTGAGTACTTTGTAAGGAAACCAATAACTTCTTTTAGTGGTCTTGTTAATCCACTAGTTTTTTAATAAAGTATAAGTACTATTGAAAATATATTTTTAATTCTCTCATGTTCGGAACATGAAAAATTCATTTTGGTTGTCTATTTTTTGGAATCCAAAGTGGATCAATGGTGGAATCTCATTGATAATTCAAGGGAACATGATGAAGTTTACTCAAAGTAGTGGAATGATTTTGAGAGATTTTTTTTCAATTACTACCCTCATATCATTTTTTTTAAAAATATAGTAGGAATTACTTGAGCTAAAGTAGAATGATGATGAATTGATAGTGCCTATTAGGATACTCTTACAGGACATATGAGGTATGCTTCTAGAATTATCATTTTACATGAAAGTAAGGTTTATTGATTCTTTAGTGGGTTAAAAAATTGTCTAAATGGGATAATCCATCAAATAATTCAATAGGTATAAAGAAATAATTTGATATACTCTCAAGGTGGAAATTGAGATCATATTTACCCATCAATCTCATTATTTTGATAAGAAAAGTAATATGGAGTTCAAATGAAACTCTAAAAAACATAGAGAGAAGAATATGAACTTTCATTAATGCACGAATTATGTAAGGAAACATAGATAAAATTTTCTTAAGGGGAATAGTAAATATTTTAAGTGTGTTACAGAAGGTCATTGAGCAATTAATTATCGTAGTGATGGAATGAATTTAATTGATGATGTTAATGTATATAATGTTATATAGAATATACCACCCACACTCCAGTGTTTCAACTAAAATGAATATGGTAACTATGTTAACAAGTGCCCAAATATGAAGCCTAATGATGATGATCAACATTAACAACCTCTTAAACTAAGGGACAAGGGAAAATCTCATGCGATCACTATTTCTGAAGAGGGGTGTAATAATTATGTGTTGAAAGGTACACTTATCATCCAATTTAGAGCTGATAATGTCATATTTGACTCTAGATATACCTATTATATCTTATCTAGAAGGGTATCAAGATGCCACCCAAATGATTAGATGTAAAATTAGTAGTGTAAACATCTAATGGTATGATGATCTCATATCAAGTATATGATTCCTCTCTGGTTGACTTTTTTTGAAATATAATTCGTTAAAATTTTTTATTTCTTCCTCTGGTTGAATTTGATGTTATATTAAACATGTATTGGATTTCTCTAAATAAATACCAAATCAATTATTGAGGAAGGGAATTCATTTTTTATATTCCAAACCAACCGATGATCATCTTTCAATGTGACAATAAGTATGAACTTATAATGGAGATCACATCCATTATATCGGTCATGATTCCCATTCATAAGATTTTTTAATCTCATATAGTTAAGGATATACTTGACATAAATGATATACATTTTTTTGGAATTTTTTGAAGTCTTTTTGGAAGAGTTTCCTAGTATTCCATTAAATCCTGAAGTTGAGTTTACAATAGTTTCATACCTGGTGCCACACCAATTTTAATGAATCCCTATAGAATGACCCTGATTGATTTTTAGGAATTGAAAAACTAACTGTAGTAGAAAATTTATCCTCTACCTCATATTAATGAACTATTTGATCAACTACGTGGAGCTCAATACTTTTCTAAGATTGACCTTTTTTCAGGATTTCATAAATTAAGGGGCAAGAAGGAGGATATACTAAAGGAAACATTCCATACAAGGTGTGGACACTATTAATATATATTAATTCCATTCGGTATTACTAATTCCCATTTTATCTTCATGTATATAATTAATAGAGTCTTTAGATATTACCTTAATCAGTTTGTGGTAGTCTTTATAGATGATATAGATGCCTATTCAAATATAAGTTAATATCATGAAGTTCACTTGATAATTATACTAAAGACCCTAAGTAAGGAGACACTATATGGAAATTTTTAAAAATGTGAATTTTGGATGAAAAATGTTTCATTTTTTGGTTATATAATCTCAATAGAGGGTATATCGGTAGATTCATCAAAGATGGAGAATATTGAATGTTTTCCCAAACTTACCATGGGTATTAATATCCATAGTTTTATGGATATAGATTGATATTATTGATGGGTTTTAGAGAATTTCTCATGACTATATAATCCACTCACCAAGTTAACCTGGATGGGATCCAAGTTCCGCTATATAGATTAATGTGAGGAAAATTTCAAGTAATTACATATAATATTAATCATCCCACCTATGATTACATTACCCTATATTATAGAAGGGTTTTTAATCTATAGTGATCCATAAAAGAAGGAAATGGGATGTGTTCATATGATGAATGAAATTGATATAGATTATGCCTCTAGATAATTGAAGGTTCATGATAAAAATTACCCAACTGATGAATTAGAGTTATTTATGGTAATGTTTTAATTAAAAATATAGATCCATTATATTTACATTGAAAAGTGTGATATATATACCAATCAAAAAATTTAATATTATATATTCACATATAAGGAGTTAAATATGTTCTAGAGAAGATGGTTAGAGATGATTAAATATTATAACTTCTCAATACATTACCACCCTAGGAAAGATAACAAGGTGTCTGATGTTTCGAGTCGAAAGGATTATGGTAGCTTATCCATGATGAGGATAAAAAATATTTTTTATTTTTTATTTCAAAAGGATGGATTTGGAAATACTAAATAAAGGGGATATATATTATGTTTCCTAATTAAAATTTCAACCATCTATCCAAGTGAATGTTAAAGAGGTGTAAAAGGAAGATATGGAGATGAAAAATAAGGTAAGAAATGTTCTAGAGTTTAACCATTATCATTATGTAATGATAATATTTAGGAACCTTGTATGGGTTCCATCTATATCATATTTAAAGAAGTTTCTAGAGGAATATCATAGTTATTGATTCTCTATTCACCCTAGAAGTATAAAGATGTCTTGATATTTGAAAGATTATTTTTGGTGAGATGGAAAGAAGAGAGATATCAGAGAGTTTGTATATCGATGCTTGGTATGTCTCCAAGTTAATTCCTAGAGAAAAAATTATAAGGGTATGTTACATCCATTACCCATACCAAAATGGAAATTGGAAAACATCGCCATGAATTTTATAGTTGAACTTCCCAAAATGTCTAAAGTGCATGATGTTATATGGGTTTTAGTCGATCAGCTATCAAATTCATCAAACATCATTATAATCATATAATATTTCTCTCTGGATCATCTTCCCAAGATATTCACTAAATAAGTTATATGTTTTTATGGAGTACCTCATTCAATTTTTTCTAATCGATATCTAAGGTTTACCTTAATGTTTTTAGAGAATTATTCAATAATATCTTGATACAAAGTTGAGTTTCAATACTGCTTATCATCCTCAGATAGATGTTTAGTTTAAAAGAAGATTTTGATACCTAGAGAATATGTTGAGATGTTCTTCTTTTGATTTTAAATGTTTTTTGGATCAACACCTTTCTCTAGTTAAATTTTATTACAATAATAGCTTTTACTCAAGAATTCAGATGGATCCTTATGAATCCATATATGAAAAGAAGTGCATAGATCCATCATACAGGAATGAAGTTAGATAAAGAAATCTATTGGGGCCTAAAATAGCTACAAAAATGGAAGATAATGTTAGATCCATTTAATAACACTTAAGGGTAGCGCAATGTTGACAAAAATGTTATACTGATAATCGTCGACATGATCTAAAATTTTACGTTCATGATAAGGTGTTTCTATGACTTTCTGTATGAAATAAGGTAATCAGATTTATAAATAAGGAAAAACTAATACCTATTCATATCATTACCATTAAAATTATTGATTATATTGAAATGGTAGCCTATCGGTTGGTGCTTCCACCAAACCTATCTCAAGTTCATGATGTGTTCCATGTATCTCTATAAAGGAAGTACATACCTGATCCTTCACATATACTAAACTCAAAGGTTTTATATATTGAGTAAGATATTTATTATAAGGAATAACTGGTGTAGATTCAATAGTATATAGATAAAGTTCTATGAAACAAGACCACTCACATGGTCAATGTTTTATAGCGAAAGCACCAGTTTGAGGAAGCTACGTGGGAACTTAAGGATATAATGAGGTAGAAGTATCCTCATCTATTTTTATCAGAGTGACATAATTTAAAGTGAAAAATAATTTTAAAGAGTTTACAATGTATCACCATAATATTCTATGAATGTTTTTCGAATAAATTAAATTTCTTCAATAGCTTGTGTTACATTCAACACCATGTTTTAACAAACCATGAAAAATATCGATATTATTAATTAAACACGATCATTATTAACTATCCCTTAAACATGAAATAATGAATATAAATAAAAACATTTTAAGTATTATGTATAATTTTTTTATATAAATAAAATCATTTTGATAAAAAAAATACTTAGTTTTTGGTAAAGTATTTATACGTTTTGAAAATAGTATTTTATCAAGAAAATGTTTTTTATTTATTTTTGGGAAAAAAATAAAACAAATTTTTGAGAAATTTTGAAATTTATTTTGATAAAATAAACTTATTCATTGAAATCATAATTCAAAATTATCTTAAGGTGAATTTTTGGGATTTTTCTAAAAAGAATAATTTTTTGATGAATAGTGAAAAATACTAGTTGTTATTGAAAACTTTTTTTCATTTAAACAATTTATAAGGTTAACTTTTGTTTTAAAATGGGATTTAAAGTAAAATTAGTTCAATTATATTTCAATTAATCCATTTTAGGTCATTTTTAATCATTTTTATACTAAATTTCAAATAATTGTTTTTAAACATTTGAACACTTTCTCTTTGGAAAACCTCTTTCTCATCGTGCCTGGGATTTAATTTTATATTTAATTTTTTCTATTTTTTGGATGGAATTTTGAAGAAGAGATTAAATATTTTTAATCATAATAATTTAAACTATCTAATAATTTCAACTTATTTTTTGACCATATTGAATATTAAAAATAGTAAAAACGGTTTATCACAATTATAGTACAAATGGGTTTACATGGGGTTAAACTAAACAATATGGGTTAAAAATGACCTAAAACATATCCAAAAACATTTAGAAGACCATATTATGATATTATAATTTATAATTATCAATAATGGTAAATTTTGGATTTTATTGTAATGTGAAAAACATGGGTACACCTTTTTCATTCCAAACTTTACAAATGTGTCACTCACATCACTTAAAAAAGTCCACATCATCTCCTCACCACTTAAAACTCCCATAATAATTTTTTTTAGAAAATAAATGGCCAAATATCTTACTTAATTCTATACTTTCATCCTATAATCATTTTTTTTGTTCATAAATCCAACCTTTTAAGGCTTTTGTTGCAAACCTAAGGAGGTTACCAGAAGAAGAGGTAACATTCTTCAATAAGGATTTTTATTTTTTTTCTTCATCCACATCATTAATTTATTATTAAAACAAGATGATATAAATTAATAATTGTATTCCACAAACATAGATATTTTTATGTTAATTTCATGACCAAAAACCATCTCCACTTCTATCAAATGGGATGCGAAATCATCATTCATGTTTATAGTGGACTATCGCCTCATGAATCGATGTTATTATTTTTCCATCAACATATATCTTGAATGGATATAATGATGAATTTAATGTTTATATATGATAATTATGATATTATTATACTTTTTTAATTATTATATCACATATACCTTCTTACATTCCATTTTATGGGAATACGATAACATCGCTCATGTGAACGGTGGATTGTTGCCTCGTAAAGTGATGTAATTCATTCACCCTTCACATGGAAGGTAATAAGGATGGGTTTAATGAAAATATCTTATATTTATGACATAAAATTATTATTTAATGGTAAAATATTATTTAAATTTATTTATTTTAATCCATTGAAAAAATTTAAACAACATTATTGCATGTGTACGGCCTACCGTCTCCATGAACGGTGTATTTCATTTTCTATCTAAATTTTTTATATATTAATATAAATAAATATATACTATATATATACATGATATTTATATCATGGTTAAAATTATAGATATTATTTAACCATTATTCAAGTAATAGGACCAAAAAAATTAACAAATGAAAACATACATGAAAAACAAAGTAATTATTGCCCAAAATGTGACTTTAACATGGAATTGTTAATAAATGGATAATAAAAGGTCATAAGAAAATCATATATGGTATGATATATATATATATATATATATCTGTGTGTGTGTGTTTGTATTTGTGTGGTTATATAATATATGTATAATAAACTTATATTTACTATACAGGAGTTTTGAATGTGTATGAAGGAAGTAGAGACTTAAGGTAATGGGTTTGTGTCTTAGTTTTCCTTCTTTGAGACATATGTTCTGTTATGCACTTATCTTATTTTATGAGGTGTATATAAATCAAAATAAACTTGTAATATCATGAATATATTTATTCTCATGATATTCTATGTTTCATTTAATGTTATTCTTTCAGGGGTATTATGATTCAAAGTTACAAATGTGGTAAGTGTTTCATGTTAAAGTCTCATTGTTTATCAAGATTCCTCATGAATATGCTTCCATTGATGATATATCATGATATAACTATTAATAAACTATTTTAATTTATTATTATATGATTATTTCTTTATAATACATGTTTTCCCTTTATTTTCTTCTCTTCATGTATATAAGATTTCAAAATGATGTTTTCAAAGAAAAATCATATATATTTATCTCTTTGGTCAAAAAAACATTTTTCTTCAAAAACAATATTTTCTAAAAATGTTTTCAAAAAATATTTTTAACATTAACCAAATTATTTATTAAATAAAATGTTACCCATGTTTTAATTTTAAAAAAAAATTAAATAAATCTTCTTTTCATTTTCCAAAATAATGCCCTTTTGGATTTTATTAAAAATGTGAATGAAATATTTATTTTAACGTGTATTAAATAAATGGAAATTTCCTGATGTCATGAAAATTATTTTATTTAAAGTTTCCTTTATAATTTTTCAGGTTTATTTTTAAAGAAAAGTATTTTCACAATAATTTATGAATTTTTAATTTAAAAAATAGTGATTTTTAAATAAAAGGATATTTTCATCAAGAAACATTCCAAGAGATTTTTCCTTCAAAATAATTTTCCATCTATGGTGAAATCCTTTAATATTACTTATTATTTACTAGGTATACCATCCTAATATACCACTCATATTCTTTATATGAATGGTTTATGTTTATGATGATAATATGTTTATGAAACTCATTTCTCTTCCATGGGTTACACCATTAAAAAATTCTTATGAAACTTGACTCTTCTTACCCGGGCTATGATTTTATGAAATGATGAAATGATTATGAAACCTATTTCTTTTATATAGGTTATTCTATGATTAAATTTATATGAAATCAATTTCATTTCATCAGTTATGATATGATAACTTTTTTATGATATTATGGAACACATATGTATTATTTTCATTATATTATGTGTGGTTCCTATATTTCCCCCCCAATGAATTGTAAAAATATTAGTATATCATGATATAAAGAAGATTGTAATAGGGAGTGAACCAAGTTTAGTAAAAAAAACTCTTTCCACTATGATAGTATTTGGAGTGAACATTGTCTACTACGTTTTTTTGGGGAGTGAACCCAATCCACTATGATATTATTGGAAATGATCCTTAAACTACTAAAGAAATTATTTTATATGCTTATGTGCAAACCAAAAATTTATTTATTATTCCAATTTTATGCTCTCATGGATAATTTTATTTGATTTCATTAGGATTCATATCTTATTAAATCCAATATTCTACCATGACTCAAGTTTATGATCTATAGCATAAAGGGTATGGTTTTTAAATGTTATTATCATGTTCTCATACATGTATGGTCATGATATGTTGATATCTCCCCTGTTTACCCTTACTAAGTATCTAATCTCACCCTTTATTATGTTTCCTTTCCCCCATGATATTATGAAATGTGTTTTATATGATATGTCTAAGAGTTGTTCTTATTATGAATAACCTAGTGGAAGATTATTTAGCTCACTTATGGGGACCTGTTGTTTATAGGTCTAAGTTTCTAAAGGCGTTATACCTTTACAATCCTCATGTGTGTGTTTGTGTGTTGTAATGAGTATTCATCTAAAAATACATAGTATATATGTATGTGAAGTTTGGGTATTTACATGACCCATGAGGAAACATGGGTGTGATGGTCTATGTGACTTTACCCAAGAGATATTGATATGGAATCATGGCCTATTATGGTTTGACCTGGTGGCCTAGTGCATATATGACTATTGAGCATCCTCAAGGCTGGCTCCATTGCTAGTGATTTTTCTATGACCAATCAGATGCTCTTATTAAATGAATCCAAATTAGGTACATTTGAGGGTCATGGTTTATTGTTTAGTGCACATAAGATATGTGTGGTTTTTTTCTTGCACACACTCTTATTATTTTCATGAAATACACTCTTATGTATGTTCACTCTAATTAAAGTCACATTAGTGGTGTCTTACTGGGTTTTATTACTCACACCATGTATGGTAATCTTGATGTGAATGTATAGTTCATGTATAGGGACCCATTCAAGGTCAAGGGGCCCATTCTAGATAGTTTATCCAAGGATTATAGAGTTGGGAGTGGTACCAGGATTTACTCAGGAGGATTTTATAGTTTATTTATTTACTTACACTATATACTATAGTTTGTTTTACCACATTATGAGCCCATTTATTTATTTTTATATCATGTTATCCATATGATATTATATTTTATATTTGGTTTTCCACATTTTACTATAATTTTTATTATTTATACTTATTTTTTATGGTTTTAACATGATACTGAGTGTATAGTCTCCCCACTGATGGTATTCAGCCCCTCACCACAAGTTGGGGGCCTCTTGCATATGGGGAGGCTTGCATGAGGTTATGTGGAACTTAGATTTGAACCAAGTGGTTCAGGTTGGGGCATTAAAATTCAAATAAATAAGGTTTGAAATTTACTTATTAATATTATTATATTGATTATATGGGGGATTAGAGTGTGTTCATGGAAGGCTTAATGGAAATTTAATATAACATGGTGGATAGGGACCTATTTTAAATTTGGATTACTACTTATTCCCATACATATCATATCATGAGATATAAACATTACCCAATGAATTGGAGCACTATCCGAGAACACCCATCATAACATTTACATTCATATGTGGGCCATATAATGGAATCGAGCATAAGGCATAAGCATAATAAATGCACATGGAAAGTAATGGGTCAAATAGTCTTTCCTCAAAGAATATTCTAGTGATATTTAATAATGATACTAAAGATAAAAAGGAATTAGATATTTTCAATGTTCATATTTTCATAATTAAGAATATTTATTGATTATGAAGTTCATTTGAAGAAATAACTATGAAAAAGGGTAGAGAATTTGGAACATAAATGTACCTTTAAGATAATGTTTTAAGGAATGGGTAAAAACTTTTAAATAACAGATGAATATAGAATTATCTTTGAAAACCATAGGTAAATTAGAATTTTTATCCCTAAAATAGTTATTATTTTATAAATACATGAATTGGAAAAATACCTTAAAATATTGTTACATGAATGGATTAAGGGATAGAAAATTTCCCACAATCGGGTATGATTTCAAAGAAAGTATTGAGAAAAGAATACAATGAATGTATAACCCCAATAATTAAAGGGAAAATAAGATAAGTATATATATAAGAGAAATATATAATTAATTTAAAATTATTTTATGAAATTAAATAGACATATAAATTAATGAAGATAGAAAATTCCATAACTTAAAAAAAGATGGTTGGTCAGAGAGTTCTCTTACCCCATTCATGAGTTCATTATATAATTCCACTTAACTTTCTGAATTATAAAATTAGATTAATTAAATACATAATTGATAACCCTATTCAAATTTATAAAAAAATTTATTAATATTTTATGTTATATAATAGTCATTCAATTGAGATATCATTTATATTTTTATTATCCCAAGGTCGTTCATTCCAAAGTTCCAAGGTCACATCACTTGTGGGTGATTATGGAAGTTCTTTATGAATGGTTACATAACTATATATGTGTAATGGTATGGATTTATATAATTTAAAAAATTTACAAAGGTTCTTTGTATCAAATATTATTTAAAAATAATAATGATTCATAGATTGTACGTGTTATTGTTATACGTTTAGATCATCTAGGTGGGTTTTCCGACTATGATAGACTTATAGGGTTTACATTAATATTATGATTATATATGAATTATATAAATTAAAAGAAAATATAAAATAATAATTTATATAATTTTTCACCATAATAAATGTATTAAAACTAACCCTAGAGATGGTGGTCAAAAATAAAGTATCTCATTTTTGGAGGTGGTGAACGGTCCATACTATGAACAAAATTTTCATTTTAGAATGAAAATAGAATAGGTTTGATGATAGATATTACATTAATACAATAAAATTCCATCATATTTATTATACTATATTTACTATGTCTTGTTTTACGGTGGAGGTAAGGAGGAGGTAGAAAATCAAACGAATTTAAAATATACAGATTGGGAACATTACCTCTTTGAATGTCATCTATTGAAATACACCTTAGGCACGTTGGTTTTCCATTTTGGGGATACCATAACCATAAAGTCATGGGAGAGAGGGTCAGGAAGTGAATTTTAAAGAAATTTTTAATTATCCAAGGCTTATAAGCTAAGAGGAGAAGTGGTGGTATTTATAAGGGGGTAAGAGGGGTGTTTTTTAATATAATATTCATTGGTTTGTTATTTTGGATCAAAACTACCAATAGTGAAGGTTATTGCGACTAAATACAATAATTAGTGACTATGTGTTTTAAATAATGGTTTCTTACATCATCCAGGACTAAATAGAGTATTTTTCATACATAATTAATCACTAAAAATCCAACTATTTTATAAAAATACTAAAAAATAAACGTAATGGTTTTTAAACATGTAGATTCCAAAAAAATATTTTATGAAAATAATTTTATAAATATGATAAAATTAATTTTTAAATAAAATCATTATTAATTTTCTAAATACCATTTTTAATATTATGATCAATTTTTTTCCCTATAAAAAATCATATATAGTCTCATAAAATTTTATTATCATTATAAGAAAGTATAATATTATTTTTTAAACCCATTTAATGAAAAATAAAATTTCTAATAGATTTTTCTATTTATCATAAAAATGTAAATTAAAATTTTATGGTTTAAAAAATCCAAACACTTATTTTATCATTTTTAATAATATGTATTTATTTATATGTGGATATAAATTTTCTATATTTTCATTTTATAAGATAAATAAATATTATTTTACAATTTCATAGGTGACTATAATATTCTAATGGTCATTTTATTATACCTAATGATTAGACTACTATTCCAATAGTCATATTTTTATTCCAACTGTTAGATTTTTAATGGTCATATATATTCCCTACCTTTTATGAATACCTCATATTTCATTCATTATTCACAAAATTTTATTTTCCCTCAAGGTAGTATATATTTTTATTTTCAAAATAAATATTATACTACTAATATTCTATTTCATTTCAACAGTTTTGTTTGTGAGTGCGATCATTATAGAGGATGGAGAAAATCCAAATTTTCATAATATAGTTATCTTATTTTCTATGTTTTGTATCATTATAACACTTATAATTCTTAGGGATATATTTATTCTATAAATATAATGTTTAATTTAATTTAATAAAATGTTATAGGTTTTATCATGAGGTGAATGTGCTATATTTCTAAATATGATTAATTTATATAAAAATATAAGGTAAATTCCATTGAATTTTTTTGGGTAATTACATTCTTCCTCACTTAATAAATTTAAACATCAAAAATTAATTTCACACACTAAATAGAATAGGGAACATTAATTTCACTACTTCCTTCAATTACCATGTCACTTGATCATACTTATGTCTATATCATAGTACATTGACTAGGTGAGTTTCCTTATCACATAGAACTTTGTCTCTATAGTCCAAAATTATCACCACCGACTCCTCTTAAGAGAGATCATGCAATAACTATAAAACCTTTGGATTTAGATTATATAAGGGATAGGTTATGTACTTCCTTAAGAGGGATATGTGGAAGGAAACATGTACTTGAGAAAGGGTTGGTGGGTGTGATATTCAATAGGCTACAACTATAATATGATCAAGAAACTTAAAGGGGGTAATGTATCTGGGACTTTACATTCCCTTATTTTGAAATATCATGACTCTCTTCCATAGAGATATATGGATGAACACTTTATCTCCACCCTCAAACTCCACGTCCCTCTAACATTTATCATCAAAGTAATCTTTTCAACTCTACTCTATCCTGATGTGTTGTTGAATGGTTTTGACATTTTCTACCATTTCACTATAAATTTTAGGTATCAATAGCTTATTTGCACCATATTATTCATAAAACATAGTTATTCTAAATCTATTCCTATAAAGGGATTTATATGGATCCATTTTGGTTCATTATTGGAATCTATTATTTTAAGATATCTTAACCACATGAATATATTGATAAGATCCTCTTTTTAAGTCCATCGATCATTATCTCAACATGTCCTCAAGTGACAATATTTCCCACTGATATTTTCCATAAATTTAGGGGTGATAAGGTGGATTCAATCTCAAATAATTGTTTGGATCATGTTGGAGACATTTCTATAATTTATAGTTAAATATTATATCATAATCAGATATAATTCATAATGGTGTTCCATGGAGCCTCACCACTTCCCTAATGTATATACTTACAAGTTTATAATGTGATAAGTCATATTGAATTAAAAAAAGGTGAAAAGTATTTATATGATGATCCACTACAACCCATATGGAATTATTTCCTCTATATTCTTTTCTAATACCTTTGACAATGTCCATGGTGATGTTTTCCCATTTCTATATAGTTATGGGTAATGGTTGAATCCTTACCATTGAATTATTCTTCTCTACCTTCACTTTTTGACATAACTATCATTTTGATGTATATTCTATGAACTTTTTTATTCATGTTGTGCCACTAATAATTCTCTATGAGATCTTGATACACATTCTTATTTCCTAGATGGATAGAGAATATTGAGTTGTGTACATCATTAAATAACTCCTTCTTTACCACAATATTTTATAGTACACATATTTGTTTCCCAAATATTACAAATAATTCTTCATAAATTTTGAACTCTGAGGATTTATCTTATCTAATAGCTTCCACCTTCTTCTATATTTCCACAAATTCTCTTTGACCATCCTTTATCTTATCGATAATAGATGGTTGGTAAATCATTTGATCTATATAGGATGTTCTTCATTCCTTTATGTCTTCCATGTCCATCATTCACAAGTCTAAGAAGATTTGGTCCTTCTAAATTCTCAACATTAATAAGGTTGTAGGATCCTTTCTAATTAGAGTATCTTCCACTTTATTCGCCTTTTTGGGAAAGTAATGGATTGAGAAGTCATAGTCCTTGATCATATCTAAACATATTTTATATATAATATTAATCTATTTCTATGTGAATATATATTTTAGGATTTTATTATTCATAAATATTTCACACATATCCCCAATAGAGATAATGCTTCCAAATATTCATTGTGAAGATCATTGCACCCAACTCAAAATCATGTGTTGGATAATTTTTCTTATGTGATTTCAACTATTATGAGTCAAAGGCTATAAATTATTCATTTTTCATAAATACACCACCCAATTCATTCTTGGAAGAATCATTGTATACCATGAAAGGTCTGAAACATGAGGGTAGTGTTAGTACTAGTGTAATGATAAATATCTTTTTCAATTCCTTAAATCCCTCTTCACATTCATTTTTTAGAAAAACATCACTCCCTTATGAGTTATATTATTCTATAGGTTTTATATTCATGAGAAGTTTCTCAAAAATCATTGATAGTAACCATATATTCCAAGGAAACTATGGATCTCCATCATAGATATTGATCTGGTCTACTCCTCAATCACCACCATCTTAGAATTATCTACAAATATCCCTTTTCTATTGATAACATTCCCCAAGAATGATATTTCCTCCATCCAAAAATCACATTTATTGTACTTTGAATATAACCAATCATTTTGTAAATTATTTAGCATAGTATTAATATTATATCAATGCTCCTACTTACTATTGGATTATATCATAATTTTATCTATAAATACTACCAAAAATTTATCGAGATAATATCTAAAGACTTGATTTATTAAATCTATGATTATTGTTAGATGATTAGTGAGTCTAAAGGGAAAAAAATATGAACTCATATTTTCAAAACCTTTTTTGAAATGGATAAATTTAAATATATTCTTTCACCACCTTTAATTGGTGATATCCTGATTGAAGTCCCACTTTTTATAATTATCATACCCCATGTAGTTTATTAAACAAGTCATCAATCTGTGTTAGGGGATTTTTTTTTTTTTTGAGTTCACGATAATCAATGGAGAGGTGAATTTATCCATCCTTCATAATTAATAGGATATAATCACCCCAAGGTAAATAACTCAGGCATATAAAACCCTTTCTAGATTATTTTATAACTTATACTTAAGTTCTTCCTACTCAATAGTGTTAATTCTATAGAGAGACTTGGATATGGGTAGTGATCCAAGTATAATTTTAATTAAGAACTAAACCTCTCAGTTAGAAGTAAGATAATGTAACTATTTAGAGAATGTATCAGTATAGTCCCTCAAAATAGTATTTTATTCAATTAGTATTCTCTCTTTTGTCTCAAACTCTCTTATAAAGTAATAATATACACTCTTGAGAAGAAGACTCCAAATGAGATTCATCCACCTCATTATACTTGTACAAATTCATAGGATGACTCGGGATGTTGATGTTGTATTTATATAAGTAAATCCAATCCGTGCTCAATATTTCAAAAATTCCATTAAAGAAAGTATGATAATATTTTTTAGGAGGTTCAATCCACAAACATTGACTATAGAGGATTTATATAATAAGGATTCAAAAATTATATTTTTTTAGTTCTCACAAATAACTCATCCTCCATTTTTTAAGTGGTGATTAAATAGTTCTACAAAACTTGAATGATATGAAAGAATTTCTAGAAATAGAATCAAATACTACATTCTCCATTCATTAATTTATAACAAGAATTATTATCACCAATTAATTAATAGGGCCCACCAAAGTAGTAGAGATATCATAAGCCCTTACTTTTTCTCTTGGAATTAGAGTATATTATTATTGATTATCTCTAACAATCCATGTCTTAGGTAATTAGATTGAATAATGTCCATGTTACCTATAGTTGAAACATTGAAAAATAAGATGAGGATTGACTAGAACCTTCTTTTATTCCATCATATTAGTGGGATTATTTATCTCCCTTTTGTATTGTTTATCCTAATTCACCTCTTTTCTAAACTTAAAGCATCTCCATTTTCCCTTGATATAGTTTTTGATATACTTCTTCCCACAATTTTCACATGTTGTAAGTTGGGTTTTATTTTCTCCATGGGACTTATCCATTGATCCTCCCAAATTAAACATTGTTTTTATATTTTTATCTCCATATCCATAATACCATTGAGAATAATAAATTTCTATCTCAATCATATGGGAGAAAAACTCTCTCCATAGCTATCAAAGTCTCAAATCACCAAAGATTTTCATAGACTCGGTTTTACTACATTAATTAAGATTCCCACCTTACTTTATATATCAGTGAAAAAGTTAGATGTGTGTCTTATAATCCTTTTTAATTTTTCAACATTATCCCAAATAGACTCATATTACATTTTCTTCAGTTCAAGGAACTCCCTCTCCATTTTAATATGGATAATTCAGGTAAAAAAATTAAATTTTTTTCTTGATTCTTTCTGATTCCATTGATTTGATTTCTTGCATTTTATTTGTGTTCATTATTAGTTTACTCCACTTATTGGATTCTACATCTGGGTGAAAGATATCCAATACAAATTTATCTTATTTATATCATTATAGGATAGAAAATATCTTCTCAATGAAGATAGTCCATTGTTCTATGTTGAAAGTATTAGAAGATCCACTAAAGTTATGAGGTCTTTTACATATAATGAACTCAATATAAACTTGAAATTTTTTTGGATAATGATGGTGTTCTACATGATTAGAGTTATTATTCATAACTTTAGTCAGTTTATTTGGTATGTACATCATGTTATTGGCTACCACTGTAATCAGTTTAGGTATCTCATTAGGGAAATCATCACATTTCCCATTACATTATTTTTTCACATGATTCCCCCAATTTCGTTCCATTAAGTAATAAAAATGGAAACATATGGAATATAATACATAAACTAATAATTATATTAATGGTAAAATTCCACATATAAGTAATAAATTATAAATGACATGAATATCCTAACTTATGAATCTTTAGGTTTTAGTCTAGGTTATTGAGGGTAATTTTCCTATTAGGTTTTCTAACCTAACAATCTATTCAAGTCCTTCATAATGGTTTATAAGGAATTTGTGAATTTACCATAGCATATCCTCTAGGAGTGTCAAATTAGGTTTTAAATAAGAAATCTTTGTTTTGCACTTGTTTTAGGTCTATTTAATACCCAATGACCCTTTTTAGTTATTAACATTACACAGATCTATTCTATACTCACATACAATTGTAGTATCCATACAAGGATTTCATTTCTTGGAAACCAACCACTCGCTCTATAACTTACCAAAATTTCAATATTTTTATCTATAAAAAGAATTATCCTTGAGTTTTCTACTAATTTATTATTATAATAATCCCCAAAAATAAAAATACCTTAGTTGTGATTCCAACTATAGTGACCTAAGGATCTTACACATATTATTACATGATTTTAAACAGAAATTTTCAATAAACAAAACCCAAGGATTGAGAGGCCTACTTTCCTTAGATGACTATATCCATATTAAATCAAAATTGAACTAAAATAAAACTATTTTATTTTAAACTTAATAATATTATCCTAAATCCCTTGTAACTTCTAAAACTTCATGGGATAACCTAGAGAATACATGAACAAAACTGGTGAACTATAAATCCCAGTAAGGGAATAATCTTGATAATGAAGCATGAAGTATAAGCCAAAGAAAAAAATTATATCATAACAGAAAATACTAATTAATAACCATACAAAATAATGTCATAAAGAAGGTGGAATCATAGTATCATTGTATCGTAGAAATATGGAAACAAAAAAAATGTTTCATAAGCATAATTCATGGCTCACTACTAAGTTAATATAAAATGATGCACATAGTCCCATAATAGATTGGGTATAGTCCATAATCTCATACATATCATATCATAATATATAAAAATTACCCAATGCATTGGAGTTCTATATATTCACACCCATTATAACATTTACAAGTATATTTTTGCTACATAAGGGATTCAAACATAAGGCATATGCATAAAAAATACTCATAGAAACTAATGGGTTACAAAATATTGGCTCAAAGAATATTAAATGAATATTTCATAATTATTAAAATGAGAAAAATGAATTAAATATTTTGGATATTCAAATTTTAATCAATAGGAATAAATCTCAAATACATATTTCATTTGAAGAAAAATCCCTAAGACATGTTAGAGAATTGGGTATAGAAATGTAACTTTAAAATGATGTTTTAAAGAATGTATAAAAGACTTATAATGAAGTCATTAATATGAAATTATATTTGAAAAAAATGGTAAACCATAATGGTTATACTTTAAATAGTTCAAAATTTATAAAAAACATTAATGGTAAAAATACATTAAAAGAGTGTTACATAAAAATGATTAAGGGATAAAAAATCTTCCGTAGATCGGGTTTTATTTCAAAGAAGGTACTGAGAAAAGAACAAATGGAATGTATAACCCCATCAAATAAAGAGAGAATAAGCTAGTTATATATTCAAGAGACATATATTCATAAATTATAAGAATTTGATATCATTGAATAGATATATAAATTTAATTATATAGAAAAAACAATGACTAGAAAAAAATATGGTGGCATATTGAGTTCCCTTACCTTAGGTACAGATTCACTCTACACTTCCACTTAACATCCTAAATAATAAAATTAAAACTATTAAACACGTGAATAAGAAAATAATTAAACTATTTTTTTCTTATTAATTAATCTTTTATGATAGTTTAGATTCATTTAATTGAGATATCATTTCTATTTCTACTGTCCCAAGGTCATTCATTTCTCAGTTCCAAGGTCACATCACTTGTGGATAATTATGGAAGTTATTTCTAAAATGGATCCATAACTATAGAAGTATAATTTTAAGGAGTTATTATATTTTAAAAATATAAAAATGTCCTTATAATCAAATATTATTCAAAAATAATAATGATTCATAGAGTAAAGGTGATATTTTTATACACTTAGTTCATTTTGGAGGGTTTTCTGACCATGATAAACTTATTGAGTTTCCTTTAATATTATGGATATAAATATCCATTAAAGAATGTAAAATAAAATATGAAATATTGATTTATATAATTTTCCACCACAATAAATGTGTTATAATCGTATTTTAAGAGAGTGGTGAAAAATGAAGTACATTTTTTATGGAGGTGGTTAACAGACTATATTATGAATAACATTTCATTTTAGAATGAAATGAAAATAGGTTAGATGATGTATATTTTATTAACACGATAACATTTTAGTTTATTAATTATATTATAGTCACTATGCCATTTTATATGGGGTAATTAAGTAATATGTGGAAGAATAAAGTAATTCAAAATAGATTTATTGATAATATTACCTCTTTGAATATCATCTCTTGAAATACACATTAAGGAACCTTGTTTTTGCCTTTTGGTGAGACCAAAACTATGAGGACCTGGGGGAGAGGGTTGGGAAGATAATTGGGTAAAAACATGGTATACTCCAAGTTTTAGAAGGTATGAGGAGAATGGGTGGTGAGATGTGGTATTTATAAGGGGAAGAGAGAGTTTTTTTTTTAATATAATATTCATTAGTTTATTATTATGGATCAATAATACCAATAGTGATGATTATTTTAAGTAAATACAATAATTAGCTCATGTTAATTTGAACTAATGGTATACTAAATTATACATGAATCACTAATTCATTTATTTAGATCATAATGTAAAATATCATATTTTGTCACATTTCACTATTCACCAAAGATTCAACTATATTAGAAAAATACCAAAAAAATCACCCTAAAAATTTTTAAATGTGTATACTCAAAAAAATGAAAATTGTTTTATAAAAATTATTTTATAATTATGAGAAAATAATTTTTAAATAAAATAATTATTAATTTTTATATAAAATAATTATTAATTGTTAAAAACCCACTTTTAATATTTTAATCTATTTTTGAACCCTTTAAAAATCAATTATGGTCCCATAAATTTATATTATCATTATAATATAACTTAATAATATTTTATAAAACAATTTTATAAAAATAAATTTTGTTTTAGGTTTTTAAATATAAAATATAAATATAAATATAACTTGTGTGTTTTACAAAAATTCAAACACATATTTTAGAATTTTAAAAATGTTTATTTATTTGTATCATGATATAAATTTGAAATATTTACATTTTATAAGATAACTAAATATTTTTTTAAACTAAATGGATGATATTACTACTCTAAATGTTATTTTACTTTTCTTAATGGTAATATTACTATTTCAATTAACATATTATTATTCCAATAGTCAAATTTTTAACAGTATTGCAGGTTCCCTACCTTCTATAAATACCTCATTTTTCATTCAATTTTATTTCCCCTCAAGGTTATATATATTGAAATTTTCAAAATTAATATTTCATTACTAATATCTTATTTAATTTCTATTATATTATTCATGAATGTGATCATCCTATAGAATCAAGTAGAACAAATGTTTCTTATTATAGTTATCTTATTTAAGATTTTTTCCCCATTATAAAACTTTAAATTCTTATGGATATATTTATTCTCAAAATCTAATGTTAAAATTAATATAATGATATTTTTTTGGTTCAATAATTATATACTTGTGATACATTATTAAATATGATACATTTTTATAAAAACAAAAGGGAAATTCTATTGAATTTTTATGTTATAGATTATCTCTCTCTATATAAATCTCATTTCAATGCCTTGGATAAGTAAATCACATTTCACATCCCAAAATCATCCCATGATAATATATCAATGCAAGGATAACTAAGAATAAACTATAGAAACAAATTCACTTATATGGGTCTTAATTCCAAATAATGAGGGATATATGGCCCAAACTGAGTATAATTATCACTTGATAAAATTTACAAGATATACATAATGTAAGTGGTGAGGATTTGTAACACTCAGATTTTTTATGAAATATTTTTCTTTAAATAATTTTTAATTATTAAATATCTTTCATTACACACAGTCGTGAGTTTAAACAAGCCACAAGACACCATTAGTATAAAATGACCATTATAACCAAGTTTGTAAGTTAGTGAGAGTAAATATAAATAAAATATGAAAATCCATGGTGAATTAATTAGATACAAATTATTTATGAAAAATATAAACCAATTTAATTTAGATAAACTATTTTTAATTACCCGCTAATTCTCATTGGATTGAGAGCACAATGAGTCATTAATTGTCCTTAAGGGACATCCCCAAGACGCCAAAGGCTGGAAATAAATTCCGAAGGGTTTCACATACAAGTGGGGGAAGATTTAACCTTTAATAAATAAACCCAAGAACCAAAAAACCATAACCAAACCATTTACTAAATGATGCATGAACAAAATGAAGACAACTCAATAACTTCAGGTATCTCAAAACCATATCAAAGTGTGCAATAGCGGAAGACCAAATGATTATCAAAGTATAAAATGGATAAAAAACTAAAAACACTCAAGATACCATGAGACTCCATGATTCGTGAGATCTAATATCCAAAATCACTGAAGAGCCCAAGTATCATGAGGTAGTTCCAACAACGTGGGAAATGTTACCTTTACCCCTGTCCTGGAAAATGAAATCTTCAAAAGCAAAAAGTTATAAAGCAAGGGTGAGTATAAAACTCAGTAGGTTTTCCCCAATGAATTCTCTACTCACACAACTAGGATATAAAAGTTGTCCATGTTATATAAAATAGTTTGTATAAAACAATTTACCAAAATATTTTATAACCAAATATAAAAAAGTTCCAGAAATAATTTACAACTATCTAAAAACAAAATTAAATGAAACCAATTTTCAGCAAGTTATTTTTCCAGAAAAATATCTAATAAAATCTTAAAATCAATTCTTCTTATCATTTGGCATACACATTCCATAGTTCGTAACGCACCCACACATGCATGCTTTGTTTGATAGTTCCATACTCATGAGCGGTCTCTCGTCCAATCACCCTGTGCCCCAATGACACACACCCCCAATCCAAGGTCATGTCCCTTATACCCCAATGTTACTTGTCCCTTACTAAGGGCCCATTAAGCATGAACTCACACCAACACCATTTATTCCAAATACTTCCATTTCCAAAACAAACCACTTTAATAAAACTAATATTTTATTAAAAACCAAAGCACAACAAATTTCAAAGTGATATTTAATTTCAATAAATCTTCCCCATTTATTGAAAACATCTAATCCCATTTATGTTCCATCAATCAAGAAAAATACCCTTTTTAAAACCCCATGTTTTAAAACTAAGAACCAAAGTTCTCATTTAAAATCCCCAATTTTCTAGATTTCACAACCATCACTCAAGAAGGTTTCCAAAAAGTGTTCAACAACCAAAACACAATAAATTAAAATAACACACATTAAATTTGCAATCATTCCAATCAGTTTTACTAAGTGGAGTCGAGAAAAAATCCTCCTACCAAGAAGGTTTTGACAGAAACCACAACAAATGAAGAACGCACAAGAAAAACAAGGTCGATTCTCCAGGAATCCACCTTATATCTCTTCTCCTAGAAAGATAAAGACCAAATATAATCATACTTGGAATAGACACACCTAGATCTACCCATCACAGGTGTAAATCTAATAATTTGAGAGAAGAGAAGAAGTAGATCTAAGTAGATATAATAAACCAATCAATAATGAAGAAGAATGATCACATAACTCAAGAATTCGGCTTTTATTAACCAAGGTAATCCTTATAATTGCCTCTAAAATGCTTGGGAGAGGTTCTCCTACCATCATTGGAGAGTAATCCCGAGTTATGGCCACTTAGGAGAAAAAACATACCACATAAAGGAAAAAATGTGAGAGATCCATTTTGTTAGGATCTCACTTAAACCATTTTCATGATTAGTTCGCACAGTTAGAAAAATTATGCGCTAAATGTTTGTTAACTACTACCTAGTTATACCCTTGCACAACCTCCTCGCACAGTTTCCCTAACCGTTCCCATACCATGTCGAAGCT
Source organism: Viscum album (assembly GCA_963277665.1). NCBI lineage: Eukaryota > Viridiplantae > Streptophyta > Magnoliopsida > Santalales > Viscaceae > Viscum > Viscum album. The sequence goes on from OY728152.1 coordinate 747,131,161, forward strand.
CTCTCCCTCAAACTTTCCATTTCGTATGGTTTATCTGCACTGTTAGAAAAACCATGCGCCACCCATGCGAATTCTCTTTAGCTCTAAAAAACATTGCCAAAGTTCTCCCAAATCTCCCAACTATCACCCTTACACTTTATAACCATAAAAATCCTTAAGTAAGGGTTAAATACTTGAAACTAGGGGTACTTACTTTTATTTTTTGTATTAATAAATTAAGTGAATTACAATTAGTAAATTAAATTAAGGAAATATATATGTTATAGATTTAATAAAATATTTTTTATATTCATCCAATAGATATTTTAGTCATATGGTATGAATAAACCCTATTTTATGTATGAAAATCTATATTTTTTTCAAAAGGGTAATTTTACCGCGTTTTAATAGTGAACACATTTTAAATTAAAATTTGGATGAATTAATAATTTTTATACGACAAAATAAACTTATTATTTGGAATTGGGATATAAAAATTTACTTTGAAAGAATTTTTCATATTTTTTTGATAAATTTCATATTTTGATTAATAGTAAAAATATACAAAATTTTAATTGAAAACAACTTTTTTCATAAAAATAATTTATATGGTTAAATTATATTATTTAATGGTTTTAATGTATAAATATATTGTATTTTTATCATTTAATGTAATTTATATCGTTGGAATTAATTTTACATTGAATTTAAATGTAAAAACATTTCAATCCTTTGTAATGTTTTAAATTTTAAAACTCATTTTCTCATTCAAACAATGAGATTAATTTTAGATTAATTACAAAAACATTTGTGGTTTGAATTTTGAAAAATGGATTCCATATTTTTAATCAATATGTAAAAATTATGTAAATATATTTATTTTATTTTTGGGTATTATGATTAGTAACTTTGGTAATTTTTATTAATATGATAAAAGGGTAAATTGAGTAATTAAGCATAAAAATAATATTATAAAATTACACTAACACTTGTCCTAATATCAATGGATTAGTTTTTTTTGAACTAAATCATCCTTGGTTTGAATTTTTATCTTTTGGAAGCCACTTGGATAAGATTATGACATTTAATTTATTTTATTTAAATAAAAGTTAAATATGTCTTACTCAAATTTTAATAACTATATAATTTTTAATATAATTTTATACAAAAAATAAAGTCTAATATAAATACTAAATTGAAAGGTAATTTTTTCATTATTATGGAGATTTATTTTTAATTTTTAAGAAATAAATAATTACCTTAAATGCTTATACATTGATGATACAAAAATTATTTAATTGATGAAAAATCAATAAAATAATATTTATTAAAATGATAATAACCATTAAAATATAAAAAACTAGACCAAATCCAATTTTTCGGGTATATATCAACCATAATCATCCAAGATTTGATTTATTGACCATTTTAAGTCTTATGGAAAAATCATGACACTTATAATAGTTTAGTGATTTTAAAGTTGTCACATTAATATTTTGATACATATAAAATTTTTAATATATGATTTTTCAAAATATATATTCTACTATAAGTATTATTATTAAATATAGAAGATTTATCTTAATCACAATATTTTATTTTTAATTTTTATTCCACAAATAAGTATATTAAATATTTACACAAAACAGATGTTGTGATTATTTTATTAATGGAGATAAAAAATAAATGTTATTGAAAATATTAAAATAAATTTAATTTGGGATAATTAATATATCCAATTAAATTTATAGATGAAATTTAACTCTTATAAATGTAATAAAATATTTTTTTTAAAGCTAACTAGTTATGTTATATTTTTAATAATCAAATAATTGAATAGTGTCAAAATTGACACTACTGTTTATTTATCAAAATAATGTATTATTAAATTATTTAAAAATCATACAAAAATTAAAAATATATAATAATTATTATATGTTATAAAATAATATAAATTATTCATTTATGGCCTAATTCACATCAAATAATTAAATATTTCACCCTTTTAATATTTAAATATTGGTTACCTTAGTTAAAAATTAAATAGAAAGCCTAAGTGTTAATTAAAATGACAAGGTTTAAATTTATTGAAAAACTTGTCTAAAAATTATCAGTTGATGATATTACAACATTATATCATATCATTTTCAAAATTATCATATTTTGGAGGTTTTTCTATGTGTTTTTATTTTAATATAAATTAATATTTTTGGATATTCCAAAAGTGCCCCTCACTTCAATTATAAAAGGGTGTATCCTCCATCACTTATTCACTTCACTTTGAGACTTAAATATCATCCATCACCTACCTATTAACATTATCAAATTACCTAGTCACATTATCGATGTTATGGTATTCTCTAAATACTAACTCTAGTGCTTTAATGGGAGATCCAGAGGGAGCACATCGAAGAAGAGATAATATCCTCTACTGATTCTTTCAAACTTATTTCTATTTATACTTATTATTCATGAGTTGTTTAAATTATAAAGTAATAAATACAATATCACTTATATAATTAGATTTTATTATGATTATGGAACAACCATATTCCACCTTTTACCTATCCTATGAAAAATGAAATCACCATGTGTGCATACGTACGGTTTACCATCTCCACGACGTGGTGTAATTTTTTTTTCACGGCCACCTTACATGGATGGGTATAATGATAGAAATAATAACTATATATGATTATTATAACATGATATAGATTCTAGGGAAAAATATATACCATCCACTTTCATACCTTTTCACAATTATGAGAATGATATCGTTGCTTGTGTGTACATACGATCTACCATCTCCACGATGTGATGCGATTAATTCTACATGATATTCAAAAAATTATGATTATATAGATGTATATAATGAATAAATATGTTATATATTATCTTAATATCATTTTGGAATGATATAACTATGACCTAATAAGGATAACCAGTACTTATTTAACAAAACATGCATAAGAAAATAAAGCAGTTAATACCCGAATAATGAGTAATAATGAAATGTTATTAACAAACGGGTGATAATATAATCATATATGATATAATAAAAGTGAATATTATTCTAGAATAATTAAATGATAATATTTAAATCATTATACAGGAGGTTAAAATACAAACAAAAAATATTAGACCTAAGGTAAGTGATAATTTCATAATCTTATTATTATCTGAGATTGTTTATACATAAGTATTTACTATGGAATATTTATCAACCATGTCCATGATTCAAAAATATGTATTCCAAAATATTATTTCTATTCTTATAAAAAAATTAAATTCAATTTTACCATTTGGTAAATTTTTATTTAACAGTATGAAATGAATCTTTTTTCGTTTTTGATAAGAGGTATCTGTCAAAAGTATGAGAAGAATATTTTATTTTAACTTATAAGACAAGAACGGATTTTTAAATTTTTATAACACCTCATTTAAATGACTCTTCCTTCATGATATTTCAATTTTATCTTCAGTGAAATTATTTTATTTCAAAATTTCATGGTATTTTATGAAAATAAAATATTTTTGAAGAAGAAAGGATATTTTCCTCAAAAATTAATTTCAAGTGTTATATAAAAATTATATTCCATCTAAGATATAATTATTTAATAGGGTTATGTTTCAAGTATATTATCCCTATTATTACTATTGTATGGTTATGTTTATTATACTTATGATATCCATTTGTTTTACGTGGATTATTTTATGATGAAATGATATTTAAGAAAACCCATTTTATTCCTTAGGTTATGCTATGATGAATTATTTGTGTTTTTGTGAAACACATAAGAGTGATTTTATTATGAGATGGGTGGGACCTATATCTCCCTCCAATGCATTGATTAAATATTTATATCTCATGATATAGGCAAGGATGGAATGGGAAATGATCTCGATACAGTAATACAGGGCTGGAAGGCGAAGTAAACCCGATTCAGTAATACATAGTTGGAACAAGGAGTGATCTTAGTTCAGTAATGGACTTTGTTCGCTATGATGGTTTTTTAAATAAGCCTTAACTAATATGAAATGATATTATATGCTTATGTGTATGAAAAAAATTCCATGTTTTATGTTATGCTCATTGGAAATATGTTCATTTATTATTTATTAACTTTTATGATTTATCCCATGACATGATATCATGATCTTTGATATGCAGGATAATATTTTCAAATGTTATGTTTTTATGTTATGATATGATTGATATATTCCATGTTTACCCTTACTGAGCATCTGAGCTCACCATTTCTTATGTTTCTTTTTCCTAGGTTGTGAAAAAGGGTATTAGTTAGATATGTCAAAATGGTTATAGTTATGAAGTAATAAGCAGGAGGAAATGTAGATGTCTTATGAACCAATTGTTTATATTTACCAGTTTCTAAAGACACATAACCTATACAGTCCTGGTATGGTTTTTTAATGTTTTTAATGAATATTATTCAATTTTAAGTAATATCTATGTATGTAAAGTATAGGTCTTTATAGTTTATATCATAGAAAAGGTATAGTTAACCTTTAGAAACTATGATGAGAAAACCTTAGTAATAACCCTAAGAATATGTCAAAGTACAGTTTACAATACTAGTGTTTTACAAATGATAATGAATAACCTAGGATAAAAACTAATGTGTCCTAAATTGAAATTTTATTCCTGAATCTGTGGTTTTCGCATTACGATTAGCATTTCTCACACTATGCTTCTTGGTTTTAGTCAATGGATGGAACCTTAAGGAACTGTGTTAATCTTGAATGTGAGGGGAAATGAAATGATTTTCCTCCTAAGAAACCAAATGTTATGGGATATAGAATTAAAAATATTATAGCTATGATCACACAACTTTCTGAAGCTATGAATCATGCAGGACTTCCAAACGATCAAAGGAGGGAACAAAATTCTATTTAGTATTTAATGAGGCAGCACCCACCTTCTTTCAGCGGGTCTTCTGATCCACTAGTTCCTAAATAATTTATCAGTACCTTTGAAATAATATTTTCAGTTCTCCAATGTTCAGAACATGATAAAGTCATATTAGTAGTCTATTGTTTGAAAGGTGAATCTGATCAATGGTGGAATCTTATCAACAATACAAGGCAAAGAGATAAAATTGAATCCACGAAATGGGATGAGTTCAAGATATTAATTTTCAATAAGAACTTTCCTTGTATTATTTTAAAATGATGGATAATGAGTTCCTTGAGCCTAAGAAAAAGGGTGATGAATCTATTGGTACATACGAAGAAAATTTTACAAGACTTTCAAGGTATGCATCTGTAATTATTATCCAGCCTAAGAGTAAAATTGATCAATTCTTTAGTGGATTAAAACCAAGTATCTAAAGAGAATTATCCATAATGGACTTTAATATCTATGAGGAAATTGTTTTATGTGCTCTCAAGGTTGATATGGATATTACAGTAACCCATTAGTCCTATGGGTTTGATAAAAAGATAAAATTGGAATTCAAGAAAAAATCTAAAGACCACACTAAAAAGAAGATGATTTTTCCTTTATTCTAAAAGTGTGGAAAGAAACATAGAGGAAAATGTCTTAAAGTTACTATAAAATGTTTTATGTGTGGGATATAAGGTCATTAGGTAGTTAAAAACTGAAGTGATGGGAAAAAGATGTGTAATGATGAAAATAGAGAAAATGCTACACAGAATGAACCTCCCACACTTCAATGATAAAAGTAAAATGAAATGGGTCATTATGCTAACCAATGTCCTAATCCAAGGGTTATCGATGATGATCGACATCAGCAAACTCTTAAGGCCAAATAAAATGGAAAGTCTCATGTAATCACTATTGGAAATGTGGAGTACGATAATGAAGTAGTGAAAGGTATACATATCATCCAATTTAAAGTTGAAAATGATTAATTTGATTCTGGATCCACCCAATATTTTATTTCTGAAGAATTTTCTAAGTATATCACCATATTAACACAACAATTAGATGTTGAGTTATTAGTTAAAACTTCTAATGGCACAACTTTCACATAAAAAGTTTATAATTATTATCCATTTGAGGTTTCTGGGAAAGTGCTTCCCATAAATCTTGTGATACTTCCTTTAGTGGAATTTTAATTGATTCTTAGCATTGATTATATTTCTCTATATGGATCTTATATAAATTTCCAAGGAAGGGAATTCACATTTCATATTCCGGATCAATCATGTAGAGACTCTATTTTTTCCCTATAAGACATTGGAATATTTCAAAATATATTTCCAGAGCTTGAAGCTGAGACGGCGTGCGATTCCGAGACCTGGAGTGCCCGGAATTAATTTTATAAAAATATTAAGTATTTTATTTCTATGCACATGGAGGGGTTGTGTTTTCTCCTAAAATGTCACTCGTATTGGGAATCTGAGGACACAGTTGCGTCCAGAGCATGCCGTTTACCCTAGGAGGGGTGTAAAATTTGAGGGCGCGGGCCTGTTGTGAGAGATGTCACCAAGGGGAAAATTGTTATTTTGAAATAATGACTTAGTGATTTTTATCACTGGAGTTATTTTCGAATAACTTTCAAACGAAGCTTCAGAATGAAAATTTGAGACTTCCGTTGAGTTTGAAATGGGGTGTTTTTCCTAGGAGCGATATAAAGTGATAGGGCACGACGGTTTCGGATTCTGCGCTAAGAAGATTTTTCTATAAATAGAAAAATAAGGAGTTGGTTTTAGGGTTCCCCATTCTCTCTCCTCTTATCTCTCTCTCTCCCTCTCTCTCTCAACCGTTCTTTGTCGTTCTTCACCGAATCAAGGAGCGACCTCCGTCGAAACCTAGGTGGGTCAAAGAAAGAGTGTCGTGGGTGCGCCACCAATGACGCACGACCAATTCGAGGTAGGATTTCTTCTATTTTTTAGTTTTGATTCAAGTTTTAAATTAAAAATCCCTCATTTCCCCTTGTTTATTAATTTTGGTTACATTTTTGATGGCCGCACAAACACGGCTATCAACCCATGATGAAAAATCAAGTTTTTTTCATCATGATCTTCAACTGTTCTTCGGGTTCTTGGGCGCTTACAAATAACCGCATCAAATCTTCAATGATTTGTCGATCAGAGGTAGGAGAAGTGATGATCTCGTCATAGGGATTGCAAGAATGGGCTCGGAATAATTTTTGGGTCACCAGAGTGGTTGTGGCATTCGATGGAAGGTCCGGCTCTGGCAAGGGGTGTGGTCGGAGCACCTGCGGATGAGCGGAGGCCGGAGTAGCAGCGTTGAACATGACCGAGCGGTGGCGGCTGTGTCATGACGTAACGAGGAATAGAGGATCACCAGGGGGTATTCGGTGCATCGTGTGGTGAGCAGGGAGCACCGGGGTGGTGCGGTTGAGCGGCAGAGTGCGGCGGTTTCAGCGGAGCCGGCGGCTCGGGCAGCAGCTTCAGGTATGGTGCAGGCCGGAGGTGGCGCGGCGGTGCGCTACAGGGGACGAGGGCGCCGACACCATCCTATCATGGTCGAAGGAGGCACCCGAGGTGCTGACCTCAGGTGTGTGGAGAAGACAAGTACATGTGCTTTTCAGGTCCTACTGGGCGACGAAGACCGGCCAAAGGGCCGGTCTTCTTGAAGAACCGGACACGAGGGGGTCCAGTGTTGCTGGAGAAGGCCGCGGCTGGCAGGTCGTGGTGAGTCGGGACAGACCCGCGGTTGGGCCACGGGCTGGCGGTTCGGACCAGGACGGCTGGGGTGAACCGGCCAGGTTGGGCCCCCTTGCGTTCGGGGGGCCGTAACTTCTAAACGGCGCGTATGTTTCACGCGCAGTCTAAGGCTGCGGGTTTGTGTTGGTGAGGCGGACTATTTGAAGTGGGTTACTGAGATTTTGGGTTTTGTTCCTGAAGGCTGGTAACCCGGATTGCTTTAATTTAATAATATAAAATTATTATTAAAGCTCGCGACGGACGTACATCGCGAGCCGGACGTACGTTTGACTCACCGTCAGAGGCGTTGTGGCCATAGATTTGTGACGGACCTTCCAATGTTGGTTCTAAACCCTTGTGGTTTGGTTTCGTTGCTCGGTGGCATGAAGCACTTAATGTGAATAATTAATTATTTATTTATTTATTTAATTAATTATTCTTGCGTCAGACTTAACTCTTGTCTAGGATGTCCAATTGACGCGTCGTCAGTGGTAGCGAGTCCCCAGTCCTCGTGTGGAATTTTTGAGACATTTTCCAAAGCTTTTGGGTTGGATAAGAGGTGCAGGACCCAGAGGGCCTGGTTCACACGTTTTATAGTGAAGCACCACTTTTTCACCTGACACCCGTTTGGGGTGTTTGAGTACTCGTTTTTGAGTGTTCTTTCGACTGGGTTGTGACGACGCAATCTGCCCGCCTAAATTTGGGCCCGAGGTGTGGGCCCCACGAGGCGGATTTCGGATGTATGCTGCGTTTTTATGACTTATGCTTCATAAGTCTATTCAGGGTAAATTAATAGCCTACGCCGCAAGGCTATCTGCAAGGAACGCAATGGTATGATCTACATGCCATGTTTTGGGGTCGAGGTTTGGGCCCTACAGGGCCCCGTTTTCATAACATAGGGATTTGTAGCTTCTGCATCTGGAGTCCGTTTTAGGCATCGTCAGCGACGTTGTGACCCTGGAATCAAGGTGATGTTGACTAGAGTGGTTTCAGGTGTTGAATCCGGGGTCGAGGCATGGGACCCATGGGTCGTCTTTTAAGCTGTGTGCAGCGTAATGTGCCTTTTTCATCAGACGTATGTCCGGGGAAAATGAGTAGTCGTTTTGGCGTGTTTTTTTGAGAGCATCGCGATGGCGCAGTTCGACCAACCTTTTTCATGACTGAGGTGTGGGTCCCACGAGACGTCGTATGGGAATAAAGCGGTGTTGAATAACTTTTTCATCATGAGACCATTTCCAATGAGTAAATGGTCTATCTCACGTGTTTTTTCCGTGAGGATTACAACAGTGTAATCTATTTGGGAGAGCGAAGCCTCTTTTGAGATCTCATTAAATGTGGAAACATAAAAGGGCAATGGTTGGAGGTTCCTTTTACGCACTCTGAACCTATGCATAATAGCGGTGTTAGGGACACCCAGTGATGGCACGGGCAGTGCGAAGTTAACGGACCAATTCTGGGTTTACCCTCCAATGGGGCTGGGTAGTGGTTTACCCGTTGACTTTGGGGCTTAACCTCTAGCGGGACTGGGTAGTGGGTTACCTGATGACCTCTTGGGGTTTACCCTCCAGCAGGGTTGGGTAGTGGGTTACCCGTTGACCTTAGGTTTTACCCTCCAGCAGGGTTGGGTAGTGGGTTACCCATTGACTTTAGGGTTTACCCTCCAGCGGGGCTGGGTAGTGGGTTACTTAACGACCCTTTAGGGTTTACCCTCCAGCGGGGCTAGGTAGTGGGTTACCTGATAACTTTAGGGTTTACCCTCCAGCTGGGCTGGGTAGTGGGTTACCCGATGACTTCTTTCAGACTCAGGCCTTTCTGTGAGGCTAGTCAGTGACTTTTCTCCGTGATTACCAGAGCGGGACCCTTCGTTGTACAGTTTAGAGATGTGGCCGCTTGATGTGCGGGATTGTTGGGCATCAATGATGGCTACCCTTAGAACTGTTGGAGACTTTTCCTCGGCTGATATTGGATATAGAGATCCCCTTACAGACTCTTTTAGGTTTCTTGTTGAGCATATATATATATATATACACCCTACTTTTGTTCCCACTCCTTAGGTTCGGTTACTCTCCTTCTAGGAGGGGCGAAGACGCGTGGGGTATGCCATGTGCTTCCTTATCTATCTTCTCTTGGATTGGATGAGTCTATTTTCTTTTCTTTTGTTGGGTTGAGCTGCACTCTCTCTTTTGTATGCTTACACTGTTCTTGTTCTGTCTAATGCTCACCGTTTTAGTATCTCCTTTGTTGCTCCCTCGAGCTTTTGGGGCATCCTATTGAGTATCTTTATACTCACCCCTGCTTGGGAATTGCCTGCACTTGGTGTACCCTTGCAGATGACGGATAGGTCGATCGAGACTACAGAGGAGCGTAGAGAACACGGGAGCTTGGGCTGCGTTCAGTTTTCATAGTAGGGTTTTCAGTTGTGATACTCACCAGTTGTTTACTTTCGTTTACCTGTTGCAGGGTTGTGGCACCTTTCTATCTGGGCGCGTTTTTTGCCCCATTTTCTATTCAGTTATCTTGTCAGTACTTTTCAACACTTTTCTTGCACTTTTTAGAGGTTGATTCATGACTTTGGTTGGGTTATAGTTGTTTTCCCTTTTGTTTTCTGTTTACTATGAACTTCTGCATCGAGTGGGTTGTGTGTGTGTGTATAGGTACTTAGGCGAAGGCCTCCACGAGATCGTTATGACTTCGGCACTTGTTTCCAGCCCCTGGCCTATGGAGGCGGGCCTGGGGTAGTTGAGGCTCGGGACCGGTAGGGTCGGGTCATGACAAAGTGGTATTAGAGGTGGTTCGTTCCTTAGGGCATTGTTCGGACATCCCTAAAAAAGGAATTGGTTATGTTTTGGGGCAACAGTTTCAATGTGTCTCGAGAGCGGATCTCAGGCCAGGGAGTCCAGTGATGGTGCGGCGGCCGACGTATTCATTCACCGGGACCCTGATAACCCGCTTGTTGACTCGACACACTGAGATACGTTTTGTAGGAAATTTGGTTTGTTAATCATATAGGATTGAGTTTTGATAGTCCTTCTTGAGTCAGCTCCCCATCTTTGTTGATATATATATATATATGCTCATTTGACCATGGTACTCCTTGATTAGATTCAAGATGTCTCTGTGATGATAGCCATTCAGGATACTAGCTCTAGTTTGTGACGAAGACTCCATGAGCGATGAGGCCTTAGTTCAAGATCCATCATACGATTACCCTTTCTCCCGGAGGACAGGCTGTAGAACCTCCGCTTGTGGAGTATCAGATAGTATCGACAGTGAAGGCTGATGATGAGAGAAAGATGGGTGAACTACGTGGGTTCTAGCATCAGAGACCATCAAGGTTCCATGGTGAGCCATACCCTCAAATAGTGAATGGTTGTCTAGATTCGGTGGTTCGCCTCTTCAGGATTGTTTGGACACTGATAGGTTGATGGTGGCTTTGACAGCCAGTCTTTTTCCACTAAGAAGTTTTGCATTAGTAGAGCCAAGGTTACTCAGATGTACGATGAGTTGGTACTCTCATGGGATGACTTCAAGCAGTTGTTTTGCGAGTATTAAAACCCATCCTACTTATGATTTTTACAGTTTCAGGAGCTGCTAGAGTTTCAGCAGGGAGTGATGGCAGTGGCTGAGTACGTGACTAGGTTCACAGACCTTACTCAGTACTCTTTGGATGTGGTCCATGATAGAAACTTCTGAGCACAGAAGTTTGATAGAGGTATATGTAGATGAGATTCGTGCCAGTGTAGTGTCTTTTTTTATCCACACACATCTCAGGGTGCTGGAGCAGGCACTGGTGACAGGGAGATTTCCTTCAGAGGGACGTCAATTGGTAGGGCCTCGATGTCGGGGGTCTCCCCTTTATGAGACTCAGGAACATGGTTGGGGATAGATTAGAGCACCGAGACGGCCCAGGGAGTACTAGTTCTATGGTTGTGATGTGTGAGGTCATGTGGCGTGAGACTACTCGACCAAATGTGCTGAGTTTTCCAGATAGTTGGTAGATGCACCACCATGATAGAGGCGGTGTCGTGATCAAGAGAACTCCCAGGTGAGGATAGGGTGGTCCCTAGGGAGGCCATGTTGTAAGAATAGCAGTAAGAACTGTGGTTGGCGGATGATGTTTTGAGGCCCTTCCACCACCACTAGGCGTCCCATGTTAGGCTCAGGGAGCTGACGGACGAGGTCGCGGGCGGCTGTGTGCTATGGATGTCTACAATCCTACAATTCATGAGATGATAAGAGCTATACTCTGTGTCTTTTTTCTAGTTTTCTCAGTAGAACTTGTTAGAAACTATGTGAGGTACTCTTTTCATCTAAATCCTTGTTCGAAGAGTTACCGAGGGTGACGCAGGGCGTCGGTGTAACCCTGTGTTGGTGTTGTCCGACGTAGCTTTGAATGCAAGGGAAAGAGGGGTTCTTCCCCCACTGAGATGTGTTTTTGTGATGTGATCAAAACTGTGAGGGTGAGCCAGTACCACCCAAAGTGAATAGTATTGAGGTGCGGTGGATGAGTCCCTCTGACATGTGCATTCATGGCAGGGTTGTGTGGTTGAGTGTCAGAGCAGGTTTTGGATTTTCCAGTGGGGCTTTTCTGCTTGACCCCCCTTTTTCTTGAGGTGCCGCTAGTGGGTTTGGCATAGTGCCTGTTTTGAGGATTACTCTCCTTCCAAGAGGGGAAAAGACACGTGGGGTATGTCATGTGCTTTCCTTGTCTAGCCTCTAGCGATTCTATGAGTTTTCTCACCTGCCATGTTCGTTGGTGCCTTGTGTGCTCGGCGTCAGTCTTGATATCGTTATCATGTACAGGTCGAGGTGATGGACACCCCATGAACAGAACTACTCATTTCACTATGTGGTCCTGGTGGTGGTGCTCCTTTCCCTGATAATGTAGAGACGATATCTTTTGGGAGAGAGCTTTGTGGTTTTCTCAGACAACCAGTGTCTCAGGTGCACCGTCACCCAGAGAGACTTGAACCTAAAATGACGGTGCTGGTTGAAATTTCTACAGGACTATGACTTTGAGGTAGTCTATGTTCTGGAAGATGGAAGTGTTGTAGAAAGTTCCCTTAGTAGGAAGTCCCCGGCTCGACTAGTGCGGGAAGTTTCAGAGCAACTGGTGTCCCTATAGCTGACCTTGGTGGATCAGGAGGGTACAGCTTTTCTGCAGATGATGGTGTTGACTCATCCACTTTTTGAGCATGTAAGAGAGTCTCAGTTGGGATGCACTGACTATGAAAACTTGTGTGACCGAATATCCTTGGGTGCTTCACCATATAGTTATTCTAAATGGGGGAATCATGAGACCATGTTCCAAGAACAAATCGTGATTTCAGTCATGACGTGGGAAGTAGAGGTTCAGTTGGGGAAGTCCCCTGAGTTTTTTTGGGCTGTTCGGGAATCATGCAAGCGATTGAGAGGTTGCCTACTGTCTTTCCCTACCCTTCCAATAGTAGGAGTGGTCGCACGATGTCTTCTACATGTCACAGATGATGAAGTGTGTGCGTGTTCCTATGCATTTCACCAGAAGTAGCAGACCTTATGAGTACGAACCATCCCTATGGTTTGCGTGTTGTGTCAGCCTGGTGTTGTGCAATTTTTCGTGGGAGTGGGAGAGCTAGGTGTGAGCTCTGTATCCCAAGTTTTTTTGCATAGTTTTTCTTTTCAAGGATGAAAATCTTGAAGGATAGAATGATTTAGAGACCTGTTTTTTTTCCTGTAAGACTTTGGAATATTTCTACAAATATTTCTAGAGCTAGGACCTGAGACGGTGTGAGATTCTAAGGCCTGGAGTGCTTGGAATTAATTTTATAAAAATATTAAGTATTTTATTACTATACACATGGTGGGGTTGTGTTTTCTCCTAAAAAGTAGCTCGTATCAGGAATCTGAGGGCACGGTTGCGTCCGGAGCATGTCGTTTACCCTAGGCGGGGTGTAAAAGTTGTGGGTGCGGGCCTGCTGTGAGAGATGTCACTCAGGGGAAAATCGTCATTTTGAAATAATGACTTAGTGATTTTTATCACTGGAGTTATTTTCGAATAACTTTCGAACGAAGCCTTAGAATGGAAATCTGAGACTTCTGTTGAGTTCGAAATGGGGCGTTTTTCCTAGGCGTGATATAAAGTAAGAGGGCATGACGGTTTCAGATTCCGCGCTAAGCGAATTTTTCTATAAATAGAAAAATAAGGAGTTGTAGTTAGGGTTCCCCCTTCTCTCTTATCTTCTCTCTCTCTCTCAACCGTTATTCACCGTTCTTCACCGAATCGAGGAGTAACCTATGCCGGAACCTTGGTGGGTCGAAGCAGGAGTATCGTGGGCATGCCACCAATGACGCACAACCGATTCGAGGTAGGATTTCTTCTATTTTTTAGTTCCAATTCAAGTTTTAATTTAAAAATCCCTCATTTCCCTTTGTTTCTTCGTTTTTGATACATCATTTATGGCTGCATGAATACTTCTATCAACCCATGTTGAAAAATCAAGTTTTGTTCATCGTGATCTTCAACCGTTCTTCGGGTTCTTTGGCGCTTACAATTTGCGAGTCAAATCTTCAACGATTGGTCGATCAGAGGTAGGAAAAGTGATGATCTCATCGGAGGGATTGCAAGAATGGGCTCAGAATATTTTTTGTGTCACCGGAGCGGTTGTGGCGGCCAACAGAAGGTCCGGCTCTGGCAAGGGGTGTGGCCGGAGCACCGATGGAAGAGCGGAGGCCGGAGCAGCGGCGTCGAGTACGGCCGGGCGGCGGCGGCTGTGGTGTGTCATAGAAAAGATTAGAGGAGAGCTAGGGGGTCTCTGGTATGTCGTGCGGTAATCAGGGAGCACTGGGGCGGTGCAGTTGAGCAGCGGAGCGTGGCGGCTTCAGCAGAGCCGGCAGCTCGGGCAGCGACGTCAGGTCCGGTGCAGGCTGGAGGTGGAATGGCAGTGGGCTGCAGGGGCCGAGGGAACCAGCGCCATCCTATCATGGTCAGAGGAGGCACCCAAGGCGTTGACCTCGGGTGTGCGGAGAAGACAGGGACCCACGCTTTTTGGGTCCTTCTGGGTGACGAAGATCGGCCAAAGTGCTGGTCTGCTTGAAGAACCAGACCTGAGGGGTTTCGGTTTTGCTGGAGCGGGCCGCGGCCAGTGGGACACAGCGAGTCGGGCCGGACCCACGGGTGGGCAGCGGGCCAGCGATTTGGACCAGGCCGATCGGGGTGAACCGGTCCGGTTGGGCCCCCTTGCGTTTGGGGGGTCGTAACTTCTAAACGGCACATTCGTTTGATGCATCGTCTGTGGCTGTGGGTTCGTGTCGGCGAGGCAGACTATTTGAAGTGGGTTCTGGGGATTTTGGGTTCTTCCCCTGAAGTCGGGTAACCCATAACACTTTAATTTTATAATATCAAATTATTATTAAAGCTCGTGACGGACGTACTTCGTGAGCCGGACGTCCGTTTGACGCGCCGTCAGAGGCGTTGTGGCCCTAGAGTTGTGAAGAAACTTCCAATGTTGGTTTGGAACCCTTGTGGTTTGATTTCTTTGCTCGGTGGTAGGTAGAACTTAATGCGAATAATTAATTATTTATTTAATTAATTAATTAATAATTCTTGCGTCGAACCTAACTCCTGTCTGGGATGTCTGATTGACGCGCCATCAGCAGCAGCATGACCCCAGTCCTCGTGCGGACTTTTTGAGATGTTTTCCAAAGCGTTTGAGTTGGAGACAAGGTGCAAGCCCCACAGGGCCTAGTTCACACGTTTTACGGTGAAACACCACTTTTTCACCTGACACCCATTTGGGGTGTTTGAGTACTCATTTATGAGTGTTCTTACAAGGGGATTGAGATGACGCAATCTGCCTGCCTAAATTCAGGCCCAAGGCGTGGGCCCCACGAGGCAGCTTTCAGACGTATGCTGCGTTTTTACGACTTATGCTTCATAAGTCCGTTCAGGGAAAATGAATAGCCTACGCCTCATGTTTATCTGCAAGGAACACAATGGTATGATCTGCGTGACGTGTTTCGGGGTCGAGGTATGGGCCCCACAGGGGCCCGTTTGCATAATGTGAGGAGTTATAGCTTCTGCATCCGGAGTCCGTTTTAGGCGCCGTCAGTGGAATTGTGACACTGGATTCGAGGCGAAGTTGACCAGAGTGGTTTCAGTCATTGAATTTGGGGTTGAGGCATGGGCCCCATGGGACGTCTTTTATGTTGTGTGCATCATACTGCACCTTTTTCATCAGACGTCCGTTCGGGGCAAATGAGTAGTCGTTTTGGCATGTTTTTCTGAGACAATTGTGATAGCGCAGTTCATCTGGCATTTTTCAGGACCGAGGAGTGGGTCCCACGAGACATCTTATGGGAATAAAGCGGTGTTGAATAACTTTTTCATTAGGATCCCTTTTCCAGCAAGTAAATGGTCTATCTCGCGTGTTTTTTCCATGAGGATTAAAATAGCGTAATCTGTTTGGGTGATCAGATCCTTTTTCGAGATCTCATTAAATGTGGAAACATGAAAGGGCATTGGTTGGAGGTTCCTTTGATGCACTTTGAACCTACGCATGGTAGCAGTATTAGTGACACCTAGTGATGGCACGGGTAGTGTGGAGTTAACGGACTAGTTCCGGGTTTACCCTCCAACGGGGCTGGGTAGTGGGTTACCTGTTGACTTTAGGGTTTACCCTCTAGCCGGGCTGGGCAGTGGGTTACCTGATTACCTCTTGGGGTTTACCCTCTAGCGGGACTGGGCAGTGGGTTATCCATTGACCATAGGGTTTACCTTCCAGTGGGGCTGGGCAGTGGGTTACCCGTTGACTTTAGGGTTTACCCTCTAGTGGGGATGGGCAGTGGGTTACTTGATGACCCTTTAGGGTTTACCCTACAGTGGGGCTAGGCAGTGGGTTACTCGATGACTTTAGGGTTTACCCTCCAGCTGGTCTGGGCAGTGGGTTACCTGGTGACTTATTTCAGACTCATTCCTTTCTATGAGGCTAGTCAGTGACTTTTCTCCATGATTACCGAAGCGGGACCCTTGCAGGTTGTATGGTTTAGCGATGAGGCTGCTTGACGTGAGGGATTTTGGGGCATCAGTGATGGCTACCCTTAGAACTATTTGTGAATTTTCCTAGGCTAAGATTGGAGACAGATATCCCCTTACACACTCGTTCGGGTTTCATGTTGAGCATATATATATACACACTGCTTTTTTCCCACTCCTTGGGTTCGGTTACTCTCTCTTTTGGGGCATCCTACTGAGTATCTTTATACTCACCCCTACTTGGTCTTTTCCCACACTTGGTGTGCCCTTGTAGACGACGGATAGGTCGATCGAGACTATGGAGGAGCATAGAGGACATAGAAGCTTGGGTTGTGTTCAGTGGTCGTAGTAGGGTTTTCAAGTGTGAGACTCACCAATTGTTTACTTTTGTTTACCTGTTGTTGGGTTGTGGCACCTTTCTAGTTGGGCTCGTGTTTTCCCCTTTTTCTGTTCAGTTATCTTGTCAGTACTTTTCAGCACTTTTATTTTACTATTTAGAGGTTGATGCATGGCTATGGTTGGGTTATAGTTTTTTTCCCTTTGGTTTTCTTTTTTACTCTGCACTTCTGCATCGAGTGGGTTGTGTGTGTGTGTGTGTGTCTGTATGTACAGGTACTTAGGCAAAGTCCTCCCTGAGATCGTTATGCCTTAGGCGCTTGTTTCCAGCCCCTGGCCTATGGAGGCGGGCCTGGGGTAGTTGCGGTTTGGGATCGGTAAGTTCAGGTCGTGACAAATCTATGATCATCTATCGATGCAAGGATGAATATGACTTTCCAGTGGAAATTTCTTCCATATTATGGGACTTGGTTCCTATAATGTAAGTTTATATATCTCAAATGTATGGGAATAAGCTTACCATTAAAAATACACTTAATTTAGGGAATTTTTTCATGTCTTTTTGGATGAATTTTTAGGTCCTCCACCAAATCACGAAGTTGAGTTTTCAATAGAACTCATACTAGGTGTTATGCCTATTTCAAAGAAACCTTATAGAATGGAACCAATTGAGTTGTAGGAATTGAAGAAGAAACTCCAAGAGAATCCTGAAAATGGATTCATATGACCTAGTGCATCACCTTAGAGTGAACCTATTCTATTTGTTAAAAAGAAAGATGGATCAATGATAATCTATATTGATTATTGAGAACTTAACAAGATCAATATCAAGAACAAATATCATCCTCCCCACATTGATTAATTATTCTACAAACTACACAGATCTCAATACTTATCAAAGATTGATCTTCCTTTATGATATAATCAATTAAGGTTTGAGAAAGAGGATATACCAAATAAGGCATTATGTACAAGGTATGGAAAATATAAATTTATAGTGATGCCTTTTGGTCTTACTAATTCCCCCTTTATCTTCATGGATCTAATGAATAGAGTCATTAGAGACTATCTTGATCAGTTTTTGGTAGTCTTTATAGATGACATTCCTATATATTCGAAGAGTAAGTAAGAACATGAAGATCACTTAATAATTATTCTGAAGACCCTGTAAAAGGAGAGGCTTTATGAAAAATTTACCATGTGTGAACTTTGTCTTCATAAAATTTCATATTTGTGTCACATAATCACAAGATATGGGATATTTGTGGATACAAAAAAAACATAAGTTATTTAATGTTGGAAAAGATCAACAATGGTAAATGAGATCTGAAGTTTTCTTGGTTTTGAAGGATATTATCGATGTTTTTTGAAATATTTTTCAAAAATATATAATCCTCTCACCATGTTAACTCGGAAAGGAGTTAAGTTCCTATGGATGGAAGAATGTGAAGAGAATTTAAAAGAACTAAAATGAAGGATAGACAGTGCACCTATTTTCACACTACCTTATAGTGGAGAAAGATTTGTAATCTATAGTGATGCATCTAAGAAGGGGTTGGGAAGTGTTTGGATGAAAAATGATATGGTGATAGCTTATGCCTCATGAAAATTAAAAATTAATGATCAAAATTACCTAACTTGTGATTTAGAGTTAGCTGTTGTAATCTTTTCATTAAAGATATAGAGGCATTATCTTAGTAGTGAAAGGTTTGATATTTATACTGGTCATAAAAGTTTAAGGTATATTTTCAAACAAAAGGATCTGAATATGTGCCAGATAATATTTTTAGAGTTTATTAAAGATTATGAATACTCAATACATTACCACCTTGGGAAAGTGAACGAGGTGGAAGATGCTTTGAGTTGAAAGGACCATGCTAGCCTATCCATGATGAGGATCAAAAAAGATCCAATATTTATGGATTTTTTATGGATGGATCTTGAAATTTTAAAGGGGAGAAATCTTATATTTATCTAATGAATGTTCATCCATATATACAAGTGAAGATTATAGAGGCGTAAAAGGAAGATGTATAGATACAAAGGAAGGTGATAAATGTTCCTGAATTAAACCTTGATTGTGATTGAATAATAAGGTTAAAGAACTGTGTTTGTATTCCTCCCATACCAAAATTAAAGAAGGAACTATAGGATGAGGCTCATATTTCTTCATTCTCTATTCATCCTAGAAGCACAAAAGTGTACAGGGACTTGAAAGGGTATTTCTTGTGGGATGGAATGAAAATAGATGTTGATGAATATGTCTCTTGATGCTTGGTTTGTTAGCAAGTTAAGGCTAATAAATAGAAGTCTAAGGGGATGTTACAACCATTACCCATACTAGAATGGAAATGGGAAAACATCACTATAGACTTTTTCATCAGACTTCCCAAAACATCTAAAGTCCAAAATGCTATATGGGTTATAGTTGATCACCTTACAAAGTTGGAACACTTCATTTATATTAGATGGGATTTATCTCTTGATCAGATTTCCTGGATATATGTAAAGGAAGTGGTAATATTACATGGAGTGCCACTTTATATTATATCAGATCAGGATCTGAGATTTACCTTGAAGTTTTAGAGAATTCTTCAGCAGCATCTGGATACATAGTTATATTTAATCACTTTTTATCATCCTCAGACAGATGGGTTGTCTAAGAGGATAATTCAAACTCTAGAATACATGTTGAGATCTTTCTCTATGGATTTCAATGGTGGTTGGGATCAACACCTACCTTTGGTATATTTTTCTTACGACAATAGATTTCACTCTAGTATTCGAATGGCTCATTATGAATCCCTATATGGAAAAAAGTTAAGAACTCCAACTTGCTGGGATGATGTTGGGGAAATAAATATATTATGATCTGATCTTATTGATGAAATGGCAGAGAAGCTTAGATCTATTCAACAACACATAAAAGAAGCTCAGAGTCAGAAAAAAAAAGTTTTGATGACAACCGATGAAAAAACATAGAGTTTGAAGTCGGTGACAAGGTGTTTCTATAAATATCTCCATGTAATAGAGTAATGAGATTTGGAAATAAGGGAAAGCTGAGCCCTAGGTATATCAGTCCTTTTGAAATTTCGGATTGTGTTGGGAAGGTAGCTTATCGATTAGCACTTCCACTAAATATCTCTCAAGTTCATGATGTGTTCCATGTATCTCTCTTGATAAAGTACATAACTAATCCTTCACATGTACTAAACTCATAATTCATACCACTAGAACATTATCTTTCTTATGAAGAATAACTTATATAGATTCTGGATTTTTGTGAAAAAGTTCTATAAAACAAGACCAATTGTTTAGTTAAAGTTCTATGGTGAAACCACCAATTTGAGGAAGCAATGTGGGAACTTGAGGATGTGATGAGGCAGAGGTATCCTCATCTATTTTTATCTAATTTAAAACTTTCAAGGGTGAAATTTAGTTTAATGGGGGTTGAATATAACACCTGGACATTTTTATTAAATAATTTTCTTTAAATAATTTTAATTCTTCAATAACTTGAATTGCACACAATCATGAGTTTAAATGAACTGAAAGACACCATTAGTATAAAATGGCCATTGTAACCTAGCCGTTAAGTTAGTGATAATAAATAAAACTAACTTAAGAGAATGTATGGTGATTTCATTGGCTACTAATTATTTATGAAAAATATAAATAAATTAAATATAAAGAAACTATTTTTATTTTTTTGTATTAATAAATTAAGTGAATTACAATTAGTAAATTTAATTAATGGAATATATATGTTATATATTTAATAAAATATTTTTTATATTCATCTATTAGATATTTTAGTCATATGGTATGAATAAACCCTATTTGATGTATAAAAACCTATATTTTTTCAAAAGGGTAATTTTACCATCTTTTAAAATAAAAACCATTTTAAATTAAAATTTTGATACATTAATAATTTTTAAATGAAAACATAATATTCTTATTTGGAAGTGGGATATAAAAAATTACTTTTAATGAATTTTTGATATTTTTCTGATAACTTTCAGGTTTTGATGAATAGTAAAAATATTCTAAATTTTAATTGAAAACAATGTTTTTTAATATAAATAATTTATATGGTTAAATTATTTTATTGAATAGTTGTAAAGTATAAATATATTATATTTTTATCAGTTAATATAATTTAGTTCATTGTCATTAAATTTACATTTAATTTAGATGTAAAAACATTTCAATCTTTTGCAATGTTTTAACTTTTAAAACTCATTTTCTCATTCTGACAACGAGGTTAATTTTAAATTAATTACTAAAAATTATTTATTTTGAATTTTTAAAAATGGATTCCATATTTGTAATAAATAGGAACAAATTATGTAAATAGAAATATTTTATTTTTGGGCATTATGAATGGTAACTTCAGTAATTTTTATTAACACAGTAAAAGGGTAAATCAGGTAATTAAGGATAAAAAAACTTTATAAAACTACCCTAAAAATTGTCCTAATATCATTGGATGAGTATTTTTTTACCTAAATAATCCTTGGGTTGAAATTGTATCCTTTTGAAGTCACTTGGATGAAATTAGGACATTTAATTTATTTTATTTAAAGAAAAGTAAAATATGTCTTACTCAAATTTAAATAAATATATCATTTTTAATATAAGGTTATAAAGATGATAAATTCGACTATAATTACTAATTTTAAATATAAAGTTATTTATTTGTCATTGTGATTTATTTTTAATTTTTAGGAAATAAATAATTACCTTAAAGAATTATAAATTGATGATATAGTAATTATTTAATTGAAGAAAAATCAATAACATAATTTTTATTAAAATAATAATAACTATTAAAAGATGAAAACACTTGAAAAAAATCCTATTGGTCGGGTATATATTGACCATAATAATCCAAGGTTCTATTTATTGACCATTTGGAGCCATATACAAATGATTGACACTTATAATATTTTATTTAAAGTGAGTTAAAGTTGTCACATTCATGTTTTAATAAATATAAAATTTTTAATGTAGGATTTTCCAAAATATGTATTCGACTATAAGAATTATTATTAACTCTTGAGGATTTATCATTGTCATAATATTTTATTATTAATTGTTTCTCAAAAAATTATTATATTAATAATTACACAGAACTGATTTTGTAATTATTTTATTAATGGACTAATAAATGTTATTAAAAATATTAAACTAAATATAATTTGGGATAATTAATATATCAAATTAATTTTATAGATTACCTTGACCTCTTAGTAATATAATAAAATATTTGGTTCTAAGATAACTAGTTATCCTTATATTTTTAATAATCAAATAATTGAATGGTGTCAAAATTGACACTATTATTTGTTTATCAAAATAATGTATTATTAAATTATTTAAAAATCATAAAAATTTTAAAAATAATTATTATATGGTATAAAATATTCTAAATTATTCATTTATGGTCTAATTGACATCATATAAGTAAATATTTCATCCTTTTAACATTTAAATATTTGTTACCTTAATTAAAAATTAAAAAGAATAACTAAGAGTTAATTAAAATGATAAGGTTTAAATTGATAAAAAAACTTGTATAAAATTTATTGGTTGATTATATTACAAAATTATCTCATCTCATCTTCTAAATTAGTACATTTTGGAGGTTTTTGGATGTAGTTTTATTTTATTATAAATTTTTATTTTTCTATATTCCAAAAGTGTCCCTCACCTCAATTATAAAAGGGCACATCCTCCCTCACTTATTCACTTCACTTTGAGCCTTCAATATCATCCATACCCTAAATATTTCCATTATAAACTTCCCTATTCACATTATCGAGGTTTTTGTCTTCTCCAAAGACCAAGTCCAGTGCTTTAAGAGGATATCTAGAGGGAGCACATCGAAGAAGAGGTAATCTCCCCTAATAATTCTTTCAAACTTATTTCTTCTTCTACTTCCTATTAATTAGTTGTTTTGATTCTAAAGTAATAAATCGATGATCAATTATATAATTATATGTTATTATGATTATGTAACAACCATATTCTACCTTTTACCCATCCTAAAAAAACAAAATCACTACGCATGCATAGGTATGGCTTACCATCTCCACATCATGGTGTAATTTGTTTTCCCCACAACCTTACATGGATGGGTATAATGATGGGAATAATAACTATATATGATTATTATAACATTATATTTATTTTGGAACAAAATATATACCATCCACTTACATAATATTTCGTAATTATGGGAATGATATCATCACTCGTGCATACGTACGACCTACCACCTCCACAATGGGATGCAATTAATAATACATGATATCCAATAAATAATGATTATATTAATTTTCATAATTGATAAATATGATATATATTATATTAATATTATTTTGTTAATGATATAAATATGACTTAATAAGGAGAATCAGAACTTTTTCAATAAAACATGCATAATAAAATGAAGCAGTTAATACCCGGATAACAAGTAATAATGAAATGTTGTTAACAAATTGATGATAATATGATCATATATGATACCATAAAAATTAATATCATTCTAGAATAAGTAAATGACATTATTTAAATATTTTTACTGGAGGTTCAGATATATATATAAAGGATATCTAACGTAAGTTAAGGTATAATTTTTAAATCCATTATTATCAGAGATTGTTTATACATAAGTATTTAATAAGGTATATTTATCATCCATATCCATGTTTCCTAAATATATATTCAAAAATATTCTTTATATTCTTTTTCAATTTTTTAAATTCAATTTTACCCTTTGGTTAATTTTTATTAAACATTATGAAAGGAATATTTTTTCATTTTTGATATGAGGTATTCAACAAAAGTACGAGAAAAATGTTTTCTTTTAACTTATATGGAATGAATGGATTTTAAAGTTTTCATAATGCATCATTTACATGAGGCTTACTTTAAAATATTTCAAGGTTATCTTCAAATAAATTCTTTTATTTTAAAATTTCATGGTATTTTAAGAAAATAAAACATTTTGGAAGAGGAAAGGATATTTTTCTCAAGAATTAATTTCAAGTGTTCTATCAAAATTATTCTCCATCTAAGATGGCATTATTTAATAGTGTTATGTTTCAAGTATAATATACCTATTATTACTATGGTTTGATTATGTTTATGATATTTATAAAATATATTTTTTACATTGATTATGTCAATATGGAATAATATTTAATAAAACCTATTTTATTCCTTGGGTTATGTTGTGACGAATGATTTATGTTTTTGTGTCACAAAAATGAATGATATAATTATGAGATGGGTGGGACCTATATCTCCTTCCAATTAATTGGGTAAATATTTATATATCATGAGATAGAAAGGTCTATAATGGGAAATGATCTGAGTTCAGTAATACAGGGTTGAAACGGGAAGTAAACCTGGTTCATTCATACAGGGCTGGAATGAGGAGTGAACTCGGTTTAGCAATGGACTTTGTCTGCTATGATGGTCTTGGAAATGATCCTTGAATGATGAGAAATGATTTTATATGCTTATTTGTATGCAAAAATTGCATGTTTTAAGTTATTCTCATTGGGAATATGTTTATTTATTCTTTATAAACTTTTATTATTTATCCCATGACATGATATCATGATCTTTGATGTGCAGGATAAGATTTTAAAATTTTATGTTCTTATGTCTTATGATTATGATATGATTGATATCTCCCTTGTTTATATTTAATAAAAATATGATCTCACCCATTATTATGTTTCCTTTCCTTAGGTTTTGAATAAGTTTATTAGTAATATATTTCAAAGGGGGTCTAGTTATGAAGGAATAAGCAAGATATAATGTAGATGTCTTATGAACTAGTAGTTTATGTTTCCCAATTTTTAAAGATACTAAAACTATACGGTCCTAGTGTGGTTTTTTTATTTTTTGTAATGAATATTATCAAATTTTAAAGTAATATCTATGTATGTAAAGTATGGTACGTTATAGGCTTCATGGTATACCACTTTAAATTATATTTCATTGACATATGAGATTCACCTCAATCTTCTGGAGTACTTGTGAATAATCATTGTATACTAACATAGATTAATATTGATTATCATCCTAAAACTGATCAAAAATTTAAATTTACCATTTAAAATCAATATTATATGTTAAAATAATTCTTTATGGATTGAAAATATGGTTGTGATCAATATATTACACTAATATAGTTCTCATTAAAAAAATCCACCGTAGAATTCAAATGATGCCATATGATTCTCTTTATGGAAAGAGATATTGAAATCCAATATATTGGGATGAATTTATAGAGAAAAATCTATTGATAATAGAGCTTTATAAAGATATAATATAAAAGATTCAAACTATTCATTAGTATATTAAGGAAAAAAAGTTAACAAAAGAGATGCACTAATAATCATCAATGATATTTAGAGTTTTATATTAGAGAAAAGTTATTCCTTAGAATATCATTGTGAAGGTGGGTTATTATATTTGGGAATAACGGAAAATTAATCCCTAGATACATCATCCTTGTTAAGATTCATAATTTATTGGGGATTATAGCTTATCACTTAACAAATCCACTAAACATCTTTCTACTGCATGAAGTGTTCCATGTGTCACTTTTGAGGAAGTACATACAAAATACATCACATGTACTAAAATTAAAGGTTTTAAAATGAGAATATAATCTATCTTGTGAGAAATTAATAGGGGTATCTTGGATCATAGAGATCAATTTGTATAAAATAAGATCACTCACCTTGTTAATGTTCACTGGAGGGTTCATAAGTTTGAGGAAGCAACATGGGAACCCTAAGATATGATGATGAAAAAGTACACTCTTTTGTTTTAAATTGAGTAATGTAAATTTAATGGTTTAATTTTTTTAATTATATAATGTAAAAACACACATTTTTATTCCTTTAATCTATTGATAACTTATTTCACACACAACTCCAAACTAAAATGAACATACTTTATTAGGGTAAAATGTTACAACATGACATTAAATGAACATTAATTTTACCAGAAAACTATATGAAACATAATTAAGAAAATTTCAAGGGTAATAAAACCAAATGTAAATAAATATAAAAAAAGGTTAAAATATTTATCATTTATGTCCATTATGAATATCATACCACTAATTATAATTACCAAAATAATAGAAAATATTATAAATATAATAGATATTTAGAGAAATAATTGTAATGAATATGATGAGTTAAATTTAAATAATTTTTATGTTTATATATAGGAATTTAAAAGGTAAATATGATAATTATATGGTCTTTGGATATATAGTTTTTGGACATTTAGTGATTGGATACATAACAGTTACATATAGTAAATCGATATATTGAAATTGTGATAAAAAAATTATAAACATTTTATATAAATCAATAATTTATTAAAAATCATATATTCAACATTTATAATAAATAATTTATATCTAAAAATACCCAATGAATTATAATAAGTTAAATATAATCATTCATCGCATAATAAATTGATTTATTCTAGAAAAAATATTTTTTATAAAGTATAATGTATCTTATTTAAAATATCAGTTTAAAAATTTAAAGATTGAATTTATAAAAATGGATTTCATATTTGGATTCATAACTTCAAAATTATAATTGAGGTTTAATTATTTTATTATTTAAAAAAAATATAGGTGAGTGGTGAATGTGTTTGAAAATTTTAAAAATGGTAAAATATTGTATATAGTAAAAACAATGTATAAAATCCTAAAAATAAAAAAAAATATCAATAGTGTATGGAATCTCAAAAATAATTTTTCCACTTATGGGCCACTTTCAAAATTAAAATTACCTTCCAAAATGATTAAGGAAAGAGAAATTACAATCATGAAACTCAAACTCATCTATAAAAGGACCTCTCCACTACCCATTCCAACCCACTTCTATTATTTAGTTTCTTATAAAATTCCTAACCAAATTTACTTATATATATCAATATATGACATTCGATGGCTTCTTTTCATAATAATGGGGCATATATCATTCATTAAAAAGGAATAAGATATGAAAAGGAGTGATTCCATCAAAGTTAGTAACAAAATTCCCTCTCTTAACCATTTATCTTCTCATATACACTATTCTTAAATCATGTTAATAAATCTAATTATATATTTTTAACATAATTATGGTTATGTAAAATAATATTATAGTCATATAACTTCATACTCTTACTCACTCATTCGTATAGCATGTTCTTATTTAGGACGGTTCAACCACCTAATTGAACATATGTTATACCATCTTCATAATTTTTATCAAGGATGAGTATAAAAATAGAAATTTTTGTAATATATGATATTAAGGGATAATTTATGTTATTATTATGATTATTACATGGTGATACTAAAGTGAATGATCATAATTAAGTAACAAAATATTGTTTGTAATGTTGCTTGAAACATGCATGTTATGAATGTCGTTCTTTCAAACCAGGCATCTATATTCCTTCAAATGAACATGGAGTTAATATATCATTTTAATATTATTATCCCAATTCTAGGAATATTTTTTATATTATTAACTAATGATAATGGGATGATAATTGATATCTCCAAACCTAGACAAGCATCATAAAATTGAAATAAATAACTTCTATTTATCAAGAAAAATATAAATAACTAAAATATATGTAATAAATATATATAATTTATTGGAATAAAAGCTAAAAAATAAATAATGTTATAAAATATATCATTAAGAAGTATATATTGATTATAGAGGGGATCATAACAAATTCATAGATATCCAGAGAAAAAATTAGGGTGAATCTTTCTTAATCATTATTAACTAAGATTATTAACATCTAGAAATCCATTTAGATAGTTTTTATATATATTCCATTTAAAACCCCATTTTTTCTTCACATGTAGTAATTTTTGGGATTTATATTTTATCTTACCATTCTCTTTTCAATGATCCGTACTTCACTAATAATGACACGTATAAACAAAACATCATTTATCAATCTTTTTGGTTTGTAATCTCTCTCTTGAATTTCAATGTTCTTTATGATATTTAATTGATGTATTATATATACTTCTATCTATTTAAATTATTTCATCAAGAAACAATCTATATACTTTGACTTGTTTTTAATGGTGGGAAGGGGATCTTTTTATCCCTCTTCTATTATTATTCTTCCTCAAAAACATTCTACTGCCATTTTTTTCTATCACCTTCATAAATCTTCCATAAAATGTTTTTTTCATGTATTAATTAAGATATTTTTATTGATATTATCCTTAATTTTTTAGAGAACTTATTCATAATCTATTTATTTTAAAATAAGTATGTTAAAATATAAATGATATTTCTACATGATTTTTACTAAATTTCTTATCTTCATATAAATAATTTTCCTTATATGTAAATAACTTTATATATTATAATCCATTAATTTTTTTATTTTTTTCCTATAGGTATGATTTCAAGGATACATACACATTATTCATATAGTTATTTATCATAATATCTTGTTAGAATTGTTATTTAACCCATTTTGTCTTAAATGGTTAATTAAACTATTTATAAAAGTATTTATTTTATGTTCATATGTCACACATATGTATGGTTATATCATTATGTGATGGGTGGGCTCAGAATTATATAGATCTATAGTGCATTAGGTAAATATTTGTATCTCGTAATATTAGTATTCTATGGGACATTAGTGGTTGGCCTAATGTATTTCATTTTGGTACATAGTTGTTTATCCAAGTCTGATATGATATGAATTTTTTGGTGATTAACCTTGAAATATGTTTATCATATCATATGATTATGTAAATACTCCATTTTTATATTATTACATAGCTTTATGTTTTCATTCAAGGTTATTTCTCTTTTGGAAATAATTTTATGATGATATTCACATACTTATTTTTTAATTTTATGCTTACTCATTTATGATATTCTTTATGATCATGTATATTGATTTAATTGATATCTCTTATGTTTTACCCCTTATTGATCACTTGACCTCACTATTTTCTTATGTTTTATATTCCCCATGTAATAAAGAAAAATATTATATATGATATGTCTATATGGGATTCAAATATTATGTGTGTGTCAAATATTATTCAATATATTATAACAAACGTGTCTATATAGATGATCACTAAAGATATTAAGCCTTTGGGTTGTGGGGATTTGATATATATATGAATGAGTTTTAATTTATAATCATGTATATTGATATAATATGTATCTATGTTAACATTGTGTAATTTTAGACTCGATACCCAAGTGGCTTTTCTGTAATGCCTGAAGTGAATTCTTGATGAGTATTGGTTGATAATAGTTGTTGGGGCATAAACCATACTCGATTGGGAATGATTTCACCTGATGATATAATAAAGAAACAACAGATTACTTCTAAGAATATGGTATAACCATTTCATAACTTACAGATTTTATACTAATAAAATGAAAACTATTCAAAAACAGAATATCTAAATGAGGTAGTAATTCAATATAAAACATATTAAAACCAAAAATGAAAATAAACATAGCTATAAGTTAGAAATTTTTAATATATAACCATATATCATACATAAAAAACCAAAATAAAAAATGGGAAAATATATAAATATTGAGTCATTGAATATAAAAATCAGTTCCATAATGAATCTTGAAAAATGTAACCAAAATAAGACTGACTACCCATCTCCTTATAGAAAATAAATTCACTTTATTTTCCACCTACTCTTAATACAAACTAAGGATATGATCATCTTCTAAATGAAAAAGAATAAATATTCACCTAACTAAGATGATAAAATCTCAACATAAGCACAATTTGTGTATAGAGGGTGTGATCATAGCCCTTCCTGTAGATTTACACTACATAATTCATATAAATCCTTTTACAACATAAACCATGAAATTCTTGTTTGAAATACAACTAATCAATGTTTCTTTTTTATTTTAGAAAACCAAATAAAAATGGAGATATGTTAGTTATTATTACTCTATTAACTAAAATATTTTTAATATGTTTCACCAAACAGAATATTATGTGAAGAAGTTCACTTTGTGATTTATAAAAAAAATTATTTTAAACTTAAAAGAAATAAACCTTTTTTGAAAAAATTATAAGTTCATCTTACTCAACAAAAATAATTCTTTATTATTTTGAAACAAAAATAATTGGAACAAATTAGAATGATTTATTCCATTTAAAAAAGTAATTATAAGACCCATGAAAAATAAAAAAACTAGAAATAATCATCCCATGATCACAACAATTACAACACTAACCACGAAACACAGAAAAACCCACAAATCTGCAAAAATTATAAGGTCAAAAAACTACCTCAAATGTGACTACAATATTAGACCACCATCATCAATACCCCTTCCTCACAACCACGATATATAATGAATAATCCATTTTTATACCAATATTTTCCATGTAAAAAACTATAAGAAATAAAAAACAACAAATCCCATGAGGGATCCATCTCCTAAATTCTAAAGTTACCACAATCCATGTGAGGATAAATAGTCTCTTTGGAGTATGATACAACTAGATATCTCCATAAATGTTTCATACTGGTTAATTAACCACCCAAAATCATTATCTAATCACAACAACACAATTCTAACCACTACATCAACATCACTATATAGTAACCACCATGAACTCCATTAAACAAAAATCACCACGAACACCACTGAACCTTTATAGGGATAAAGAATGATAAAATAATAAACCTACCAAATAAATATCAAAATAAAATGAAATTATTATAACCATAAACATCAACCAAACATTACTCATTATAAAATAACAATAGTCCCTAAAATACAGTAGTCATCTGGAAACAAAGTAACATGTATCAAACATCATGGAGTATAATAATTTCAAAGCATAACATGTATTGTAAGAGTATGTTAGAAAAAAAATGTCACATAATGGTAATAATTAGAAAACACTCTATTTTCTTAGGGTAAAATCATGGATATAACTAAGTAAAAATTAATCATAAGGCTAGTTAAATGGATCATAGCTTCACTGAAACCTCGTTTCCCTCTTCCCTAGACTTCCTAGGTTCCAAAATCCCTAGATAAATCATAACTATAGTAATTATGGCTTAATATACATATAATTTACATTATTTTAGATAAATATTCATCAAATTACAGAAATAAATTCCCAAGGACCATAATAGTTTAGTGTCTTTGGAAACATGGAACAAATTCTTCTCGTATGGTGAAAGATATTCAATATCTTTCTTAAAGATGTTACCCTTTAGTAATCCTATATAAAACCTTTATTTGTAACCTGGGGAAAGGAAACATAAGAAATGGGTTATCTTGAATTCTTAGTAAGGTTAAATAAAGAAAATACGTAAGCATAACATGAACATAAGTGTATGATAACATGAGCATAACATTTGAAGATAATACCCTATATAAAAAGATCATAATCATGAGACAAGGCATAAATATTTATAGTTCATAATAAATTAATCATAAGTGAAACAATATCATAATCCCTGAAAACATAATATAGGAATAAGACATGGAATTTGTGGCATAAAAATAAGTATATAAAATAATGTGTCAAGGCTACCAACAAATACCTTCATAACATGTTAGGCGTGGTGTAATAACATGTGTACCAGCTTCAGGCTTGGGATTACCTCATGTGTTCCATATTGTTTCAGTCTTGGGATTCCCTCCTATTTACCCTTTCGTTTTGGGCTTGGTATTCCCTCTTGTGTACCCTCTTATTTTAGACTTAGGATTCCATCCCATGTACCCTCTTATTTCGGGCTTGGGATTTCATCCCATGCACCCTCTTTTTTTGGGCATAAGGTGCCCTCTTATTTTGGACATAGGATTCCCTCCCATGTACCCTCTTTAGATCATAAAACATTTATCATTGCCAAATGAATTTTAGGGTGATATAGTTCCCACACTTAACATAATGAAATCATACAAGCATGTTCCATAATATAACAAAACATTATTATATCATGACCCCTGAAATTTAATGGGTATAATTAATGTTTCATCACATCATAACCTATGGAGAATGGATAGGTTTTATAATAATTTCATCAAATCATATCTTGATAAAAAAAGAGGGTTTCAAAACCATATAACTAGTTGAAAATATACGGGTATCATAAACATCATTCCATCAAAATATAGACCATTCAATAAATAAAATGAATGGAATTCATAAACTATTAACAAAGTATGCTATCTTAGATGGAGGAGGGTTTTTAAAGATAACATTGAACATTTCTTAAGTAATAATTCTTATCTTAAAAAATAATTTTCAAAAAAAATTCAAAAATACATTTCTTACAAAGAATGATTTACAATTTCGTTTAAAATATTTTTTGAGGAAAATATGTTTTCCACTTAAAAAAATTATTTCTAAAACATAAATCATTTTAAAAACATTTTTCTTCGAAAAAACTTGAAAAATGAAAAATAAGTCATGAAATAATTTTAGAAATATGTTTCTAGAAAATGGTTTTGAAAACTTATAAATAAAACTTTAAATCATTGAAATCCTTTTCTTTGAAAATAAACCTTTTGAAAACTTATAATGGGAGATTTAAAAATATTTTAAAAACATTTTTAAAAATAAAACATTTTTTGTAACCTTTTTCTTTGAAAAACACTTTAAAATCAAAAAAATTATAGAATATTAGGAAAATAGTTCCTTTAAAAATAAACTTGTAATCTTACAAAGTATGCTTTGGGTAAATGACGTTCATGATGGTGGGTAATTCTGTACATTCCAAACAATCCTTTTTCATCTTAAAAAGTTTATAAAAGTGCCTTGATCAGAAAATGAAAAGAGGATTCCTTTTAAAATAATTTTTTAAAAAGTTAAAACATGTGTAAAAAAATCCATTAAATATTATAGGATAATATTAAAACATTTTTAGAAAACACGATTTTGAAAAAACACAGACTTCTGACCGAAAGGAGAAATAAAGTCATATTTTCATAAAAACATTTTATTAATTGTATTAAGTACCAAAGAGTGGTAAAGTTGTACTAACACATGAATATATCATGGATAATTATATGAGAATAAAGGTCATGAGTTTTCTTGAGTTATGGATCATAATACTTCACCAATGGAAACTTAATCATAAATAATCTCGATAAATGATGAGATTGTAGTAATAAACAACTACCATTATGGTAACATTGAATCATAATAATATGGAATGTATAACCTTAAATAAAGATCAAAATATCTTTAAAAGAATTATATTAATTATATAACATGTCAAAGGTAAATATATTCACCTCATAGAAAAATATAGGTGCATAATATGGCATGTGTATCAAAGAAGGCAAATTGAGACAAAATTACTTTACCAATTTTCTAACTTCTGAACCATAAACCGCATGAAATAAATATCACAAAAAATATATTTAAATACCCAAAAATTTATTTATAATAATCATATAATACATCCATGGGAAGTATACATACCAAAAAAAGTAAATGAGTGGTGAATAAGGCATGTATCTCATGGAAATAAAAAGTGAGATGAAATTTTGTTACCTTAAATCTTGAAATTCTTCATACATGTTCAAACCTACTATATAATAAAAATAAGTTTACTATACATCTAAAATAGAACTATATTATTATATCCTATACTATAAATGAATTTTTTATGAATTTATATTACCCTTTTATTAACAACTTCATGTTAATGTTACGTTTCAGGTAATATCCGCTTTATTTTTCATATGTGTTTTGACTTGTTATTCTTAATCCTCTTACTTAGATCATGATTTAATTATTTAAATAATTTAAAACATGGTATAAATTTATTATGTATTCAGTGTATATTTATTTATAATAATATATATAATATATCAGTATGAAATATAGTACACTGTTCATGGAGACGGTAGATCATACATACGCGTGAACATTGTTTCTGTTTTATTGTCATATTGAAAGAAAGTTAGTAAATGATATATATATATATTATAATTCCAATACCATTATTATTTCATATAATTTATATAAATTCACTAAACTCATCCTTAATACATTCCATGTATGGTGTGAACGAATCATATCACTTTGAGGAAGCGGTAGTCCACACTTCCCCATAGGAAATTATTGTACTTACACAAAGTTGAAATCATGAAGGTATATTTTATATATTAATTATAGAAGAATAAATACATAATAAATATCATATATAACATATAAAAATACATTTTCCATCAAAATTACCAACCATGATAAGTGTTAAAGGAAAAATGAACAACGTCCTTTCGTGAGGCGGTAGTTCATTGTACACAAGAACAGTAAGTTCATTACCCATTATATGGATGTGTGTGTAAGTGTGGGTCAAACCCTTAGAATAAAAAAATATCAGTATATTTAGGATATTTTTTTCTTATATAATAATGTTATAATAATAATTAAGGTTGTGGAGAAATAAAAAAACAACATAGATTAAGGAAGGATGTTACCTATTCTTTTAGGTAACTCTTTTTTCATTGCACAAAAGGGAATCTATGGTTGGATTTCATCCCATTGGGATTATTCAAGTAGTAAGGTATGGATTTTGGGAGATTATTTGAGTATATTTTTTGTGATCCAAAGGGCTTGAGATATGTGAATAAGTTAGAGGGGTGAGTTCTTTTTATTGTGGAGGAGGAGTGGCATTCTTATAAATTCTTTAAAAGGGAATTCCACCCATGTTTCTCCTATGAAACGTGGCTCTAATTCTAGATAACAATATATAAAATGGATTATAGGGACGAAATATGGCTATAAAATGGATTTTGGACAAGTATTTAGGTCATTTTCGCCCTTAAATGTAAGGTTTAGTCCCTTGTTAAGCTAATTTTACTCTAAATAATTATAATTAATTTTAATTACTTTCACAGATATTTTTTTCAAAAAATAATTTGACCATATTTTACATTATAAATTATTATGATTTCAAATATGGAATAAATTTTTCTAAATTCAAACCACATAAGTGGAAATAATTAATTTAAAACTGATCCCTCATATGGGATGACAATGTGGGTTTTAAAAGTAAAAAAAGTTCAAAAGTTTGTTATGTTTTTATATCTAATTTCAAAGTTAAATTGATCCCAATTACCTAAATTGGATTAAATTATGTATAATTGATATTATTACACCTTAAAACCAATTATAAATATAATTTAACCTTATAAATAAATTATATGAAAATCATTTTTGAATTAAAATTCAGTATTTCTCATTATTCATAAAAAAATGAAACTTCACAAAAAAAACCAAAAAAATTACCCTAACATAATTTTAATGTTTCAATTTCAAAAATTATGTTTATTTTGAAATACATAATTTATAAAATTTCCAAAAATTATATTTAAAATTAGTTCTCCATTAAAATACAATAAAACTGCTTTTATAGAAATATAGGTTTTTTATGTGTAGTATTGGGTTTGTTCTTATCTTATGTCTATCAAATATATTCGATGAATGTAAAAAATTATTTTATTGAATATATAAAATATATATTTCATTAATATAATTTAAAAATATTAATTAATTTAATTTATTAGGATATAATTCCTTTATGATCATAAAAAAATTTATAAAAATATTCCCTTTATATCCATTTGGTTCTTATATTCATTTATAATTAATTTTTAAAAAATGAATTAAACCATGTATTTTCATAAGTTAATTAATCTTATTCATAACTGCCAACTTAAAAACTTGGTTATATATTATTATATTAAATAATAATATTTTAAATAAATATTATTATTCGGTAAAACTCAATCTTACATGTAACATAAGCTAACCTTGGTGTTCTGTGTAGAAAAAGATAAACATTATTTTGTTTGTAGTGCATGATTAAATTTTTCACGACCTATCCCCACTACAACAGAAACTCCATTTAGTGGCGGTTCTTTAGCGGTGGTTCTAGGAACCACTGCTAAACCTTTTTTAAAAAAGGTTTCATGGTGGTTTA
This sequence comes from Viscum album, assembly GCA_963277665.1. Lineage (NCBI taxonomy): Eukaryota > Viridiplantae > Streptophyta > Magnoliopsida > Santalales > Viscaceae > Viscum > Viscum album. The sequence goes on from OY728152.1 coordinate 747,167,178, forward strand.
TAATAAACCACCGTGAAACATTTGTTTTTTTTACAGCGTCAACCCTTCCCCCCACCCTGACCCCTCTTCTCACCCCATGGCCCCACAACCCCCTCTTCCCCCGCAACCCTATCCCCCCACAACCCTGGCAACCCCACAACCCCGGTGACCCCGCGACTCCGGTGACCCCGTGACCCCGGTGACCCCGACCCCCCGCAACCCCGGCGACCTCGCGACCCCAGTGACCCCGCGACCCCGGTGACCTATACGAACCCTAAGGTTTGAATTCTAGTAATTTTATTATATGTTGAGTTAAAAAACACTCAAGAACTTCTATATAGTATGTTCCCAAATATTCATTCTTTGTTTTGTTCATTTCTATCTCAACTAATTTTACTGTTTTTCATGTTTCTTTGTCTCAGCCTTTTGCAGTCTGTTTGTTTTGTTTTAGCGTCCGCAACAGCTCCTGTTTTGTTTCAGCATATCAAGTAAGGGTGAAATTTTATTTTCAAATTATGGTTTTTTTATTTACAATAAGTAATGAATTGTATTTATCAAAGCTATGGTCTGCAATAAAGAATTGCTTTGGTCAAAACTTGATTGTGTAATGAATTTTCATTTTGTAGTAAATGATTATGTTTAGTAAAATTATATTCATTTACTGTAACATATATTTTTTATACAATTTATATTTGGGATTGTGGACCTTATTTTCTATAAGTTATCATTTAATTTATTTGAATTATGTTTTAGTTAATTTTATTAAATATAATGTAAGGGCTTTAATATTTACTATTGTGCTAAAAATTATTTTAAGGGATCATTTCATTTTTATAATTTATGTCTTATATTAATGTTTCTCTAAATCATGTTTTGAGAATTAGAAGATAGGGTTTAGTTTTTCGTTGAAATTTTATCTTCTTATAATTGAGTTCTATTTAGGGAATTATATTGTATCATGTTTTGATGTTCCAAAGTAAGTGATTACTTTTATTTTACAAACTTTAATTCATGAATTTATAATTTTGTTAGAGGAATTTAATATATATGTATATATATATATTCATCTCAAATTCCATTTTTTATACATAAGTGATTCCTAAATTTATTTTTTTTAGAATTTATATTCATATAATTATATGCATGTGATTTCATGTTCGTCATATATAAACATATATAAGTATATTTAAGTATTAAATTTCAAAATCTATGACTAATTGCTTCAAGTGATGTAAGTGGGTGCAACATATATATATGTGTGTGTATATATTATACAAGTTATGTAATTCATATATATATATATATATGTATATATATATAAATTAAGTTTGTAAATGGGTGTATATGGGTTTATTATATATATATATATGTATATTAGGGATAAAATGTTTATTGACATGTTATGACGTTCACTATAATAGTAATAATGAGATGAAGAAGACCCCAAAACCAGGTCTCCCCCACTATCAATCTCCACTCATTGTGTAATGACAATACACCCAAGGTGGTCACCAAATACTCTCATCCATTAATATTCATCATCAACCTCTAATTGTATCCTCACATACACCTAACAATAATCCACTATGACTACTGGTGTCCCTCTTGTGTGGTTAATGACCCCTAACCAATAACTCAATGCCTCACACCTCCTCTTCTACTGGTTCTCTCTTATACATGGTGTTTTCATCATGATTTGACCGTGATTCTTGTCTATTCCTTCATCTTAGGCCCTCTTATTCCATCACAATTACCTCTCCCTCTATTTTCTCTTTTTCATCATTATAATTTGGTTTGGAAAAATCCTAGGTATATTTCTATCAAAAATAAGTATTTTTGAATATTTTTTATAAAATGAATTACAAAGAATCTATGGTGAAATATTTCTATGACTATTTATATCACACTTTTCATACACATTCATGTGTGTGTGTAACTTCTATCTTTTCATTATAATTCCAAGATTGTGATTTCTAGTTATTTGTTTCCTCTTGTTCCATTAATGGACATTGGAATGTTTTGAATTTTTGGGGATCACATGGAGATGTTTTGAGTTGTGAATATTGTTGTGACTTTTTTGGGAAATTTTATTGTGAGATAGTTCAACTAGGTTTATTTTGTATTTAAATTTTATTTGTATTTTCTTTCTCTATATGTTATCCAAACTAGATGGTTTTCATTAATATGTATAGTATTGGATGAAATTAATCATTTTCATTGAATATGTATCTTTGTATTTTTCATTATTTTTTTAAATGGATAACCTATTTATTTATAAGGCCTACTTGACTATAATGAATTATGAAACTTAGGTATGGAGTTCCTTATACTTTTGATACTCAATCATGGAGTCCATCAAACATGTGTTACTCAAGAATAGCATCACTTTACTTTGCATAAATTTATTTTTTGTGTTGAAGTGAATGGTATTGAGTTCATTCTAACTTATTGTAGTGGTTTGGATGAATATAATTCTTCCAAGTTCCCGAATATAATGTTTAGAGAGAATTCCTTCTGGGATCTATTTCCACCTATGTGATTCTGATTATCTTATTATGTTGTCCTAGATGATAGTACCAAGACCTCACATTTCATCTCCAAATTCCCAACATGATTCTACTATGAAACTCCAAACACCAAGTCCAGACACATCAACTATTCTTCAAATACCCTAGTTTGATCCCCAAACCACATCAGCTGCATCTTGAATTCCATTTCTGATGTGGTATCCACCTTACCACATCAATTTTTATGCAACAACACTAGTAATTCCTTCTCTAGATGAATTATACCAAATGAACTTAATCCCACCCACCAATGCGCTATCATATCCCGACCACGATACCTTAAAACTCAAGGAATAACAAAAATGTTCAATGCCCACACCGAAGTCTGAATATGACTCTTAGTTCAACTCCATGGTCAGATCCTTGATCGTCCCATTTAACCATAATTCTCCACTCATGAGCACTAACACATATATGATCCAAATCACCCTCAAGTCACACCACCACTCTTTTCTATGTGAATACACCAAAGAGAGTTCTAGGAATTCAATCCACACAAGGTTCGTAGAACCTCAAAACCTAATCTCCCAAGTTATTTCATCATGAATTTCCATGAACACCACCACTTATCATGCCTCAAGACTACCATCCCTCGCATGGTTCTTTCCACTCCAAATTAACAATGTGTTGAGTTTTTTAAGCATCATAATGTTTTCCCTAAACATTATTTATAATAGATTTATTCGATATTAGAGTTTTATATGAAGACTCTATAGAGAACTTAGGTTGGGGTTATTCCAAATTAACAATGTTCTTTGGTTTTAATGGTAAAGTAGTTACCACATTGTTAGCACATTGTTTCTCTTTACCAATGAAACTTCCCCTATCCCAAACACTATAGGGTTCATATCTAACTCAGGGGCTCATCTTTATTATATTATGTTTCTGTAATCTTACACTATCGTATATATGAATATATTTATCTATATAGTAGTAACTATGTGTTTTAATTTTTTTTAATATTGTGTAGGAACATTGTGATATACATGGATAAAAGCTGGATTACATTACCGAGGAACACACCTCAGTATGTTAAGGGTTTGAATGAGTTTTTAGATTTTTCAATTTCTAAACAATCCGTTGAAGGGAGAATAAAATGTTCATGTCCAAAATGTAAATTTAAAACATGGTTGAAGAGAGATGAAGTTTATAAACATTTAATACTAAAGAAATTCCCTTGTAAATATTTTTGTTGGATTTGGCATGGAGAATCCAACGTTACAGAAAGATTGAGCACTGATGTTAATCCATAGAATGAGGTCCCAAGTTCATCGAAAATGGAAAATGAAATGAAAAACCTCATAAATGATGAATTCGGCACTGCAAGACACCACTATCAACATCAAAACATATCAGAACAACTAGAAGTGGGTGATACAAATTGAAACGTGACAAGTGATGTTTTTGAGACTGTAACATAGGCAGATCAAGATTTTAACATACCATTGGATCCTCCTCTTGATTCTGTGGAGCCAAATTTAAGAGAAAACTTCACTGAGGAAAATGCGTTTCATGATTTAGTTGATGATGGAAATCAAGAGTTGTATTGTGGGTGTTTGAAATATTCAAAGCTTTCATTTCTGTTGAAGTTGTACCATATCAAATGTATATATGGAATTAAAAATAAGTTAATGTCCATGATATTGGAATTGATTCGTGATGCATTTCCTGAAGAAAAAATCCCATAATATTTTTATGATGTGAAAAATGTTTTTAACAAGCTTGGTCTGAATTATAAAAAAATACATGTGTGTCCCAATGATTGTATGCTTTATAGGGGAGAGGATTCAAGTAGACAAAATTTCAAGAAATGTTCTTCTTCTAGATGGCAGGAAAAGGGTGATTTTGGAAATCTTAATGAACGTAATTTCATGGAGAATAAGAAAAGTAACACACCTATAAAGGTTTTGTGTTACTTTACTTTGAAGCCTCGATTGAAAATATTATTCATGTCATTGAAAATCGTTGAATACATGAAGTGGCATTCTTTAGATAATAACAATGATAGGTTAATTAGACATCCATGAGATTCCCAATCATGGAAGACATTTGATTCATTACATATATATTTCTCAAATGATCCTAGGAATGTTCAATTGGGATTGGATGCCGATGGATTCAACCCATTTGGGACTTTGAGTACCAGTTATAGCATTTGGCCAGTTGTTTTGATCCCTTATAATCTGCCTCCGTGGATGTTTATGAAACAAATATCCTTTATCCTTTTGATGATTATTCCTGGAAAACAAATGCTTGGAAATGATATTGATGTATACTTGCAGCCTTTGATTGATGAATTGTAGGAGTTATGGAGCAACGGTGTTGAGACATTTGATGCTTCTTCTAAAACAATGTTCAAAATGCATGCTGCTTTAATGTGGACCATTAGTGACTTCCCTGGGCTTGGGAATTTATCTGGTTAGAACACTTACATGGGTTTGTCTTATCCTATTTTTAACTTTGATTTTGAGCCCAAACGGCTACCTCACAATAGAAAATGGTGCTTCCTGTGTCATCGAATATTTCTCAATGCATCTCATAGATTTCGTCTAAACAGATCAAAATTTAATGGTTCCATTGATCATAGACCACCTCCAAAGTTGTTAACTGGTTTTGAAATATTGACATAGCTAAAAGATGTTGAAACAGAATTTGGGAAGGTTTATCATTTGAATGATAGCGGAAAATGGGTCTGAAGTGCATCGTCAAGCGAAATCGGAACGCAACAATGGAAGAAAAAATGGATATTCTTCAAACATTCGTGTTGGGAATTTAATTTGTTGCGGCATAATCTTGATGTGATGCATATTGAGAAGAATTTCTGTGACAATTTTATTTTCACATTGCTTAATGGGCATGGAAAGTATAAGGATCATATCAATGCTCACAAAGACTTACAAGTAAGGAATATAAAACGCGATCTCTGGCTAGATGAGAATGAAAAGTATCCTCCAACAATTTTTGCAATGAAAAGTAGGGGTAAAGATACATTCCTTCGAATGTTAAAGAATGTTAAGGTATCTTATGGGTATTCAAGTAACATCTCGAGGTGTGTTGACTTGAATAGTAATAAGTTACATGGATTTAAAAGTCATGATTCACATATTTTGTTACAACAGTTACTACCATTGGCATTGCGTATATTATTACCTGAAAATATTACTGTTGTTGTACTCCAATTCTGCACATTTTTCAGACAGCTATGTGAGAAATATCTACATCCATTTCAGCTTGACAACCTCCAGGAGAGGTTTGTATTGACCCTTTGTGCAATGGAGATGATATTTCCTCCGTCGTTTTTTACTGTAAAGATGCATTTAACTGTGCATTTGGTTGAGGAAGCTAAATTAGGAGGCCACATTCATTATCGATGGATGTATCCAATTGAGAGGTAATTTATTTATATGTTTTTCAGTTAATTAAACAAATTTTGGTACTTAATTAAATGCATAATTATGTTTATTTTTTCTCACAGATATCTTCAGCATTTTAAATCATACGTGAGAAATAAATCTCAACCAGAAGGCTCTATTGCTGAAGGCTATTTGGCTGAGGAGTGTCTTACCTTTTTTTCTCGATACTTGGATGATATTGAGGTAAGATTTAATCGAGTTGTACATTTTGACGACACATCTACTCGATCTTAAAAACATCAGAAATCCAAAATATTTCCTATTATTGGCCGATCAGTTGGGAGGACCTCAAATGTGACATTGACTGAATTGGAATTATTACAGGCACATAGATATGTGCTGCTAAATAGTGAAATTGCAGATCCATTTATTGAAGAGTTGAGGATACAAACAAAGAGACGAATGAGAGTCCGAACAAAAAATGAGTAAGATATAATGAAAGCTGTTAATAAAGATCTTGTAGAATGGTTTGCATGACGTGTAAGTTCATAAATATTGCAATAAATATGAATATTAGTTTGACACATACATTTTGTAAATCTAATAAAGTATATTTCTCTTTTCAAATCATTAATACTGATACTCGAGCAGAGGTGTCAAAATATTTGAAGTTTCTTGCTAGAGGTCCTCTAAAACAATTTATAAAGTTTGACACTTATAATGTGAATGGCTTTAGATTTTGTACAGTTGATCGAGAAGTGGGTTTGAAAACATAGAATAGTGGTATATTTACATTTGCTAAAGTGGAATACTATGTAAATATGCATGATATTATTGAATTAAACTACCAAATACATTTTTATATTGTTTTATTTAAATGCAAATGGGTCAATATTATCATAGGTGTTAAAAGAGATTCCTTACAATTTACTTCTGTGAACTTCTCTCACTTGATGGATGTTGGTGATCGTGAACTGCATGATACATATATCTTAGCATTGCAAGTAAAAATGGTATATTATGTGAATGATGTTGTCGATGAAGGGTGGAGTGTAGCTGCTCACATAATACAAAGAGATTTGTATGATATGGGTGATGAAGTGGAAAATTTGACCTCTGAAATTGAATTTAATCAACAAAATGAAGCAGAATTATTTATCCATCGTGATATTGAAAATATTAGTCTAGAAAGGATGAATGAAGTGGATCAAGTAATGGAGTAGGAAACCAACATTATTGAAGGGGAAATGATTATATGTACAATTTTTTATTTATTTATCAACCACATTTTTCATTTCTGCAGTCATTCATTATCATTGTAATATATATTTTGTCTGTTAGTACTGGGCATATATTATCATTTTTAATTTTTTTTCTGCATATTTTTTTTGAAATATATATTCTGAACTTAATTTTATTTGTTTAAATGATAGTAATGCCAAGGAGGAAGTGGTACACTATTTCATCTAGTTCTACGATAGATGACGATCCATCTGGCTCCCTCCCCACAACATCTGAGGCACCGGCTGCCTACACCCCTGCACCATCTCCCCCTGCATCATCTCTCATACCATCTTTGGATGTCCCATTAGAGGGTGAGTCATTGACTCCCCCTTCAGGAGCCTCAGCAGTGATGCAGCGACACGCCCCTTCCAGTTCATCACGGGCATATTGGAGTGTCACTGTCATAGGTACAAATTTTAATTAAATAAATTTATTGCATTTTGTTTATACTAATTTTTTGTTCACTGAAGATGAAAAAAAGGCAACCATGGAGAAAAACATAAAAAGTTCAGATGTTTGGAATATGACTGGCGAGAAGATAGTCATGCCATTTGATTCTTATGGGGTCCTGATGGATGATGTTGCGGGGTTACTTGGATAGATTCTAGGCCAGCTGGCAGCGGAGCCCATTTCCCTTCCTATTTCATATGATGATTGGAGACATATGACTCCAAGCTTGAAAAATGAAGTTTTTTATTCTCAAATAAAGGTAAATTTATTACATTATGGTTTAATTGAATTTCATGTTACTAATATGTTCAAAATGAATTTCTTTATACAGATGTTCTTCCACTTTACAGTTGCTGATGTGATAGCACGAAAGTGGACATTGAAAAATCTAGGTAAGAAATGGAAAGATTTCAAATGGATATTTTTGTGTGATGTCAACGATACCTCATTGACCATGCAGCAAATGTATGAGAAGCTACCCAGTGGGGTACCGAAAGAACAGTGGAAAGTTTTTGTTGACAGACATCGTGATGAGAAGCGGATGGTATTGAAATATATATTATTATATTATCCTCATTTTACATTTATACATGTATATAAAGAGTAAATGACATTGAATACATTACTATTAAATTGAATTTTATTTATTTCAGGATCTATCAAGACAGAATGCATCAAACCGGGCTAAGAAAGTCATCCCCCACTCTACGGGCTCAAAAAGATTTTCTAGAAGCTGAACGACATTGGTAATCTTTTAATTAGTTTAAATATTTATAAGATAGTATTATCTATTTAATATATTGAATTTTTTATTTATCTTTACTTAATGCAGTCACAGAGTTTAGGGCATGAAGCATCCCGAACTGAACTGTGGTTGGATGTTCACAAGAAATCAGATGAAAGTTTTGTTAATGATCCTACTAAAGAAGTTGGGGTATGAAGTCAATTTTTTATTATAATAACTTATTATCAGTTTTTACTATGTTAATATATATTGATATTTGATTTATAGGTAAAAATTAAAGAACTATGGGATGTAAATCCTACGTAGTCCTACTCAGTCTCCTAGAATGATCCGGTTGCTAAAGTCCTTGGGAAGGAGCATCCTAGGAGAGTGCGTGGGATGGGTTTGGGACCCGTACCATCTGAGGTTTTTAGAAATCCACCAGAGATGGTAGCTACATCTACTCCTTGATTTATTCAACCCATACTCGGAGATGCTCAGAAAGAGATTTTTTCTCTACGAAACACAGTTCACTAGCAGGGGGATCAGATATCTGCTTTGCAGAAAGAGTTGATTGAAATACATCAGCATATGAGTAGATATGCCCCTGGTGGTAGTGCATCGACTAGTGGTATACAGGTAAATCAGAAAAAATTAAAATCATTTAGTTTTCTAAATTTCATTGGTTTTAAGTTTTAATATAAATATGAAACCGTATTTAATTTTCAATATAATGTTCTTATAGGTGAAAACAGAAAGTGGTGATGAAGGTAGCGAGGGTGACGATGCATCATCATACCGTGAGTAGTTTTATTGTTCATGTGTTGAACAAATATGGGAACATTTGGTTTGTATATGTAATATTTGTGGCACATAGTTTCCACCATACATTATATTGTCCTAAAATTTCCTTGATTTCTCATGTTTCCTTTTATGTGTTTTATTGATTTCTGGTGTTTCTTTTTATGTCTTGATTTCTCAAGTGTGGTATACATCATTCCATTTAGTCTTGTGTTTGAATAGGTAGTCGATATTTTGGATGACTAGGAGTTAAACCCATTTTTGATGTGTTGAACAAATTGGGTCATTTCATAGTGATCAAGGGGATAGTGTTGTTGACACTTTGTTGAGGCCCTTGTAATTTTTCTTACTAGGAGGCCCTTGTGAGTGGTAATTGACTGCCACTAAATGGCGTTTCTCTTGTAGTGAATCCTATCTTTGTTCTTGGGAACCAAACATTGCAACACATTGGGATTAAAAACACCTAATATACTTATATAGATACGCCATTATATCGAATATCAATAAGATGGAGGTTCCAAATATGGGTGGTATGGGATTTGAATCCACACACTCAAGATATGAATTCCAATAATTTTGTACTCATTCACATCAAAAACTCAATGGAATCCATATGAGAAGTGAAAGAATACACTGAATCCTAAGATACTACATCCTAAAATACCATTGGGATAATATCCTTATATTGATTGAGATATATACCCCATGAAGGTAACTATAGATAAAACATTAATTTTATGGTAATTTGCATCAATTTATTTGATCCTAATCAAGTTGGACATATCTGATCGACCTTTATTTATTGATTAATCTACTATTATTATATAATATTAGATAAATGAGGTATGATAACATCAACCAAATAACCATACATAATGGGTTTTTTCCTTATAGAAATTTAATATTGATTTTCACATGTTATACTATTTTGAATTTGAACTAAGTAATATTCTCTTATGTTGAGATGGTTTTACTATTTTTTAGTGGTGAGGGGGTAGTGGATTCATCCACACCTGTTTCATACTCAATAGAATCATGTTTCCCAACATCAATTGGGTTAACATTGAAGAAATATACTAATGTGTTACAACCAATAGGAAACACATATTTACATTGTAAGAGGGATATCATTAATTTGGGTGTGATCCCATAGGATGAAGGATTCTGGAGATGAGCATGAGGAAAAAATGATAAAAAATTCCCCCACCCATGTGGTTTATGTTTTCCATTGTAATTTTATAGTCACAAAGGCCAATTAGGATAGATTCTGATGCTTTTAGATATTAGAGCATTGTAACCATCCCTAGTATATTATCTAGATATTCTAATGGGCCCCAAGGGTGTTTATACTAGTAGGGGTATAAATATACTCTTGAGTGTCAGTGGTTGGATATCCCCATTGGGATCAACTTTTAGATGCTTGAGTATAGAAAATAGGGAAAAACACCCTATATATCTTCTTGAGTACTCAAGGTCACATGTTAATAAAAATGACTATAGTGAACATGATACTCATAATGAAGTTATAAGGTGATTTATACTTTTTGGTGGAAATATTTATCCAAATCAATATGATAAGAGAAGAACGTGTTCTCATGATCTATTGAAAGGATACAAAAAGGTTGGATGTGAAATTATGGACCAATGGTTTTGCAATATAATATTTTTAGTTGGAAAACCAATGGGGAATTATTCCCTATAGATTACCATGAGTGTCATTAATGGCAGGATAGATCCATTTAGATGGTATTCCTGAAATAATGTGTGAAACATCATGCACTCATTTTACAAGGGTAGGAGACAATGTATGTTAGGGTATGGGGAACATATATTCATAGAAATTGAGTCCTATGTATGACATAACAATTGTTTTCATGCCTCGCCATTGTGTTCCTTATGGGTACTATCAGCTTGTTTTTGGTATTGAACATAATTGGTGCATTTGGTGATTCAATTTTAATTGAAGGATGTGATGAAGTTATTGAAAAGGAAACACAATGAAGAAACCCATCAATACATCATAAAATGTAAGAGTTCATAGTTTATCAATCAAATTACATGTTAATGGATTCACATTAGGTTATCTATTTTTTGATGAGAACCTCGAATGGGCTTCCATGAATATGAATATTTGGTACGGATGTCCTTTTAGAACTAAATTACAATTAAAGGTTTTCACTAGTGATTCATACTATAGATTCTTCAAAATAGGTATTGGTAAAATGTGTGATATTTTGGGATCATCAAATATTCTTTGGGTGGAATCATTTGAATTATTGGATTCCCTTATATATTTATGATTTTTTAATGAATAATATCAAAATACTAGTGTTTAACGAGTTAACCCTATTCCTATGATCTCTCTGAATCTGTGTAGATATGAAAATATATGATTTTTAGGTTAATCATACATATAATACATGTTTATGATTCATTTGTTTAAGGCCACATAGTTAGGAAATTATTCATTTTTCTCCATAAAAAGAGGTCGTAGGTGTTTACATTGTTGGGAATAGGCCCATGCGATGAGCATCATATGAATCTCTATAAATAGAATCATAACACACATAGTTTATTAATGATTAGTGGGATACATCATACCATTTATGTTCAATTTAAATAAAAACATTTCAATAATCTTAACTTTTTATGAAGGGGAACACTTTGTGAAAGGTTCCTAGAAATAGATAGTGTTTGAGTTTATCATGATTTTCCATTTCAGTTTCATCTAGGTCTTCAGTGACTAATTTGGAGAAGGTATGGTTGTGGATTACACCTATTAGAGGGCCCATATATTGTTTTCAATATCATATATGTTGGTATGATGATAATGGATGAATGCTTAAGAGGCTAGGGCATACAACTTGATGTTTCTTGTTTTCTTTTGGTATGTACAATATGGTATTTCTGGTTTGATTTGTCTTTCAGGGCAGTGGTGCAGTGGAAGCAGAAAATTTATTTTTTTTCCTGGTCAGCTTTTAGCGGCGGTTTACACCGCCACGAAATGTACATTGACGGCGGTTTAAACAGCCGCTAAATCGTAAAAACCTCCACTAAATGTAAAAAAAATTAAGTTTCATGGCGGTTTTAACCGCCTCTACATAGTGGAATCATAGCTACTCATTTTGTGGCGGTTCTAGTGACTTCAGAGGCAGTTTTACGACCACTGGATTTGAGTTTATTTGCGGCGGTTATAACTGCCACGAATAAAATGATGTCAAGGGATCGTAAAAACCGCCGCTAAACTCAGTAAAACTGTCACGAAATAAGGTATCTACGACCCTTTCCTTAAACCACCGTGAAAGGGAAATAACTGCCTCTAATAGATTGGTGACTCTGTATTATGCGACGGTTTATAGAAACCACCACCAAACCATTTAGCGGTGGTTTAAACCGCCGCTAAACGGCGTTTTTTTTGTAGTGCCCCCGGGACCTGTTTTGTGGCTCCCCAATCCTACCTTCCGAAGGCCAAGGGTTAGTGACTAGCGCTGAAGGTGTAAACCTACAAGTGGGTGGAATTTTACTGAGTACCTTTACACACGCACATACAACCACATCCCAAGGAAGCTGGAAAAGATAATATGCATGATACTAAAAAACCACTAAGTGTAATGGTATGACTGAGAATAAATAGCCTAGAATACAAAACCAATAAAAGAAAACTGCAACAAAAGAAAGTACAAGATCAATGGAAAGTCGTCCACTGAAAACCCCACCTGATGGGTAAGTATAGAGTAGCTGCTGGAAGCCATAGAAGCACATCATGCTTGGTTGATCTCAATGGGAACCTCCTGGTCCTGGGCCACCAAGTCCTCCATCAAGTCATCAGTCATCTATACTAGACATAACACATGCGGGTGAATCCTGTTTAGGGGTGAGTAACAAAATACTCAGTAGGGACCCCAAACCAACAAGGAAATACCACAAATCAATCCACAAGAAAATCACAAAGTATGATCACGAAGCATGATTATGTCGCAAGACAGGTCACACGAGGTATAATCTAGAGTAAGGAAAGTAAGATTAATAGTTGTATCATTTAACACCCTGGGTTGTTGGCGTACTCCTCCCCAATGAGTACTGTGGGTATGTCGGGTCAGACAAAGCCACTCCCCACTATGGGCATGTTGGGTCACACAGAGCCACTTCCCCTTAACCTTGTACTACTGTGGTACTCATCCCTGATGAGTATCATGGGTATTTTGGGTCACACATAGCCGCTCCCCATCGTGGGCATGCTAGGTCACATAGAGTCACTTCCCACCTTGTCCATCATACTGAGGTACTCTCCCTGTCGAGTATCATGGGTCTGTCGGGTCACATAGAGTTTCTCCCCACCATGGGTCTGCCAGGTCACACATAGCCACTTCCCACTGGGCCATTGTAGCTGATCCACATAGGGTCGCTTGTCAGCAGTCTTCAGGTCTCAGTCAGGTGTAGGATATATGCATGTAGTGAACTTGATTCTTGGAGAATTGATCCTCAATCCATTCGTCATATTTCATCTTCTATTAAATCCTTCTTATAGTATTCCAAAAGATCTGGCTCATCATGAGGGTTCCAATACTACAAACAGATCGTCAATCAAATGCCTGGTTTGTAAGTTATTAGTGTTTTAGTGAACAGGGACCGGTTACGTCTAGACCTGTTCTGACCCAGTCGGACCAACCTGACCAACCTGGCCCAAGGGCCCCATATGCCCCAGTTTAGTTCAACTGACCTGACCGAACCTGGTTCGAGTCTGGGTTGGTCTGGCCAATGGGCCTCACTGGACCCGGCCCAGTTCGGCCGAGGGTCCAACCTGTTGGGTCGCCCTGCGACCCAATCTCATCCGACTTAGTTCGATGGGTGTGTACAGCCTACAGGGCACGGGTTCAACCTGTAGGGTGCGGGTCTGGCTCGCTGGGGGTGGTTCCAGCCCACTAGGTGAGGGTCTGACCCACTGCCCTACCCCGTCCACCATAGGAAGACCGGCACCACCTCTAGCCCAGACGCATAGCGTGTCCAGGACGCACTTCCATGTGGCCGGACAATCCAGCCAGTCGGGTCTTTCACAAGCGGTCATGGGACCATGTTCCATGAAAAGTCATGTCCTGCGGCTGCGGGCCGATCCACCGATGCGGTCAAGGGGCCGCGTCCCTCTACCAGCCGCTTGCCCGACCAGTGGCCCCTACTACCTCGTCGCGGCCTGAGCCGGCCCTGGTGCTCCCTCCAGCGTGCCATCGTGGCATGTCACCCCCTACCCATGGCCGCCCCCTGCCCGCAGCCGCCTCGCTGAGCACTGACGGACTCTTCCATGGACCATCAGGTTTGCTCTTGTGGTATGTTCTTCTCATCGTATGCACCTCTGGACAATGTGGCATTATGTCTTCTCTACTAAGGCCTCAAAATACTCTTGTTGTCATTTTGAAAGTTTGACCATGAAAAATGCACAAGGCAGAGGGTCTCGGGCCTTGTTCATGTCGGCTCGCGCCCTTCGTGTTAGAGTTTTAGAAACAAGGGGGAGGTTTAGAGTTTGAGGTTCAATATTCCAATAATAATAATCATTCCCGACACAAAACTTCAGAAAGTAGCACCCTCCTGCATTAATGAGGGATCCATATATCAACCTATTCGTGGTTTGATCCGTGTTCGTCATTTTAGAATGAAGAATGGGAAAAGATAAAGCAAAACAATAATAACCCCTACCTCGATTGTGTTTGTCTTTGAAGCGGTATGCCCACAAGGATTCAAGTTTTGTTGGCATTCACTAATTTCTGGTCCCATTATTCAAGGTGTTTTGATGTCGTTAGCGATCTTTCGGCATTCTTCATTCATCATTCGTCATTCGTCATAGGTTTTTCAGAGGAAAGCCACAATTTGACCCTATTTCTCCAACGTGTCATTCCATAAAAAGGAAAACACGTCGTAGAATTTTTGTTATGTTGTGTCATCACGTTGTTATGTTGTTTCATTTATGAAACAGTGTATCTGTTACACTTAATTTAATGTGTCGTTGTGATGCATGTTTACAAGCCATTAATGAGCTTTATTTAATACGACTCATCGTCGCTTTGTCTCCACAACACAGTGTTGTCGTGCCACCACCCAACAGTTGGGAAAAACAAATAAAATAACTTTTTAATTTATTTTATTTTTTTCTTAAAAGTCTAAAAATTAACTTTTTCGGTCGACCCTTTCTAGTCAAAGTTAGGTCCATTATAAGCGAATACCACCATTTTGAGTTCAACGGTGCCCTCAGATTTTTTATCCAATAACCAATTTAAAACTTAGAAAAACCCACTTAGATGTTTATTTAAATGAACTAGAAAAAAGTTCAAAATTCTATTTTGAGCTCACTGGGCCTTAGAATTAGGTTTCTTCAGAGCGTTTGGTATCAAAATAATTCCATATAATTTAAAAAAAATACATAGAATTTTAGAGACATTACATTACCCCAACCTTTAGGGATTTATGTCCCCGTAATACAAAACAAACTAAATAAACATATGGGGTTACTAAGCATGAATCTAAGCCTCCCACTCCCATGTGCTCTTATGGAGATTCTCATGCTGCCACTGAACATGCACCAGAGAAATCGACCATCCATGAAGGACTCACTCATGTCGATCCTCTATCTCCACTAAGAACTCCACAAATTTTACCCCATATTCAATGTCCATCTCACCCCATTAGATGATGTGTAATAGATAATTCACTTACCACCTCAGCTACGACATGTAGAAAACATCGTGCACCCGGTGCATCTGTGGGGGGAGAGCTAGTCGGTACGCCACCTCACCAACTCTACTAAGAATCTCGAAAGGTCCGATGAACCTCAGAGATAACTTGTCGCCTCAACCAAATATTTTCAATCCCCATTAGGGTGAGACCCAAAGGAGAACATGGTCTCCCTCCTCAAACTCCAAGGGTCTTCATCTCCTGTCTGTGTAAGATTTTTTCCAGCTCTGTGTAGTCCTCATCCGCTCTTGGATGATTTGCACCTTCTCAATGGTAGCCTGTACCTACTCTAGACCCATGAGAGTTGACTCCCCTGGGTCAGTTCAGCATAGAGGTGATCTGCATGGTTGCACATACAAGGCCTCAAACAGTGCCATGCCAATGGTGGAGTGATAATTGTTGTTGTATGAAAACTCCACCAGTGGTAGGTGGACCTCATAACTGTGAAGAAAATCAAGTACACAAGCACGAAACATGTCCTCCAGGGTCTATATGGTTTGCTCTGTCTGGCCATCTGTCTGAGGGTGAAAGGTTGTGCTCAAGCACAGTTGTGTCCTGAATGCCTCCTGCAAACCCTTCCACAACTGAGATGTAAAGCGAGTGTCATGGTCTGAGATGATCGTCTAAGGCACCCTATGGAGCACACTATCTCCTAGACATATAGGTGTCCCAATCCCTCTATCAATCCCTACTCTCGGATGGTTAGGAAGTGAGATGACTTCGTGAGTCAGTCAATGATCACCCAGATAGAATTGTGGACCTTGGAAGTGTGTGGTAATCCCATCACGAAGTCCACTGAGATACCATACCACTTACACTCGGGTACCTCAAGTGGTTGTTCCAGGCCTGTTGGAACCTGATGCTCAGCCTTCACTTGCTGACAAGTGAGGCATCATGAAACAAACTCATCCACTTCTTTCATCATCCCTGAACACTGGTACTGATGTTAGAGATCCTAGTACATATTTCCTACTCCAGGATATACATACAAGGGGGAGGTATGGAACTACCTCAAAATCTCATATCACAATTCCACTAGTACTAATATGTTCCCTTTGAAAAGGATTATGTGCTCTCCACCTATCGAAAATCCATTAGGTTCTTGTCCTGAGGATAACTAAGCATGTCGGGCCTCGTAGTCAATATACAAAAGTTGTGCCTCCCTAACTCGCTGTAAGAGTGGGGGATTAATAATCATTGAATAAAGGTAAGCTGATCCATCATCATCCATGAAGGATATCTGCATCACAGCTAACTGCTCTATCACCTCACTCAGTAGCTGTAAACTGGACCTCCTGCTGAGTGCGTATTCCACCATGTTCCCCTTCCCAGAATTATAGAATATCTCAAAGTCATAGTCCTGTAAGAACTCCAGCCATCACCATTGTCTCAAGTTCAGGTACTTCTCTGAGAAGATATACCTGAGACTCCTTTGATCAGAGTAGATGGTAAATTGTTCGCCCATCAAGTATTTCTACCACATATTCAAAGAAAAGACCACTGCTACTGACTTCAGGTCATGAGTTTCATAGTTCTATTCATGTTTCATCAACTTTCGTGATCTGTAGGCGATCACTGCTCGCTCCTACATTAGGACACAAACCAGTCCGGTCCCTAATTCATCACAGAAGACTACATACCCAACGCCCTCTTCTATTAGTCTCAAGATAGGGGAACTCATCAATCTCTGCCTTAGCTCCTGGAAACTCTACTGGCACTTCTCCATCTACATGAAGGGTTTTTCCTTCCATTTCAAGGCTTATAAAGGTGTTGATACTCTGAAAAATTCTAGCACGGACCTCTGGTAGTATCCATCCAACCCTAAGAAACTTCGCACATCAGTCACGCTCTAGGGTGGATCCCAAGACATCACTACCTCTATCTTTACCAGATACACTAAAAATCCAGCCTCTGAGATGACGTGTCCCAGAAAGTGGACCTCCTGAATCCAAAACTGGGACTTCGAGAGCTTACCTTAAAGTTGGTACTCTCAAAGTGTACCCAGGACTACTCGTAGGTGTGTAGCATGATCCTCTTCTAACGCCGAGTACACCAAGATGTCATCAATGAAGACTATGATGAACTGATCAAGTTAAGGGTAGAAGATCTTGTTCATGAGTCCCATGAACATTACAGGGACATTGGTCACACCAAAAGGCATCACCAAAAACTCATAGTGGTCATACCGGCATCTAAAGGTTGTCTTCAGTACATCTTCATCCCATACCTGAATCTAATGATAGCCTGATCTGAGGTCTATCTTCGAGAACCACCTTTCTCCCTTCAATTGATCGAAGAGGTCATCAATCCTTGACATTGGAAACTTGTTCTTCATGGTCACTTGGTTCAGGCACCGAAAGTCCACACAAAGCCTCAAGATCCCGTCTACCTTCTTAAAAAACAAAATTGGGGATTCCCATGGTGAAACACTAGCCCTCATGAATCTCTTCTCCTACAAGTCCTCCATCTCACGAACCAAGTCAGGTCGACCTTGAACCGGTCACCCGATATGATCTGTGGCAAGGAATGGAAAGCGTTATTGATTCCCATGGGCTGGAAACTAGTGTCGGGCATCATGGTGAGATAGTTGGGAATGTTTTGTCCCATAAACAAGAGACATGTGGCTGAATATAAATTGAACAAAACAAAAAATATATAAATGGAAGATAAAATAAATATAACCAGCTATACATACCTCCAAGTGACCCCATGGGTCACCACCAAACATAGAACCATGATTTCCAAGAGAGATCCAAGACCAGAACCTGAAACTGAAAATAATAGTAGGCGTGATCACCGAGATTCTCAGTAGGAATTTCAAGAAATAAACAATTCCCTATTCCCTTGTCTTTAAAAAGAAACACAATCATGCTAGTTTGAAAAATAAGACCTATTAAAATAATTATTTCCAATCTATTAAAATTCAAGTAACAATTTTCTCTTTTAAGGAAAATATTTCACTTCCAATATATTTTCAAAGAAGATTCCAAGCTTTCATTAACGATTCAAAATGAAATTAAAACAATTTAAATCCATGCATAGTTTTCAAAAAAGGGGGGACACACATGAAACAACTGTAACAAAAATCACTCCACAAGAAACAAGCCATAAGTGAGCACTATGGTCAAATCCCATAAGGTTCATCTAGCTCATGTAAGTCCCTAAAACCTCACATCTCAGTGTAAGAGTAACCATAAAAAATATCTATTCTTGTGTACGATCCAATAGTAGGGAAGCACATACACAACCTAGTGGTCTCCAACAACATCATAAATGTTTAGATGGTTTTGTAAGCGTCATACTTGCTAAGTGAAGCTGGGACAAACCAATTAGAATCATTAGCACGCTAGAACTAGTCCACCCACCTAGATACCCCGGGTTTCTCATGTGCTCTATTTCTACCTGTCTCGTCACATTTGTATCACCACTTTCACTTGAACACACTAGAAATGTGAATACACAATTAAAAACCACCATTTCTCATAAGAAAAACCTTTTCCATATTTACATGCACACCAAATCCACTTTCAAACCATATGCATCTTAAAAACATTCAAAAACACCTTTTTCACCATACACATAAGTCATGAGACCTTAAAAAGCTAAAAATCATTTTAAAGTTCTAAATGAACAACCATATAATCACAAGTTTAAAAGGAATCTTTATACTAGGCATAAATTAAACTATTCACTTTTAAAGGTTTAAAAGAAAATATAATAACCGAGTGCGAATCCATTTTTTTAAAGACCATGACTGATTATGTATATGTATATAACGTATGAATTTCATATAAAAATGGAAAAAAATTAAAAACAATCAAGAAATCATGGAATTCATGTTAAAGACTTAGACATAGGGAACCTACCCCAAACATGTCTATATTTTCTGATGACCACTCGAACCAACCCTTGGTGCATACATGCACATGCATTTATACATATATATATATATATATACACCCCTAGATGCATTGCCCATATTCCTCGCGCCATGAGGGAATATGCACAAAGAGGGAATATGTGTGTGTGTGTGTGTGTCTTACCCTATGCATGTACATGTAAGAATCGTCGACACCCATAGCCCAAAACCATCGTAGTGAGGTCCAACACACTACACATATAATTTAATAAAACAATTAAACACATAAAAAATCTATAAAACATTTCAAAATAACACAACAAGGATTTTCACCAATAACACACTCAATTTCAAGTAGAAAAATCAACTTTAAAAATAAAATGCACACTTAATATTTTTGAAGACCACTTTCACACTACACATGAAATTGAACAAATCAATAAAACAATTTATGAAACACTTCCAAATTAGCACCCAAAAAAAATACTCTAAAAACTCACCCGATTTCATATCAAAGCACCACTTTAAAACCATCAGCACATCATAACAATGGAAAAACATGATTCGCCTCATTTATACAACTTAAAAAACCATTTACACAATTTTAAAACCATCCTAAGAAAGCATAACAAGGCTTAAAGCAAAAACACACCCAAATACTTATTGAGAACCAATTTTCAAGCCAAACATACACCAAAAACCTTTCAAAACCTAATTTGTGTCACCACACAATAAATTAAAACAATTTCATAGTCAAAGGAGGAACTTTTATTATTAGATAGACCACTAAAAGAATTTATTAAATAGTTTTAAAACATGTCGCATGAAATTAAACACCAAAAATCAACCCAAATATTCTTTTATGGAAAAATGCATATCAACGCTACACCAAAACTCAAACCGCACAATTTATAAAATACTATTAAACATCTCAACATGGTTTTTCATCGAAAATTTCACACATATAGTATAAAAATTCTACTAAAAAATAAAATTGGAATCAAACCTCAAACAAAACCAAATCTACAGCGCACAAACTAAAAAATAGACATTCTAAATTAATCAAACTCACAAATTAATTTTCCAAACAATAATCACATGTGGAACCACCTACCTCGGTGTAGATAAACATAACGAACTTGGTGTGCAACTCCAATTTCTCACAAGACGCACTGTAATAAATTCAGATTGAATGCTACAACCTAGACATCAAACCAAAAACATCAAACCCGAACCAAACGCTATGCTAAACCCAAATATGATAACCCACCAACAGAAGAAACCAACCAATAACGAGGAACAAACCTGCGGCGAGGGTGTGGGAGGCTAACAGAGTAAGAGAAAGGGCCGCTGAAGGTGAGTCGCACACTAGGGAGGTTTCCGGAGGGTCCGTCCATGAAGGAGGGGTGCGGCCAAGGGAGGGTCGTCATCATAGGGTTAGCCCGAGGGTCACGCGGTCGGTGTAAAACATAGTCAAGAAAGGTCATCGACCGAGAGGATGTATGGCCACAGGGAGAATGGAGGGAGCTCAGCCTTGCCTAGGGTTGCAGGGGAGAGGTGTATCACACCATGGGACTGTCGTGTGCGCCTCTCACAGGGGAGAAGAGGGGGGCAGGGTCCACACCGGATGAGAAGGAGAGGGCCAGAGGGGATCCAGTCAGAGCGTCGGTCAGGGATCAGGGCTGCTGCATAGGAAAACCCCATGGGGGGTGTTGTGCTGTGATTCAAAGAAGAGGGGGGGGACGCCTCCTAGGGTTTCAATTCTTTTTTTCTTAATAAAATTATTCTATTAATAATATTAAAAATAAGAAGAATAATTATGTTAATTACAATAGCTATAATAAGAATAATAATTATAATAACAATAATAACCATTTTAATAATACTAATAACCAAATTTTTAATGAAAATATTTATAAGAATCTTAATAATTATCTAATCATAACAAAATTAATAATTTTCTTAAAAATAATAATAATATATCATTTTAAATAATCACACCATAAATAATTATGTACTCATAAAAATATTAAGAACACTTTTAAAAACCATTTAATATTAAAAAATGACAATAATAACACTTCTAATAATAATATCATTATTAGGGAACAAATGTTTAACCCATTTTATTTTTATAAAAAAAATTTATTTTAAACATTAGATAGTTGCATGTGAACCTGGATGACTATGCGGTCACCGCCAACCATGTGGTGCCCATGCACCAGTCTGAAACCCATCAAAATTATTAAACTTCAAAATTTTCAAATATGGACCACAAACTCAACATTTACAACGACTTGAGACCCTAGGAAGAATACAATAAAAGAGATTCTGAGGTTGGGGTGTGACAATTCTCCCCACTAGAGACACTTTCTGCCCCCAGAAAGTCACCAAGACAACAACTAACACAACTCAAGTCCATGCCCAGACAAAACCAAAGGAAAATGAGAACCTTGGGGTGACCATTCCCAACACACGTCGCACCCAACCAATTTAAGTAGAAACCAAAATAGAAGAATGAGGGGAGAACACGAGAGGGTTCTCCCCACCACAAGAATTCCACTAATACAGAAACCTTGAAACCCGAAGATGCCACCCTTGAGCGAGCCAATGTAGGAACTCCCAAACTGAAATCATTCAATTTCTCCACATGGACCGAACAACACGCCAGGTATTTAAATGGAAATCTCACTATGAAACATCCCAACAACCTAAGGATGATAAACTAACTCAACATCTCCCACACCAACCAAAGAATAATCATCGCTGCAACCGGTGACTAGGGAATCCCTATCCCAAACTCAACCCACTTTCTCAATGCCAACAGAACAATTCCACCACTAGGGTTAGAACAATTGCAGGGAAAACCAGCACACCAGAACACTAAGATGGAGGAATCCCCTGTGAAACTGAAAAACACTAGAGGAAAGCCCATGGAGAGGTTCCCAAACTAAGATAGGGCCGAGAAACACGACCCATTAATTTCAAAAAACCAAACATTCCCCTAACGAACACAATTGAGACCAAACTGCCAATCAGGATGGGTCCGTTTATTCATAGGTCCAACACCCTTCAAGGAATCCGAATGATTTATAAACAACCCTAAGAGTAAATAGTGTCACTTGGATTGAGGTAGAATAAGCTCATCACACTACCACAACAATAATGAGATTACGATGACGATAATAATAGAACATGGAAACTTTGGATATTTCCATCCCAAAGTTGAGAACAAGATCTAGACTGAGGTTCCACACACCCTTGGAAACTCCTGACTGTGTGAGAGCTTCACCCCGAAACCTATGGTTGGGATCCTGATTATTGAAGCATTTTTTGCCTCACAGTCAGTCGTTTTCATCCTCCAGTCCCCAACTCCTTCCTTCCGATGATTCAAACGACCGCATTGGTGGTAAGTTTTCAAAAGGAGGTAACATGACATCTTAGATTGCCTAAACCGTCCATACCGATGGTACATTAGAATGTGGTATGATGAACTAGATGATAGAGCCTACGATGATAGCTTCTTATAGATGGGTTCCTTTAGAATGTGCTCCTCGCCAGATGGAGGAACCTCACAAAAGTTGATCACCACCAACTACACCCCAAACTCCAACAATATTAAGACATTCTACCTCCACTGGTCCAAAACTAGACCTTCAAACTAAAAAACACAAACCTTAATAACCTTGAGAGTTCCCAACAACCTAAAGACACTCTAATTCTACTAACCACACAACCATATCTAACAAACCTAGACTAAATCAATAAAAAAAGAAACACTCAATTTGAACCATAATTGGGCATAGCTCATTAACAACTTTTGGAGATTTTCTGGGCAACAAATCCTAGAAAACATGGGAAACACAGTCTAAAACTAGCATCAAGCCAAATCACAATCAAAAGGAACACCCTAAGATAAAAACAACCATCTAAGAATAAAAACAAACTCAGGCACAACCAAAAACATCTTTTCAAAAGTCCAATTTCTTATAAATTTTCAAAATCACTACATTTCCGAACCACTTTCATTCTTAAAACATACTCACATCAACCAAGATCAAAATAAAACACAACCAACAACAAACCACTGGAATGAGGAAATCATGCCTATGCCTAACCCAACGACATGGTGGTGATCCATACCCCAAGTAAGGCATGACGCTAAGAGGACCTTGAACTAGGCACTTGGACTCCACATAGGTCCCCACCCCATGTGAGGATGCAACATAACTTGATTTTCCTCCATTGTCATCCCTCAATCCAAAATAACCTAAGACCAAAGACTCCAATCCCAAACTACCCCTGGTAACTCGAGGGTCGATGAAAGAAAGAGTTCACGATGCCCTTCTCGCGCCTACCTCTCAAGTCCCAAAAATCCTAATCTCCCTCTACCAGACACCCCAAATAACAAGAACCACCTCTGATACCATTTTTTCATGAACCAAGCTGGGTCAACCCTAAACCAGTCACCCGAGATGATCCATGGCAAGGCCCAAAGGGCGTTCTCAATCCCCATGGGCTAGAAACTAGTGGTAGGTATCCTAGTGAGACAGTTGTGAATGGTTTGGTCTATAAACAAGAGTCAAGTAGCTGAATATAAACTGAAAAAACAAAAAAAACACTATCAATGGAAGATAAAATAAATATAACTAGCAATACATGCCTCCAAGTGACCCTATGGGTCACCACCAAACATAGAACCATGCTCTCCAAGAGCGATCCAAGACCATAACCTAAAAATAAAGATAATAGTAGGTGTGAGCATCAAGATTCTCAGTAGGAATGCCAAGAAATAAACAATTCCCTATGCCCTTGTCTTTAAAAAGAAACCCAATAATGCTTGTTTGAAAAATAAGACTTATTGAAATAATGTTTTCCATTCTATTAAAATTCAAGTAACAATTTTCAATTTTAAGGAAAACATTTCACTTCTAATATATTTTCAAAGAAGATTCCAGGCTTGCATTAATGTTTCAAAATGAAAGGAAAACAATTTACCTTCAATTATGGTTTTCACAAAATGGGGAACACGCACGAAACAATTTTAAGGAAAATCACTCCACAAGAACCAAGTCATAATTGAGCACCATGGTCAAATCCCCTAAGGTTTATCTTGCACGTGTGGGTCCCTAGAACCTCACATCTTGATGTAAGATTAACCATAACAAATATTTGTTCTCGTACATGATCCACTAGTAGGGAAACACATCCATAACCTAGTGGTATCTAACATCATCATAAATGTTTAGTTAGTGTTGTAAGTGTCATACTTTCTAAGTGAAGTAGGGATGAACCACTCAGAATCACTAGCACGCTAGAACTAGTCCGCCCACCTAGAGACTCTAGGTTTCTCATGTGCTCTATCTCCACTTCTCCCATCACATATGTATCACCACTTTCACTTGAAAACACTAGAAACGTGAATAAAAAATTCAAAACCACCATTTCTCATAAGAAAAACCTTTTCCATATTTACACACACACCAAATCCACTTTCAAACTATATGCATCTTAAAAACTTTCAGAAATGACTTTTATACAAATAAGTCATGAGACCTTCAGAAGACAAAACAAGCATTTTCAAAATCATTTTAAAGGTCTAAATAAACAACCATAGAATCACACATTTAAAAGAAATCTTTATACTAGGCATAATTCAAACTATTCACTTTTAACAGTTTAAAATAAAATATAATAACTGAGTGTGAAGTCATTTTTTTAAAGACAATGAAAAATTATGTATATGTATATAACATATTCAATTCATATAAAAATAGAAACAAAAAAACCATTTTAAAAGCAATCAATCAGTCATGGAATTCAAGTTAAAGATTTAGGCATAGGGAACCCACCTCAAACATGTCGCTATTTTCCGATGACCACTCGAACCGACCCTTGGTGCATACACACACATGCATTTATACATATATATATATATATGCACCCCTAGTTTCATTACACATATTCCCCACCCCATGAGGGAATATGCACAAAAAGGGCATATATATATGTGTGTGTATTACCCTATGCATGTACATGTAGGAATCATCGACACTCCCAGCCCAAAACCATCGCAGTGAGGTCCAATTCACTACACATATAATTTAATAAATAATTAAACACATAAAAAATCTATAAAACATTTCAAAATAACACAATAAGGATTTTCACCAATAACATACTCAATTTCAAGTAGTAAAAGCCACTTTAAAAATCAATCGTACACTTAATATTTTTGAATACCACTTTCACACCACACATACAATTGAACAAATCATTAAAAAAATTTATGAAACACTTCCAAATCAGCACCAAAAAATTTACACTAAAAACTAACCATATTTCATATAAAAGGTACACTTTAAAACCATCATCATGTCATAATAATGGAAAAACATGATTTGTATCATTTATATAACTTAAATAAACCATTTACAGAATTTTTAAAACATCCTAAAAAGTCATAACAAGTATTAAAGAAATAACACACCCAAATACATATTAAGAACCAATTTTCAACCCAAACATACACCAAAAACCTTCCAAAACCTAATTTTCATCACCACACAATCAATTAAAACAATTTCACTATCAAAGGAGGAACTTTAATTATTAGACAGACCACTAAAAGAATTTATTAAATAGTTTTAAAACATGTCACCTAAAATTAAACACCAAAAATCCACCCAAATCTTCTTTTATGGAAAAAACATATCAATGCTACACAAAAACTCAAACCGCACAATTTATAAAATACTAGTAAGTGTCTCAACATGGGTTTTCATCGAAAATTGCACACATATAGTATAAACATTCTACTAACCAATAAAATTGGCATTAAACCTCAAACAAAACGAAATCTACAGCACACAAACTAATAAATAGACATGCTAAATTAATCAAACTCATAAATTAATTTTCTAAACAATAATCACATGTGGAACCACCTACCTCGGTGTAGATAAACTTTACAAACTTGGTACGCAACTCCAATTTCTCGCAAGATGCACCACAATAAATTCAGATTGAATACTACAATCTAGACATCAAAACAAAAACATCAAAACCGAACCAAACAACATGATAAATCCAAATCTGATAACACACCAATGGAAGAAACCAACCACTGACGAGGAACGCACCTGCGGTGAGGACGCAGGAGGATAAAAGAGTAAGAGTGAGGGCCATCGAAGGTGCGACATGCACTAGGGAGGTCGTCAGAGGGTCTGACCATGAAAGAGGGGTGCGGACAAGGGAGGTTCGTACATCCTAGGGTTAGCCTGAGGGTTACACGAATGCTGTAAAACAAAGTTAAGAAAGGTCGTCGGCTGAGGGATGTTCGACCATAGGGAGGAATGAGGGACCTTAGCCTCGCCTAGGATTGCTGGGGAGAGGTTCTTCGAACCATGGGTCTTCCTGGTGCACCTCACACAGGGGAGAAGAGGGGGGTAGGGGCCATGTCGGATGAGAAGGATAGGGCCGAAGGGGAGCCGGCCGGAGCGTCGGTCAGGGAGCAGGCCCGCCGCACAGGAAAACCCCATGGGGGGTGTTATGCCACGATTCGGAGAAGAGGGGGGGATTACCCCCTTAGGGTTTCAATTCTTTTTTTTTCTTAATAAAATTATAAAATTAATAATAATAAAAATAAGAAGAATAATTATGTTAATTATAATAATAATAATAATAATAATAATAATAACCATTTTAATAATACTAATAACCAAATTTTTAATGAATATATTCATAAGAATATTAATAATTATATAATCATAAAAAATTAATAATTTTATTATTAATAATAATAATATCTCATTTTAAATAATCACACCATCAATAATGATTTACTCATAAAAATATTAAGAACACTTTTAACAACCATTTAATATTCAAAAATTAATGGCAATAACAACACTTCCAATAATAATAATAACAATATCTAAACAATAATAATATCATTATTAGGATGAAAATGTTTAACCCATTTTATTTTTATAAAATTTTATTTATTTTAAACATTAGATAGCTGCACGGGCACCTAGGCCGACTGCATAGTCACCGCCAATCATGCGGTGCCCACGCACCAGTCTGAAACCCATCAAAATTATTAACCTTAAAAAATTTCAAATTGAGACCCCAAACTCAACATGTTCAATGATTTTAGACCCTAGGAAGAATAAAATAAAAGAGAGTCTGAGGTTGGGGTGTGACACTCCAACTGTAGCCTCAATTCATGAAGCTTCGTGTTTCGATATGCTGGTGTGGATATCGGTGTAGTCCCGGGGTACAAGTCGATATTGAAGTCTACCTCCCTATGATTAGGTAGTCCTAGAACTTCCTCAGGAAAGAAATCTTCAAACTCATCCACTACTACAGGAAATATTGGACTCCTCTCATCCACTACACTGAGGGTGAGGCTAGCCAACTGGTGAGTGATCGATTTCACCCTCCTACGATAAAGTATGTCATGTGATGAAAGAGTTCCCTTCTTGCCGGTGAAGGAAAACATGGTCCCATACTCATGGACACACCACACCCTATGCCTAAAAAATTCTATCTGAGCATGAACTATAGATAACCAGTCCATACCCAAGATGACATCATAAGGACTTGACGCCGCTACTATGAGATCCGAGCCGAAGCTCTCACCTCCCAGAGTAAGATCACACTTTCGGAACTAGTGTGTAATCATTAAATCCCCTCCTTTAGGAGTCTCTAAATGTAATGATCGATCCAACAGCTCCAATGGAATCTCTGAGCTTCAAATGAGGTCTGTGTCAAGAAAATAGTGACTCGCACCCATGTATATAAGAACTACATCTAAGGTGGATAAGACACAGATCCTACCTCTAATAATATTTGGAGCGTTGTGGTTGTAGGCCTCCATCACCTGAAGATGGCCTCATCCCAATCTACCAGCACCTTAAGTCCATGGTAAACAACTTGGGGGTGGCGGAGGTAGTACCTCGAACCGTCGCCCACCGCCTATCTCTCGGCCAGCTCCCCTTCCACATCCGCTGCCCTACAGACCTCCTCGCTCAAACCTATTCCTTTTCCTTGGTAGTCCCTATACCATCTTTTGATTGCCTATGCAGCAGGTTGGGCAGTCACCATCCATGTGTCCTTGTCCCCCGCATGAGTAGCACGTTATGTTTCTCTACTGACCCTCGATGTCCCAGTGGCCTCGCACCACTGATCTTGTGTCCTAGGGTCGCCCACCGGAATATCTAACCCACTTGGGTCCCCATGTATGCTACCTTCTACTCACCACTGAAGACTATGTCGCCTGGTGTCTACTGGTGGCTCCAGTTGTTGGTGCCTGCTTTGCCAGGAAGCTCTCCACAGGAAGGGATTGCTTTAGTACTCTAGCCTGAGTGGGGATGCTGAGGGAAATCCTCGATGCCCTAATATTCCATCGGAGCCCCTTCTCAAAGGTTTGATCCTTAAATAAAGGGTCTCATACCATATCCGTAGATTATCAAGAGTGGTATGTGAACCTCGCAGAGTATTCATCCACTGACATGTTTCCCTACTGTAGGTGAAGCAGCTCCTGTATGTACACTGAAAGCAAGGTCACGATGAATAACTCCTCTCGGAAAAGATACTCGAAGTCAGCCAAAGAGATGGTCTTCTCATAATGAGTCTGAATCTTCAAACTCCACAATCTCTCTATCAATCCCTGAAGAGGGATCGTGGCTATGATCATCATCTGGTGGAGTGGAGTCCTTACTAAGCGAAAGACCCACATCACCACCTCCAGCTAGTCCTCAGCGGCATGTGGTTCTGTATCTCACTTAAACCTGGGAGGTCTCTATCTCTGGAACTAGTGTAAGGTGTTAAGCCTGCGTTCATCCTCTACCAGTAACATCGAAAGTAAATGATGATCAACGGGTGGTGGTAACACTGGGGCACCACCCGGTGGGGCCATCTCTAGCACTGGTCCCTGAACCGACACCTCATCATTAGGCAAGCTATCCTCATGGCCAGATATCAGAATCCTAGTTGGCTGCCTCCATGGAGGCATCTTGATACAGATCAAGATGTACCATGATCAATAGATTATACCTGATGAGATGAAGATAATTTAAAAAGAACATGAGGAAACACTCAATTATTATATGATACATTCAACCAATGTTTTTATGTGTAGATTCGAAAAGAATAATTCAAGGTTCTGGTGTATGGATACATCAGCCGCCGCACCAGCATTGGACTCCCTAAATCTGAAATTCGAACTTGAAACATTTAATATTGTTTCCCAAACACAAAACAACAGACTCTCAGTCTTTGAGGTAGAACTGACCACCTATGATACCACTTTTTCATTACCTATCCCACGGGGCCCATGTGGTGACTCTCCCATGCCTGCCTCCTGAAGGTCAGGGGTTGGAGACTAGCATCAAAGGTTTCAACCTACAAGTGGGAGGCATTTTTCTGAGTACCTATACACACACACATACAACCACATCCTAAGGAAACTGGAAAAGAGGATATGAATGCTACTAAAAACCCACTGAGTGTAAAGGTATGACTGATAGTAAATGGGCAAAAATAAAAAGCCCACAAAAGACAACTGCAAAAAAACAAGTACAAGATCAATGGCAAGCCGTCCACTGAAAACCCCACCTAATTGGTAAGTATAGAGTAGATACAGGAAGCTCTAAAAGCACATCATGCCTACCTCATCTCATTGGGTACCACCTTGTCTTGGGCCACCAAGTCCTCTACTAAGTTTTTGGTTTTCTTCACTAGAAACAACACGTACGGGAAAATCCTGTGCATGGGTGAGTAACAAAATACTCAGTATGGACCTCAAACCAACAAGGAAAGACCAAAAAGCAATCCATAAGAAAATTATGAAGTATGATCACAAAGAGTGATTATAAAGCATGATAACTCACACCAAGTATAATCTAGAGTAAGGAAAGTAAGACTAACAGTCATATCATTGAACACCCTGGGCTGCTAGCATACTCCTCCCCAAAGAGTACTATGGGTATGTTGGGTCACACAGAGTCGCTCCCCACTGTGAGCCTAACGGGTCACAAAGAACGTCTTTCCCTTAACCTTGTACTGTTGTGGTACTCATCCCTAATGAGTATCATGGGTATGATAGGTCATACAGAGCCGCTCCCCACCGTGGGCATGTCGGGTCACACAGAGCTGCTTCCCACCTTAGCCATCATCTTGAGGTGCTCCTCCTGTTGAGTATCGTGGGTCTGTCGGGTCACACAGAGCCAATCCCCACCATAGAACTACTGGGTCACATAGATCCACTTCCCACTGGGTCATCATAGCTTATCCACATAGGGTCTCTTGTCATCAGTCTTCAGGTCTCAGTCAACAGTAGGATCTCCACACGTAGTGCACTTGATTTTTGGAGAACCGCTCCTCAATCTATTCTCCATGTTTCAACTTCCATGAAAGCATCAAAATATCCGCCTCATCGCGAGGGTTCCAACACCGCAAACGGATCATTAATCAGACGCCCGATTTGTAAGTTATTGGAATTTTAGTAAACAGGGGTCGGTTGTGTCCGGGCCTGGTCCGACCTGGTCGGAATGACCTAACTAATCCAGTCTGGGGGCCCCACATGCCCCAGTTTAGTTCAACTGACCTTACTCGACCCGATTCAGGTCTGGGTTGGCCGGGTTCGGCCTGGCCAGTGGGTTAATCCCATTGGGCCTCGCTGGACCTGACCCGATTCGGCCGGCGGTCCAGCCCACCGGGTCACCCGACGACCCGGTCTCATCCAGCCCATAGGGCAGAGGTCTGGCCCACTAATGGCGGGTTCGACCTACTAGACGAGGGTCGCGGGTTCATCCCACTAGGTGCGTGACCGGCCCGCTACCCTGCCCGGTCTGCAAAAGGTGGATCCACTCCTCCTCCAGCCCTAACACATAGTGTGTCTGGGGAACGCCGCCACGCGACTGGCCAATTTGGCCAGTCGGGTCTCCCGTACGCATTTAGGGGACCGTGTGCCATGAAAGTTCATATCTTGATGTTGTGGGCCGCTCCACTGACACAACCGAGGGGCTGTGTCCCTTCGCCAGTCGTCGGCCCGGCCGGTGGCCCCTGCTGCCTCGTCACGGCCCGAGTTGGCCGCACTGCTCCCTCCGGCGCGCCGGTGGGCTCTTCTGTGAACCACCAGGTCCGCTCCAATGGTCCATTCTTCACGTTTTTTGTACCTCTGACCTCAGTGGGGTTCTGCCTTCTATACTAAGGCCTCAAAATCCTCTTGTCGTCATTTCGAATGTTAGGCCACGAAGAACGCACAAGGCGGAGGGGCTTGGGCCTTGTTCATGTCGGCCCACACCCTCCGTGTTAGAGGTTTAGAAACAAGGGGAGGTATGAGGTTTGAGTTTCAAGATTATAATAATAATAACCATTCTTTATGCAAAACCCTAGAAAGGATCACCCTCCTGCATTAATAAGTGATCCACAGATCAACCTATTCGTGGGTTGATATGCATTCATCGTTTTAGAATAAAGAACGAGAAATGATAATCCACAACAAAAATAACCTCTAACTTGATTGAGGTCATCGTTGAAGCGCTCCGCTAGTGAGGATTCAAGTTCCTTTGGTGTTTACTGCTTTTTGGTCCTATTCTTCGAGATGCATCGATGTCGTTAGTGATCCACCGTCATTCGTTGTTCGTCATTGGAGAGAAATATTGACGCAGTTTCATCAGAGTAAAACCATGATTTGATCATATTTCTTCAAAGAAACATTCCATAAAAATGAAAACATGCCGCATCACTTCTGTTATGATGTGTCTTCGCGGCGTTATTCTGTTTCATTAATGAAATAGCATGTCTGTTACGCTTCATTTAATGTGTCGTTACACTACACATTTAGGATCCATTAATGAGCTTCATTTAATACAACTCGTCTTCGCTTTGTCGTCTCACCACAGTGCTACTGTTCCACCACCCAATAGTTGGGAAAAAAACAAATAAAATAACTCTTTATGTTTTTTTTTGAAAAGTCTAAAAATTAACTTTTCTGGTTGACCGTTGTCGGTCGAAGTTAGGTCCATTCTAGGAAAATATTTCCATTCTGAGTTCAATGTTACCCTCAGATTTTTTATCTGAGCACTAGTTTAAAAGTTAGAAAAACTCACTCAAACCTTTATTTAAATGAACTAAAAAAAGTTCAAAATTCTATTTTGGGCTCACCGGGCCTCGGAATCAGGTGTCGTCAGAGCATATGGTCTTGAAATAATTCCATATAATTTTTTAAAAAAATTACATAGAATTTCCAAGACATTACAAACTTGGTGTTCCCTATAATAAAATAAAAAATTATTTCTTAAAAAACTATTTTTAGTGTTGTGTGAAATAAAAAATACATAAAATATTAAATAAATTCAAAAAATATATGTCACAAAATCTCGGGGTGTTAAATTCTACCACCCTTAAAATGAATTTCTCTATCAAAATTTTTCTGGG
Source organism: Viscum album (assembly GCA_963277665.1). Taxonomy (NCBI): domain Eukaryota; kingdom Viridiplantae; phylum Streptophyta; class Magnoliopsida; order Santalales; family Viscaceae; genus Viscum; species Viscum album. The sequence continues at coordinate 747,200,364 of OY728152.1, forward strand.
TATCAAATGTTCAATAATTGAAAGTTCCTTTAATAGAAACCCACATCTCAAAAATGAATACTAAAACTTCCTTTAAAAAGGGAAAGTTTTAAACATGACAATTACCCAAAGTAACTCATAACTAGGTTACCACATGGGAGAACATTGGTGGTAAGTAAAAATATAGAATTTGAGGAAATTGTAAATATTTATACGGATTGATTGAGTTCATCAATAATAAACAATTGAATGATCAATGGAGTGTTGAGGGCCTTATATTCATAAATTTGTGATGATTTAAAAGGCCACTGTCTCAAAAAAATTAAGGTATTAGGACAACATTTTTTTGATAGTTTTCCTAATGTTGAGAAATTATTTTATTGACCAAGAATATAAGGAAATATTATTTTTTTATATATTTCTATAAACACAATTTCATCTTTTTTTTCTTAGATCAATTTCTAATTTATCCATTACTTCAAGAAATGGTTATCCAAAAATTAACTTTGATGCCTGAACCACTAAAATACCCTTTTAACGGATCTTAAGGCCCATAAAAGAGTGAAAATTCTAACTATTCTCCAGAGTCCATATATTTATTATGTTAATCTATAAAACTAAAAAGTAATGATACTGGTTTATCATTAATATTTATTCATCAAAGTTTTTAACTAAACAAGTTACACTTTAACCATGACATCGCTTAGGCTAGTGGTAGGTGTGAAACCCTTATCGTCCTTTGGTCATGGGTTCAAGACCCATGGACTTTCTGAACATTATTATTTGTTACCCGATATACAATTTTTCCTTTTCTAAAACCATATTGATATAATTTCCAAAACAAATATGATGGACATCCTAAAAATAAGGTCAATCCATAAATATCCTTTTAACTAAGGTTTTAAATATAACCTCAATATATAAATACTTCATCATAATTTTAAATTAAACTTACCATAAATGGTTAACATTATTACCCATTTGAAAGATTAAAATCCAAAATGTTAGAAATAAATTCATGAAAGAATCTTAACATTGATCCCCACATATATCACAAAGTAGCTCTTTGTTGTCACATTCCAAATATGTGAATACCCTCATCATATATTCTCTTGAAACATGGTATTCACCTGAATTACCAAAAATCCTTTTGGTAAACATGTATGCTTCCTTATTCCAAATATTATTGGATATATTCCTTAAATCTAAGAATTTTTAAACTTCATCCATGATAACATAGACTAATTTTTCAAGAAATCCTTTATCAGTTCTAATGTCATAAATAATATCCAATTTATTTTTCCATACCATCACCTCTTTATCCATCTAAAATATCATTTTTCTCATCCTCATAAACATGTCAAGGGGTCCTTCCCTTAATGTAAAATTTAAATTAAATCAATTTTATAGGTTATCGGTATCATTTAAAACATTCTTGAAAATAGAAAAACATCTAAAAACATTCCTTATATACTTTATGACTCATATAACATAATATTTGAATTCCAAAACATATACACTTCAATCGTCCAACTCTATTCCTAAACCATTACCCAGGATTCATCAACTTATTCCTTAATACCTATTTTCTATAATATAAAATATGAATCATGTATTAAGTTTCCTCAACCTTATTCTTATCATGATTATTTCATTTACTATAAAAAATACTAGAATAATATTTCATACCTTTCATATGTCATTTTCGGTCTCCATATCTTCAAAATTATATACAATACTCATTCCACATTCTTGATTCTATTCGTATGGTTTCCTCTTAGGACATAAATTTTTATAATTCTCATACCTTCCACATCTAGAACATTCAATTTTTACCCAGTTCCTTCTAGTTCCTACTATTGACTATGACCAAAAATCATAGGTTGAAGAACACTTATCATATCATAAAACTACATAATCATAAAAAATTACTTATAGTATGTCTAAATAATGACACCTACTTATTTAATTTATAACACCTTAGGTATATCATAGGTTATTAATGGTAAAATTATATTTAAATCCTTCATGATAGTTTGAAATATGTTTTTTAATTCCCAAATCATATCCTCTCAGAGTGTCAAACTAGGTGCATAGTAAGGCACATTGTCATGTACCAAGATACGCTCGAGTCAGGCCCAATTCACCTTGTCAGATTTATTACTCCTAGATAAATATATTCCAGAACAAAATCCACTTATAGTATCTAGATAAGTGTGTACTTTTAGGAATCCACTCGCTTGATCCTTTAACAAAATTACAGAAAATTTTCTTAAACATTAACTCGTCCTTTGACTTAACCTTTGAGACACCCCTAGAATTATCCTTAGAAATATCTCTAGGGATATTAATAAAGTTTTATCATCCTAGTATTAAAAGGTTTACTAAACCTTTCCTTTGATACCAACTATAGAGACTCGATCTTAATATACACGAATGTTAAATCATTTTAGATGAATATATATCACATTACAAAAATACATACCTAAGGACCATAATAGTTTAGTCTTTGGAAATGTTTAACATATTATTATAGTATGGTGAAATATCTTCAATATATTACTTAAAGATATTACCCTTTATTACTTCTACTTAAAACCTTTCTTCATAAACTAGGGAAATGAAACATAAGAAATATTTGAGTTTGAATGCTCAGTAAGGGTAAATAAGGGAAATACATAAGCATAACATGAAAATAAGGGTATGACAATATGAGAATAACATTTGAATATTATACCCTACATAAAAAGATCATAATAATGAGATAGGTCATAAATATTTCAATTTCATAAGACATTAATCATAAGGGAAACAAGAGCATAATCCATGAAAACATAATAAAGGAATAAGACATGGAGTTTGTGTTTTACACATAATCATAGAAAATCCTATGTAAAGGCTACTTACCTATAACTTTATAAAATGTTAGGTTTGGGATAATAACTTGTATACCTACTTAGGTCTTGGGATTCCATATCATGTACCCTCTTATTTTGAGCTTGAGATTCCTTCCCATATAACTTCTTGTTTTGGGTTTGGGATACCCTCTGGTGTACTGTCTTATTTTGGGCTTGGGATGCCCTCTCGTATACCCACTTATTTTAGGATTAAGATTGCCTCTTGTTTTGGGCATGGTATGCCCTCCCATGTACCCTCTTGATCTCATAAAACATTTATCGTTACCCAGTTAATTGGATGGAGATATAGGCCCCACTCATTACATAATGAAATCATACGTGCATATTCCATAAGATAAAAAAACATTCATCATATCATGACCCATTAAATGAAATGGGTGTCATTAATGTTTCATCACATCATAAAATATGGATAAAGGATAGGTTTCATAATAATTTCTTAAAATCATAACCCATGAAAATAAGTGGGTTTTAAAATCATATAACCCATTTAAGAGAAAAAGCTATCATAAATATCATTCAATCAAAACATAAACCATTCAAAAAATAATATGAATTTTATTCATAAACTATAATAAACTATGTCATCTTATATGGAGAATGATTTTGAAAGATAACATGGAACATTTCTTTAGTAAAATATCCTTTCTTATAAAATCCTTTTCATAAATCCATTTCAAAAATCTATTTATTATAAATCAGGATTTAAAATTTCATTTGAAATATTTCTTGTGGAAAATATCATTTCCACTTTAAAAATACTTTTTAAAACATGAAGAATTTTGAAAACATTTTTCATTGAAGACACCTTGAAAACATAAAAATAAGGATTTTAGTAATTTTTTAAATACTTTTCTAGAAAATGGTTTTGAAAACTTACAAAGAAAACATTAAATTGTTGAGATAATTTTCTTTGAAAATAACCCTTTTGAAAACTTATAAAGGGAGCTTTGAAAATAATTTAAAACACTTTTTAAACATAAAACCATTTTGAAAACCATTTTATTTGAAAACCACTTTAAAATCAAAAAATTTAAAAAAAATGGAAAAAATTTTATTTAAAAATAAACTTGTAATATTATAATGGAATCTTTAGGGAAATGACGGTCATGATGGTGGGTAAGTCTATACATGCTGAACATTCCTTTTGCACCATAAAATGTCTAGAAAAGTTCCTTGATCGGAGAACAACAAGATGATTCCATTTAAAAACATTTCATAAAAAGTTAAAACAAGGGTAAATATTTCATTGAGACATAATAGGATAATATTAAAATATTTTTTAATACATTTTTATAAAACATGTTTTTGAAAGAATGCATATATTTGACCGAAAGGAGAGATAATGTTAGATTTTCATAAAAACATTTTCTTAATTGTATTAAGTACCAAATAAATTAAAATGGTGATAACACATGAAGATATAATGGATAACCATAGGATAATAATTTTTGTGAGTGTTCTTGAGATATGGATCATAATATTTCATCAATGGAATCATAATCATAAATAATCTCAAAAACGATGAGATTGTAGCAACAAACTGTTACCATTATGGTAACTTTGAATCATAATAAAATGGAAATAATAACATTAAATGAAGATAAAAATATCATTAAAATAATTATATTCATTATATAACATGTCAAAGGTAATTATATACATATCACAGAAAAATATAGGTGCATAACATGGCATGTGTCTCAATGAAGGAAAATTGAGACAAAATTACTTTTTAATTTGGTAACTTTTGAACCATAAACCCCATGAAATAAAGATAATAAAATAGATATTTAAATACCCATAAATTTAATTATAATAATAATATAATATATCCATGTGTATTATACACACCACACAAAATAAATGAGTGGTGAATAAGGCATGTATCTCATGGAAAAAACTGAAATGAAATTCTATTACCTTAAGTCATGATATTATTCATACACATTCAAAACTCATGTATAATAAATATAAGTTATTTATAGATATATTAAAGATATATATTATTATATATAATACCATATATGATTTTTTTTATGACTTTATATTACCCATTTATTGACAACTCCATGTTAGTGTTGCGTTTTGGGTAATATCCGTATTATTTTTCATATGTGTTTTGACTTTTTATTCTTAATCCTCTTACTTATATCATGATTTAATTATTTAAATAATGTAAAAAATGTTATAAATATAATATATATTAATTATATATGTATTTATAATAATATACATAAGATAGAAGTATGAAATGGAATACATCGTTCATGGAGATGGTAGGTTGTACGTACGCATTAATTTGATTTCTGTTTTATTTTCTTATTGAAAAAAATAAAGTAAATGACATGTGTGTGTGTGTTATAATTATAGTACAATTATTATTTCATATATATCATAAAATTTCACTAAACACATCCTTAATACGTGTGAACGGATCACATCGCTTTGATGAGGCGGTAGTCCACACTTCCCCAGATGAAATTATCATACTTACACAAAATGGAAATAATGAAGGTATGTGTTATATAAAATTTAAATAAGAATAAATAAATCATGAATATAATATATAACATATAAATTAAATTTTCCATAATAATTCCCAACTATGATGGGTGGTAAAGGAAAAAAGAACAACATTATTTTGTGAGGCGGTAGTTCGTCGTACACAAGAACAGTAAGTTCATTACCCATTAGATAGAAGTTTGAATAAGTTTAGGTATAAAATATAGAATAAAAACACATAAGTATATTTATAATAATATTTTTATTACATAATAATGTAATAATATTAATTTATGAGGTGGATAATGAAAATAAAAGAAAGGAGCTTGAGGAAGGATGTTACCTCTTCTTTTGGGTAACTTCTTTTCCATTGCCCAAAACCACTTACTTGGTTGGATTTATTACAAAATGGTGTAATAAAGGAGGAATTTAGGTATATTTGGAGATTATTTTATCATATTTTGGGTGATCCAAATGTATTTATATGTATGAATAAGTGGGAGGGGTGAGTGCCTTTTTATAGTGGAGGAGGAGTGGCATTCTTGTAAAAAATTTAAAAGGGGATTCCACCAATGTTTTTCTTATGAAAAGTGGCTTAAATAATAGAAAACATTCCATAAAATGGATTATAGGGTTTAAATATGGCCATAAAATGGATTTTTGATAAGTTTATAGGTCATTTTGGCCCTTAAGTGTGAGGTTTAGTCCCTTGTTAAGCTAATTTTCCTCTTAATCGTTGTAATTAATTTTAATTACTTCCACTAATATTTTTGTAAAAAAATAATTTGAACTTATTTGAGATTATAAATTATTATCATTCCAAATATGGAATTCATTTTATAAATTCAAATGAATGAATTATGATAAATTAATTTAAAATCAATCCCATAGACGGGATGATAATGCGGGTTTTTAAAGTAAAAAGATTCAAAAGTTTGATAAGTTTTTATATTTAATTTCAAAATGAAATTGATCTCAGTTAACTAAATTGGATTAACTGATGTATAATTGATATTATTATACCTTAAAACCAATTATAAATATAATTTAACCTTATAAATAAATTAGATAAAAAATAAGTTTTGAATTAAAATTCACTACTTTTCACTATTCATCAAAAAATTAAACTTCACAGAAAAGTATCAAGAATTCATCCTAACCTTATTTTTATGTTTATATTTCAAAAATGAATTTTATTTTGACATATAAAATTTATAAAAGTTCCAAATTTATATTTAAAATAGGTTTTCCATTAAAATGCGGTAAAACTGCTTTTATAAAAAAATAGGTTTTTATGTATAATACCGGGTTTTTTCATATCACATGCCTATAAAATATATTTGATGAATGTTAAAAAAATATTGAATATATAAAATATATATTACATTAATATCATTCAAAAATATTAATTAATTTATTTTATTAGGATAAAATTCTTTTTTAAGCATAAAAGTAGTTTTTATAAAAACATTCCCTTTATAGTCATTTGATTATTATATTAATTTCTAATTAATTTTTAAATAATGAATTAAATCATGTATTTTAATAAGTTAGTTAATCCTAATAATAAATTCTAACTTAATAGCTAGGTAATATCATATTATATTAAATAACAGTATTTTTAATTGTATATTATTGTTTGGTAAAACTCGGTCTGATGTGTAATGTAAGCTAACATCAGTGTTCCATATAGAGCAATATGAACTTTATGTTGCATGTATTGAATGATTAACTTGGTGTTTAATATAGAGAAATCCAAACATAGTGTTTAAAAAAACTATTTTTAGTGCTGTGTGAAATAAAAAATATCAAAAATATTAAATTAATTTGAAGAAAATATGTCACGAAATCTTAGGGTGTTACAATAATCGTACTCTATGAGGACAATATATTATGAAAAATCTTATCTAGTGTAGTTCACATCCCTTGAATTCCCACTTAACTAACCAGGATTCCCCTGATATTCTAATAGATGATGAGAAATCAATTCGAAGTAACACAATGTCAATTCAATATCATATTACAAATAAACACACATCTCACCTTTGAACAACCTTCAATGAAACAACCCTTTTCATATTTATATTCAAGAATAAATGATTTACATCATAAAATTCCATATTTTGTAAACCATAACACTAAGGGGAAATTACATCAAGGGTGAAAAAATATAATGAAAGGTATTTATTCATTTTCCAAATATGCCTTTAGATATTGAAACATTAATAAAATCATAATATTAATAAAATATCTATCTATGTGGTTTTTTTTTATTTTATAAATGTTCTGATTTTAAATTTTTAAACAGGGACTAGTACAACTTAAGAAGAATCCAATATAAATAAACTAGAAAAAAAACCAAAAAGGGGTAAAATTAGATACCACACAGGGCATCGGTGGTGAGAACCTGAAAGATGGCCTGGCCTCATGGGTGGTGGGATAGTGAGGTGACCAATATTTCCAAAGAAGTCTATGGGATATGCGCCTTAAATTCCATGAAACTCATGATCATGTTTTTTTACTAAAGAATATATTAAATTTTGATGACCCAACCACCCATCGAGTTCCCATTACCATCAACCATTGCCATCATGAACTACAACCACCAAAACGACATCACCAATATAATACCAATCAACTTATAAACCTTTATTAGGAATCACCATAGCATAACAGAACTAATAAAAACACAAAAAAATCACTAAATAATCATATCCATATTCAATAATGAAAATGAACCCCTGTATCACAAGCACAACTAGACAAAGAATCATCCTCACACACTAAACTTAGTATCACTATTCATGGCATCTTCATTGATGGAGGTCACCACCATACATCAATGTGGATCCTCTAAAAAAGAAAAAAAATCTCAACAACCTAACTTATTATCTACACTAGTAGTATATCAGAGAGACTATACCAAAGAACCACACACTAGAAGTAGGAGAGTCATGAAGTATTATCCACCACACTAAAAAATACATGTGGGAACATGGATGATGAAGTAAATACCAACCTAAAATACATGAAAATATATTAAAAATGAACACCATAATAAATAAATCCCAAGATCCATTTCTAGAGAAAATGAACCTAATGAAGTATTTGATAACTTCTAGGTAAAGGTGGATAGGACAAAACCACCTCAGTTTGGAAGGACCACTACCAAATTAGATGGTCTAGTGCCACTAGTTCAATCCAATATAATTTATAATGAACTTTAAATAAAATTTGGAAAACCAATTAAATAAACATGGATTTTCTATTCTATAACACACTCAAAACATTTTTTAAAACACTAAAACCCTTATTATCCAATAAATACCTCACCAGAAACCTGATATTTGATCTTTATAATTTATAATATATTCATCTATGAAGTTCATTTTGGTAATTTTAGATATGAACATAATATAAATTTCTTTAAACACTAAAAGTAAAAAAATTACATGGGAAAGATTTTACATGTAGAAAATTGAAAATACCATTTTCTAAGTGATATTTTTATAAAAACAAGGAATGATCATCATAAAATAATTTTATACATATGTTTTATATTTTACATCAAGTATCACAATACTAGAAATAGGTAATCATAGATAGTTTCATAATTAAAAAAGAGTTATATGGATCAAACTACCATAAATTAATGAATCTAGTGACATTAGATTTTATTCCACCAAAATAAAGGAGTTTCAACCCTTAAAAGAACAATATAAGGCCTAAAATAAGAAAAATAACTCATGTGAAAATCATTCCAAATATAACTCTAGGTCTCCATAACCATATTAGGACATGAAGATTAAATATTTAATAATAATAAGATAATAAGGATAGTTTTTTAGGGACTAACCATGAAGATTAGACTCTAAAAAATAATTAACCACAAGGGTGGATGTCACAACTAACCCCCATTGGGAACACCTCTTGAGTCATTAATTCAGACGAGTGTGGCCCTAAATCTTGCCTAAAATAGTCCATGGGTAGCACTGACATTATAAAAAAAAATTGGAGGAATTAACCTCATAATACCTAAATATACAAAGAAAACACCAATAAACTCCATAATATAAAATGAAATACAATATCTCAGAATTCATGAAATTTAATATAGAATCAAATCTCTAAAAATGAAATACTAAAAAGAAACTTATATGAAAATGAATTAGATAGTAGCTACAAGACTTGATCTAGAAATGTACGGTTGGGTCACTAAATCCCTCTTAAAGACATGAAAAATAGATTTATATATAGGGGAGAAAATGCATTAATATTTAGTAGTATCCTCCTTAATACAACTTGTAAAAATGTGAACGAATCATACTAATGCCTTAGTGAAAAAATATCATAACCAAGACACACCTAAACTAGGTAAACTAACACCCAAACATACTAAATAAAACTAACGTATAATAATATCCATGAATAATAACATATTATCAAAAGAATATAATAAGAAGATACTATGTAAACACTTCTCCACTGGTTTTTCACTCTCACACCCCTACTACAAATGTCTTTCTACTTCAATCCCTTCCACTTCATTCCATCACACATCATATCTCATATCACAACCATGTTTTATATACCACAACCAAAACAATCATCACTATCACATATCCACCACCACATTGTCATAACTATATAATCAATGCATAATTCACCAAAACAACATATTAAATCATTATCGAATTGTAGTAACAAAAACATTAAGGGTATTAACCTCATACCATTCCCTTGCCATAGACATCCCCCGCTATGTATCCCCCATCACAATCACATAACAAAGCTAACTAGTATATTATATACTATATATTTAATCAATTAATGATCGTATAATATACCTTTCATGTGTCATCATAGCTTGTACTAAACCTATAAGGAAAAGATAGGAGGAGGGAGTATTTAGCCATCCAATCCCTTGCCAACCTACATGTTGGGGAAGACACTTAAAACCCAAAAAAATTGGGTGTTGATATGGTTATCCAACATGGGTTGTGTGTGTAATAAATCACAAGAAATTATAACATATATTTCATAGAGACACACATGATTAAACCAAGTGTTCATATCAAGATAATACTGATAAGTCCCATAACCATCACCACCATTCACTTGAAATTGCTTCCATCTCCAAAACATAATTCAAACCCACCATCCACAAAAAATAGTTATAAAAAAATCATAGATTCCCATTTAAACATATCATTAACCATTTATAGATTTACCATTTTACCATATGACTTAAAATTGTTATGTTAGTCATTTATCAATATTTATTATCGTTCCATTCATTATTCATCACACACGTTTTTTCTCATCAATTAGTCATTCTTTTCAAACATTAAAAACTCATTAATAGATAACTAATCATTAAATTTTATCCCAATTACCTTTACCACTATCATTATTTCCAACCATATTCCATACCATTTGGAATCTATGGCCCAACCCCACAGCAAACAACCACAACCTCCATGTGAATAAATTCCAACATCCATCGCACTATCAAAAACCAACAACTATAAGACTCATTCATATTTTCTAACATCAATCACATAAATCCATCCATAAAAACAATAAAAAATCATCCCTAAAATTCCCACCACCACATCCTCAACACACCAAAACCTCAATTCTAACCACAACACACTACCAAGGTTTCACTAGCCATTTCAATTTAAATAAAGAAAAACATTAATAAAAAAATTCCCATTTTAAGTAGAAAAACACCTCAATTGTTTCCTTTTTTAAATATGACTTCATATTAATTCAACATCTCCATTATAAGAATTTTCACGTTAATTACATATTTGATACAAGAGATTTATTACCATATATAAGTGATTAACCTTTTATGAAAGGTCATATATTCACTCCAATAGTAGTGAAAATAATATACATACCAGAGATAATAGTAAAAAAACATCAAAATATACCAATAACCTGAACTAATATAAATCTGAATAGATTCAAATCTTACTCCCTTTCAATTTCATTAGTGAATTAATTATCTTTTTAATGTTTATCCTTACTATCCAACTAATTGAAAATATAATCATGATAATTCCTTGACTTTATATAAATGAATGGGAAATTTTTAATCCCCTACCTTAACTAAAGCTTCAATAACCATTAAATGTAAATAAATATGGGGAAGATAGTTACAAGGCATAATAATTCAAGGAAACCACAATAGACTATGTCACAACAACATCAACCAAAACCATGACCCAAGGAAAACAAAAGTGAAGTGTTTTTGTATCCTCTCTAAGAAAAAAAGTTGATAACACAAAATAAGTGAATAGAAACTTTCCATGGATCCAAAAGTGTTAATATCATGAATCCAAGGGTGAAATACAATCAAATGGTACTCATGTATATCTAATGATTCACCTCTAGAAATATATATTCTGAGGGAAAAAAAGTAATTTAAAATAATTTGATTGAGATTATGAATTTTTACTGAAAGAGAAAACATAGTGAATAATGAGGTGACAATTCATGTTCATATTTTCATGTGGATAAGTTAACACACCCTATAAATTACCCCATGATCACTATTTTCTTTCCCCAAAATCTCATAGTAAAATAAACCATAACTCCACAAGTCAAATGATGGTCGTGATACAACCATTATGGTCATTTAATGATACTTTATCCTATTCAAAAACAACACAACCCTCAATCAATACATTGTGCTACATGAGCACCATGACACAATGACACCCAAAAAAGGCAGAACCAAAAAATCAGCCACCCAAGGATTCACACCACGATAACTGTTAACACACCATGATGGACACTCATGGGAGAATTAAACACACTCCCTAAGACCCTTCATGTCATTAATAAATACCCTCACACTATGAGAGAATCATACATAAGGTTAAACTCAAAACCCCATAACCCTTATATATCTCCTAACCATTATATAAGAATTAATCAAGAATAGTAACATTGTGGTTAACACCCCTCACTCCATGACCAAACTCCCTCCTTAAAATAATGTGGCACCAAACTATAATTTATTTTTCCCCACACCATAATAAAATAACCATTCCATGACTCAATTATTTATGGAATGATGCACCAAATTGGAAACCCTACCTCTCTTCTAGTTATCCCTCCACACCTCCAAACCCCTAGACATGTCGCAATGCACCTATTCAGGATAAAATATCATCCTTAACTCCACCTCCCTTCCTCTGAATTTATCCTAAAACCTCCAATACCCAAAATACACAAAGTAATAGTACTATAAGGTTGAGTAATTAAATTAGATACCTATCAACTGATTCTCATCCTCGAGAATCAAAATCATCCAAAAAAATTAAATCAACAACAACAAACCCAAACACTCTATAGGTCATACCTCTAAAGAAGATACAATGTCATCAATAGGATTCAATGCATCATAAGTTCAAAAAATCTCAATTAAAAATATACCAAAAAATCATCTCAATCAATTCATCACAAAAAAATATTTCAACATCACAACAAAAACAAAGTTTAAAATATCTCAGAATAATGAGCAGGCATCGGTGACTCATTTTACCAAATAAATTCCTTTAAGAGATTATGTATCCACAGAACATAAACTAAGGGGATGATGTGTATGAAAAACACTTTATCTAAATGATATTGAATCTCAAATGACTATTCCAAGAACATTGGATCATCCTCCATATCCAACTCTTCAAAATATATGACATGTGATTCTTCCTGAAGATATCAACTAATATGTGACACATGGAAAACAATGTGGTTATTTTATATATGGAAGGAAGTGATAATTGATAATCCACCTCACCAACTCACCCAAGATCCTCAAATGGATAGATAAACCAAGGATAAATCTTACTCCCTCAGTTAAACATCCACTACCCATTACGATGGAAATCCATTATATGCATATAATCCTTAACCCTGACCTCCAAATATCTCTTCCTATAATCTATACAATACATGAAATGATCATTCCCAATCTTCACCCACTCTTGAATCATTTACACTTTCTCATTTATTCTCTATAAGACATATAGTGCAAAGACTTCCAACTCTCCAACCTTGGTCCACCACAACAGAGATTGGAAAGGCCTCCCACACAACTCCTTAAATTAAGTCATTATAATATAATATTATTAGATATTATTATAGTAAAACCCAACCAACGGTTGGTGATCCACTAATAATCCACCAAAATCCATGATTCATGTATGTAATATGTCCTTCGGTGTTTGAATGGTATTCTCTATCTAACCATCTGTATGAGGATGGAAGTAAATTATAAGTAATAAATAATATCCAAAAACAAATTGAATAACCCATGTACTATAAAGTAAAATGGGGGTCCAGATCAGAAATGATTTTCCTCAGTACCCCATGAAGCTTCACTATCTCATTCACATACCACCTAGCCATAATTTCCATAACACTCAAATCCCTTATCACTATGAAATGAGATGTATTCATCAAATAATCCATAACCATCCAAATAATAACCCATACTTCTTGGTGTTGAGGAAAAATTATGATGCATTTCATCAAACTTTCTACCCACTTACACACAAGGATATCAAATGGATGCAAAGAATAACTAATAACATGATGCATTATTTTAACCTACTAAAAAACAAGACTTGCGACCTAAAATCTAACACAGAATAATTCATCGATGACTATCATAACTAACTCCTTAAGGAATGATAAATATTGAATATACCAGAATTCATAACCAAGGGTGGGCTGTGAAAATCATAAAGAAACACCTCTCACACCACTGATAGAACAAATAGGCTCACTCAGAACAAAACCTGATATTGGTCATCCTTTGGACACCTCTCTGAAGCATCACTATAAAAGACACAATCTCATATGAACTCTACCTATTTGTCCCTCCACTAAGACTCCTCCACCTTCTATAACAATTATGATTTCATTATCATCTAGTATATGAAACCTCTACAACTAGCCTCTCCCACATCAAGATGCATTAATAAAAGCTCCTCTATCACTCTCTAAATATATCCAAACTCTTGAACATCATATCCTAATGAATTCATACTTAATGAATCAACAACTTCATTCCTCTTCCCTAGAGTGTAAGATATCTTAAAATCTCAGTCTAGCAAGAACTTTGTCCACCTCTACTAAAACATATTAAAATACTATTGAGAAAATATATAATTCAAGTCATGTTATATGTAAAGACCACAAATAATTCATGTATGAGGTATTTCTTCCCCAAATTTAGAGAAAACACCACTACCGGTAACTAGATATCATGGGTGGTGTAGTTACACTTTTTAGGATATAACTGCTTATACCCATAAGAGATCACATCCCTTTGCTTCATCAAGAAGAAAACCAAACTGAGATTGGAAGTATCATAGAAAACCATAAACATAACTCCTACCTATGGAAAATGAAGGAAAATAACTCTAATCAACTTATTCATTATGTAATTGAAAGATTCCAAACCCTAATTATTCTGTATGAAATCCTTTTCCTTCCAGGTCAAGGTTGTCAAAATGGGTTTAATCTGAGATAAATCGGATATGGACCACTAATAGATTCCTTTGATATCAAGGAAACTAAAAACCTCTACAACATTCTAAGGTGTTTACCAAGAAACAATCATCTCAATATTTTAAGTATCAATTAAAAATCCTTATTGACATGCCACATTCCTAATAAAATTCACCTCACATGTACAACATGTGCATTTATATGACATTCCATAGAGCTGATGGTATCAAAGGACTTACAAAATAACCTTTTGATGATCAGAAATATCCTTATTTAACTTTTATTTTATGAGTATGTGATCGATGAACACTAACACAAACTGATCTAGGAACTCATGAAACATGAAGTTAGTTATTCTTATGATAATAGTATAGGCTTTCATGATGTGAAATAGTATTACTATATACTCTAGATCTCTGTAATGATAGTTGAATGTATCCATTGGGATATCCTCCTCTTTCATTCTCAACTGATTATTCCTAGACCATAGGTTGATCTTTGAAAACTAGTTGGCCACCTTCAATCACTACTAGAATTCTAGGTATTTGCGATGGGTTATTTGTGACAGGATCCCATCGCAAATAAGATTTAGCGATGGGGTCCCGTCGCAAATAGCCCGTTGCAGAAAACGTCGTCGTAAAAAATATTATTTGCAATGGGCTCGTTGCAAATAATATTTTTTGCGACGGGCAACTTCACTGTCGCAAATAAGTCTCTGGTTATATACTTTATATATAAGCTTTTTTGTGATGGGTCCGTCACAAATACCTTTTTGTGACTGGCCCATAATCCCGTCACAAATACTTTTTTGAAAATATTTATTTAGACTATTTGTGGCGGGCCCGTTACAAATACTTTTTGCGACGGGCCCGTAATCCCGTTGCAAATACTTTTAAAAAAAATTATTTAGGCTATTTGCGACGGGAACCCGTCACAACAGATCCCATCACAAATAATAAATAAATTTTAAAAAAAATAAATTTAATAAAATTATGATTATTGAAAAATTATTTTCAATATTATTAAAATAATAAAAAATATTAAAATTCTCAATATTCACAAAAAAATATAAAAAAAATCAAAAAATATTACTATTATTATTATTATTATTATTAAAATAAACATACATTAAAAAATATAATATTGAAAAAAAAATATTTAATAAAATTATGATTAATGAAATAATAATATTAATATTATTAAAATAATAAAAAATTATTAAAATTATTAAAATTCTCAATATTCACAAAAATAATCATAAAATATTAAAAATTAATTTATGTAATATTCACACCGATATAAAAGACAGAAACTGTAAATAGTTCATATTACAACAAATGTTAAATTCAAATGTTTTTAACATAATAAAATCACTAGAGGGTCGTCTTCTGGAGGAGGTGGAGGAGCTGAAGGAGATGGTGGAGGAAACTTCATCCCTAAACTACGAGTCAGACGATGCATGTACTCCATCTACTCGTGATGTTGCTACTGTCATCGACACATCTCCTCCTCGTGTTGCTACTTCTGCTAGTGCTGCTACCGACACATCTCTTCTTACTGCTTCTACAAACTCTCTATAAGGTCATTCTAAGCTCGGAACTGCTCTTGATACTGTGAGGCGGAAGATGATTCCTCTCCATGAGCTCCTCTCAAGCTGGATGCCGACATCACAACAGTACCATAATAAGTACTAGGAGTCACATGAGAGTCGATACCAACTACTCGGCCCTTCTCAAAGCTAGACTGAGTCGCCTGCATCCATGCCGCCTCGTCGAAATAGTGGTCACTGGTCTGATCAGTCACCTCGTCCTGACCCACATCCTATGTTTGCGAGGTCACATCCTCATATGACTCCTTCAATTCCAATTTGAAATTAAAATTGTAAAAATGTTATATGCAGTTAATTGTCAAACTGAAAAAAAAAAATAAGACTAACCACAATCTGACACTGGCGATCACCTCTAATCTCTCTGGTTGTTAGATCACTGTACATCCTCCGATAAACATCTTACTATGTAATATTGGGATGCTCAACTACCTATATGAATATAAAATAAACTATTTATATTTGAATTTATATAAAATATTTAAAAAAAATACTTACCAGATGCTCTCTATGCATACTGAATGTATGGATATCAGCTCGATGTTTCACCTCCTATCTTCCCCGGTTCTACCGACCCAATGAAGACCTCCACTGAAATCCACCACCCAACCAGTGTGCACATAATCCATCCCAAACTTCAGATGAAATGTACTCTTGTAGATGGAATCTACAAGACTCATCAAATATCATCGCTCCTTCTTTCTTAATGGTCGTCTTTCTCAAATTGTGCAAAAACTGACGCAAACGCTCACGTATAGCCACCTCCCATGCTGCATGGATATCGTCACACATGCTATCATCAATGGGATGCCATAAACCCAAAAAATAATTTATAATATCAAGTTATTAATAAAATAAATTTCAAAATAAATATTATTTATTTACATACCAGCCAATGATTATACATGCCAAGCTGCACATCAACGAGAATCTATTCCCATGTGGTCCATGGCTGAGAAAAATAATTATGCAATATAGTGCACCCCTATCCAACAGTTACATGCGCAAAACTGTGAAAAAGGAATAAATAATCAAACAATTAGTATATATATAAATAAATTAATGAAAGCTAACTGAAATATACAGGTTTCCATACCTCTGTGTATGTGGATCGAAACCAAGACGTGGACGTCGCTCGGGGATAGGGTCAGGAATCATCAGTCGTACAAGACCGTGCCCCCTCCGTGTACCTCCTAAACCACCAGTAGGCTGAGGGTCATATGATCCCACATCCCCCTAATCCAAAGGTATATCAGCCTCCTCTAACTCACGAAGTAGATCAGATTCCATCTAAAACACAAAATGATTTTTGTTAGCAGATAGTTAAAAATAACTATTATATATAGATATATATTAGTTATGATCATAACCAGCATTTAACTGTGTCAATTGTCACCTTCATCATCATTTTCATATCTGACGATGTCAATGTCTTCATATTCCTCCTCGGCATCATCAATATACATATGAGTTTCACTTTCATCATCCCTTGTCATTTCAAATTCATTTGTAACATCATTAAAATCTTCGTCACCATCGACCCTTAATTATGGGGTGTCATCATCGATATTCACGTTTCTTTGTGAAAAAGATGTATTTTGAGTAGTCTCTTGAAAAATTTCAATTCCTTCTACTTCAGCGAAACCACATTCAGTTTGAGTAAATTTATTTTCCTGAGATTTTATTTTTATTATGATCCAAAAATCACTCAGGTCTCTTGAAGTAGCACAGTACTTTGCGTAATAAATTTGATGTGCATGTTGAGCTAGTAAAAATGGTTCATTTACTGCATGAAGACTTTTATATTTAATATCGACGATTCCATGAGTCAGATGAACATGCAAGCCTCTCTTAGTATCCAACCACCAACATTTAAAAATTGTTATATAATTCTGTCCAAGATAACATAGCTTAATAATTTCATCCAGAATGCCGTAAAAGTCAACTTCAGTTTTTCTATGATGCGATCCTCTCAAAAAAACCCCACTATTCATTTTTTTTATTCTCCATATGCACGTGTATGAAATCGAAAACCATTCACCACATATGCATTATAATATTTAACCATTTTGGATGGTGGGTTACTCAATATACACAGTCGCTTATCAATTTTATCAGCATGTTGAGACACCTGAAAATTTGTAAAACAATTATCAATATAATAAATAGTAAACTGAATTGATATTAAACCATCAATAATTTATGTTACCAGTTTTTGAAACCATTGAGAAAAAAAAATTATACGTTCTTCAAGAGCAGCTGCTATAATTTGTGGAAGTTGTTTCTTGATATAATTATCATATAACCTACAAATAAAATAAGTTTACATATTGTAATAGAAATTATAGAATAAGTGATAGAAGCACTCATAGTACAAATGTTGTCATTTCTTCACAGTTGAGAAGAACATATGTATGAGTTCTGTGATGTTCATCGTCTGAAAGTCATCGTTCTTGAACTCCACCAAAGCCAAGATTTGGCTGATTAAAAACTAATAATTGATTTTCCATTTCATCATTAACATTTCCATCATTCCATCCAATGAGGTTTTGTTTTGAGGGATATTCAGATACAAAATAGTGAGAGCAGAAAAAAAAAGCAATTTCTTCTTGCAAATAAGCTTTAGCAATTGAGCCTTCAATAGATGCTTTGTTACGTACTTTTTTCTTCAATTTCTACATGCATCCCTCGAATGGGTACATCCATCGAAACTATACTGGACCTCCATATTTAGCTTCAGGTGGAAAATGTAATATCAGATGTTTCATTGAGTCAAAGAAAGTAGGCGGAAAGATTTTTTCCAGTTTACATATAGTTACAGCAACATCTTCTTCCAATTTTCTTAGTGCATCATAGTTTGTTGTTGCTGCACAAATGTCTTGAAAAAAATATGATATGTCTGTTATTGAATCCCAAATTATAGAATTCAACAAACCTCAGAATCCAATCGGTATAAGTCTTTCCATTATAACATGACAATCAGGACTTTTTAATCTGATAATATGACCATTCTTAACACATCTGACCAAATTAGAAGCATAGTCATCTGGAAGTCTCAAATCTGCAATCCACTGACAAAATAATTACTAATTATTACTAATTATTACTAATTACTAATAATTATTACTAATTATTACTAATTATTACTAATTATTACTAATTATTACAATTTATTACTAATTATTACAATTTATTACTAATTATTACAATTTATTACTAATTATTACAATTTATTACTAATTATTACAATTTATTACTAATTATTACAATTTATTACTAATTATTACAATTTATTACTAATTATTACAATTTATTACAAATTATTACAAATTATTACTAATTATTACTAATTATTACTAATTATTACAAATTATTACTAATTATCTGTATTTATTACTAATTATCTGTATTTATTACTAATTATTACTAATTATTACTAATTATTAGTATTTATTAATAAATATTACTAATTATTACAATTTATTAGTATTTATTAGTATTTATTACTAATTATTAGTATTTATTAATAATTATGATAATTTATTACTAATTATTAGTATTTATTAATAAATATTACTAATTATTACTAATTATTACTAATTATTAGTATTTATTACTAATTATTACAATTTATTACTAATTATTACTAATTATTACTAATTATTACTAATTATTACTAATTATTAGTATTTATTACTAATTATTACAATTTATTACTAATTATTACTAATTATTACTAATTATTACTAATTATTACTAATTATTACTAATTATCTGTATTTATTACTAATTATATAAATTTATTACAAATTATTACTAATTATTACTAATTATTAGTATTTATTAATAAATAGTACTAATTATTACTAATTATTACAATTTATTAGTAATTATTACAGTTTATTACTAATTATTAAATTTTATTACTAATTATTACAATTTATTACTAATTATTACAATTTATTACTAATTATTAGTAATTATTATAATTTATTAGTAATTATTACAATTTATTAGTAATTATTACAATTTATTACTAAATATTACAATTTATTACAATTTATTGCTAATTATTACAATTTATTACTAATTATTACAATTTATTTCTAATTATTGCAATTTATTTCTAATTAATACAATTTATTACTATTTACTACACATTATTACAATTTATTACTAATTATTACAATTTATTACTAATTATTACAATTTATTACTAATTATTACAACTTATTACTAATTATTACAATTTATTATTGATTATTAAAATTTATTACTAATTATTACAATTTATTACTAATTATTACAATTTATTACTAATTATTACTATTTATTACTATTTATTACTGATTATTACTATTTATTACTCATTATTAATATTTATTACTCATTATTACTATTTTTTACTATTTATTAATAATTATTAATATTTATTACTAATTATTAGTATTTATTATTATTTATTACCAATTATTATTAATTACTACAAATTAATTATATAAATTACTAATTATCGTTAATAATTATTAATTACTACTATATATTAAGAATTAGTACTAAAAATTTCAATTTATTAGTACAAATAAATACTCATGACAAAACAATTTAAATTTAATTTAATTACAACTAATCAACGATAATAAAAATTAACATAAAAAAATGAAATAAATAATAAATTGTGTAAAACATAAATACCTTTAAGCTTGATTTTCTATTGATGTAGACGACTTCACTACTTCTTCGCGAACAAAAAAATAACTTAGAAAAATTTTCCCTCTAAAATCAGAGTTTAGAGAGAAACAAGATTTAAGAATTGAGAGGAATGAGAGGAAAAACGGATGGGGGTATATATAGGTTAGATTCTTTGTGACTGGACTATTTGCGACGGGATACCCGTCGCAAATAGTATGTTCTGCGATGGGACCCATCGCAAATACCTACGCCCACATTAATTACTGTCGGCGGTTAAAAAGTTATTTGTGACGGGTCTCGTCGCAAATAGTCCCTGCCGACACACCTTTTGTGACGGGACGTCATCCCATCGTAAAAAGCTATTAATCGTCGTCGGGTATTTGCGACGGTGGGATCCCACCGTCACAAATAACCTTCGCGTGGTTTGGCGCGCTACCCGTGCCAAACTTTTTGCGACGGGAGACGAAATCCTGTCGCAAATAATTGGTTATTTGCGACGGGTCATTACCCCCGTTGCAAATAACCTCTTGGACGGACTTTTTGCGACGGGATTTATTCCCGTCGCAAAAAGTCCTTTTTCCCGTAGTTAATTGATCAAACAATTCATCCATCATCATATGGGGATAATGGTTTTTGACCATCATGTGATTCAAATTATTGTAGTCTTTTCACAAACATATACCACTAATCACCTTCTTAGGGAATAACAACCGAGCTCCCCATAATGACATACTTTGTGGGATGAAACCATCCTACATAAAATCATCAATATAAAATATATCATGTAGCTCAAAAGGTTTCATCTGATGAGGATCCATTGAAATTAAGGAAGCATTAGGCTATAACTCATTCCTAGAATCTATATCACAATGAAGGGGTGGTGTCCTAACCTCTTTAAGAAAAAAATGTCTGGAAACGTATTGACCACTCTAAAGAACACCACTACCCTTGCCTCTATTGAACCCAATGGTAACTCTGATAGTTGAGACAAAAGAGTCTTTGAATGTCTATAGCCCATTTATTGGTCCTTCTCACTAATGAATACTACATGTTAGCTATCCATATCATAGAACACAACCATCCTATGAAATAAATCGATGACCATATAAATTAAATATAACCCATTCATGATTAGAATGACAAAATATGGTTGTATTTTAAGTAATAAGAAATCCCAAAATTAATGATGTTTCCCCATCATCAACTTAAAACACTATCACAGATTAAGAAAACTAGAATGGCCACTAACTATATGGTCAACACCAGGGGAACTGGAAGCATATACACATTGAGTCCCATGGTGTAGACCAAGGAAGGTATAATAAATGAATGTGATGCTCCAAAATAAAATACATTTAAATTTTTGGTATAAGATAAATATATTGTACCCAAAAAATATTCGGCCATCCTAGTGTTGGAATCTCCATTGTGAGAAACTGGTCATACCCATCTCTGTAGCCTCACTAACCTTGTTGATGGACACCTCCATGGTCACACTCAACCATAATTCCATAATGATGGGGAACATTAATGGTCTGTCCTCTACTTACTCCATCTCTTGTTGGATAAAAAAATATCATTGACCCTATAACTGGAGAGAAATGAGAACTGGCCACCTACATTATGTTGACCATTGAGAATGGTGAATCACTAAAATCAATTATGACCATGTCACCCACAAGAAAAAAAATATAGGCACATATCTCTTAGTGAATGCATGAGAACTAATAATTCCCGAAAAAAAATTAGAAAGGCTGGTTATAATTATACCCTATTGATTGAAACCTAAAATTTCCAAACATCTGATACCCTCTTTCAGTAGCCCTGCTATTCAAAAAGTTTTAATGACTCCCCTCTTAAGAAAATATCAACTGTACATGCCTCTTCTAGATCATATATTCCTTCTTCAACACCTCTAGATAACTAGGGAAAATATAAGGTAACTAAAAGATAAATAGTTGGATGTATTGGCTCGTCAAAAAAAATTATCTGGCCTCAACATCTAGAAAAAAATGTTTGAAAAGTAGATAAGTTCATTGAATAGAATCATATGCCCACTTTCTCTCATTCTCCCCTTCTGGGAGGAGAGAAACTCTTAACTCTTCCCCACCTTCACAATAAATTAAGGGAATTCTATATGAAACTACATCAAAAATTAATCTCATGAATCCTTCATCTCCTTACTCTCTCTGAGAAATATAATACACCACTAGCGTTCAACTCCATTCATTAGACTATCAACCAATGTGACTCAATCATCTATCCTATCATGGATCATATATAAAGTGATCTAAAAACCTTCCAACTTGTGCTCCATATCCAAATTAGAGACACTCCCCAAGTACTTCATTAAACCCTAATACTAGAACTCATACAGTGTCTTCCCTAAGACTCATCAACCATAGTCGGATATACCCTCCAACGATTGATTGGATCATCCTATTGTACCTTGCTAATCCAACCCACATGAGAATGATGACTAAAACCCATATCTATATGAAACAATTTAAACTTCCAAACTCGGTAAAAATGAATCTATTTGGGGTAATTTAATTAGATTCATCTTACCTTCCCCAAAAATCACCAGAATTCAACTATGTTTGCAATAAAACATGATACATGTCCTACTCCTATGTTTTTACCCCACAATTAATATTTCCACTCCTAGGTAATTTTTTATACTTACGGTTATTATATCATATCACAGGGGGTCCTAATCACCTTTGTTCTATCTAGTCTCCCATGCCACATCACAAACTAGGTTTGACTAACACTATTACCCTTCCAAACCAATGTAATCTATAGTTGTTACCAACTATAAAATTCATCTTAACTACCACATTTTTATGACCCTCCACCACTGGAAACCCCTCTTGGACCAGCGTTGAATATGGGTGTGACCCTCAAATCCCCCCTCTAATTATCCATAGGTTGGTTACTAGCACCGAGTGTATAATAAAATAATGGGTGGAATTACCCTCCTAATCCAATGGAAATCAAAACAAACCGCAAATCATATCTATAATATAATATAAAAACCAATATCCCTTAATTCATGTAATTTTATACAAAATCTAATCTACAAAATTGATATAACAAAAAGAAACTCCTACAGCAACAACCCTGAAAAAAGCTTCAAACCTCGAGCTAGAAATGTATATAAGGCCCCAGCCTTAATCCTTACTTAATATTGAATTAAATGAATAATTCACATTGAGGATCTTTTTAGGTTTAGAGTTTTAGAGAATTAGAACATAACTATTACGTCTTAAAAGATTACAAAGTAGACACTTCTACTAAGTCTCCATAAAATAAAAACTCTTAAAAAGAAAGATGTCTAGATTCCATGTTTTAGATAGCATGACATTCCCTTGATCCCATCCTTGACCTTATTCCACTTTAAGTCCTGTGAAAAACATTTCGAAAAACTTGGGGTGAGCATAAAAAGCTCAGTAAGGGATACAAAGAGAATGAAAACTGTTAGTTTTTCAAACATCAAGTAAACCATGTATACTATATCAAAGTAATACCTTCACCTTCATGAAGTAGTAAAAAAAATCTTCACTGAATAAAGTATCATTAATTACCTTTTTGTAACCAAAGGATTACCATAAAACCCATATAAAGAACACATAGAATATATAAAGGTAACTTGGGACATAAACATACTTAAGTGGAATAACCATACGGTTGACTTCCACACATATCACTTAATGGAATAGCCATACGGCCAATTTCCATACATACTTAATGGAATAGCCATACAGCCGACTTTCATACCCAATGCATTGGAGGTTATAACGTAACCACCCGTCCTGGTATTCACGGCACCACCCGTCATATGGTTTATAACGTAACCACCTGTTAAAATGTCCAAGTACCAATATAAAATCATAAAACATAAAACCAATATAAAGGAAAGATAACATTTCCACATTTCAATCACAATATATCATAAATATATTGACATAATAGAATCCTTTTTCAAAACCATTTTTAATACCAAAATACATAAAAGAGTATATGGTATTTATTTTATTCTAAAAACATTACGGCTTGTTGAGAAAGCCAAAGATCAAATAATACTCGCGGCGGCGGAAAAGGTCGTTGTCACCGCGTACGTTAAAAAAAACATTCCTTTTTGTCGTTTAGTAAAACGCTTCGTAGAAAAAGATTCCTTTTGTATAAAAGTAAAATTCAAAGGATTTTATACACCGTATAAAAGAAAGTTGTGTATAAAACAAAATATGCCTCAATGAAAGGAGATTGAGACGAAGTCCCTTACCTTGGGTCCGACTTGACTCGATCGTTCTTTAACGTCCTGAATAATAAACTTGAGTTAATTTATACTTTATTAAGAACCTTTTTAAAGTTCATTATTCTTTTTATATCACTTATTGACATGTTATAAACATTATGTAACCATTTAAGTTAATAATGTTTGTTTTGTCAATATTTGGTTCTTAAGTCTAAAGTTAACTTCTTACAATTACATGTTGTTCATGTGGTCAAAAGTTCTTTATATCCAGAATGAAATTCCCGATTTAGATATAATATGTATCATATATATCCAGCATATACATGTATTTATAATATTACATAATCATGAAATGCACCGTTCATGGAGACGGTAATCCGTACGTACGCATGAACGCTACTTTCAATTCTTTGTCATATTAATGGAATTAAAACTAAATGGGAGGTATGTATATTTTAATTCCAGAATTATATTCATCATTTAGATATATCATTAATTATATATATACATTATATACATGTAATTTTAATAGTACATTACATTTGGGGATAAGAAATGAAATGCACCGTTCATGGAGACGGTAAGCCGTACGTACGCATGAACGCTACTTTCATTTCTATCTCATACTTTAATGGAAAGAAATAATAATGATATAGAGGTATATTATAATTCCAGTATAACATCGTATATAATAACTTTAAATCCATCCTTTACACGTCCCATATATGGCATTAACGAATCACATCACTTTGAGGGGGCGGTAGTCCGCACTTCCTTAAATGAAGATATCGTGTTTACCCATAATGGAAACCATAAAGGTATGCCAAAAATTAAAAATACAGAAGCTTAAAGAAAACATAAACATATTATATATCATATATAAAAATAGTGACATCATAATGTCCACCCTTGAAGGTGTTAAATGAGTATTGAACAATCATCGTTTCGGGAGGCAGAATTTCGCCATCCACGGAAACCGTATGTTCTTTAACCATTTGATGTAGTTGTGTGAGAGTGTAGCTCAAATAAATATTATAACAACATCCTATTATATTGAATATACTGTTGTTGTTACAAAATAAGTAAATAAAAAGAGTTTAGAGGGTTGGAGAAGCAAAATAAAACAAATGAACAAGAGAGAATGAATTACCTTTAAAAGTGTAACTCCCTTTTGATTTGAGCCTAAAGGCTTCCTTTGAAAGGATTATGCCCAAAGGGAATCCTCTAGGATGAGGATAGGGATGTGGAGAGAGTAATTGGGCAGGGTTTGGCCGATACAAAGGCTTGAGAAGTGTGTGAAATGAGGTAGAGGTGGGGGACTTTTATAAGAGGAGAGGAGGGGCACTTTTGGAAAGTAATGAAATATTACTTTATTTGAAAATGTGTTTCGGTTTTAAAAGGTCCCACATTTATATAATTAGTGGATAAGGTGATAAGGGTTCGAAATCCACTCATCCAATTGGTTTTGGACATGTGTAGTTCATAGATGTTACATTATCTTTCCATTTTATTTAAATTGTCAAATAATGATGTCATCGCTGCATCATTATTATGTCATACATAATTTAATTTATTTAATGTATAAAAATTATAAAACAAATACTATGATGTAGGAAAGCTTTTTATCTTTCCAATGACTATTTATAATAAAAATTTGGACTTGTATAACCCCACTCAAAAATTATTTTAGTAAAACAATTTATGTTAGTGTCATTTTCACTTTAACATTAAATAAAAATATATTAATGTCATTTTCCAACTAAAGTGGCTCCATGGGGTCCCCAAGTTGTCTCATGGATTGTCTTGGTCGGCAATGACACAACCAATAAGGTTGCGACATGTGTCTAGGTCATTTCATATTATTAAATCATTATTTATACCTTAAACTACACTAATTACCACTAATCGCGATTAATGAAAAAAGTTACTATTCACCAAAAAATTATTCTAATCTCATTGAACCACATTTTACTTATTAATGACAACCATGTATGTCGGATTTTCAAAATTCAATACACATTAGTGGTAAACTTTCATTTAACTGAAAAATCAGTTTGCTTGATTACCACTTAGTGGTTTCACTATTCATCAAAAATTGAAGTTTTTCAGAAAATTACCAAAAATTCACCCTAAGCTATATTTGATATTCCGAATTCAAAAATGAAGTCTATTTTACAAAATTCAAAACATATAAGTCACATTAATTAATTTAATAATTAATTCCCGCTGTCAGAGCAAATAGCGTGTTTTTATGAAACAATAAGTATCAAAAGATTGATACTAGTTTAAGTCTGATTTCAAAGTGAAATTAATTCCAACGACCACTATTGGATTTAATGGTAAAAATATTTTCTAATTTCACTTTAAAACCAATTAAAATAATAATCTAATCATATAAATAATTTAGATTAAAAAGAGGTTTTGAATTAAAATACAACATTTTACACTATTCATAAAAAAATGAACTTTATCAGAAAGGTACCAAAAATTTAAACAAAGTAAATTTTGATGTCCTGATTCTAAAGAAGAGTTATATTTGGTCCAAAATAAAGTATAAGAGTGATCAAAACTATATTTAATGACGGTTCACCATTAAAAGGTGATAAGTGAACCTTTAGTGAAAATTAGAGTATATATGCCCTAAAATTGAACTCTTTCCGTATTTTAAGCCTCTATCTTTTATTGGGTAGATGTATAAACATTTAAAAACATATCTAATCATATTTTAGTTATTTCTATCCATTCCCGCCAGTACAACGGCTACTTGTTAACTAACATTTAAAATAATATTATTTTATTACTAGTGTGCTACGTAAGTTTCAAAGAAACTCATCGTTGCGTATCGGGTACGCTATCGAACATAGCAACCCCTTTAAAATAAAATTAATATTTAATTCGTAATATTAATAAATATGAAAATTCTTTATTCTTTATTTACCTGGGATGTTACATCCTTCCCCCCTTTTGGGAATTGCGTCCTCGCAATTTTATTCACTTATCAAAATAAGTGGGGATATTTATCCCTCATATCATTTTCAGATTCCCACGTTGCCTCTTCAATCACATGGTTTTTCCACAAAACCTTTACCTGATGAATCACCTTATTCCGTAACACTTGCTCCCTGTGGTCAAGAATCTGGACCGGTTGTTCCTCATAAGATAGGTTCTCTTCCAGCTAAACTACCTCTGGACTCAAAACATGAGATGGATATGGAATATACTTTCTAAACATTGAAACGTGAAAAACATTGTGTACCTGCGATAAACTCGGAGGTAAAGCCACTCGGTATTCAACTGATCCAACTCTTTCTAGAATTTCGTATGGTCTAATAAACCTTGGACTCAGCTTTCCTTTCTTACCAAATCTCATCACACTTTTCCAAGCAGAAACCTTGAGAAAAACATGATCACCTACCTCGAAAGATAGATCCTTCCTCCGGTTATCCGGATAACTCTTCTGCCTGCTCTGAGCTGTTCTCATGTGTTTTCTGAATCAACTGAACTTTTTCTGCCATCTCTTCTACCAATTCTGGTCCCATCAGCTTCCTTTCACCAACTTCATCCCAGAAAGCTGGAGTTCGACACCGCTTCCCATATAATGCCTAAAATGGTGCCATCTGTATACTGGAATGAAAGCTGTTATTATAAGAAAATTCAACCAAAGAAAGATGTTGGTCCCAACTTCCCTGATAATCCATAGAACAGGCTCGTAGCATATCCTCCAGGGTTTGAATTGTTCGTTCTGACTGCCCATCTGATTGAGGATGAAAAGTTGTACTAAAATTTTAATTCAGTACCCAACGACTTCTGAAGGCCTTTCCAAAAGTTAGAAGTAAACCTGGGTTCACAATCCAATACAATGGAGAGAGGAACTCCATGTAACATGACTATCTCTTTAAGATACAAACGGGAAAGTTGATCTAGAGAGAAAGTATCTCGTATAGAAAGGAAATGAGTAGATTTGGTCAAGCGATCAACAATAACCCAGATTTCATTATTACCTCGAGATGTCCTCGGTAATCCCACAACAAAGTCCATGGATATGTTTTCCCATTTCCACTCTGGCACTGGTAAAGGCTGAAGCATCCCTTTCGGTAACTGCCGCTCTGCTTTAACCTGTTGACATGTCAAACACTTCACAGTAAAATCAGCATTGTCTCTTTTCATTCCATCCCACCAGTAATACTCCCGCAGATCTCTGTACATCTTAGTACTGCCAGCCTGAACTGAAAACAGGGAACTATGAGCCTCACATAACAACTCATTCTTCAACTGTGAATCACAAGGCACACATAACCTCTTCACAAACCTCAAAACACAAACACAAACTTATCCAAGAACTCATGGAAAATTTTATTCATAAGGTCCATGAATACAGCAGGTGCATTGGTTAACCCAAAAGGCATAACTACAAATTCATAATGGCCATATCTAGTACGGAACGCAGTCTTCGGAACGTCTGCTTCTTTTACTTTCAACTGATGGTACCCCGACCTCAAGTCAATCTTCGAAAAATACTGAGCTCCCTGGAGCTGACACCACTTCATTCGATGGTCCAACATCTGCTGAAGTTGTTGCAAAGGATTTTACCACCCCTTTCTGCTTGTAGTCTGGCTGCATTCCCCCAGTTGAGTTCTTCGTTTGACACTCGTTTGCATAATGACCCATTTCATTACACTTAAAACATCTTACCGTTGGCTTTTTATTTCCTGCTTGATCATCTTCCTTACAGTTACGAGCAATATGACCAGACTTACAACACCGAAAGCACTTAACAAACTTGGATAAACATTCTCCAGGATGCGTTTTACCACACTTCTCATAGGATGGATATTTGGTTTTCTTACCTCCTTGCTTCTTTGATGAATTCTTCCCCTTTGCCTACCAACTAGACCTCTTATTCTGTTGTTTGTCATAGAACACCTGATCATCGGCAAACTCCATTTCCACCTTCTCCGTACATCGAACAAGTTTTTCATAACTTTTGAACTCACGAGAAGCTAAAGCCCTTCGATACTTTGGCTTTAACCCTGAGTAAAAACGGTTTATTTTACTATCAAGATCTCGTATGAAGTTTGGAGCATACCTTGCCAATCGAGTGAACTTTTCTTCATAAGTAGCCACTGAATCATCCTCCTGCCTCAATTCTAGGAACTGTTTTTACATCCTAAGACGAACCACCTTAGGAAAATATTTCTCAAGAAACATACCTTTGAATTCGTCCCAGTGAAGATCCTCAATCTCATCACTATCCCTTATATTTTTCACCATCGACCACCACTGATCAGCTTCACCTTCAAAACGGTAAACAGCAAGACTAACCTTTTGATGTTCTGAACACCCCATGACATCAAAAATCTTCTCCAGTGCTTTAATCCACCCTTCAGCTTGCACAGGGTCAGATGATCCTCTGAATGATGGGGGATGTTGCCTCATGAAATGTTCCACCATTGACATGTTCCTCTGTGGTTGATCTGGCTGATCTCGTGCATGGATACCACCACCATTTATAGCCTGAGTCAACTGTGCCATCACTGCAACAAACTGTTCAGTTCTGATTCCGACCATATCAGGTTGCTGATTTGGAAGGTTATCTTCCTCCTGATGTCGTCCCAACATAGCTGCTTTGTTTCCTTTGTGGAAAACCATTCTGAACACAGAAATATCTTAGGCGAAGCAACATGGTAATCCGTAAATGCTACATCATTTCAATCATATTATAATTTAACACTTTTCTAACTCCTAAAGTTGTCTAAACCGACCTTTGATACCAACTATAAGGCCCCAGCCTTAATCCTTACTTAATATTGAATTAAATGAATAATTCACATTGAGGATCTTTTCAGGTTTAGAGTTTTAGAGAATTAGAACATAACTATTACATCTTAAAAGATTACAAAGTAGACACTTCTACTAAGTCTCCATAAAATAAAAACTCTTAAAAAGAAAGATGTCTAGATTCCATGTTTTAGATAGCATGACATTCCCTTGATCCCATCCTTGACCTTATTCCACTTTAAGTCCTGTGAAAAACATTTCGAAAAACTTGGGGTGAGCATAAAAATCTCAGTAAGGGATACAAAGAGAATGAAAACTGTTAGTTTTTCAAACATCAAGTAAACCATGTATACTATATCAAAGTAATACCTTCACCTTCATGAAGTAGTAAAAAAAAATCTTCACTGAATAAAGTATCATTACTTACCTTTTTGTAACCAAAGGATTACCATAAAACCCATATAAAGAACACATAGAATATATAAAGGTAACTTGGGACATAAACATACTTAAGTGGAATAACCATACGGTTGACTTCCACACATATCACTTAATGGAATAGCCATACGGCCAATTTCCATACATACTTAATGGAATAGCCATACGGCTAACTTCCATACCCAATGCATTGGAGGTTATAACGTAACCACCCGTCCTGGTATTCACGGCACCACCCGTCATATGGTTTATAACGTAACCACCCGTTAAAATGTCCAAGTACCAATATAAAATCATAAAACATAAAACCAATATAAAGGAAATATAACATTTCCACATTTCAATCACAATATATCATAAATATATTGACATAATAGAATCCTTTTTCAAAACCATTTTCAATACCAAAATACATAAAAGAGTATATGGTATTTATTTTATTCTAAAAACATTACGGCTTGTTGAGAAAGCCAAAGATCAAATAATACTCGCGGCGGAGGAAAAGGTCGTTGTCACCGCGTACGTTAAAAAAAACATTCCTTTTTTTCGTTTAGTAAAACGCTTCGTAGAAAAAGATTCCTTTTGTATAAAAGTAAAATTCAAAGGAGTTTATACACCGTATAAAATAAAGTTGTGTATAAAACGAAATATGCCTCAATGAAAGGAGATTGAGACGAAGTCCCTTACCTTGGGTTCGACTTGACTCGATCGTTCTTTAACGTCCTGATTAATAAACTTGAGTTAATTTATACTTGATTAAGAACCTTTTTAAAGTTCATTATTCTTTTTATATCACTTATTGCCATGTTATAAACATTATGTAACCATTTAAGTTAATAATGTTTTTTTTGTCAATATTTGGTTCTTAAGTCTAAAGTTAACTTCTTACAATTACATGTTGTTCATGTGGTCAAAAGTTCTTTATATCCAGAATGAAATTCCTGATTTGGATATAATATGTATCATATATATCCAGCATATACATGTATTTATAATATTACATAATCATGAAATGTACCGTTCATGGAGACGGTAAGCCGTACGTACGCATGAACGCTACTTTCAATTCTTTGTCATATTAATGGAATTAAAACTAAATGGGAGGTATGTATATTTTAATTCCAGAATTATATTCATCATTTAGATATATCATTAATTATATATATACATTATATACATGTAATTTTAATAGTACATTACATTTGGGGATAAGAAATGAAATGCACCGTTCATGGAGATGGTAAGCCGTACGTACGCATGAACGCTACTTTCATTTCTATCTCATACTTTAATGGAAAGAAATAATAATGATATAGAGGTATATTATAATTCTAGTATAACATCATATATAATAACTTTAAATCCATCCTTTACACGTCCCACATATGGCATTAACGAATCACATCACTTTGAGGGGGCGGTAGTCCGCACTTCCTTAAATGAAGATATCGTGTTTACCCATAATGGAAACCATAAAGGTATGCCAAAAATGAAAAATACAGAAGCTTAAAGAAAACATAAACATATTATATATCATATATAAAAATAGTGACATCATAATGGCCACCCTTGAAGGTGTTAAATGAGTATTGAACAATCATCGTTTCGGGAGGCAGAATTTCGCCATCCACCGAAACCGTATGTTCTTTAACCATTTGATGTAGTTGTGTGAGAGTTTAGCTCAAATAAATATTATAACAACATCCTATTATATTGAAGATACTGGTGTTATTACAAAAGAAGTAAATAAAAAGAGTTTAGAGGGTTGGAGAAGCAAAATAAAACAAATGAACAAGAGAGAATGAATTACCTTTAAAAGTGTAACTCCCTTTTGATTTGAGCCTAAAGGCTTCCTTTGAAAGGATTATGCCCAAAGGGAATCCTCTAGGATGAGGAGAGGGATGTGGAGAGAGTAATTGGGCAGGGTTTGGCCGATCCAAAGGCTTGAGAAGTGTGTGAAATGAGGTAGAGGTGGGGGCCTTTTATAAGAGGAGAGGAGGGGCACTTTTGGAAAGTAATGAAATATTACGTTATTTGAAAATGTGTTTCGGTTTTAAAAGGTCCCACATTGATATAATTCGTGGATAAGGTGATAAGGGTTCGAAATCCACTCATCCAATTGGTTTTGGACATGTGTAGTGCATAGATGTTACATTATCTTTCCATTTTATTTAAATTGTCAAATAATGATGTCATCGCTGCATCATTATTATGTCATACATAATTTAATTTATTTAATGTCTAAAAATTATAAAAAAAAATACTATGATTTAGGAAAGCTTTTTATCTTTCCAATGACTATTTATAATAAAAATTTGGACTTGTATAACCCCACTCAAAAATTATTTTAGTAAAACAATTTATGTTAGTGTCATTTTCACTTTAACATTAAATAAAAATATATTAATGTCATTTTCCAACTAAAGTGGCTCCATGGGGTCCCCAAGTTGTCCCATGGCTTTTCTTGGTCGGCCATGACACAACCAATAAGGTTGCGACATGTGTCTAGGTCATTTCATATTATTAAAGCATTATTTATACCTTAAACTACACTAATTACCACTAATCGCGATTAATGAAAAAAGTTACTATTCACCAAAAAATTATTTTAATCTCATTGAACCACATTTTACTTATTAATGACAACCATGTATGTCGGATTTTCAAAATTCAATACACATTAGTGGTAAACTTTCATTTAACTGAAAAATCAGTTTGCTTGATTACCACTTAGTGGTTTCACTATTCATCAAAAATTAAAGTTTTTCAGAAAATTACCAAAAATTCACCCTAAGCTATATTTGATATTCCGAATTCAAAAATGAAGTCTATTTTACAAAATTCAAAACATATAAGTCACATTAATTAATTTAATAATTAATTCCCGTTGTCAGAGCAAATAGCGTGTTTTTATGAAACAATAAGTATCAAAAGATTGATGCTAGTTTAAGTCCGATTTCAAAGTGAAATTAATTCCAACGACCACTATTGGATTTAATGGTAAAAATATTTTCTAATTTCACTTTAAAACCAATTAAAATAATAATCTAATCATATAAATAATTTATATTAAAAAGAGGTTTTGAATTAAAATACAACATTTTACACTATTCATAAAAAAAATGAACTTTATCAGAAAGGTACCAAAAATTTAAACAAAGTAAATTTTGATGTCCTGATTCTAAAGAAGAGTTATATTTGGTCCAAAATAAATTATAAGAGTGATCAAAACTATATTTAATGACGGTTCACCATTAAAAGGTGATAAGTGAACCTTTAGTGAAAATTAGAGTATATATGCCCTAAAATTGAACTCTTTCCGTATTTTAAGCCTCTATCTTTTATTGGGTAGATGTATAAACATTTAAAAACATATCTAATCATATTTTAGTTATTTCTATCCATTCCCGCCAGTACAACGGCTACTTGTTAACTAACATTTAAAATAATATTATTTTATTACTAGTGTGCTACGTAAGTTTCAAAGAAACTCATCTTTGCGTATCGGGTACGCTATCGAACATAGCAACCCCTTTAAAATAAAATTAATATTTAATTCGTAATATTAATAAATATGAAAATTCTGTATTCTTTATTTACCTGGGATGTTACATGTATGTCTTAGTCACCAAATCCATCTTGGAAACTTAAAAAAAAATATTTATATATATAGGTGATAATACATGTATAATCAATAGGATCCTCTTCAATACCTCTCATCAAAATGTGAAATAATCATCTTAATTCCTATGTAAATAAATAGCTGAGCCAACATGCACATAAGCTAGGTAAACTAATACACAACACCACCATGACTCATCAAACTTATATCACATCCATATATAATAACATAGAATTGAAATAATATATAAATAAGGTTCCCTCTAATGAAATCTCCACTAGTTTTTTTCTCTTACACCCCAATGAAAAAAATCCTAGTTCTTTCATCCCTTATGTAGTTATTCCATCATACATAATATCCCATACATCATCACCATCACATATCCACTACCACATAGTTATAATTGATAATCACTGCATAACACACCACAACCTCACATCATAACCTTATCATATTAGGGTAATTTGAACATGGAAAACATCAACTGCATTCCATCCTTCTATCATGCATGTCCTCCACCTTATATCTACATCATAATCACATTACCAAATTAGTCAATATATTAAATAATAAATCTATAGGTCATTAAAACCGTATTTATATACCCACCATGATCCATAACGACCCTTTCTATACCTTGAATGTAGATTTTGTACTTAGGATTAGTTATAAATCTATTCCCTCGCCAATTTAGATTTTGGGTAAAACAGCCAAATCCAAAAATATTTGGGAATCTCTATCTAGTAGTGTGTATAATAAATCACAAGAAAATAAAACATATATATCATATACACACACAATAAAAACATAAGGGTTCATACTAAAACATCACTTCTAGGGCCTATGACCATCACCACCACCATTCCTTAGTAGCCACTATTATCTCTAAAATACAAACATGCACCGCCTTCCACACAATATAGGAATAGTAACATTTATGGTTTCCCATTTAATATATCAAATCCATTTCTATATTTACTATTTACAATCCAAATTACATTCATTATTACATTAATTTATCCATATTAAATTTCAAGTAATTCAATAGTCATCACTCACATTCATTTCAAAAATTAATAGTTTATTATTAACTCACTCCTAATTAAATTCCATCCCACTAACCATTGGAATTTTTATTATTACCAACCATATTTCATA
Organism: Viscum album; assembly: GCA_963277665.1. Taxonomy (NCBI): domain Eukaryota; kingdom Viridiplantae; phylum Streptophyta; class Magnoliopsida; order Santalales; family Viscaceae; genus Viscum; species Viscum album. The sequence goes on from OY728152.1 coordinate 747,236,852, forward strand.
TCCCTGATAATCTATAAAATAACCCCACAAAAACCAAATAATCAGTATAAAAAATTCTACATGATCCTAATCCAATAAACACTACATAATCCCAAACTGACAATTACAACACCCATTCACATTTTTCTACATCAATCATATAAATCCATCCACCATAAAAATACAACATCACCCCCTAAAATTTAATCCATTATATCCTTACCATATCAAAACCTTAATTCCATCCACACTACATTACCAAGGCCACACTAATAATGGAAATCTATAAAAAAACATAAAAATAGAAAACAAAACTCATTTTTAATATTAAAACACTTTAATAATTCCATTTTTAAAACACGACTTCATATAAATTCAACATCTCCTACATGAGAATTAGAACCTCATATATAGGTTTAAAATTGCTTATTAATTTACATATTTATGTGATTAATATTTTATAAAAGGTTTTCATTTACTATAATAGTAGAAAACATGGTTTACACAGTGAAAAAATCAATCAAAAATCATCAAAATATACCATAACATTAACTAGCATAAAGATCAAGAAATTAACCTCTTCGTCTAATTATATTTCCTTAGTTTATTTATTATATTTCTTAGTTTAATCATTAACATACATCAAATTAAAAATATAAGCATGATAATTCCAAAATTACACATAATTAAAAGAGATGTATTGAATCCCCCACCTCAACTAGAACTTCGATAACCTTATGTGAAAACAAAGAGAGGGAAGATGATAATAAGACAAGATCACACAAGGAAACTCCCAAGAACATAAATCAAAACAAAATATATCAAAAACATGACCAAATTCCAACAAAACAAAAAAAAATACTTTCAGAGCCTCTATAAGTAGAAAAAAGTAGGAGAAACCAAAATTAGAGAATAGAAACTCACATTAGATACCAAATTTATTGAAATCTTGAATTGAAGGATCTACTCCAATCAAAGTTAACTCAAGGATCTCAAAATATTAACCTATTCCCACCTTGGGTTATAGGAAAAATAATTAAGTAATTCAAAATAATTCAAATAGGCCGCTTAATTTATATTGAACCTCAAAACTTAAGGAATTAGAGCATGACATGTCGTGATCAATACATTCTGGGGATAATTTAAGCACACTCGGAAAATCATGATAGGATCACCCTTATATTTCAACAAAATCCTTTGATAAAAACCATTTTAACTCTATGTATCCAATGAAGGAAATGATGAAACCATAATGGTCATATTTTAAAACATAATCCAATAAAAATATGATGCAACACCAAACCAAACCATGACACAAATGGATCACCATGATGCAATGACACCTAAAAATTCATAAGTATAAAATCATCCACCTAGAGTTTCATACCACTATAGTTGTGACCATATCATGATGGCTACTCATGAGAAAATTAAACAAACTCTCCAAGACCCTTCACATCATGACTAAATCCCCTCAAAGCATGATAGATTCATATGTTTGGGTAAAATCAAAATCCCATGACCATTATGTATCTCATAAACCTTATATAATAAAAAAAACTAGGAGTATTTCCACTGTGGATAACACCCCTCACACCAGGACTATATACCCTCCTCTAAATTGTATGACACTAATCTCTCATGTCTTATTCCCCACACCATAGTAGAAGAACTATGACATGAATAAACACTTAATGGTGTGATGCATCATGATATAAAATTGAAATCTATACTAGCCAACCCATCACACCGCAACACCCATAACCACATAGTGACACATATCTTCTAGCATAAATCTCATCTTTAACTCTACCTCCCTTGCTCTAACTTTATCATCACACCTCCAACACCTAAAAGAAACAATGTAATGATATAATATGGTTGGGATATTACAATGGATCATAGAGAATATGATGAATAGAGGGAGTCAAATTCTAGGATATATTTATCTAAATTAGTAGAAAAGTGGGGTAAGTTTTGGTTAGGGTAATTTCACAAAATAAAAATTATTAGATTTTTAGTAGGTTGTGTGGTTTTGGTGCATGGTTTAGATAATCATTCTCCAACCGTGTGCATGAAAATGAAACCAAAATATTGACCTGTGTGTTTGGGGTGAATGGTTAGAATAACCATGTATTTTCATCAATAATTTTATATTATCATGCACAAATATCATGCATTTTTAGGATAAACATGCACTATAACCATTAATTTTGTGATTCTTTAAAAAGGATCTATTTTTTATTTTAACCCAAAAATAAAATATAAAACAAATAAATATAAATACACTTTCCAAAAGTGAAATTGCAGGTGTCATAATTCTTTCCACCATACCACTTTATACCCCAAAAAGTCCATTTGAACTGATTGATTAAGGATATGAATGTGAAGATCAATTTTATTTACTATTCTAAAAAATCTAAAACTACTCGATCATGATTATAATAAGTTTCATGGTGATACCCAATAATATAACCAGGTTAATATTAAATATTTCTATAGACATTACCATAATCGACCATAATTTTCAAGACATATATAACCCAATTGAGATAAAATTGTGAAGTAAACCAAAGATAAATTCAGATAATCTATCATTGGACCTGATGTTTATCATAGATTATAATCCAACCAATGAAAGGATTTCTTAATAATATCTAAAATCTCATACTGAAGTATATCTTATAATAATAGTATTTTCATTACTGGTAAGGGTTGGTATGGAAGAATAATTTCCGTAATATTTTGTGTACTCTAGTCTTTCTTTTTTATAATTGAAACACCTAGAAATAAAAAAGTAAGAAATTTAAAACACTGCCCTAAAAAAGGTCCCTTCCCTATAGGTTTCCCAACTATTTTTAATTATTATAATACATCATCTTATATTATTAAAATTCCTAAAAATAAGTTTCAAATATATTATATGACCTTTACTAACTTATGAAAAGGACACGAGATTCTATCATTGAATTATCTCCCAACCTTATAATAAAAAGATGAGACACTTACAAATCATGTATTTCATTAACATTGTTTACCATGGAAGAGTTATGAGTCCACAGGGGCATTAGAAGTCATATAAAATTTTATAGGTTACCGATATTAATATTTATTAAATGATACTACAATGTCACCTAAATAAACATCATTGTAAACCATATTCTAACTAAGGGAGCCACTTTCTTAATGGGATTTAAATTAATACATGAAATTTACATAGATCTATATTTAGACCCAATAGTCATATGTTCTACTATATCCAATTGACTAGCTTTAGTTTAAGCATAAATATCATTATATATTTTAGGCATCACACTTAGTATCCTAGATTCCCTTTGTTTCTACGATCGATTCTACTTGTTTATTGAATCAACCATCATCAAAAATAAAATATTATCTAAGTGAATGTTACAAGATACACTTTTACTTTTATAACTTCCTCTAAAAATTCTTTGAATATGACCTAAATAACGATAACCATAATAAAATTTAGAATTTTCTTGATATTCATCCTTTTCATACACTATCCCACCACATTGATAGAACACCAATTGTTTACTCTTAGTTGATACTGAAGAAAAAAATGAGATGGAATTTTCATTCAACCTCTACCAATCTGACTAATCTCAATATATTTCTTATTTTCACCAATAAAACCCCTTTAAATTTATTATAGGAGTATAGTGAGGTTTTAATTTCCTAGATAAACCTACCATATTCACTTTTATCCTCACTGATTGAGACACTAATTCCATATAAAATTTCATTCCATATAATTTGCATGCTTGTCTATGTGAGAAGTCATTTTCCAATTAAGTGTCATGGATTCTAGAAAGAATAATCTTCTAAAACTATACATGGAACTAAATCCAGCATGGTGTGGTGGAAATAGATGTCCATAATTGATAACATGATCTAATCCTAGATGATTAATTATAGAATAAATGATTATTTTAGAATAACTTTGATGATATTGTGTAAGAATAACCTGGTGGTTATCGAAGTGTATATATTATTTTCTTCATAGGGATATATAAGATTAAAGGGATGTGTTATCAAATGGTCGCACTATTCACTAGATAGCTTAGTCAAGGCAGTGTCACTAAGGAGGTGTCCATGATCAAGTGGACAGATTTTTGTAAAGATTACATAGTAGTGAAACTGATTCAACCTGAAGATATTTGTGGTGTCCATATTTAAATAGATAGAGTATGATAATTCTATTTAAACATGTGTTAGTCACACTTAATATTCTATTATCTTATTCATTGGATTGGTCTCCTAAAATATATTTTTCCTCTTCTATTTAAGTTCTTGTTTCTCATGGATTATGATTAAGTTCAAAAAAATATCAAATATATGTATTCCTTCATTAAGTTATTACTTCCATTCATTTCTTATATGGTTTGAGTTGTGTGTTTTTAGTTCATTAATGTTTGGAAGTTACATGGATGGGGTTCATGGTATTTTCAATTGTGGGTACACCTATCTATGGAGTTGATTGTTAATAACCTTCATTGTCTGTGTTCTGCAGTTGAGAACTATAAAGAACTTTCGGGTCTCAGAGGTTGTGTTTCTGAATTTTTTCTTCTTGTGTAACAAGTGGTGTCATATATTGGTATATATTTAAGAAGGGTATCTCAGAGAGTGGATTAAAAAAATATGATTTTCATATCTTGTACCTTTTTTGGTTCATTGGGAGAATTCCATTTCATAAGATGATTTTATAAGAGATAAAGGTGTTGTTAGAGAATTTAAAAGTTTCGTACTTTGGGTTCTAGATGATGAAAGTGGAAGACTAATTGTCTTAAAAGTATCTTGATCTTAAATTGATCGGGGTAAATCTTGAAATAAATTTAAATAAGGATTAGAAAATTATTGATCGGAAGACATTGTGTCTAGTTAAGATGATGTTGGATTGGAATATAGATTTTAGTATCTGGGATGTGAAGAAAACCGTAACATTGATAGAAAATCATATAAACATATATGAGAAGTATTTTACAATGAACAATGTGTTCATGTATTGGTTACTTCTCAACATGAGGATGTCAAAAGGAAAGTTGATATTTTATCATTCAAATGAGTTCAATGTAATCCAAATTCGGCTAGTGATTATTGGCCTGGATTTTTTTCAAGGTGTTTGGGAATTAATTCATCTATCATCACATCCAGAATCATGGGACGTAATTATGACTAATGCGAACAACTTAAATGGAAAGTATGACTTGGTATTTTAGGATATCCATGATCTAATCCTAAATGAGGAGATCTAGAAGAATCAGTTTTTAAGGGATACTAATAGTGAGTTAAGTGCTGAATTTTGAGGATGGTCTAGTCAAAGAAGTCAAAAGAAAATAGGAGAATGTAGAAGAGATATAAGTAAAGGGTTTTCATATGGTTTAGGTGACTCAGAATGTTGGAACTGTATAAATAATGGAAACATATGGATGGACTACTGAAAGGGGTGATTTAACTCCATAAAGCATGCATCTATTTTATCTATAAACTCATCAACTGAAAGGGAGGAAAATTCATTGATTATAAGCATTTCAAGTTTTATGGAGTCATGTATCCTTAATAATAGAGCCTCATTTTAGTCAAATTTTAAAATATGGTGCATGTGAAACTATATCTCTAGAATTATTAGTATGGTTCTCCTTGTTTATGTAGACAAACATAATTTATTTTATAAATTATATGTGAAAATTCAAAAAAAATAACATATGTTTTCTTAACTTGTAAAGAATATGGAACATACCAAGTTGATGGAATAATATAATCTCCATTGGTTATCTTGATAATGTGAGATTTTATACTATCTTTATGGATGGTGTGTGGAAAATCACACATGCTTACATGGTTGTGACTTGAGGTGTGAAAAATGGAACTTTCTAAGTCATTGAAATTTTGAAATGTGTAATTCATGTTAGAGTAGTAGCTTCTGAAAATTCAAAGTTAGGGAATGAGCATCTTGGTCACATTGGTAAGATACATTATGGACCATGTATGTCAAATAATTACTGAAGATTGATCACCTAGAGTATAAAAAAAGCAAGGGTTTCATCTAAGGAAAGTATTGGAAGGTTTCATTCAACACAGATGGAAAGATGCCAAAGAATCAGAATCTCGAACTAGTTTATATGGATGTATGGGGAGAAGGACCAGTTTGATCTCATAGGGTTTCACGTCACTATATAACCACCATAAATGATTTCTTAATGAATGTGTGAGTGTTTTTTCTAAAGAAAAGTTCTAATGTCTTCTATAATTTCATTAGATAGAGATCCATGGTCAAAGTTGAGACTGAAATGAAGTTGAAATGATATCGGTCTAAAAATGGTGGTGAGTATGGAGGAAGAGAGTTTCAAATATTATATTGGAGGAATAAAATCTAGATAGATAATAATTTTCTTATAATTATTGAGCATAGTAGAGTAGTATAATGGGTTAATCAAACTTTTAATGATACATCCAACTACATGGGGTTATGTTTTGAATTACCAAAGGAGGTTTGTGTTGATGTGGTTAACTATGCATCTTATCTAATGATTCAAATCCCTTCCAAACTAGTGAGTTAGTAACCTATGTAGAGATTATGGTTATAAATAAAGTTATAATTTACTCTTCTATAGTATTCAGTTATATTGAATATTCTTGTATCAATTCCAAAGATAGGTTTTATTTGGATGCTACGTCCTGGATATGTTTCTTTACCAAATAGAATAATGAATACTTTTTATATTGACATAGAGTTAATAATAAAAAAATGTTGATCAGGTTCTAGAAATTCATCTTCAATGAAGTGATCATATGGAAATATAAAAGCAATAAAAAGGATACTCTTAGGAGAAAAGATCCAATGGAGTGATATTTATTTGAACTAATTAGAGGCCGAGTGGTTCTTGATTATTCAAGGAGAATAGAAGATGATGTTTGATAGGTAAACCAATTTTGAATCATAATATAATGATCAAGATCCCGAAGAACCATTTCTCAATGCAGTATAATGCTCAAGGACAAAAAAATCTAGCAGTAGAGTTTTAGAAGCACAATTTTCTAAATGAGTTAAACCTTGGGTGTTGAGGTAGTTTACTAGGGTCAAAATATCAGTGCAGATCTTTGATTATAAAATTAACTTTGTACCTCTCATAGATTATAGGGAACCTAAGAGCCTAAGGGAGGTGATAATTCTGATGAATCTTTGTATTGGGAGTTAGTAATGAAGTAATATACTAATTACATGTTTTCTAATACATGTAAGCTAAAAAATTTACCACAAGGAAAGATAGAACATCAAAACAAGTGGGTTTTTCTTCTGGGAGATGAAATGGATGATAATGTATGGTATACAGAATGGTTGATTGCGAAGGTATTTAAAGAATTGGAAGGAGTGTGATTTAAGGAAATTTTCTCCCATGTTGTTAAGCACATAACAATTTAGATAGTGCTTAGGATGGTTTCCATATAAGGATTATTTCTTGAAAATTTTGATGTCATGACCATGTTCCTTTATGAATATTTATTTGATGAAATTTATATAAATCTATTGGAAGGCTTTATACCAAAATAGAACGAGGGGTCATTGCACAAGCTCTAGTGAAGCCTTTATGGGCTTATGTAGGCACCAATGTAGTGAAATCAGAAATTTGATAACTTCATAATGGAATGGATGTTCATCCATAAAAACACTTATCACATTTTCTACCAAAATATGCATGTTGATGGGAGTTTAATCATAGTCCTTCTCTATGTTGATGTATTACTCTTATCTAGACCTATGTTGGTGTGGTGACGAGCACGTCATTGAGCGCGTGCAAATTTAATATTTATAAACCCTACTAACAACCAGTATTGTGGTAAGAAGAGTGTTGACCCATAGGGAAGGAATAATGTTTTCATAAACAAAATCCAAAAAAAAACAAACAAAACAAACAAAAACAAAACTAAAAGAAGACAGTAAACATGGAATGCAGTGGTTGAGAGTGAAGTGTGAAATGATGCAGATGAATCGAGAAATAGAAAGAGTGACAATCAATGGATGAATTAGGGTCCTCAGGCTACTTAAAATTGATAAAAGATATTATCCTGGTTTATTCTAGTTAATTCAATCATTCAGTGCTTATAAAATGGTGGAGATTCACTAAGTTGTTGCTTTAGTGAATTTTCACAGCTCGATGAACCTTCTCGAGTCTCAATCTTTCGATCTTGACCCTTGAATTAATTCGTTCACCATGGAGAAGAGATTCATTGCCCATTTCTTATTCTCGGTACTTCGGTCAATGATACAAGTTAAAGATTCACTTCCCTCACATGTCGGTTGTTGGTAGTGTGAAAAGATGCTTATAAATAAATAGAAAAGAACATCCAATTTAAAGATTCCACTGAATAATAAAATTAGAAGAGCATATTGGATAAAAAGATTATCAGTTCATTACTGCCTGATTCCCCTAATCATTTTAACTACTCTTGTTTGAGAAAACAAGAATGAAAGTAATAATGGAAACAGGAAGAAAGAAAATGGAAAACATCTCTTCCAAGTTGACTTTCTTATTCAAGCTCCTGCTCTGATGCTTTGCTCTTGCTCGGTTGTCAGCTCTCTCTCTGCTTCGATGAATGGAGATGGTGGTGGTTGATCAGGAGATGAATGAAAATGATTAGGCGTTTGCGAGGTCGGATGGTGTGGGAGGAGGGATCTTGAATGGATGAGTCTGGAATGGGATTGGATATGGGAAAAATGCATGTGCGGGAAGAATTGGTGAGTGTTGTAAATGATCCTCTGCCACTACTCCCCCCCCCCCCCGTTCTGAAATGGTGTATATGGTTCTTGAATATCCTCCTCCTCAAATAAATGCCTCTCTCTCCCCCTTTTGCCATGTAGCACATCCCCTCTTAATAGATTCAAATGCCTCCTCCACACAAAACAAAAATAATAATAATAAACTTAATTTAAAACAGCAATTTAAGAATACAAATATGCAAATAAATAAATAAAAATATAACTACTTAAAGGGATACTATATACAATTATTAAAATTTTCTCAAAAAAAATATATACATGCAAATTTACAATTATTAAAACATGTACATTTAAAAAAATGAATATACAAATTTTATTATATATTAAATTAAAACCTAATTAGTATATTAGAAAAAAAAATTTACAAAATTATGTACTTAAAATAAAAAGAAATAAAAATATAAAAATAAATAAATATATATATATATATATGTATTTTTATTATTAAAATTATATATGTTAATAATAATAACATTATTATTATTATTATTATTATTATTATATATTGTAAATTATGTTATATATAATAAAATAAAAGAGGTAGGAGAGGGGGGAGGAATGGTGATAGGGAATAAAGGTGAGACAGGAGGTGGGATGACAGCAGCGGAGGGAAGGGGTGGGGCAGGCGGTGTCTCGGAACTAACGGCCAGAGGGGGGAGCGACGGTGAGACAACTCACCGTTGGAGGAATGGTGGAAGTGGGAGACACCGCCAGGAAATCTGGCAGTGTGATGGAGATGCGGATAGGGCTGGCGGTGTGTCAGGAGAAACCGTGGAGAACCTAGCGGTGTGTGGGAGTCACCACCAGCCAAGGTAAGGGCTGGCGGTGCACGCGGTGTCTTGCTGATGCACCACCCGGAACCTGCAACAAAAATCAACAACACCACGAAATGAAAAATTAATAATCAATTGATTTATTAAACTAAAAATAATCAATTTCTAAAACAACAACAAAGATAAAAATTAAAACATTAAGAATTTTAATTTATTATATACAAAATTGACTTCATTGCAATTTATTCAATCGCATATTACAAATTATTCAATTAATTTAAAAAATAATAATTAATAATAAAAAACCCAGTTTGGTTAAGTTAATTAACAAATTAATTAATTAAAGAATTAAATAAATTAAATAATTAAATTAAAATTAAATTGTTAAAATAAATTTAATTATTTAAAGAACTAAAAAAAGTGGAAAATTATTTATTTACAGGTGAATTAATTATATTAAAGAATTAACTAAAACAATTACTTAAAAAAGAAAAGAAATAATGAAAGAATAGAAATAATGAAAGAATAAAAAGAATTAAAACTTATAATTTAAATAAAAACAAAAGAATAAAAAATGAAAGTTAAAACAGAATTAATTATTTATTTTAAGAATTATTCAAAATGACAAAAAATAATCAACAAAATACATGAATTTCATAGAAAAATGATTATTTTACCAATCATCAACAAAAACACAACAATTATTAATTATTTTACAAAATACATTATTTTGATATTAAAAAGTCAATAAAAATATAAAAAAGGGTTGTGGAAAAGACTGTAAAAACACAGCCACATCAAATTATCTTGCACTTAAATAATTGTTTTTCTTCAAATAAATTCATGCTTTTGACTTTATAAAACAAAAGGAATGATTTGTCATAGTAAGTTAAAAAAGAGCATTTTATGACTATTAAATATAGAGGAATGGAAACAGTCTTTTCAAAGATGCTCAAAAGAAAGTGGTGCCTAAATTCAAAAACACATTGGAAATTAAAGGCACACTGAGTCATCCGATTTCAAGAATGTCATGACTCCTATAAGAAATAACTTACTGCCCCATATCAATTCTAGTTCAAGTTCCAAATCATTGACTGGTGACAGGTTAAATCACGTGGATTTAAAACCATAACAAAAGAAACCTTCAATTTTCACTTTCTCCTAGGTTTCATTTTTTTTATTTCCTAAGTCTAGGTTTCTCAGGGGCATGAACTATGGCTTGTGGCACATTCAGATGTTGAGTCTCAGATAAGTTTTCCAAATATTTCATTTTTGTTTTCCTTTTTTTATGTAAAGAACAATGTTTGTGGATTTCTGAAATTGGTGTTTCAAGTTATGCCTTATAAGTCCTAGTGTGCATCCAGTTTAAGCAACAGTTTTGATATCACGACCCGTCCTCGGGGCCCGTGCCGTGACTACCCCAAGCCCGCATTCCATAGGCCAGGGGCTGGCGACTAGCACCAAGGCATAATTCCCGGTAAAAAGGGAAGACATTGCCTTTGTAAAATAAACAAACACCACAGGGCAAGCAAACAGTAGAAGTAAACACTAAGTAAAAACTGGGTACAACAGTAAGTGCGGAAAAGTAAGTGGGTCAGTATACAAATCCAAACTGAAAGTAAAGTACAACTAGAAAGGGAAAACAACAACTAAAAGTAAAGCCGCAGCCTCGAGCCGTCCACTGGAAGTCCCACCTGAAGGGTGAGTACAGATAGCCTCCACAGCTCCTCGGGTCCAGCCGTCCGCACCGAGTACGTCCCGCCCAGTGGTCCACCTCCAGGTACCGTCCTGCTCCGCAAGCCTCAACCATGATCAGCGCTGTCTGTCGTCTGCAACCAACACAACGTAGTGTGGGCATAGCCCATGCAGGGGTGAGTATAAGCTACTCAGTAGAGACCCCGAGACCCCCGAAGGTCTCCCAGAATCCACCACTACAAAAAAACTGGGTTTAGCGGCGGTTTTGTGGCGGCGGTTCACAAAACCGCCGCTAAACATTTTCGGTGAAGGTTTCGCGGCGGTTTTTAATAAACCGCCGCGAAACCCAAATTTTTTCAGAAACACCGCGACCCTTTCCCCCTCCCCAACCGCGTTCCCCAAACCCTCCCCGATCCCCCCCGGCCTCGGCGACCACTGCGCCCCCCGCACCCTCCGGCGACCCCCGCACTCCCCGCGCCCTCCGGTGAAGCCCTCCGGCGAAACCCGCACTCCCCGCGCCCTCCGGCGAAGCCCTCCGGCGAAACCCGCACCCCCCTATGCCCCCCCTCGACCACCGGTGACCCCTCGAATATATATTATTGTTTTTAGTTTAATTCTTAACCACTGATCTAGTTTCCCTGTATATTCATCATGCTTAATTAGGTACTGCATATTTGTTTTTTTTTGTCTCATTCCACGGAAACATGGACCTCTGATTTATTGAGTGGTTATTTTATATTTTTGTGTGGAAGTCTTAAGTCTTAATTTTATTTATTTTGAAAACCAATTCCCATGAGTTCCTATATGATTCCTTAGAACTAGTATCTAGACTAATGATATTAAGAGTGTGCCTTGGGTATGTCATGGGCCAACTCTAGTGCCCAGGTCATTGGTGACCCAAAGTTGGTTCAAGAAAAAAATAGTATTACAACCTAGGTAATTAAGAGATATTATGTACCAAGATCCCATTTGATATTTGTATAGTAATTATAGATTATATATATAGATGTAATAAAATGATAGGAAGGTGTGGGGGGATCCCCATGAGATCTTTCTCATTCACTTGGGATATACTTCTTTATACCCCCCTGATTTTTCCATTATATGTTTTTATTATTTTATTTTCATAAAAAGTTGAATTTATAGATTTCTATGAAGTTTTATATGGTTGATAATATTGATGTGATGATTTTGGGTGAGGTCTTAGACATTATTTAAGATTCAAACTTTAGTGTGGGATCCTTATTTGGTTAGACTAGGATGACATAAATCTAGATTAACCATTGGTGCGTCATCTCATTTGGTATGGTTTATTGAAATGGTTGGGTAGTTGGTCTACTCAAGGGTAAGAAGTACTCATGGTTGAAATCATTTTATAAGGGATCCCTTAGTCTTTTTTAAAAATAGAAGGGTTTTTATGGTGTTTTTTTATAAAAATGGAAATGTTTATATATTTGGAAACAGTTAATGGAAAATATTGATTATTTATTTAATTTTTAATATCTATATTTTGTTTTAGGAAAATGCCATGGGTTTAGGTAATGTTTTATAAAATGAATTTAATGTTTTTGGTTTATCATTTATATGGGGTACATGATATTTTTGAGGGATATCCTACTTTTTTCCTTTAATATCCCCTATATTCCCATATTGGTCAACATTTAGATTATATACAACACAAAAATGTAAATAAAATACCTCCTTCTTTACATGTTGTGAATCATAGTCTCATATGTGAAGCTATAAAGGAGGTGTAGCTATCCGGTGGTTGGTTGGATCTTGGATTTTTTAGGGGAAACATGGAGGTTCTATTTGGGTGATTTATTAGATAGATAAATATTTAGTTGGGAGATCTTTAATCCAATGGATTTATTAATCTGAGTGTGTCTACATAGGGTTATCCATTTCTTTTTACCAATATTGCAAGAGTGAGTTATTGATTTTATATTATCTATTATAAATTAAATCATGTTACTCTTAATAATTGGTATCCTTTTCTATGAATTTATGATTTATTCAATCAGTTTAGAGATTCTTTATAGATTTTGAAGATTGTTCATCGATTAGGTTATCAGCGGTTAAAGGTTTGAGCTAAAGGTGTGTCCAAGATAGAATTTCAAACACTATATAGTAATTTTGTGTTTTTGGTAATTCTATTTAGGGTAATGGAGAAACCATTTGTATTTATAACATTGATAAACCATTTTTTATCCTTTTTTTCATTCGGGACTATATTTATCAATGATATATCGGTATGATCATGATCCTATGAGGAGCATGAAGAATAGTTGGTTATGTTCTTAGACACATTGAGATATCATCATTTATATGCCAATATATTGAAATGTTATTTCTATAATCAATAGGTGACATTTTTTGGTCGTGAGTTCTCTAAATCTAGGATATTAGGGGATATTGAGAAAGTAGAATCTATAATTTCTTAATAGATTCATACTAATATTGTTGAGATTCATATTTTCATTGGTCATGTGGTTTCTTATTCTTGAATTATCTTGGAGTTTTCTCACATATTCATTAAAAATATAGTATTGACTTGGAATGGAGTGAATTTTTAGTGGGATGATAAATAAAAAGATTCATTTTATGAGCTAAAAAATATATTGACATCTACACCTATTCTTATTTGACCAAAGCCAAGGTTGCATTATAAGGTCAATAATGAGGCCTCCAATGTGATGTTAAGATTTATGTTGATATGGAGGAATGAGTTTTAGTAAATGGGTCTTGAAACTTATAATAAAGGTCATGTCATTATAGAAACCTTGACCATCACTTTATCTTTATTTTTTTATTTAAAGAAGGTATGATTTCATATTATGTGTATTGGGTTTTCCATGAATGGTGTTATAGTATGGATTTCATACCTAGGTATATGCTTAGTGAGAATTCTCTATTGTATTTTCATGGGTGTAATTTTTTTATTGACCTCGACACCCCCCACGCCCCCCGTGGCCTCCGGCGACCCCCACACCCCCCGGCGCCCCCCGCGACCCCTTTTGACTTTGGTAATTTTTAGTTCTTCCTTGATTCTTTGATTGATTCTCATAAACGACGGATAAGTCATGCATAGTAATTGTGGATTATTTATTTTTGTGTTTTATATATTTCTCCTACATTTATTCATGTATTCATTACTACAAGTGAGAATATCCATCCACAATTTGAGTAATTTCTTGGAATTTATATTGAGCAGTTGGTTCCTTTGGGATATCACTTAATATTATTTACACCTCAACTCTTTCCAAGAATATAGATATGTTCAATAGATTAAATCCCATCCTATAGACCAATTTCAATTCCAATGGTTTATTTTACAAAAATCCATGTGACTTCTCTCCCGTGTAAATTTGGTCCATAACGACATGTGTTATCATGGATAATGAATTAATTAGGTGCTTCATGTTCTGTAAAAATATCCCATTGGAAACCATAAAAAATAGTTGGATAGATAGTGTTATGATAAGTGTGTAACCCGATATTCTTATTTCTCCTCAATGAGGTGTTGACGCTGTCTCTTATGGACCAGACTTGTTCGGTTGGTCTGAAGTGGTAAATGTGATCAATGAACCATCTTTATTATATTATGCATACTTTATGATAAATGGTTCATCTTTATTATATTATGTTTATGTAATCTTACACTATCGTATATTTTGTGTAGGCACATTGTGATATACATGGATAAAAGCTGGATCACATTACCGAGGAACACACCTCAATATGTTAAGGGTTTGAATGAGTTTTTAGATTTTGCAATTTCTAATCGATCCGTTGAAGGGAGAATAATATGTCCATGTCCTAAATGTAAATTTAGAACATGGTTGAAGAGAGATGAAGTTTATGAACATTTAATTCTGAAGCAATTCCCTGATCAATATTTGTGTTGGATTTGGCATGGAGAATCAAACAATACAGAAAGATTGAGGACTGATGTTAATCCACAGAATGAGGTCCCAAGTTTGTCGCCAATGGAAAATGAAATTCAAAACCTCATAAATGATGCATTCGGCACTGCAAGACACCACTATGAGCATCAAAACATATCAGAACAACCAGAAGAGGGTGGTACAAATTGCAACGTGACAAGTGATGTTTTTGAGACTGTAACACAAGCAGATCAAGATTGTAACATATCATTGGATCCTCCTCTTGATTCTGTGGAGCCAAATGTAAGGGAAAACTTCAGTGAGGAAAATGCGTTTCATGATTTATTTGACGATGGAAATCAAGATTTGTATAGTGGGTGTTTGAAATATTCAAAGCTTTCATTTCTGCTGAAGTTGTACCATATCAAATGTCTATGTGGAATTACAAATAAGGCAATGTACATGTTATTGGAATTGATTCGTGATGCATTTCCTGAAGAAAAAATCCCAGAATCGTTTTATGAGATGAAAAAAGTTGTAAACAAGCTTGGTCTGAATTATAAAAAAATACATGCGTGTCCCAATGATTGTATGCTTTATTGGGGAGAGGATTCAAGTAGACAGAATTGTAAGAAATGTTCTTCTTCTAGATGGCAGTCAAAAGGTGATGTTGGAAGTATGACTGAACATAATTTCATGGAGAAGAAGAAAAGGAACACACCTGCAAAAGTTTTTCGTTACTTTCCTTTGAAGCCTCGATTGCAAAGATTATTCAGGTCATCAAAAACCGCCTAACACATGAAGTGGCATTCTGTAGATAATAACAATGATGGGTTAATGATACATCCATGAGATTCCCAATCGTGGAAGACATTTGATTCATTACATCCAGATTTCTTAGCTGATCCTAGGAATGTTCGATTGGGATTGGCTGCCGATGGATTCAACCCATTTGGGACTTTGAGTACGAGTTATAGCATTTGGCCAGTTGTTTTGATCCCTTATAATCTGCCTCCGTGGATGTGTATGCAACAAACATCTTTTATCATTTCGATGATTATTCCTGGAAAACAAATGCCTGGAAATGATATTGATGTATACCTGCAGCCTTTGATTGAAGAATTGCAGGAGTTATGGAGAAACGGTGTTGAGACATTTGATGTTTCTTCTAAAACAATGTTCAAAATGCATGCTGCATTAATGTGGACCATTAGTGACTTACCTGGGCTTGGGAATTTATCTGGTTGGAACACTTATACGGGTTTGGATTGTCCTGTTTGTAACTTTGATTTCGAGCCCAAACGGCTACCTCACAGTAGAAAATGGTGCTTCTTGTGTCATCGAAGATTTCTTGATGCATCTCATAGATTTCGGTTGAACAAATCAAAATTTAATGGTTCCATTGATCGTAGACCACCTCCAAAGTTGTTAACCGGTTCTGAAATATTGACACAGCTTGAAAATGTTAAAACAGAATTTGGGAAGGTTCATCATTTGACTGATAGCGGAAAACGAGTGCGAAGTGCATCGTCAAGTGAAATCAGAACGCAACAATGGAAGAAAAAAAGTATATTCTTCAAACTTCCGTATTGGGAATTTAATTCTTTGCACCACAATCTTGATGTGATGCATATTGAGAATAATGTATGTGATAATTTGATTTTCACATTACTTAATGAGCATGGAAAGTCGAAGGATCATCTCAATGCTCGCAAAGACTTATAAGTAATGAACATAAAATGTGATCTCTGGCCAGATGAGAATGAAAAGTATGCTCCTGCCATTTTTTCAATGAAAAATAGGGATAAAGATGCGTTCCTTCGAATTTTAAAGAATGTGAAAGTATCTGATGGGTATTCGAGTAACATCTCGAGGTGTGTTGATTTGAAGAATCGTAAGTTATATGGATTGAAAAGTCATGATTCACATGTTTTGTTACAACAGTTACTACCATTGGCATTGCGTACATTATTACCTGAAAAAGTTACTGTTGTTGTACTGCAATTCTGCACATTTTTCAGGAAATTATGTGAGAAAACTCTACATCCTTTACAGCTTGACAACCTACAGGAGAGGTTTGTATTGACCCTTTGTGCAATGGAGATGATCTTTCCTCTATCGTTTTTTACTGTCATGATGCATTTAACTATGCATTTGGTTGACGAAGCTAAATTAGGAGGCCCCGTTCATTATCGATGGATGTATCCAATTGAGAGGTATTTTATTTATATGTTTCCAGTTAAGTAAACAATATTTGGAATTTAAATAAATGCATAATATTATTATTATTTTTCACAGATATCTTGGGAATTTGAAAGCATACGTGAGAAATAAAGCTCAACCAGAAGGCTCTATTGCTGAAGGCTATTTGGCCGAGGAGTGTCTCACCTTTTGTTCCAGATATTTGGATGATATTGAGACAAGATTTAATCGATTTGGACGTGTTGACGACACATCAACTCAATCTCAAATGCATCAGAAATCAAAAATATTTCCTGCTATTGGCCGATCAGTTGGGAGGACCTCATACACGACACTGACATAATTGGAGTTATTACAGGCACATAGATATGTGATACTGAATAGTGAAATTGCAGATCCATTTATTGAAGAGTTGATGATACAAACAAAGAGACGAATGAGAGGCCGAACACGAAATGAAAAAGATATAATGAAATCTGTGAATAAAGATCTGGTAGAATGGTTTTCACAACGTGTAAGTTTATAAATATTGCAATAAATACGAATATTAGTTTGACACATACAATTTGAAAATCTATTAAATTATATTTTTATTCTTCAGATCATGAATACTGATACTTGAGAAGACTTGTCAGAAGATTTGAAGTTTCTTGCTAGAGGTCCTATAAAACAAGTTAGAAAGTTCGACGCTTATAATGTGAATGGTTTTAGATTTCGTACAGTCGATCGAGAAATGGGTTTGAAAACACAGAATAGTGGTATATTTACATTTGCTGAAGTGGAATACTATGGAAAGTTGCATGATATTATTGAATTAAACTACCACGGGCATTTTTCTGTTGTTTTATTCAAATGCAAATGGGTCGATATTATCAGAGGTGTTAAAAGAGATTCCTTGCAATTTACTTCTGTAAACTTCTCTCGCTTGATGGATGTTGGTGATCGTGAACTGCATGATCCATATATCTTAGCATCGCAGGAAAAAATGGTATATTATGTGAATGATGTTGTGGATGAAGGGTGGAGTGTAGTTACTCACGTAATACAAAGAGATTTGTATGATATGGGTGATGAAGTGGAAGATTTGACCTCTGCAATTGAATTTCATCAACAACAGGAAGCAGAATTATTTGTCCATCATGATATTGAAAATATTAGTCTAGCAAGGATGAATGAAGTGGATGAAGCAATGGAGTAGGAAACCGACATGATTGAAGGGGAAAATGATTGTATGTACAATTATGTATTCATTCAGCAACCACTTGTTTCATTTCTGTAGTCATTCATTATCATTGTTATATATATTTTGTTTGTTAGTACTGGGCATCTATTATCATTTTTAATTTTTTTTCTGCATAAATTTTTTGAAATATATATTCTGAACTTAATTTTATTTGATTAAATGACAGGAATGCCAAGGAAGAAGCGGTACACCATTTCATCTACTTCTGCGATAGATGACGATCCGTCTGTCCCCACGGCATCTGAGGCAGTAGCTGCCTACATCCCTACATCATCTCCCCCTGCACCATCTCTGACACCGTCAGTGGATGTCTCATTAGAGGATGAGTCATCGCCTCCCCCTACAGGAGCCTCAGCAGCGGGGCAGCGACACGCCCCTTCCAGTTCATCACAGACATTCTGGAGGGTCACAGTCATAGGTACAAATTTTAATTAAATTAATTTATTGCATTTTGTTTATATTAATTGTTTGCTAATTGCAGATGAAAAAAATGCAACCGTGGAAAAATGATTAAAAAGTTCTGATGTTTGGAACATAAATGACGAGAAGATAGTGGTGCCATTTGATTCTTATGGGGTCCCGACGGATGACGCCGCAGGTTTACTTGGTCAGATTATAGGTCAGCTGGCAGCGGAGCCCATTTCCCTGCCTATTTCATATGATGATTGGAGGCATATGCCTCCAAACTGGAAAAATGAAGTTTTTGATTCTCAGATAAAGGTAATTTTATTACTTTATGGTTTAATTGAATGTCATGTTACTAATATATTCAAAATGAATTTCTGTATACAGATGATCTTCCACTTTACCGTTGCTGATGTGATAGCACGGAAGTGGACATTGAAAAATCTTGGAAAAAAATGGAAAGATTTCAAATGGAGGTTGTGGTGTGATGCCAATGATACTTCGTTGACCATGCAACAGATGTCTGAGAAGCTACCCAGTGGGGTACCGAAAGAACAGTGGAAAGTTTTTTTCGATAGCCATCGTGATGAGAAGCGGATGGTATTGAAATATATATTATTATATTATCCTCATTTTACATTTATACATGTACATGAAGAGGAGATAGACATTGAATACATTACTGTTAAATTGAATTTTATTTATTTCAGGATCTCTCAAGACAGAATGCATCAAACCGGGCAAAACAAGTCATCCCGCACACTGCGGGCTCAAAAAGCTTTTCTAGAAGCCGAATGTCATTAGTAATATTTTAATTAGTTTTAATATTTATAAGACAATATTATCTATTTAACATATTTAATTGTTGATTTATATTTGTTTAATGCAGTCACAGAGTTTAGGGCATGAAGCATCCCGAACAGAACTGTGGCTGGATGTTCATAAAAAAACAGATGGAAGTTTTGTTAATGAACCTGCCAGAGAAGTTGGGGTATGAAGTCAATTATTTATTACAATAACTTATTATCAGTTTTTACTGTGTTAATATATATTGATATTTGATTTATAGGTAAAAATTAAAGAAATATGGGATGTCAATCCTGAGCAATCCTACTCAGTCTCCCAGGATGACCCGGTTGGTAAAGTCCTTGGGAAGGAACATCCTGGTAGAGTGCGCGGGATGGGTTTTGGACCCGTACCATCTGAGGTATTTGGCAGGCCATCAGGGATTTCAGCTACATCTACTCCTGGTTCTGGTCATTTCATACCTGAAGATACTCAGAGGGAGATGTCTTCTCTACGAAACACAGTTCATCAGTAGGGGGATCAGATATCTGCTTTGCAGAAAGAGTTGCTTGAAATACGTCAGCATATGAGCAGATATGCCCCCGGTGGTAGTGCATCGGCTAGTGGTGAGCAGGTAAATCACAAAAAAATCAAAATCATTTAGTTTTCACACTTTTATTGGTTTTAAGTTTAATTATAAATATGCAACAATATTTAATTTTCAATATAATGTTCTTATAGGTGGCAGCAGGTAGTGGAGATGAAGGTGGAGAGGGTGACGATGCAGCATCAGATGATGAGTAGTAGTGTTGTTGATGTGTTGAACAAGTATGAGAGCGGTTGGTTTGTATATGTAACATGTATATGGCACATAGTTGCCACCAAACATTTCCATGTCCTAACATTTTTTTGATTTCTCATGTTTACTTCTATGCAGTTTATTTATTTATGATGTTTCATTTTATGTATTGATTTCTCAAGTGTGGTATACATCATTCCATTTAGGCCTGTGTTTGAATTGGTACCACATCCAATGAGAATACCATATATGTAACCCATATTCATACCATTTCTACTATATAGCAGCATTCGGGGAGCCCCATTGTGTAAGCTC
Source organism: Viscum album (assembly GCA_963277665.1). Classification (NCBI taxonomy): domain Eukaryota; kingdom Viridiplantae; phylum Streptophyta; class Magnoliopsida; order Santalales; family Viscaceae; genus Viscum; species Viscum album. The sequence goes on from OY728152.1 coordinate 747,257,736, forward strand.
GATTCATACCATAACTGATTCATAGAAGTACCTAGGCAGTCCAACTGTGTAAGTCCCATTCATATCATTGTTGCTCCATAGCAGCACATGGGTATCCTAGCTGTGTAAGCCCAATTAATACCATCACTATCAAGGCCCAATGAGCCACAACACATTACACAGGCATGAAGAAATTCCCACCTGACAGGCTAATCTTAGACTATACAACCAACATACCAATTATGCTGATAAAGAACTCACGCTCTTACTGACATGGAAAGAGTGTATCTTGGAAGCCTCCCACAATACCTAACTTTAACCGTTATCAGTATAACATGAATCTAAGCATGTATACACTCTATTAGAACACCTAATATGCATCATTACAATAACATCCAAATAATCATAGTTTAACTTAACTTATCCCCCAAATAACCATGTCAATTATTCATGTTATACTTAACAAAACACAAGCACTACCCATGCTTTTACATTCACAATACCAAATACAATGATATTACTAACTGAATACCAAACCACAATCCACCTATATACCATCACTATAGAACAAAGTGTCTAAACTTACTTTCATTTTTTTAATGAACTCATAGACCTAGGATAAGTCCTCTCTTGGATTACATACATAGAAGAAAACCCTCATCAGGTGGAAATGAGAATCGTTATTTCACTTGATTAGAACACTCCAATCACCAATATCCCAAGATACATCTCAATATTACTAGTCTCTCTCAACCCTAGTTCACATGTCACATCCTATATAGGATAGAACTCATGGAGAAGCATCTATGAACCCATCTCAAATATCACAAGGAAAATCATAGGCCAATATACCCACTCGAGGGTTCTCATGCATATCACAAATCCCATACCCAATCCAACTATGAAATCTAGGTTACTAATCCTAACTAGAAATCGACACACCATACTTCCCCTGAAGGATAAAGATCACATACATGCACATATATATTAATGACATTATATTATGATAATAACTATTGTGAAAAATCAATATCATTTGGTTTGGTTAAGTATAATTCCACCAATAAGGTATTTAGGAAAACATTAGATAAGTTGTTGAAATTTTAAAAAACTCAAACCTATTTTCTTTAACGAAGTCAATAACAACTATATCATGATGCATCCCATCCAACCTGCAACATGATGACCATCTTGGGATGTATACATGAAACTCTTATCTCATATCCAATGACATAACTCAAATCCTCAATAGGAATCATGTATAACCTACAAGATCATAAACCATACTCTCTCAAGCACCATGCACGGTTAGCGTGTTTTCCAACCTAAAACACACGCCAATTCACAAGTTACCCATTTTCTATAGTAGGCATTAACAACCAACCCAAAACACACAACAAACCATACCATAACATACATTCTATAACTACTCAAACATCCATCTTTGGAACAAATTCTATACCCATATAAACATAATTTGTTCTATCCCATAACACAAATCCATTGTTAAAAAAACTCAACCCATATCACAATCCACCCATGAATGTTATATCGGCCAACTTAGAGCATAACCAATTACATATCATTACACATCACCATGGTTAGCATGATCACATAAATTGTATCAAAATTCATATTCATTTATTATATAGAGTATTAGTATCCATATAATATAAATCAACCCTTCTTAAAACACATAAGAAATTAAAGAAGCTAAAAACACATATACATCTTGGGGGTCACATGGATTGGTTACTCACCAAATTGTGATACATACCTTTCCTTAGGTTGGACTCCATAACATGCAACATTTGCTCATATCCTATTTTTCAATGAATACTACCATATTATTTGTTTGTATGGTGTCTCCTGTTCAATATTCTGGTTTGATTTGTTTTTCAGGGCAGTAGTGTGGTAGGAGCAGAATTTTTTTTTTCCAGGTCAACATTTAGCGGCGGTTTTAACCGCCGCTAATGCCTTACTGGTCAGCATTTAGTGGTGGTTATAACCGCCGCTAATGCCTTATTGGTTAGTATTTAGCGGCGGTTATAACCGCCGCTAAATGTATTATGTTTAAATTTAGCGACGGTTTTCACCTCCACGACATAGGCGCATCAAAGGCCAGAATATAGCGGCGGTTAAAACCGCCGCGAAAAAAAAAGTGTCATCTACGCATAAAACTGCCGCTAAATGGTCAAAAACCGTCGCGAAAAGAGGCATCTACGACGCTTTTCTTAAACCGCCGCGAAATAGTAAAAACCGCCGCTAATAGATTGCCGACGCCCAATTTCGTGGCGGTTTTTGTAAACCGCCGCCACACCCTATAGCGGCGGTTTAAACCACCGCCAAATGAAAAAAAAACCGCTGCTAGGGGCCGGTTTTGTTGTAGTGCACAAAGGATAATCCACAAAGGAAAGATGCAATCACGAAGTAACATCTGACACTGCTTAGGTATATGCCCATACATATACCTATGTTATCAATTCCAGGTTCGGCTCCAACATCCGAGCCCAAGTACAACACAGTCCACACAGGAAGCAGAACGAAATCCACACAGGATAGCACAACACAATCCACAAAGGAAAGTAAAACAGGATTCAGCTCACACAGGTATACTTCTTCGTATGACGATAGAGATGATCAGATAGATCCACTGATTCATCTATGTCGTCGGACCCACAAAAGATCGATAGGTACTAACCCCCACAATGACCCACAAAGGATCTGACCCACACAGGATCGATAGGTAACTAACCCCTGCAATGACCCACACAGGATCGAACCCACAAAGGATCTGTAGGCGCTGACCCACACAGGACCACTGAGCGCTGACCCACACAAAATCGGACCCACACAGGATTTGTAACACTGATCCACGTAGGATCGCTGAGTGCTGTAGTCGTCGCTGTCGAATCCACTGAGGATCTCTGCACAGTCGTCGTTGTTGTCGCAGTCGCAACCAGCACTAGGGTTCCCGCACACAGCAAGTTCGTTCGGGAGGGTCCGCTCCACGAGTCGAGAGGCTGATACATCAACTGACACATAGTCCAGATTTGATGTATCCAAAAGTTCTGTATCGTCAACAGGAACTCAACATCGCAGACAGCGCGTCAATCGGACGCTCGGTCTGAGAGTTATTGGTTTTTTCGTCATAGGGGCCCGGTTGGTTTTTAAGTCAAACAAACCCAACAGTACTCCACCTGCGTCCAAACCTCGGGCGTAGTAAGCCAAAAGATCCGTCTCACTTAGAGGAATCCATCAAAGTCGACGGAACGTCAATCGGACGTCCGGAACTCAAGTTATAAGCATTTCTGCTACGAGGGCCCGGTTGGTTTTGTGTACGAACCAACCCGGCCGAACCCAAACTATTCCGAAACCTTGAGTGTAATATGTCAAAACGACCGTCTCGATCCAAGGATAACATCGCTGCTGACAGTGCATCGATCGGAGGTCCTTAGCCCAAGATATGAGCAAAAGACCGAAAAGGGTCCAGAAACGGAGGGTCTGGGCCCGGACCGACCCAGCCCAACCCCCCACTGGATCGGCCCGAACCAGGTCGACCCGACCCGGGTCCGGGTCCGACCCGGATGGTGCGGCCCGGCCCGGCGCGGCCTGGGCGCGGCTCGGCCCGGCTGGCGCGGGCGCGGCCCAGTCGCCAGGCGGCTCGGCCGTAACGGCCGAGCGGTGCGCAAGGGGGGCACCGCCCCCTTGAATGATCCACGACCTCGCGTGGGGGGCCGCCTCTCACCAACAGACGCGGCCGGGGTGCCGCGTCCCGCCTTGGCCGGTCCCGCGCGGTCGCGGGACGGCCGTTCTGCCGCCGCGGCTTCAGCCGCGGCGGTTCTCCCCGGCGGCGCGCCGGGCGCCGCCGCCGGCGCCGCCGTGCCGCGCGTGGCATGCCGGCAGCTTGCTCCGCGGACCACCGGACGAGTTCCGGTGGTTGGAATTGCACGCCACCTTCGCCAATGGCCCTCCCGGGGTCTGTCCTTCACTACGAGGACCTCACATCGCCCGTGCGGCTTGTTTTGACGTCGTCCGCCGTTCCGCACACCAAGAACGAAAAGGGCGGTGGGTTCTGACTTGTTCGTTGGTCCGCACCCACCGCGTTAGCGGTTTTAAAAGTCTCACAACAATTATTTAAACAAACCGCAGATATAAATCACAAAGATTTAAATAAAACAACCCCTACCTCAATGTTATCGTCGAACGTGAGTTCGTCGCGGATTTAACTGTGGCAGAAGAAGAGGATCGTCGCGTCGCGGAAGGGGCGTCGCTGTCGTCGCGGTACACGGCGTTGCGTAGAGAATCTCCGAGGATTAAAATCACACATATTTAATTGCACCATTTAAACCCATGTTGAGGATATAATTCACAAATAATTAAAAGAGCCGCAACCCCCTACCTCAATCGGTTGTTGATTGAAAATTGTCGCGGGGAAGGAACGTCGCGGAAGAAGCGTCGCGGAAGGAGGATCGTCGGCGTCGCGGAACACGGCGTCGCGTCATCGATCTCCGAGGGTTCGGCATTCTTCATCGCCCTTCGTCGAAGGCCGACGTTTTTCGCGTTCTTCACGTTCTTCGCGTTCTTCGCGTGTTTCGCGTTCTTCGCGAAGGAGGATGAAGATCTTCAAGCTTTAGAGCTTTCCCCAAATCCTCTCAACAAGCAACCCTTCAACAAAAAGTGTTGGTCTTATTTTATTCTCATGCCAACGATTAGAAATTCAAAGTTAAGGAATGAACCATTAATTCGATGAATTAATGGTAACGACTTAACTGCCCAATTAATAGGGGCGTTTAGAATTTAAGTAAACGCACCAGTTGACTTTATTTAAAAGAGGTTTTCGCGGGTACGTTACTTAGAAGGGAAGAAATGGTGGGGCTCGTGCGGGCCCCACCTTACAAATATCCTACCAAGTGGGTAGGATATTTTGGGTTCCACCCTATTCGCTTAACTTAGCTTAAGTGACTTTAAGTGGCTTTAAGTGAAATAAAGTAATGTTGTCGCACCACTTTATTTTATTTCTTAACTTAACCCCAAAAAATTAAAAACCACACCCGAGAAAACGAAACTCCAGAAATGGCGTTTATAAGAAAATACTGGCGTTGCGATTCCATCGGTGCCCTTGGAATTCGATTCCGAGCACCGGTTCAAAAGTTAGAAAAGCCCGCTCGTTCGTTCACTGAACGTACCTGAGCTAAACTTCAGAAAATGATTCCGGGCACACCGGGCATCGGAATCAGGTGCCGTCAGAAACTGCGTTCTTTTAAAATTCCAAAGAAAATTAAGAAAAAAAATTCCCTTGAATTTTACGGGTCTTTACATCACTCCCACCTCAGGGCTTTACATCCCTGTAAAGATATATCATAAACTAGGGAAACAAATGTGGGTACTGAGCATTCATCTGAGCCTCCCGCTCCCAAGTGCTCTCCTGGAGGTTCCCGTGCTGCCATCTGATGCGCACTAGAGAGATAGATCATCCACTTAGGACCCACTTATGTCGATCCTCAATCTCCACTGGGACCTCCGCAAAAGTCGCCCCATCATCAACGTCCAGCTCCCCATGGTCAATGATGTGCGTCGGGTCGTGCACGTATCTACTCAGCTGAGATACGTGGAAGACGTCGTGCACCCGGTGCAACTGAGGTGGTAGAGCCAGGCGATAAGCCACCTCACCAATCCTGCTGAGGACCTGGAAGGGTCCGATGAAGCGCAGAGATAACTTGCCGCCTCGGCAAAACCTCCGTAATCCACGTCGAGGTGAGACCCGCAAGAAGATGTGGTCGCCATCCTCGAACTCTAGTGACCTTCACCTCCTGTCAGCATAAGACTTCTGTCAGCTCTGAGCTATCCTCATCCGCTCCTGGATGACCTGGACCTTCTCTATCATGGCCTGGACCATCTCCGGTCCCACAAGTGCTGACTCCCCAGGGTCTGTCCAGCACAAAGGAGATCTGCAAGGTCGGCCGTACAATGCCTCATATGGTGTCATCCCGATGGTGGAGTGGTAGTTGTTGTTGTACGCGAATTCCACCAAGGGTAGGTGGTCCTTCCAGCTACGACCAAAGTCGAGGACACATACGCGGAGCATGTCCTCGAGAGTCTGAATGGTCCTCTCCGTCTGACTACCCGTCTGAGGGTGAAAGACGGTGCTTAGACGTAGCTGCATCCCGAACGCCTCCTGCAACCCCTTCCAAAGCCGGGAAGTAAAGCGAGCATCTCGATCGGAGACGATAGATGATGGCACACCGTGAAGCCGTACAATCTCCTGAATGTAGAGACTTCCCAAGCTCTCCACTGAGTCCTGCTCTCTGATGGGTAAGAAGTGTGCCGACTTGGTGAGTCGGTCGACAATCACCCAAATGGAGTCGTGACCTTTGGAAGTGTGCGGAAGTCCAGTCACGAAGTCCATAGATATGCCGTCCCACTTCCACTCCGGGACCTCCAATGGTTGTACCAAGCCTGCTGGTACCTGGTGCTCTGCCTTCACCTGCTGACAGGTGAGGCATCGAGAAACGAACTCCGCCACAGCCTTCTTCATGCCCGGATACCAGTGCTGTTGTCTGAGATCCTGGTACATCTTCACCACTCTAGGATGTACCGCCAAAGGGGAAATGTAAAACTCCCTCAACACCTCCTCCTGTAAAGAAACTGGTACCAAGGTACGTCCTCTAAAAAGGACGTCGTGCTCTCCTCCTATGGAGAATCCATCAGGTGTCTGTCCTAAGGATATCTGCGCACGCCGCATCTCACAGTCAGTCTCCCCACGTTGTGCCTCTCTGACCCACTGCAGTAGTTGAGGAGTGACTGTGAGTGACTGAAGGAAGGCTACTCCATCTCTATCCATGAAGGATATCTGCAAAGCAGCTAGTTGCTCTGTCACCTCCTCAAGTAGCTGAATGCTCGTCCTCCTGCTGAGAGCATCGGCCACTACGTTCCCCTTCCCAGGAGTATAGACTATCTCAAAGTCATAGTCCTGGAGGAACTCGAACCATCGTCACTGTCTCAGGTTCAGGTCCTTCTAAGAGAAGATGTACCTAAGACTCTGATGGTCAGAAAAGACTGTAAAATGCTCGCCCATCAGATAGTTGCGCCATGTCTTCAAAGCGAAGACCACTGCGGCTAACTCCAGGTCATGGGTGGCGTAGTTCTGCTCATGTGGCCTCAACTAACGTGATCCATAGGTGATCACTGCCCGCTCCTGCATCAGGACACATCCGAGTCCGGTCCCTGATGCATTGCAGTAGACTACGTACCCTATCCCCTCCTCCAGAAACCTCAAGATAGGTGCGATGGTCAATCTCTGTCTCAGCTCCTGGAAGCTCTGCTGATATCTGTCTGACCACACAAAGGGTTTCCCCTTCTTTGTCAAAGCTGAGAGTGGTGCCGCAACTCTGGAGAAGTCTGGCACAAATCTCCGTTAGTATCCAGCTAGTCCCAAGAAACTCCGCACCTCCGTCACGCTCCTGGGTGGCTCCCAAGCTAGCAATGCCTCGATCTTCGTGGGATCCACCGCAACTCCCACCTCAGAAATGACGTGTCCCAATAAGTGAACCTCGCGTAACCAGAACTGACACTTCGAGAGCTTACCAAAAAGCTGGTGCTCTCGGAGTGTGTCCAGTACAACCTGCAAGTGGTAGGCGTGCTCCTCCTCAGTGGTCGAGTATATCAAAATGTAGTCGATGAAGACCACGACAAATCGATCGAGGTATAGCTGAAATATCTTGTTCATGAGGCCCATGAACACTGCCGGAGCATTGGTTACGCCGAATGACATAACCAAGAACTCATAGTGGCCATACCGACATCTAAAGGTCATCTTCTGCACGTCCTCGTCCCGAACTCTGAGCTGATGATAGCCTGACCTGAGGTCTATCTTTGAGAACCACCGTGCTCCCTTGAGCTGATCGAAGAGTTCATCAATCCTCGGTAGTGGATACTTGTTTTTCACTGTCACCTGGTTCAGGCGATGATAGTCGACACAAAGTCGCAAGCTCCCACCCGCCTTCTTGGCGAACAATATTGGGGAAGCCCAGGGTGAAACACTGGGTCAGATGAATCTCTTCACTTGCAAGTCCTCTAACTATACCCATAGCTCTCAAAGCTCAGCAAGGGCCATCCGATATGCTGGGGTGGATATTGGGGCTGTTCCAAGGTACAGATCAATATAAAAGTCTACCTCTCTGCGAGGAGGTAGTCCTGGAACGTCGTCGAGGAAAACGTCCGCATACGGATCCACCACTGCAGGAAAACTAGGACTCTGCATGTCAACTGCTCCTAGGATGAGGCTAGCCAACTGATGAGTGATGGGCTGTCATCTCCTCTGCGAGAGTCCATTCTGTGCTGCGAAGGCTCCCTTCTCGCCGATGAAGGTGAACCTGCTCCCGTAGGTGCGTACAAATCGCACCTTGCGCCTAATATAGTCGATCTGAGCGTGGAATGTAGATAACCAATCCATGCCCAAGATGACGTCGTAAGGCCTCAACGCCACTACAAGAAGATCCAAGCCGAATCTCTCGCCTCCTATAGTAAGCTCACACTACCGACACCAGTGCGTAATCATCGAGTCTGCTCCCGTAGGAGTCTCTAGCCGTAAGGATCGAGCCAACGGCTCTGTCGGAATCTCCGAGCTCCGAACAAGGGAAGCAGCTATGAAATAATGACTCGCTCCTATGTCTATAAGAACTGTAGCAAGGGTGGAATAGACACAGATAGTACTTCAAATCATCTCAAGCGCGCCGTGGTCGTAGGCCTCCACTGCCTGGAGCTGTGCTTGTCTCTTCCTGCCAGCTCCCTGTGGTCGGGGTGCACCTCCTGGTGGTGGTGGTGGTAGAGCCTCAAAGCATCGTCCACCACATGTTGCTCAGCCAGCTCCTCTGCCTCGTCTGCCTGCTCCCTGCGGACCACCACGGTCGACCCTCTGCCTCTGCCTGGGTGGCCCCTCAACCGTCTGCTGCTCCTCGGCACGGAGGGTCGGGCAGTCACGATCCATGTGGCCCTGTCTGCCACATGCGTAGCACTGTCTGCCTCTCGAAAGACTGGCCCCGCGCTGTGTGCCCCGCACAGCTGAGCCAGTGTCCTGAGGTCGTCTGCCTGAGGGTCTGGTCTGCCTGGACCCACGAGTCATCCGTCGACTGCCTGCTGCGGAATACTCTGCTACATGCCGCCCTGTGGTGGGTCTCGCTACTGAAGTAAAATCAGCAAGGAAGCTCTCGATCAAAAGGGCTCGCTCCAGCACTCCTGCCTGGGTCGGAATGCTGAGGGAGATCAGCGATGCCCTGATCTCATGCCTCAATCCCTGCTCAAAGGTCCGGGTCTGGAAGAATGGGTCTCATACCATGTCTGTCGAGAAGCGCGAGAGATCAGTAAATCTCGCCGAGTACTGGGTGACCGTCAAGCTGCCCTGCCGCAGCTGTAAAGGCTCCTGGATGCGCACCGCACGGAGGGTGGCTGGGACGAACTCCGAGCAGAAGAGGCTCTCAAAGTCCATCCAGTGGAGAGATGCCTCATCATGAACCTGGAACATCAATCTCCACCATCGGCTCGCTGCCGCGTGCAGTAGGCTCGCTGCGAGGATCACCATAAGGTCTCCTGGTGTCCTCACTAACCTAAAAACTCATACGACTTCCTCCAGCCAGTCCTCGGATGCCTGGGGGTCCGTCTCCCCACAGAACCTGGGCAGTCTCTGGCACTGAAACTCGTGCAGTGCACTAAGGCGACATGCATCGTCAGCGGTCGGGGCTGGAAGCATCAGTGGCTCGGTGGGTAGAGGTATTGCCGGTGCCTCTGCTGTCAAAGGGCCCTACACCGAGGCCTCGTCGCTCGGTGGGCTGTCGTCACACACAACTCTCAGAACCCTATCTGACTGCCATCGTGGGGCCATCCTGAAAAGAAACAGGTGCGCCATGGTCAAAACAGTATACCTAGTGAGCTGACATAAAGTAATCACAAAGAAAACTTGAAACACACATGCAATCAATGTTTTCGTGCATTAAGTCAGAAATCAGAAGATAGGGTCCTGGCGTACGGATACGTCGGCCACCGCACCAACAATGGGCTCCCTGGACTAATAACCACACTCAATACTCTTAACACTATTGCTTCACATAGAAAAGATCAGAGTCCGGAGTTCTGCGGTAGAACCTAACTCCTCTGATACCAATTTGTCACGACCCGTCCTCAGGGCCCGTGTCGTGACTACCCCAAGCCCACCTTCCATAGGCCAGGGGCTGGCGACTAGCACCAAGGCGTAATCCCGGTAAAAAGGTAAGGCATTTCCTTTGTAAAGTAAACAAACACCACAGGGAAATCAAGCAGTAGAAGTAAACACTAAGTAAAAACTGGGTACAACAGTAAGTGCGGAAAAGTAAATGGGTCAGTATACAAACCCAAAATGAAAGTAAAGTACAACTAGAAAGGGAAAACATCAAATGAAAGTAAAGCATCAGCCTCGAGCCGTCCACTGGAAGTCCCACCTGAAGGGTGAGTACAGATAGCCTCCACAGCTCCTCGGGTCCAGCCGTCCGCATCGAGTACGTCCCACCCAGTGGTCCACCTCCAGGTACCGTCCTACTCCGCAAGCCTTGATTAGTCACTGAAAGTGGCTAATATTCATTGTTAAGATCTTAATATTAATGTTTTTAAAAGTTCATAAACATCAATTTTAGTCCAATTCAGAAATTGAACTTCATTTCCCATCATTGTGCAATTCATGCTTAAAATGTCAATTTGGGACCACTCAATAATTTGCTTGTGGAAATTACAATATTCATCATTTTAATTTGAAATTTTGGTATATTATTTATCACTTTGTTTGGAACATTTTATCTTGTAGGTCCGATGGATGAATCCCAAAGGAAGATGGAGAATTTTGCGCCTGAAGGCGGAAACATGCTGGAAAAAGCATAATGGGCCTAAGGCCCATCAAACAAATGTGGGGCCCAGAAAACAAGCACAATGAAGCTAAAATTTGTACAGTAGAAATATAAAAATATGAGTATCATTTTATTCAACTGTGTCCAGAGCTAATTCTGATGTTTTCATGATGATAAAGGGATCTGAAGTTGAGATTTAAATGGTGGACTCGTCATTAATGCACAGAAATTCGTCCCACCATTTAGACCATAACTTTAAAACGGCTGAGCCAAATGTCCTAAACTTTTGAGAGCATCTATAAGACACATGGACGAAGATATTTTATATTTAAGACACCTTCGGATTCGGCCATATGAAGTGTCAAACGCACACGTAAAAATGGAAGACGAATCTGGACAGTTTTCCGGGTCAACATCGAAACGTCAATTTCCTTTTGATTATTCACCCTCATTTTGACTCTATTAATTGTTGGGGGGGGGTGAATTAATTATTGGGGGATGGATCTAAGGCTCCTAATATGCCTATATAAGGAGATATTGGTGAAGGGAATAGGGGTGGATATTTTTCATATCATATTTTGTTGCTTGTTTCATTGTAAGGTTATGCTTCCAAATTTCCTTTGTAATGTTTTCCATTTCCATGTAAGTTTCTTTTTTGTATATTTATGTTCTTAATAAACTTCTTTCTCTTCTATATTTTCCATTTCATTTATTAAAACTTTATAATCACAAAGCACAGTGATATCTCTGTGTTGTTGTGAATTAGTTCACACATAGGTGTGAATTTCATTCACACACACGGAGGAGTGCTCGTTATTTCCGCGGTTTTAATTTCATAAATCCAATTCTTGTTAGCCATATTCCGCCCACCATTGAGAGTATACCATCAATGGAGGTCTAAAACCTTAATGGGTTGATCTTAGGAGGATGAAAAGGCTAGATTGAATGTTATTTTATGAACGAATTGTTGTTAATTGGATAATTAATTTAAGACATCCATTCTTCAGTTATTTCTACTCTTCATCTTTACTGTGTTTGAGCAAAATAAATTCAATTACTAAATGACCATATACCTCTAAGAGATCATGAATTTGGTTCTCTAAGTGTATAGGAGATTAGTAATTGTGTTTAGTAAGCACCAAACCAGAAAATGATGAAGGTAGTGTTATTTTTTAAAGAATGTATTCATCAAGAATTAATAAAACCAAAATTGTTTAAAGAAGTAAAATTCATTCAATCCACCCCGAGCATAATCCTAGATCAACCCATTTTCATTAAATTGAATTCACGTAGGTTTCTTAGTGTTATTTAAACCATCCAAAAATCGAACCCAAAGTTGGCTACTTCAAAGCCCATCCCGCACCAAATCATAGCGTCTCAAGGTTACTTCTTTGGTCCCTGTGGATTCGATCCCTACTTGTACTTCAACGACCGCTTTTACCAGTAGGGTAAATTTGGGCGCAACCAAATTTTGGCGCCGTTGCCGGGGACCAAGTAAGTCACCTTAGAACATCTTTCTATTCTCCCTCATTTTTATTTTCTCATCCCCATTTCTCTTCTCTTTTCCCCTTTCTATTTTTTTTGACCACCAAAAATCACGATTCCAAATTTTCAAATAAAACCAATGGAGTATAATCAACAATATCCCTTCACAAACTCGGGATGGAATCAGTTTGAAAATCCACATTGGGAATCACCAACCGTTTTTAATCAACCTTTGAATGAATACCCCACACCTGATAACATGAACGGAATTTGTAATGATAAAGGTTTAAAAGATCAATTTCCATACCTATCAAGAATGATTCAAAAGATGAATAATGAGGAATTCCATGATGTCAAAACATCTATCAATCCTAATCCTGAGACAATTCTTCAAAAATTGTGTGAACAAATGGAAAAAATGAATTCAGAGGTATCAAGTTTTAGACAAGAACTACAAAGAATTAAAACTTGTGTGGACCCCATTCCCACTCAAACCATCCCTTACTCAATATTGATTGAAGAATCTTGTAACACACAAAACCCTCATACCTTTATTGAAGAACCAACCTTAGTATTTGGGATAATTGGAGAGGATCGAGGAGTTTTTGAAGGGTCTTTAAATCAGGAGGAAATTGATTTTTTGGATTCAAAAGAAGAAAATTTGACATCATGGATTGAGTTTCCTGAATATAAGTCCATTAATGATTTTTCAAAAATAATAATCACTGAAAAATTGGGAGAAATATCAAACATTGAGCCCATACCCACACCTCAAATTCAACTAGACACTTTTGGGGATGAATCATATTTTAAAACAGAACCAATTCTTTCTAAATTTTTTGGAGAAGAAACTGACTTTCATTCAAAATTCCAATCTTTATTAGGAAATTACAATCGACCAGAACTCAAAATAATTATCCTTCCTTCCCCAGACAAGATTTACATCATAGGTGATAAAAAAGACCTTGTATTTGTAGTTCATTCTTCTCAAGAAACCAATAATTTTGGAATGGTCATTGATGTCTTAGGAAAGACTAGAAATTCAACCGAATCAACCATTACCAAATTTCCTTGGACTTCTACACTCATTATTGACCATGGGATTTCACATGAATCAAATTCTAAAAAAATCAATCTTAATCAAGTTGAAGTGGACAAAAATGGGGCCCTAAAAAATTTTAAAGTTGGAATTGGATAAGTTGGGGGGTAAAAGTCGAGCTAACGACATTAAACAAAAGCGCTGCATGGGAGGCAACCCATGGTTTTCATGATTCTAATAATTTTGAAGCATTTTCTTTTTCATATAATAAATTACCATAGACTGTTGACCTGTTCTTCTTTTATGAGTATGAATGAGTATGAAAGGGGAGCACCGTATTCATCCGTGTCACGCGGTGTGATCCCTGAGTAATACCTTACCCAGAAATTTAAAAGAAGACAATGTATCATTAGTTTGATTTAAAAAAACATGAAAATGATGGTACTTGGAATTAAATAAATCATTGTGTTGTTTGTTTTGTCTGCTTTGTCCTTCTTTTTATGCTTCAGGAACTATTTTGGGTGATACATGTTCAATCAAGGAGGTGCCTACATCCCCAAAGAGATCAAAGGAGTAATTTGGAGCATCATGAACCTTAAATTTAAAAACCAGGTGAATTTGTTCCATGTTTTTCATTATCAATTTCATCTTTGAACTCCTCTCCTACCCACTTCTAACTTTTCTTTTCTTTAAACACTGGGGACAGTGTCATTCTAAGTTGGGGGGAGATAAAAAATGATTTTTTTTTATTTTGTGAATAAAAACATGCATGAAAAGAAAAATTCCATTAACTATAAACATGATAAACACACATTGAAAACTCTAAAATTGAATATCAAATAAATTTTTCATGCCTTGATTCTGATTTTAATGCAAGTTTAAGTTCATGAGCATAGTTTTTGGAAAGTGCGGTTGTCTGATGTGATTTTTCAATGTTTACAATTTCATCCTCTTAATAAAAATGCCACAATGCACGTCTACTGGATCGTGGGTGTAAATTTGAGTTCTTGGGTCCCTTTCATTATAGCATAGGGTTCTGGGGTCACTTTTAGTTTAATTTGAGTATCCCAAAAAAAAACAAAACAAAAAAAAAACAAAACAAAAAAAACACAAAAAAGAATGACCACATAGAGCAATGTTTTGTCCAAATGTGTGGCGTCCGACACTTGGGGATCGTGACTCCATAGTTTTCTTGCCCAGAGTTAGGCTTTATATCTCTATTGTAGAGCATGAAATTGACAATATGTGTGGCGTCCGGCACTTGGGGATCGTGACTCCATAGTTGTCTTGCCCAGAGTTAGTCTTTTCATATCTATTGTGGTTAAAAAAATAAAATAAAAAAAATAAAAAAAAGTGATACTCATCTTAAGGTTTAATGTAATTCCCACCTAGCGCTTCCATTTTTTCCCCTTGAACAATAAAATGGGTCCCATATCTTTTATGATGCACAACACTTTATCATGCTTAATTGGAATTGGATGAAATGTGGTAATGAATTTGAACAAAGGAATGGGCTTGGGATTGGGATATGCTTATGGACCTAGCTTGTTTTAAATGATTTTGATGGGTTCCATAATTTTTTTGGTATGAGGTCTTTTGAGTGAGCAATGTGTATTTAAATGTTTTTGGAAAAGGGGATTTGGATTTCATATTCGTAATTTATTTTGCTCGGGACTAGAAAAAATCAAGTTGGGGGATGTGATTAGTCACTGAAAGTGGCTAATATTCATTGTTAAGATCTTAATATTAATGTTTTTAAAAGTTCATAAACATCAATTTTAGTCCAATTCAGAAATTGAACTTCATTTCCCATCATTGTGCAATTCATGCTTAAAATGTCAATTTGGGCTCACTCAATAATTTGCTTGTGGAAATTACAATATTCATAATTTTAATTTGAAATTTTGGGATATTATTGATCACTTTTTTTGGAACATTTTATCTTTTAGGTCCGATGGATGAATCCCAAAGGAAGATGGATAATTTTGTGCCTGAAGGCAGAAACATGCTGGAAAAAGCATAATGGGTCTAAGGCCCATCAAACAAATGTGGGGCCCAGAAAACAAGCCCAATGAAGCTCAAATTTATACAGTAGAAAGATAAAAATATTAGGATCATTTTATTCAACTGTGGTCGGAGCTAATTCAGAGGTTTTCATGATGATAAAGGGATCTGAAGTTGAGATTTAAATGGTGGACTCGTCATTAATGCACAGAAATCCGTCCCACCATTTTGACCATAACTTTCAAACGGCTAAGCCAAATGTCCTAAAATTTTGGGAGCTTCTAGAAGACACATGGAATAAGATATTTTATATTTAAGAAACCTCCGGATTCTGCCATATGAAGTGTCAAACGCACACGTAAAAATGGAGGACGAATCTGGACAATTTTCCGAGTCAACTTCGAAACGTCAATTTCCTTTTGATTATTCACCCTCATTTTGACTCTATTAATTGTTGGGGGTGAATTAATTATTGGGGGATGGACCTAAGGCTCATAATATGCCTATATAAGGAGCTATTGGTTAAGGGAATAGGGGTGGATATTTTTCATATCATCTTTTGTTGCTTGTTTCATTGTAAGGTTATGCTTCCAAATTTCCTTTGTAATGTTTTCCATTTCCATGTAAGTTTCTTTTTTGTATCTTTATGTTCTTAATCAACTTCTTTCTATTATATATTTTCCATTTCATTTATTAAAACTTTATAATCACAAAGCACAGTGATATCTCTGTGTTGTTGTGAATTAGTTCACACATAGGTGTGAATTTCATTCACACACACGGAGGAGTGCTCGTTATTTCCGCAGTTTTAATTTCATCAATCCAATTTTTGTTAGCCATATTCCGCCCACCATTGAGAGTATACCATCAATGGAGGGCTAAAACCTTAATGGGTTGATCTTAGGAGGATTCAAAGGCTGGATTGAATGTTATTTTTTGAACGAATTGTTGTTAATTGGATAATTAATTTTAGACATCCATTCTTCAGTTATTTCTACTCCTCATCTTTACTGTGTTTGAGCAAAATAAATTCAATTACTAAATGACCATATACCTCGAAGAGATCATGAATTTGGTTCTCTAAGTGTATAGGGGATTATTAATTGTGTATAGTAAGCACCAAACCAGAAAATGATGAAGGTAGTGTTATTTTTTGAAGAATGGATTCATCAAGAATTAATAAAACCAAAATTGTTTAAAGAAGTAAAATTCATTCAATCCACCCCGAGCATAATCCTAGATCAACCCATTTTCATTAAATTGAATTCACGTAGGTTTCTTAGTGTTATTTAAACCATCCAAAAATCGAACCCAAAGTTGGCTACTTCAAAGCCCATCCCGCACCAAATCATAGCGTCTCAAGGTTACTTCTTCGGTCCCTGTGGATTCGATCCCTACTTGTACTTCAAGGACCTCTTTTACCAGTATGGTAAATTTGGGCGCAACCAAGCCTCAACCACGATCAACGTTGTCCGTCGTCTGCAACCAACACAACGTAGTGTGGGCATAGCCCATGCAGGGGTGAGTATAAGCTACTCAGTAGGGACCCCGAGACCCCCGAAGGTCTCCCAGAATCCACAAAGGATAATCCACAAAGGAAAGATACAATCATGAAGTAACATCTGACACTGCTTAGGTATATGACCATACATATACCTAAGTTATCAATTCCAGGTTCGGTTCCAACATCTGAGCCCAAGTACAACACAGTCCACACAGGAAGCAGAACGAAATCCACACAGGATAACACAACACAATCCACAAAGGAAAGCAAAACAGGATTCAGCTCACACAGGTATACTTCTTCGTATGACGATAGAGATGATCAGATATATCCACTGATTCATCTATGCCGTCGGACCCACAAAGGATCGATAAGTACTAACCCCCTCAATTACCCACAAAGGATCTGACCCACACAGGATCGATAGGTAACTAACCCCCGTAATGACCCACACAGGATCGGACCCACACAAGATCTGTAGGCGCTGACCCACACAGGACCGCTGAGCGCTGACCCACACAGAATCGGACCCACACAGGATTTGTAGCACTGATCCACGTAGGATCCCTGAGTGTTGTAGTCATCGTCGTCGAATCCACTGAGGATCTCTGCACAGTCGTCGTCGTCGTCGCAGTCGCAGCCAGCACTAGGGTTCCCGCACACAGCAAGCTCGTTCGGGAGGGTCCGCTCCACGAGCCGAGAGGCTGATACATCAACTGACACATAGTCCAGAGTTGATGTATCCAAAAGTTCTGTATCGTCAACAGGAACTCAACTTCGCAGACGGCGCGTCAATCGGACGCCCAGTTTGAGAGTTATTGGCTTTTTCGTCCCAGGGGGCCCGATTGATTTTTAAGTCAAACCAACCCGACCGTACTCCACCTGCATCCAAACCTCGGGCGGAGTAAACCAAAAGATCCGTCTCACTTATAGGAATCCATCAAAGTCGACGACACGTCAATCGGACGTCCGGAGCTCAAGTTATAAGCGTTTCTGCTCCGAGGGCCCGGTTGGTTTCGTGTACGAACCAACCCGGTCGAACCCAAAGTATTCCGAAACCTTGAGTGTAATATGTCAAAATGACCATCTCGATCCAAGGATCACATCGCCGCGGACGGTGCGTCGATCGGAGATCCGTAGCCCACGATATGGGCAAAAAACAGAAAAGGGTCCGGAAACGGGGGGTCTGGGCCCGGACCGACCCGACCCAACCCCCCTGGGTCGACCCGACCCAGGTCCGGGTCCGACCCAGATGGCGCGGCCCAACCCGGTCGACCGGCGGCTCGGCCATAACGGCCGAGCGGTGCGCAAGGGGGGCGCCGCCCCCTTGAATGATCCGCGGCCCCGCGTGGGGGGCCACCTCTCGCCAACGGACGCGGCCGGGGTGCCACATCCCGCCTTCGCCGGTCTCGCGCGGTCGCAGAACGGCTGGCCTGCCGCCGCGGCTTCAGCCGCGGCGGTTCTCCCCGACAGTGCGCCGGCGGGTTGCTCCGCGAACCACCGGACGAGTTCCGGTGGTCAGAATTGCACGCCGCCTTCGCCAATGGCCTTCCTGGGGTCCGTCCTTCACTGCGAGGACCTCACATCGCCCGTGTGGCTTGTTTTGATGTCGTCCGCCGTTCCGCACACCAAGAACGAAAAAGGGCGGTGGGTTCAGACTTGTTTGTTGGTCCACACCCACCGCGTTAGCGGTTTTAAAAGTCTCACAACAATCATTTAAACAAACCGCGGATATAAATCACAAAGATTTAAATGAAACAACCCCTAACTCAACGTTATCATTGAACGTGAGTTCGTCGCGGATTTAACCGTCGCGGAAGATGAGGATCGTCGCGTCGCGGAAGGGGCGTCGCTGTCGTCGCAGTACACGACGTTGCGTAGGGAATCTCCGAGGATTAAAATCACAGAGATTTAATTGCACCATTTAAACCCATGTTGAGGATATAATTCACAAAAAATTAAAAGAGTCGCAACCCCCTACCTCAATCGGTTGTTGATCAAAGATTGTCGCGGGGAAGGAACGTCGCGGAAGAAGCATCGCGAAAGGAGGATCGTCGGCGTCGCAGAACACGGCATCGCGTCGTCGATCTCCGAGGGTTCGGCGTTCTTCGTCGCCCTTCGTCTAAGGCCGACGTTCTTCGCGTTCTTCGTGTTCTTCGCGTTCTTCACGTGTTTCGCGTTCTTCGCGAAGGAGGATGAAGATCTTCAAGTTTTAGAGCTTTCCCCAAATCCTCTCAACAAGCAACCCTTCAACAAAAAGTGTTGGTCTTATTTTATTCTCATGCCAACGATTAGAAATTAAAAGTTAAGGAACGAACCATTAATTCGATGAATTAATGGTAATGACTTAACTGCCCAATTAATAGGAGCGTTTAAAATTTAAGTAAACGCATCGGTTGACATTATTTAAAAGAGGTTTTCGCGAGTGCGTTACTTAGAAGGGAAGAAACGGTGAGGCTCGTGCGGGCCCCACCTCACAAATATCCTACCAAGTGGGTATGATATTTTGGGTTGCACCCTATTCGCTTAACTTAGCTTAAGTGACTTTAAGTGAGTTTAAGTGAAATAAAGTAAAGTTGTGGCACCACTTTATTTTATTTCTTAACTTAACCCCAAAAAATTAAAAACCACACCCGAGCAAACACAACTCCGGAAATGACGTTTCTAAGCAAATACCGGCGTTGCGATTCCATCGGTGCCCTCAGAATTCGATTCCGAGCACCGGTTCAAAAGTTATAAAAGCCCGCTCGTTCGTTCACTGAACGTACCCGAGCTAAACTTCGGAAAATGATTCCGGGCACACCGGACCTCAGAATCAGGTGCCGTCAGAAACTGCGTTTTTGTAAAATTCCAAAGAAAATTAAAAAAAAAATTCCCTTGAATTTTACGGGTCTTTACATTTGAGACTTTTTTTTTGTATAGTTTTTTAGTTTTTTATTTTTTTTATTTTATGATTTATGTTTTTTTATTTTTTTGTTCTATATATATATATTGTGTTTTTAACTTGGTCGTAAGGGTCTTGCTCGGTAATAGCGCAAAAAAATTGATGAGTGTGTTGTTGACCGCGTGAAAATTTAATATTTATAAACCCTAATAACTACTAGTACTGTTGTAAGAAGGGCGTCAAACCACAAAGAAAGACTAATGTTTGCACAAACCAAAGACAAATCAAAGCAATCCAAAGAAAACAACCAAAAACAAAACTAAAAGAAGACAGTACACATGGAATGCAGTGGTTAAGAGTGAAGTGTGAAATGATAGAGATGAATCAAGAAACATAAAGAGATACAATCAATGGATGAATTAGGGTCCTAGGGCTACTTAAAACTAATAAAAGATATTCTCATTTTCTATTATAGTTAATTCAATCATTCAGTGCTTGTAAAAAAGTGGAGATTCATTGATCTGTTGCTTCAGTGAATTTCCACAGCTCAATGAACCTTCTTGAGTCTCGATCTTTCAATCTTGACACTTATGTTAATTTTTTCACCATGGAGAAGAGATTTATTAACCTTTTTCAATTCTAGGTACTTCGGTCAATGATCCAAGGTAAAAGATTCACTACCCCCACCTTTTGGTTGTTGGTAGTGTGAAAATATGCTCACAAATAAACAAAAAAGAACATCAATCTCAAATATCTCACTGAACAATCAAATTAACATAATAGATTGGAAAAAAAGATGACTAGTTCATTACATCTTGAGTCCCCTAATCAGTTTAACTATGCATGTTTGAGAAAACATGAATGAAAACAACGATGGAAGTAGGAAGAAAGAAAATGGAAAATATCTCTTTCGAGTTGACTTCCTTCCTCAAGCTCCTACTCTGATGCTTTGCTCCAGCTTGGTTGCTTGCTCTTTCTCTGCTTCAATGAATGGAGATGGTGGTGGTTTATTGGGAGATGAATGGAAATGATTGGGATTTTATGATATCGGTTGGTGTGGGAGGAGGGATCTGAAATGAATGAGTCTAGAATGGTTTTGGATATGGGAAAAATGTGTGCGTAGGAAGAATCAATGAGTGTTGCAGATGATCCGCTATACCACTACTCCCCACCCATGCTGGAATGGTGTATATGGTTCTCGAATCTCCTCCCCCTCAACTAAATGCCGCTCTCTCTCCCTTATTCCATGCAACACATCCCCTATTAACAGACTCAAATGCCTCCTTCACACAAAATAAAAATAAAAACAATAAACATAATTTAAAACAACAATTTAATAATACAAATATGAAAATAAAAAAATAAAAAAATAAAAAAATAAATACTTAAAATAAAGCTATATACAATTATTAAAACACGCACATTTAAAAAAATGAATATACAAATTTTATTATATATTAAATTAAAACCTAATTAGTATTTTAGAAAAAAACATTTACAAAAATATGTACTTAAAATGAAGACATAAAAACATAAAAAAGATATATGTATTTTTATTATTAAAATTATATTTGTTAATAATAATAATAATAATATTATTATTATATATTATAAATTATGTTATATATAATAAAATAATAGAAATAAAAAAGAAACGAGGAGGTAAAAGAGGGGAGGGGGTTGGATGCGAGCAGATGAGAGGGTGGGGGGAGGATGGGTCATGGTGCAGGGAAGGAGGGGGAAAGGGTGGTGGGGGAGCTGACACACGGTTCGGGCGGCATAGAACTGGGGGTTCGCAGCGGCTGACGAGGGGTAAGGGCAGGGTGATGGTTCGGTGGGCGCGACCTCCAATAGCGACGATCGGTGGCAACACCAATTAAGAAGAGAGGGACCGGCCGATGGAGGGGTTTCAACGGCGGGGTGGAAGTTTGGTCGGTGGTGCACAGTGGGATGAGGGGTGGCTCAGTCTACTTAAATGGTGGCTGACCTCGACACAGATCTTCAGTGGCATCGAAGGTTCTTCAGGTGGGGTGATGGTTTGAGATCTCAGATCTAAAAATTCGAGTTTCAAATTAATTCTATTGTTCTTCATCTATGGATCTGGAGTTTTTTCTGTTGAGATTTTTATCTTCTTCTAGTTTTGATTCTAGTTGTGAATTTGTTGTGCAGCTAGATTTTTGCTGCCTGTTGAATTTCTAGTTTGTCTGTGGATTAATTTCTCTACTTCCATTGATCTATTCTTCACCTGTATTGATTAGAAGTGGCTCACGGTGACACCACTCATAATGGAGGAGAGTGAAGAAGAATGGTGACAGGGAACAACGGTGAGAAAGGAGGTGGGATGATAGCAGCAGAGGGAAGGGGTGAAGCTCGTGGTGTCTCAGAACTTACCGCCTGAGGGGGGAGCAACGATGAGACAACTCAATGTTGGAGGAATGGTGGAAGTGGTAGACACCACTGGGAAGTCTGGTGGTGTGAAAGAGGAGACACCGCCAAGAAGTCTGGCGGTGTAATAAAGATGCGGGGAGGGCTAGCGATGTGTCAGGAGAAACTGCCAGAGAACATGGCGGTGTGTGGGAGTCACTGCCAACCAAGGTGAGGGCTGGCAGTGTGAAGGGGAAATTGGAAAAGCGATGGTGGTGGCTGGCGGTGCCTTACTGCAACACCACCTGGAACCTACACCCAAAATCAATAATGACACCAAATTAAAAATTAAATCAATCGATTTATTAAACTAAAAATATTCAATTTCTAAACCAACAATGATAAAAATTAAAACATTAAAATTCTCATATAAATTATTATATAAAAAATAAACTTAATTTTAATTTATTCAATTTCATATTGCAAATTATTCAATTAATTATAAAAATAAAAATTAATAATCAAAAAGACAGGTTATGTTAATCAACAAATTAATTAATTAAGTAATTAAAGAAATCAAAGAATTAAATTAAAATTAAATAAAGAAAATAATTAAAATATTTAATGAATTGAATTAAACTGTTATTTTTTTTTACCAATTTAAAGAATCAAAAACAAAAGTGAGAAATTATTTATTTACAGACGAATTAATTAAATTAATGATTTAACTAAAATAATTATTTTTAAAAACAAAATAAATGAAACAAAGAAAGAATAAAAAGAATGAAAACTTATAATTTAAATAAAAACAAAAGAATAAAAAACGAGAGTTAAAACAGAATTAATTAATTAATTTAAGAATTATTCAAAATGAAAAAAAAATTCAATAAAATACATGAATTTCACAAAAATTGATTATTTTAGCAATTATGAATAAAAATACAAAAAATGTTATTTATTATACACAATAAATTATTTTGATATTAAAAAGTCAATAAAAATATAAAAAGGGATATGGGAAAGAGTGTGAAAACACAACCACATCATGAGGCTAGAAGACTTTAAGATTGAATTGTTTGGAAGTCTCTAGATAAAAGGTATTTTTCTAACTACACTGATGTTAAGGTTGTGGATCATAAGAGACTTTAGTTCTATAAAACTATTCCTATCACAGTCAGAGTACATTTGGATGTTGTTGGAGGGAATCAAAATGAGTGAGTTTAATCCTTTGAGCACTCCCCTAGCCATAATCTTCAAAATTTCAAAGGAGAAGTCACTTAAAATAGATGCCAAGGCTATATATATGATGAAGGTTCTATATACATCACTTGTGGGATGTATAATGGAAGCCATGGTTTGTATGAGGCATGATATTTCTCAAGCAGCAGAAGTGGTTAATAGGTTCATGGAGAATCCATGAATAGAGAGCTTGGTGGTTGCTAAGTGAATATTTATATATATTAAAGGTAAAATATATTTTCACTATATTTTTGAATATATGATCCTCTACAAGGATCTAAGAATTCTGAATTTAATAGATATATAGATTCATGGAAGTGAACTACAAGATTTGTGTTTAATTTTAGAGGCACTTCCCTGATATGGATGTATAGGTTACAACCATGAGTCGCACTATCAACCTTGGAGGCTGAGTACATTACAATTATGAGAGTATAACAGGAGTTGATTTGTTTTAAGGGTATAATAGATAAGATTAAAATGAAGGAATAAATCATCATATTGTATTATGATAGCCATGGCGCAATTGTAATGCCCAAGGACCCAACGTTGCACTCCTAAACAAAACATATTCAAATGAAGTACAACTTTATTTAGAATATCATGGAGGAAGGAGTGCTGGAACTATGAAAGTTTAAAGAGAATTAAAATCCCAATAATATACTGACTAAAGTTTTAGGTCAGTAATTTTAGAGTGTAGAAATGCTTCAGTGGGGCTTGGATAACATGGAGGTTATAAAATCTCAGAATCTCCAACAAAATAGAAGAGGTGAATTGAAAAATAGATGTTGAAAAACATGGTGCTAGTGATCCATAGGACTTGGTAATGAATCCTAGAAATCAATTCTCAAATGGTAGATTGATAGGAATAGATTTGGGATAAGTCATTTTCCTGTTCAGTTTCATAGCTTTTGAAAATGAGATGCTTCTAAAACTATACATAGAACTAGATACAAGATAGAACAATGGAAGAAAAAGTTGGAACCAGGAAATAGGAGCTGATCCTGAATAATGAAGTGCATAAGAAATTCTTTCATATGGATAACTCTATTGAATATGAGTAGGAATAACCTGATGGTTATCAGATGCTATGTAAGGTTTTATTTAGAGGGTTATATAAGAGTAATGAGATGGATTCCCATATGCATTCACTATTCACTAGATGACCCAATTGAGGTGGTGGTTCATCGGTAGTGGTCATGATCAACTTGATGGATGTCCATGAAGATCAGATGGTAGTGTAACCGATTCAACTAGAAGATATTTATTATGTCTATCTATAAATATATGAAGTTAGGTCATTTTCATTGAATTTGTGTTAGTCAAGAATATGATTCTATTAGCTCACACTTTAGAGTGTTCCACTATAAACTTATTTTTCCTATTTTGTTAATATTTTTGTTTCCTGTGTATAAGGATTATATTCCAAACCAGGTTAAATCCATGTGTTCATTTTTTGAGGGACTTTCTTCTATTTGTTTCTTGTTTTATGCAAGTTGTGTGATGTAAGTTCCTAAGTGTTGAAAAGTTGCGTGGATGTGGTTCTTGGGGTTTTCATTTATAAATTCATATATCCTTGACATCAATCATTATTACCATTTAATTTCATTGTTCCATATTTGAGGTATAGAAAGAGATTTTATGTTTCTATGGTTATGGTTTTGAATTACTACTTTCAGGGTAACAAGTATAACACCTTCAAGTGAATCTTTAGATGGAGTCCTCTTCTGAAAAATTAATATTTCAATGTATTGAATTATATTAGATTAGGTAAATAAAATATTATCTCAAAAAAATCAGTATACTCCATCATTGTTTGATCATTGTATAAAAAATAGAAAAACCCTATCATCTTCACGACCTTTAAGGTTTTAGGGAAGAATTATTGTTTAATCAATGCCTTAAAACCATCACATGAATGATCCTTCTATGGATTATCCCATATAATAAAAATAAACAATTCACAACTAAGAAATTTAAGTTTGAATGTAGAAAACTTAATCTTTAAAATCTCTGGAGTCTCTATTAGACTAAATATTCTAATAATATCTTATACCCACTTCTCTTCTTCTTCTTGGAAATATTTCTCCCCTTATAAGATAAGAGGATTATAGTCCTATAATTCTTGAGTCTGGTCTTTAGCTTGAGCTATACAAGGACCAACACTATATTTCATAACATGAACATTATAAATTACCAACATAATAAAACTTGTATCAACTAATAGACTAGTTTTTTTGTAAATTATTCTCTTCTTTCTCTATAGATTTCAGTAAGACTTTATAGGTTTCATGGCCCAATAAAAACAAGAAACACAAAATATAATCATTACATAACCCAAAATTCAAAATCATGAATCCAAATCTAAAAAAATCTAAACCACACTAATATAACATAAAATCCTATTTATATCAAATAACCAGTACCTTTTTATCAACACAAGATGTGTGAGAAAACTCCCATGACATATGATTCAAATATAATATAAGAAAACCCCTTTTTGTTATCAACAACATTTTATAAGAGACTTATAATTCTATTTTTTAAATGATAATGAATATTTTGAAAATAATTTATAATAATTTTAAAGAAGTGGAATCATTTTTCAAATCCGTCATAAACCAAAATCTCAAACGATTTTAATTATTTCACAACAAATTCAAGCACATTTTATCACAGACCATATATTTACAAAACATAGTGATTGAAAATAAATGCCCAACTATCACCATTTAAATTACTAAACATAACCCAACCAAATAACATAAATAATTTTAAAATCCACTTCAATATATATTAAGAAAAACAATCAATAATAGATGAAATTTTAAATTAGATGAAATAAAAATATCACAAAATTAATGATTTTATATATCTTCATGTTTTGTATGTACGGTTTCCCAAACTGTATAATAACTATATGAAACACCACTTGAACTATGTAGAATAAAATTATTTTTGTGTGCACATTTTACCAAAACATTCATAATAACCTTGCACCCTAGAAGTATCCCATTTTCACTCCATAAACCTATAGTTTTTCAAAATTACCTATAACCTCTATAGAAACCATAATAACACTATATTAGACCAAAATGTCTGAAGAAAAGGAAAAAAAATCTCATATTCAAATTTCATATCTTGTCTACCCATGGTCACTAAATGTTCGACATGAGAAAGTGTTTCCTAAGTACTCTCTCCTAGTTACTTCTTGAGTTCCTATGATCATATATCCTATCTACTATAATATCCCTAGATTTTGAAAAATTTATTTCTCTAAGGTAATAATATATTTGATAGATTATTTCACACAAAACACCAAAATAAAGAGATTTATGACATATTTGAAGAAAATAATTAATAATAATAATAATAGTAATAATAAATCTAAAAAATAAATATATATTAACCAATTAAAAATAATTTCATTTAGGAGATACATAATTAATATAATTTAATATTTAAAATTAATAATCATTCCCAAATAACTGATTAATGTATTAATAAATCAAATTAACCACTTTTAAATGATTATCATGATAATATATAATATTTAAATATATTAACTAATATATTAACATTTATAAATTAAAAATTATTATAAAATAATATTGAGAACACATAATATTTAAAAATGGGTTTTTTCAATAAAAGAAGTTTTTCATTATATTTTGAATTTTTATTTAAAAGAAAAATTAATAAATTAATAAATTTTATAAAATTAAATTTATTTTTATTAATCATAATAATTTTAGGTTGGATAATTTTTTAGAATTTTTAAGAAATAATTGGATTTGAGTTGAATGGTGAAGGATGCCATTTTTATTAAAACTACATCATTTTTAATTGTATCAATAAAAATTAATATCTTACAAAATTAAAAAACATTTTTTGTAATAGAATATTTATTTATTGAGTGGGATTATTCATTTCAAAAATATTATTTTGAATTTATAAAACCCAAGTTTAACTTTTTAAAATAAAGAAATATTTTCTAATATAAACAATTTTTAGTCTTTTTCTTATAATTGAGTTTTCACTAGGTGAAATTATGTTTTAGATTTATTTCAAAATAACATAACTCTACATTGGTTAATAAAAAAACAATTAATTTCATAAAAATTAAAAAAATTGGTC
The DNA here is from genome assembly GCA_963277665.1 of Viscum album. Lineage (NCBI taxonomy): Eukaryota > Viridiplantae > Streptophyta > Magnoliopsida > Santalales > Viscaceae > Viscum > Viscum album. Next base: position 747,285,242 of record OY728152.1, read on the forward strand.
ATTTTATCATAAACATAATTTTTATACTTAAATATACACTTTTTTTAAAAATGGGTTTTTACACATTACATAGGCTTATGTTAAAATTAATTTTTATTACACATAGATATTTTATTTGATAAAATTGATTTCATATTTTGAATCATTATGTTCAATTAATGTAATAAGGCCCATTTTATTTTATTTTCATTAAAATTAAATTAAATGGTTAAAAATTAATTACCACGGTAAAAACTAAAAATTGTAATAATGTACAATCTAATAGTAAAATACTTAAAAAAATGTTCACATAAAGTGTGTAATTAGATGGTTGGTGGGTAATCATCCATAAATCATACTCCACCCCCATTATTTTCTACCTTTTCTCCGCATTCCATGTGAAATATGACCTCACTTTATATTAAAATTTTATATTTTCAAAAATTTCCTTCCCTTCACCTATAAAATGAGACCACCTGCACCCCATTTATCTACTAATTATAAAGAAATATATATACCAAAAATCTTCCCTACCATCTCATACACTCTCTCCCCTTGTCATAAAATCCTTTTTATTTCCAAAATACCAATATAAAGAGTCTTAAGGTGTTACCCATGGGAGAACATCCAAAAGAAGAGGAAATTATCTTAACCGAGTGCTCTTAATTATCTTCTTCTTATAGACCTTAAAACCTATCCTATCCATTAAATTATGAAAAAAATAAATATTCCTAATATTCTGAAGTGTTATTATACTAAGGTAATATCCATTTTCTACCTTCCTCTAAAACCATTCGAAAAATAAAGATGTCTTCATGTGTACGTGCAGACCACTACCTCCCTATAAGTCGTATTCAATTTTTCATCACCGACTCACTTGGATTGTTAAAAAGTTGTATTTAATTTAAAATATAATATTTATAACATAATAATGATTCTATAATTATAATTTAATTCATTTTACACCCCCTCTAATTCTATATAAAATGAAAGTGTCGTCCTCATGTATATTCAGATTATCACCTCCATATAAATGATGTATTTCATTTTACATCACCACCTTTCATGGATGACATTAAAAATATATTTATGTTATAAAAAATATATTTGTAAAATAATTAATATTATTTGATGATAATATTTCTCATTTTATAAGTCATATTAACAATAAACGTCGTGGTAAATTTAACCTCCTTAAATGTACATATCAAGGAACCTTTCTTAATTTAAGTCCATTTTGGGAAATCATTTGAAACTATATAATTTTTTATATAGAAATAATAAATATATAAAACTCTATAATTTTGGAAATTATGAATCTATTTTACAACAAATTTTACTGAAATCAAAATACTAAGGAAGTTTCTATGAAATTGACTGAACCACCTCATGTAATCAACATAAGACAAATATTTTTAATAAATGAATAAAAAATGATAATAAAAAAAACATAAAATTAAATTTATATGAAAATTCTATAAATATTTTTTTAATAAACTTAATTTTATTTTTCATGAAATTAATCACACTCATAGAGTGAATCAGGAGCCGAGGTCAGGAATTTTTCATGTCAATTTCGCTTCATTGTGATATAATTTGTATTAACCACTTGTTCCTTTTTTGTGATGTATATATTTACCTTGAATGTTTTTTATCATATTTTTTTGAAATATATAGTATTTAAAAATAAATCGTAAGTTCTACCATTATGGTATTTCTTTTTTAATGATAACAAAGTCATAAGTGATTTTTTGAATCGATTTTAATTCCATTTGGGTCTTGTGTTATCTTTCTTGACTATTAATTGATAAGTTCCATTATTATTCAATTTATATATTCTATATAGTAACTCTTATTTTTTCCATTAGGGGAAATTAATTCCCTAAAACTAAAAACTTCTTAAAGTTACAACATTTCTCAGATTAATAATCTTCCATTATAATCATTTTCTCCTCTATGTCTATATTTTTACTTCCCACCAATTTTATCCTTTAATATTTGGGAACCCTAATATGTTTTAGCTCATGTGATCCACATATTTCTCCTTACCCCTCCTCAAAATAATATTTTATTATCGTTTTAACGATATTGGTTTAAACAAAGTTATTTTAAAATACTAAAAGGAAATTTCATTTATGCTTGTATTTTTATCTTCTACTACCATTTGTTAACTTGAGATTTATTTATATTAAAGGTCCAATAATTGGGATTTATTTTAAATTAATATTTAAATAATTTTTCTCTTTATCTTTCTAAAAAAATATTTTTTTAAAAGAAACTTGAAACCTGTTCCTTTTAAAAATTATGTTATGAAATATTTTATAAAATAATTTTTTCATGATTTCACTTCTATTTTATTCACTATATGTGAAATTATCCATCACAGATTTTGTATCAATTAATAATACACTATTTATAAACATTATTTTCCTTAAAATTCCTTTCCTCTGTGAATTCCATATGTTGCATTTCTTTGATTGAAGGGTGTTCACCTAGATACCTATACAATAATTGTTTGGGGAAATTATTTACTAAATTGTATACCATTTATCTACACGGTGTAATGACCACATACATCATCATTTTAATTTAAGTTTATTTACCTATAAGGTTACCTAATATCATTGGATACCCATTCAATTTAAATTGGTAATAATGTTAAGATTATAAGTGAGTTTATGAATGTTTCCTTATGGGATATGATTTGAAAAGAATATGAAACCCACTTTTATTTCCATAGGTTTTAATGATATGATGATGAAAATTATTTGGAACGCATATGTATGATTTAAATTATGTGATGTTTGGGGATAGAATTATAAAGTCTTCTAATGTAGTGGATAATGTTTTCATCTCATGAGATACCATGTATGGTGCACATGAAGTCATCCTAGAACACTATGTTATGTTTTCCTGGCAGTGAGCCTTAACTTATTCTTATGATGTCATGCTTTATATTATTACCACATATTTATGATTCTATAATATTACCATTACATTACCTTATTCCATGTTTCCATTCTTATATCACACTCTTAACCATGGTATATGTTTCTTTATTTCAGATTTAATGTTCCACTGTCCCGAATTATAAAAAACTCTTATTGTTCCATGTTTTTTTAATAAGATATTTCTCTCCTACCCATGTTTTCTCATATTATTATGATCTAAACATTTATGATATTTTGATGAGTTTTTCCCTTGATGAGTGTTTAGAGTCACCCCTTTCTTATGTTTCCATTCCCCGGGCTATAAAGATGAGTATAACATATGAAGAAGTATAGAAAGAGTTCTAGTGTGGATCAATTATAAAGAAATGTTCACAATTATTGTAAGATAAATTGCATATATAACTATTAATCAAAGGCATTAAACCTTAAGTTCTTGGAATGGCGATATTATTAGGACATGTGATGTTTAAAATATGAAAATGATGTTAAATTTATATATGTTTATCTTTGATCATCTCACTTTGTATCAAATAAGATATTTACAGAATTTTTTTTAGAACTAAACCATACAGTGTGGGTTTGGGGTACCTTAATTGGTATCATATAAGTATTTATTTACTTTAAGGATTATTTAATTATTCTGGGGGATTATAATAAGAGAGATATAGTGAAAACCCAAGAGATATGCATAAGTTTAGGATAACATCCTGAAGTTGTGGTAAAGTATAGAATGTATTGTTTCATAGAAATTATATACATATCTGTATACTGTAAGGTGGATGTGGTTGTGGTACAGAGGAATCTAGGGTTAATAACCATGAAAAAGACTAGTTGATTATCAAATCGATCTTCACTAGAAGAAAGATGAGTGGGCCTAAGACTGAACACTTGACTTAACAAACCGAGGTGATATGAATTGGTTAGTCACATTCTCTTTATGATCCATTATAAATGATTTCTTATATTAACGAATTAGGTTAAGAAGTATGAGAGAACCTAACCTAAATTAGAAAATATTAAACTATGAGTGATTTAGGTTGAACTAAAAGATAATGTGACAATATAAAAGATTAATAAATTTTGTGGTTGATTTTTTCATGATATCATTTATGATAGTTATCTTATAATTTCAATTTCACATCACTCACATTAACCCCTTATAATTTTAGTAATGTTTTAAGCCCGAAGAACCATGTTAACAATGGATTTCATGGAAAATGCAGAGATTTTCCCAATGAGAAACATAATGGGATAATATTTTGAGTGAGAAATTTTATGGATATGTATAATCGTATATTATGAATTCTAATTAATGGCATAAAAATATTTTAGTTTCCAAACATTACAAAAAAAGAGAATGATGGAGTATCATGGAACTTCTAGTAATAAAGATGATAAAGGAAATATTATTTAATTTACTTCAAGTCAAAAATATGGGAAGAGTTACTTGGGGGAATGAGTCAATGGAAATGGACGGTGTTTATTATATAGTCAAGGAGGGAATAGATAAAAAACATCCAATAAAAAAGTAAGAGTTCAGTTAGCATAATGAAAAAATAACATTCTTCCTCAGGATGCATTACCAATTTTATGTTTTAGATGTGGTGAATTTGGGAATTATTCAAACCAGTGACATAATCTAAGGTATTATGATGAAAATAGACACCAATAACCTATTAGACCCTAGGAAAATGTAAAATTTTGTGAAACTACTAATTTGAATTTGGTATTGATAATTAATTAGTGATTGGTACACTTACTCTTCTTTTTAGAATTGTGGATGTCTTATGTCATGTGATTTTCACCAACTATTAGTTATTGAATTATAAATAAAAACTTCTAATGGTATCATCATTTTATCCAAGGTATATGAATCCCCTTCATGGTTTTTGGAATTATGATTCATTAAATCCTTAATATCCTTACATTAGATAAATTCAATGTGCCATTGAAAATATATTGGTTATATCCACATATAATCTGTATTAATCAACGGAATAGGGAAATATAATTTCATATCTTATAACAAATCATGATCATATATAATTTCATGTTTGACTATAAAATCTATTATAAAATTAGTTTTGTTAGATTAATCTTAACACCTAACCATGAGGATTGTTTAACTTAAATGGGCAAGAATAAACTCATTATTGGGATATTTATAGATAAGTTTCTCAGCTTTTACCATGATTATAACATTGATATATCACTAAAAAATATATATTGATCCATGTATATGTTTTATACACCCATATATATTTTCAATACTATGTGATAATTAAAATTATGAGGGAATAATTTTTTAAGGGGATAATGTAACACCCTGAGATTTTGGAAAATATTTTTCTCTAAATTAATAATATATTTAGTAGCTTGTTTCACATGAAACACTAAACTAAAATGATTTGTGACATATTATATGAAAATTAATAAAAATTATGATATTAATTAAAAATCTACAAAAAAAATATTTTCCATTTAAAAATAATTACATTTATAAGATATATAATTAATATGATTTAATATTTAAAAGTATTGTTCATTCTCAAATAATTTAATAAAGTATTAAAAATTTAAATCTGTTGGACTCATATATTTTGATAATCTCAAATCATGTTTAATTATATAATGATTTAGTTATTTGACAATCTATTTCAATCTATTTTAATCTCATGACTTTGGTCACATCAGTTTACAATATAAAAAGTCTCAAAGTTAAAGGTCACTGTTTTAGGCCACTATCACGATTACCGTTGAAAAACCTATAGCTAAACCTTACCGCTTGAAATCATTGGTGAAAAGGTCACTATTGAAGACCTTACTGATGAAGGTTACTGTTATAAGAGTTATAGTTATAAAGTTACTGATCGGAAGTCACCAGTATAAGGTCATTGTTGTAAATCCTACCGTTGGAGTACTTACTGAAGCATACAGATGCTAAGTCCATGTGATAGGTCACTGTTGTGACATGGTTGCTGTTATAAAGAGTTTCCATTAAAATTCTACTGTTAGACTTATTACTGGAAGTCTACCATTATGTAGTCTACCATGGAAGAGCTCACTGATAAAGCCAATCGCTGGACAAGCCTACTGCTGGACAAGCCTACCATTGGACAAGCCTACTGTTGGACAAGTCTACCATTGGTGAAGCCTACAGTTGGACAAGCCTACTATTGGCTAAGCCTACTAATGGATACGACTACTATTATAAGTCTACTGTTGATTAAGTTTGCTGTTGAAGATGCTACCGATTGACAGGATACTGTTACCAGTCTATTGATAACATATTCTATACTTTATCAAATTTTCTTTATATTATCATAACGATCATATTTGATTGATTTAATGCATCTGACATTAATTAATATTGATTGTAGAAATTTCAGGAGACAATATTTGGAAACTATACAAAGTACGAGGAAGACCGCACATGGTTCGATCATTCTTTTTGTCGACTCTATGGAATTAAAAAGGGAGACCGAGCTAAAAGATGAAAAGAAAGGGCGAGCTAGTAAATACCATATCCGATTGAATTGAAGAACAAGTAGAAGAACTGTGCTTACTCTGAAAAATCAAGAGCTTTAAGAAGATCATTTTGAAGAACATAGTCAAGGATGTATTTCAAGGAACCCTTGTACCAAGAAGTTGAACATCTCAGTACCTAGAAGCCAGTACCTAAAAGTGGTGACACTCTGTTTCTGGAGGAAACTTGTAGAGAAGAATAAAACCATCATTTTCTCAACTGTAAGAAGTGTAAATATGATCTTCAAACAAATAGAGAATTCTAAACTCAACTCAAATTTCTTTAGCTCTATTGTGTTCCTTATTTTACATTTAAAGTAGTGTGTGCTTGTTACACACACACTGTCTCCTATGCTTTAACTGGGGGATACTGAAAATACCCACTCAAAACTCACTTAAATATTTTTTCCCAAGCATAACTATGGACGAAGCCTTGTGTGGCTTGGTTGCTTGTTTTTCCACGCAGAACGGTGTTAGAGGTTGTAGAACCTGGGCAGTTTGTAAAAACTGTTTTAAAGACTGATATAGGTTGCGTATCAAATTTATTTATATAAACTGCTTAGTGGTAGGTGATCAACAAGAAGAGAGGATTAGGTATCTTCTTAATACTGAACCTCTTTTTTTACATTGTCGTGCTAATCTTGAAGTACTCTATTTTATTTTATCCGCTGCTTACATTTTTCAAAGACAGAAAACTGTTTTTGCATTCACTTTGATAGTTAGTTTTGGTTAGTGTGTGTATATGTTGAATTCAGTAAACTTGTTTCCAAAGATGAAGAAGTGTTTTTACACCAATTCAACTGAGGACTAATCACCCTTTGAGAAACCTTTTGACCAACTAGACATTTACATCTCTACTACCTTAATTAACTGGGCTGTTTTGAATTGGGGAATTTTAATCAATAAAGTTTTTAACAGAAATTTTAATTGGAACTCAATTCACCCCCCTCTTGAGTATCCACTTTGACCAACATTTTATATCAGAGGATTATATTTTCAAGTGTTAAAGTTCTTTTCAACTGTGATTTTAGTTTTATCTTAAAGATCTTAAAATTTCTATCATATCTAAATTTTCAGTTCTTTACATTCTAATTAACTATGGAAACTAGAGTTGAGGGTGTTGCAACTAACATGAAACCTTTATTTAATTGTATTAACTATGCTCAGTGGAAACTAAAAATGAAAATGTTTCTAGAGATCATGGGACCTGAAATCTGGGACATAATTGAAGAACAACATATATTGCCTGCTACTACTAGAGACACATGGTCTCAGTTGACTAAAGACACATATAATAACAACTATAAAGAAATGAATGCTTTGTACTATTCTCTAGGTGATGAGGAATTCAGTAGAATATCTTCTTGTAAAACTACATATGAAATTTGGGATACTTTAGCTATCTCTCATGAAGGAACAACTAATGTTAAAGAAATGACATTAAATACATATACTATCAAATATGATAATTTTAAAATGATGCCTGATAAACTTATTTATGAAATATATGTCAGGTTCAATGAGATAGAGAACACCATGAGTCTACTTGGGAGACTAGTGGATAGCAAGGAAAAATTCATGAGATTGCTTCGATGCCTACCTCACAGATGGAGAGGAACTTCTGTTTTTATCCGAGAATCTTGTGACATAGGAAAACTACCAGTAAAGGAACTAATTGGAAAGCTTATGATGTATGAAGAAGAACTCAAAGTGAATCAAGGAGTAGATGGAGAACCAAATAATAAATCTATAGCATTCAAGACTTCAAACTCAAAGAACAAAGATAAAGAAAAAGTTCAAGTTCCTGTAGACAGTTCCACTAGTGAAGAGTCAGATTCAGATAGTGATGAGGAGATGGCTCATCTTGCTAGAAGGTTCAAAAAGTTATATCGAAAGAAGAAATTCTTTAGGAAGTCAAAATACAAGGGAAATTATGATAGTAAAGGACAATGGATGAAAGACAGGAAATGGAATGACAACTCAAATGAAATAATCTGCTGTGAGTGAAAACGAAAAGGTCATTTGAAGGAAGACTGCCCTAAGATGAAATTTAAGAAGAAATATGAAGATAAGGGCAAGGGTTATAAAAAGGTTATGAAAGCTACTTGGATTACTTAAGAAGATAACTCCAGTGGTTCTGATGTTTCTGATAGTGAACAGAACAATCATGCCAATTTATGTTTCATGACAGAAACATCTGAGATAACACTCAATTCCACCGCACCTAATGATTATCATTTTGGGAATAAAGGTGAATCAAACAATGATGAAAATATGACTAAGGATGAACTATTTAAATACTGTGGAATGCTTGAGGATACCTTTATTGAACTAAAGGATAAATATAAACTATTGAAAAGACATCATGCTTTAAATGCAAATTATAAGTCAAATCTGGATATTGAAAAAGAGAAATTCTCCCAACTGTTAAAAGAAAATACAGAATTAAAATTATCCAATGAGAAATTAAGAAAATATCTTGAGAAGTTTACTACTGGTAGAGATACCATGACTCAGTTTCTAGGAAAAAATATTTCCCTAAAAAATGAAACTGGTCTAGGATATCGACCAGAACAGAGAAGGATTATTAAAACTAAATTTATTCCAAAATCTGGACAATTCACTGCTAGTTCCAGTTCTGGACCATCCTTTGAAAAACAATTCTCTAAAGAACTAAACAAAGTTTTCATGTCTCAAAATATATCTTTTGACTATAGAAAACCTATAAGACAAGTATGGGTTCCCAAAGTTTTACTTGCTAACCTCTCGGGACCCAAGAAAATCTTGGTACCAAAGTTACCCCATGCCTAATCTGTTTTGCAGAGAATTTTCCTAAAGAGTTCCTATAAGACCTTGTGTTACATGAATAGTGGGTGTTAAAGACATATGACAAGAGAATATTCTTTCTTCAAGAGCCTAATCAAAGTTGATGGTGGACATGTAACTTTTAGAGATAATGCAAAGGAAAAAATCGTCGGCTTAGGCCAGATTGGTAACCCTAATAAAATATTAATTTCCAAAGTACTCTTTTTTGATGGATTAAAATACAATTTACTTAGCATATCTTAGTTGTGTGATGATGGTTTTAATGTCAAATTTGAAAATGATGCATGCAATGTTTTTGATTCCAAAAATAATTTAGTTTTAACTGCTTGTAGAAATGAAAATGTGTATGATGTTGATTTAAATTCATTATCCAAACAAAATGTTTCTTACTTAAATGCTTTTTATAAGGAATCTTGGTTATGGCATATAATATTAGGACACTGCAATGTGGACTCTCTTAGGAAACTATCTAAGATAGGTTTAGTTAGAGACCTACCTAAATTGGAATTCACACTTGAAAAAGTGTGTAATCCCTATCAAAAGGCAAAACAACACAAAGTTTCCTTCAAACCAAACAAATAAGTCTCTAATTCTCAACCACTTGAGTTGGTTCAAATGGATTTGTTTGGACCATCAATAGTTTCAAGTTTAAATGGGAAGAACTATGTTTATGTTCTTATAGATGATTTTTCCAGATATACTTGGGTATACTTTCTAGCTCACAAAAGTGAAGCTTGTTCTTATTTTATCAAATAATCCAAGTATGTAGGGAATCTTAGTAGACATAGAATTAATACCTTGAGAAGTGATCATGTCCATGAGTTTGAAAATCAAAAGTTTGAATCTTATTTCTCACACAATGGCTATTGTCAAAATTTCTTTGCTCCTAGAACACCTCAACTGAATGGAGTCATGGAAAGAAGAAATAATACCCTTCAAGAAATTTCTAGGACAATTCTCAATGAGTATGATTTACCAATTTATTTTTGGGTTGAAGCTGTAAATATAGCTTGTTATACCATCAATAGAGTCTTGATTATACCTATCATTAAGAAGACCCCTTATGAGATTTGTAATAATAGGAAGCCTACGGTTAATTACTTTAGAGTTTTTGGTTGCAAAGTCTTTATCCTTAACACTAAATATAATCTTAAAAAAGTTTCTCCCAAAAGTGATGAAGGAATTTTCCTAGGTTACTCAATCTTGAGTAAATCCTATAGAGTATTCAATAAGAAAACCAAATGTGTGGAAGAGACAGTTCATGTCAAATTCGATGAGACTGATCCACATGAACTTAAAACCTCTCTTGAATATTTTAAGGAAGATATGTCAATTATGAACCTTAATGATAAAAATAGTGAACCCCCTGTGAAAGTGACCAGTTCTAGAAATTTTCAATAATTTGCATCTGTCACTTATGAACCAACATACAAACTTGAGGAATCTAGTTCGACCCTTACTAGAGGCATTAGGACTCTCAAGAATCATCCTTTAGATGCTATTGTAGGTGATCTAAATATAGGAACACAAACTAGCGCTTCTTTGAGAAACTAAGTTGAAAATCAAGATTTTCTTTCACATCTTGAACCCAAAAATATTAATGATGCTATCAATGATGAATTTTGGGTGATGGTTATGCAAGAAGAATTGAATCAATTTGAAAGAAAAAAACTATGGGAACTAGTTGAAAGACCTAAGGACACTTTGACAATAGGCACTAAATGGGTATTTAGGAACAATGTTGATGAGTCTGGAAATATAGTTAGAAAAAAAGCTAGGTTAGTTGCACAAGGGTATAGTCAAGAGGAAGGAGTAGACTATGAGGAGACCTTTGCAACTATAGCCAGGTTAGAGGCCATTAGGATACTACTTGCTTATATAGATCATCTGAATTTTAAACTTTATCAAATGGATGTTAAAAGTGATTTTCTAAATGGGTATATAGTTGAGGATGTGTTTGTTGAACAACCCCCTGGTTTTACAAATCCCCATTTTTCAAACCTTGTTTTTAAACATTATAAAGCTTTATATGGTTTAAAGCAAGCTCCAAGAGCTTGGTATGATAGGCTCAACTCTTTTCTTATTTCAAAAGGTTTTACCAAAGGAATAACTGATCCTACTCTCTTCATTAAAATAATTTACAAAGATTTTTTGATAGTACAAATATATGTAGATGATATAATTTTTGGATCTTCTAAAAATTCTTTATGTAATGATTTTTCAAAAAATAATGCAAAATTAATTTGAAATGAGTTTAATGGGAGAACATTAATTTTTCCTTGGATTTCATATTTTTCAAAATAAAGATGGTATTGTTTTAAATAAAATTAAATATATTAAGGATCTTTTAAAACGTTTTGCTTTGGATGGTAGTAAAGGTAGTTATACACCTATGAGTACCACTTATAAGTTGGATGCAGATGAAGCAGGAGAACCAGTGGATCAAACCACCTACAAAGGTATGATAGGGAGTCTGCTCTACCTTACAGCTAATAGACATGACATTATGTTCAGTTTATCTATGTGTGCTCTCTTTTAAGATAATCCAAAATAATCTCATTTATCTGTTGTTAAAAGGATTTTCAAATATCTCAAATATACTCCCAACTTAGGACTATTTTATCCAAGAAGACAATCATTTGATTTGATGAGTTATTCTAATGATGACTTTGCTGGTTGCAAGTTAGATAGAAAAATAACTTATGGAATATGTCAACTTTTAGGAAAGTCATTAGTATCATGGTGTAGTAAGAAACAAAATTCTGTTGCATTATATACTACCGAAGCTGAATATATAGCTCCTGGTAGTTGTTGTGCTCAAATTATGTGGATGAAACACACTTTACTAGACTATGGATATCAATTCAAACATGTCTCAATAAATTGTGATAATACAAGTGCTATTAACATTTCTAAAAATTCAGTATCTCATGCAAGGACAAAGTATATTGATGTGTGACATCACTTCTTGAGAGATCATTATCAAAAAGGTGATATCACTCTTAAATTCATTGGCACTGAACATCAATTGGCTGATATATTCACAAAGCCCTTGAATTCCCAGAGGTTAAACTACATAAAACATGAGTTGGGGATGATTAATTTCAATATAGGGAACCTCACTATTGAACCTCTATGTTGAACCTCACTGTTAGACCTCACTATTGAACCTTACTCTTAGACCTCATTGTTGAACCCCACTGTTAGACCTCATTGTTAGACCTCACTATTAGAACCTCACCGTTAGAACATCACTATTGGGTACCTCACTATTGGACTTTACCATTACTTTGTATTTTATACAGGAATATGAACCATTTTATTAGTATTCTTTTTCTATATTTGTTTTTGTTTCAAGCCCTAAATGATAAAATTAGATCACAAACACATTTCGATCCACTCTCTTCCTCATTCTCGAACCCCTGCTCCCAAAATCCTTAAACCCTACCTTTCTGCTGAACCCTCAAACCACTTCAAACCTCAATGGAAAGAGTCAAGAGACCTTCAGTTGATGATGGAGATGCGCCAAGGCCTAGGAGACCCTAATCCGAGTCCAGTGGTGGCAGTAATATATCAACAGACCATGTTAAACCACATTTGTCAAAGAGAACGATTGTGGTTGAAAAGGAGTTAAGTGAAGATTGGATGATTTCGAGAAAATACTTAGTGTTGGAGGCACTAGAGACTCAAGTATAGGTGGAATGATTTGAAAACAATAATGGGACTTATTACCCAAGGATAGTCAAATAATTTTACGACTATCTGAAATTTGAGAAGTCAGATGATGAGAACCGACTGGTGTCAAGAGTAAATAGAACTGAGGTAAGATTTTCATCTGCTGAGTCGGATATATGTCTAAGGGTACCTCATAAAGGTATATGTGACTACTAATATGGAGTTATACCTCCAGACAGTAATATTTTTAGGTATAATAAAGCATTATAAGAGCGGACAAGAAATGAGACCTCAAGGAAGATTATTGCTGTTGAAATAAATGGAGAGGACATACTTCTGTTCAAGTTTATCCAACATGTGATAAGTCCCAGGAGGGGGGAATTCACTATATTAAAGTATTAAGACATATTCATATTATATTTGCTGAAGCATGGACATAATATATACTTGTCTAGGTTGCTGATGGCTCAGTTGGAATACATGACTAAGCCAAGTTCTAAATCAAATGCTCTATTTTATGCCAAGAAGATTTCTATGATGTTGAAGGTTAAGGGCATTGCTGGAGATAAAGAGGAAACAATTGTAGCCAAGAATAATTTTTGTATCTCTAAGGTAATATAAAAGTTCATGAATATTAGCTTGAATCCCTGGGGAAGAGAATGAGTAAATGATGAAGGGAAGCTTTATGAAAAGTTTGATCCTGTAAATAATCCTTCTAGGCCAAAGGATAAGAGGGATCCAGGTCTGAAGCCTGATGAGGCAGAACTTGTATATTCTGATGAAGAAGTAGAGGAGGCTGTGGAAACCGAGAAAGAGGGTACTCCTATAAGTGATAGGAGCGATCCTGATACCAGACAGTCCTCTAGTTGTAATGATAGATTTTGGAGAGGATAGTCCTCCAAGAGAGTTACCGAGGAGAGAATCTGTCCTAAGGGATAGTGAGGATGAAGAAACTAGTGAAGAAGTGAAGAAGCTTTTGATGATGCTTATATTACTGTTAGAGATACCTCAGAAGAGGAAGAAGCTGCTGAATCTGGTCATTCTGACCATGAGGAATATGGGACAACCACTGATGATAGTAAGGGATAGGATCTCAGTCTAAGTCCTCTGATAGGCACTATAGAAAGGGAAGTAAGTGCTCAAGAAGAAAAATTTGTGTCTGATGCTAATTTAATAGAGATTATGGATGACTCAGTACAAGCAGTGACTCACTCTACTTCTGGGTCAGTTGATCAAGAAGGATCATCAGCTGAAGGGGAAAGATTGGAAGAGGCTGATGTAGTTGTCTAGGAGGTAGCTCCACATGAGGGGGAGCATCCTTTTGCCCAATGATCAGTATTTGTTGTTCATGACATTGAGGGCTAGGATGAGGACCTGAGGTTTATGGTGTCGAGTCTAGATTATGTTGACTTAGAAGATTAAAGGACCAACAAAAGACCTTTAGTGCCAAACTTCATTTTTGTACCTCCAGAAACCTCTTTCCCTCAAGACTATGTTAGTAAGGCAGACCTTGAATCCTTGAAATCTAACCCACAGAAAATGTCTAAGGATAGGTCCTCTAAGATGGACAATGATGTTGCTCTAGTTTAGAAGCATTCAGCATCTGAGTTATACAAAATACACTCTAGTATTCAATCTAATATACTCCAGGAAGTAAAGTAGTGTCAGAGTCAAATGAGTGAGTTGTCAGAGTCTTTGGAGCTTCTGAAACAATCAGTGGTGATCTTGAATTCTCTTTTGACCTCTAGGGATTAGGTGGACAATGATATTCAATATGTCATAGTTGTAGTGCAGCAGATGGTTACAGTCTTTTAGGAATTTAAGAAGTCCAAGAAATCCCATGTGCAGAGCCAAGATGATGATGTGATGAGGTTGATCAGTGGTCTGACTAAATACTTTAAGGATACAATAGCTTTGTCTTTGGAACCTCTGAGTTCTTTTGATTCATCTTCAGCCTCTCCTCCAGTTGACATTAAAGCTTTCAAATCCATTATTAGAGAAGAAGTGGAAAAGATCTCTGGTGCTAGTACCTCAGAATCTCAGGTCATCTCTATTACAAGGGAAATTTATACCCTTGTGGGAAATGTTTTTAGGGAATCTTCCCAATACCAGAAGAGCATTAAGGAATAGATTGATTACTACTAAAAAAGGGTTTATACCAAGCATCAGATGGATGGTCACTTCAAGTTGCTCTTGGAAAACCTGAGGATTCCTCCTGTCACCTGAGCTTTTAAAGATCAGGTCAGCAGACTGGGACAGTTGAATTCTACCTTGGAGAACTTTATGGAGAATAAGGATGACTTTATCTCAGCCATGGAGGGAGGTGGAATAATCATCATGAATTTTAGAAACCTTCTCCTACCCTTCCTCCATGTGGACTGTACACCCATCATTGTTCCTATAGCATTACCTTCTGCCTCCACTGCCTCAGCCTTGGCCCGTACTGCTCCTATGATGTCTCCTTCTCAAGCCTTCAGAAGCTTGACTCTAATGATTCCTCAGAGAGTCACTCCCTCCAGAGCCACTGGCACTTCTGTTGCAGCTTCTCCTACCATCCTTGATGCTATCCCCCGACCTCCACCTCCAACTGCAGACCCTCCTTCTTCCTCTTCCAAAGGGAAGGAATCCTTAGCTATTTCTAATGTGTATTGAGTGTGGTTGTATCTTTTGATAGTGATTTCATTATTCTCTTTGAATCATGTAATGCTATTTCATTAATACAAATATTCTCTTCTGACTCTTATTGTATTTTTTTTTCTAATAACAAAGGGGGATAAAATACAACAAAAGTAATTCAATATCCATATCACATTAACCTATGCTACTACATGTGTGATAGATTTGTGATAAGCTTATCTGTAACACCTATTTATTTATTAACATACCTCTGATTTTCATTATTTCTGATAATATTGTAATTATTCTAAAGTTTAATGGCATAATTTGTGATTACCAAAAGGGGGAGATTGTTGGACTCATCTATTTTAATAATCCCAAATCATGTTTAATTATATAATGAGTTAGTTATTTGACAATATATTTCAATCTATTTTAATCTCATGACTTTGGTCACATCAGTTTATAGTATAAAAAGTCTCTAAGTTAAAGGTCACTGTTTTAGGCCATTATCACGGTTACCATTGACAAACCTATATCTGAACCTTACCGCTTGAATTAATTGGTGAAAAGGTCCCCATTGAAGACCTTACTGATGAAGGTTACCGTTATAAGAGCTAAAATTATAAATTTACTGATTGGAAGTCACCAGTACAAGGTCACTATTATAAATCTTACCGTTAGAGTACTTACGGAAGCATACAAATGCTAATTCAATGTGATAGGTCACTGTTGTGACAAGGTTGCTGTTACAAAGATTTTCTATTAAAATTCCACTGTTAGACTTATTACTGGAAGTCTACTATTAAGTAGTCTACTGTGGAAGATCTCACTGATAAATTCAACCGCTGGACAAGCCTACCGCTTGAAAAGCCTACCGTTAGACAAGCCTACCATTGGACAAGTATACCATTGGTGAAGCCTACCATTGGACAAGCCTACTATTGGTGAAGCTTACCAATGGATACACCTACTATTAGAAGTCTAATACTGATTATGCTTGCTGTTGAAGATGCTACCGATTGATAGGCTACTGTTACTAGTCTACTGATAACATATTCTACACTTTATCATTTTTTCTTTATATTATCATAACTGTCATATTTGATTGATTTAATGCATCTGAAATTAATTAATGTTGATTGTAGACATTTCAGGAGATAGTATCTAGAAACCGTACAAAGTATGAGGAATACCACACATAGTTTGACCATTCGTTTTTTTGGCTTTGTGGAATTAAAAAGGGAGACTGAGCTAAAAGATGAAAATCAAGGGCGAGATGAAAAAGACCATATCTGAAAGCATTGAAGAACAAGTAGAAGAAAAGTTCTTACTTTGAAAAATCAAGAGCTTCACAAAGATAATTTTGTAGAACATATTCAAGGTCGCGGTTCAAGGAACCCATGTACCAAGAAGTTGAACATCTCAGTACCTAGAAGCCAGTACCTAAAAGTGGTGACACTCTGTTTCTGGAGGAAACTTGCAGAGAAGAAAAAAACCTTCATTTCCTCAACTTTAAGAAGTCCAGAGCTGATCTTAAAACACATAGAGCATTCAAAACTCAACTCAAATTTCTTTAGCTCTAATGTATTCCTTATTTTATATTTTCGAGCAGTGTGTTCTTGTTACACACACACTGTCTCCTATGCTTTAACTGGGGGATACAGAAAACCCCCACTAAAAACTCACTTAACTCCTGTTTCCCATGTATAACTGCAGAAGAAGACTTGTGTGGCTTGGTTGCTTGTTTTCCCACGTAGAATGGTGGTAGAGGTTGTAAAACCTAGGCAGTTTGTAAAAACTATTGTAAATCCTGATACAGGTTGTGTATCAAATTTATTTATATAAACTGCTTGGTGGCAGGTGATCACTAAGTGGAGATGATTAGGTCTCTACTTGAGACTGAACCTCTTATTTACATTGTCGTGCTAATCTTGAAGTACTCTATTTTATTTTATCCACTACTTACATTTTTCAAAAACATAAAACTGTTTTTTCATTCACTTTGATAGTTAGTTTTGGTTAGTGTGTGTATATGTTGAATTTAGTAAACTTGTTTCAAAAGTTGAAGAAGTGTTTTTACACCAATTCAACTAAGGACTAATCACCCTTTGGGAAACCTATTGACCAACTAGACATTTACATCTCTACTTCCTTAATTAACTGGGCTGTTTTGAATTGGGGGATTTTAATCAATAATGTTTTTAACAGAAATTTTAATTGGAACTTAATTCACCCCCCTCTTGAGTATCCACTCCGACCAACAAAATAGACCCCTTTGAAATTATTATTATGATAATATATAATATATTAATATATCAAATAACATTTTAACATTATTTAAATTATAAATTAGTATGAAATAATATTGAGAACGCATATTGTTTTAAAAGGTAATTTTTCAAAAAAAGAATTTTTTTAAATTTTATTTTAAAAGATAAATTTAAATTTTTATAATTTTATAAAATGAATTTTATATTTGTATTAATCCTGAAAATGTTATCTTAGGATAAATTTTTGTTATTTTTTTGAAATAATTGACTTTAGGTGTATAGTGAAAAATACAGTTTTTACTAAAATTATAGTGTTTATGACAATATCAAGAAATAATTATACCTTAAAAACATGTAAAAAAAATTTCATAATAAAAAAAATTATTTATGTAGTTCAATGGTTAATTTAATAATATTATGTTGAATTTATAATACCCATTTTTGGAATTTTTAAAAATAAGCATTATTTTTATAATAAATTTTTTTAGTCCTTTTCTTTTAATTAATTTATCACAAGGTGAAATTAGGTTTTGTATTTCTTTTAAAATTAATAAAATATAATTTAGTAAATAATAAACAAATTAATGTAATATAAATCAATAACATTGATAATTTTATCATAAGAATAATTTTAATGCTTAAAAATACACTTCTTCTAAGAACATATTTTTACACGTTACATGCGCTAAGGAAAAAATTAATTTTTCTTAAATATAAAAATATTATTTGATAAATTTTATTTAATATTTATAATCAATTATTCCAAATTATTTAATAATTTTACTTTTATTTTTAGGTATTAAAATCAAATTACTAAGATAATAATTTATTACCTTAGTAAAAACAAAAAAATAGTAAAAGTGAAAAATACGAGAGTAAAAATCTTAAAAACATGTTTAAAATCATTTAGAAATGATTTTTTGAGGGATAACTGACCTTAAATCATCCCATATCTCAATATTGTTCACCATAGCTCCAACTTCCATGTGAAAGATGTTCTCTCTCTATATTAAAAAATTTATATTTATAAAAATGCAATTCCCTTCACCTATAAAAGGATCTCACCTCCACCCCTATTTACCTAATTATTATAAAGAGTTATATCAAAAAATAATATTACCTTTTCACTCACACACTCTCTCCCCACATCCTATAAGCCTTGGTCCTTCTAAAAGACTAATCTAAAAATCCTTAAGTTGTTACCCAAGAGAGAACATCCAAAGGAAGAGGAAATGTTCTCAACAGATCTATCTTAATTATCTTCATATTCTACCACCTAAAAACTATTATATTTGTTAATGTATTATAAAATAAGTATTAATAATATTATGGAGTGTAATTATACTAATTTAATATCCATTTTTTTTTCTTCCTCCAAACCCCTTAAAAAATGAATATGTTGTCATGCATATGTGCAGACTACAAGCTCCATGAATGATGTGCACTATTTTCCATCACTGCTTTACATGGATGGTTAAAAAGGGTTATTTATTAAAACTATTATATTAATAAAATTATTATTATTATTAAATGATAAATTATCTCATTTTCTACACCCAACCCATTCTATGAAGAATGATAGTGCTGTTTCTGTGTACGTATGGACTACCAACTACACATAAATGGTGTATTTCGTTTTCCATCACTACCCATAATGAATAAAATTAAAAATATATTTAAGTTATAGTAATGATAATTACGACACTAATAATATTATGTAATGATAATATTATAAATTCAATAAGTTATATTAATAATAAATGGTTATCATTAATTTAACCACCAATATATTAAGGAACCTTTTTAAATTTGAGTTAATTGTGAGAAAACCTATGAAACTGTATAAATTTTGTTCTAATATAATAATAAAATATATAAAGGTAAAAATTTTTAGATATTATGAATCCATTTTTTAATTAGTTTTATGATATTAAAAATAAAAAATAAGTGTCATAGAATTTTACCCAACACCACAAGTAATCAACATTATAGAGAATTATTTAATAAATGAATAACACATGAGAATAAATAGACCATATAAAATTAAATATATGTGATAATGGTTCTTTATAAAGTTTTTAACAAGATTAATTTTTTAGGAAGTTAAGTGCATTCACAGAGAGAATCAGGACCTGAGGTTAGGGTTTTTACATCCCAATTTTACTTCATTGAGATGTGATTTATATTCACGACTTATTCATTTTTTATGATGTAAATATTTCCATTGGATGATTTTTATTAAAATTTTCTTTAAATATAAGTTATTTTTAAATCCGTACCATGTTCTTCCTTTATGGGTTTTTGATTTGAAGGATAAAAAAGCCATATGTGGTTTGTTGACTCAATTTTCTTTCCATTTAGGTCTTGAGCTATATTTCTTAACTATTATTTTCTAAGATCCCATATTCTTCCATTTATCTATTCTACATCGAAAAACCTATTTTTCCCATTATGGGAAATTACTTATTCAAAATAAAAAATTCTTTCTTTGGATGATTTATTCTTAAAAGTTTTACATTGTTTGGATTAATACCCATCCTTTTTAATGGATTTTAACCTCCATGTCCATATTTTAACTTCCTAAAAATGTTATCCTTTGCTATTTGGGAACCCAAATATGATATATCTCGCTTGATCCTAATATTTATCTTTAATCCTTTTCAAAATAAAATTTTATTATCCTTCTAATGATGTGGGTTTCAATAGAGGTATTTTAAAATATAAAAAGGGAATTTTATTTACAATTTAATTTTTCTCTTCTAATTCACATTTATTAACATATGAATTTTTAATTTTAAAGTTACTATTATTGGGATTTATTTTAAATTTACATTTTAATAATTATACTCTTCATATTCTTAAAAAAATATCTTTTTGAAATGATACTTGAAACTCATGCCTTTTTACAATGATGTTAGGAAATGTTTTCTAAGAAAACTCTTTTCAAGATTTAACTTCTATTTTCCTCTCTATAAGTGAAATAATATATCAGTGATTTTGTCTTACCTAATAACCCACTGTTTATAAATATGATTTTACTTACAATTTATTTCATTTATTAATTCTCTATATTTAATTTATTTTATTTAATGGTTTTCACCTTGATACTCATACATCAATTGATTGGGGAAATTATTAACAAATTGTATACCATTTATCGGTATGATGTTAATACCATAAACTTCATTATCTTAATTAAAGGTAATTTACATATATGGTTAAAAAATATCTTTTAATACCAATTAAATTTTCTTGGTTTATGATTTTTTGATTATTAGTGAGTTTATGATGTTTTACTTATGGGATACTATTTAAAAAGAATATGAAACCCATTTTAATTTCCATATGTTTTTATGATATGATGATCGGAATCATGTGACACACATATGTA
The DNA here is from genome assembly GCA_963277665.1 of Viscum album. Classification (NCBI taxonomy): domain Eukaryota; kingdom Viridiplantae; phylum Streptophyta; class Magnoliopsida; order Santalales; family Viscaceae; genus Viscum; species Viscum album. The sequence continues at coordinate 747,306,478 of OY728152.1, forward strand.
TGATTTTTCTTATGTGATAGGTGGAACTATAATTATATATCCATCCAATTTATTGGGTAATATTTTTATCACATGAGATTTAATATATGAATCACACATAGTTATCCTATAACACTATGTTCTATTGTATTTCTAGTGAGCCTTGAATTATTTTTATGATTCCATTATTTTTGTTGTTTCCACATATTTATGATTCCGTGAACTTATTTTTCTCTACTTATCATGTTTTCTCTTATTCTTATAATCTAAACCTTGAAGACATGTTGATTAGTGTTTCCCATATAGAGTGTCTAAGCTCACAACTTTCATATACTTTCATTCCCCGTGTTATTAATATGAGTATAACTTAAGGAGAATTCTAGAAGGGGGTCTAGTGTGGATCAATTATAGAGAAATGTTCAGAATTTGTGTGAAATAAATTTCATATATAGATAATACTAAAGGACACTAAACCTTCCATTCACGATATTGAGAGATTATTATGGCATGTAATGTTTAAGAAATTAAAATAATGTGAAATATATGTGTGTTTGTATTGGGTCATCACACATTATGTCAAATACAATATTTAAAAATATTTTTTTAGAATCAGACTAGGGTGTGTTGGTATGGGGTTACTCATTTATAATTTTTACCAAATAATATAAAAATAATTGGTATTTAATACTATTTTATAATGAATTAAATCAAGATACCCTAACATAGAACCTAATTTGGTCCTCCATAAGGCCTGAAGTGAGTTCTCGATCACCACAGGCTAATAACAAGTGTTAGGTTATCAACCTTACTCAATTGGGAATTATTTAACCTGTTGATATAAAAAAACAAGAATAGATTCCAATTTATAATCCTAAATTAAAAGTACTTAAGTTATAGTTTTCGTAACAAAAAAATTAACATTATCAAAAATAAGAACATACAAAAAAGGTGATAATTCAATATAAAACACAATAACCCTAGACATGATGATAAAAAAATATAAATTCTAAATTTCAAATATGTAACCACATATCATAAATAAAAACAAAAATTAAAACAGAATAATGTATTTCAAGTAATAAATGATAGAGTGACCAAATATAAGAAATAATGACATAATACATCATCACACATAGAACCAAAAGCAGACCAACTTTCCATCTTCACACAACAAGTAAATTCTCTTTACTTTCCACCTTCTCCATACCTAACTTAGGATATAACTATCCACTTTATCAAAAGGAATCAACATTTACTAATATAATATAAAAAAACACTATATACACATGAATTGTTTATATAGGCTATGGGGAAAACATGCCTAGTAGGATTCTACTACACAATCAACACATATAATTATAGAAAATAAACCATGGAATTATAGTTTGAAATAAAACTAATAAAAATTATTTTTATTTTATAAAACCAAATAAAAAGGGTGGTATTCTAGTTGTTATATCTATATAAACTAAAATTATTTTAATTTGTTCCAAAAAATAATTTTATGTGAATAACTAAGATTTTTTATTTATAAGATGATTTTTTTTGAACTTGAGAGAAATAAACCTTATTTGAAAAGAATATTAATTTATATTACTTTATAAAAATGAATCATTATTAGTTGGAAACCATGAATTACCCTTATATCAGAAACACCCTTATAAATAAACACTTTTGAAATACTTTCAAATCACATTGATTACTACAAATCAATGAAACATAAAATAAGTGTCAATGGAAAAAATAAATTATTATAATTATAAACATCAACCAAAAACTATGAATCATAAAATACTAACAAGCCTTAAGAGGTAGTAATAATCAATAAACAAATTAAGATGTATCATATGTCATGGAGAAAAATAGTATCATAACATAACTTATATAATAATAGTAAACTATAAAAAACATTTCAAAATAAAATAGTTTAGTACATGTCCTTCAAATTCCCACCTATATCCCATGATATTCTAATTGGAAGTGAGTAATTAATTCCATGAAACACAATATAAATTCAAGAAAATAAAACAAATAAGATTAAATCTCACCTCCAACACACATCAAAGAAACAACCATGTTAAAATTTATATTCAACCATAAAATGTTCACATTATAGAATTCCAATTTCAGATAAACTATAATTCAAAGGGTAAACTCCATCAAGGTAAAAAACACATATTTAATGTTATTCATTTATTTCCCAAAAGGGCCTTTATACATTTATAACCATAGTGAAATTATACTATTAATATTATTTCAATCCAATATATATCATAATAAAACATAAATATACTTTTGGATAACTAAAAGAATAAACTTAGAGTTTATATTATACAACCCATTAATTTTTTTTAAAAATACACCTTAACCCTTTTTATCCACTAAAAAACTCACAAAAAATAATATTTTATCTTTATAATTCATAATAAATCCATATATGAATTAAATTTTTATTTTTTTAGGACAGATATATCTTTAAAATTTCATCAAGAACCTATAGGATAAAACATTACATGAGAATAATTTTAAAAGTTTAATATGAAAAAAACCTCTAGGAAAAATTAGTTTTTGATAATAAACTCATTATAATTTTTTTAGACATTTTATATAAATTTTATATCAAATAAATCAGTACATAAAATTAGTAATTATAAATAATTTTACATTCAAAATGACTTTTATAGAGCCGAATACTATAAATCAATGAATCTGATGTCAAAATATGTTATTCTTCCAAAAGAGAGGAGGTTGAACCCTTATAATAATTCTATGAGACCCAAAATAATAAAAATATAAATTAAGATATTGAAATAAAGAAACCTAGGTCACCATGACAATATTTGGTTCTGAATAATGAAAAACATAGGGGAAGAAGAGACAAAGAAGAGGCTTTGAGTGACCAACCTTAAATAATCAAATCCAAATGGCGAAGAATAGAAATTTCATAGAAAGGAGAAGAGGAGGAATAGAGGGAGTCTATGACCGGGCTAGATTCAACTAAAGAGAATGAAAATAGGTAAGTATTATTTTTAATGGATTTTAGAAAAGAAAAATAATTATATATTTATAAGGATGTGAAATTTGGGTTCATGATTTATCTAAACATGGGAAGTTCCAATGAAATTTTTAGGGATATTGGAGTGCCCTTAAGGATTGGGTTTGTTGATGAGTTTAAAGAGGCCCCTCATAAAGTGAATTGAAAAAGGAGAGATAAGAGTTTTTTTACTAATACATGGTCAATATGAAATTTCTCTTACCCCAAGGGTTGGAATACACTAACAAACACTATTGTATCTTATAGTATGGTGATTGGATTGCCTTCACATTGGAGTAAAGTTATTTCCAGTATCGTGAGGCAATTCATTTATGAGTGTTTTGTGACATCCTGACCCTAATCCATTAGATTGGGAAGGACTGGGATGTCTCTAACCTTAGGTGTATCCCTCAGACACGAAAGACTGGTAATAAATGACAAGGGTATATAATATCATTGGAGAGTGACTTACCCTCGTACATAACACAACCTATAATAGGAAAACAATAATAATACAATGAATATATATGTTTCATCATAAAAAATGAGTAAAAATAGAAATACATAAATAGTAAAAAATATTAGTCACAAGAGTCAACAAAACATCACATAATCTACAAAACCCAAAGATACAATGAGGTATTGGTGTGGCACCCTGACCAACTACACTAAACATATCTATGACCACCTCACATTAAAAATGACCATGACATAAATATTCTAATCTAGAAAGGTAGGATTTCTTGACCAACTAAAAACTCATTTTTATTTGATTTTCTAAAAACCCTCTTTATGGCTGAGCGGTAACCATTGCACTAGGACATTGGTGGGATAAATTAGGCAGGATAAATGGAAAAAATACCTATTCAAAATTCAAAATTTAGAAATAAAAATTATGAAAGCAGAAACTGAGAAAAGCATGATCTGGGATTCACTCGTATCCTTCGGTGATGTGTCTCCTACCAATCATCATTATGAACTGACATAGTCATCAACACCATACCATCCCACTATCTTCATCGATATCCAAACATCACACCATTACACTGAAGATCGATGGAGACCATCGAGCCGTCCCCGCCTACAGAGCTTCCCCCTAGAATCCCACATCACCGCCAAATAAACTCCCAATAGAACACCATAAAGGAAACCAGACAAGATATTCACAAACATTATAGAAGATTCCCAAAAAAATCCCAAAAACATCAACCTTGTTATTGATAGAAACTGTATCCGGTCAAATGATAACCACCACCAGAATCATTGGTTCTGACCCTATCGCTGTCAAGAACACCATCATATTCACCTCATAGTAACACCAAAATCCACCATCAAATAGTGAAGAATGCCACTGTCGAGCGAAACCATCTGATGATGCCCATAGAATACATCCTTGTCGTTGCCGTGGCCCAGAGGATTGTTTTAATAGACTTCGTCCATGCCATAAAAAAACCCAAAGAAATTTCCAGGACAAAACATAGAGAAAACAAAATTGACAACCAATATGAGTACAAAAAACAAGAAAAAGAGGATGAAGAAAGCGGGACAAAAAACCAAATAAGGATTTGGGATTAAAACCCTAGGGATAAACCTGAAATAATGTAAACAAATATGGAGATCCCAATTTAGAGAGAACCAAAAAAAGAAAGAATAAAGCGGGACAAAACTCAAAAAAGACATTGGATTGAAACCCTTGGAAGAAGGGCCAACTCCGGTAATGCTTGGAGATATATCGTCCACTAAACCGCTATCCCAAGACCTCAACATATCCCATGCACAAACAGACATAAAATTTACCAACCAATGTGTTCCACATACCATAAGTCCACCAAATAATCCAAAATCAAGAGTGGATCCCATCCTTGTAGACCTAATTTGTCACTTTTTAGTATAATCTAAAGTGTCACAAAATCATCATAATGGCCAAGTCTGAGATAATAAGTCCCCAATATGCATCATGAACACATGAAAAACATGTTATACCAAGTTCTCACACCCAAAAAAATTTCATTTGAAAATAAAATCCATTTAATCATTTTTAAAACACATTTTAGCTGTCACCCACAACCCATAGTTTTAAATTCAATAAAAAAGTGTGATCATCATGATTTTTCTATCGAGAAACATAAGCAATTTATTTTTGAAAACTAAATCCTTCCGATTCTAATAAAGTGTAGAGTAGGAGAGAATCAACCAACCTCTAATGGATTTTTCTTGAAGTATCATTTTGTAGACTTGTACATATGAACTATCCTCACCTCACCTTTAATGAATCATAATAAAATATGATTAAAACTCATCATATCCCATAGATTCATAAATGAAATCCTCATTTTAGGGTTCCTATCAAGATATAATGAGAATATAATGAAGGGGAAAGATAATTGAAACTCTCACCATTGATTCCCTAAGTCCAATTATTTACGATTCAATGAAATACGCCTATATAAGCAAGGAAATGATCCAAATCACCCAAAGGATGCTAATGGTTTGAGATCCCTAGCTATAGGGAAAAAATAAGATTTATGAGAGAAACATAAGTTAAAAGTATAATTTTGAGAACCCTTTACTTACATTCATGGTTTGGAAAAATATATTCCTATCATGAGTGTTACTAGATTAATCCCAAAGTTTTATAGTTTGGACACACGATTTGGAAAACTGTGCATCAACTGTGTGAATCTTCACTATATAAGACTTCACAAGATCAAATCACTACCAAATAATTTTCCCAGACCATGTGTTAACTATGTGCCTTCCCAAACACCACTAAACACTCTCTCATGGTTAAATAGGACTTATGCACAATTTTTTATAACTATGAAGAAACTATGAAAAAATAAAAAACAATCCAAAACATCCAAGAACTCTCTAGGACATACCATAACCATCCCAAACCATTTTATAAATCAAAAATATAATATGAAATAGTTAAATTCCTAAAACTGGGGTTGTTACATTCTCCCCACTATTAGGATTTTTTTCCATAGAAAGTTGGAAGTTATCATCATTTTATAAAATCTCTGGTCATTGGTCTAGCATAAAAATTTCTCATTACAAAGTCTATTTCTAAACCCAATCATGTTTCCAAAATATCGACACTAAGGATATAGATTTGACATGAAAGATCTTATCTTTACCATCATAAATATGAATTGAGGTATAAATAACTTAGAATTAGTGTAACACCGCAATATTTTATAGTATGTTATCTCATTAAAGTAATTCAATAGCTTGCACTACACGCAATACTGAGTTCAAACGCACCACAACTTACCAAACTAGCCGTTCAAAAAGAGGTTATGAATAGTATTAAATTAATTTTGAATATTATATACTCTATATAATTTTATCACCCATATTATGTGTTTCTAATACATTTATAAGAACAAATTCATTTTTTTCAAATAAAGGAAGTATTTTTCAGAAAATTCAATTTTACTGCCTTTTTAATGGAGAACCCTTTTTAAATCCAATATTTGACACTTTTATATATTAAATTTGACAAAATAAACTTTTTATTTAGAATCAGGACATAAAAATTTAGTTTTAATAATTTTTTTGTGTTTTTCTGATAATTTTCATATTTGGGTGAATAGTGAAAAATACAAAATTTTAATTGAAAACAACTTTTTTAATTAAAATAGTTTATAGTGTTAAATTATACATTTGAATGGGTTTGAAGTTAAATTAGATTATATTTTTATCATTAAATACAATTTAGGTCATTATAAGTAATTTCACATTTAAATTTTTCATAAACATATGTCAATATTTTGATAGTTTTTACTTCTAAAAAACCCGCTTTTTGGTTTTGACAACAGGAATTAATTTTAAATTAATAAAAGAAACTTATATATTTTGAATTTGATAAAATATACTTAATTTTTTAATTCATAATATCAAAATTATATTAGGGTGAATTTTTGGTATTTTTCTGAAAACTTTCAATTTTTGATGAATAGTGAAAAACACTACGTTATTATTTAAAACCGACATTTTATTTAAATAATTATTTATTTTATTTAAATTTATTTTAAGTCAAAATAGATATATAATACCTATATAAGTTCAATTTAATTAATTGGAGTCATTTTATAATAAAATTAGATGTATAAAATTTTATTGAACTTTTTAACCTCTTTTACCCACCTTCTAGGCACGTTAGCAAATTTTCATAAAACTTAATTTTACCACTTATGTGAGTTGAATTTAAGAAATTTGAGAGACATGGTTTACATCAGTAAGTAAAATGTGATTCAATAAGATGAAAATAATTTTTAGTTAATAGTAACTTTTGACTTTTATTTACCGCGGTTAAAAGTAAATAGGGCAATTAAGGGTAAAAATGATATTATAATTACTCTAACACATGTACTAATTCTATTGGATAAGTGTAATTAGATAAAAAACAAAATCAGGAATAAAATATGATCTATTTTGGTCCACTTGGATTAGATTAGGACATTTATTATTATTTTATTTAAAGAAGAGTTAAAAGTGTTAAATTCAAAGTTTAATAACTAAACCATTTTTTATATAGGGTTACACGCAATATAAATTCGACTATAAATATTAATTATAAAGATAAAAATATTTAATACATAATGGTATTTTATTTATAATTTTTAGACATTAAATAACTTAATTTATTTATGACACAATGATGATGCAGTAATTACCTTATTAATGAAATATTAAAATAATTGATATTATAAATATCAAAATAAATGTAAATTGAGTCCTATAATGAATTAAACTAAATTTCTAGGTTAATATGATATTTTAGGTTTGATTAGATAATTTTTTTCCAAAGTGATAAGGTTTTTATGACTTTCACAAAAACAAAACACCAAATAGTGTCAAAATTGACATAAATTAGTTTTTAAAACAAATACTATATTATTGGTTGATATAATATTCCTAAAAATACAAGTTTCATCCAAAGGGATTAAATAATATTATATATGTCATTAATTAACCACTTGAGGTTCTTTTGGAATTTTAGAGTATGTTTATTAACCATGTAGATTAAGAAAACAAGAAGACACAATAAAAGTTAAACTATTTAACTAAGAGTTAAATCTAAAAGATATGGTTAAAATGGTACCCAAAACTTGTCTAAAATCTATTGGTTGAGATTATTTTGACCCATAACCACCTAAGGATATAAATAAATACATTTGGTTCCATTATAAACCCAATATTATTGTATAGTAAATTAATATTTTAATCTTTTCCTAAAGTGAACCTCACCCCTCTTATAAAAGGGAACTTCCCCTTCTCTCAAAATCACACCTCCAAATCCATTTGGATCAGCCAAAACCTGCCAAAATGTCCTCCCTAATTCTCTCAAATCAACTTAGAGTCCTTACTTTGATCATAATTGTAACCTAAGGAGGTCTTTTGATCAACTAAAAAGGAAACAACCGAAGAAGAGGTAATAATTTCACCACCCTCTTTCAAGTTCTTTTCTTCTTCCACTTACTCATTATTTGTTGTTTCCATACCAAAATAATAACTCCAGTACCTCCTAAATACTGTTATGTTACTAAAAATATGGTACAACCATATTATTTATTCTATCCATTCTATAAATGACAAAGTCACCATATGTGCGTACGTACGGCTTACCGTCTCCACGTCATGGTGTAGTTTTTTATTCAAATACTTCATTATTTGGATGGGTATAATAATGAGTATAAACAATGTAAATAATAAATATAACATATTAATGATTATATATATATATGATATAAAATCCAATTACATACGATTTCACCATCGATATAATGATATTGTCGCTCGTGCGTACATAAGGATTACCATCTCCATGACGCGATGAGATTCATTTCCACGTTCACCATTCAACGATAATTATAAAAATATATATTATTAATAAGTATATAATATATGAAATAATAATGCTACTGGATATATATATATATATATATATGTATGTATGTACTTACATATATCTTATTCACTTACTTCCATTCAATACGATATGAAAACGGAAATAGCGTTTATGCGTACGTACGGCCTACCGTATCCATAAATGGTGCCTTCCATTTCATATATCTATCTATTATAAATATTTATATTCTAAATATATATGTTATAAAAATAAATGTTTATATTATTTAAGTATTTAAATCATGATCAAAATTATACAATCAATAATAACAAGTTAAAACACGTACGATAAAGAAAGCAATTATTACCCAAAATGTTAATTTAACATGAAAATAATTATTAAATGGGTAGTATAAAGTTATAAATGAATCATGTATGATATAATAAATATGAATATGGTTCGGGTATAATTTAATAACATACTATGGTCATTATAAAGAAGGTTAAATGTACCCTTGACCAAAGGAAAGTGCAAGGTAAGGGTTAATTTCACAATCTATTTATTATCCAAGGTTGTTTTTACATAAGTATCTACTGGGACATATTTATTATCCATGTCCATGTTTCATAAAAGAGTTTTCAAAGTTATTATTTTTAAGGGAATTTTTTACTAAAATATCATTTTAAATGTTTTAAAGATTTATTCTTTTAAACCTTTCTCATTAGTGTCCATGATTTCAAAATGGTTTTAAGGATTTATTTATATGGGCATTAATGTTTTAAAATGTTAATTACCTTAAAAATTTTCAAAGTGGTATGAGACACTTTGATTAAAAACTATCTTTTAAATGACTTCCTTTATATATTATGTTACTTTTACATGTTTTCATGAAAAAGGGATATTTATCTCAAAGAGTTTTACAAATCATTTTCATTTATGTCAACATCCTTTGATGGATTTTAAACTTGTTTGAAGTTGATTTATTATGATAAAAATATTTGATATTGTATTGAAGGTTTTGTGATATGTTTGACTATGGATGTGTAATTTTTATACCATTCATGTTTTATGGATAAATTGTTGACATTTCGTATGCTAGTTTTAATATGAATTTTTATGTTATGTTTAAACCTTTTCATATAAGGAATGCTTTGGAATTAGTAAGTGATGGGTGGAGCCCGCCATAGCTCCTCGATGCATCGGTAGGTCTCATGAGACAAACTAGTTTCTTGGCACAAGGCCTTGAAAAAATTTTATTTGTAGTCTTAGAATAAGTCCTTGACTATGTGGTTATGAAGTCTGAAATTATACATTCTATCATTATGAAATTGGCTATTGATATTGCATGTGATTATTTGACTAGTATAATATCCATGTGAATAATTTAATGGAATTATTTGATTTATATTGGCCATATTATACAGAAATTTATGTTTTAAAGGCTTATGTTTTAGTCTTATACATTGCCTTAAATGTTTATGCTTATTCTTGAAAGTTTCCCCTATATTGTTATCCTTACTGAGCATCTGAGCTCACCCCTTTCTATGTTTTATTTTTCCTAGGATGCGAAGAAGTATATTATGACTGACTTGCAGGGATAGTCTAAGGGATGAATGTGGTCAATGGAGACAATGTTGTTGTTGTTTTTCATTTTATAATGTAATTTAAAACTTGTGTATGTAATATATTTTACAAGACTTCTAAACTAATTGGTCTTTTGGGACTTGATCCATTGTGATCATGCCAATGTTATGTAATAATGCATTGACTCTAGGATTCTGGGGTTGGGGCATTACAATTAGGGTCAAGAGTGACCTCGTCCCAACTAATATCTTGTGCAGTGTAGGGATAATACTTCTTTAATTATGAGATGTGGAAAACATTATGAATGAAATTGAATCTTGTTGGTAGATATAGTCTATAAACAACTTCTATAATACGCTCTAGAATTTAAAAAGGGTCAATGTACCGAGGATCCATTTTCCCTTGATTACCCAAACGACGATGCCCAAAACTCAAATAAACTTGAAATATTACATGATCACCCACTTTAAAAGATAAATGGAAATGAATATAATACATAAAATATTTCTGATGGATCTATGATATTTCCATTCTTTTCTAAATCATATATATTTTCTTAGTGGTCTCACACACAAAGCTTAGTTCAGTCAGTGAATTTTCTACAGTCTCTATCCAAAAAAGTGGAGATTGACATAGAATACCATAGAATGACTTATATGAAGATATATATATATATATGTATCATATCCTAATAAATATTTTTATATGAAAACTTTTTCAAATACAAATGTTCTTTCTATGAACCACTAAAGTCAATAAAATGGGCTTTGAGAATGTATTACAGTGTTTGAAAGGCACACTCTTACTAGTCGGCCATTTGGGGATGGTATGCCATGATCAAAGTAAACATGGTTCCAAGGGCCTATTGCAAGGACTTACAAAATCATTAGTTAAATATAGGACCTTATTAATAGAAAATAGAAACTGATACCCCATGCAATTCACCAATTTCTAGATATATAGTTCTTCAAATTTATCTTTTATATTAATATCACATATTAGAATGAAGTGTTATAACTCAATCAATAAATCCATGATTAAGGAAATCCAAGTATAACATACATAAATATTTCAACATTTTAGATGAATATTAAAAACATTTCACAATAATACATGATTGAAGAATATAAAGATTTATTGTATTTGTAGACTAGATACATAATCAAATTATTTCATAAAATATATTCAACAACCCCCACAAATATCTTCTCTTATAGTACCCTTCATAGTAATTTATTGCTTAAAACCTTTCCTTATAGCCTGAATGTCCCGAAGGCCTTTTTTTAATTTTATTATAGATAATCCCCCTTTTAAGGGTTGAAGGGGAACCCGTACATGACCCGTAGACCCAAGGCACAAGGCCCGACATGACCCGTAATACATGACCCGAAGGCTCAGAGGCATACCATGACCAATACAGGACCCATAGGCCCAGCCCACTAGAACTGCCCCTCCCCAGCTTCTACATCATTGATTTCCTTTAGCTCCCCACCTACATTGCTGATCGGCTAGCATTACCTCGTAAAAAGCTGCACGGTGTCTGGTCCCGATGGCGGTTGCCATATCCTCTCATTCTTCCAATCCGGTTAGCTATACTTCTGGTTACTGCTACTGATTCTATGATCCTCATCTGGGGCCTTCTCTGTGTGAACTGGGCTACATCATGGTCTTCAATGGCCCGAAGGCCCTGTGGCCCGAAGGTCTTTGATGGCCCGAAGGCCCTGAGACCCATAGGACCGAACCGGTGGCCCAAAATCTCAAATCAGGTGAATAGTCTAGCTGCTATAGTACCTGATACAGTACCTGATACAGTGCCTACTATAGTACTACTACAGTACATGCTACAATACTGATACAGTACTGCTACAATACCCCCGAAAATTCACCTCCACCCAGTTTTGAACCTGGGTCTCTTGGATGCCAAGCAGGAGCCCTTACCACTTGGGTATGGGCTCGTTGGCCCTTTCTTTATAACCTATAGAAAATAGAAACATAAGAAAGGGTGTTCTTAGATGATTAGTAATGGTAAACATGGTAAATAAAAATTGATAATCATATTTAAGAATAAGATACACATAAGGGTATGAGATCATGATTATAAATTACAAAGTTCATACCCAATAAATCATAGATCATAAATCATGAGTAATAGAAAAAAATCATTTCAAAATACATGAGTCATAAGAGAGAGTAATCATCATTAATTAGTCATTATCCATGAGATCATATCATAATCATAAGAACATGTCCTAATAATTGTGTAGAATAGTCATAAGCAAATAAAATAATTTCATTATTCATGGATCACTACCAAGACTATCATATTGGATACATTCCCATAGTGTATTGGGTTCACTCCCAATACTATCTTTTCTGTAGTCATGGTTCACTCACATGACTATAAAAGTGGACAGAGTCCCTTACTAAACTGATTTTACTCCCCATTCCAGTCTATATTATCTCATGAGATATTAATAATTATCTAATTCATTAAATAGATTTAATAGACGCAATAGTCAAATAATGAACATCATACACATGTTTTCCATAAGATAATAAAAACATTCATCAATTCATCATAGCATAACCCATGAAAAAGAAATGAATTTCGTAAAAATTTCATCATCACATAATCATAATCCATTAAATGAAAGAAAATTGGTTGTCTTATTAGATAATATCCATGGTGAAGCATAAGAAACATCAAAGGAATTTTATTTTGATGAAAAATAATTTTAAAATATCATTTGAACATTTTGTTAAAAAAATGCAAAATATCATTTTTTGTTGATATCTATAGAACTAAAAATTTACAAAATATTGATAAAAATATTTTATTTTAAAATATCCCTGAAAAATTATAATGGTTCTTCAAAACACAAAAAAAGAATTTTATTGATTATGGAAAAATTCATTCATTTAGAAAACATTAAAACAAAGTTTCCTTTCACACTTTTGTTAAAAAATTGAAAAATACCTTATTCAGAAAATGATAAATAGATTCCTTTTACAACATTGAAAATAAAGCCAAATATAGTTGAAAATGACTTTGGATAATCATTTTATTATATAAAATATAATTTTTTAAAACATTTTAAAGAACATTGATATGAATGAAAAATTTTATCGACCAAAGAGGAATTAAGGTTGAATTTTCTAAAAAAAATTTTCTCAATCATTTTATATTCCAAAGAGAGAAGAGTGAAATTAAAACATAAAACCCCAAAAATAAAAAAATATGAATGAAATATATTGGGTTTAAAGTTTAAGGTTAATATTATTTCCATAAATGTAAATATAACAAAGAAAACATCAAAAATAAATGAGATTGCAACATAAACCCTTACCTCGAGTTCTATCTTTCTATGTACATGTTCTTAAGATACTATTCTTTGGGTATAATACTTTTAGAAAAACCTTTAGTCTTATTTGATAAATATTTTGGGAATACAATCACTTAATGGTCCTTGACAAGGAAGTCGAGAATATATTTGGTAAGGTCTTGACCAAACTATATAGCTTCAAAGATGTGTATAAAGGAGGAGAAGAGGTGCCCTTTTATAATTGTGGTGGGTGGAAAAATTGTAAATACCTAAAACATTAAACATAATAAAGTCACATTCAAGTGAAAGTGGTGCCAAGGTAACCCAAATTTAAATATATGATAAGTTAAGGTTGAAATATATTCAATAAATCAAATTTTGGCAAGTTTATGTGATCTGTTAAACTATATATTTTAGTTTAACACCCTTGTTAACCATTTTTAACCTTAACCGAGGTGAATTTTTTTCACAATAGTTACAATTCATTATGAAAAAAATTAAATGTTTCCTTATTTATAAATTTATATGTGAGTATTGCAAATATGGAAATTATTCTATAAAATTCAGTTTCTATAAGTGGTAGAAATTCATTTTAAAATAAGCATGCAAAATGTAAAGAAAACCATTTTTAGAAAAATGCCTTTTATGCATAAAGCATAAAGTATTATCATTCCTTTCCTAGTAATAACCATTAAAATAATATTATAATATTTTATTGAATATATTATATTCATATTTTATTAAAATCATTCCACAATAGTTATATATTTTAATTTATTAATATAAAAAACTTTGTTCGCAAAAAATTAGTTTTTCAGAAAAATATATATTGTTTACTTTGAAATGATTTTATTTTCATTTATAACCAATTTATAACTAATGAATCAATTTTCTACATGTGTAAAATACACTTTTTTATAATTTTTATGGAACTATTCATACCCTCAAATCTAATGGTTAGGAGATTCATGTCACATTTAATGATAATATTTCAATAAAATATTGTGGTTCATTTAATCTTAGTACTACATGTTGGGAAATACATCAAATAAATAAAACTTATTTAAAGAAAAATATATCAAAAAATATTGGGGTGCTACATTCTACCCCTTTTAATAATTTATCCCTTAAAATTCTATCACTTTGATAAAAAACTAAAGATATTTGTGCCTAATCAAATCTTTGAGTTCCTACAAAGCATCTTCAAATTTATGGATTCACTATAGAACAATGAACAGGTGGGATATCATTTTCCCCATTACCTTCATACTCTAATCCAAGATCTTGATCGGTTGTTTATCATAAGAGATATCATGCACCAGTGGTATGAACATTGAGTTAGGTGCATGTGAATGATCAGTTATGTACATCATCATGAGGGATGTGCCGAAATCATCTTATACTTGAGATAGATTTAGTAGAAGTGCAAAGAAGTACCAAATAATCCTGATATGAACAAAAAATCTATAAGATACTGATATATTTAGAGCTTATCTTACCCTTATTTCCAAATCTCACAACCTTCTTCCAAGGTGATATTCATTATAATACCTTGTCACCAACTTCAAATTCTAGATCGCATTGATGATTGTTAGAATAATTTTTTTTCAAATATATGTCTCTATGATGTTATTTTTAATGTATCTTAAATTATCTTTTATTTCCTCAACTTTCATAGGTCACAATATCATTCGTTATATAACTTTATCCTAATACATTTGAGTTATGCACTTCTATCCATAGAGGGATTCAGAAACAACCATATGAATGATAGAGTGAAAGATATTTTTATAAAAAAACTCATACAAATAAATATGATTACCCCAACCATATTTTAAGTCTCTATAAAATTCTCTCAATATATCTTATAGGGTTTAAATGGTCCTCTAAGACTAACCATTGATATGGGGATGATATACAGTGATGAAGTTTAACTTTATACTCAAACCTTATTATAGAGTTCTCAAAAACATCATGGAAAACCTTGGATCTTGATTAGATATAATTAATAGTAGTAATTCATGAAACCTTAGAACTTCATTAATATATAACCTATATATCTTATCAAGAGATAATTCTACTCTAATAATAATGAAATGTGCTGATTTCGTTAGGCATTTGACTATAACCCAAATACCATTTTGCCCTTTAAGTGTCTTGGGGACTCTCAAGATGAAATACATAGTGATATTTACCCATTTAAACTTAGGTAAGGGTAATGGATATAAAATACCATTATAATTTTGTCTCCAAGCCTTATTTTTCCAGTATACTAAGCACTGAGATAAATAACCCGCAATACCCCTTTTCATGTTTTTCCACCATAAATACTATATCAGATCACTATACATCTTTGTACTTCTAGGATGGATATAGAAGGATAAAATATTAAATACATCAAATAAATCATTAAAATATAGTATTTAAGGGACACATAATCAGGTCTTAAACCTTATTATTCCATCAATATCATTACTAAATTAAGGAATATTCCTTAACTTCTTTTTGTCACTATGTATCTTAATTATAAAACCTTTTAATATTCACATGAATAGATGGTTTTACATTAATTTGAGAAAGATAATATAATTATACACCCCTTATATTTAAATTTTAATCCTAAAAAATACATAATAATTATATCTCTTTAAATCCTCATAATAATCAAACTAGCATGGTCCTTCTAACTCAGGGCATCAGTTACCTTATTTCCCATCCCAAGGTGGTAATATATTGAGAATTCATAATATTTAATCAATTCCAACCATATCCTTTAGCACATATTTAACTCCTTATATTTGAATATATACTATTGTTTTTAATGGTCATTGTATATAACACATTTTTACACTAAATATAATTCCTCTATATTTTTAATGTAAAAATTACTGCCTCCATCTCCAAATCATGATTTAGGGATTTTTTTCTCATGAATTTTCTACTGTAATGTGTCATAATAAATCACCATATCATTTTTTATGAGTAATAATCCCAATCCATTGTTCAATTAATCATTATAGATCAATAAATCTTCTTTACTTTAGGGTACTGGGAGCATTGGTTTACTAACCAACCTTTTATTTTGTTCGATGAAAATTTCCTAACATTCATCCATCCAAAGTAACTCTATCCCTTTCCATGTAAATTTTTTATGGGATTATATAGAAAAGAGAAATTTCTCAAAAATTATCGATAGTATCCATCTAGCCTAATGATACTATAGATCTTGATTATTTTGGTTTTTCTAGGCCACTGCTCAATAAATTTTATCTTTGAATGATCCACTGATATACCCTCACTTTAGATTATATGGACCAAGAATTGAAATTTATATAGCCAATATTCACACCTTCTAAATTGGTAATACATCTTATTTTAACTTATGGTCTTTGATACAATCCTCAAATGATCTTCATGCTCTTCCTTGAACCTATAATATATAATAATGTCATCTATTAATACTACCAGGAATTGAATGAGGTGATCTATAAAGAAATTATTCATTAAATACATGAAGATGTAAAGAGAATTTATAAGTACCAATAGAATCACTATAATTTAATTATGGCCATACCTCATATGGAATGTTGTCTTGTGTATATCCACCATCTTAACCATCATTTGATGATATCTAAAATAGAGATCAATCATGGAAATATATTGTGCTCTATGTAATTAATAAAATAATTCATCAATATAGGGTAGTGGATACTAGTTCTTGATAGTGATCTTTTTAAGTTATAAAAATCAATGAAAAAATCATTGAACCATCATTTTTATTTACAAAAAAAAGTTGAATCCCATGGTGATGCATTCGGGAATATGCATCAATTTTTCAAGATTATCTAAGATTTACTTTTTTAATTCCTGCATCTCAATCGGGACCATTCTATATAGAGTCTTTGAAATAGGTGTAGCACTATGTATTATTTCTACTAAAAACTAAACATCATTATTCAGGTGAAGACTAGGAAATTATTCAATAAATACATCAATAAATTCCCAAACAAATAAGAATATGTTCAAGATTTAGATTCTCCCCAATAATTGGAGATAAATATACCTCATAAATAGGTAGTAAAAACCATACAATGGAATTAATTTCCATTATAATATCATTTTCATCCTCAAACAAAAGGATGATCATAAGTTGATCTGGAATATAAAATGTGACATCCATTCCTTGGAAATTGATATGTGATCTGTATAAATAAACCCAAAACATTCCAAAAATAACATCAAATTCAGCTAGAGGGAGATTCATAATATTTGTAGTAATAACATTCCCATAAACTTATATAATAGGGGAGATATATACTTGATATTAGATCATAGAACCATAAAAAGTTTTCACTAATAATTCAACATAAAATTGTTGAGTTTGTGATATGATAATCTTAAAATATTCTTTAAATATAATAGAGTGGGTAGAACTAAAATAAAAACATACATTTTCAGATCCAGAGTGGATAAAAATTGTACCTTTTACAATATAGTTCTCATGACCCATTTTAGATTTTATGATTGCATTATATTTCCATTTATCTCATGTATTAAGAGGTTATTTACTTAGATTTTCATCATTAACCCTTTTATTCAAGCACTGGTTAAAATAATTCCCACACTCCTTGAATTTGTAACATTGGAGTGTTGGTGGTACATTAAACTAAACGTTCACCCCATTATTTTAATTATATTTAAAATTTACATCTATTAAACAATAACTTTATTAATGGACTCTATTTCCATACTTGAAACATTTAACAGTCCCATAGAGGCAATTTCTCCCACAGTATTTTCCATACATCTAGTATAAAAGAAGATTCATTTTCTTTTATCCATGGGTTTAATTATTAAAATTTCCTAAAAATTTCATATTTCTATTCTTCTAAAAACCTTAATAATGATATGAATATCCAATCTCTGTTTATTCCGTGAGAGAAAATCATAATATCTCTTTATAGATATTAATGTTCCTTTTGGCTAGCACATTTCAGAGACTTGGTTTTTGGCCACTGAAGAACTGATAAATTTTTATTTTAAGGATGATGATAAAAACATAATCTTACCTTGAAAGTCTGGTAAAATTTTCCTTAAAGGTACCAATAGATTCATCAACCTTCTACTTAATCCCATGTAATTCCATTTTTATTTTTATAAGAATATTTTGGGAAAAATATTTACTAAAAAAATACCCTCTTAAACTCATCTAATTAAATAGAGTACATTTTTTCTCTTTCCTTGAATTATTAATAATATTTAACTATTTGTATACTTATCCTTAAAAATTATACATTTATAGGACAAATTTTTCATACTCTGATCACTGGAAAATGTAAAATATATATTTTATGGTACTGACCAATTTCTTAGAAACTAGAAGATTAGAAGACCCATTGAAAGATGGTGGATGTTAACTCGTGAAAGTCACGATGATGTAATGGTCCCTCATTTTCTAATTTGGATGATTGTAATGATTCATGGCCTAGAAATTTGCACAAGAATATCAAAAGATTTTGTATTCCATCTCCCATGCTACTCGGCTATATGAGAGGAAAATCATTGCATTGTCTATAAAATTTGTTGTTAGCATGATTCCAATTTATTTCATCCATTGACTAAAAACAAAAACATAGTGTAAGCATAAGGCTAAAATTATAATAGTGAGAACTCATATAATCATTAAAATATAAGATTCCATAGATTATGAAACCTTATTATCAACTTATGACAATTTTATTCTCCCCTATATGCAATTCCCCATTAATTTTTTCCCTATAATTATATAGAATATTTCTCTATTATTTCAAAATAATCAATACCTGATTGTATATTAGGCCCTATAAGATATGAAAGGAGATAAAAACCTTTTATTCAATTATAATTTAACATTAAAATGAAGTTACATAAAACCATGTTTCACATAAAATGGATCATTACACATCCTGGATGATTACATCCATTAAAACTGAAACATTTAAACTAGATAATAAATTGAAAAGAATAATATCTTTATAAATAGAACCTCCCCTGGTTCAACATCACCTTTAAGAATCATTATTATTATAAGAAAACCTATAATGATAATTAATACCATTAAAGTAGAAATCATTTTGTGATATCTAAAATGAAGACTATGGAAATGGGATGAGTGAAAGGAATAAGTTTAGTATAGTTAGATATATAGGAATGAAATATTTCCATTACAAATATGGTTATTGAAAATATAGTAGTGTAAAATACAGTCATTGAAGATATGATCATTATTCACATATCCAATAATTATACTGAAGTCTTTCATTGTTAATTAGTAAATTTAAAACAATATAATTCAAAATTATATAAAAATAATATATTAAAATATTATATATATATGTGTGTGTTATGTATACAAGTTAATATTATTATTATTAAAATATGATATTATGTATATATAAAATTTTAAGAAATATTTTAATATTAATGGAGTAGTAAAATTAAATTTTATAATATTAATAATTAATTTTAATGGTATCTGTTAAAGCGTATTTAATATAAAAGTAATATTTATTCTTTTTTTAAAAATAATTGTTTTGTTAAATATTTTAATTTTTTTTCATAATATATTAAATTAAAAACTTTTAAAATATTATTTTATATAAACTAATATATTAACATATTTTAAATTATAAATTGATATGAATTAATATTAAGAACACTTAATGTTTACAAAAGTCATTCTTCAATAAAATATGTTTTTCATTATATTTTTTATTTTAATTTAAAAAATAAATTTATAAATTTTAGAATAATAATTAGATAAAAATAGTTTCATTTTTTGATTTAGAATGTCAAAATTATATTAACATGAATTTTTTAGTTTTTTCTTAAAAAATTGTTTTTAGGCGAATAATGTAATATACTGATACTAAGACATTTATGCCATTATTAGTATATAAGTATGACTTATAAATTTATAGAACCTTTTTCTTGATAAAATATATATTTTAATATTTAAATTAAAAATATTAAAATATTTATTTTAGTTTACGAGCCTATATTTTATATTTTAGAACTCATTTAATATGATTCTAAAACATTGTTTTAATATATAATAAATTTATTATATTAAAATAGAAATTTAGCACTTTTAGTAATTGAAATAGAATAAAGGGATTTAAAATTTACAATAAGTGTTTCAAAATTATCTAAAAAGTACAACTTTATTTTTAGGCATAAAAATTTAGTTACCTCAAGTAAAAACTATAGTTACTGCGGTAAAAGATTAAACGAAAAAAAGGTAACAATTCAAGGTGTAAAGGGATTTATATATTTGAAAATAAAGTTTATAATTTATTTTTTACATTACTATTGAACTTATATCCCCCTAAACTTAATTATTTTCAATTTTTGGGTCAATGTGACATGTTAAACATGTTCTCCTTTTATATTATGTTGAAATATTTACAAAAAATCCATTCAAATCACTCATAAAAGGTACCTCTCACCACCCATTCAATGCCACTCTAAAACCTCGGTTTAGTCCTAAAACACTGCCCTATTTAATTACCCTATAATCGCATTTTTAATTTCATAAGCTTATAGTTATAATATATTATCTGAAGCCCTTCATTTCCAAGGAATCCTCTAAGAGAAACCTAAAATTCTCAACGTAAGTTCATAATTTTCACTTACATATTTTCATTTTTATATTTAAATTTAATTTTTTTCTTCAAAATATTATATAATTAATTCATTATTTATATTATACTTAATTTTTTTATATATTTTTAATAAACATTAACCACATATCACATTTCCCTTAAGAAAAATGAAAACGTCAATCATGTATATGTACGGACTACCGTCTCCATAACATAATATGTTTTGTTTTACTTCAATAACTTACAAGGATAGTCAAAATAAGGAATTTAATATATAATTATGATATTTATAAATTTTTTTAGGTTCTTATATTAATAAACCATATTACTCATTTCTCCCGTTATATGGGAAATGAAATCATCATCCATGCGTACGTACAAACTATCGCCTCCAAGTAATGGTATATTCCAATTTTCACTACCACCTTCATGGATGGTTATAAATTCTAATTGATGAGTATATATTACATATACGATTAATAAATATCATTAATATTATTCTTTATGGATAATACCAAAATTAACAATAATTATTAGGTAGTCCATCAATATCAATAAATAACCCAAAACTAATTCACGACCGATTTTGTCTTCACAAGACATGATAAACTCTAATATAATTGAATTATAAAATTATAGGTCACTATAATAAATTAATTTAAGTATATTATATCACCTAGTAATTATAAACTTTTTATAAAATAATGAGTACTAAAATCAGCAAAAAAAGCATGCGAGAAACAATTAAAGTTACTAACACCCGATGGTCAAAAAAGTGATAAATAACTAATATATTCATAATATTTGATAATAAATAGAGTATTTAAAAAATAAATTTATATGAATAAGGTTATAGATTAGATTAATTAAGATATTTATTATTTTTATTGGACTTTAGAGCACATTAAACTATTTAAGAATAATAGTAAAGTGTTTTCTTGACTTAAATATTTTTCTTGAGTCATAATAACTCCATCTCAATTATAGTATTTAAGGATTGAATTATCCTACCATATTATGGTATTGTGTTGTATTTTCATTTTATTTTAGGGGGAAATCAAGTTTCTCCATGAATTCTTCTTCCTTGATGAATCTCTTATTTCATAAAAAATGTAATTTTTTTAAAAATAATTCCCACCCCGTTTAATGGATTTTTTCTCCATATCTACATTTTTACTTCCTAGAAATGTTATCATTTCCCAATTGGAAACTAATTTTTTTTATCTACATTGATAATTATATTCTCCTTTATTCATTTTAAAATAAAGGTTTCATTAACTTTTTAACCATGTTGGTTTCAATAAATGTATTTTAAACTATTTAAGAGGTTTTTCCTTACTATGATCTTATATTTTTACATTCTACTTCACATTTTGAGATGTGTTTTATTTCATAACATGGTAATTCTATTAGAATATTTAAAGTAATATTTTAATATTTTTTATCTTCATATTTAAAAAAATTATTTGAAAGTGACTTGAAAATCATGTCTTTTTTAAGATGGTTTGAGACACCCTTTGAATTTTTTTAAAGTAATATTTTAACAATTTTTATCTTCATATTAAAAAAAATTATTTTAAAGTAACTTGAAAATCATGACTTTTTAAGATGGTTTGAGAAACCCTTTTTAATATTTTTTTTAATTTCACATATATTTCTAAAATGTTATTCTCTAATGGAGTAATGGTTCATAAATATAACCATATGTTTTCTTAATAAATAATCATTTTGGGAGTTTTTTTTGGTATCAAATGACCATATTATTTTATGTGATACCATTTTTGAAAAGTTATGAAACTAATTTTCTTCGTATGGGTTATTTATGATAAAATGAATTATTTGTTTTTATGTGGAAATCATATGACAGATGAGGGTATGTAGGGTCCTATAATTCCCTCCAATGAATTGGTTAATGTTTTATACCTAATTTGGTAATGATTTTGAGATTGAATAAGATGCATATTATCTATTTTTACAAGATTAAGTTTGAACATGATGTAGATTATCTAGGTTCATATGATTAAACATTAAAAAAATATAGATTTTCTACATTCATAAGAATAATCCTAAAAAAATGCCTATTATCTACATTCACAAAAATGAGTATGAAATTAAAGAATTTTTCTATTAAATATTAAATAATATAATTATTTATTGAAAGAAAATGTTTAATTTACAAAAAATAATTGTAGGACTACTGATGCACCTCCTACAGTGGAATCTTCTCTTTCTTCTATAGAGAAAATGATTTCTATAGTTGGTAGATAAGGGATTACAATTTTACCAAAACTGTCACTTTATTGTGGATACTAGAGAATACATATTAATTTTGATTATGATAATAACCCAAAAAGCCTAAATGTAATTTAATTTACCAGTTATATTGCCATGTATAGCTGTTGTAGGATTAACAGTTTATATCCTGATTGGATGTCCATTAACAATATCGACCAGAGTAGGTTTGGGAGTCCATAGCAGTAAAATGTTTTAATTGATTTATTTTTATCTCATTTTTTGAAAATTATTTATTTTAAATGACTATTATGTAATTTTTGAAATTCCAAATGATATTCGATTTTGTTGAAATTAATGAAATTAAGAAAATATTTATATATTTAGTTGTGAATTGATAAAGAGATTTTAATACAAAATTGACCAAAAAATTATGTTTTTGAGAAGTTACAAAATGAAAACTCATGACTCAAGTATGTGTTTTTAGATACATATACATGGAAGAAATTTGTCTCTAGCCGAAATGATGAAGCATTTATGGTATGATAATTATTTTATATCATAATTTTTTTATATTACCTGATTACTTATTAGTTTATTTTTATGTAATTGGCCTCCAAGAGATCTCATCAAGAGATCTAGTTGAAGAATGTGTACCCTCATACTTTATCACATGGAGGGTATCATTTAATGGAGGTGAAAATGATTGTAGAAAAGTTTCATGCATTAATAGATCAATCTAGTAGTGGTACAGAAGAGGTCTAATTAGGTCCTCCATCTCCCCCACATGAATTGAAAAATGGAAAAGTGTGAAAGGGAAAATAAATTAAAAGTATCTTACATAGAAATATATATAACTAACTAAAATAAGTGTAAGAAATTTATTTTTATTTTCTATGAATGTTTGTATTTTTTAAATTAACAACACCAATATACCATTTCAATGTTTCATTTTAGGATAACCTTCAAGAGTAAGTGACATAGGAAACTTTTATCCCTGTGGGTAGGATGGAAATCCTAGTTACTGCTTTATAAATTCTAGAACACCCCTTTCTCATAAGAGCATATGGGTTGGGTGTTAGTATTAGAAAATTTTCTAGTCATAAATGTAAAGAATTAGGAGAACTAGAAATAGATTCCATAATAATTGAGATAAAATACAAAAAAAAATCCATGGGTGATCAAATTTAATCATATTTATAGGAAATTTTTGAACAATTGATAAGATAATCATAGACTCCACCACTTTCAAAGCCTATAAATCCTTCCCAGTTTTCCTACTCAAATCCTATAACTCTGTATTTGGACCTAACCATACTGCGAGTTATATAATGGAGATCCCCATGTATGTATTGTAGTGTATGGAGTCATACATATTTTTGGGTATTCTATATATCACCAACCTATGTAGTTTGGTTAGGTAAGAATATTAGTGCATGATATTATTGATCCAACTATTCTACTATCATTTACTATTAAGGAGGTTACCAGAGTTGTAGATTTTATGGGTCATTTTTTTTACTTTGTCCGGATCTCCTTCTTTATCATCCAACATACGATGTATGCATAGTTTTGTAAATATTATTAACATTTGATTGAAAATTTCTTATAACTTTTCTTCTATTTATTTATATAAGAGTATCTAAAATCAAAAGGATTATTTTAAAAGAAACAAAAGGTTCAGGAACCAACAACATCAGATACTTATGAGATTTTTTTATGGGCTAAAAAAATTATCCTGGGTTTATTTTTTCCTTGGATAATATTTATGAGTTTTAGATGACATCTGATATATTTGGAAGATACTATCTATTGAAAATATTAAAAAAATCTATCAAGGATTTGATTGTTTTTTATGATCTCATCATTCCTTTGTTCAATTATTTTACATATAAGTATATTTATGTTTCAGTTTTTATTTCTTTAAGTAAAGTTGATTTCAAGTAAATTACTATAGAACTTATTTAATTAGGTATTTATAGATGCTTATCATTCAAAATGAGACCACTGGGTTTATGTTTGTAACATCTCGAACTGAATGACTATAAAACCAGTAACCAAATTGGTCACCACATGGCCTCAAACTCACCTCCCCATATGCCAAAGGATTGAAAATATCAATGAGGGTCTAATGTAAGAATGGTGAGGAGACTATACCATGATTATAAAATTATAAAATTGGTATTTCAGATGTAAATTAATAAGAAACATTGGAAGTATTATAAATGAAAGAAAAAGCATCAGAAGATAAATATAATAACAGAATAAAAGTGGCCAATTCCAATTAAATCAATGCATGAATTTACATGTGATGCAACATAATCTAAAGTAATAACACACTATATGAAATAAGATACAATATATAATAGTGAAAAAATGAATAAAATACATATTATAATTCTATGAGCATCCTGAATACCATATTTATCCTGCAATTTTAACTCCCAAGTACAATGTACAACATAAGCAATGATCCCTGGACGTATGAGCATGTGGTCTTATTGGGTACCCCGGTGCGATGGAGGCCTAAGAATGGTGTGAGATATACTCAGTAGGCCACCACTAATGGTTTCTAAAGTATTATCTAGTCTATGAATATAAATTAAACTAGCGTGTAGGTATGATATATAAAGTACTAAATAAATAAAATAAATCAGTTGGCTCGGGTTCCTAAAGGACACATGGTTAACCATACATGCTTCGGCCTATGCTTTAATGCCTATGAGAATAAATGAATACGTAAAAATATGATATGGATCATCATTAAATAAGTATAAATAAATGGAATGAGCCCAAACTTGTGATTTTTCTTGGCAGATGCATCCCTGTATAATAGCTATGTAATCTTAGTCTTTAATATAAAAGTCATCATTGGAGTTTTATAAGAGCCATTGGGAGCCCATTCAAGGTTATTCAAAAAATTATCCCAAGTATCGCTCTAGGAAAACTACAAATACCCAATGTTGTAAGATACTATCCAAGGTGACCCATAAATGGAATCCCAAGTATCACTCTTGGTATGGCGTGAAGAAAAACACTCTGATTCCATCCCTAGTATATCACATATGGGATAGAGTATCACTCTTGGTCTGGTGTAACCATATTTCCACTAATTTCATCCATGGTGTCTTCCTTATGTAACTATTATCACTTATAATTAGGTAGAGAAATTGCATAGTTATCCCATCCAAGGAATACCTTGTATCACTCATGACATATATATAAATATGGTAACCTATGAGCCCATCATTGGAGTCCCATAAAGGGGAACCTAAGTGTCGCTCAAGGCATTCATGGTTCATTTATTCAATTAAATTCAAATAAATTGAAAGGCCATTCCCATGCATGATTCATTATAAAATTGGTATTAACAAATAAATTTCACCTTGTACATAAGTATACCACACCACCAGACAAGTACTCCAAGAGGGCCACACCCATTAACCATTTCAATTTAAATATTAATAAGGACCATGTCCATTCGTTTGAAAATATCTATAGAGTCCATGAGAGACACCCATGCTAAAATTCCAAGAAATATATATAAAACTAATCATTTTCGTTTTAGTTAGAAGACAGTGAAACTCAATTACATTTTTTTATTAGAAAACCTGACATTGTTATAAAAAATTGTCTTAGCACAAATTAAGCACCAATTTAATGAATATTAATTTAACACACATCAAATTAGGTTCAAGTCATAATCCAAACATTCTATTTCTAGTTCTAAAATTGACACACCCAAAGGGTGGTCTAAGAAATAGGAAGACATAGATAATTCTCTATGAGTGATTAAGAAAACTCACCCTAAAGGGGTGGTCTAAGTTATGGTCATAACCAACAACATTTTAATTATAAGAGTAAAGGAAATATAATTTATTACTTTGGAATCTATATAATTAATTTCATATTTAGGATGCATGACATAGAAAAACCTGCACACGACACAACATCAATATTTTATTAAATTATGAAATCAAGGTAAAATATATGGACCAACTACCTTATGATTAGGACAACCAACACATATAATATTGAGGCTTTATTCGACTTAGTTTGAGATAAATGAAGTAAATGGAAGAGAACCCTAAAAATAGGGTAATTAGATTGCACCAAAATTATGCTGACAAAGAGATGATAAATGAATAAAGGAGGGATGATGAGTCTTATAATCATCAATAGTTATCCAACACAATTGATGGTTCTTAAAATGGTGGACATATGAGGGATATATCCTCATATCGATAGGAGGAGAAGGATAAGATCTCAGTGGGCTATTGCATGCAGAGGAGGAGAAGGAAATGAGGGGAGAAGAAATTAAAAGGATTGAGGGGAAAATGAAAATTTCAACCCATTTAATGAGGCACACATATTGGCTTCATGGTTGGCCAACCCATGCCCCAACTATGATTGTGCCACATTCAAAGAAGGGGAATTGAATGGTTCATGCACAAAATTTTGTAAACTATGCGCAAACCATGTATTTACCCTCTATCAAGACACCTAAAGCAAGCACAAGATAGTGTGGCCTAGTGAAAATGGTTAGAACTTATCATGAGACACCCAAATCCCCTATAGACAGGCCTCACAACTTCTCTTGGAGGGATGCACAGTTTCAGAAAAGCCGTGTTCCCAGACCAGTTCCTCATGGTTTTGATGTTTCTGAGCTTGATGCTCTTAAAAATCAATGGGACACCTGTGGCACCCCTCGAGCCTTTATCCAAGTGTAAAAAAAAAACACATTTGGATGTTAAAAATCTTATAATTATATTACTAAGATCATTTTAAAGAATATCCCATCCACAAAATGATAAAAATCAAATTCCCTTGGCTTTTCATCCAGTCCCAAAAACACATGATGCTATAACCTCCACACCTTAGAACTTCTCAACCCTGATATGCCATGTGGAAATAAGAAAAACAATGATTAACCTACTTAGGTTATGAAGTTTCATTCAAATAGGTGCACTGCATTTCAAAATTCCCAATGCAACTTTAAGCATCCATTTTTCACAAAGAATATACAACATTAAAACTTGATCCAATGCTCGCACTTCATAACTGAAACATCAATACATTGGATCCCCAAGCCCAACTAACCTAAAAAATGATCCAACCATCATCTCTTTCATCAACCAGCCTATGCTACTTACTCTCCATAGGTGCTAGAATTTAAATTCCATTTCCAAGTCATGGTATCTACACTGTCAGAACTATCTATTTAAGTGTGCCCATAGCATTTGTAAGAACCCAGATCTTCTTTTCAGGTATGTCTTTCATTTCTGGTTGTTTTTGAGAAAAATAAAAAATTATGGAAATTTCAGGAGTACACACCTTGTACTTATAAGTACACATCGTGTACCCAGTTGCCACAGGTAACCATGTGCTGCCAGTGTAATGACCAAGTACATGGCCATGCGGGGTGACCCGGAGATCGCCTAAATTGGAGGTCGGTTAAAGCAAGTACACGCTATGTACCCTCGAAGAACATGCCATGTAATTTCTTTTTATTTCATTAAATATACTGGGGTCACATCTAATCGACAGAACACCCTTCTTTTTCATTCGTCTCATCTAGGAGTGACCGTATGACACATTTCTTCTATGAACCCTGAATTTCCATCCATTCTCTGAATTGACCACCGTCGATTGTGTTGGAATCACCATAGTAATCTCTTCCTTATTCTAGAGCCTTGTTTCATGTTTTTTCTTCTTTCGTGAGATATTATTGGTTGAAAGTTATAGATGTTTTTTATATCTATGGTGTTCTAGGTTGAATCAAAGGCATATATTCAACTATATCAATCGTACAATGATGAGGTAGGTGGTTTGTGACTTTCTGTAGTTAGTCTTTGAGTTATATGTGTAAAAGTACCCAATACCCTTATTCAGGGTATTTCTTGTTTATGGTCTTTAGTCCCGGTATTTCTTGCTATGCCTTATGTGCCTGAGTAGAGGATTTATGATTGTAAATAGGGTTATTTACCTTGATATGGATGTGTTGCCCATATTTTCTTGATTTTGACTGTTTGGTCTAGCTTTGCCTGTTAAGATGCTTTGTTTTCCATGCCTAGTATTGTTAAGATGGAGTGATTTTATCTAACATGTTGTGAGATGATGTATATTGTCTAGCTAAGTAGTTCTTGAGATTTACTTTGGCTATCATATATCATTTGTGCATGATTGAATTACACAAGGCTATGAGAACCTGGTGTAGTAGACCATAGGGAGAATGGACGCGAGGGCTTCTCCAGAGTGTCTGTTTACTTTTTACGTTGCAAGACCATAGGGGGGATGTACTTTGTGCTCCATTAGAGTGTCTGTAGTTTCCTAGTTATGAGACCATAGGGGGAATTGGATGCTGAGTGCTTCCCCATAGTGTCTATAGTTTCTGATACGAGACCACAATGGGAATTGATGATGAGTGCTTCTTCAGAGAGTTTGTGATAAAGCTGAACAAGAGGGGTTAGACTGTGAGTACTCCCTAGAGGGTTTCTTGTGTTTTTTTGGTTGAACCAGAGAGGTTAGGTTGTGAGTACTTCTCAGAGGGTTACTTATGATTGTTGGTTTCTTAGTTAATAAATGAAAATGGATGTAATTGAAACTATAAGATTGTTTACTTTTGAGTACTTCCTTGTTTATTGCTTCATTTTTCATATTACCTACCATATATATTCACCAACTATTAGGCATAGATCTTTGGGTGGTTGCCTACTAGGATTCATCTCACACACTATTTGGGTCATGCTTTGGGCCCAAAAATATTATATTTTTGTAGGTCTAGATAAGGGCAAGCATCCTTCTACTTTAGGTACTTGATTTCTGTGGAGCTGGAGAGCATGGGACCAAGATGAGGCTTGCAATACTGTTGGAGTTTATTTATTTCTTAGTACTTTGGTTTAATACTGTATTCTAGCATTGTGACTTGTTTGGCTACTTTCCTAGACATATGTATCACGCATCATTTATATATGTGCTCCAGTTGTTTATTTCTCCAGTCTTCCACTGTTTACTATTGTATGGTATTATCACTATTTACACTATTGTTATCTATTTATTTATACTTATTTACTCTACCAATGAGGTTATAGTTTCCCCACTATCACACCCAAGGCCCTTGTTGCTAGTCAACAACCTCTGGAATTTGGGAAAATGTGCTTGAGGCCATGTGACCAATCAGGTACAGGGAACCTCTGGGCGGCTCCCGGAACCGGGACATTACAAAGTGGTTCTAGAGGAATTATTTTCTTCTTGACTTACTGTTTGGAGCCTATAATTAGGTATAGGATGAAATATGTAGTCGGTAATAAGATGTGCCTAGGAGTAGCTAACCCGCGTATAGGGAAAAGCTAATTTACCTTGATTATTGCTATTTTTCTTGTTTTTCAATTATTACGGTTGATTTGATTTCACCGCTGGGTGATTCACATGTTTTGTGCTGTTATCATTGATATTATTGAGGTTCTATTTCTGTTACAACCCGATGAGATGAGGGTATGCCATCTCATGCATCATATAGACACTTTCTAGAGATTACATGTCATGCATTCTTTCCATGACATTTAGGATGCATTACTGATTGCATGTTGTTGTAATAGATGTTATGCTAGATATGCATAATATTGTGATAGATTCCTTGATAGAATACCTGCTAATTGATAGGGTATTGAAAATATGTATGGTTTCATTTGAATGAACACCAAAATTTGGTTCTTGAGGTGTTATGGGCCCTCATGGATTGGAATTTGGTGGATCATCGCATTGTTCTACTTGTACATGACATGAATAAGATGTCAAGATTTGATTCGTGGGGAGTATGGGCCCTCACAGATCAGAATTTGGCATTTTAATGTTCGTTCTAGTGTTTTTATGGGTTTCAGAGTAGTTTCTAAGGCTTACTATCTAGAAAAACCCAGAATACATGATGTGTAATGATTAATACATGCCATGTGTCCTTTTGTTCAGGAAGGAACAACTTTTATTAAGTACACACTATGTACTGTATGTACATGCCGTGTAATCCTTAACTGCGTGACTGGCTATGTGGGAAGAGACACAAGGTTGGGAAATCTATGGTGGAACATGCCGTGTGTTTAGACCATGTGTCCAGCCATGTGACCAATGAAACAGGTGGATAATGGGTAGTTAGTACACGCCATGTCTATCAAAAAAACGCCTTATAGAGTCATCTATGTAACCATCAGTGTGACTAACAACACAGGTCGGGGAAGTTCATCTAGTACACACCATGTCTGGAACAAACACGATGTGTAGTATTTCTCTAGGAGAACCATGTGGGTTAGTCGTGTAGATGAAATCGGGAAAGAGAACATGATTCAATTACACACCATGTATTAGGAGAACATTCCGTGTTTAGGGGGTGTTACACGACTAGGGTTGGTAGGAGTACACACCCATGTAGAGGATTAAAGGAACACATCGTGTAGGAGTTATACACAGAGTGTATTCCCCTTTTTGAAATCTTTAATGCTTTCTTTATCCTATTCCATTCTAACACTTCTAAGTTTCAGTCCTTTTTAATCTTGATCTAAGGTGTGAATTTGACCTTGCAGAGTCATGACACCAAGACGTCCTCTGGTTGTACACCAGTTACAGGGCAGTGATCAGACACAAGACATGACTGATCAGGAACTGCCAACAGATCCTCTAGTCAAGCCCATCTTGGCACCAACCGTTATCCCAGATAGAGGTGCTGATGCACAGTTCTGAGAAGTCTTTATGAGGTTCATGCTGACCTTCAGGAGATTACCACATCCTACCCCTTCTATGGTAGATCTGACGCGGGTTTTCTAGCAGAAACATCCTACCACCTTTATAGGGGAAGGAGGACCTCAGGCTGCAGAGTCATGGTTAGAAGCCATGATATCTATCTTCAAGCATCTGGAGATGCCTCCAGAGAGGAGGGTGAATCTCACTATGTATATGCTTTGGGACTCTTCCAAGATATGGTGGGATGTGATCTCACAGGTGGGATGCTAGCAGGTTATAGCTTGGGATGAGTTCCAGCATTCCTTCTATGACTAATTTTACCTGTATACTATGAGGGCCGACCGAGCCCGAGAGTTCACGAGTCTAGAGTAGGGTAATTTTTCAGTTATGGAGTATTATTCTTACTTCACAGAGCTACAGTGCTTTACACCCATTCCAGGAGGTGATGAGTTATTTCTGGTGAGGAAGTTTGAGGATGGTCTCAGGAAAGACATCCAATCTCAAGTGAATATCTTAAGGCTGAATTTCATCACTTCTCTAGTCAACCAGGAACTAATCACTAAGCGAAATCAGAGGGATTCTGGAGCTATGAGATAGGGTGGCTCGATATCTGGAGTTGGTACCCCTCACACTGACAGCAGGAAGCACCACAGGGAATCTATGCATGGAGACCTGAGTAGGTGTAATACTTCTTCTTGTGGCCAAGTGGTGTTCTATTAGTGCAGGAAGAGAGGGAATACAAGGCCACATTTCCTGAGAGACCCAGTAGAATGCCAATCATGTGGAAAGATGGGACATCTTTAGCACTTCTATCAGATATTATCACCAACAGCTAATGATAAGGGTTCTGTTTCGACTCCTCATACCGGATCAGGACCGCTAGTTTCTCATCAGTATGGGAACTGGAGTTCTTCCAGACTTTCAGGATGAGGTAGAGGTCATGGCTGTAGTGGTCTGACAAAGGGGTTTCTAAAGCCACAATGTGGATCAGTTCAAGGTTCACAGGGTCTTAGTATAAGATAGACTTTTGCAGTGGATCAGACCCATCAGGACCATGATCTCGGACCCTCTACAGTTCGAGCTACGATTCTAGTTGCCTCAGTTCTAGTTTATTCACTTTTTGATATAGGGGATTCACATAGTTTCAGATCTGTTGCTGTTGTGGAGATCCTTGGGTTCTATATCTTTACTTCAGCTGATGTCTTGACACTGGAAACTCTGTTGGGGATAATAATGACTAGTGTACGTCAGTGAAAAGAGTGCCCTCTTGAGGTTGGTGGGTGTCACTTCTTATGGGACCTTTATGTCTTATAGATGACAGGTTATGATTTCATTCTTATAATGGACTGGTTAATTCCCTTCCAGGTTTTTGTCAACTTCTATCGCTGTAGGGTGAGTTTCACATCACCAGAGGGCCAATAGTTTCTTCATAAGGGTGAATGGGATGTCCAGGCGAGCAGAGCATGACCTATGCATCATGGGTTGGGATAAGTTTCAGGCCAGATTTCTAGTCTATATCTGGATGATCTGAGGACATCACAATTGGAATTTCCTCTAGTGGTCGATCGTTTTAGGGATGTATTTCCAGATGAATTTTCAGGTTTTCCTTCAGAGAGAGAGGTAGAATTTTCTATTGAGTTTGTGTCAGGAGCAGCATCGATGTCCATTCCTACTTTTAGGATGGCTACACCAGAGTTACAGGAGCTCAAGAAGTAGTTGGAGGAGTTTTAAGAAAAGGGTTTCATCTAACCCAGTAATTATCCTTGGGGTTCTCCTATTCTATTTGTGAAGAAGGTGGACGATACCCTCAAACTTTGTGTGGATTATCAGAAGTTGGACCAGTTGTTGGTCAAAAACCGATATCCCCTACTGAGGATTGATGATATCTTTGATCAGCTTCGAGGGGCCTGGGTGTTCATGAAGATTGAATTAAGATCTGGTTACCATAAATTGCTCGTTAGACCATATGATATACATATTACAGCCTTTCGGAGCAGGTATGGTCTATACGAGTACGTGGTTATGCCATTCGGTCTCACGAATGCGCCTGCTATTTTCATGGCATTGATGAACTGAGTGTTCTATCCATACTTGGATTCTTTCATGGTAGTCTTCATGGATGATATATTGGTGTACTCTCACACTCGACATGACCATGCTACACATCTTGAGATCATTTTGAGTACACTAATAGATCATCAATTATATGCTAATATCTCAAAATGCCACTTTTGGATGGACCAGATTCACTTCTTGGGTCATGTTATCTCAGAGATAGGAGTATTAGTAGACCTATATAAAGTGAGGGAAGTAGTTTCCTGAGAGTATCCAAAGAAAATATTTGAGTTAAAGAGTTTTTTAGGGCTTACTGGTTACTACAGATGTTTCATATCAGACTTATCACGCTTATCAGTGCCACTGATGGGCCTAACTAAGAATGGTACGAAGTACTTGTGGTCAGATTCTTGCGATTCAGCCTTTCAGGAGCTGAAAGGGAGGTTGAATTCAAAAATGATACTAGTATTTGTAGATCCAGTAAAGAGATATACTATATACTGTGATGCATCAGGCATCGAGTTGGGAGATATGCTTATGCAGGGGGAAGGATTCATTACGTATAGGTCTTGGTAGTTGAGGCCACATGAGAGGAATTACCTTACGCACGATCTCGAGTTGGCTGTGGTTGTTCATGCCTTACACTGTTGGAGACATTATCTTCTGGTACAATATTTTTTAGTTTCCACCAACCAAAAAAGTCTCAAGTATATCTTCACTCAGTGCGATCTAAATCTGAGACAGTGAAGGTGGGTTGAGTACCTTCATTCTTTTGATTTTGAACTTTATTACATGCCTAGGAAATGCAATGATGTGGCTAATGTGCTGGGCAGTAAGACTTAGATACAGGTAGTTTAGGAGGCTAATAGTCAGTGGAATCTTATGTCTATGTTCTCTGAGATGCATTTGGAGGTGCACGACAAACAAGGGTAGACATTCCTTTCTTCTGTAGTTTTTACCTATACTCTACTTTATTGAGTGAGAATGAGGCAGCTATCAAACTCTGAAGGCCCAGTCTTATAGGAAAGTGTATCAAGAGAGTACCCTATTCCTAGATGGACAATATACAAGGATGAGATCTTTTGTTTTCATGGAATCGTATGGGTGACAATAGACATGAGTGAGGAGATGATGTAGGAATTTCATTCCTCAATTTGTAAAGCTCATCCTGGTGTCACCAAGATGTATATAGATCTGCACCATCAATATTGGTGGCCAAGTATGAAAAGAGTTGATGCTAGTTTTTTCATGAGGTGTTCCACCTGTCAGTAGGTGAAGGCAGAGCATCAGCGACTAGTAGGGATTTTGTAGCAGTTACCCATTCCCAAGTGAAAGTGGAATGATGTTGCGATAGAATTCGTGATAGGTTTACCGTGGTCGCCTCAAGGGAATGAAGTAGTTTGGGTTGTCATTGACAGAATCAAGAAGGTTGCTCACTTATTGCCGATCAAGTAGACCTTCAGTGTTGATGAGATGGGAAGGTTGTACATCTGAGAGATTGTATGTCTACATGGGGTTCCACACTCCATTGTTTCAGAAAGGGATGCATGTTTTACTTCTCAGGTCTGACAGGGACTACAAAAGGCTTTGGGTACATAGGTACTTCTGAGTACGACTTACAATCCCCAGATAGATAGCCAGTCTGAGCGTATGATTCAAGTGCTCGAGGACATGATTCGATCATGCGTCCTAGGTTTTTGAGGTTGTTTGGAGAAGCACATACCTCTTGTGGAGTTTTCCTATAATAATAGTCTTCAAGAAACTATTTAGATGTCACCTTATGAGGATTTGTATGGTAGGCCATGTCAATCACCCCTATGTTGGCTGGAAGTAGGAGAGACAGCTATGTTGGGACCTATTCTTGTACAGGAGACCATAAAACAGATAGAGTTGATTCATAAGAGGATGACTACTACACAATCATGACAGAAGTCTTATGCTGATCGACGAAGACGACCTCTGGAGTTCGAGGTCGGAGATCAGGTTTTCCTATGTGCCACACCGAGGTTGGGACATAGGATGATTAAGAGAGAGGGTAAGCTTTCGCTGAGATATGTTGGACCATTTGAGGTTTTGGAGAGAGTCGGGCCAGTTTCCTATCAGCTACTGTTACCTCAAAGGTACCAGGATATGAACAACGTTTTCCACTCAATTGCAGCATTACTTCTCAGACCCATCTCATGTTTTTCAACCTAAGGAGGTTGAGTTAGAGGTGGCCACATCATTCAAGGAGCATCTTATTCGGATTTTTTATCACAGTGTGAAGGTTCTCCATGGACGGTCTATCCCTCTGGTACAAGTGCTATAGTAGCATGAGCGAGTACATAATGAGACTTAGAAGAGGGAGGCCGATGTACGATCGGAGTGGACAGAGCTGTTCAAGGATTATTCTTCTACGCCACCTTTCTAGGGAAATTCAGGTACAAATTTTTTTAAGGGGGTAAGTTTGTAAGAACCAAGATCTTATTTTCAGGTATGTCTTTCATTTCTAGTTGTTTTTGAGAAAAACAAGAAATTCTAGAAATTTCAGGAGTACACACTGTGTACTTATAAGTACATGCCATGTACCTGGTTGTCATTGGTAGCCATGTACTAGCCATGTAACAACCAAGCACATGTCCGTGTGAGGTTACCTAGAGACCACCTAAATTGGAGGCCAGTTAAAGAAAGTACACACTGTGTACCATCTAATAACACACCATGTACTTTTTTTCATTAAATAGACCGAGGTCGTGTCTAATCGACAGAACACCCTTCTTCTCTGTTCATCTCATCCAGGAGTAACCGTATGGTGCGTTTCTTCTCTGAACCTCTGAATTTCCATCTATTCCTTAAATCAACCATTTTTGATTACGTTGGAATTGAAACGGTACGTTCTTCCTTATTCTAGAGCCTTGTTTCTTGTTTTCTCTTCTTTTCTGAGATATTCTTGGTTGGATGTTTTAGATGTTTTTGTTGATATATGGCATTCTAAGTCGAATAAAAAGTTGGGATTCAATTATATCAATCATAGAACGTCGAGGTTGGTGGTTTGTTCCTTTCCGTAGTTATTCTTTGAGTTATATGTGAAAAAGTTCCCAATACCCTTGTTCGGGGGTATTTCGTGTTTATGGGCTTTAGCCCTGTTATTACCTACTATGCCTTGTGTGCCTGAGTAGAGAATTTATGATTGTAAATAGGGTTATTTACCTTTCTATGGATGTGTTGACCATGTTTTCTTGATTTTGACCATTTGATATAGCTTTTCCTATATGGTTGTTTTGTTTTCCATGCCTAGTATTGTTAGGATGGTGTGATTTTATCTGACATGCTATGAGATGCTGTAGATTGTTTATCCAAGTAGTTATTAAGGTTTAATTTAGATTACATATACCATTTGTGCATGATTTACTTACAATAGGCTATGGGAACCTAGTGTAGTATACCATAGAGAGAATGAACACTGAGGGCTTATCCAGAGTGTCTGTTTACTTTTTACGTTCTGAGACCATAGTGGGGATGGACTTTGTGCTCCCTCAGAGTGTCTGTAGTTTCCTTGTTATGAGACCACATGGGGAATTTGACATTGAGTGCTTCCATAGAGTGTCTATAGTTACTGATATGAGACCACATGAGGAATTGATAGTGAGTTCTTCCTCAGAGAGTCTGTGCTAAAGCTAAAACAGATGGGTTATATTATGAGTACTTCCTAGAGGGTTGTTTGTGTTTGTTTGGTTGAACCAGAGGGGTTAGGCTGTGAGTAATTCCCATAGGTTTACTTATGATTTTCTTTTGATTAACTAATAAATGTAAATGGATGTAATTGAAACTGTAGGATTATTTACTTTTGAGTACTTCCTTGATTATTGCTTCATTTTTCATATTTCCTGCCATATATATTCACTGACTGTTAGGCATAGATATTTGGGTGGTTGCCTACTAGGATTCATCTCACACCCTATTTGGGTCATGATTTGGGCCCAAAAATATTATATTTTTGTAGATCTAGATAAGGGAACGCTTCCTTCTACTTCAGGTACTTGATTGCTGTGGAGCTGGAGAGCATGAGACCAAGCTAAGGCTTGCGATGTTGTTGGAGTTTATTTATTTCTTAGTACTTTGGTTTAATACTGTATTCCAGCATTGTGACTTTTTTGGTTTCTTTCCTAGACATATGTATCATGTATAATTTATATATGTTCTCTAGTTGTTTATTTATTTAGTCTTCTTCTATTTACTGCTATATGATATTATCACTATTTTCGCTATTGTTATCTATTTATTTCCGCTACTTTACTCTGCCAATGAGGGAATAGTTTTCCCACTATCACACCCAAGGACCTCTTTGATAGTTGGTAGCCTCTAGTGTTTGGTGAAATACTCTTGAGGCCATATGAACAACTGGGTACGGGGAACCTCTACGTGGCTCCTGGAACCGGGACGTTAAAACATTCCAACGATGCTCACGACATGGTTTCTGATTTGATCGAAGGGTCTAATCCAAATTGACCTCATTTAGTCTGGTTAAGATAAAATTTCCATGTGAATATTCTACTAACTTTAATTGTACTCATCTCATTCTGATGACATTCCATGAAATGGTTCCTCACTGAATGCATTTAACGAAGCTAGAGGAAGAGAAGTTGATCCACATCCATCCGACTATTCTCAAAATGCTCAACTTAGATGACCATCATATTTCAGGAACTAGATATCAATATATTTTAACTAAGAAACCAATATATTTTCTTCAATAATGATGACCTAATCCCGTAACTGACTCCTGGTGAAATCTCAATCCCATATTTTCACTTAATATGTCATGTCTTGGTATGACCATGAGTTCATACCAAGTCTAAAATATGTGATATCTACCCTCAAAAAATCTCATCCGAGCCCGAATGAGGCCCATGTTAATCTTGGAATCATTAATTATATTTCAAGAAGCTTATTCAAGGTAATCCATACTTCAGGGTTCACCAGTGATCTTTTGGTACAAATCCAAAACATCCAAGTACCAAGAGCACTAGTTGAGCCCATTGGAAACCATGTCAGGAATGAGCTACTAAATATGAGTCCTTCCAAGGTGTTCCTACTCAGGAACCCATGTATCAATCAAGAAAAACTCTGCCTCTAAACATACCACATTGTATAATTATAACTCCCTAAGAGTCAATTTATCAAGACCAACAAAATTTAAACATAGTGCGGTATATAACTAGCTCTCTCTCAGTGTACCCAGATGATGTCAGTATAGGGTAAATGATCATAATTTAGACGATATTACAATAATAAGATTCGAACAATTTTCAAAAAGGACCTAAGATACTCCCTCCACATCAAGGATGAAGTGCATAGTATGGTTTCAAACCAATCATTCCAAACCACATATAGAAGGCTCAGTCGAACCTCTCAGGATGACTTGTTTTGGAAGAGCTATGCTTCACTTGCCAACACATCTTCATTACTCAACCATGATGCCCTTAATAATAAAGGAATCCTAGAATCACTCAAGCATAAACAGTGATGTTCAACTAGACTATTGATGTTTTCAAAGGTTACATAATATTCAACCTTATCATCATTGTGTTATCTCAAAAACACCAACATAAATCAAAACTTACTATCCACAAGGACATTTAAAATAATCCTTGACCATATCCAAATTGTTCTTCTTTGTTTTGTTCCTTATACTTGGAAGTACACATTGAACCTTTTCAACATTAAACTCCCCAATTTATTAGTTTCCTAGTCATTGTTTACTAGATAAGGGGACTCATCCCACAACACACACTCTATCTACCACTGACTTCTAGTTCTATACATGGACAACATGATTTTATGAAATGTTAAACCAAAATTAGACATAAAATATCCACTTACATGATAACTAGGAAAAATCTACTATATATGTATGTGTGATGATCCTCCCAGTAACGCTCATGTGAACCATAAAATTAGGAGTAATATCCAAATACAACCAAACAATGTGTCAAAACATCCAATCCCTTTTTACAACATCATCTAGAGCATTGAGAATGAGTTAAATTTACTTTAATTCCCATGTAACTCTACTCCAGAGGTGAAATATGAACAAAGAATAATATATTAATGGTTAAAAATTCCACCAAACTCAAATAGTTCACTGTATCATTTTAGAAACTTGATGGGTATCGCATGTATTGACACATACTACCCCAAATTCATTCCACAGTGGTACATCCTTTGACACTATCCATAGAATTATAAAACTTAGGAATCCAGTATCTGATGTCCTGTAAAAGAATTATCCAAGATACATACCATCCCATATGACTATTAATCTTCCTAATGACATAATGAGTCATCCAATTTTTTTGTAAAAAATAAAGGGTCACATGACCTACTAAGAGGATGACTATTCCCTAGGCATGTCTATCCTGCCAAAACTAAGCATTGAATGATTCTCATGCATATAACAAGGGTTAAAACACCTCAAGACCACCCATCCAACCCGAGTATCATTTTAGAACTATGATTCCTATATGGTAAAAACAACACTTGAACTAAAACACTTGTTTAAAACAAACTCAATCATTTAATTAGGATTCAGAGCTCTAAGGGAGCTACCTATCTCAGGATATCTCCTTACTAAAATAGAAAATATCGATCCTATGTCTAGGTCACACCATAAAGAAGTCACTAGGATTAAGGTCCTATCATTTATGTTCAATATAAATAATAAGGGACCATGGGTTATGATCATGTTACCATTTCAAATAAACTACTTAAGGCAACATTTAAACTTCCCTTACATGGAGGTTAATCCATGAATACCCTTAAGTTTTCATTTCTAATTCATTACACCAACCCTTATTTAATTCCTTAATCATTTTTAAATGTTCAATTTTTAAAGATTTTCGAGTACCCATTATAAGGTAAAATTGCTTGGTACTTTATTTAACTAATATCATAAGGAAACATAGGCAAGTTACATTAAACTACCTTTTAATCATTTATATTAAACTAATGTCCTGTCAAAATTTAACAATTCATCTTATAACCCTGTTTTTAATCATAGTTTATTTATATATAAGGTTATCACCATTGGGATTAGTTAAATAAACTATCAATTCCAATCTATAATAAAGAAAACCCTTTAGGTTGTAATTGGAATTTTAAATAACTAATGCCTCATATAAATATAACTAAAAATGATATAATTGGAATTTATTAATTTAAAGGGACTAGTCATGTAATATTCCACTATATGTTTATATGTAACACCATATAAGCCATTATGTCCACTTTAGATAACCATCCTAAATAGTATAAACATACCCCCATGTAGTTAAATACTAAAGCACTACCAAAAGATATGTGACCTATAAGGGTCCCGATCAAGTCATTCTGGGTTCATCAAAATGCAACCCAAAACATTTTAAACATTATGATTTAAAATTACCTTAGTGGGTTTTATCACATATGAAGAAAGCCTATACTAACCTACTTGTGTCCAATTGTGCATTTTGGAATTTAGTCATTGGGTCTTCATGCCCAAGTGATAAAGGTACAAGTCTTAAGAAGGGAATCCATTTCATTTAAAATTAATATATATTTTTTTAAATTTATATAGTTTTCTCAAGGTATAAAAATCTAAAAAACAATGGTTCAGTTATATGGGTTACTATTTTCCAATTTATAAAGCACCCATACACTTTATAGATTTCAAATTGTCTCCCATTTAAACTCAGCCAATATGTTTTAGTCCATGAAAACAATGGTTCATGGATCAACCATGTTGTGATTGGTTAGTCAAATAGAATTCCACAATAAATATATGTAGGAAAAACACTTATATTGATGATAAAATTTTATTTAACCACCCTTCACTTAAAAATTATAACAGGGAATACTATCACAATTAGTAGATACAAGGATACTTTTCAAATAATCATAAAAGAAAGCATAAACATTATAGATATGAAACACATAAACATGGTACACAAATAAGTAGAGAAACACATAAATATGGTAAACAGATAAAAATGATAAATAAATTATGAGTCATTACATATAGAAAATTGTGTTATATAATCAAACATGATAGATATGAAACACGTATAAACATTATAATCATAACACAAAAATCCAAGAAGAATATTTTACAAGAAAACATAATAAATAAATCACACATCATATTATGAAAACAATAATGATAATGAATTACCTAAATAGGTATAATTCTAAGAATGTTACTAAAATAACTAACATGGATTATATTAGGAAAGATAATAAACACCAAATGTACATCAAAAAATCTAAATCATCTTAGAAATTCAATATACATGGCATGGTATATTCATGGAATGTGAATCCATATGTAGCTATAATGATTCATGTAATACTATATCATTTCTATATCAGGCCAAGGGTAAATATTGAAATTTCATAAACTAATAAGTAGAATAAGTACACCAATCACTCAATGTGAAATCATAACCAAATATAAAAGAAAACACCATAAAAAACAATCCCATCCATGGACACTTGGACATTTCCCTATGTATGGGGAGATTACTTCCAACCATGGTTATTTACGAAGTGATGAAACATTCATAGTCACATGTCTACCATCTCAAAATAACAATACATATAATACCATTTTAATACCACTTTATAACATCCCGACCCAACTGACTATAAAAACTAGCAGCCAGATCGGTAGCCAAATGACCTCAAGCGTGCCTCCTCATATGCCAGAGACTACCATATAGTAGCAAGGGTCTAATGGTTGAATGGTGGGGAGACTATACTATCAATATCAGATTAGCATAGTGGTATGTTATATATAAATCAACCTAAAATATCAAAATCAGTATAAATGGAAGACAAGTAAGTGGAAGATAAATATAATAACATAATAAAAGTTTCCAATTCCAATTACATCCATGCATGCATGTCCATGTGATGCTACTTAATATATAGCAAGAACACATAGCAATAAATACTATAATATAAAACACAATGCAATAAAAAGAATAAAATCTATAGACTAACTCCATAAGCATCCTGAGTACCAGCTCAGTTTTGTGCACCTAACTCTCAATTACTATGCACAACACAAGAAATGATCCTTGGACCTATGAATATGTGGTCTACTCGGGTAACCCAGTGTAATGGAGGATTGACCAGGGTGTGATATATTCTTAATAGGCCAAAAAAATGGCATCTAAAGCATAATATATTATGTGAATATAGATTACAACAATGTGTAGTTATGACAGATAAAGAAATAAATAAATAAAATAAACTTGTCAGCTTAGTTTCCTAAAGGACACATAGTCGACCATACCTACTTTAAACACAAATGGAATGCCTCATAACATAAGTGAATCTATACAAATATTATATGGATTATCATGAAATAATTATAAAGAAATGTATTGAGCCCAAACATGTGTTTTTTCCTGGTGGATGTGACCTTAGATAACAACTATGTATTCATAGACTATAATATAAAATTCATCATAGGAGTTTTATTGGAGTCACCCTGACCCTGTCTAAGGAAATATGAAA
Source organism: Viscum album (assembly GCA_963277665.1). Taxonomy (NCBI): domain Eukaryota; kingdom Viridiplantae; phylum Streptophyta; class Magnoliopsida; order Santalales; family Viscaceae; genus Viscum; species Viscum album. The sequence continues at coordinate 747,350,452 of OY728152.1, forward strand.
AGGAATCCCAAGTATCACTACAGGGGAACTATAAATATCCAATATTTTAATATTTCATCTAAGGAAACCTATAAATATAATCCCAAGTATCACTCTTTGCATGACGTGAAGGAAAACCCTACGAGTCCATTCCTTGTATCTCAAATAGGGAACAAAGTAGAACTCATGGCCTGGTGTAACCATCTAGCCGCCAATCCTATCCATGAGGTCTCCCCTAGGGAATTAGTATCACTCATAAGTAGGTAGATAAAATTCATGGTCATGCTGTCCAAATCATATAGATTATTTCTCCCTATGTATATACAAATCAGGTAACCTATGAGCCTGTTCTTAACATTTTATAAAGAGGAACTTGGGTATCACTCAAGGTGATCATGGTTTATTTATTCAATTAAATTAAAATAATGATAAATTCCATGTATAATCATACCTCATCATAAAATAGGTATAAAAATATAAATTGGACATGTACTTATGCAGTCTACACCACCATACAAGTACTCTAAGAGGGATACAGACATTAACCATTTCAATTTAAATATCAATAAGGACCATGTTCATTCATTTGATAATATCCGTAGAGGGCATGGGAAACACCCATTCTAAAAATCTAATCAAGATATATTACATTAATCATTTCCTTTTAAGTTTAGAAAATAGTGCACCTCGATGAGGTGTTTTATTAGAAAACATGACATTGTTATAAAAAAATTCACTTAAATCAAATTAAGCACTATTTTCAAGAAGATTAATTTAACAAATCTCAAATCAAGTTCAAGTAATAATCAAAAGATTCTATTTTAACTACTAAAATTGAGACACACCAAGGGTGTTCTAAGCAGCAGGTAAACATAGATAATTCTCCTTGACTGATTAAGTGAAATCACCCTATAAGGGGTGGTTCAAGTTGTAGTCATAACCCCCAAAGGTTTCATTTTATGATTAAATGAAATATAATTAATGGATTTGGGATCTACATAATTAATTTAAAATTTAGGAGTCATCGTACTGAAATATCAATGAGCAGCACAATGGTGATATTTTATTAAATGAATAACTCAAGGGAAAAGCTATAAACCACCTACCTCATGTTTTGGAAGAACCAAACATCCAATATATAGGCTTGATTCAACCCATTTGAGAGAAATTGAAGAAATGGATGAACACCTAGAAAATATGGTGGATTATATCACACTGAAATAACACAAACAAAGAGAAGTTAAATAAATAAAGGAGGAAGGTGGAGTTGTAGACTCACGAGGCCTATCCAACACACATGATAGTCCTATAAATAGAGGTCATATGAGGGAGATATCTACATACCTAAAGAAGTAAAATGGGGTGATTTTAGTGGGTTTCTATGCACGTAGGAGGAGAAGGAAATGAGGGTAGAATAAATTAAAAGGTTGGAGGGGAAAATTGGAATTTCACCACATTTTTTGAGGAGAACGGGTTGGCAGCATGTTTGGACATATCACATGACAACCATTATTGATCCACTAGTTAAGAAGGGATCTTTCATGGATCATGTGCAGGGTTTAGGAAACCATGTGAAAACCATGAATTTCCCCTCTATCAAGACATCGAAAGAAAGTGTATGAATATGCATACTAGTGAAAATGGTTAAAAATAATCATGAAAAACCCACATCCCCTCTGGACTAGCTGCATGGTTTCTCCTAGAAGGCCACATGTTTTCAGAAAAACCAAGCACCCTAACTCATTCCTCTCAGTTTTGATGATTTGGATCCCAAAACCCTTGAAACTATGTGGGAAACCAAAGGCACCCCTCAACCCTTTATCCAAGTCTAAATAAAAACTCATTTGAGTTGACCAAATCTTAAATTTATATTCTAGAGATCATTTTAAAGAATTCCCCATCCACTAAATGATAAAATTAAAATTCCCTTTGAATTTTATTTGGTCCCAAAAACAAGAGATGTTACAATGGTCTTATAGATTCAGAATACATTTAAAAAATTGTGAAATATGTGAATACTTCTTCTAGAGTTACATATATATGTGAAAGATTATCAAATATGGATATTGGGTGCTAGTGTTTTTCCATTCCGTGATCAGTGATAACACTAAGATAATTATAAACTAATATTCATTATAAAGTCAATAATTGCAAACATTTTATACTGTAGATGCCATTGGATGTTTGTCATATTTTTCCTAAATTAATGCACATTATATTGGTTTTTCTCATTATTATGTGCTCTTTATAATTTTTTTTGAAACTTTTTCAACAATTAAGTTTTATTCTTTTTTATAATTTCTTTATTTTTAATTATTATTTTTTATACATATTTTGTTAGTTGAAAATATGAAAATACAGGTCATGGATATTTTTTAATGATGATAACTTGTAAATAAAGCATCCAAATATAATCTAATACATAGAAGTATTGGTAAATATATTTTATATTATATAATATTTTTTTTGGTTATATATATCTTGGTTTTTATTTTCAAGTTAATTTTTTTAAAAGAGCATCATCATAATAAAAAAAGAATGGTGGAATGTGGTTATTATGCTTTAATATTCACGTTTAATATTATCACAAATGGGTAAATAATTGAATTTGATAAAGTTAGTTATATTAATTATTTTATTTTTATATCAAAATATTATATTTTTTAATCTTACAAAATTCATTGTTATTATATATTTTCAATCATTTCAAGTCGTATATGAATGGAAAACTTACCCATATTCACATTTTGTTTGAAAACTATTTATTTAGTATAAATATGACTTAAATTATCAGGTATTTCTATTTTAATTAAAGTTAAAAAATTATTATTTAGGATATCATTTTCTAATTTAAGTTGGTATATTTATATTATTTTTACAAGGTTGTTATCTATTGTGAAAAGGGTTATTGATTTATAAAACAATCTCCATACTATACAGGACATTAAATTATAATGATACATTATGAATACTAATGGACATGAGTAACCATACCATGAAATCATATGAGTGAGATAAAATCAATTACATAAGGGAACATTAAAATAATTTAATCCATGTAACTCTAGAACAAAATCAGTGTAACATACATACTTAACTTTATAGAAAAATCAATACATAACAACCAATATAAAAATATTAAACTTGGACAAACATATCTATAGAAACTTTAAATTTTATAAAAAACATATAATAATATATAAATCTATCTATATAAACAAACTAAAAAATCATGAAAATCATTCCTTACATGATACTAATTATAAATTTTAATTAAAAAGATTTTATTAATTTAAATTTTTTATAGAGCCATAAAAAATTTGTTTTTAGAGAAATAAAACATTAAAAAAATATTATATACATTATATAAAAACTCCTTAATAGTCAGTTTACTAGATATATCAAAATATATTTAGAAACACCCTATTAATAATTCATAAACTAAAGTGTAATTTTTATCATTCATTTTGGTAGACAACTGGCAGGCATGTTTCTGGCATATCCTAAAAACTCTCACGATGATTTGAGACCCCTTACCTTATTCATTAGAAATCTATATCAACCAAATGATCTCTAAGTATTGATTCAAGGATAACCAAACATCCCCTATGAACCATTATAGAATATTTTATATCCAAAAAATCTATGATAAGATAAAACATAATTAATGAATCACTAAACTCCATAAAAAATCAGATAAGTAATGTTGAGTCATTTTTACTAAAGGAAAATTTTTGAATCCATTTTTTTGATAAATCACATAATAAATCTTGTTTTACTTTCACTTACCTGATTTTTTTTTGTTTTTCTACAAATGAGACCTTCAATTTATGTTTTATATCAAAATATTCTGTTTTTTAATCTTATAACATTCATTGTTATGTAGATTTTCTATGATATCAAGTCATATAAAAATAAAAAACTTACCCATATTAGAAGTTTATTTGAAAAATATTTTTAATTATGACAAACATTTAAATTATGAGGTATGTCTCTTTTATTTAAAGTTTCAAAAATTAGTAATTATTCAATTGTTTTTTATTGCTTAAATTTGGTTTACTCTATTTGTTTTTATAGGTTTATTGTTTGAAAACTATTTTTTTTGTTTGGTTAAATTTAAAATTATCATATATTTATCTTTTAATTAATGTTTAAAAAAAGGGTAATTAGATAATAATTTTTTCCTAAAGTTTGTATACATATTTTTGTTTTTATAGGTTTTATATGTTTCAGGTATGTCTATTTTAATTAAATTAAAATAAATTAATATTTAGACTAATTGTTTTATAATTTTAGTTACTATATTATATTTTATTTTACAGGTTTTTTTGTTTCATTATGATTTTTTATGAGACAAATTATATAAATATTATATCAAATTTTTAAACAAGTATTCTTTATTCTTTTTTATAACTTATTCATTCTTAATTATGATTGTTTATACATGTTATGATAATTTATATATGAAAATACAGGTCATAAAAAAGGTTTAACAATGATTAATTGTTGATACATAATCCAAATAAAATCAACTATGTGAAATTTTTGGTAAATATATTTTATATTAGATAATATATGTTTTGTCTTATATATATATGTGTTTTTTTGTTTTTCTTCAATTTAATGATTTCTAAGTACTGTGTCATCATCAAAAAAGAAGGGTGGAATGTAGTTATTTTATTTTAAAGTTCATGTTTGAGATAATCACAACTGGGGTTATTAACAAATTTATTAAGGATAGTTATATTAATTATTTTAGGTTTTATATCAAAATATTCTATTTTATAATCTTATAACATTCACTATTATTGTATATTTTAAATTTTTTGAGTCATATATAGATGAATAACATACTCATTCTCAAATTTTGGGAACTATTTTTTATGTATGGTTAACATTTTAAAAATAAGGTATATATTTTTTATTTAAAGTACACAAAATTAGTAATTAGACAATTTTTTTCATAAATTATGTATATTATATTTTCTTTTAAAGGTTACATTTTTGTAAACTATTTTATATGTTTGGTTAAATTTTAAATTACCAGGTATGTTTATTTTAATTTATGTTTAAAAAATTAGTAATTATACAATGATTTATTTTCTTAAATATTGTATATTCTGTTTGTTTTTATAGGTTTTAGATGTTTCAGGTATATCTATTTTAATAAAATTTAAAGAAATGAGAATTTATATATTTTTTTTATAATTTTAGTTGGTATATTTTGTTTGATTTTATAGGGTTTTTCTTTTATTTATGTTAGTATATTAGGTGGAGTAGATAAATCTTTTAGAAAATTGTTAAGCATGTAAGTTTTATTATTTTTTATATGCTCTTTATTTTTTATTATTGTTGTTTATATGTGTTTTTATAATTTATATATTGAAATATTTTTCATTGAAAATCTTTAAAAATGATCAAAATTTGATGTATAATCCATGTAAAATAAATTACATGAAATTATTTATAACTATATTCTATATTAGATAATATTAGTTTTTTCTTATATATATGTGTCAATTTTTGTTTTAAATTTAATGTTTCATAAATGTAGTTTCATCTTCAAAAAGGAAGGGTAGAGTGTATTTATTTTGTTTCAAGATTCATGTTTGTGATAATCATAACTAGGATGATTTATGAATCTGATATGGTTAGTAATATCAATTATTTTAAGCTCTTATAAAAAACTGACTTTGAAAGGCACTTTCCATGTTGATTTTTATAGTAAACCAATGAGGAAATATATGTAATTTATTTTGAAATTTATTTTTCATAAAAACACAATATTCAAACATATATTTATTTTAATTCTTATTTAAGTTTGGATATGGGTTTAAAAAAACTGATGTCAAAACACTTATTTCCAATATCGCCAAGGTCAACGTCATTTAAAAACCATCATTAAAATTTAAAAAATATGACATTAAATGGTGATTTTAAACTAGTTTTGTGTTATTAAATCTATATAAAAAATTATATATATTTTCTTGTACAATTTATCAAATCACCAATCAAAGAGAGGATATGAATAGAAGTATATTCCACCTAAATTTCTAAGAGTCCTATTGAGACAACATCTAAAATAGAGAAAATAATGAAAAAAATATTTCAATTAACTTGAGGAAACTTATGGGAGGTTTGATCAACATAAAAAAACTTCCGACAAGTGTCTCACAATTTTAATAGTGAAATTATAGTAAATATAGAATTTCAAATCTATTAAGAGGAGAAATGATAAAAAATAAATAATGGTGGTTAAAGTTTCTTTCAAAGGTGGAAAAGGTGAGAATCTTTAATACTTGATAATAGATGATCATCACATGTGACAAGTAATAAAAATATCTTCAATGAAATCCAAAGTTATGATATAGGATCTATTAATTTTATAAATTATGAATCACTAAATGTGAAAGGGGCTGGATTCACTAATATTTCTAATAATAAATCCAATGACATTATATTTGTCATTAGCTGAAGCATAATCTGTTGAGTGTTTCTCATCTTTGTGATAATGGGAAGGAAATTAATTTCACAAAGATAGATGTGTGATAAGTATGTTTAAGGATGAAATAATATTAACGAAGGTACAATGAAAAAACTATAATCTATTTCAAATTTAAAATGATCATGATACTTTTTTTCTAAGTATGGAGGAAAACTATTAATGGAATAGGATACTTGGTTATTTAGGGTAGAATAACATGGAAAATCATATTAAACATGAATCTATGAAAAATTTAATGACTCTATATTGTGAAATTCTCTACCCCTATGACATTTGTCACAAAGTAAAAAATGGTGAATAAGATCCACAAGGTGGTGGAGACTGTTGGTGATTTTTTTGTGTAAACTAATAAGCTGAATTAAAACAATGGAGATAGTTATTTGATTACTTTTGTTGATTACTTAACTAATCTGAATTATCTCAATTTTATATCAAGTAATTAAAAATATCTTGATAGATTCAAATAATTTTAGAGGAATTATATGAATAAATTGGGACGTGTTATAAAAAAATATTGGTTTGATAATGGATATGAATAAATTAATAATGATTTTATAATGAGAATATTGTAATAATACATGAATATATAACACCACAAACATCCTAACAAAGTGTATTATCTTAGTAAAATAAATAATTTTTGGTAGACATGGAAATAAATATTTTATCAGGGCATGGAACTTAAACAATATTTTGGGTACGAGTCACTACAGGAATTATCTATATTCTTAACTTGTTTATTCTTTGAAAAAAAAATCAATAAAAAACCTTACATGTTATGGTTTAGAAATAATACACGATTTGGAATCTTGAATGTATTTGATATCCCTTTTTATATCAAGATTAAAGGATAGCATTTTGGAGATTTAAATGAGAGTGTTGATTAAGGTATATTCCTTGGATGCACACTAGATAATGGATTTATTAGTGTTACAACAAGAATCTGATAATTTTTTTGATTGATTTGATGTAATTATGATGTAAAATAAAAAATATTTCACAAAAATTACTATCTATTAATGGTTCATTAATAAATATCTTGTATAATATTTTGGATATAATGGGTGTATTAGGCATGAAAAATAATATTTCCAAAACTCTTGTGATGATTTGGAAATATTCAATGATGAATAAATCATCAAGAAAATATAGGATAAGTTTACAAGACTTAGAAAACATGTGGAATTTGAGAACACCCTTGGATATTGTACCAAATTTTCTTAAACCTAGAAGAGTTTGATGAATTCTCATCAAACTATCTTTCTTTCATAATTTTAACCAAAGAGTATAGAATAAGATTTACAATGTGAGGATTGGATAGAAGTAATAAAGTAATAACTAAATCAAATTGATAAATATGAAACTTTTAAATTAGTCTCATGTCATGAAGATAAGAATGTAGTCAGGAAAAATTTGGTTTTCATGAATAAACACATCGAAAAAGGATAAGTAGTGTAGAATAAATCTCACATAATCATGAAAGGGTACTCTGAAATTTAGGGTATTTATTTTCTGATACCTTTGTTCTAGTCACATGGATTGAAACAATAAGAATATTTCTTGTGAATTATACTTAATAAAATAAAAAATTATCTAAATTTATGTGATGTTTATGTTTCTAAATGGTGAACTTTAAGAAGAATTCTATAATGAAAAACCAGAAAAATGTATTCTTTATGTTGTTAGTTCTTGAGTTTTCATGAAGTGAAAGTAATTAAATTGGATTAAAAAGTTTCCCTAAGAATGGTATTCATAGCTTTAAAATAGATTAATTAGCATGCCATGAAATAAATTCAAAGTTTATTTTGAACTCTATCTCAAGGGAGATAAAAGAAACTTTCTTATAGGGATTTTGTATATCGATGACATAAACATTTACAAAAAATATAGAGAAAACTTGGGATGAGTTTCCTACCTAAATAAGGTATAATTATCCATCATAGTTCAATCCTCCATTTCTTAGGAATAATATTTCCGTATGACATAAATCATGTTCCTAAGAACTATGGGATTTCTATGGGAACCAAGGGTACAAATAAAACCTTTAGAAAAAAATTTACCCTTGACATCCCATAAACCCTATAACTAACTCTTTTTAGAAATCCAATATAAGGTATCTATTTAATGGATAATAATACAAGTGTATAAGCAATTTTCAAAAACAAAAATCAAACCAATCAGAAAAAAAGGAAAAAACATGATAAAAATCTATACATAACTTTAAAACAAAGTAAAATAATAATACATGAATTGTAGAACACATCAGCATCTAAAAGATAAGAGTTCGATGTAGATGATTCATAAATATCCTAAAATTATCATGATCGGATCCCCAAAGTATACCATACAATCTATCTCAATTTTACCCATGGTCACCACATGATCATCATATTATCAAAGGGTAAATTAGACATCAATATTCTCAACCAAAGTATAATGACCTAAACATTTTACTCATTTTATTACATGCATTTAAACATAAATATTCATTATATAAAAACCATAGTTCAAAAATCCTAATGTATTTGGAAGACTCAGTACATAATTAGAAAAACATGAAACTAGAATAAAATATCTTTATATTAATCACCATAATGTGATCCTAACTCCCTTTGAGCTCCTACAACTACATAGGATAACCCAATAAATACATAGAAAAAATGGGTGAGCTAAAAAGTTCAATAAGGCAATGAATATGGAAATAAATAATAAAACATGAATTATAAGTCATAACATGATAATATAAAAGGCATGGATCATGAATAAACACATGGAGGCATAACATATAGATCATAAAATCATAATATCATGGAAACATAGTAATATGACAATAACATATAACATGACATAAACATGATTCAAGGATAACATTCATGATGATATCAATAGAGTCCCATAATGGATTATATTTACTACCTAATCCCATACATAACGTCTCATTAGACTAAAACATTACCTAATCCATTGAAGCATAATCTGAGTTCACCCATTATAACATGTAAAAGCATATGTGTGCCACATAAATAAATCAAATGTAAGGTCCTAGATCTGTGTGGTCCAATCCTTTGTATGTTTATGAGGCTTATAGAACTTGGAGGAAGCTTAGAGTGAGTCTGAATGGGTTTGGTTGATAAAATATGGATGATGGGATAATATATGACATGTAAGGGGTTTCCATGTTGTGTATGTGCAGTTCATGTTTTTCTAAGGTTGGTTTATGGGGTGTTTCACAATGTGAAAATATTCGGGATTAAAATGTTCAAGGTGACGTGTTTTTGAAAAAAATTGAATCTTTAAATTTACATAACATGTACACATTAAATTCCTTGTGAATCACTTTTAAAATTCATTTATAGATGGTGCCACAGTGTGGGTTTTTTTTAAAAAACCTACACTTTTCTTGAATTCCAAGTGGTCATCAACCTTCTTCCCATGAATTTTGGGATTCCTTTGATGGGGATCAGTCTTTGGCCTTCCATATTCGATCCGTGGTGATCCATGGTTAAATCTAATTCTCTTTCTTGTGGTTTCTTCTCATTCGGTCTCAATTTACTCCAATTATTCTCACCATGTCATAGAGGATGATCTCCTATGTTTTTAATGGGGTTTTCTTGGTTGATTTTTGGTGCATTCATGTTGTGGTTTCCTTGGATGGGAAAATATTCTTATGGGATAAGTGATCAAGATCCAAAATGTTAGTAAATTATCGTGGAAAGAACATTGATGTCTTTGAGGTGGGGGATTCAATGATTCTCTTATTTTATTTAAGTGTAATCATAAATTAATCAGGCTTTATCTATTTGGATGGAAATGAAATTGATCTAATAATTATTGAATAGAATTAAAAGAATTGGATAAATATTTCACGTCGATGTTGTTTCTTTGTACCATGATAGCGGTTTTCCTCTTGAATTTCTAGATAATGTGATATCTATGATATTTTTTGTTAGAAATATATTATACATGGAGAACATGTTGACATTGGTAAAGAACACAAAGCACAAATTAATGGATAATTAATTGTTATAAGAATAATTAAAGAAGAGGCATGTTTTTAATCTGATGATAATTATAATTTGAAAATGATATTATATATGATTAATGGAATTGATAAATAATATGAAGCATGTTTATTCATGTTGATAACAATAAAAGGAAAGTTAATTGAGAATGGTACAACTCTAGTTTTTTTTGGAAATAGAATAAATGCTCAAATCTTGTTTTGCCTTTGATAGCTTGTTACAACTTGAAGCCTTAGGTTTTCCATAGTTGGAACCTATGATTAATGAATTAGTTAATTCAAGATGGAATAATAACTGGTTTTTTGTTAAAGATAATTATTATTTCCTCAGTATCCCATTTTCCTAAGAAGGTTTATTGTATCTTTTTGGGAGTTGTGAGAGCTCATTTTCATGTAAAGGCTAAATGCCTTATTTTAAGGGCCCAGTTCCCTAGTTGGATATTCTTGTTAGTTCCTGTTGCTTTTGTGATGTGCTCTAGATAAAAGACTTATAATGTGATCCTGATATAGATGATCCTAAGATGGATGATGTGATATGGGGCGGGGAGGCTAGGATGTGATGTGAGACTGGGATGGATGATGTGATGTGGGCGGTGATGCCCTGTTGATATTCCAGCAGTTGATGCTTGTGATGGCGAGATGAAATGGTATATGCATGTGGGTGTTGGGGATTGAACTAGAGGTGATATAATGGGTTGAATCTGGAATTATATATTGATTTGATTATGGAATATGATATTCTCTCTAATGAATCTATTTAATGGACGATGGATGGATTGGTTATTTTATCTACATTAATTTACCCATTTCATTAGGCAGTGGGAGAGCCTAGGTTTCATATTTAGTCTTAGTAGTAGATTATGATTTTTTCATAGAGTACCTAGTTTATGTAATGCTTCCAATAACGAATCAATAAAGGTTTAACCCATGGGTTTGGTTGATTATGGAATGAAAATTCTAAAAGATGTTAATCTTGATAAACTGGGGATATAGTTTGGATTATGCCTAGAGGGTATGGAGTTTACTCTGATGGTTAATGTAATGTGGAATAATTTTAATGGTTAATTAATTTTCAATTAATCAATTAATTCATAGAAAATTATAAAAATATAAAATAATGAATTTAGGGTAGCTATTTAAAATTCTTCTATGCTTATAGGATATCTAGTCTTAGTAGTGGCAGTTGGGATTTCAAGCAACGTTACCTACAGTTGAGTCTAAGACTACATTATGCACATAGTGTGGTTGTGTGATATATTATATAATATATATTATGTGATTTCATATGCTACCCAACCCATGTCGTTTAGGGATACTGAAACCAAGTGGACTCTAGGAGGGTTTTAACCCAGCATCTTGGTGGGAGGATGGATGGCTGACTACCCACTCTGGCCCCTATCTTCCCTTGGTAGTTACTCGTTATGTTATGAATTGTTGTTTTTTCCCATATATGTGTTTAGAGGTATATGATAGACTATTGTTATTCATAAACATTTATTCCAAGATATATTATCCAACGAATTATTATAGTTATGATGTGTATAATCTATGATGGATTACGACACCTTACTCAGTGTATGAGCTATAATGGATGGAGGTATAATACCTAATATATGATACATGTCATATGTGCTATGGTGGATCTAAAAAAGTATTTTGTTACTATATATGGATATGTGGATGGGATGACATGATGGTGTAATACATGAGGGGAATGTTGTGATGCCTTTCTGAGGTGTCTTTCAGATGGCTTACTTTTGGAGAGAGATGGATCAGGACACACAACATTGAGGTGGATAAAAAACCAGTGGGGAAGTGAGAGTAGGGTACCCTTGATGTTTCATTATTATATTATATTCTCTCATGTATGAGATACACCATGAGAGTTGGCTATTTTGGGGCTTGGAACGTAGTATACATTTTTTGGGGACGATTTAGTTTCACTATTATTCACTATGCTTTAGCATGATTTCTTTATATTTTTCATGAGAGGCTCTATGTAGAATCCTACCAAGTATACTATTATGCTCACCATACATATATATAAACTATTTTCAGTTTATCTAGAGAATATTTGAGATCAAGATAGATATTAATAGCTCATGGTTTTACAGGATCTATTTGGGCTTCATGGTAGCTATCGTCTTTAAATTTTTGTTACTTGTAGTTTCCCTTCCAAATGTTATAGTACTATATGAAATTCCATGTATGCACTTGGGATTTATTTTATATAAATGTATTAGTAGTTTTTTTGGATTATCCTTTTTATATATCACTTTTGTATGTTCTCTTAGAGGGTAATTCCTCCCATATGCATGTTTATTATACCGCCAGTGCTAATCGCCAACCTGGAATCTACTAGAGGTGGTACTTAGGAAGTCACCATCTATCTCTGCTCATTGAAGTATATTTGTGGGGGGATTGTGACATAGTGGTATCAAAGGTCGAGGTTAAGGGATGGGATGGAGTTTGGAGCTGGGCACCAGTGAGGTTGCATGGGTTGGTAGGAAAATGGTGTTAGCTAAGTTTAGTCAGCAATGTAACATGGGAGAATAGCTAAGACACAGGTACTTAGGGCCCCATATAATCTAATCAATGGAACTTGAAGCTTTTTGATCCTACTTAATGAAGTGATACTAGTTTTAAGGTAGAGACCTAGGAAAAGATCATTCAACATTACTTTTTTTTATGTTTGATATAGGTAGAACATGGGATAGTCTAAAACCATTAAAAGATAATAATTAAATAATTAAATAATTAATGCTAAATATTCCATATTCTAGGTTTAGGAGATTTAACAATTTTTTATTTTTTTTAGGAATGGATCTAGGTAGACATACCCACCTGGTTTGCACTAAATATTTTCAATAAGATGTGTCAGTATATCATTACAGAGTGAAGGTCAAAGAAAATGACACTTAGATGAGGACACTCTAAGAGTTTCAGAGCCAGAGTCTACAGAAGTTCTAGAGTTACATTTTAGATTCAGTCATATAAGACTCATTGGAGTATGTTGATATAACTTTTTGTTAAATCAATTCTCATAAGGAGAACTGAGTTTCATTGGCTGTGATGATGCTTCATGGGGTAGTGAGGTAGTGGTGGTTCTTGTTCCTTAATGATCATAAAGATTTAGCCATCTCATGAGAGAAGTTAAGATAATAGTTATGAGTAGAGTTTATTTCTTCGACCATGAAGGTGTTCGGTCGCCAGGAGCTTCTTACCCTTCGACATGGGAGTTATATTGTGTGGTAGTTTGGGATCTATTTCAAGACCATTCTGCATTATGCTTCAGATCAGTTTTTAGATGAGGAGGCCAGAGTGAGGCATTTCGAGGAGGAATTGTGTTTAAAGGTCCAGTGTTAGGTCACCCTATTTATGATCAAGATGTATCTCAATGTGCTATATGAGCAGAGGTTATTGAGAGGGAACTAGTCAGAACTAGGTTTTCAGGAGAGGGGAGTCATCATGATTCCTTGTGAAGCATAGCTCTGGTATAGGGTTCCTAGTTTCCTGGAAATAAGAGCCTTCAGTCAGCCGATGGTAGGTCTAATCCCTCATCATATCATTTCACTAGGGGTGACGGTACTCATGCTTATGCTAATGGGACAAACACATGTTTCTATTGTATAGGACAAGGTCATCAGTGGTGAGAGTGGATGAACTTTCTAATAAGTCAGTGTATTTTAGGTGTTCTGCTTGAGGTTCCTCCATTGAGGTAGTTTCAATCATGGCAATAGCAGCAGGGTTCTCTAGTTTGGTATTAGTAAAGGAGAGATGCGGCATGTAGAGTACATATCTAAGATTCTCCTCATCCTTAGAGAGCATATCACGACCATGTAGTTAGTCATCAGTGGGTTTAGATAGGTCATAGAGTAGGTCAAGATCAACTTCATGATTTAGGATTTCCAGTGCCAGATGATCTAGTCATCATTCAAGGAACCATTTTCTTATTTTCTACATTGGTACATGCATTGTTTGATTTAGGAGTGATGAAATCCATTATATCACCTACCCTCATCCATGCTTTAGGACTTGAGGTGGAGAGGCTTCCAATTCCCTTGACATTGACTATACCGACTGGAAGTTGAGATGATTTGTATGAAGTATGTAGAGATAGTGAGCTAGTTTTGGGGTAACACCTCTATTGCAGAGACTTCCTTTATTTATAGATATATCCATATTATATCATCCTTATCATGGATTGGTTATATTATGTGTTGGTTATTGTAGATTTATTAATGAGGCATATTTTGTTTTATGATGTTGATGGAAATATAGCCTTGTTTGTTGGAAAGAGTGACCCTCATATGGGTTATATGCGTGATTTTCCATGCCATTTTTTATGGATGAGTTTATACTAGCCTCGTTGGAGGTTTAATAGTTGGTGTTTCCCAAGGTTGAAGAAGAGTACCTTGATGCCTTTCTATAGGATGTTTTAGTGTTACCCCCTCAATGGGAGATTGAGTTTGGGATCCTGCTATAACTAGGATTTCCCCTATCATGATGTATCTATATAAGATAGTGTCATCCAAATTGTGGTAGCTGGGATTATAACTTTATGATCTATTGCAGCGTGGTTTTTTTAGTTGATCATGTCACCTTAGGGTGCACCAATTTTGTTCATAAAGATGGCTAATGATAGTTTGTGGATTTTTATTGATTATCATCTCTTGAACAAAGTGACAGTGAATAAATTATATCCTCTTCCATAGATTTATGATTTATTAGATCAGATGAACGATGAAAGTTGGTTCTCAAAGATCGATTTTCAGTCAAGATATCATTAGAAACAGTTGAAGGATGAGGATATCCAGAATAATATTTTTTGTTATCATCATGAGAATTATGAGTTTATTATGATATCGATCATTGCGACAAATTCTTTAGTTGTGTTCATGGGGTTGATGAATTTAGTTTTTGGAGAGTTATTTGATAATTTTATGGAGGTTTTCATCAATTAAATCCTTGTGTACACCATATATGATGAGGAGCATGCAAAACATCTACGTGCCATTTTGGGAGTTTTTTATTGTGAGATGTTTTTTAAGATATTGTATAAGTACGAGTTTTGGGCTCATGAAGTCTATTTCTTAGGGCATGTGGTATCCCAGTAGGGAGTAGCTATGGATATTTTGAAGATATAGGCAGTTGTTTCTTGGGAATCCCCTAAGACAGTGGTGGATAGGAGGATTTTTCTTGATCTTTAAGTCTATTAAAGGAGCTTCATGGCTGATTTCTCTTAGGTTGCGACTTCTATTAAATCCTTGACCCAAAATTATTTGGAATTACTGTGGGATGACCAGTATCAAAGATCTTTTGAGTAAATGAAATAGAATTTGGTCAATGCTCCATTCCTTTATTTTACAGTGGAAGGAGTCAAATTTTAGGTATTTTGTGACATTACACACCTTTTCTTGGGTTGCATTCTGATGCAGCAAAGATCAATTATTGTTACGACCCAAAATTTTATTAATGAAAATTACTCTTGATCTAATTAAATGTCTTATAATGTAAAATGGTTATGTAAATAAAATATAATTCCTTGGTTTTATGTTTTTGGATTTCAAAATACCATTAATAATTATTCGTTTTGCTAATATATCCATTTAATAGTGATCACATGATTAGTATAAATATAGGGCTTTAACAAATCCAATTTACTCATAAAAAGCAAGAGATGGCCTCATACAGTATAATTTATCCACATGAAACCCAATTGATGAATCTCGAAAAGGAGGTGGAATCACTAGGATTCACTCTTGAACAATATTAATCTAATCTTCAACATGTTAAGCTTGAATGGAATCGCCTACGGGAGAAGTGGAAGTTAATAGAGATTAGTACCCAAGCAATGTTATTTGAGCCACCCCAAGAGTCTATCACCATCACAAACCTTACCCTTAGGTATTTTGTAGGTGTTATAAGGGGTTATTTAACAATACCCTAGCACTATTATTGTGTGCTTTATTTTTGTATAAACAATATACATTTATTTTATTGTTACTTTGTAAATGGGTTTTAAAGAACAAATACTATTTTTAGTCAATATTCAATTAAAAAATATATTTTGATAAAATAATGGATTTTTTAAATAAATAATATTTTAATAAAATATTTTTACTAAATTACTTTTTATTAAATATAAATGATCGTATAATTTTTAAAACTACAATTGTAATTTTTATTAAGGTTTGAAAGTCGTTTTTGTCAAAACCCATGAATTTTCAATAAATATCGGTTTTTATTTTAAAATTAAATATTCATATATTTAGAAAATTATTTAGATAAAACTAATATTATTTTTGGAATCAGGAAATTGAAATTATCTAATGGGGAATTTTTCATAATTTTATGATACAGTTGAATTTTTGGGTAAAAATTAAATACCGTTAAATATATAATATGTTTTATGACATCATAATAACCCAATAGTGATGTAATAAAAAACTATAAATGGTATTTTCGGCTAATATATGTTTTAACTTTAAAATAATTTGATTTTATTTTTGTTTGATTTATTTTACAAAGCCTTAGTAGACCCCCAAAGACTTTTAAAACATTTTTAACTTTTAAAATGATTTCCTTGAGTGTGACTCTCCTACACATAAGAAAGCCTAATATTTTAATTTTTTTTCCATTTTCTTCACAAAATAATGTTTTAAACTATCATTTTACAAAAACCATGATAAAAAACCAAGATATTGTTTGTGGTTTTGATCAGTTTAATGTGTAGTGTCCAAAACCAAAATAATAAAGAATTTTTTCTCTTTTCCTATATAAACCCAACCAATATCCCACTTAATATTCACTCAAAATTTTTGGATATCGACCAACCACTACCATCCTATCTCTATAATCCTACCACGGTTCCCCAAGCTCCCAAGAAGCCTCTATCAAGCCTCTTCTAAGCCTTTGGGATCACACTTCCAAGTAAGGGATTTCTTAGTTTCCCATTTTTGTCCAAATTTATTTATGTTATTATACCCTTTTATTTTCAATTAAAAATATTAGGCTATGATTTTTCACCTCCCCCATACTTCCCTCCTTATGTTTTAATGACTCGATACCCCTTTCCCTGCCATTAATTCCTCCCATGTACATCCGTTACCATGCTGAAATTTCATAAGGGATTTCTCTCTCCACATTTACATTCAAACAATTATTTTGTATTATGAATATAAATTCCATTACATATGTTGGGAAATATATCTATATGAAACCCTTACTGTCCAATTCATGTACATATGATGAGACACCCCTTTCTATCTCATCAACCATTTTTATGAATTCTTATGTCATGCTGTTATGTTGCCGAAATTGCACCACGATTTTCCAAGCCAAAGTAATTATGTAGTGAATACCATACTCATTTCTCTATCAAGGGTATCCAACTTTATACACATTTACTAATTGATTATATAGTTTCATGTATTAATTCCATATTCCTTTATCATGGAATAAGTGATGATGTTTAATGAATCCATGTTATATGATCCATGTGGCACACTTATGCATGAAATGAAATGATTAAGAAGGGTGCGTCCTAATAGCGCTCCAATGCATTGGGTAAAGATTAGTATCATGATAATTTATGTGAAATGAGGGTTTATGCTAATATCATGTTAAATGTTGATGCCACATTTCCATGTTATGATAATAATTCTATATCATGCCTTTATGCTCATGTTTCTCTTATGCTACACTGATATGCCTATTTCTGAAGATATATTGTATTATTTATTTTATGCCTTGTTTACACCATTAATTATCTTTATAGATTAGCCTTTTTTAGGCATTCCATTAGGTTATCCCATGCAATGATAAGTATGAAAAAATGTGTGTGGTAATGTTAAAGAAGTTTTCAATAAAGATGTATATTTCATGTTTTAAGTTGTTATGTAATGTTCCTAATCCCCAAATATACTAGACTTGTCAATGTTCTATGTTGTATCAAGTGAATTTTTTATGTAATAAATCATGTTTAAGTGTGTAATAAAGAGTAGGGTTGTTATAGTTGGTATCAGAGGGTGGTTTAGTTATTTTTGGGATTAGGATTAGAAAACCCTAGTGAAAGCCTTAGGGATAAGACTAAGTATAATAAAAACACCCATAAATTTTGGTGAGTATTGTGTAAGTGGTTTATCAAGTAAATACATTTTTATCTAGATACAAGTAGGTAGAGGCGGCTCTGGTATAGATGTATCTAGGGGTAAAACTCAAAACACCCCTTTGAGCTAGACTCAAACAGGAATTGGTGCACGATAATGGGCCTTGCTGCACACTTGGTTACGAAACTCCTGGGAGATATGATTTGGTAAATTCATAAGCTTAGTATGAACCATTATTAAGGGAATTAAAAAAAATTCCCCTAAGAATATATGTTGGGAAGTAGATCATGGATAACATAGATTGAATCCTAAAAATTCATAAGTTATGGAAATAAAAGTAATTTATAAGTCATCCATTCTTTTCTTTGGATTACCCTTTATATGTTATCCCTAACTTTCCTTTTATTCTAGAAAATGGCCAGTAATATGAAGACTCGGGCTAATAACCGATGCAAAGACCAATGTGATGACAGTTCTAATGAGATTACCAATCTGATGGGAGCAGGAATCACAAAATTTTTCATGATACTATCCCAGTTTACTCTTGTTTTGAATAGAAACATTGGTCAAGAGGAATGTTCAACCCCCCCTAAGAAAGAAAAAGTTGCAATCAATAGATTCATGAGATAAAGGACTCCATCTTTTAATGGTTCATCCAATCCCTCAATTGTAGAATAATGGATCAATTCTATTGAAAATATCTTCTCCATCCTTCAATGTTCCGAACAAGAGAAGGTTCTTCTAGATGATTATAATATAGAGAGTGAAGCTGATAAATGGTGGACGTTGATAAAAAATATGAATCCTAAGGAGGAGATCGATGTGTTAGAATGGAATGATTTCTAGAAAATGTTTTTTGATAAATATTTTCCTCAAACCCTCCACCTTAAGATGGAAAGGGATTTCCTTGCCCTCAAGAAAAAAGATGATGAATCCATCAGAGCGTATGAGGAAAACTTCACAAGGCTTCCATAATATTCCTCTAACTTTGTTGTTACCCGAATGCATGGTTGACCACTTATTTGGTGGGATAAAACCTAGCCTACAGAAAGCCCTAGTGATCCATGACTTCAAGAGATATGGTGAAATTATACGATGTGAACTCAAAGTATAAATGGATATTGGTGAATATTAGGGGTTTCATGGGGATATGAAGCGTAAGGTGGAATTTAATTCTTACGGTCTGATGGATAAATCCAATGGTGTTAAGAAATTATAGAACCCCACTTTCCAAAGGTGCGAAAAAAGCACCCCAGAAATTTCCTGAAGGGGAGGAGGAAATGATTTAGTGTGGAAGAGAAGGGAACATGGCCATTAACTACTGACATGAAAAACCCAAAACCGTGATAAATAAGAGGAACACTTCATTTAACCCTCAACACATTGTTCATTGCTTCAACTGAAAAGAACCAAAGAAATTTGAAAACCATTTCAAAATGAAAAGGGTTTTTGGAGGCAACCAATAACCTTTAAGGAAGCAAGGGAGAGCTTTTTCCATCACTACTGTCGAAGTGAACCCCAAAAACAAAGTGGTTATAGGTACACTAGTTATTCATTCAAGAATAGCGAACATAATTTTTGATTCTGGTCTTACACATTCTTTTATATTCTAAATGTTTAGTAGAAAAATCCCAACACCACCACAAATATTGGAAGAAAAGATGTTGGTGAAAACAGAAAATGGGGCAATCATTGTAAACAATGAATATAACTCCTCACCTATCAAAATTTGTGGATTGAACTTCCCGGTGAACCTCTTAATACTCCCTATAGTAGAAGTTGGTGCAATTATTGGCATGGATTGGCCTTACTTATATAGATATAACATAAATTTCTGTGAGAGGGAAATCACTCTTCATATGGAAAATTGACCCCCGATTCTGTACAAGTGCAAGGAGGGGGATGAATCTTTTATAGCACCTTAATCTCAAGAATTGATATTACTACCCTATAAGCACACATATCTTACTCATATGATTGAGTCTACGGAAGAAACTATCCTTGAAGACATTCTTATTGTGAGGGAATTCGTTGAAGTGTTTCCAGAGGAATTACCTAGTCTTCCTCCTAGAAGAGGTGTTGAATTATCAATTGATCTTATACCTAGGTAATTTCCAATATCCAAGTCTTTGTATAGAATGGATGTTGTGGACCTTGAGGAGTTAAAGAAAAAACTATAGGAGAATCTGGATAAAGGGTTTATACGCCCAAGTTCTTAACTATAGGGTGCACTAGTCCTCTTCGTCAAGAAGAAGGATGGGTAAATGCGCCTTTGCATTGATTATCGTGAGATCAACAAAATCACGATAAAGAACAAGTATCCTCTTCCTCAAATTGATGAATTGTTCGATCAGATATGTGGAGAAAAATACTTCTCCCAGGTGGGTTTGCGATTGAGATATTATCAAGTAAGGGTGAAGAAGGAGGATATCCCCAAGACTGCTTTTCGTACTAGATACGAGAACTATGAATTCATAATAATGACCTTCAGACTCACTAATGCTCTAGAAATATTCATTGACTTGATGAATAGAGTCTTTATAGATTACCTCAAAAAATTTGTTATAGTATTTATAGACGATATTCTAATATACTCCAAAACCAAGGAGGATCATAAAGAACATATAAGCACTTTACTAGAGACCTTTTGAAATGAGAACCTCTATGAAAAGTATAGCAAGTGTGAGTTCTGGTTAAAGGAGGTCTCATTATTAGGCCATATAAACACAAGTAATGGGATATATGTGGATCTATACAAGACAGATGCAATTGAGGGATGACTAAGGACAACATTGGTGTCAGATATCTGTAGCTTCCTAGGGTTAGCTATAAATTATCGCCGATTTGTGAGAAATTTCTCATGATTGTCAAACCCTCTTACCAAGATAAATCAAATTGAAGTCAAGTTTTCTTGGGGTCATGAATGCGAAAATTGATTCATGGAGATGAAAAAGTGGCTTATCACTATGCCCGTGCTCACACTACCCACAAGTGGAGAACTTTTTTTGGTTTTTAGTGATTCTTCAAAGAAGGCCCTGGGTTGTGTGTTGATGCAAAATGAAAAATTCATTGTCTATGCTTAAAGTAAATTGAAATTTCATGAGAAAAACTATCCAACACATGATCTAGAGTTGGCTACAATAATATTCTCTTAAAAATTTGGTGACATTAACTCTTTGGGGAGAAGTGTGAAATATACCCAGATTAGAAAAGCCTCAAGTATATATTCACAGAGAAAGAGTTGAATATGAACCAATGAAGATGGCTAGAGCCGATCAAAGACTATGACTGATCAATCCATTACCACCCTGGGAAAGAAAACAAGGTAGAAGATGCTCTAAGTATAAAGGATCCAATGATTCTATCATTGTTGAGAATTGAAAAGGATCCAATATTCTTAGATTTGATGAAGTTGGACATGAGAATCATACAAAAGGGAACATCATAAATCCTTTCACAAATGATTGCTCGACCATCTATTTTGGAAAGGTTAAAGGATGCATGAAAGGATGATGTGAGAATTTAAAAGAAAGTGGAAACTATCAGAAAATGGAAATCCTCAGATTTCAATATTAATGAAAAAGGAATTTCAAGATTTTAGACAAGAATATGTGTTCCATAAAATCTAAAGTTAAAGAATAAACTTTTGGATGATGCACATAGTTAAAATTTCTACATTTACCTAGGAAACACAAAGATGTATTGATATCTATAAGAGAATTATTTTTGGGATAAAATAAAGAATAAGATCGCTGAGTATACATCAAAGTGCCTGGTATGTCAGTAAGTGGAGGATAAGAGGAAAAAGTCTAAGGGGATGATGAAACCATTACCCATACCAACATGAAAATGGGAGAACATCACCATGGACATTGTCACTAAAATTATAAAGATATCCAAAGGAAACAATGCTATTTGGGTTTTTGTGGATCGTCTTACAAAGACTGCACACTTCATTTCAATTTAAGAGGATTTCTCATTGGATCAACTAGAACAGATATATATCAGATAATTGGTAAGGCTTTATGGAGTACCACTATCTATTATATCTGATCGAGATATAAGATTCACCTCTAAGTTTTGTAAGAGTCTTTAACATTCTCTAAATACCGAGTTGAACTTCAGTATGACTTATTATCCTCAAACTGATGGCCAATCTGAGAGGACTATCTAAACACTTGAGGACATGTTGAGAGAATGATCGACGGACTTCAAATGAGGATGGGATCAACATCTTCCTCTGGTGGATTTCTCTTATGATAACAGTTTCCACTCAATAATCCAAATAGATCCTTATTAATTCCTTCATGGGAAGAGGTGCAGAACACCGACATGTTGGGATGAAGTTGGGGAGTAAAAACTCCTAGGTCCAAAAATGGTTGGAGAAATGGTGGAGAAGGTTAAGACCATCCAGTAGCACATTAAAGCTGCTCAGAGTCGACAAAAGAGATATGATGATAATATTAGATAAGAACCAGAGTTTTATGTCAAAGAAATGGTATTCCTACACATATCACCGTGGAATAGAGTTATGATATTTGGGAAGAAGAGAAAGCTTAGTCCAAGGAACATCATTCCTTTTGAGATCCTTGATCGCATTGGAGAAGTGTCCTATCGACTAGCTCTCCCACCGAACCATCTCAAGAACATGACGTATTCCATGTATCACTCTTGAGGAAGTAATTACCTAACCCATCACATGTACTCAATCTAGAGGTGGTACCATTGGATAATGACCTCTCCTATGAAGAGAATCTAGTGAAGATCTTAGATCATAGGGAAAAATTTCTACGAAATAAGACAATACTCATCATCAAGGTGTTGTGGTAAAACCAAGAGTTTAAAGAGACAACATGAGAATTGGAGGAAGTAATGAAGTAGAGTTACCCTCATCTGTTTTAGTGTGGGAAAAGGAAATTTTGAGGGTGAAATTTCTTAAGGGGGGAAGATTGTGACGACCCAAAATTTTATTAATGAAAATTTATCTTGATCTAATTAAATGTATTATTATGTAAAATGGTTATGAAAAACATATTAAATTCCTTGGTTTTATGTTTTTTTATTTTAAAATACCGTTAAGAATTTTTACTATTACTAATATATCTGTTGAACAGTGATCACATGATTAGTATATATATAGGGCTTTAACAAATCCAATTTACTCAGAAAAAGGAATTTATGGCCTCATCTAGTATAATTGATCAACACAAATCCCATTTTTTGGATCTTGTAAAGGAGGTGTCACCACTAGGATTCTTTCTTGACCAATCCCAAGTTGAGCTTCAACATGTTAAGCTTGAACATAATCGCCTACGAGAGAAGTGGAAGTTAATTGATATTACCACTCGAGTAATGTTATCTGAGCCACCCCAAAAGTCTATCACCATCGCACAACATACCCTTAGGTCTTATGTGGGTTTTATAAGGGGTTATGTAATGAGACCCTAGTACCATGATTTTGTGCTTTATTTTTGTAAAATAATATACATTTATCTTATTGTTAATTTATAAATGGTTTTTAAAGAACAAATAGTATTTTTAGACAATATTCAATTAAGAAATCTATTTTGATGAATTAATGGATTTTGAATTAAAAAATATTTTAATAAAATATCATTAATAAATTTATTTTTATTAAAGATAAATGATCATATAATTTTTATGAATACAATTGTTATTTTTATTATGGTTTGAAAGGTGTTTTTGTCAAAACACATGAATTTTAGATAAATGTCGGTTTTTATTTTAAAAGTAAAAATTCAAAAATTTATAAAATTATTTAGATAAAATGAATATTATTTTTGTAATCAGGACATTGAAATTATCCAACAAAGAATTTTTCATAATTTTCTGAGATAGTTGAATTTTTGGGTAAAAATTAAATACCATTAAATATATAATGTGTTTTATGACATCATAATAACCCAATAGTGATGTTATAAAATAATATAATTGGGATTTCTGAAAATATATGTTTTAAATTTAAAACAATGTTATTTCAGTTTTGTTTGATTTATTTTACAAATCCTTAGTAGACCCCAAAGACTTATAAAACATTTTTAACTTTTAAAATGATTTCCTTAAGAGTGTGACTCACCTACACATAATAAAGCCTAATATTTTAATAATTTAGGCCATTTTACTTATAAAATAATGTTTTCTAATCCACTTTGGAAAAAAACATGGGCAAAAACCATGGGATGATTTGGGGTTTTGATTAGTTTAATGTGTAGTGTCCAAAACCTAAATAATAAAGAATTCACTCTCTTTTACTATATAAACCCACCCAATATCCCACTTCATCTTCACTAAAAACCTTTGTATCTCAACCAAAATCTTCCTTCCTCTCTCTATAATCCTCACAAGTCTCCACAAGCTCCCAAGAAGCCTCTCTCAATCCTTTCCTAAGTCTTTGGGTTGACACTTCCAAGTAAGGGATTTCTTCCTTTCTCATTTTTGTATAAATTTATTTATGTTGTTATGCCCTTTTATTTTCAATTAAAAAAATTGGGGTATGATTTTGAACCTCAATTATACTGAAATACTTATGTTTTAATGATTATAGACCCCTTTCTCTCTCATTAATTCCTCCCATGTACACCTGTTACCATGCTGAAATTCCGTAAGGGATTTATCTCTCCACATTTACATTCAATCAATTATTTTGTATTATGAATCTAAATTTCATTACATATGTTGGGAAATGTATCTATATGATCCAATTACTTTAAAATTCTTGTACATATGAAGAGACACCCATTTCTCTCTCATCAACCATTTTTATGAATTCTTATGTCACGCCGTTATGCTGCCAAAATTGCACCGTGATTTTCTAAGTCAAAGTCATTGTGTAGTGAATGCCATGCCCATTTATCTATCAATGGTATTTACCTTTATACAAATTTACTTATTGATTATATAGTTTCATGTATCAAATTCCACATTCCTTTATCATGGAATAAATGATGATGTTTAATGAATCCATTTGATATGATCCATGCGACACACTTAAACATGAAATGAAATGATTAAGAAGGGTACGCCCTGAAAACACTCAAATTAATTGGGTAATGATTAGTATCATGATACATCAAGTGAAACGAGGGTTTAATCTTGATAATTCAAGTGCAATTAATTTTTACTCATGCTCCATGTGCAATGTGCCTTGGCTTATGCTTATATCATGTTAAATGTTGATGCCACATTTCCATGTAATGATAATCATGCTATATCATGCCTTTAAGTTCATATTTCTCTTATGATCCATTGATATGCCTATTTCCTAACATGTAATGTATTATTCATTTTATTCCTTGTTTACTCCCTTACATGGATTTACAACTCACCCTTTTTATGGATGTTCTCAGGTTATCCCATGAAATGCTAATTATGATGGAATGTGTGTGGTCATGTAAAAGAATTTTTCAATAAAGATGTGTAGTTAATATTTTAAGTTGTTATGTAATGTTTCTAAGCCCCCAAAAAAACTAGACCTCTCAATATTATATGTTGTATAAAGTGAAGATTTTACGTAAAAATTCATGTTTAAGTGTGTAATAAATAGAAGAGTTTTTATATTTATTTATTATGGTTCTCTAAAGTTATGTCCCCATGATCGTAACTATTATACCCATGATCTTGAGTTGTAAAAAATTGTGTTTAATTTGAAGTTTTCCAAACATTAACTCATCAGTGAGAATTTTGTTGTTTATACTAACGATAAGAGCCTGATGTATGTATTCTCCCAACATGACTTGAACTTTCATCACTTTTGGTTGATGGAATTATAATAGGATTATGATTTTTTTTATATTCTTGTGAAGAAAAATATTATATCCAAAGAGTTGAGCATGAAGTCATGTCATGATTCCATGTGTGAATCTGGTGATTCCTAGAGAGTGATGGAGGAACTCTCAACGATTCATCTATATGTGGGAATGTTTGGAGGGAGAGGATATCTTTTACAGATGATGTGTATTATTATTTTGTGTATTATGTGGAGGAGTCCTAGTTAAGGGATTATGAGGTGGATTTTTGGAGAGACCAAGTTATTTTTGGCAATGCCCCAAATGATTTTTCAAGTATTGAATGCACTAAGTATTTTTTGAAGGAAGGATTTTCCTTCCTTTGTAGATGCATGATATGGTTCTCCATGAGTTACATAGTTCACCAATGGTGGTATATTTAGGTATGAAAAATATGTATCAAGACTTGAGAGGTTAGATTTTGTGGCTTGGGTTGAAGTGTGCATTTTTATAATTTGTTTCTTGATGATTGGTTTTCCAGAAGGTGGAGACCAAGAATATTGTTCTCGATGGTTTCCCCCAACAGTTAGATATTACCTAGTGTAATTGGTAAGTCATATCGACAGATTTCATTATTAGTTGACCTTAAGATCAGGTAGTCTGTGATTTTATATGGGGGTATTGGGTTTTTTGAACAAATTGTCCCACTTTATAGTGATCAAAGAGTCAAACTTAGTGGAGTTTTTTTGAGGTAGTATCTTGAGGAGGTGGTGAGAATCAATAGAGTTTCAAGGAAGATCATATCTAATTGGGATACTCATTTTATATCCCATGTGTAGAGAGTTCTCCATCCTGATTTTGGTTCTCATTTATTCCTTATAACTACTTTTCATCCTCAGATAGAGGGTCAGATAGAGCGGAACATTCAGAATCTTGAATACATGTTTCACTCTTGTGTTATAGATTTTAGAGGTTCATGGATTATGCACCTACACTTCATTGAGTTTTCTTATAATAATTATTTCCACTCCACCATTGGTATAGTTCCATTTGAATCTCTATATGAATTTATTTTTTGTTCTTCATTGTGTTAGAGTGGGGTAGGAGAACAGTAATTCTTAGGAAGAATTAGTAAAAAATATGATAGAGATGGTTCAGGTAATACATGATAGGATGAAGGTAACACATGATATTCATAAATACTTTTCTATTCATAAAAGGATAACTTTGGAATTATCTTTTTTAGATCATTTATTCTTGAAGGTGACTCCTAATTGTGGGTAGTGAAGGTTTGGTTGTGAGAGTAATCTTTCTCCCCAGTTTATTGGGCCTTTCGAGGTGTTGGATCATGTTGGAGCTATAGTGTATCAAATATCACTTAAATCAAATATAATCTGCATACATGATGTTTTTCACGTGTTTTAGCTCCATTGTTATCTCTATGGTGACTATCACGTTTTTGATTGGGGTGAGATTGATGTTGTTGATGATTCATCCTTTTGGGAGTGGCCAGTGGAGATCTAGGACCATTAAGAGTAGGTGTTTAATAAGTGTGGTGTTACCTTGGTTTGTATCTTGTGTAAGAACATTGGCATGGATGAAAGTTACTTGTAATGTGAGTCACAAATATAAACTAAGCACCCTAAGCTGTTTGATGTTTAACTCTTCTCTTAGAACATTCTTCTTTTGTGGATATTGGATTTTCTAGTTTATGAGATTGTTCCCTCTTGTTTCTTTTTGTGGATTTACTCTCATTTGAGATTTATCTCCCCAAGGAGAGTGTTAAATATATTTTGGTTTATGTTTCATTGTTTTGGACAAGTTTCCTCTAAGTGACGTGGTTGGTCTCTTGAGATGGATAGATCTTTGAGAGGTATCTCATAGGGTGGATGTTCGGATGACCCCTTTTTAATTTCTCTCTAGGTTTGGTTTTGGATTATTGGTGATGAGAATTGTTTGATTAGTATATAATATAAGGGAATGGATCCATGTGGTCCAAACCTTTTTAGGTTTCTGAGACTTTTGGAACTTAGAGGAGGCTTGGAGTGAGTATGGAGGGGTTTGGAAGATAAAAGCTAGAATCTAGGATAATACACGACCTGCAAGGGGTTTTCACATCATATATGTGAAATTGAAGGCTTTTTTAGGATGGTTCATAGAGTTCATCATGATGTGTAAATATTCACGATTAAATTGTTTTAGGTGACATATTTTTTGGTGAAACTTAAATACCAACATCTACACAATGTGTACACATTACACGCCATGTAAATCCCATGTGAAACGTGTTTATAAAAGGTGAAGGGACTCATGTTTTCTGTAAAAACCTGTGATTATATAAAATTCTAGGTGTTTACAACCCTCTTCCTATGATTTTTAGGATTCATTCAATGGGTATCAATCATTGGCCTTCCATCTTACTTCAGTGGTGTTCCAAGGTTAGTTATACCTCATTTTCTTGTAGTTTCTTCTTATTCAGTCTTATTTTACTCCTGTTATTCTCATTTTCCTATGGTAGATTATCTACCTTGTTTAAAATGAGGTTTTATTGATTTTTTTGTTAGTGTGGTTGTGCCATACAATCCTTGAATGGGTTAAACTTCTTGTAGGATCGGTGATCAGGATCTGCAACATTGGTCTATTATCGTGTGAAGAACATTAACACCTTTGAGGAAGGGGATTCATCGCTTCCCATATTTCATTTAAAATAAATCATAAATTGATCATGATTTATCCATTTGGATATAAATTAAAACGACCTTATAATTATTGAACTAGATTAGAAGAATTTGATAGAGATCTCATGTTGATGTTGTTTCTCTGTACCATGGTAGTGGTTTGCCTATTGATTTTCTAGATAGTTTGATATCTATGATATGATTTTTAGCATGATATTATGCATGGAGTAACATGTTGAAATTGGTAAAGAATGTAAATATGAAATTAATTTATAATTAATTTTCTAAAGAATAATTAAAGAAGAGGCATGTTTGTAATTTGGTGTTTTTTGTAATTTAAAAATGATATTCTATGTTATTAATGTAATTGATAAATATTGTGAAGCATGTTTATTCTTCTTGATAATAATAAAAATAAATTTAACTGAGAATGGTACTTCTCTAGGTTTTTTGAAACCAGAATAAATTCTAAGAGCACGTTTTTTCCGTTTATAGCTTGTTACAACTTGATGCCTTAGTTTTCTCATAGTTAGAACATGTGATTAAGGAATCAATTAATTTAATATTTAATAAGAACTAGTTGTGTGTTAAAGATAATTGTTTGAGCATGATTCACCCATTTTCTTAAGAAGGGTGAGTACCTTGTTTTGGGAGGCATGAAATTTCATTTTCATGTGAAGGTTGAATGCCTTGTTTTGATGGCCTAGTTACCAAGTTTTCTATACTTATTTGTTCCTGATGCTTTTGTGATGTTCTCTCTATACAAGCATTATGATGTGAGACTGGTTTAGATGTTCCTTGGATGGATGGTACGATATAGGATTGGGAGGCTTGGACGTGATGTGAGACTGGGATGGATAATCCTGGGATAAATGATGTGATGTGGTAAGAGAGGATGGATGATGTGGCAGTAGTTGATTCCTGTGATGGATAGATGCATTGGTATATGCATGTGCTTGTTGGGGATGTAATGACCCAAAGTTTCATTAATGGAAATCCTTCTTGATCTAATTAAATGTCTCTTTATGTAAAATGTTTATATAAAATGTCAACTTATTTGGTTTTATGTTAAGATTTGTGACCATTGCTTTTATAGCCGTTGAACAGTGATCACATGATCAGTATAAATATAGGGCTCTAACAAACCAAATTTACCCACAAAAGGAAGCGATGGAATCATCCAGTAGAATTGCTCTATACGAAGCCCATTTGTCGAAGCTCAGAAAAGAGGTGGCGTCTTTGGGCTTCACTCTTGACCAAGCCTAATGTGAGCTTAATCATGTCAAGCTGGAACATGACCGTCTACGGGAAAAGTGGAAGTTGATAGAAATTACCACTCGAGCAATGTCATCCGAGCCACCCCAAGAGTCTTTCACCATCGCACACCTTAACCTTAGATATTATGCGACTGTTTTAAGGGATTATGTAACAAATCGCTAGTACTATGTTCATGTACATTATTTTTTTTATATAATAATGAATATACCTTCTTATCATTATTGATACATTGTAAATAGTTTTTAAAGTGAAAGTAGTGTTTTTAGTTATTATTTAATTAAGAATTATATTTTATTAAATTAAGGGATTTTTGAATTTTATAATATTTTAATAAATTATTATTATTATTATTAAATTAATTTTATTACATATAAATGATAATATAATTTTATGAATGCAATTGTAATTTTTATTATGGTTTGAAAGCCATTTTTGTCAAAACACATGAATTTTTGATAAATGTCGGTTTTTATTTTAAAAGTGAAAATTAACATATTTAGAAAATTATTTAGATAAAATAAATATTATTTCTGGAATCAGGATGATGAAATTATCAAATGGTGAATTTTTCATAATTTTCTGAGACTGTCAATTTTTTGGGTAAAAATTAAATACTATTTAAATATATAATGTGTTTTATGACATCATAATGACCCAATAGTGATGTAATAAAATACTATAAGCTTTATGTTCGGCCAATATATGTTTTAAAATTAAAATAATGTGATTTTGGGTTTGTTTGACTTACTTTTCAAAGCATTAATGGACCCTTCAAGACTTATTAAACACCTTGTCTTTTTAAAGTGTTTTCCATGGGAGTGTGACTCACCTCCACATAAGAAACCCTATTATTTTAAGAAGTTTAGACTTTGGCCTTATAAAATATTTTTTTTCCTCTTACCTTTTCCAAAAACCATGGGCAAAAACCATGGGATGGTATGTGGTTTGGATTAATTTAATATAAGGGGTCCCAAACCTAAATAATAAAGAATTCCCTCAACTTTCCTATATAAACCCACCCAAGCTTCCACTTAATCCTCACTCAAAGCCTTTAGAGTTCATAAAACCTATGTCCTACTCTCTCTATAATCCTCTCAAGGTGCCCCAAGCTCCCAAGAATCCTCTCTCAAGCCTCTCTCATGCCTTTGGAAGCACACTTCCAAGTAAGGGTTTTTTCTTCCTTTCTCATTTTTGTTCAATTTTATTTAAGTTGTTTTTCCCTTTTAATTTCAATTATGAATGTTGGGGTATGGTTTTGAACCTCCATAATAATGCCCTCTTTATTTTTGAATAATGGGATACCCCTTTCTCTCTCAATAAAAGCCTCTCATGTACACTCGTTACTATGCCGAAATTCCGAAAGGAACTTCTCCCTCATCATTTACATTCAAGAAATACTTTTGTATCATGAACCTAAATTACATTACAATTATTGGGACATGTATATATACGACCTCCTTACTTTACATTAATGTAAATATGATGAGTAACCCCTTTCTCTCTCATCAACCTTTTTTATGAATTCTTACGTCACGCCGTTACGCTGCCGAAATCGCACCGATTTTCTAAGCCAATGCCATTGTGTAGTGAATATCATGCCCATTTCTCCATTAATGGTATTCAAATTTATGCACATTTACTTATTGATTATAAAGTTTCATGTATGAATTCCACATTCCTTTATCGTGGAATAAATGATTAAGTTTTATGAATCCATGTTTTATGATCCATGTGGCACACTTATGCATGAAATGAAATGTTTAATAAGGGTGCACCCTTATAGCTCTCCAATGCATTGGGTAAAGTATAGTATCATGATACGTCATGTGAAATGAGTGTTGAATCATGATAATTCAAGTGCAATAAGGGTTTACTCATGATTCATGTGTAATGAGGATTTACTCTTGCTCTATATGCAATGAGCCTTGACTCATGCTAATTCCATGTTAAGTGTTGTTACCACATTTCCATGTTATGATTATCATGCTTTATCATGCCTTTATGTTCATGTTTCTCTTGTGATCTATTGATATTACTATTTTCTAACATGTATTTTACTCCTCATGTATTCCATGTTTATTCCCTTACTGGTCTTTATAGCTCACCCCTTTTTTTATGCATGTCCTCAGGTTATCCCATGAAATGTTAAGTACGAGGTAATTTAGTGGTCATTTAAAGGTTGTTTTCAATAAAGATGTTTTATTTCATGTTTTAAGTTTTTATGTAATGATCCTAATCCCTAAAGGAACTATACATCTCGATCATACATGTTGTATCAAGTGAATAGTTTATGTAATAAATCATGTTTAAGTTTGTAATAAAAGCAGGGTTGTCATAGTTGGTATCATAGGACGGGTTTAGTTATTTTTGGGATTAGGATTAGAAAACCCTAGTAAAGCCTTAGAGATACTAAGTATAATAAAAAAATTTCTAAGTTTTGGTAAGTACTGAGTAAGTGGTTTATCAAACAAATACATCCCTGTCTGGATACGAGCAGGTAGAGGCAGCTCTAGCACAGATGTATCCTAGGGGTAAAACCTGAAAACACCGCTTTGAGCTAGACTCGAACAAGAACTGGTGCACGGCAACAGGCCTTGCTGCACTTTTAGTTACGACACTCCCAGGGGATATGTTTTGATAAATTTAAAAGCTTAGTATGAACCCTTATTACGGGAATTAAAAAAATGCCCCTAAGAATATATGTTAGAAAGTAGATCATGAAAAGCCTAGGTTGAAGCCTATAGACTCACGAGTTAAGGAAATAAAAGTTTATTTTTAACTCATCAACTTTTGTCTTTGGTTTACCCTTTTTGTGTTACCCCCTAACTTTCCTTTTATTCCAGCCAATGGCCGGTAATAAGAGGATTCGGGCTAACAACCGGTGTGAAGATCAGTGTGATGACTGTACTAATGAGATGTCCAATCCAACAAGAGCGGGAATCGTGAACTTTGTCATGATTCTCTCTCAGCTTACTCAATCTTTGAATAGAAACACGGGTCAAGAGGAACATCCAAACCCCCGTAAGAAGGAACAAGTCACTATCGAGAGCTTCATGAGACAAAATCCTCCTAATTTCAGTGGATCATCTGATCCCACAATCGATGAAAAATGGATCAAATCCATTGAAAAGATCTTCTCTGTCCTTCAATGTTCTGAACAAGAGAAGGTTCTCCTGGCGGCTTATCATATGGAGGGTGAATCTGATCAATGGTGGATGTTGATTAAAAATACGAAGCCTGAGGAGGAGATCGAGGTGTTGGAATGGAAGGATTTCCGAAAGATGTTTTTCGATAAATATTTTCCGCACACCCTCCGGCTTAAGATGGAAAGGGGCTTCCTTTCCCTCAAACAAAAAAGAAGAAGAATCTATTGGAGCGTATGAGGCAAACTTCACAAGGCTTGCATGATACGCTTCCAGATTTGTTGTTACCCTCGAATGCAAGGTTTAACGCTTCTTTGGTTGGATGAAGTCTAGCCCGCGGAAAGCATTAGTGATCCGTGACTTTGACAGCTATGAGGAAATTTTCCGATGTGCCCTCAACGTCTAAATGGAGATTGGGGAATCACAGGGGTATCATGGGGACAAGAAGCGTAAGGTGGAATTCAATGATGGCACTCCGATGGATAAATCCAACAGTGCTAAGAAGATCCCGCACCCCACTTGCCAAAAGTGCGGAAAGAAGCACCCTGGAAATTTCCTCAAGGGGACGAGGAAATGCTTTAGGTGTGGAAGAGAAGGGAACCTAGTTGTTAACTATCGGCAAGAAAGACCCGCGGATGTGACAGAGGAGAGGAATGCTATGTTCAAACATCAACTCATTGTTCATTGCTACAAATGCAAAGAACCGAGGCATCTTGCAAATCAGTGCCCTAATCCAAAGGTTTTTGGAGGCAACCAACAACCTCCAAGGCAGCAAGTAAGATCTTTTTCCATCAGTTCTGCCGAAGTGAACCCCTCCAATGAAGTGGTGATAGGTACGCTAGTTATTCATTCAAGAATAGTGAACATACTTTTTGATTCAGGTTCTACGCATTCTTTTATATCTAAAAAGTTTAGTAGAACAATCCCAGTACCACCACAAACCATAGAAGTAAAGATGTCGGTGAGTATGAAAAATGGGGAAATCATTGCGTCCCATGAATATAAGTCCTTCCCTGTTATAATATGTGGATTGAATTTACCGAAAAACCTCTTCATACTCCCTATGTTGGAATTTGATGCAATTCTTGGCATGGATTGACTTTCCTTATATAGTGCCAACAAAAATTTTCAGGAGAGGGAAATCACACTCCATATAGAGAATCGACCCCCAATTCTTTACAAGTGTAAGGAGGAAGATGAATCTCCTTTAGATCCATCATCTCAAGCATGGATATTACTTCCCTATGATCAAGCGTATCTGGCTCAGATGATTGAGTCAAAGGAAGAAACCATCCTTGAAGAAATGCCTATTGTGAGGGAATTTGATAAAGTGTTTCCCGAGGAACTACCTAGTCTCCCTCCTAGAATAGATGTTGAATTCTCAATTGAAATTATACCAAGGGCACAACCAATATCCAAGACTCCATATAGAATGGCTCTCGTGGAACTTGAAGAGCTGAAAAAACTACTACAAGAGAATATGGATAAAGGGTTTATATGCCCAAGTTCTTCACCTTGGGGTGAACCAGTCGTCTTAGTCAAGAAGAAGGATGAGTCAATGCGGCTTTGCATCGATTATCATGAACTTAAAAAAATCACAATAAAGAACAAGTATCCTCTACCACAGATCGATGACTTGTTCGATCAGCTGTGTGGAGCACAATACTTGTCCAAGGTAGATTTGCGGTCAGGATATTATCAAGTAAGGGTGAAGAAGGAAGATGTCACCAAGACTGCTTTTCGTATAAGATACGGGCACTATGAATTCATATTAATTCCTTTTGGACTCACCAATGATCCATAAATCTTCATGGACTTGATGAATAGTGTCTTTAGAGATTACCTATAAAAATTTGTGGTAGTCTTTATATATGATATTCTAATATACCTCAAAACCAAGGAGGATCAGGAGGAGCATTTAAGAACTGTACTAGAGACTTTGCGCAAGGATAAGCTCTATGAAAAGTACAACAAGTGTGAGTTCTAGTTGAAGGAAGTCTCATTCTTGGGCCATATCATCACAAGCAATGGGATATCTGTGGATCCCTCTAAAACAGAAGAAATCGAGGGATGGATGAGGCCAAAATCGGTAACGGATATCCGTAGCTTCTTGGGGTTAGCTGGATATTATCGACGATTTGTGAGAAATTTCTCATGATTGTCCAACCCTCTTACCAAGCTAACTAAAAAGGGAGTAAAGTTTGCTTGGAGTTATGAATGTGATGAAATGTTCAAGGAGTTGAAAATTAGGCTTATCACTGCACTCGTGCTCACTTTACCCACAAGTGGGGAAATTTTTGTGGTATTCAGTGATGCTTTGAAGAAGGTCTTAGGTTGTGTGCTGATGCAGAATGATAAAGTGATATCCTATGCCTCAAGGTAGTTTAAAATCCAGGAGAGAAACTATCCAACGCATGATCTGGAGTTAGTGACGGTGATCTTTGCCTTGAAAATATGGTGGAATTATCTCTATGGGGAGAAATGTGAGATATATACTGACCAAAAGAGTCTTAAATATATATTCACACAGAAAGAGATTAATATGCGCCAGAGAAGATGGATAGATCTCATCAACGATTATGACTGTTCAATACATTACCACCCTGGGAAAGCAAACAAGGTGGCAGATGCCCTAAGTAGAAAGGACCCAGTGATTCTATCAATGATGAGAATTGAGAAGGATCCAGTCTTCTTATACTTGATGAAGATAGACATGGGAATCATAAAGGAGGGAACATCATCAATCATTTTAAAAATTATTGCTCAACTGTCCCTTTTGTAAATGTTAAAGGATGCTCAAAAGGATGATGTGGGAATTCAGGAAAAAGTGGAAGCTATCAAAAAAGGTAAATCCTTGGAGTTTAATGTTAATGAAGAAGGAATTGTGTGATTTGGGAAAAGAATATGTGTTCCATCAAGTCCGGAGCTAAAGAAGGAACTTTTGGATGATGCACATAGTTCAAATTTCTCTATTCACCCACAGAGCACAAAGATGTATTGAGATCTCTGAGAAAACTTTTGGTGGGATAATATGAAGAAGGAGATCGATGAATATACATCAAAGTGCCTGGTGTTCCTGCAAGTGAAGGCAAAGAAAAAGAAGTCTAAGGGGATGATGCAACTATTGCCTATACTATAATGAAAATGGGATAACATCACCATGGACTTTATAACCGGACTTATGAGGATATCTAAAGGCAACAATGCAATCTGGGTTGTTATAGATTGTCTTACAAAGAATGCACACTTCATTTCTATTCGGGATGATTTCTCTTTGGATCAACTGGCACAGATATATATCAGGGAATTGGTAAGGCTGCATGGAGTGCCACTATCTATTGTGTCTGACCAAGATCCAAGATTCACCTCTAAGTTTTAGAAGAGTCTTCAAAAAGTTCTGAATACTGAACTGAACTTCAGTACAACCTATCATCCTCAAATTGATGGCCAATCCGAGCAAACTATCCAAAAACTTGAGGATATGTTGAGAGCATGCTCAATGGACATTAAAGGAGGATGGGATCAACATATTCCTCTGGTTGAGTTCTCTTATAATAATTGTTTCCACTCGAGCATTGAAATGGCACCATATGAAGCCCTGTATGTTAAAAGGTGCAGAACACCGGCATGTTGGGATGGTGTCAGTGAACGTAAGCTACTTGAACCAAAAATGGTCAAGGAAATGGTGGAGAAGGTGAAAACCATTCAGCAGCATATCAAGGCAGCCCAGAGTTGACATAAGAGTTATGCAGATAATCGTCGATGAGACCTTGAGTTTAAAGTTGGAGACATGTTTTTTCTACGCATATCTCCGTGGAAGAAGGTCATGTGGTTTGGAAAGAAAGGGAAGTTAAGTCCAAGGTACATCAACCGCTTCGATATTATTGATCGTGTCGGGGCTGTGGCCTATCGACTAGAAATTCCACCTACCATGGCCAAAGTATATGATGTCTTTCACGTATCCCTCTTAATGAAGTACATACTGGACCCTTCACATGTAATATCTTCTGAGGCGGTATAGTTGGAGGATGATATTTATTATGAGGAGAAACCAGTGAAGATCTTAGATCATAGAGAAAAAGTTCTATGAAATAAGATAATGCCCCTCATCAAGGTGTTGTGGCGAAACCACAAGTTTGAAGAAACGACTTGGGAATCGGAGGAAATGATGAAGTTGAGTTACCCACATCTGTTTTCATGTGGGAAAAGGAAATTTCGAGGGCAAAATTTCTTAAGAGGGGAATATTATAAAAACCCAAAGTATCATTAATGGAAATCCCTCTTGATCTAATTAAATGTCTCTTTATGTAAAATGTTTATATAAAATGTCAACTTCTTTGGTTTTATGTTAAGATTTTTGACCATTTCTTTTATAGCCGTTGAACAGTGATCACATGATTACTATAAATACAGGGCTTTAATAAACCCAATTTACTCAGACAAAGGAAGTGATGGCCTCATCCAGTAGAATTGTTCCACACAAATCCCATTTGTCGGATCTCGGAAAAGAGGTGGCATCTTTGGGCTTTTCTCTTAACCAAGCCCAAGCTGAGCTTCATCATGTAAAGCTCAAATGTGACCATCTACGGAGAAAGTGGAAGTTGATAGAAATTACCACTCGAGCGATGTTATCCAAGCCACCCCAAAAGTCTGTCACCATCTCACACCATACCCTTAGGTCTTATGTTGCTGTTTTAAGGGATTATGTAAAAAATTTCTAGTACTATGTTCATGTACTTTATTTTTTGTATATAATAATGAATATACTTTCTTGTCATTATTGATACATTATAAATATTTTTTAAAGTGCAAATAGTGTTTTTAGTTATTATTTAATTAATAATTCTATTTTATTAAATTAAGGGATTTTTTAATTAAATAATTTTTTAATAAAATAATAATAATAATATTATTAAATTAATTTTATTATATATAAATAATAATATAATTTTTTGAATGCAATTATAATTTTTATTAAGGTTTGAAAGCCATTTTTGTTAAAACACGTGAATTTTTGATAAATGTCAGTTTTTATTTTAAAAGTGAAAATTAAAATATTTATAAAATTATTTAGATAAAATAAATTTTATTTCTGGAATCAGTACATCGAAATTATCCAATGGTGAATTTTTCATAATTTTCTGAGACAACCAATTTTTTGGGTAAGAATCAAATACTGTTTAAATATATAATGTGTTTTATGACATCATAATGACCCAATAGTGATGTAATGAAATACTATAAGATTTATATTCGGCCAATATATGTTTTAACATTAAAATAATGTGATTTTGGGTTTTTTTGACTTACTTTTCAAAGCATTAATGGACCCTTCAAGACTTATTAAACACCTTGTCCTTTTAAAATTGTTTCCATGGGAGTATGACTCATCTCCACATAAGCAACCCAATTATTTGAATAAGTTCGGACTTTGGACTTATAAAATATTTTCTTCCTCTTCCATTTGTGAAAAACCATGGGAAAAAACCATGGGATGGTTTGTGGTTTGGATTAATTTAATATAAGGGGTCCCAAACCTAAATAATAAAGAATCCCCTCACCTTTCTTATATAAAACCACCCAATATCCCACTTCCTTTTCACTCAAAGCCTTTGGATTTCATCCAACCTCTTCCCTAATCTCTCTAGAATCCTCTAAAGGTGCCCCAATCTCCCAAGAAGCCTCTCTCAAGCCTTTCGAAGCACACTTCCAAGTAAGGGTTTTTTCTTCCTTTTTAATTTTTGTCCAATTTTCTTTAAGTTGTTTTTCCCTTTTAATTTCAATTATGAATGTTGGGGTATAGTTTCAAACCTCCCTCATACTTCCCTCTTTATGTTTTAATTATGGGACACCCCTTTCTCTCTCATTAAAAGCCTCCCATGTACACCCGTTACTATGCTGAAATTCTGAAAGGAAATTCTCCCTCCTCATTTACATTCAAGCAATACTTTTGTATCATGAACCTAAATTCCATTACAATTGTTGGGAGATGTATATATATGAACTCCTTACTATCCATTACATGTAAATATTATGAGGAACCCCTTTCTCTCTCATCAACCTTTTTTATGAATTCTTACGTCACGCCGTTACACTACCGAAATCACACCGATTTTCTAAGCCAATGCCACTGTGCAGTGAATACCGTGCCCATTTCTCCATCAATGATATTCACCTTTATATACATTTACTTATTTATTATAAAGTTTCATGTATTAATTCCAAATTCCTTTATCGTGGAATAAATGATTATGTTTTATGAATCCATGTTTTATGATCCATGTGGCTCACTTATGCATGAAATGAAATGTTTAAGAAGGGTGTGCCCTTATAGCGCTCCAATGCATTGGGTAAAGTATAGTATCATGATACGTCATGTGCAATGAGTGTTGAATCATTCTAATTAAAGTGAAACAAGGGTTTACTCATGCTTCAGGTGCAATGAGGATTTACTCATGTTCTATGTACAATGATCCTTGGGTCATGCTAATTCAATGTTAAGTGTTGTTGCCACATTTCCATGTTATGATTATCATGCTTTATCATGCCTTTATGTTCATGTTTCTATTGTGCTCTATTGATATGCCTATTGTATAACATGTATTGTACTCCTCATTTATTCCATGTTTATTCCATTATTGGTATTTATAGCTCACCCCTTTTCTTATGCATGTCCTCAGGTTATCCCATGCAATGCTAAGTACGAGAGAATGTAGTGGTCATGTAAAGGAAGTTTTCAATAAAGATGTTGTATTTCATGTTTTAAGTTGTTATTTAATGATCCTAATCCCCAAATACACTAGACCTATCGATCATCCATGTTGTATCAAGTGAATAGTTTATGTAATAAATCATGTTTAAGTTTGTAATAAAAGCAGGGTTGTCATAGGGGATGGAACCAAAGGTGATGTAATGGGTTGAATCTGGGCTTACTCATTTATGTGATGCTGAGAGTAGATATTCTCTCTTATGAATATATTTAATGGACAGTGGCCAAGTTTCTTATTTTAACTGCATTTTTTCCCCACTACTTGAGGCAGTTTGAGGTTCTTAGATTCATGTTTCCTCATGGTGGTATCTTAGGATTTTTTTCCTAGAGTGCATAGTTTATGGAATGCTGTAAATAATTAATGAATAAATGTTTAATCCATGGGTGTGGTTAATGATGGAATAAAAATGATAAAAGATATTAATCTTGATAAAATTAGGACATGATTGTGATTATTCCTGGAGGGCATGAACTTTAATATGATGATTAATGTAATGTGGAACATCATTAAAGGTTAATTAATGGTTGATGAATTAATTAACACAAGCAAAATGATAAAAAATAAAATAATGGATATAGTGTATCTATTTTAAATTCTTTTATTCTTATAGGATATTTGGTCTTATCAATGGCAGTTAGGAGTCCGAGCGACGTTAGATGTAGTTGAGTCTAAGAATAGGTTATGTCCATAGTGTTTTTGTGGGATA
The DNA here is from genome assembly GCA_963277665.1 of Viscum album. Taxonomy (NCBI): domain Eukaryota; kingdom Viridiplantae; phylum Streptophyta; class Magnoliopsida; order Santalales; family Viscaceae; genus Viscum; species Viscum album. Next base: position 747,391,388 of record OY728152.1, read on the forward strand.
TATTATATCATGTATATTCTATGATTTTATACACCACCCCACTCATGTTAGTTAGGGTGACTAGCACCTAGTGGACTCTTGGATGGTGTTTTCTCTAATAACCTAGTGGGAGGATGGATGCATGACTACCCCCTCTAGCCCAAATCTCTTTTATTAGTAGTTTTTATAGTATGCATGGTGGTTAGGTTCCCCATATGTGTGTGTAGAGGTCTGTGATGGATTTTTATTATTCACACACATGTATTCCTAGATATAATATCCAAAGGATTATTATAGTTATGATTTGTATAGGTTATGATGGATTGTCTTACCTTACTTGGTGTATGGTCTATAATGGGTTGAGTTATAATATCCAATGTATGATACATGACATATGGGATATGGTGGATCACAAAAACTACTTGGTCATTATATTTGGATATGTCGATGGGATGATGAGGGGGTGTGATGTATGAGGTGCATGTTTTGATGCCTTTCCTAGCTTTTTTTGGGCTTTCTTACATTTGGAGAGAGATGGATCAGGACGTACGATGTTGGGGCATAGTGGAAAACTAGTGGGTAAGAGGGAGGGGGTACCCTTTATGTTTCATTATTATATTATTAGGTTTCTTTTATTTGATAATTGGTAAGAGTTATCCATAGTGAGGCATGGAACTTAGTATACTAGTTTAGGTGATGAGTTAGTTTCACTATTGTTCACTGTGTATTTTCCTGATTACATTATCTTTTTCATTAGAGGCTTATTAGAGGATCCCATAGATTATAATTTCGTGCTCACCCTATTTATAAATAAATTTGTTTTTAGGCTACCTGGAGTAGATTAGAGACTGGTCTAGATATAACTAGATCATGTTTTTTAGGAGTTGTTTTGGATTCTTGGTAGCTACTGTCTTTATATTTTTGGTTCTTATAGTTTGAATTCTAGTTTTTATATAAATGTATGAAATTACATGTATAAACTTTGGATTATATATATATATTTATATATGTTTGAGAAGTTTTTTTTGAGTATACTTACTGTCTCTATTTTTTCATGTTCTCTTCGAGTGTAATGCTTCCCATATGCATGTTTATTATACCCTCAAGGCTAGTCACCAACCCAGGGCCTACTGAAGGTGGGACTTGTGTAACAGACTGAATTTTAACTAAGGTAAAAATCATTGGTTTTTTATTTTGAATATTTTAATTGAACATGGTAATGGTTTTCTACGGTCTAGAGAAGGCCCAAGGAGCATCTGGGGCTAGTTCAGAGCCCGGAGGTCTAGAAAATTGTCTACAAGCTAGGATGCACAGTTAGTGTAAACCATTCCAACCCAGGAACACAACTGTACGACCTATTTTAGAAGGTTTCAGAGCCTTCACACATGGTTTGCACATGGTTTGGTAAATCTTACTCATAAACCGTGTGTCCTTGAAGAAGATGGTAGAGCCTTCACACATGGTTTGTGCACAGTCTGGAAACCATGTGCATAAACCGTGCGAGCCCAGTTTTGAGGAAAAATTATCATTTTCTCCAACTAAAAATCTGAACTTTTTTCTCCATTTTCCTTCTCCCTCCCATGGATAGAACCATGGCCTTATCCCCTTTGAAGACCAAGAATTATTCCTCCTTGGATTTCTTGATATCTCCTCCATCCATCAACGTATTGTTGATATGAGAGAAGCATTGGATCCCTTGATGTAAGGCTAACCCTGCATGACCTCTTTTCTTTGCTCAGTCTTTCTATATATTGTTCTATTTAGATTCAGGTTCATTCTTTCTATTTTCATGGAATTTGAATGAAACTCAGATCTCTTCCAACCTATTTAAAATATGAGGTCAATATCAAGAGAGGATTCACCTATGACCCTAAGGTAGGTGGTCACATAGTTTTCCATTGAAGTTTCAACCATTTTGTATTTATTCTCTTTGTTTCATAATACGACCTTTGCCGAGATTCCAAATTGTGTTGGTTACTTAATGTCTAAATGACCCTAGAGACTTGATATTGATGAATTAGGTTTTTTAAGGGTTTACAGATCAACCTTTCTCTATATAGACCCCCAAAGGGTGTGCCATCCAAATTGTCCATTTTAGTCCAATTTTACCGAAAATGACAAATTATGGTTGTATCTCTTAGATTGAGTTTAAATTGAATTGAAACTTATCTCACGTGTATTTTGATGAATCTAAGACACCCCATGGGTGTTTGGACCTCTTAGTATTGGAATTTCCAAATTGGATATGTGACTATTTGATATGACATTTGTGAAGGCTTGTGCTATTTTCATCAGGTTTCCCATGTTAGGAAAAGTGAATGAGATGTCTTGATAAATAGGTTTACCTTGAAATAAAACAAATTGATTGACTTGTATTGGATGGTTAAACTCATGCCTTAAGCTTATGCTTCTAATTATTGTCTTGAATTAAAATGATGTAAGATGGTTTTACCTGATGATATATGATATAAATTGTTATTCTATTACTATGCTTGTGAACTTATGAAATGTATGGATGAGAGGCATTCATACCCCATTCTACCTTATGATATATATGGGTGGGAGGTATGCTTACCCAAAACTAGTGACAACCTCTACATATGAATGGATGTGAGACATGCTTACCCCATTCCAGTTATAATCTCTACATGGGTGGGAGGCATTCTTACCCCATGTCAGCTATGATATACATGTATGGACAAGAGGCATGCTTACCTCATGCCAGTGACAACAACTATATATATGTGTATAAATATGAATGGGTGAGAGGCATGCTTACCTCATTCTAGTGATATATATATATATATATATATATATATGATTAATTGTTCAAACTTACCAGTCGTGAGCTGAAGAAGGTAGACCTGCCAAGTGTCCATTGGGAACTTGAGCAGGAGATTATTTATTTATTCAACATTGCATACTTTCCAACTATTACTTTCACAATAATTACATATGAGCACTGACTCAAATTACACATAGACACCATTGGTGGTGGCCTACTAAGATATCATATCATACCTTACTCAGGCCACCTTTAACACTCAAGAAGTCTATTTTTTTGAAGGTATGGGTAGAGGAAAGCACCAATCTTCTGGCTATTGATTCTTGTTGTTTAGTTAGAGATTAGGTGTAGAGGATCGGGCTTAGACTCGAGATTCTATGGAGAAAATTTTGGATTTATTTATATTTTTTAATTTTGTATTTGTATGTCTTCTTCCTATTTCCTATTATGTTTTTGTACTAGAATTCCATACATTTATGTTTGTATCAGACACTTCCTATGAGGCTTTTGGAAATATTGATCAGTTATTAAGACTTCTGCTATATCTATTTATGCTTATTCTGTTCATTGTATCTTTCTATTTGGTTATGCTTCTAGTAATGTTCATTACTCCATTATATCCACTGTGTACTCTGACATGGGGGTACAGTCTCCCCACTATTTTACTATCACACCCCCACTGCTAGTTGGCATCCCCTGGCTTATGGGGAGACATGCCAAGGGTCATGTGGCCAACCTATCTCGGGGCACGGGTTAAGTGGGGGTCATGTATGAGATGTCTCAAATTGGTATCTGAGGAAATTAATTTCTTGCATTACTATTTGGAGAAAATAGATTGGAGATTGGGAATTCTTGGGACTTGGTCACAAGTTGTGCTTGGGTGTTGCGAACCCATGTATGGGGGTAAGGGCCAAGTTTCTTGGATTATTGTTGTTTTGTTTATGAATATTACAGTTGATAAAACTTCACCATTGAGTTCTACACATGTTTTGTGATGTTATTATTATTTATTATATTGGGATTATGATTTCATTGCTCGACCCGATGAAATGAGGATTATACATGAGAACATGCATCATGATAGGAACAATATGAATAGTCAATGCATTTTTCCTATCACGTTTACATTTTTAGAAAGAATTTTCTATTGTATATTCATTGTTACATGCCTTATATATATACAATTGTGCTGACACCTCTTGAAGGATCTGAATCGTTCTATGGTGTGAGTTTAGTGGGTGCCACACTTTGATTCATAAGGTTCATGGGCCCTTATGGATTGGAAAATGGAATTGCAACTCAATAAACCATTTGAAAAAGGGTATAATCACATGGATAAGCAAAGTGCAAATGAAAATGACACCCAAGTATGTGTCATCTTTTTGTGCATAATGTGTATGAGCCCTTATGGTCCAAAAAATGACATATCATTAGGTTAAGACGATTTAAATGCCTTAAATGTTCTAATGAGAATACTTTCAAATTGGGAATACATTTTAACTCGAGAACAACCATATTTCACATGAATAACATAGAAAATTTACCTAAACCTGGCCTTAGTTGTGGGTAGTGGGTGTTTCTATATTCTCATGACCTGTTATGGATTGTTTCATTGTCTAGTCTTGGCTTTTGAAATAGACAGAGAGGCATGTTCATTCTTATAGGAAGGATTTAGTACCTATCCTAGTTTATTGAAAGAAATATTATAAATTGATTGTTTTTCTAATGAGAAATTCATTTGGAATTGTAGTTTTATTAAGCCATGATGACCTTGTGTCACACGCTCTGAAGGCAGTGATGATCATGATTCTGAGGTGGCAGGCATTGAACTGCCATTTTCTCTTCTAGTCAAGCCACCTGTGGCTCATCCTTTTATATCTAATTTGGGAACTAAAGCCCATTTTCTAGAGGGTTTACTACATATGATGAAAAATATGAAAGGTGGGGTGTGACCTACCCCGATCATGGAAGAGTTGACTCATGAGTTTTAATAGCACCATGCTCCTACTTTCTTGGGGGGTGACAGACCACTTTCTATAGTGTCTTGGATTGAGGTGATCCTATTTATTTTTGAACACATAGAGACACCTCTATAGAGGAGGTTAAAGCTATATGCTTTCATGTTACTTGATTCATACAACAGGTGGTGGGATGTCATCACCCAGGCAGGCTAGTATAGAGAGATGGTCTGGGTTGATTTTCAGACTCTCTTTACTGACTACTTCTTTCCCCAGATTCTAAGGTCTAAAAAAGCTAGTGAGTTCATGAATCTATTATATGGGACCATGTTAGTTATGTATTACTCTTCTTGTTTCACTAAGCTACAATGTTTCTATCCTTCTTTAGCTACTGATGATTTGATGGCTGCTAAGCGATTTAAGGATGGGCTGTGTTACGACCATCCAGTCGCAAGTAAATGTGTTCAGGTTGACGATAATTTTTGAGATCTCCAACTATGCCCTAATTACAAAGAAAAATTTGAGAGATGTTGGGGGTGGAATCTAGGGTGTTTTGACACCTATGCCTTCCAATGGACCTTCTTTTGAGTAAAAATTGAGTTTTGAAGAATCTCGTGGTGGTAGTAGTGGCTAGGCTTCCTTCGTGAGTAGTTTCCCTATCTATTACTAGTGTAGAGTGCCAAGAAATTATAGGAGGTAGTTTACATGGAATACAGTAGAGTGCAGAGGATGTGGTAGGATGGGAATTCTCTGCCACTTTTGAAGGAAATTTCTGCCCGTTCTTAGAGATCAAGCATCTTCACCTACTCCTTGACCGGGAGTGGGGTTAGCACACTACAGGAAAATTGCAATTTCGTGGCGGTATCCAAAAACCACCACTAAATTTCTTGTCAGGAAACTATTGGTGGAGGTTAAAGCAGTTTAGTGACAGTTTATGGGAACCATTGTAGTTGGTGCATTTTCGTGGCAGTTTTTCTGGGTAGGGGATTACTTTTTTTAGCAGTAGTTAAAACCTCCATGACAAACAATATAACCACCATGAAAAAAGCGCAAAATATGGCCATTTTAGTGGAGGTTAGAACCGATGATAAATTTAAGACCGTAGCAGTCGTTAAAACCACCGCTAATAGAAAAATATCGACATTTATCAATGGTTAAAACCACCACTAAACGTACCTATTACTGTTAGTGGTGGTTAAAACTATTTCTAAAGAGGAGATTTACAAAAAAAAGAACCAGTTTCTGGAGCCCCTATACCAGTGCCATGAAAAAAAACCATTCCAAGAATACCAAAACACCAACAGAATACATACTATAGTCAATATGAAAAGATATTCTTAACTAATCACAACCCAATGCATCATTCAATGAGTAAAGGAATTAAGATAAACATATCACATGACCATTAGACCTTTAAAAAAAATTATAAACAAGAATATATGTCATATTTCATGAAAAAAGTGCCAAGACTAGGTTCAACCTATTCCATCTATACCAGTTCCAACCCTGACATAACCATTCATATCAACATACATCCCACTGTAATTGGTACTAACTATTCCCAAAACTCATGCCTCCCTACCCATACCTCATCAACCAATAACCATCCCAAGATCACATAACATTATATATAAAGGATTACATCTAGGGAAATAAAAAGGCAAAAAACATCAAATAGATTTAATATGAAATCTAGTCCCTAAAATAAAATTCCATTCATTCTACCCTTCTTTAATTATTTCTGAGATATTATTTTATTGGGTGAATTCTTAAGTTGTTTGTTTTTGGGTTTTAAGATTTATAAAGGACTCTAAATGGTTTCATGATAGGAAAATGGTCATGGAAAACCATGTGGTTCTCCCCAGAAAACCATGCGGCTTTTTTGAAAAAGGATACTAGGCAGGGCATGGTTAGAACACAGTTAGAGGTGATCATGAATCATTTACCTTGAAATATATGTGTCTCAGAATAGAGGGAAAAATAATTGTTAGCACACAATTTAACAAATGATAATATTCATTCATTGACGATGTGATAGAATCTCATATTCAAATAAGGAATAATGGAGAGAAATGAGTCTTAGAGAAAGTAGAAAATACCAAGAGTATCATGAATTCCAGGGAAATTAGAAAATTTTGATGTTCAATATTTTTAAATTTTAGAAATAGAAATGTAGTGGTAAATGTATTTGGATAGAAAATGTAGGATAAGTTATTATAATGAAAAAATGAATTTAATAAAAATGAATCATAAAAAATAAATCATTACAACAAATATTCAATAAATATGATGCATACCACACTCGAGAAATCAAGAGATAAAAAGAAAACATTAGAAATCAATAAAATACATAAAAGGAAACATGAGAAATCAAGAGAATGATAGGTCATGAAAATGTTTGGAGTCAACTATGTGCCACACATGATACATATAAAAACCTACTATTATAATATTTTTCCACATATCAACAATAATACTAATAATTGTCCGATGATGAATAGATATCGTCACCCTCTCTAACTCCATCTCCACTTCCTACTACCACCTTTAAGAACATTATATTGAAAATTAAATAGTGTTGCATATTTATATTTAAATTAAAAACCCATAAAAGTTTGAAAACTAAATGATTTTGAATTTTTGTGATTTACCTGCTCACCACTAGTCGATGTAATACCACCAGGGGGATATCTACTCATCTATTGACGTATATCAGTCAATGCTTTATGCAATGAAGATATCTGAACCCCCTGGGCTTGAACTGTGTTTCGTAGATAAACAATATATCTATGAGCATCTATAGGTATGGAATGAATACAACCAGAAGTATATGCAGTTGCGATCCTCAATGGCCTTCCAAAGACCTCAGATAGTACAGGTCCCAAACCCATCCCGCACACTCTACCAGGATGCTCCTTCCCAAGGACTTTAGCAACTGGGTCATCCTAGGAGACTGAGTAGGACTGCCCAGGATTGGCATCCCATATTTCTTTAATTTTTACCTATAAATCAAATATCAATATATATTAACATAGTTTAAAATTATAATAAGTTATTATAATGAAAAAATGAGTTCATATCCCAACTTCTTTGGCAGGCTCATTAACAAAACTTCCATCAGCTTTTTTTTTGTGAACATCCAACCACACTTCAGTTCAGGATGCTTCATGCCCTAAACTCTATGACTTCATTAAAAAAAGATATATCAATAATTTAATATATTAAACATATAATATTTTATTATAAATATTTAAACTAATGAAAAGATTACCAGAGTCGATCGGCTTCTAGAAAAGCTTTTTGACCCCGCAGTGTGAGAGATGACTTTCTTAGCTCAGATTGATGAATTATTTCTTGAGAGATCCTAAAATAAATAAAATGAAATTTAATAGTAATGTATTCAATGTCATATCCTCTTCATATACATGTATAAATGCAAAATGAGGTTAATATAATAATAAATATTTAAAAACCATCTTCTTGTCATCGTGATGTCTGTCAACAAAAACTTTCCACTGTTCTTTGGGTACCCCATAGGGTAGCTTCTCATACATTTTTTGGACGGTCAATGAAGTATAATTGACATTGATCCACAATCTCCATTTTATGTCTTTCCATTTCTTACCAAGATTTTTCAATTTCCACTATCATGCTATCACATCAGCAACTATAAAGCGGAAAAACATATGTATAAAGAAATTCATTTTGAACATATTAATAATATGAAATTCAATTACACCATAATGTATCAAAATTACCATTATTTGGGAATTAAAAACTTCATTTTTCCAACTTGGAGGCATATGTCTTCAATCATCATAAGAAATAGAAAGGGAAATGGGCACCGCTGCCAACTGTCCTAGAATTTGGCCAAGTAATCCTGTGACGTCATCCATAGGGACCCCATATGAATCAAATAAGACAACTATCTTCTCTCCATTTATATTCCACACATCCGCACTTTTTATATTTTTCTCCACAATTGCATTTTTTTCATCTTTAATGAACAAACAATTAGTATAAAAAAAGTGCAATAAATTTATTTATATTAAAATTTGTACCTATAACAGTGACCCTTCAGTATGCCCATGGTGAACTAGAAGTGGCGTACCACCACCCCTCTACTGAGGCTGCTGAAGGGGGAGTCGACGAATCAACTTCTAAAGGGATGATCATATAGGGTGTTAGAGATAAGATATATGGATCATGCCATTCACGATCACCAACATCCATCAAGCGAGAGAAGTTCACAAAAGTAAATTGCATGGAATCTATTTTAACACCTCGGATAATATCGACCCAATTGCATTTGAATAAAACAACTGAAAAATGACCGTGGTAGTTTAATTAAATAATATCAGTTATCTTTACATAGTATCCCACTTCAGAAAATGTAAATATACCACTATTATATGTTTTCAAACCCCTTTCTCAATCGACTATATGAAATCTAAATCCATTCACGTTGTAACCGTCGAAATTTCTAACTTTTTTTAGAGGACCTTGATAAAGAAACTTCAAATATTCTGAAAAATCTGCTTGACTATCAGTATTCAGGATAAAAAAAGAAATATACTTTATTAGATTTACAAAATACATGTGTCAAACTAATATTCATATTTATTGCAATATTTATGAACTTACACATCGTGCAAACCATTCTACAAGATCTTTATTAACATATTTCGTTACTCATTTCATGTTCAGCCTCTCATTTGTCTCTTTGTTTGTATCCTCAACTCTTAAATAAATATATATGAAATTTCACTATTCAATAGCACATATCTATGTGCCCATAATAATTCCAATTATGTCAGTGTCACATTTGAGGTCCTCCCAACTGATCGACCAATAGTAGGAAATATTTTCGATTTCTAATGTATTTGGGATTGATTCGATGTTTCGTCAACATGTACAGCTCGATTAAATCTTGTCTCAATATCATCTGAGTATCTAGAACAAAAGGTAATACACTCCTCAGCCAAATAGCCTTCAGCAATAGAGCCTTCTGGTTGAGATTTATTTCTCACATATGATTTCAAATTCCCAAGATATCTGTGAAATAAAATAAACATAATTATGCATTTAATTAAGTGAAAAAAATTGTTTTCTTAAATAAAAAACATATAAATAAAGTACCTCTCAATTGGATATATCCATCGATAATGAACATGGCCTCTTAATTTAGCTTCCTCAACCAAATCCACAGTTAAATACATCATGATAGTAAAAACGATGGAGGAAAGATCATCTCTATTGCACAAAGGGTCAATAAAAACCTCTCCTGGAGGTTGTTAAGCTGAAATGGATGTAGAGATTTCTCATATAGTTGTCTAAAAAATGTGCAGAATTGGAGTACAACAGTAGTAACCTTTTCAAGTAATAATGTACGCAATGCCAATGGTAGTAACTGTTGTAACAAAATACATGAGTCATGGCTTTTTAATCCATGTAACTTATTATTCTTCAAGTCAACACACCTCGAGATGTTACTTTAATACCCATCAGATACCTTCACATTCTTTAAAAATCGAAGGAATGTATCTTTATCCCTATTTTTCATTGCAAAAATTTCCAGAGAATACTTTTCATTCTCATCTGGCCAGAGATCACGTTTTATGTTCATTACTTGTAAGTCTTTTCAAGCATTTAGATGATCCTTTGACTTTCCATGCTCATTAAGCAATATGAAAATAAAATTTTCTTATAAATTCTTCTCAATATGCATCACATCAAGATTATGCCGCAACAAATTAAATTCACAATACAGAAGTTTGAAGAATAGAATTTTTTATTCCATCGTTGTGTTCTGATTTCACTTAAAAATGCACTTCGAACCCGTTTGCCACTATTATTCAAATGATGAACCTTCCAAAATTCTGTTTCAACATTTTCAAGTTGTGTAAATATTTCAGAACTAGTTAATAACTTTGGAGGTGGTCTACGATCAATGAAACCATTAAATTTTGATCTGTTCAGTCAAAATCTATGAGATGCATCGAGAAATATTTAATGGTACAAGAAGCACCATTTTATATTGTGAGGTAGCCGTTTGGGCTCAAAATCGAAGTTATAAATAGGACAAGCCAAACCCGTGTAAATTTTCCAACCAGATAAATTCCCAAGACTAGGGAAGTCACTAATGGTCCACATTAAAGTAGCATGCATTTTGAACATTGTTTTAGAAGAATCATCAAATGTATCAACACCGTTGCTCTATAACTCCTATAATTATTCAATCAAAGGCTTCAAATATACATCAATATCATTTCCAGGAATTTGTTTTCTAGGAATAATCATTGAAATGATAAAATATGTTTGTTTCAAACACATCCACAGAGGCAGATTGTAAGGGATCAAAACAACTGGAAAAATGCTATAACTGGTACTCAAAATCCCAAATGGGTTGAATCCATCAGCAACCAATCCCAATAAAACATTCCTAGGATTATATGAGAAATATTTATGTAATGAATCAAATGTATTGCATGATTATGAATATCATGGATGTCTCATTAACCCATAATTGTTATTATCTACAGAATACCACTTCATGTGTTTGGCGGTATTCGATGACATGAATAATCTTTATAATCGAGGCTTTAAAGGAAAGTAACGCAAAAACTTTATAGGCGTGTTACATTTATTCTTCTTCATGAAAGTATGTTGATTCAGAATTCCAACATCAACCATTGACTGCCATCTAGAAGAGGAACATTTTTTTAATTTTATATACTTGAATCCTCTCGCCAATAAAGCATACAATCATTGGGACACAGATGTATTTTTTTATAATTCAAACCAAGACTATTAAAAACTTTTTTCATATCATAAAAATACTTGGGGATTTTTGCTTCAGGAAATGTATCACACAATAATTACAATATCATAGACGTTTCCTTATTTTTAATTACACATAGACCTTTGATATGGTACAACTTCAGCAGAAAAGAAAGCTTTGAAATTTTCAAACATCCCATATACAAATCTTTATTTCCATTTTCAACTAAATCATGAAACATATTTTCCTAAATGAAGTTTTCTCTTATATTTGTTTCCACATAATCAAGAGGAGGATCAAATGATATGTTACAATATTGATCTAGTCGTGTTACAGTCTAAAACACATCACTTTTCATGTTGCAATTTGTAGCACCATCATCTGGTTGTTCTGTTATGTTTCAATGTTGGTAGTGGTGTCTTGCAGTGAATAATTCATCATTTATGAGGTTTTGCATTTCATTTTCCATTTTCAACTAAGATGGGAGAACATTATATGGATTAAAATTAGTTCTCGACCTTTCTGTAACGTTCGATTCTCCGTACCAAATCCAACAAAAATATTTACCAGAGAATGTTTTCAGTATTAAATGTTTATAAACTTTATCTCTCTTCAACCATATTCTAAATTTACTTTATGACATGGACATCTTATTCTCCCTTCAATGGATCAATTGGAAATTGAGAAATCTAAAAACTTCTTCAAACCCTTAACATACTGAGGTGTGTTCCTTGGAAATGTGATCCATCATTTATCCATGTATATCACAATGTGCCTACACAATATTAAATAAAATTAAAACACATAGTTACTACTAAATAAGGGAAGATATTCATATATTCTAGTTAAAAAAATATATAAATATGTTACATAAAGTTTTCAATTATAAATACATATGGTAAATCTCCCACTAGAAAACCAAAGTACATATGTGAATGCATGTGTATGCTTATACACATGTAATTAAAAAATCACTTGACGAAATAAGAATATAGTGAGTATTTTCTTAGGCAATATATATTTTAAGAATATAGTGAGTATTTTATGATATACTTGAGCAAGTTCAACATTAGTAAAAAAAGTTAAGAGTTAAGATGAAGCATTATATTAGAAGTCAACTTGCATAGCATTGGGATATTTTCGAGTTGATCATTCTGATATAACGGTTAGTTGAATTGGAAGTATTATCTTCTATAATTCATGAGAGTATACTGAACCGAATTTCATGAAAAGTTATTAATTATATTCAGTGTAATTCATTGAATTTTATTCCTTTTATAAGAGGAACTATAATTTCTAGTTTGAGAATAATATAGAAAAATAGGTTTTTTCCATTAACATGATATATAAATAAATAAAATATAAAACATGCACTTTATCAATGCACAACATTTATAAAACATGGTATAAATCTGTTTTTCCAAAAACAATTACAATTCAAAACTCATTCATCTATCCTTAAAACATTACCCCTTTTATAAAAAAACCCTTACATGGTTTAAAAAAATATCAAAGGAGTTTATAATAATGGCTAGAAAATTTAAAAAAATTCCCCTTACTTGAAAGATTTAACACAACAAACTCAAAGTTAGTAAGGAAACAAGGATAACTATAAAGAAAAATTCCATATAGAAAGTCATAAAGTATGCCAATAAACAATTGGAACAACACTAATCAATATGAGTACTAAATCATTGGAGGATTAATGATTCAATGAAATTCCATCCAAGTAAAAAATAAATACACAAGCTAATAAATAATTAAAGGCATAACACATGATAAATATCACGAGGAAACACATTAGGAACTAATGGGACAAGTATAATACATGAAAATGTGGACCTAATTCCATCTGGTTAACAATCACACATCCATTAAACAAATCACTCTAAACCCAATCTCATCAGTGAAACCCCACTAGCTCGGTATTTTGTACAACTAGTGGTAACTAGAATGTGTGCAATCTCAATGTTCCTATATACATCCCATGACTTCCCAATTAGTATTCTAGGGTTCTCTATAAAATAACTAAAGGAGGTGATACACTTTTAAATTGAATGTCATACAATGAAAATAATAATATCCAAAGGCTAGCATAATAATGAAATCCTTACCACATCCCACATTTAGCTTATAATGAACCCCCACCCATAAGAAAATTATGAATCACATCACAAACAACCATCACATGGATACACATGACATCATAAATAAATGAAAAGGGGATCAACAAGGGAACAAAAAACCAATCAAATCTAATGTCACATCACAAAGTGCCATCCAAGACTTCCAATTATCACATATAATATATACATTTGTAAATCACTTTTTAAAATGTTTTGGAATCCTAACACCAATATAAGGGAAATCATAATCATTTTCAAAACACAACCAACATAACCCAAATGAATCACAATTCCATTTCATAAAACAACATGTCCCTTTGAAACATGGAAACCATTTAAACCACAAAGGGTAACCCACTTTGAAAAACCAATTTCCCTTAAAATCGAATGACCATGTTTTTTTCTTATATAAAACCATTATTTTAATTTTATTAAACATATTAAATGTATACAATAAAAATTTACATAAAAATTTCATTTAAACTTGAAACTGAAACCTTTAAGCCACCTGAAAACCATGTTAAGTTATATAAAACCATTATAAACCAAACCTAGATAACCCACACCCTTATTATCTGGATTAGATATTAATTTATAAATCCAAGCACAAATAAATATCTTAAATAAAATTCAATGAAATGGAAACACTGACCTCATGTGGTGAAATGATATCACCTTCAAAGAAAACCAATGGTTTATGCCATAATAAATGAATCAAAACTTTTGGAGACCAAAAATACCAATCTAAAACTACCATAACAAAGAAAATCTTCCATCCATGGCCATTAGGGTTAGAGAATAAAGGGTAAACAAGAGATAAAACAAAAGTGGGAGAGAGGGTAAGATCATACCTCTTAATCTGAATGATGAACCACCCAAAAATCACTTCAAATCCACTTAGAGGACCTTAGGGAAGGAAAGAGAACCCATGGATAAGCACTGATGATGTGAGGGTATAAGGGGGTTGCTTAGTGTGGAAGCCCCAATTAAAAATAAGGAGAAAAGAATATATATATATATATATATACACTTGAGTAGGCCACATGGCTGTCTGACATGGTTTACCAAACCATGTATCGACTATGTATTTGACATCGCCTCATCCCCCATAAGCGGAATGGTTGCCTCACATGGTTTCCCTAACCATGTAGAGATCATATGACCCCCTATTTCTATTATCACATAGGGATTAATGTTTTGACTGCAAAATTTCCTAAACTGTATGCCTAACCATATACCCCTATAAAAACATCCCAAACTCAAATTAATAACCATAAGACACCTCAATCCTAGGGGAGGAAATAACCTCATGATCAAGAGTAAGAAAGTGAAATCTTATGGTGTCAAAAACTCCCCACCATGCCACTTTCCTCCCTGAGAAAGTTTACAAGAACATAGGATAAGCAGGAATGCCAAGGCTACCTTCGCTCTAACGAGGGCTCAACCACTAACCAACTTTAAAAACCTCAAAACAAAGGACACATGGAATAATAAAACCATTACTTGAGATAAAAAATCCTAAAAAAATAATAATCATCTAAAAAAATTCACTAGGAACCTTAAAAAGTAGGTGCCTCACTGAATGAAATTAAAGATAAAATAAATATATTGTTAGGATAGCCACTCCTATTATATTATTTGAAATTAGGAATATAAAA
The DNA here is from genome assembly GCA_963277665.1 of Viscum album. Lineage (NCBI taxonomy): Eukaryota > Viridiplantae > Streptophyta > Magnoliopsida > Santalales > Viscaceae > Viscum > Viscum album. The sequence continues at coordinate 747,406,675 of OY728152.1, forward strand.
ATTTACAATACTACTCCTAATAGCCTCATGAATTCCAAACAAAACAAAATGAAAAAACATAAAAACTAACTCCAGATTAACTAAGGTCACTATATCTAAACTATAACACATCCCAAATAAAGGAATCCAAAATAATCACCCCACAATAATGGGAAGAAAACACACAAGGACTGATCATGGGTATCCCAACCACTTATAATTTCTCTATAATGGTGAAACATTATATGGAAAGATCCAAGAGGAAAATCATCACCAAAGTGACATGATTACAATAACCATGAAAACCACATTAAATCAATAAAAGAGAAAACATCATAGAGAACTATTTATACTTCATTAGATCCGATCACTAAGAAAAGAAACTCCATGAAATAAAATAAACACCCTTATATGCATGTTCCTTAACATGGAATGGCATGGATCTAAACCCGGGTCACAAAACTACATGAATATTAATTTAAGGCTGAACACATGGAAAAACACTCATGGAAATACTGAAGAAAACATTTAGCCTATAACTCTCACAAAAATCATACCACAACCACACTATAATGGTATAAAAACCTGCGTGGAGGGGCAGAAAAGGTAGTCAACGGCGACGATGGGCGGTGAGGCACCCTGATGGGTGGTGAGAACCATCACTGATGGTGGGAGGTGAGCTAGAGTTCGGGTCTCATGGGGGTTGGGGGAAGAAGGTGGAGTCGCGGAGGTTGGGGGGGGAGAAGGGGGTTTAGGGTCGGGTGTTGGGGGGAAGTGGAACTGATGGACAGTGAGAAACATCACCGGTGGTGGGGAGGAGAGCTGGGGTTCAGGGATCGCGGGGATCAAGGGAAAAAGGTAGGGTCATAGGGGTCTGAGGGAGAAGGGGGGTCGGGGTCAGGGGGAAGTGTCGCTGCTGAAAAAAATAGGGTTTAGCAGTGGTTTTTAATAAACCGTTGCTAAACCCTTTTTAAAAAAGGTTTAGCAGCACTTTACAAAACCGCTACTAAAAGACCGCCACTAAAGGAAATTTATGTTGTAGTGGAAGGATCACGTCAGCCAAGAAACTGGAATACCACTGGTCAATTAGGATGAGGTGGTGGTCGAGACAGAGGTAACCAGGTGTATGATTCTCAGCGCTAGTAGAGTGGGCCTTCTCAAGGTAGTCATGTAGTGAATTAGGGCCATGGTACATATCAGTTACATGTAGTCTAGCCTACACCATAGGAGAATACTGTCTAACCATCTACTGTACGCAGTACTATTCTAGTAGCTTCCACTTTAGTGTCTACTTTGTTTAATATAGACATGTCTCACTCGTTCATATGTAAGGAAATCACTAAAACTCTGGGCCTCAACTTTGAGTTCTATCATGGCTTCATGATACTAGATATACCCTTAGGTATCCATTCAAAGGGAATTCACCACTGTCAGAATTTCCCCCTTGAGATAGGTGGTTACCTTTCTGTATGGATCCTATATGTTCTCAACATGACGAGCTTTGATTTAATCATCAGGATGGACTGGTTAGTTCTCTACAGAGCTCGTATTAACTTCTATTGTTGAAGGGTGATGTTTATATCACCTAAGGGAATTAGGCACATGCAAAATAGATAATGGGATCTCAATGTGACATGAGTAGGACCCGAGAATCATAGGTTAGGTAGCATTACAACACAAGTTTTTAGTATTTATCTTGATGAACACATGTTACAACACACTATCTTTCCTCTGGAAGTGGAGTGTTTTAGAGAAGTTTTTCCTAATGAATTCTCCTGTATACCTCCAGTGCGAGAGGTATAATTTACTATTGATCTTGTATCAGGATTAACACTTATGACCATTCCTCCTTATAATATGGACCTATGGAGATTCTAGAGCTCAAAAATTAGTTGTAAGATCTGGAGGTGAAATGATTTATATGCCCCAACACTTCTCCCTAGGGTTCACCTATCCTCATTACCAATAAGGAGGATGGTACCCTTAGGATTTCCGTGGATTACCATCAGTTAAATTAGTTGACTATTAAGAATAAGTGTCCTTTTCCTAGAGTAGATGGACTCTTTGATCAGATCCGTGGAGAAAATATCTTTTCAATGATAGATCTGAGGTCAGGCTATCATTAGGTGCATGCCAGGACTTCATACATACCTCAAACAACTTTCAGGAGTAGTTATGGTCTCTATGATTTTTTGGTTATACCGTTCACACTCAAGAATGCACATTCTGTCTTCATGGATCTAATGAACTGGGTATTACACCCGTATTTGGATTCTTTTTTGGTTGTCTTCATTGATGATATATTAGTGTATTATCACTCTAGACGTGACCATGAATCCCATATTGAGAACGTGTTGAATGCACTAATAGAGCATCATCTTTATGCTAATCTCAATAAACTACACTTCTGGATCAATAAAGTTCAATTCTTGGGTCATATAATCTCGAATTCAAGAGTTTATATTGACATAGAGAAAGTGAGGGGTGTGGTTTATTGGGAGAATCCTAATAACATATTTGAGATTTAGATTTTCTTGGGACATTCTGGATACTACATATGCTTTATTCAGAATTTCTCACACCTCGCAGCGCTACTTACAGGCTTGATGAAGAATGGCGTGGCATTTGGATGGTTAAAATATTTTGAAGAATCCTTTCAATAATTGAAGGGAGGAATTACTTCAGCACTAATACTAATTCTTCTAGAGCTTGGAAAGTCTTATATAGTTCATTGTGATAAGTCATGTGTCAGTCTTGGAGCAGTTTTGATGCAGGGTGAACAAGTCATTGAGTATGGTTCTTGTTAGTTGAGGCCTCACGAGTGGAATTACCCAATTCACGAACTCAATATCAATGTGGTTGTACATGTCTTATGATGTTGGAGACACTAACTATTGAGATATTATTTTGTGGTGTTCAAAAACCACAAAATCCTTAAATACGTCTTCACTCAGTGAGATCAAAATCTTAGGCAGCATAGGTGGGTTGAGTACCTACAATCTTTTGATTTTGAACTTTCCTACACTCCTAGTAAAGAGAATTTAATAGCCGATTCTCTAAGCTAGAATACTCAAACCCAAGTGGTTCAAGATTCCAGTAATGAATGGAATATTATTTCCTTATTCTCAGAGATACACATTGAGGTTAAAGAGGATCATGAATAGACCATTCTATCAGCCTTAGCAGTGAAATCCACTCTTTGGGAATGAGTAAGGTCGATACATTTGTCTAATCATGAAGACCTTGTCCTATGAGAAAGTGTTTCTGATGATGATATGTTTTCTGATTGGACATTCGATGGGGATGACACTATTTTGTTTTGTGGGTGTATATAGGTCCCAACAGACAATAGAGAGAACTTGATGAGGGATTTCCATGCCTCAGCATGGGTGGTTTTCACTGGTGTTACCAAAATGTTTTGAGATCTACGACATCAATATTGGTGGCCCGGTATGAAGCATAATATAGCCAGTATCATTAAGTGATGTTCCACATATCAGTAGGTGAAGGTGATACATCAACACCTAGAAGGGATTATTCAATCATTGTATGTTCCTAAGTGGAAATGGGATTATGTTTCTATGGACTTTGTAACCAGTCTACCCAGATCACCTCATGAAAACGACGCAGTGTGGGTTATCATTGATCATCTGAAGAAGGTCACACACTTCTTAATTATGTGATAGACCTTTTCTATAGACGAGCTATAGAGAATGCACATGAAAAGGTGGTATTTATTTATAGAGAACCTCATTCTATCATTTTTTACAGAGACACTTGTTTTATGTCAGGATTCTGGAAAGGGTTACAGAAGGCCTTGGGTATGCATGTACTTTTGAGGATGACCTATAACCCAAAAAATGATAGACAAAAAGAGCATAGAATACAGGTGCTAGAGGATATACTCAATGTGTACATTCTAGAAATTGGTAGTTCTTGGGATAAACACATTACCCTCATCAATTTTTCTTATAATAACAGCTTCCAGGACACCATTGTGATGTCTCCCTATAAAAAATATATGGTTGGCCTTGTCCCTTACCTATGTGTTTGCTAGAGGTGGGGGAAGTAGCTGTACTCCGGCCTCATCTTGTACACGATACTATAGAGTTGGTCTAGCTGATCAGGAAGCGTATGTTGATAGATCAGTCCAAACAACAGTCTTATGAAAAAACACATCGATGACCTCTTGAGTTTGAGGTTAGAGATTGAGTGTTCTTGAAATTATCACATAGTTTTGAGCATAGATGTATTCATAACCAGGGTAATCTATTGCTGAGGTTCGTTAGAACCTTAGAGTTTGTGAAGCGAGTCAGACCAATGGCTTACCAGTTGACACTTCCTCAAAGATACCTCTCTATGCATGATTTATTCCATGTATCTTAGCTTCACCAATATTATCCATACCCATATCACGTCTTTCACCTTGATGAGGTTGAGCTAGATATAGATTCTTCCTTCGAGGATTACCTAGTTCATATTATTTTTCAAAGCATGAAGAAACTCCAAGGTAGGTTCGTTCCTCTCATATGGGTTCTATGGAATCAAAACTGGGTACAAGATGAGAACTTGGAATGGGAAGGTGATATACAATCTTAGGGGCCAAAACTCTTTGCTGACAACACCTCTTTACCCTCAGAAGGACAACTCAGGGAAGTGTTTATATAAAGAGGAGAGGTTGTAATGACCTTAATTTTTAGAAAAGGTAAAAATAATTTGTTTTTCATTTTGAATAATTCCTTTGAACATATTAAAGGTATGATACATCCTAGAGAAGGCCCAAGGAGCGTCTGGAGCTGATTAGAAGTTCAGAGGTCTGGAAAATGGGATGTAGGCTGGACCGCATGGTTAGTGTAAACTGTGTGGACCCAGGCACACATCCATTCAACATGCTGTTGAAGGTTGTAGAGCCTTCACGTACAGTTTGCACACAGTTTTGTAAACTATGTTCATAAACCATGCGACCTTGATGAAAATAGTAGACCCTTCACGCATGGTTTTCACATGGTTTGGAAACTATTCGCATAAACCGTGCAAACCTAGTTTTGAGGAAAAATCACCAATTTTCACCACTAAAAATCTAACCCTTTTTCTCCATTTTCCTCCTCCCTCCTACAGACAGAACCATGGACTCCTCCCCTTTGAAGATCAAGAATTCTTCCTCCTTGTATTTCATGATATCTCCTATATCTGGTGAATGATTATTGATCCAAGAGAAGTGTTGGATTCATTGTGGTAAGGATAACCTCATGTTACCTCTTTTATTTGCTTAATATTTCCGTTTATTGTGCAATTTAGATGTAGGATCATTCAACCTATTTTAAAGGTGCTGGAATGAAACTCAGGTCTCTTCCAACTTGCTTCAAATCCAATGTTGATATCAAGAAAGGCTTCATCTAAGACCCTAAGGTAGGTGTTCATGTAGTTTTCCATTTGTGTTTTGGTCATTTCGTATTTATTATCATTGTTTCATAAGACGAACTTTTCTGAAATTATAATTTGTGTTGGTTCATTCAGGTCAAAATTACCCTAGAGCCTTGATATTGGTGAATTGGGTTCGGGTTATGGGTTTAGAGATCACCCTTTCTCTATATGAAACCCCAAGGGATGTTCCAACCAAATTATCCATTTTTGTCCAATTTTCTGAAAATGAAAAATTATGGTTGTATCCCCCAGATAGAGTTTAAATGGAATTCAACCTCATCTCACTTGTATTTTGATAAACCCAAGACACCCCATGGGTGTTTGGACCTCTTAGTCTTGGAATTTCCAAATTGGCTATGTGACTATTTGATATAGCCTTTGTGAGGGCTTATGCTCTTGTCACTAGGTTTTCCATGTTAGGAAAAGAGAATGAGATGACTTGATAAATCAGTTTCCCTTGAAATGAAACTAATGGATTGACTTGTATTGGATAGTTTAACCCATTCCTTAATCCAATGCTTCTAATTAATGTCTTTAATTTAAATGATGTAAGATGCTTTTCCCTCATGTTATATGATATTTATTATTATTTTATTTCTATTCTTATGATATTATGAAATGTATGGATAGGAGGCATTCATACCCCATGCCAAATTATGATATGTATTGGTGGGAGGCATGCTTAACCCATACCAGTGAAAACCTCTATATATGTATGGATGGGATGCATGCTTACTTCGTTCCAGTTATAATCTCTACATGCATGGGAGGCATTCTTACCCCACACCAGCTATGATATACATGTATGGATGAGAGTCATGATTACCTCATTCCATTGAAAACCCCTATATATATATATATATATATTTATAAATATGAATGGGTGAGAGGCATGCTTACCTTATTCCAGTGATAACCTATATATATATATATACATATGGTGAATTGTTAAGACTTACCAGCTATGAGCTGAAGAAGGTAGACCCGAAAGGTGTCATTTGGGAATCAGAGTGGGTGATTATTTATTTATTCAGCACTACATACATTCTAGTTATTACCGACACATTGATTAGATATGAGCACTAGCTCGGATTACACGTAGACACCGTTGGTGGTGGCCTACTGATTTGTTATCTCACACCCTAATCGGGCCGTCTTTGGTACTCGACAAGGCTATTTTTCTATAGGTATGGATAGAGGCAAAAACCACTCTTCTGGATGTTGATTCTTATTATTTAGTTGGAGCTTAGGAGTAGAGAACCATGATTAGGATCGAGATGCTATGGGGAAACTTTTGGATTTTTTTTCTCTTTTGTACTTAGGTATTTTTATGTCTATTGCATGTTCCCTTTCTTTACTATAATTCCATGAATACATGTTTGTATCAGACACTGCCTATGATGCTTTTGGAAATATTGATCAGTTATTTATACTTCTACTATATCTATTTATGATTATATAGTTTATTGTATCTTTATGATTTCTTATACTTCCACTATTATTCATTACTTTGTTGCATCTGTTGTGTACTCTGACATGGGGGTACAGTCTCCCTACTATTGTACCATCACACCCCCACTACTAGCCGGAAACCCCTGACTTATGAGGAGATGCACTAGGGTTCATATGGCCAACTGGGCTCGGGGCATGATTTAAGTGGAAGTCAGGACTGAGACATCATAACTTGGGTAGTCATCATCTCACTCCAATCATTTCAGTATCTTTGGGGGAATTTGGTTCATGACATAAAATATAAGGAATAATCATAAGGGTTACCCATAGAAGAAAATGGTTTTAACAATCATGTCATAATGCATAGCCAAAAGGCGTATCATAATGGTATCCATGAAATAATGGATTAAATATTTATTAGAAATTCATATAGGAAAAAATAAGAATAGTTCATGAATAATGATGTCTAGCTGAATTGAAAACATGAAAAATATTGGTTAGGTAAATTTAGAAATGTGCCACTTAAGTACAGTTTGGGGGAAAAAATAGAGTCTCTAAAAGGGATAAAATCATAAATGAACTAAATTTTTTTCCTGATAAAATGAGTAATTTTAGAAAATATGGGCTGATTAAGACATTTTATGGTGTGTAATTGAGAAGGGGTATGAAAAAGAGACGTCCCCTTTAATCTGGTTTTATTATCGAGAGGAATTGAGAATGGAACCTTTTTTAAACATGTTGTTCCCCATAAAAGAAATATTAAATAAACTTTTTATATGTTTTTGTGACATATATGCAGATTATATAATTTTTATATAATAATAATGAATGGATAAATTAATTTAAAGAGACAGAAAGCGTAACCCAATGAAAATAGGGAGGTACAGAGAGATCCCTTACTCTATGTCTAAATGCCTTCTGTACATGCACATATTGTCCTGGATAATAAAATAAGATTCATTAATTACTTAATTTAAAACCTATTACACATATATTTTATTTATAATAATTTTATTAAATTCATTTATGTCCATTTTGATGAGCTATAACGTTCAATTTCTTTATTCTAGGAGTGGTCATTTCACAATTTCTTGGTCAGTTCACATGTGTATAATTATGGAAGTTCTTTTCAAATGGTAGTAATACTCTAGAAGTGAAATTAAATGGTAATAATGAACTTCTATATGTTTATATGGTACCATATATCTGTTTCCGATGTTTTCTATCAAGGCGTGCCACCTGCGCGTGCTGTGTCGACGGTGACAGTCACATTGTACTCTACATTATCACTTTCAAAAGGTGGATGAAATCCATAACTTCTTCATCAATTTATACTCCTTGATCAAAAAAGAATGATGGGATTTTGGTTCCTAATTATATGAATTTATACTTAGAATTCATCACCTAGTCTATATCTCCATCATAGATTAAGACATTGTTCGTGAAAATATTCCCGGTGCCATATATTTGTGGACATTGGTTAATTATGATTCTTCTTTCAAGACATTCCAATGGGTCATGTTAGGAAAAGAACCTTCGGTCTGAAGTGTAGTCACACTGAGGCATCTGTGGTATGTCTGGATGCTGAAACACTGGAACACCTGTATTCTTCCTCATTAGAGGGCTTCTCAAGGGTGAAAAAACATGAGGCTTCCCACATCGACCGCGGGGTATCCTATGCCATATTCATGTCTCTAATGTTTTCCTCAGCTTTACATGTTTAACATGGGGTATTTTTCAAGTCTAACATCTTGTGGATACATATCAGACTGATTAGAACACTAATGATAATGGATCAGATAGGTACATCCCTAGGAGGGAGCACCTAGAAGGTTTACCAGATGGATGGATTAGAATGCCCAATGATGATGGAACCGTGAGTGGTGTATCCCAAAAAGGGAAGGTTTCACATGGTGAAGGATGATCTGAAGACCACAAAATGGAGGATTAGAGGAGATGGTCCCCATATAGGGGGACACCAAGGTTTACCATTAGAAGGGATTGAACCTCTGGGAGGCTTCTTACATACCATATTTAAAAGACATGGATCAAAACCAACATTGTTAGAATGGATGATTTGGGTACTAAACGTGGTTAGTTTCCCTTTGCAAGAGGGGAACTCTTGGTTGGATGACATGGATTGTTCTTGGGGATTATGCATGGTTAGCGACCTAGGTGATGTAAAGAGAAATGGAATGATTGGGGCTTATGCATGGTTAGATTCTTATATGAATAGAGTGATCCCCCTAGGATGTGGAGGCCCAGGTAAGAATTGGGATGGATGAAGGAGGATTGGGTGAATTGGATGGAATAAATGATATGGAACCGATGTGAAGATGAATTTTTTGGGATTGAACCTCAGGGGGGTTTCCTATGTATCCCTGTTGAGGGGAATCAAAGTCCACGTAGTTCTGGATAGGGTGATGAGACACCTAAGGAGGTGGCTTATGAGAAATGGAGCACAAGGATGGGGACCCGAAGGAAATGGAACCTCGAGGTTGAGGCATGATCTTCCCAAGACACAAAGGATCGAGGGAGAGACCAGGATAGGAAATGGATGATGGGATTAAACCTCAAGGAGGGTTACTACATATCCTAGTAGAGGGAAATGAAATTCCACATAGTCCAAGATGGGTCTTACACAAAGGACAATGATCTAGAGGCATTCTGGGGTTTAAGCATGGTTAGAATCCCATCACAAGATAAACACTCTTGGTTGGATGAGTATGGTGAAGTGTGGGGATTATACATGGTTAGTTGTGCTTGGGGATCCTAACACTTTAGGGAGGTACATCCAGGAGATGTTTCACAAAAATGGAAGATATCACATCAGGAGGGTACATCCCTAGGAGGGATTGACAAAGTTTACCATTGGTTGGGATTTAACCTCAAGAAGCCGTACTATATAACATAAAGGTATTAAAACCTTTATAGTTTTAAATGAAAAAGGCACTCATAGTTTACTGTCATGAGGGATAAAAGTGAACTGACATGAAGTAGTCAGAACAGATGGATTGGGTGGAGTGAATGGATTGAACCTCAGAGATGCTTCCTATGTACCTCGTTTAGAAGACATAGATCAAATTACACATATTTTAGGACGAGAGGGGAATTGGGCTTATGCAAGGTTAGTTTCCCAAAGTCATTATATGGATTATGCGTGGTTAGCGGACCAAAGTCATACTAGGAATTACATGTGGTTAGTATCCCTGGAAGGATATCATGGTCGCTGCTTACTCTAAGACCACATGAGTCATGCACAATGTGAGAAACATGAGGTGACAGTAGACTTGAGGATTGTGTCGTGAATGGTGAGTCCACGAGGGATGGTGTGAGGATTATGCATGGATAGTGGTAAAAAGTCATGTTGGGACTTACACATAGTTAGTGGCCTAGGGAGATAGAGATTGATACATACTCCATAATGGAATACTAAGAAGGTGGTTCAAGGCTCACATAGATATTTACCAAGGTGTGACACCCCATGGGCATTGCATGGGGAGAGACAACTGTTTAACATCATGTGATGAGGATGATGGTGCTTGGAAATTTAACATCCTGTAGATCGGATGAGGAGGACTCACTCTCCATCCCTTGGATTTACATAACTTGTACCAACCCACACTTGGGGAAGGGAAGGCGCAATAAATGCATGATGGGAGTGAGGTGGAGGAGTGGTCAGTTAAGGGGGACACGTTAGCATAACTATGCGAATATGTAATAGATATTAGCATACCTATGTGAAGAAACATTATGAAGGACAAAGAAACATGAAAGACCACTTATGGAACCATGAAATCACTTAGTATGATCTTGGAGGGCCACACAGGAGAGGGGTTTAAGAAGGAAAAGGGCTCTATAAGAGGGGATTTGTGAAGGAAAGGAGCTTCACAAAGGAATGGTGCTTCGTGAAGGAAGGACTTTGGCAGAGCAGAGATTCTCCTTAGAAAAGAGCTCTTTATTTGGAGAGTTATCTATGAAGGCTTAATGCTTCACGAATCCTCGAGCTACCTGAAGGGGCTCCCACATTCACGAAGGATTAAGTCCTATATAAAGGGCATCCATACAAATAGGGGCCATGAAGAACATAGAAAATCATGGTTTGCGATGCTCAAGTACCTAGGGAGATCCATCTTCTCTCAGTTTTGCACTACTTAGGAGCTTCATGAAATGGGAGTTCAGAAGGAAAAAGGTCCGAGTAACAATGGTTTGGAGGGGGGGGTAAGCCTTCTATTTATAAGAAATGAGGGTTCGAGGCACTCTTGGGTCTCAGTGCAGAGAACAAAGAAGGTGTCACGAAGAAGAAGTGACATCATGAAGTGATGGGGAATCATCAAACATGGACTAACTCACCAAGGGACCATCAAAGTGAAGATCGTAGGGCTCAGTGTAGAGAAAAAGTGACACCATGTAGTGGATGGGATCCATCAGACTCTATCGGACTTGTGAAGACACCATCATTGGTGCTCTCTATCATGGAGGCTAGTCACCTACATTGCTTACCGCATAGAAAAGGGACGTTGTAGTGCCTAAGGGTGCCATAAAACTCCATAAAACTTTCGAAGACACTGTCAACCTTCTTCATGCTCATGTTGGTGAGGGTTCTCCATGGAGGATCTTCAAAAAATAGACCCCTTTGATGATTTTTGATTCTAAGTCCATTCGGGTCCGGATTAGATTCAAACTGGCTGAGACTTCATTCATTCCTTCAATAGAAAATTTTTTAAAGCCAACAAATTCCCTCCCTTAGAATGGAATCCAAGGAAAAATAAGGTTGGGTTCTTAGGGTACGTCTCCAAAAATACTCATTGGATCATAAATATGGATCATGAAGAATACAGATGTGGCATTCCGTGAAGCTCTAGGGACCGAAAGGTCACCACGAAGCTTGAGAAAAGGGAACCACAAAGCTCAGCTGGGACACTCATATAAATAGGGAAAGTGGGGTCCATTATCCATACTGGATCTCTGTGAATGATTGCACTGAAGATCTATTTTAGTGAAGTGATATTCCTCATGAACATGACTTTGCAAACTGGGTTCTGTGGTCTGATGCTCTGTGAATATTTTAAAGTGAACTAGTGCATTGTGATTCACTATTCATTTATGACATAGGACAAGATTAAGGCTGATCTATGGGTTGCTACTTTGCCAACATCCTCTATGAACAAGATTTGTGACTAAGATTCGTGAATAGACTCCTAAAAATTCATAATTCCTGGCCTAATGTCTGGTCAAGGGGCTGCTTAAAAGACTCTTGTCGATGCCTCTCAGAGGGAATAGATAGTGAAAAACATAATTATATAGGATTACATTCAAAGCCACTCTGATCACAAATCGCTGATGACACTACTATCACATGATCAGAAGGACTATCCATTATGTAAGAGTTTTCCATAGTACGACTTTGACTTGTGGGATTATATCTTCATTCCAGTGGCTACAAGAGATGAGCCAGCCTACTAGTTCAAGATCACACAAGGACAACATGAGTGGTATAGGGCTATGAATGACCATATTAAGATGGGCTATATCCTTTTCACAGCGCACTGCCTCTACAACCACCTCAAAAATGTCGATGGAAAGGATTTGGAGAAAGAGATGTCCCCACATCAGTATAAGACGATCATCAAGGAATGGATTGGGAACCTGGAGAAGGGGAAGATAAGAAGTTGGGATTTTCACCAGGGTGGAAACTTCACAGATGAGTGGGACTGGTCCTACTGGGTGTGAGCATCCTGTGCCGAGTTTGATACTGTTTTGAGGCTAGTAGGTCTATACAAAGTAGCTTGGACTTCCCAATTCCATGCCTCCCAACCAAAGGAAATCATACCGAATTTGCTGAGCCAGTGATTACCAGATACCAACACATTTCACCTGCATCACGAAGAGGTTTCCATCAGACTTTGGGATCATCATCAGATATTAGGCATCCAAATTTTTGGAGGCATGTATAATGAGATCCTCTATTCCTAGAATTATTGGGAGGATGTAGAATAGATTCAACCTTTTGTGAAGGAATTGCTAAACCTAGTGATGGGCATAAACAATGATAAGCAGAACACCAGGGATGTCCACTTCAAATAGTGGTTCAGTTAATTTTTGAAATTTCCAATAGATAAACTACTTGTAAGACCCCTACCTATCCAAGGGGAGCTTGGTGAGGTAGAGATGGTTCTTACTGGAAGATCCTGGATGATTGCCAGTGGAAACTGTAGACTTTCATCATCAAGGATGAGAAACAGTCAACAGTTTAGCTGGCCGAATTCATCTCGGCACTCTTCTGTGGATGAATTCTACCAGTGAGGGATGCACATATGAGAGTGTGTTCCAGTACATTCATCATGGCGGTGATTCTAGCCTTGGGGAAATTCATCAACCTAGGTATACCAATGATAATGAAGTCATATCACCTACTTCATGACATCGGTGAGGGGAAGAGGTCAATGCATGTGTGTGGGGAATTAAATTTCTTATACAGTTGGGTTTCAGTGCACATGGGAGGCTATGAATACCTCAATCCCATCTCTCCACCTAGTCTAATCTTCTGACCGGAAATCCTGAACATTTCATGGAGCTTCCCGCTCAAGATAAGTCTGATTGTTATAATGAGAAAGATTGAATGAGTAGACCAATCTATCATTCACCCATTCTCTCTACCAACCTGAGAATTTACTAATGATAACACATAAAACATAGAGGAGAAATCATATCTATTGTCCTTTTGTGGTGGAGTTCTGGTGGAACAGGAGGAATATGAACCCATATGCAAACCATACACTTCACACTGATTCGAAAGACAGTTCAGATGCATGTAGAGGCTGAATCAGAAGGGGTATCTGGGGGTGTGTAATGAGGACCACATATGCATTATGAGGTAGATCTAGATGTCATTCACATTGGAAGATGAGAAGATGTGGAATTAGCTTCCACCCCTCATCACTGCATTTGGGATGATTCATAAATATGCACAGAGCGGGGCAACTGCCTACCTAGGTGAGATGTTAAAGAAGCCAAAAATATGATCTAGTAAAGAAGTGGTCCCTATGCCTAGAATTCAGGTTTGAGTGGCAGCAAGGAGACACCATGAGGATGGTGCTGACGCATATCACAGTGATGAAGCTGTGGAAGTAAGGGAAGTAGTCCACGAACCAGCACCGACTGAAGGTGAAGAAAGGGAGGCAGTAGTGCCAGACCTAGTGTCTCTAGCCAGGATGAACTGGGAGAGAGGATAATAATTGAGGGGGTTTCACAAAGTGTCCTCTCAGGATCCCAGGAAGCAGGTTCATTAGGTAATGATTACTCCTGATGTCATCTATCTGGAGGCATGGAAGGACTGTGACTTCTCCAAACAGTTCTTCAACATCAATGAAATGTGGGAGAACCTGAAAAAGCATGGGATAGAGCTGGGGGAAATTGGATTCACCAAAGGTGGCTTCAATGTGACCTTAGATTTTTGGATAATTTTTTTAATAGAACTGAAGGAACATGGGAACTCCCAAGGCACTACGTGACCCATGAAAAATTGAGTGAGGGTGCTGTTGAACATAAATTCACCCCCTCAATATTATCATCAGCTTAGTTGGAAGAAAATTTCACCTTGTCTGACAACATGGATAGTTCCTGGGGAGAAGAGTTCAGGGAGAAGAACATTCAAAAGGATAGAGAGGAAGAAATTTCTAGGGGTGGATCTCCAGAAGAAGGTGAAAATGTGGCCTCAGAGGAAACTTTTCTAGGTGAATTTGCTGAAATTATTGAAGTAAGTTCTAACTCATCCCTATGTGATACCATCCCTTCAATTTATCTTGGTTCCTCAATTAAAATCTACTTGTACATGAGGATCTTTTGTAGATCACTCCTACTGATAGGGATGAAGGTGTGGTGATGGGTGTGGGGAACCAAGCACCGGGACCTGCATTTAAAAATATAATAGCTATAGAGTCTAGAAGCACTATGGAGGTAATAATGGAATCTATAGAACCTTCAGATCCTAAACCATATACAGGGGACCATGCACTAGTATCCCAAAAATGATGACCCATAGGTAAGAGCAGCCAATTCTTGACCAATGTATGCTTCCTACCTCTCAGAATTATACATATCATTTGCTCAATCAAAGTGACTGACACAACCCTTTTCTGGAAAGTCTTTAGAGTGGCATATATTCTGCTCGTACAGATGGATAGTGGGCCTAGGGACCCTTTTTTGAGATGGGATCTGATCTATACGGAACAAGGTACCCAAGATTTCCAAGTTATGGTTCCCTATGAGTGATCAATTGTGATAGTGAGTGATGCAACTAGTGGGGAAGAACCTGGAGCTGGTCGAGTTGATATCATTGAGGTAGAATCAAGTGAAGAAGACCAAACTGATAACTTGGAACCTGAATCCTTTGATGTGATTCCCAAAAAATATCCTTCCATGGATCTTTGGGATGCATTCCCAAAGTATGAACCTACTAATCCCTTGGAGTTGGATGAATCTGATTCCAATGCAGTCAAGAGTAGTCAGAAGGACCGACACAGATTATGTAAACTAATCAAACTCTTCCTAAAAAATGTAACAAAATATGAGTGGATAATCCTAATAGTATATATTCTCCTTTTTAAATGAGATCAATATAATGGAGGGGAAGATGAGTGAGATTTTCACATGCTGATCTGAGACTACCTTGCTGAGGAGGTGTAGGTGAGTAGTCAGAATTTGGATGCTGTTTGGTGCTAGAAGAAGTCTGAGAATATATAGAACCTCCAAAATGTTGATCAGGCAATAAAACTCCTTGATGAGAAGATAATTGAGCTCTTGACATTCATATCTAAGCATAAAGGTCTTGTTGAATGACTGAAGGCCCAATTGGTTGAAGACTAGGAGTAGTTAGCATAGGCAAACCGTAAAATGACAGAACTCCAAGATGAATGGGACCGAACATAGATCAGGGATGATGAGATTTATTATATAGTCTTTGAAGAAGAGGATAATCTAAAAAAGTGGCAAGAAACCTTGGAAGATACATGCTAGAGAGAAGTAGAATTGAAGCGTTCCATTGATGGAGCACATTCGTAGGGGCCGTGTTTTGGCCAAACTGAAATATACTCCCCTTTCCTACCAACTTATTTAATCAATGTGGATGGACATATTATTACTTTATTTAATTAATTCATCTTTATCATATCTGTAAAACAACTAATGATCAATCCCTAAGCTCACATGGGTTATGCTAGGTGTGAGAAACAAAGGAAGATCACATAATCATTCAATTTGGATACGAGAGTTCCAGTCAACTATCGAACACTCATGGTATGCTATTTGTTGAGTGAACTCACAAAGTACTCAGTTTGAGAGAGGGGATTGTGACTATAGAATAGGGTTATCAGAGTATCCAACTTTCCTTTCCCAAGGTGTTTTAGTACACAAACAGGATAACTACAGGGGTGTTAGAATCAATCTGGATAGAGGGGAATGAGAAATGTGAATCATGAAACCAAAAATTCAGAGCATAATGGTGGAATCATGATGATATAGGATTGATATTGACCATATTCAAAACATATCAAACACATCATGTTATCTTGAAATGGGGACAAAAAAACAAGGTCCAACCACTTACTAAATTTGAAAACATAAAGCCAAAATCGAAGTGTCATCCAATATCTTCCAAAAAGTTATCCTGCAATGGTAGGCGAGCCATAGGGACAAGAATATGTACCATTAGGGCGGGTCTATTTAAATGTGAAAGAGGATGAGTATCCAAATAAAGGGCATTAAAATCATGGATATGGAGTGATGAAATGTTTGAACAAATTCCAACACTCTTGGAATTACACCACTGTGATGAAAGAACATTGGGTGAGAATATCAGTCTGAACCAAGATCAAACCTATTTATAGACAGGACCTCCCTAGTTAGGAACTATAATTTCTTACAGTTTTACGTCATGCCAATTATGATTATAAATACATATTTTAACGTCATATGACAAGAATGATGCATGGAATAGTTTAACATTATATGACTACAACGTTGCACATTGTTTGAGGTCATACTACCTGGACCCCAGCTAACAGTTTAATGTCATGATGCCTGGACTATGGTGTTTACTCCTATAATGTTTTCACAACATGAAAGAGATGAATCTGACATGAATGATAACCAAATGAGGCTTGCGCACCATACAAATATCAAGGAACAGACATAAAGGAGGCATATGTGATTCAGTGAGGAACAAAACCTGACACGAATAAAGGCCAAGGAAACCAATTTCGACACCACATATCCTTGTGAGGCTCCTATTTTAAGGTCATAGAGTTCAGACTGAGAGAGAAAAAAGAGGTCTAATGATCCTATGGATAGTCCTAAGACAAATGTCTTGGTTTCACTACGTATCTTGCTAGGGTAGAAATCAATCCACACATAGTTCTTGAATTTTGTGCAGTTTAACACTATGCAGTCAGGATAGAGATGATTTGACTTAAAAGGGGGAAATAATGTTGAGGCTAGACCCGATATCAATGATATTGGCATCACTACATATCCCATAAATATTGGAATCAATCCACACATAGTTATTGAAGATGGCATGGCGAATGGACAATACCAAAAGTGGAAATATCTTCTCAAGTAAGAAAATTGTAGATGCTACATAGTTTACTGTCTTATGAACATGAACAATAAAAATATTATTTTAAGGCCATGTATTTCATAACATAAGAGGTAGAGAGGTTAATCATAGCTCAATGAGGCAGCCTAACATAAATGAGAACCAAATATGACTCATCAGACCACACCTTTCTGGGGAGAAAACCTAGAACAAGAAGGGGGTGAAAGAGTTCACGACTCTACGGCTAGACTCGAGTAGAAAATGTTAGAGCATCACTATGTATCCCATAAGTATGGGAATAAAGACACATGTAGTTCATAAATTCTATGAAGTTTAACATCATGTTGTATGGATGAAGGTTATTGTGCAATTTATCATCACGAGGCAAGGACATAGGGGATCTTAGTTTATGGTCATAGAGCTTGAACCGTAGGATGAGATCTAAAAAATGGGAATACATAGTATGTAACCATAAGTAAAACCAACATGAATTATGAAAAAAGAGATCCACAACACACCATATATTCCCAAGAGTAACATAGGCTAAGAGAATGAATAGGTGATTCCCTATCAAATGAGGACATTGGGGTGCTGTGTAGTTTATCATCATGTAACCTGGATGAAGCAATGGTTTAACATCATGTGGGATGGGGTAGTTTAACATCATGCATAAAAAGGGTAATTTTCCTTTTAAATTCATTCAAAAAGTAACATACACACTATGCAGTTTAATGTCTTGCAGACATGACACAACATTTTATCATCATCTGGGACGAGAGAGATCTTAGTTTAAGGTCATAGAACTCAGACCACAAGGAGGAAATTCATAGTTGTGGCGCCATAATGTAACCCGACATGAATGAGGATCTATAACAACCATGCCACACCACACACACCATAGGGAAGACCCTCACATAGTTTAATATCATAAGGCTTGGACCATATGATGGTGAGATTCATCCATGTGGGTAAAAACCCTATTCGGACACCTAATCCCATGAGATCTATTCTCGGTGTGGTAAATAAGTGGAGGAGAGGATCCTCATGACACATGGAATCACCAGGAAATGGAGGTTCATAGTCAAGGACAACCCCATGATGTCGATCTTCCATATCAACGCACATAGGTACACAGAGGGATAACACTAAGGGTGATGAAGTTATAGCTAGACATAAACATGTGAAAAGGGTTGTGAATCATTGTGTCTCATATTTCAAACACAATTGAGGTGGCATATCGATGGAGGATAAATACTGACCATATTCAAAAAACTACATCCATATTGTGTATCTTGGTAAGGAAACAAACAAACAAGGGCCAACCGCTGACTGAATTCAAAAACATGGGGCCAAACTCGAAATTTCATCTGAGATCCTATGAGAAATTAGCTCAAAATGGTAGGCAACCATGAGACTGAGCATCCATACTATTTGGGGGTCCTTTCAGATGTGAAATATGATGGAGACCCAAATAATGGGGCACATGAGTCATGGATATGGAATGAGAGAATGTCCATGTAGAATCTAAAACTCTAGGTTCTACACCACAACACATCTGAGCATGTTAATGAGGCATAATAGAGGCTGAGGGATTCAATTAAGTATAGATTAATCTTGAAGTTAAGTGGATGGAAGAAGAAAAATGGGTTGGTAAACTTGGGGTTGGACATGAAGACAAAATGTTTGGGCATTCCTACGTATCCCATAAGGATGGGAATCAAACCAAACATAGTTCTTAAAGTTTCATACAATTTAACATCATGTGGTAATGATGATGGGGGGGGGGGGAGGGAATGGTACCCTAAAGGGGATGTGTGTGACATGGTAAAAATAAACTTGACCTGAATGAGGATAGCAGAAGTCGACACCACACCACACACTCATAGGAGAGAACACAGGCTAAAGGAGCCGAAAGGATGGGAGAACAAGTGAAACCTAGGGCTAGACCTAAATATGACACGTCCGTGCATTCCTATGTATCCCATAAGGATGAGAATCAAGCCACATGTAGTTCATGAATGCCGTGCAGTATAATGTCACATGGTAAGGACAAGGAAAGAGGGAAATATCTAAGGGAGGTACATGGCGTGGTTGGTGTAAAATTGACGTGAATGAGGAATAAAGAGGTCTCATATCACACCAAATTATCCCAGGAAAACTCAGGCCAAAAGGCCAAATAGTTAGAGGAACCTAGTGAACCTGAGGTCTAAACTAGAAGACAACATGTTTGAGAATTCCTACGTATCCCATAAGTATGTGAATCAAGCCACATGTAGTTCTTGAATGTTGTGCAGTTTAACATTGTGCATTAAGGATGATAAGGGGAATAATATTCCAAGGGATATATGTATCCCGTGGTAGAATAAACCTAATTTGAATGAGAACAGAATAGGTCCACACATCACCACACATAGCCAAGAGAGGACTCAGGCCAAAGGGTGGGAAGAAAGGAATTATGACTAAGTGTCATGCAGTTTAACATCATGTGGTAAGAAAATAAGCATCATTTTAATGTCCTATAGGATGAAATAGGTATTAGTTTAAGGGCATAGAGCTCGAACTGTAAGGTGGGGACTTTCTAATGGATATAGGTATTATGGCGTGATAACGAACCTGAAGTGAATGAGAACAAAAAAGTCTCATTTTTGTGCTGTGAATTCCCAAGAAGAAAGGGGTGTCGAACCTGGGTTGGTCTGAAAAAAAGTTTTCAGGCGTTCCTATGTATCCGGAGAGGGAAGAAATCAATCCATACATAGTTCTTGACTATTATTCAGTTTGAAGTCATGCGGTAAGGATAAATAAATAGTTTAATTTCATGTGGGGAAAATGGGTCACTTTCCTTTTTTTTTTCATGTAGAAAGGACCATAAACACTATGAAATTTAACGTCTTGTTGGCAGGACACAATAATTTATCATCATGTGGGATGATAGAGATCTTAGTTTAAGGTTGTAAACACGGACTGTAAGGTAGGGATAAATTAGCTAGAATGGTTGAGGAACCTGGTTTTTGACCCAAATAATAAATGTTCGGGCATTCATATATATCTTTTAAGGGTAGTAATCAATACACATGCAGTTCTTGAATGTCATGTAGTTTAACATCACACTGTAAGGATGAAAGAAGGGACAAATTCTCTCAAGGGGGTACATGGTTTGGCTATTATAAACCCGATGTGAGTGAGAACCAAAGAGGTCCAAACCACACCATGTGAAATCCACAAATAGAACTAAGAACAAAGGGATAAATGGATGAAAATATTTTCGAAACCTGGGGATGGACCCGAAGACAAAAAATTCTGGTGTTCCTACATATCCTCTGAGGGTAAGAATCAAGCCACACATAGTTCTTGAATGTAGTGCAATTTAAACTCATGCAGTAAGGAGAAAATAATAGTCTAACGTGATGCGAGATGAGGCTTCGTGGAGTTTAACATCATGTGGGATGATGATATTGGGTAGTTTTATGATTATAACTGGAACGTTGATGAGGTTCTTAGGAAGAGTATTGCTTGAGGAATTTTGAATTGGTGGGAGGATTAATCCACTCACTATCCATGTTGATCAAAGTGTAAGAACCATTGGTGAAAATCCTAGAAAGATGTAAGGTACCTCCCATTTGGGCTCTAACATTGGTGGTTTCCTACTGGGTATCATGGGAATTCTTAGGGCCAATACTGTTTCACCCTAAACTAAAGAGTGAAGATGAAATTTCTTGTTGAAATCTTTGGATATATTTTTTATCGTGCCTTTAAATATTGTTCAAGTCCTGGAGCCTATTCTCATCGAGGGCTTCCAGCTCATCCAGATGGAATTTTGCTACTTTTTATGATGTCTTCTAATCATAAACACCTGTATGGAGTTATGGAAACTGAATCTCAATGGGTAAGACTACTTCTGACCCATACACTAGGGAATATGGGATCACTGGGGTGGAATTATGAGTTGTTGTCCAATAATACCAGAGAGTATTGGAGATATTTTCCATCCAAATTTTTTATTCTAACTATCCATATTCTAAAAAATGTTATATAGGGTCTTTTTGATCACCTCAATCTGCCCATTTTCTTGTGTATGATAGTGAGAAGTATGGTTAGATTGGATTTTGTACTTGGTGTACAATTTTTTCAGCTCATCTGTTCAGAAATTGGTGTTGTTATCAGTGAGGATACCGTGATGAACTCAAAATTAATGGATTATGTTGGAGCTCAGAAAATCAATGATAGAACATGCCTTGAATTCCTTGAGTAGAATTTCTTCTACCCACTTGGAGAGGAAATATGTGGCGGTCAGAATGAACCTGCATTAGAGGGATGCTGATGGTGGATATGGTCCCATGACATCTAGTCCTCAGACTACAAAGGGCCAATAATACTTGGTAGTATGGAGTGGATCTGGAGGCTGATGCCCAAAATTTTCATGGATATGACACACATGGAACCTCTTAAAAAAATCGATATAGTCATGGACCATGGTGGGCCAAAAGTATCCCAACCTTTAGATCTAGTGGGAGGGTCTCGACTCGACCTAATGAGCAACAAAGGAACTGGCATGAACATCCTCCATGATCTAGGGAACCTCATCTCCCTAAATTCAATAGAGGATAACTCCATAAAACCCATGTTTTTATAGGATCTACTTAATTTTGAGACCAATCTAGAGGGTGAAGTCCACTACACACCATTGGATTCGCTCGTGCTTGGATCTTTGAATCAAGATATTTCCATGATGGAGGTACTTGAAAAAATGATTTATACAACCAGGGGACTCTTCTACTATGGTAGGGGGACCTGGGGGTTCTGATGTGGAGGCATCAATAGTAAGGTGGATTACTTGCTGACTATCATCATAGTCTGGAGTGATAGGAGAAATGACCCTTCTATGCACCACATGGATTATCAAATATTTCTGGTTAGGCTCTCCAAGAGATGTAGTGAGGTTGGCCAAGGCATCAGCTCACCCATTCTATGATCGAGTAACACGACTGACCTCTGTCTAAGAAGGGAACTGGGCCATCAGCTCGAGAGTATGCTATAACAGGGGAAAAAGTTCTGTCTTTTTGATGACATAGTCACTGTTGATCTGCTTTGTGACCAGTTCTTAGTCCCCCTTCACATGTAGATGGAGAACATAAATCTCAAGGGCCAACTTGAGACCAGTGATAGGAGCCTTATAATCTACCTCATTGTTGGTACAACCTTCTGATAGAAATAACAAATAGGGCAGGATAGCCTGTGTAGGCATGATGAAGATGATACCCAAAATTACACTGTTAAGGCTGGGATCATTGTGTCCCCTACCAGTGGGGCTTCATGAGGCACTGTTGAAGTGTATCTAACAACATGGCATGACTTGATCCAATGAGAGGATGTAATCATATAGAAAGTCAAGATCCATCAAAGGCTCTATAGGGGCTAGATAGGTAACCAAAAAATCTTCCAGCGCCTGACCCTTAACTGAATTCTACAGAATGAACCTGATGTCAAATTGTTGAAGTATCACTACACATAGAGCTAGATATCATATCAATATTGGGTGATTTAGAATATATTTTAGTAGATCCACACGAGACAACAACTATATCTCATTATGTTACAAGTAATGTCACAACTTAAGTACCGTGAAAACTAGTGTGAGGTATCTTTTCTCGATGGAATAATATCTTGTCTCCATGTTAAGGAGCATGAGTCTAAGATAGTAAAAATTGTTATCTACCCCTTAATTATTCTTCTAGGTGATAAGGGTGCCAAGGATTCATTCTAGGGTGGTCACATAAATGACCAGTGACTTGCTGGAGATGGGTGGAAATAAAACTGGAGGCTGTAGTAGATACTGCTTGATTTCCTCAAAAGCATTATGGTATTCCTCATACCATTGATATATGGAACCTTTCTTTTTTGATTATGGAAAAGGTATTAAATTTTCTGTCTAGATTTGAAATGAATTGGAATATATAGGCTAAGTGGCCTTGTAATCCTCAAATCTTTCAGAGGTTTCTCAAAGGAGGCATCTGACTGATAGCCTTAATATTCTCTAGATCGATCTTGATGCCTCTGTATCTAATGAAAAATCTAAGAAACGTTCCAAAGGTTACCCCAAAGGCACAGTTCAAAGGTTTCATCTTCATATGCTTGGAGTAGAAGAAGCCGAACAATTTCTCAAGATCCTTGATATGGTCCTGACACTTATGGGATTTGACCACCAATCAACCGCATAGATTTCCCAAAACATCTTGAGTATCGTCTTGAATATGTGGTGCATAGCATGCTAATAGGTAGCTCCTACATTTTCGGACTGATAAAAATTAATTGGAAATAAAAAGTACCTTTTGGTGCCCTGAAGGTGGTGGATTCTTCATCATCAAGGGACATCTATATCTGATTATACCTAGAATATCCATCCATTAAAGAGGGATCCTAAAATTCAGTAGTGGCGTCCATCAACAGCTCTTTCATAGGAAGGGGAAAATCATTTTTTAGATAGTGATGGTTGAGATCCTGGAAGTCGATGCAGACTCTGATCTGTCCATTCTTCATCCAGATGGGAATGATGTTAGATAACTATCTAGGACACTACAATTCCTTGAAGTTTTTTTCTTTGATGAGATTATCAACTTCAGCATTGACCATGACACTGTGAGAAGGGTGCATCATCCTGGGAGGCTTATTTAAACCCATGATGACTTATCGGGAGACCGAGGTAGTGGACGGTGACATGAGGATCTAGTCTTGGAATCTCATCATATCTCTAATAAAACAAATCATGATGACATTTTAGGAAGTCCACATACTATTACTATTTGTCAAAAATCACTTCTACTCTGATCATCATTGGTCTCAGGTCTGCTTCCATACTGAGATTCACATATACCAACTCATCAATAGTGGTGCAGGATCCTTCTTCGAATGTGGGAGGAGAATATTCCAAATCCCCTTCATCATCTAATGTGATAGGATCATCAGAAGGAGGTAATTCTTCTGAGTTAGCTGACCCTAGAGGCTGGTACTAGCCTAAGCAGTTTCTGTATCTTCACCAAGAGACCCCTGCACTATTGATACAATGGTGATGAAAGCTATCGACCTAATTCCATTGGGCCTTCAACCCAATTCTATTGGGCCTTCGACCCAAGGGGACATTCTTGACAATATCAAAGCAGTAGTGGTGCATCAACTTGAGTTAGTTCAATCTATACCTGTTGAACAATAAAGTATGGCGTATTGTTGTTGACATGGGGAAAATTTCCAAATAACTTATAGGGGTAAGGGGATCCGGAGTCACTAAATCCTATTTCAAGTAGGAGTATGATGTGATATTCTGATGCTCCTTGTACATGGGAACATGCTTCCCTCTTTTCTTGGAAACAAAAAAGTAGTGTCCCAAGTCTGGGGTTGTGTCCTCTAACCAGTGAATTGGGAGTATGAAATTAGCATCCAAGTCTATCCACGGGTCATCTGAAAGAGTAATGTGCTCGATCTCATTGGTTTACACCCTATTTTACTAGGTATTATAATAATCAACATCTAGGTAGTGGGATTCACAAGAGGAAAAGGTAGATTCATCACTATGGAGCTTTCCCACTCGACCATTAAGGGAGTACTTTAGGCATTGGTGATATGAGGAGGGAACTGTTGCATGAAGGTGGAGATCGGGTCTACTCATCAACGCATTGTGGGTGGTGTCTTATGAGATAAACATGAAATTGGTACATGAGATCAGACCACCAAACTAGGTCTTCATATGGATCTTTACCCACAAACTTTTCTCAGTTTGGTTATAACCTTGAAGCTTTAGGTTACAAGGACTCATATATGCTTCAGACAACCCTATCTTGCGAAGCATCCATGTTAGGATAAGATTGACCTCAGAACCTGTCTTGATAAGACAACGACAGACTTCCACACCATTCAACTATCCAATTATATATATTGGATGAATGTCCCCCTGTATAAGATAACTTTAATCTTCCTCTAAGAATGATACGATGGCTTGGAATTCTGATCACTCAACTTCCTCAGCATGGAAGGCATCTGCATCCCCTATTTCTTCCTCGAATTGGACAGGGCTTTTCAGAGCCATTGTGAGAGCTTTACTCATATATTCAGATAGGAGGAGAGATTATAGGATCAATATCTTTTTAGGAATTATGGAAATGTAATTAATCACATCATACTTTTGTGCTAGGCATAGATTCCTATTAACAGAGAGTTTCTCTACAGCAGATGGTATGATAGGCGTTTCTGGCAAAACTAGAGACTTATGGATGGTGCTGTGGATATCCCACTGCTCACTAGCTGAACCACACAAAATTACCACCAGATGACTGGGGACCGGCCATAGTTTAGAGTTTTTGAGCATAGTGCAGTCATGGTGGCTCTACCTAATTGAGTAGCATGAATGATGGTAGGAGCGAACTCAAAGAGACAACATAAGAGGGTGACATATGTTGAACGTTGCATTGAGCCTGCTGTATGGTCTTGGTAGTGTGTACGAATTGGATGGAATCACTGACCTAAGCATTCCAATGGTTCACATAGCCATGAATATGTCAACAATGGTGACGACTGGGAACATTAAGAGGTCTAACATGCCATTCCTCATCGTCGAGAACCATGTAAGGGTCCACTAGTTCGATGGTATTTACTGAGGAATACTCTTGATCATAACTTGCGTAATCCTCTAATACTGGATGGATCTTGGGGTAAATCCCCATCTCTGGATGTATAAAGTTGCTTATAATATGGGATGGCTTCAACACTAGTGGGGGGATTTGCTTTCCCTTGCACTGATGACATCTGCTCTTTTGAGAAGAATGTTGATATGTAGATGAAGAAGCAATAACGGTAGAAAGACCAATGACTTCAGAAGGATTGGGATGATTCAAATGTGAATTAATATTACCATGGGTGTGAGAAATTTCTATGCAGGCCAAACAGTTGGCATACTTTTGAGACCCATGATTGGATACCTGTTTCCATCCACCCTCGTTGTCATTTTCTGGATCTATAGAGATACACGCCACCTATGCTGGGGCAAGGCCCAACCTAACTATATTGTTTTTAACCTAGTTCCAGACCCAATCCTTGAACACATATCACTGCATAAGAGTATGTACATGGAATTGGTGATAGGGGAATTATCTAGGGAGATCAATGAGATCAGCCTACCTAGGCCTCCTAAAAATTGGTAACCTCAGGATTCCCGGATCCAAGGTTCTCCGGAAATAACTAGGGACCGAATCTTCATCAAATGAGTAGGTCTGACTTTTCTTATTAGGTAAATAAGATATAAGAGCCTGGAACTGACAAGGGGTTGGAGCCTGGTGAGGAGGTGGAACCTAATTATCACTCTTGGGTGGTAGTGGTGCATTATGTAGCGGCGTCGAACAATTCAAATGCAGGAAATGATGATCCTGAGGATGGGCTTAAGGCTATGGCCCTCGATGAGGCTGTGGATGTGGCTCTATCAATAAAAAATCTAGAAGTTTGGGGGACTCTTCCTGTGAAACAACAAAAGTCTTAGATTTGGTGGCTCTTCTTGTAGGAGTTATGGGAGGCAACAAACGTTCCAGTTTGGCTTGCTGTAAGGCTTCCTCTAGGCACTGTGAATTTTCAGAGAAATTTTGGAATCTTCTTAGTAAATTATGAGTGATGTTATATGGGACTAGTTCAGTCTTTAAATTCCCTACACATATCCCTAACAACTTCTCTTGAGTCAGTGACATATTGAGTAAATATGTGAGGCCTTTACACCTAGAGAGAAACTCTTTTACACACTCTTATGGTCATTGTTTTCACTTTAAGAGGTCGAAAATACTGCTCTTGTGAGTGGTGAAGCTAGAATGATAATGAAATTTCCTATTAAGATCATCCCAACCAGCTATATACTCAATGGGTAACTGGATTTACCAGAAAAATGTGGGTCCTTCCAATGACTATATGAAACATCAGAGCATGGAGGCCTCCTACTATGCTAGAGTTCCTAGAATGGATCAATATCTTGGGATGAAGTGGGTAAGATGCTGCAGCGGGTCACCCATCCCACTGAATGGGTGATAGTGGGGTTCCCGAAATTTTGGGGGTGGGGTGACATATCATTTACCCATGCCAGATACAGCTTTCCATTAGGCAGGTCACCACCTACCACATTTTGAGAGCCTCAAGGCATGCAATGAGACCATCCATCGGATCCCCCTGGTGGGGATTTCTGTCCTAGTCAGGATCACTGACTATCAGTGTATTGTCGGGTTCTTCGACATGATAAGCTAGCTCAACGACTCATGGAGTGGCTGGAGGAACAACCCAATGAATTGTTGGAGGAATGGCTTGTGGAGCAGCTGGGGGAATAAACTGAATAGCAACTTTAGGAGCTGTTAGGGGAAATACTTGTAGAACCGGGTCTTGTAGAAGATCCTTGCACAACTTGGGAAGATTTGGTGACACATACTGTGGCTATTTACCATAAACAACATCCTCTACCCTGTCGGGTTTTCAGGATCAATGAGAGGAAAATATTCAAGAAGAAACTTTGGTTTCCACTACTTCCCTAGTGGAGGGTGGATGAGATCATATCAATGATCGCCATAATCTAGGTGTCGTTATTCTAGGTACTGAGTGATGAGATCATCAAAGATTTTCTTATGTTCCATGAATTATTAAAGTAGTGTGACCTTCTCGGGGTCATCTTCCATCTTCTACACTGATCAAGATGGGTTAGAAGGCTTAATGGTCCTAGTGTGCCCTTTTCCCTTGCTAGGGCCACGACTGAGAGTTAATGACTTGGAAGGGTCATCAAGACCAATAATGTGTCTTTGATGGTGAGTAACAATGTCAGGGGGATCCAGCAGATGTTGTGATGTTTCCAAGGGCTGGTTCTCTTCAACAAGACCTATATTGGTGTCATTCTCCTTAAGTGTATTGAGGTCATCCATGTTCACCGTGACCACAATTGGAATAATATTCTCAATATCACCTAATAATTTGGGTTGTAATAGGATAAGACTGAAGTGGAGAGATGTATACTATCCCCAACCATGGATATAAACATGTGGGAGATGCCTCAAAAATAATTCTGCAGAGTATAGTAAAGCTCTGAACGCATCATTGTTGGAGGGTTTGGTGATAACTAGGTGATGCAGGGTGCTAACCGATGGGAATCACAATTAGGTCAACCATGCGACACTTTTGGATAATGTCATCATAATTCTCCTAACTATTAAGATAAACCAATCAATGATGACAGAGGCAAAAATACATCACCCAGAGAGTTTAGCAGAAACACATGACCTCATCCTGGGTGAGGGACTCGGGGATGTTGAAGTCTAGACTCACGATCAGCCGGAATATCCCAGGGAACTGGTCTACTATGAGAATTCCCCACAATATTCTCCATTCAGAAGTGGGATCCAACATTTGGTTTCCCCATTCCTTGATTGGGGGATGTTGAGGGACTGACAACACCACTGATGTATAACACTATAGTAGTGGACTAGTTGGTGGAGAGAATAGTGCGTGAGATGACATGACACTACTTACTAGGCCATATCTCAGGGATTGTATGTACTACATCATCATGTACATATATGATAGATTAGTGACCACTGATTTTTGTGCGAAGGTGTCAGCCGTTGGTGGTAAATCAGGATAGTGC
Organism: Viscum album; assembly: GCA_963277665.1. Classification (NCBI taxonomy): domain Eukaryota; kingdom Viridiplantae; phylum Streptophyta; class Magnoliopsida; order Santalales; family Viscaceae; genus Viscum; species Viscum album. Next base: position 747,435,771 of record OY728152.1, read on the forward strand.
TCATCATCTTCCAAACCACAGAACAACTCTTTGTGATCTCTTTTCGAGGTAGAGAATGATCCTATTGATGATGGAGAGGACTATATGGAAATACCCAGTAATGGAGACAAATATTCCACCTCCTACATGTACCTATAGAGGGGTTCAAGGATTTGATGCATTTCAATTTCCGGGAGGATGAAGCTACATGTTGAGTTCCTACCTCATACCATAATACAAAGGATTGGGGTGAAGGATCCATCATCGAGTCACATTCCACTTTAGAATATGAAAAGAGGAAGAGATTGACTATGATCTGGTGCTTCACAAGATTCTTCCTTTAGCAGAAATGGTTTGCCCTCCTGCCCCGGGATGGTCCTTCGCGGTAAGAAAGATTTTAGACATGGGGAGGACCTCCATGCGGGTTGATGCTATAATGGGGAGGAAATCTTATTTGGTGTTCTGAGGTGTGAGGAGTTCCTAGGAATATATCGAAGGGAACATGGGAAGGGATTCCATTTCTACTCCCTAACGCATGGGGAGGACCTCTGTGGTTGGGAGTGCTGGAGTGGGGAGGACCTCCACTGGAGCTGGTGAAGACATGTGGAGGACCTCCATGTTGATGGGTTATGGAGTGAGAAGAAACTTATCTATAAATGATTCTACCATGGGGAGGTCCTCCACTTGAATTAGAAATGATATGAGGAGGACCATCACATTGATAACCTGAAATATAGAGAAAATCACCATACCTGAGATCATGGGTATGAGGATGACCTCCATGCTGAATGTCAGCAAGATGATGAGGGTATCTTCTTGGATCAATTCTAGTGACATGGGGATGAAATCCATGTTGAGTGCAGGAGCATGGAGGAACTCCGATCTAGATGATGGCAGTATAGGTACGACCTACGTATTGGATTTAATTGTCACAAGTCGACCCACGACGACCGCTGTTCATGCCGGTGACTGGAAGAGTCAGCCCAACCTGCCAGTGGGGTGGCTAGGGTCTCAATCCTGATCAGGCATGGACGTTCCCCTACCATGTAATGATAGGGAGATGATAGTATGTGTCGGGGGTGGAATGGTCCACTGAAGCTATAGAAGATGATGCCCCCTGACATGTGTCTTCTTGAGCTCATGCCTGATGTTTATACTGGGTGAACTGAACCGGGGCCGGTGGGATAGGGATGTAAACCAAATGCTCCTTGTGCGAGGGGACCGATAGATAAGGCACTGACAAGGCCTGGTGGGAGCCCTCCTTGGTGGCTCTTGGGTGATAGTTGTTGCTGAGATGACTCTGACATACCTCACCTCATTGGTGTAGGGGAATGGGTTATAAGAACATTCCTGGGAGAGTCTCCTGAAATGGTTGGATGTTGGAGTGGGGAGTAGTGGATCCCTACATGGCCCTTGGGGTAAACAGTGATGGCAGGGCCCAGAAGCCTCCAAATCTAGGTGGACCATATCCCACATTGGGATGTGTTGCCTATATAATGGTCAAGGTTCCGGTGCTCTGCTAATGTGTATTATAGCACTCGGGTCAAATCCTCTACGATGATACATTTTAATAGTTGATTGTTTTTAGTTGATTGTATTTTGATTGGGGGGTTTGTTTACAGAGATTAAATGAAGTGATTAATGATTGGTGTTTGATTTAACAATTTGAGAAAGATTGGGGTGAGTTCATTTTTTGGGAGTTAAGCTTGTGATATCCTTAGACTTTTCTTTATATTACATTTAAATTAACACCCACTTCACATGATAACGTTGATTGGAATTCCTAAGTGTTAAGGATTTGATACAAGAATTAACAAAACATAGGGTTATAATCTCAATCATATCTTGTTGATGGTGGTGTATTTATGGTTCCAATAATCCATGGAAACCACATGTTAAACAAAATAAGTCATTAATCCATGAAATGTTAAGTCCAACATACAAAATGTTAATTTAAAGAATATTCATCGAGCAAATACTCTAAATCACTTAACATCCCTAAATTATAACTCAAACCAATGAGAGATTTACTCAGCCATTGAAGTGATTAGTAATCTGGTTATAATAATTATGATGATAGATTAAGAAGATAATAAAAATAAAGGGATAATAAAAGAGTGGTGCATCGAACACACACACAAACGATGATGATAATTGAAAACGAAATTTAGATTGAATGAGAAAGAAAAAGAAGGGAAGGGGATTCAACTGTAATTAAAATATTTTAAGAAAATTATTATTAAACTACAGAAGGTGGATGAGAATAAGAGATATTGAAGAATAAACTTTCATTAAAATAGAATTACAAAAAACAAACACTTACACGATTACAAACAAAGAACAACACAAAAGTAAATGAAAGGAATCTAGGAGGAATGGTTTATCAAGTAAAAACTTTAGTATGGAAGATCCTACCAAGATTTTGTCAGATCCTTGGTCATTCCAAACTATCCTCCTTTTCTTTGAAATGCCTACTCCTTTGAAGGATATGCGGGGGATGTATTTATTGCCAAAAGAAGTAGACTGTTGTCATTCCCAATCTGTCCTTCCACTTGAATTGACAATTTGGATAAACAGATAGCCAAATATAGAGATAGACTCTACTTCAAAGTTTTAGATAATAATGTTTTCAAACATATCTCAAAATTTGGTGTCATTTGGACTTATGGAGACAATATTATGATGGCTTGATTAAATAATGTTAAACTGTCCATTCCAATCCATACTTTTTAGAAGGCCGAAATGTGGATGGATTTATCAATAGTAATATGCCTTAAAATCTGAACAATTTCTTCAAAAAAGTCATCCTCTAATATTTTCTATTTCACACTGCAAAATCTAAGCTTGATATGATGATTACATTATGATCTATGTCATGAGTAGTGTCCGGATTTTAATTTCAGGCCATAATGGTGGGCTGGACTTCAAAGCATCAGTTGGGCCCCTTGTATTTAGAGTTGGGCCTTGAAATTTTTTTCCAAGATGGATTAAATTGTCTTCTGACATTTGTAGGAGAATTAAAGGATTTTTACTTCTAGATGGAGCCTATTAATTCTATCTTCATAGAGTGTCCAGTTTCTTCACAGATTATTTGGGCCTTTTTGTGTTGACTATATGACCCTACCAATGGAAAATTTGGCCAAAGGTTCCTTCTAATAAAATGCTGTAATTTGAGTAAGGAAACATAAAAAAGAATAATAATACAATTTTGATAAGTAGGGTGAGATGTTTTGTTACAACGTTAAACAGACTTGAATCTGGATGAATTCAAATAGTGCTCAAAAATTATAATTAATATTTAAACATTAATATTTCACACAAATTATGAACATTTCATATAAAATTAGTAAAGGGAGTATATAAAAAGTTATGAAAATATTAATAACATCAGGATGACCCCCATGTTCATACCATTAGATAAGTGTATCGATCATCCTTCTCTGAATGATATCTAATGGCGATATGGGGCATGGGCACCCAACATATGTGGTAGTGGATGATGTCGTGGAGGAGTTGGAGATGTGAAGAAATGCCACATCATTTTTTTTCTTTCCCCTGCATCTACAAGAAGAGGGTGATTGGTTCCCTCTAGAAGTATCTTAGGTCTTACAAAGTAGGAATATTCATCCACTAGTACAGATATTAGTAAATCAATTCCCAATTCCCCAATGCCGTTCAGTCTTCCATGGTTAGAGAGAAAGATCCACGCTGACAATTACCTGGACCAGAATGACCAATGATCAAATTCTTCAAATTCTAGGGAGTTTCATGATAGAACCACTATTTTTTTGTAGGACCTGGCACTGGATATTTGAATATGGTGAAACACTCATTTTTAAATGTCTTGAGTGCTACCAATCCATATGGTTTTAGGAGAAAATATTTACATTAGGTTCAACATTTTCTGTTTCCGACACTTTTTTCTAAGGAATGACACTCATGCTTTCTATTTCAATAGTGATGGTTGCATTGTACCCCATATTCCCTCTTTCAAATGGCAGACAACATCCATCACTTCTTCAGTGATATTTTTCCTTGATCCAAACAAGATGATGGGATGTCAGTTCCTCCTTCCATGGATTCCTCCTTGAAATTCGTTGCCTAGTATGAGTCTCCCTCATAGATTAAGACAATATTTGTGAAACTATTACTAGATCTATATCTTTGTGGATTCTAGTTAATTATTCTACTTCATTCAAGAAATTCCAAGGGGTCAAGTCAGGGAAGCAACCTTTGGTCAGAAGAGTAGTCATACTGAGGCATCTATGGAATGTCTGGATGCTGAAACACTAGACCACCTGTATTATTCCTCATCATAGGGTTTCTCAAAGGTACAGAAACACAAGGCTTCCCACATCAATCATGGGGTATCCTATTCTAGAGTAATGTATCTGAGGTTTTTAGTGGATTCTCATGTTTAACATAGGGTATTATATGAGTTTAACATCTAACAGAGATGGATCAGACTGATCAGAACACTAATGATAGTAGATCAGATAGGCACATCCCCAGGAGGGAGAACCTAGAATGTTTACCAGATGGATGGATCAGGACACCCAATGAGGATGGACTTAGGAGTGGTGAATCCTAAAAAGGAAAGGTTTAACACTGTGAAGGCTGATATGAACATAAAAAAGGGTGGATCAGAGGACATGGTCCCTACAGAGTAGGAAAAGAAGGTTTACCATTGGTTGGTATTGAACCTTAAGGAGGATTCCTACATACCATTTTTAGAAGACAGGGATCAAAACCCATGTAGTTTGAAGGGATGATTTGGTATTATGTGTGGTTAGGTGCCCTTCATAAGAGGGGCACTCTTGGTTGGATGATGTGGATTGTGCTAAGGGATTATGCATGGTTAATGGATCAGGTGATAAAAAGGGTAATGTAATGAATGGTGATTATTCTTGGTTAGATTCCCATATGAATGGAATGATCCAATAGGGATGTGGTAGCTTGGGTAAGAATCAAGATGTATGATAGATAATTGGGTGAAGTGGATCGAATGAATGATATGGAACAAACTTGAAGATGATAGTTTTGGGATTGAACCTTAGGGAGGTTTCCCACATATCCTAGTGGTGGAGAATCAAAGTCAATGTAGTTATGTATGGGTCGATGAGATAGGGGAAGCTCATGAGAAATAGAGCCCATGGATGGTGACCTAAAGAAAATAAAATCTATGGGTTGAGGCATGATCTTCCCAAGACATAAAGGCACGAGTGAGAAACCTGGATGGGAAATGGGTGATGGTCTTAAACCTTAGGGAGGATTCCTACATATCCTAGTGGAGAGGAATCAAAGTCCATACAGATTAGGATGGGTCATAGAATCAGGGTGTATGCAAATAAAAGTGATCCAGAGACATGCTGGGGATTAAGCATGGTTATCATCCCATTGTAAGAGGGACACTCTTGGTTAGATGAGTATGGTGAAGTGTGGGGATTACACATGGTTAACTACCCATGGGGATCAAAACACCTTAGGGAGGCACATCTGAGAGATGTGTTCCAAAAAGGGAAGATGTCACATCCGGAGGGTACATCCCTAGGAGGGATCACTAGAGTTTACCATTGGTTGGGATTGAACCTTAAGGAGGTATCCTACATACCCAAAAGGGATCAAAACCCACGTAGCTTAGAAATAAAAAGGTGATAAAAGTTTAATGTCATGAGAGATGAAAGTGAACTGATATGAAGTAGTAGAAATAGATGGATTGGGTGGAGTGAATGACTTGAACCTCATATAGGATTTTTATATATTCTGTTTAGAAGATAGGTATCAAAGTACACAAATTTATGGATGAGATGGGATTGGGGATTATGAATGGTTAACATACCAAATCCATTCTTGGGCTTATAAGTGGTTAGTGCACCAAAGTCATGTTAGGGATTACATGTGGTTAGTAGACCAGGGAAGATTTCATGGTCGCTGCTTACTCTAAGATCATGTGAGTCATGATCACTGTGATAAACAAGAGTTGATATTAGACCTGATGATCATTTCATGAAAGGTGCGGCCACGAGGGATGGTGTGGGGTTTAATCATGGCTAGCAGCCCAAAGGCATGATGGGGATTACATGTAGTTATTGGCCCATGGAGATTGAGATTGGGACTTACTCCAGGAGGGAAGCCTGAAAAGGTGGTTTAAGCCTTACGTGGAGATTACCCGAGGCATGAAACCCCATAGGCATTTCATGGAGAGAGGCCACAATTAAATATCACTTATTGAGGACAATGGTTCTTTTCAATTTAATGTCCTATGGATCAGATGATGAGGACTCAATCCTCATCCCATGGACTTACATAAATTGTATAAACCCACACTTGGGGAAGGGAATGCATAAGAAATACTTGATGGGAGTGAGGTGGAAAAGTTGTCAATTTAGGGGGACTATTAGAGTAGCTATGTAAATATGCAATAGATGATAGCATACCTATGAAAAGAATAATTATGTATGGTAACAAAACATGAAACACCCTTATAGGAACCATGAAATCACTTCATACGTTCTTAGAGGCCACATGGGAGAGGGGTTCATGATGATAGAGGGCTAGTTAAGAGGGAATTTGTGAATAAAATGAGATTCGCAAAGGAAGGGTGCTTTAGGAAGGAAGGAATTTGGCACAACAGAGATTCACCTTAACAAAGATATCTTTATTTGGAGAGTGCTTAGAGAAGGCTTAATGATTTCTGGAGCCTCGAGAACCCAAATGGGCTCCCTCTTTCATGATGGACAAAGGCATATATAAAGGAAATCCCTACATGTAGGGGCCATGAAAAACATAGAAAATCAAAGTTCATGATGCTCATGTACCTAGAGAGAGATATATATCTCTCTATTTCAAAATGCTATGGAGCTTCATGAAATGGGAGGTTGGTAGGTGAAAGGTTAGAGTAATAATAATTTAGAGGGGGTTGGGCCTTCTATTTATAGTCAATGGGGGTTCGTGGCACTTGGGGGCTCAAAACAGATAATAAAGAAGGTGTCATGAAGAAAAAGTGATGCCGCAGAGCGATGGGGCATCGTCAGACTTAGTCAGATTCACCATGGGTCCATCAAATTAGTGATTGAAGGGATTGACATGGTGAAAAAGTGACACCGTGAAGTGGTCAGGCTCCATCAAACTCAGTTAGTATCATGAAGACACTGTCACCGGTACTCGTGATCATAGAGGCTAGGCACTCGCATTGCTTTCTGCGTAGAAATGGGACACTATAGAGCGTAAGGGTGCCATTGGACTCTTTTAGACTCATTAATCCATTGGCAACCTTCTTAGTAGTGACGTTGGCGAGGGGTATCCATGGAAAAGTTTGAGAAACACACCCCTTTGATTATTTTTGATTCTAAGCCCATTCATGTCTAGATTAGCTTCGTATCAGTTGGGAATTTGTTCATGCCTTCAATAACATGATTTTCGGCACCAACAACATAATTTTTTCCGACATGTGGATGATTCAATTAATAAAACATTAATGATAAATGTTTATTTTATTTTCACTATTTTTTTTGACCATATTAAACTATATTTTTTTGTTTAATGTTTTATCCATATACCATTTCTAGAATATGAAACCACATATAATATACATAATGGGTTCATTTTAGAAAATTATAATTGAATTTTAACCTTCTATGAAGACATTAGTGGAAAATAAAAACTCATCATCCATGAATACATTTAACTGACATAATATGGATAATGGTTTTGTTTATCATTGAATAATAGGAGATCAAAAAAGGGTTTGATAAAAGATATGCCATTATAAATATTTAATTCTTGTATATAAATGATATTGGAGTTATTATTCTATGATAGAAGAAGTATGTGATAGGAAGATATAAGAAAAAAAAGAAATTAAAATAGGTAGTTTGAGAATATTAAGGAACTCGAAATTGGCCTTTTGATGAGACTAACAACACTTAGAAGTGTGGAATAGTGGGGAGGAGAGGGTTTAATATAGATTTTTTGAGGTTCAAGTCTTAGAAGGTGTATGGATAAGGGGTGATATTTATGTATTGATTATTAGGATTATATATAGTAAATGGTGCATGTGATTTCAAACCAATGGGTTCCTATAAAATACATGACTCAAAAATTCATGTATTTGGCTTATAATGTTAAATATCATAAATTACAGTATTTCACTATTCACCAAAAATTCAAATATTTTAATAAAATACTAAAAAATTTCCCTAACCATTTTTTGATATGTATATTTTAAAAAATGAATCCATTGTATGAAAATAATTTTTTACATACGATAAATTTAATTTTAAATAAAATCCCAATTTATTCAAAAAATAATGATTTAAATATTATAATCGATTTTATGACCCTTTGAAAAATTAATTATTATTTCATAAAATTTCTTTATCATTATAAATAAATTAATATTAATTTTTGAATCCATTTTATGAAAATAAATTTTCTTTTAAATCATTATATTCACTATAAAATTTCAATTAAAACATTTATGTTTTACAAAAAAACCAACACTTAATTTATCATTTTTAAAACATTCATTTACTTGTAACATGATATAAATATATTATATTTTAATTTTATAAGATACCTAAATATTATTTTACATTTCCATAGGTGATTCTAATATTCTAATGGTTAGGTTACTATTAATAATAGTCAGATTACTATTCGAATAGTTGGGTTACTATTCCAACAGTTAGATTTGTAACACTCATATATGTTCCTTAATTTATATAAATTCCAATTACAAAATTAAATATTAATTCACTTATATTTTTTATCATGTTTATATATACATTCATATTCAAAATGAATATTTTATTACTAATATTATGTTTTATTTCTGTATCTTTGTTCGTGAGTGCGGTCATTCTAGGGGATTGAGCAGATCCAAATTTTCATATATTATTTATAATGACCCAAGATTTAATGAATAAATATTTCATATTTTTATATGAAATATTCATCACATTACATAAACACACTAACATGGATCATAAAGGTATATTTCCTTTGGAAATGTGGAAACATAAACAATTAATTCATAAAATAACAACATCATCTCCCACTTATCTCTTCATAACCAGCACCCATTTTAACGTATCAAATATAATAATTTTCTTCATATCTCGGGGAAAGGAAACCTAAGAAAAGGGTGACATAAAATGATCAATAAGGGTAAAAAAGAGATATATAAATTATCACATAATCATAACATGAGTATAAGGGCATAATAACATGAATATAACATTTTAAAATTATACCTTGTATATCAAAGATCATAATCTTGAGTCACATAATAAATCTTGGAAGTTCATAAGAAATTAATCATAAAGGAATATGAGCCATGAGAGAATAAAATTTGCATAATACATGGAATTATGGAATAAACATAAGCATATAAAATCATTTCCTTAGTAGTCAGGGATCACTCCTAAGACTATCTTAGTGGAATGGGTTCACTCCCCAAACCATTTTAGAAGTAAACATTCACTCCCAAGAATATCATAGTGGAATGGGTTCACTCCCAAAACCGTCATGATATTCAAGGTTAACTCCCAAGACTATCATAGTGGAATGGGTTCACTCACCAAAACATCATAGTAGTCAAGGATCACTCTAAATACTATCATAGTAGACAATGTCTCTTACTGAACTCGATTCACTACTTATTCTAATCCTATTTATCTCGTGAGATATAAATATTTAAAATGTAATTTGGTTGGAGTTATAGGTCCCACACATCACATAATTAAAATTATACATATGTTTTCCACATTATCATAAATCATTTATCATATCAAAACTCATGAAAATAAATGAATTTCATCAAAGTATAACCCATGGAAAGGTAACGAGTTTCATTAGCACCATGTCACCATAAAAATAAATCATACATAAAATTCACAAGGATGGTATACTAGGATAATATACCCAATAAATATTAGATAAAATCATAGTATTCCATCTTAGATGTAAAATTATTTTGAAATACCACTTGAAATAATTATTATGGTATATAACTTTTCCATTTTAAAATCACTTATCTTTTTAAAAAATCTACACACTTATAAATGAAAACTTTTACATTAAAAATAAACTTGTAAACTTGTAATGGAATATTCAATGAATAAAAAATTTATTTTAGTGGTAAAACCCAATCATGTTCTGTAACTTAAAAAAATTCCTTTCATACATTTTTAAGAAAATTCAAAAGTACCTTTTTTGTAAAAGGATAGGAAAATTTCTTTTAAAACATTTTTTAAAAAGTTTAAAAAGGGTAAAATGGCTTTAAAAAATAATTAGAGACTAGTAAAAACATATTTGAATCTTTTTTATAAAACATGGACATACAAATAATTTGAAGAAAATGACGATATTATAGAAAAATCATTGGAAATTCTGATATTGTAAAAAATAAATCTAGAATTTTCATAATCGAAATCATAAAAGATAAACCCAGAAAAATAATGACAAGATTGTAAAAATGAGAAAAAATAAATAAGAAGAATATATAGATATGAAAATAAATAAATTTTCATGATTGTAATCATAAAAGATAATCACGATCAGTATATACACCACACATAAGAAACAAGTGGCATATAATACATATGTCCCATAGAAATAAAAATGAGATAATAATCCTTTACCTCAAGTATCACTTTTATTCGTTCACATTCAAACCTCTTATATAATAAATATAGATTTATTATAAATTTATTACATAAAAATATTCATATCTATAATACCTTGTATGATTTATTTATAACATTTTATCACTCCTTTACTAATATTTTTTTTATTAAAATCACTATTTTGGGTGATAACTGCTTCATTTTCCAAGCATGTTTCGGTTTTAAAGTATCAGTTATTATACATTTATTATGGTACCATAATTATAATAACATTAATATTTTTATTAAAATCATATATATTCATTATATATATATTTTTAATCCCTCATGCAAGTTAGAGATGTAAAAATGGATTACACTGTTCATGGAGAAGGGAGGCCGTACGTATGCATGAATGCTGTATGCATTTTTCAACTGATAGAATGAAAGAAAAGTAAAAAATAATTAACCATTAATGAATAATTATTATATAATACATATAATATATATTCATCAAATCAATCCTTATTACCATTCTTGTGAAATTTAAATGAAAAATGAATCACAACACATCAGGGAGATCGTACTCCATACATATGCATGAGTGATGCAATTGTTTCCCAAAAGGTTAGATGGTAAGAAGATAAACATGATATTATCATTAAAAAATTATAATTATTTCATAAATATAATATATAAACATTAAACCCATAACAATACCCGTCCATAAAATATGGTGGTGAAAAATGAATACTATCGCGATGTGGAGATGGTAAGTCGTACACACACACGAGTGGTAATTTCACTTATTATTTGATGTGAATGAGGGTGCATAATAGTGTTTTAAAAATAATAATAAAATTTAATAAATATTTAGGATAATTAATTTATTATTTTATGATGAATGTCATATATTTATAAGAGGTAATGAATAGTATAAAATAAAGTGATTGTTTTAATGTGATTGCCTCTTCCTGGAAAACTCCTTTAAACCTTATCTTAAGGATAGTAGAGTTGGTATTTTGAGAATATGAGCACCTCTATAATGTGTCTAGGGTAGTTTATAATATATTTTTTAGAGTTTTTTTGATCTATAAGGGTCAATGTACTATAATCAAGTGAAGGAGGAAGTGCTCTTTTATAATTGAGGTGAGGGGTAATTTTGGGATTTATCAAAAGATTAAAATATATTAAGACTATACTAGAGACAAATGATTCAAAATGGACTATAAATTAATAAGAAAATTAGCATGCACATGAGTGGTAGAAGATCCAGTTTCTCATCTAAGAGAACCAAGATCAAATCCTGGTGAGGGTGAATTTCTAGGTTTCTGTAGTAGTACAGTAGTAGCTAATACTATTCATCTTATTTGGTCCTTTAGGCCACCGGTTTGGGACTAAGGGTCTCAGGGCCTTCAAGACACCAAATTACTTCAGGCCATAGGCCCTTTAAGATGTAGGGCCTTCAGGACATAGAAATTTCAGGCCACAAAAAAAGACCAAAGAAGGGCATACCACACAGGAGCAGGCCCAGATGAGGATTCCGAGCCAAAATAGTTACCACCAGAGTAGAGCTAACCAGATTGGAAGAATGATAGGGTATGTCAATTGCAATTAGGACCAAGAACCATGTAGCTCTACATGGGGAAATGGTAACCAATCATCCATGTGATGTGGGGAGCTAGGCGCCTTCAAGATGCAGATGCTACGAAGGGATTATTTTATGCATGTAAGGTCTTGGAAATTTAAGGTCATGTATTGGGTCATGTATGTGCATTGTGACTTGGGCCTACGGGTCATGTAAGGGTTCCCCTTAAACCATTAAAAGGGGGATTATCCAAAATAAAATAAAAAGAAGACCTTCGGGCCATTCAGGCCTATAAATGAATAGGGGTGAAATTTTAGATCATATCCTATCCCATTTATTCTTATTTAAAATTTTTATGGTTTCTAAATAATTTATTAAAATATTAATCCCATAAAATACCATTTTTATCAATTTTGTTAGTATTCATTACTTTTTATTAAAAAACATAAACATAAAAATTAAAATCAGAACCAAATATCTTATTAATACATAATAATTTAATGTAAATATATATAATTATTGGATCACCTTAAATATCTAAAAGTACGTTACTTTTAATAATAGCAATATCATTTAATTGGTTATTCCATTAATTAAATAATTACTACAATATTGTTGTGTAATAATTTAAGCTAATTATTTATTTACTAAAAACTAAAAATAAATTTCCATGATTAATATAAATATTTGATATTTCAAAATAATATTTATATTCTAGAATATACCATATATAATTCCATATTAAAAATATTACACTTATTAAAAACAAGAGTGTGACATGTTTGACTTTTCATTAAATAAAATACTATAAAGGTCATAATATTATCCATGTTTCCCGGAAAGGTAATAAATTAGAACCTTGAATTATTAGGATCAATATATACGCATACAATAATATTTAGTTAAGTCTTTGGGTCATTTTATGGTTATAATAATGTTATTTTTTACCTAAATTACCTGATATACTCTTTACCGTGGTAAAAAAACTACTAAGGTAAATATTCATATTGACCAAATATAAAAGGGAACCATTTACTAAATTAGAACCACATGATTCAAAATATGGAATCCATTTTTAAAAATTCAAATAAAAAATTGGTATAATCTAATTTAAAATTAAACTAGAAAATCACGATGGAAAAATAGTTTTTTCAAAAAATTCATTTTTTAAAATGATTTTTTTCTAGATTCAAGTGTAAAATACTTTTCAAATACCATAATTTAATTATTTTAAATTGAAATAAACTAATAAAAATTTAATACTAATCCAAAATATAATTTTACTTTTTAACTAGTTTAAAATAAAAATACAGCTTTCAATAAAAATCAGTATTTTTTAATATTCAATAAAAAATAAATATTTTAATAAAATAATCAAAAATTCATAATGAGATAATTTTTTTTTCAGTAATTTTTATAAAAATATTTTTTTAAAATAAATTTTTATAAAAGTTTCAAAAATTCTTTTTAAAATAAGTTCAAAAAAAGAGACAAAACTCTTTTTAGAAAAATAATTCTTCTAAGAATAAAATTGGATTTATACTTATCTCTTTTATAGAAAACACCTGAGATGAATGATAAACAATTGATTGAATATATAATATATAAATTTGATTAAGTTTATTCACCCAATTTAATTTTTTTTAATTTATTGAGGTAAAATGTGTTTATGTTCATAAAAACAATTTTTAGAAAACGATTTCCTTTATTTCCAAATAGTTTTTATTTTCATTTATAATTAATTTTCACCAAATAATTCATTTTATTTACATTTTTAGGCCATATATTCTCATAATTTTTTTAATAATATTTAAACCTTCCATTCCAACAACTAAGTGATAACTATCATATTAAATAATATTATTTTAATAGTATTTTTTTGTGTCATTTAAACTTAGTGTATCATGTATCGTAAGATATACTCAGTGTTGTATGTAGCGCAAGATAAACTCAATTTTGTGTGTAATACAAAATATATAAAGTTTAAATTTATTTGAAAAAAATATTTCACAAAATCTTAGGGTGTTACATTACTTATCTTATTTTCTATTTATTATCCAATAGTAATATTTGGAAATCTTATTGGTTGAGTTTCTAACTAATGTTCCATTCTTCATTTTAGAGAATAATGTTTTATTAGTTTCTCTATCTTATTTTTGTGCTTTATACTACATGGATTAATTATAAGAAGAGAAATTCCATTGATAAAATTATGGGTCATTATATTATTCCCCCATTAAGAAATTTCTCCCTTAAAATTTAATTTTATATACTAAGGTGAAAACATGTGAGGGTACTTATGTTTTATGGATTCCTCCATTTCCCATGTCACCACCTTGTATTTATGGTTCTTCTATAGTACTTTTAGCAGGCAAGTGGTCTTATTGCATAGAACATTATCTCAATAGTCCAAGATTATCACCGGCTCCTCCTAATAAGTGATAGCATTTTCCAGTTATACCACCTCTAAATTTAGTACATTTGAGGGATCTAGTATATACTTCCTCAAGAGGTATAAATGGAAGAAACCATTTACTTGAGACATGGTTGGTGGAAGTGATATCTAATATTCCATAGTTCCAATGTGATCAAGAATCTCAAAGGGTTCAATTTAAATGGGACTTAGCTTTACATTCTTCCCAAATATAATCACTTTATTCAATGGAGATATGTGGATGAATACCTTATTTTTAGCCTCAAACTCTAGGCCCTATCAATGATTGTATGTATAGCTCTTATGTCAAATTTTTTCATCCTTAATGTGTTTATGAATGGTTTTAAACTTTATTACCATTTCCTCAACCATTTAAAGTCCCATCATCCTTTGTTCACCAACTTCATCCTAACATATAGGTGTTCAATATATCTTCCCATAAATGGATTCATAAGGAGATATTTGTATTCTCCAGTGGAAACTATTTTTGTAAGATAACTCAACTAGAGGAAGATGTTAGTCACATCCTCCTTTTACGTCCATAAAGCATGATCTCAACATGCCTCCTAGTGTGTGGATAGTATTCTTGAACTAACCATCAATCAAGGGTTGATAATTTATACTGAAGTTCAGATCAATATTTATAGAATGTTAGAGAATCTTTCAGAACTTGGGGTTTATCACATATCATGATTAGATTCAATCAATAATGGTACTCTATGTAAACTCACAACTTCTCTGATGTATATCCTTGCATTCTAATCGAGTTATAATTACTCTTGAGTTGTAATGAAGTCATTAGTATTTATAAGATGATCTAAAACAACCCATATAATATTATTTCCTATTGATGTATTTGGAAGACCACTAAAAAATTATATGGTGATGTTTTCCCATTTTCATATAGGCATGTTTAATGGATGGATCACCCCATTTAAATTTTACTTTTAGTCTTCACTTGAGGGTATAACAAGAACTTTTATGTATATCCTTCTATATCCTTTATCATATTTACCCACCAATAATACCCTCATAGATCTCGATAAATCTTCATTCTCCCAATGTTTATGGAGAAGATTGATCTTTTTTGCATCAATAAAAATATCTTTCTCTATCTTAGTATTTGATGGTACACATAGTCATGAACCAAATCTTATGACCCCATCCTCATAAATTTTGACCTCTAAGTATTTTCTATTTCTGATTGTTTCCCCTTCTTTCAAGTTTACACATCATCTATTTTAGAATTCTTTACCTTATCTAAAAAAGAATTTTATAAAATCTCTTGAGAAAATAATGATGATTTTACTTCCTTTATCATTCCAATGTATATATTTTTCTAGTATAAGAATATTAGATCCTTCTCAATTCTCATCATTGATAAAGTGATATGATCCTTTCTATTTAGAGCATCAATTACTTTATTCACTTTACCCTGATGGTACTGGATTAAGAATTCATAATCCTTGATGAGATCTAACAATATTCACTAGAGTGCATTAAAATAATTATATGTTAATATATATTTGAGGATCTTGTGAGAATTATATATCTCACACTTCTTACCATAGAGATATTTCCATAAAAGTTTCAATATGAAGATCATATCATCCATCTTCATATCTTACATGGGATAGTTTTTCTAATAAACTCTTTAATTCCTTGAGGCGTAGGCTATCACTTTATAATTTTTCTTTATTATATAGCCTAAATCTTGATTTGATGCATTGATTTATACAATAAAGAGTTCCCCATATGTGGGTGGTGTAAGTAATGGTCTAATGATAAGCCTCTTTTTCAACTCTTTGAAGCAGTAATTGCATTCACTGGTCCAAAAAAAGATTACTCTATTTTGATTTATCCTGGTTATTGGGTTTCATAATCATGAGATGTTCCACAAAAATATTAGGCAATACCTAGATAGACCAAGTAAAATATGGATCTCCATTAAAGATATTGGTCTGGAACACTCCTCAATTGAAATTTTCTTAGAAGGGTGTATTGATTTCCATTTTTTGGTGATAACATTCCCTAAGAATGATACTTACTCTATCCATACCTCACATTTACTATAATTTACATATATTTTATCCCTTTTCAAAGTATTTAGAACAACATCCAAATAATCCTCATTCTCCTCCTTTCTCTTTGAGTATATAACAATAAAAGATATAAATACTACAAAAAATTTATTGAGCTAATCTCTAAAGAAATTATTCTTTAGGTATATGAAAATTACAGGAGCATTAGTAATCTATAAGGGCATCACTATGAACTCATAGTTTCCATACCTCATTAGAAAGGTAGTCTTGGGAATATATTCTTTATTCTCCTATTATTGGTTATATCCCAACCGAAGCTTCAACTTAGATAAATACTTGGCCGCATATAGTTGATCGAACAATTCATCTATCTGCTATAGTTTATAGTTGTTATTTATTGTGATTTTATTGAGATCATGATAATAAATTAATAGACACAATTATTTGTCCTTATTTTTGATGAAGAGGACCATCATACCCCTGGTGAAGAACTTTGGCATATAAAACCCCTATCCAGATTCTCTTGTAACTGATTCTCCAGCTCTTATAACTCCATGGTGGTTCTCCTGTAAGGAGTGTTTGATATGGGTAGAGGTATAAGTATAAGTTCAATTGATAACTCAAAATATCGTTTGGGATTAAGGCCACAAAATTCTTCAAGGAACAGATCATTGTAGTCCCTCACAATGGTAATGTCTTCAAGAATGATCCTCTATTTTGTCTCAATAATTTTATCTAGATATTATTAATCATAAAGAAGTAATATAAATTCTTAAAAAGAATATTACAAAGTATATACATCCTTCTCCTTACATTTTTACAGAATTGGAGGATGACACAAGATGTGAATATTGATCTCTCTATGTCAACAATTTATGTTATATTTATATGAAGATATCCAATCCATTCCGAATATATCTTCAAACTCCCCTAAAGGAAGTTAGATGAGATTTTCTAGGAGGTTCATTCCACAAACATTGACCAAAGAGGAATTATATACTTTAGATGCAATAATTACACTATTTAACATTTTCATGGATAACTCAACCACCATATTTTGAGGTGGTATTTGAATAGTTACACTAATAATGAAATATATGAAAGAATGAGTAGAACCAGAATAAAAAAGTATGTTATTTATTTTTGAATGTAGAACTAGTGTATCTGTCACCGCATCATTGTTGGGATCCAGCTTCATACTATTTATAGAATATTTCCTTCTTTTTCTACCTTGGAGTTTTTTATATTTGATTGTCTCTAACAATAATTGGCTTAGGGAATTGGCTCACGTAATGCACGTGTTACTTTTTAGTTGAGACACTGTATTGCATATTGAGTGTTGATTTTAACCTTCCTTTATTCATCCACATTATTGGGCTTATTCATATCCCTTCAACAATGGTTATCCTGATTCCCCTATTTCCCACATTTTAAGCATATCCCGATTCCATTTATATAGTTCTCAGTATGCATCATCCCACACTTTTGGCATGTGGGATGATGAATTTTCTTTCCTATGTAGGATTTATCTATTGATCCTCCCATATTAAACTCTATTTTCCATGTTTTGTCTCAAATACCACAAGATCACTTAGAATCATCAGTATCTATATCAACCTTAAGTATAGTGACTTAGTCTTAACATACCTAGATATTACATCATTTAAGATGAATATTCAGCAAATTAAAAAAGTACATGCTTGAGGATGGTAATGGTTTAGTGTCTTTGGACACATGGAACTCAATATTCTAACTTGATGAAAGATCATAAATTTTTCCCATAAAGATATTAAAATTTATTATTCCTCATAGGAATATCCTATCTAAAACATTTTTCATAACCCAGAGAAGGAAACATAATAAAGGGTGACCTTAGATTCTCAGTAAAGGTAAACATAAGAGATATAAATCTATGAACATATAAAAGCATAAGATAAGAATAAGGGTATCTGATAATGAATAAAAGATTCTAAAGTTCATACCTATCTTTTCAAATATCATAAACACGAGTCATGGTATAAAAATTTATCATTTTAGAAAACATGAGCCATAAGGGTAATAAAGCTTCATAAATCAATCATGATCCATAATATCATTTCATAAAGGTGTGTCACCATCATAACTATAGAAAAAAATTTCATGTGTCATGCTTAAATTGCAAGACTATCAACATAGTGAATCAGGATACACTTATTTACCATAGTTTATCATAACTCACCTATTACCCATTGCGAACTAGGACACACATATTTCCCATTCTTGATAAATCCCATCGACTTGTTTCCCATTTTATCTCATGAGATATAATTCATTACCTAGTGCATTGGAGGGAGATATAGGTCCCACCCATCACATTATGAAATCATATATATTTTTTCCAAAATGTAATGCAACATTCAAAATATCATAACCCATAAAACAATATGGGTTTTATAAGCATTTTATTATGGTGTTACCCATGTAAGAGACATGGGTTTCATAAATATCATTCCATAAAAACAGAAACCATTAAAAGAAATAATATGAATGATAACCTTGGATAATATCCCTAGTAAGGCATGCGTAACACCAACTTAAGTAATATTGGATGGAAAATGATTTTAAAAAATTATTTAAAACATTTCTTGAAAAAATACCCTTTCCATGTTGAAAAAAACATTTTAAAACATAAAACATTTTGAAAACCTTTTTCTTTGAAAATAACATTGAAAACTAATAAAGGAAGCTTGAAAATATTTAAAAATATTATTCTATGAAAATATCATGAAAAAACATAGTAAAAGAAAATTCATGACATTTCTTGAGAGATGGACCATAATATTTAATCAATTGAAGTGTATTCATAAATAATCCTAATACATGATGAGATTGTAGTAATAAATCCTTACCAGTTTAGTAAGTTTTAATTATAGTACCCATGAGAAAAAAAATGATACGAAGTCAAAAATATCATGAAAAAAGTGATTTATGATATATCATATCAAAGGGGTAGTATATACACCTCATAAAATAATATAGGTGTATAATATAACATGTGTCTCAAAGTAGGAAAATTGAGACATAATTTCCTTACCACTTTGGTATTGATTTAACTATAAATAACATGAAAAAGAGATCCTAAAATATTTATTTAATTATAAATAATTATATATATAATAATCATAAATTCATCCATAGCACATAGAAGAAATAGGCGGTGGACATGGCTTGTGGCTTAAATAAAATAAATGTGTGATGATAATCCATTACCTTAAGTATTAAATTCCTTCATACAAGTTAGAACCTCCTCTATAATAAATATAAATTCATTATAAATCTACCATATAACCATATTCATATATATAATACCATTTATGATTTACTAATGACTTTATATTACTCGTTTATTAATAATTCCACATTAAAGTTATGTTTGGGGTAATAACCTCTTTGTTTTTCTTATATGTTTTGACTTGTTATTATTATACCTCATACGTAGATAATGATTTTATGAACTAAAGAATTATTAACATGATATAAATATCATATATTTTAATTATATATCTATTTATGGTGATTCAAAAGTTAGAGGTTGAAAATAAAATACACTATTTATAGAGACGATATGTCGTACGTACGTATGAATGTTTCTTCCATTTTATTATTGGATTAAAAGAAATAAAATTATATGATATATTATCATTAAAAAATAGTTTTTATGTCATATATATCCCATATTTTTATTAAAACCATCCTTAATACATTCCATGTAAATTTTAAATGAATCACATCACTTTGTGAGACGGTAGTCCGCCACACACATGAATGACGTGATCATATTCCCAAAAAATGGAAAGAATGAAGTTATGTGTGATATAAAAATTAAATATTAATAATGAAATCCTAAAAATAAAATATATCATATATAAAATATAAATCCATCATTATTTATATCTTTTAATGGAGGTAATGGAAGAACGGACAACATCGGTTCGCGAGGCGGTAGTGTGTTGTACAGACGAATGATGATTGCGTATCTCATTTGATGGAAGTGTGTAAAGTTGTAGGTCATAAACTTAACATAAAAATATATAAGTATATTTAAGATACTATGGTTATTATATAAACATGATATAAAAATAATTGAAAGGGATTAAGGAAAAAAAACATTTGTTGATGAACATTACCTCTTCCTCGAGTATATCCTTTTGGTTTTCACCAAAGGAATTCTTTGGTTGGATTTCTACCTAATGAAATTATTATAGTATAAAGGTAAAAAAGTTATAAGGATATATTTTTATGTTTTTTATAAAGAAAATATGTTTTTATTTGTGATTAAAATAAAATAAGAGGCTCCCTTTTATAAGAGAGGGGATGGACACTTTTGGAATCTCTCAACAGATTAAATTATAATAAATTAATTTTCTATCAAAATACCCCCAAATTTCCATGTACTAGAATATAATATTATATAGGGTTTTAATTCAATAAACCAATAGATCTTAGACAAGTTTTGGTATGATTTTAAACCTTATCATTTTGATTAACACTTAGTTAACCTATTTTATTTTTAACCATTGTAACACATTTTTCAATATTAAAAGGTTGTTATTTTAACTTATAAAGTGTAAATTGGAACATAAATGGAAAATTTATTACATTTTATACCATATATGAACCATTTTTCCTTATTTAATACTTATTGAATTTTAAATAATTTAATAACATATTACATTCATGAAATATCATTAGTGTAAATTTTTACACTATTCATTACTTTGACTTTAAGAAAATATTAAAAACAAGATATATTTGAACTAAATATTTTAATATAACCATAATAAGTCATATTACTCTATAAAATTCATGTATCACATTAATTAATTCAAATTATATTTCATTTAATATTTTTAAAATCATTTATTAGATTGTTTCATTAACTGAATAATTATTGTATCATTATTATGCAATTTGTTATGGCACTTATTTCTTCACTAAAAAAAATAAATAAATTACCATGATGAATATAAATATTTTATATTTTAAAAACTATTTATGATCGAAGATATATTTTGGATGACCACATATTAAAAATATTATACTTATTAAAAACTTTAGTTTGACAAGTTTGACTTTCCTTAAATTAAAATACTGCAAGGGAAGTCATCCAAGTGGCTCCAAGAGGTCATAAATATAAAAAATGATGATTTGTGTCAAAAATTACTCATAAAATAAATTTGGGACAAGTGTTAAGGTAATTTAATAATATTTATAATATTATTTTTATCCTTAATTACCCGATTTACCTTTAACTGTGGTAATAAAATTACTTACTTTACTATTCATATTATCCAAAAATAAAAGATAAAAATGTAAAAAAATTTGATCCAATGATTAAAAATAAGAAATACATTTTTTTTAATTTCAAAACATAGAGGTGGATAAAATTAATTTAAAATTAATCTCGTAGATGGGCGATGAAGGCGTGTTATTAAAGTAAAAATGTTTAAAAGTATTATATGTTTTTATATCGAAATTAAATATAAAAATGATTCCAATGACCTAAATTTAATTAATGTATTTGTAATTTAGATATTATGACATTATATTTTTTTTAAATATAATTTAAATTATATATTTTTAGATGAAAGGGCAGTTTTCAATTAAAATCCAATATTCTCACTATTCATCAAAAAAATGAATCTTCATAGAAAAAATATAAAAAATTCACCATAAGTTAATTTTGATATTTATAAATAAAAAGATAGTTTAATTTTTTTTCAAATAAAATGTATAAAATTTTCAAAATTTAGTTTAAAAAAGTCTTCCATTAAATGACAGCAAAATTACCTTTTAGAAAAATATAGTTTTTTATGCTTAAAATATGATTTATTATTATTTTAGGACTATAAAAAATATTGGACGAATTAAATAACATTTCATTGAATATATAACATATAAATATAAATATTATTGTTCAATAATAGTGATTAATTTAATTTTTTACTATAAAACACCTTTTTTGTAATAAAAATAGTTTTTTCATAAAAACATACACTTTATTTTCAATTGGTTTTTTTCTTAATTTATAATTAATTAGTAACCCAAGAATTAATTTCATAATTCAATTAATCCTATTAATTCTCACCATTCTAATGGTTAGGTTATAACTATCCTAGTATATTGTTTTTTGGTAAAACGCATTCTTGTGTATAACACAAGCTATCAGAGGAACTCATTGTTGTGTATAACACAATGAAAAAATATTCTTGCATGTACCATAAAACAAACACTATTTTCCATGTTGAGGAAGCTTCTGAATAAGTTAATCTTGTCTTGGTGTAGTGTAAAATTAAATCCTTAAAATAATTTTAATTTATTTGAAGAAAATAATTCATAAAAACTTGGGGTGTTAAATTTTACACCCTTAAATGAATTTCACCCTCAAAATTCATCTGGGCCATCAAAGATTTAATACATGAAAGTTATTTTCATAGAAACCCACATTGTAAAATTGAATACTAAAAAATAATTTAAAAAGGTAAATTTGGAATCTTAATGGTTACCCAAAGTAACTCATAACTAAGTTTCCACATAGAATAATATAGGAGGAGAGTGAAGACATGGACATATAAGACGAAAATATCTCTCAAATAATGATGGAGAGTGATGGAGAACATTGATCACCAGAAAATGGGTAATCCAAAGAAATTTAATGATCGCAAAACCATAAATCTGTGATGATCTAAGGAGACATTTGATTCAATATAATTGAATATACTAGGATAACATTTTTGTTTGAAGATAATTTTCCTAATGTCAAAGAATTTTCATAAGAAGATATAATTTTTTGATTTAATTCCATTTTATAAGCACATTCTCATCCATCAGTTGTGCCTTTATTAAATTTCCCTTCATATTTTACTCCAAGAAAGTAAGGTGAATTTTTTATTTCTAAAACACTAATGGATCATAAATTACATTAATAGAAAGATAATTCATTCCATTTATCTTTAGTTATCATCAAAATAAATGGTTAGCGTAACTTATCCAATATGCACAAATCTTTATATTGTGAAACATTAATCTATAATACCTCATTTAAAGGAAAAAAATAAACCTTTTCATAAATGGTTAACCTTTTTACCCTTCCAAAATATGGAAATACAAAATTTAATAAATAAGGACACTAAATTTCTCAAAATAATCTTAACATTAATCCCCTATATATCATAATGTACCTCTTTATTTTTCAATACCAAACATGTAAATTATTTCATCACATATTCTCTTAAAACTTGTTATTAACTTTAATTACCCCAAATCATTATTGAGAACAAGAATGATTCCTCATTCTTTATACATATTATTTTATATATTCTTTAAATCAAAATATTCTATAAAATCCATCCATAATAGCACAAACCACTTTTTCAACAAGTTCATTATCAGTTAAGAGGTTAAAAATACTATCAAATTTATTTTATTATTATCCAACATCTGTTTATCCGAACTAAATTTTTTCCCAACATAAAGAAAAATTTAGTGTTACCTTCCCCTAATAATTTTGTTACATAAAATATATCATTTTATTTAAATCACTTTTCTTAGTCATCAGTAACATTAAACATATTCTTTTAAATCCTTAATAAAAAAACTTACACTAAAAAATTCTTATATATTTCACATTTCATAACTATTGAATCCAAATGCATAAATACTTCAATCCATCCACTTCAATGATTTTCATGGAGTAGGCCCTTTCATGGTCTATAAGTAAATTCTTTGGTTAGGTCATTGAGCTGGGTAATTCTCATGTTCTCCATAGATAAAAAATTGAACTCTTTTGAAATTTTCACACTATAACCCTTTTTTCCAAATAGATAACATCTTAACATCTATTTGGAATATTCCTTCAGGTTTTTAATCAAACATTATTTACATGTATAAATATGATTATTATTTTTTCTATGTTTATTACCACATGAACATTTATAAAGGTTAATCTTACTCTTATTTAATGTGTCAAGAGTCTCCCTAAAGTTCATGTTGTTTATCATATATCACAATTTCTTATTATGAATAATCATGAAATATTTTACTCTAGTCCTTATCCCATTTGAATTATCATTAGATTTTTTTGTCACACTTATAATTAACACAGTACCATATGGTTCCATCTATCAAATAAAACCAAAATCATAGTGTGAGAAGTACTAATCATAATGGGGAACCACATAATCATGAAAAATAAATTATAGGAAATATAAATCATGGAAGGTTCATTAATCCTTGAAACCTTAGGTTTATGATAGGCAATTCATAGTCATCTTCTACTTAAATCCTTCTTGATGGCTCGTAAAGATTTTGTGAATCACCAAAGCATATTCACCAAGAGTTTCAAACCATGTTTGAATCAAGGACCATTAGCATGAACTAGTTCTCGATCAATTATAGATCAATACGGTGTTTTTGAGGTTATTACCCCTAGGTACATCTAATCGAGATCCATGTCTAGTTATATTATCCAGAAAGGGATGTGTTTCTATGAAACCAATTTCTCTATCCTTTGCCAAAATTCAAGGAAAGTTTCCCATAATTTTACTCATCCTTAGAATTATCCTTAGATACATCCCTAGCAATATTCTCATAAATATCTATAAGGATATCACTAATGTTTTCTCATTTGAGTTTCCAAATTTTGACTAAAAATTTACATTTATACGAGCTATAATAACCCAATATTAACTTATATGGATATTACATCATTTTAGATGAATATTAAACACATTATAAAAGTACATTCCTGATGACCATAATTTTTTAGTGTCTTAGGAAATACGGAATATAATATTATAACATGGTGGAAGATATTAAATATTCCCTGCAAAGATAATCCCATTTAGTACTCCTTATAGAAATATACTATATAGAACTTTCTTCATAACCTGGGGAAGGACAAATAAGAAAGGGTAAGCTATGATAATAAATAAGGTTAATCATAAGAGATATAAATCTTTGAAAATATGAAAGAATAAGATAAGAATAATGGTATGTGATTATGAATCAAAACTTACAAAGTTTATACCCATCCTATAAAATATCATAAACATGAGTCATGTATAAAACTTTACCATTTTATAAAAAATGATCCATCAGGGTGAAAAATAATAAACAATCAATTCTAATCCATCAGATATTTTCATAAAGGTGTTGAAACATCATAAATATATAAATGCATGTAATTTTTCAAGTTTAACTACAAATACCATAAATATAGTGGATCAAGACACACCTATTTACCATAGTGGATCAGGATGAAATTGTTTCCCATTTTGGATCTAGATGCACCTATTTCCCATATTTTGATCAAGACCTTCAACTTGTTTCCCATTTTTATCTCATGAGATATACATCATTACAAAATGAATTTGAAGGAGATATAGGTCCCAAACATCACATTATGAAATAATACATACATGTTCAACTATATAAAAAATTTTATGATATCATAACCCATAAAAATATATGAGTTTCATAAGAATTTTCTTATGGTATAACCCATGTAAGATAAATGATTTTCATAAACATCATGATATCAAAATTTAAACCATTCAGATAAATAATATGAATGGTTCCCTTGGATAATATCCCCAGAAAGGAATGAGTAACACCAATAGATGTTATCTTATATGATTTTCTTGAAACATTATTTAAAACATTTCTTGGGGAAAATGTCCTTTTTGATTTGAAAAACAAATTTTAAAACATAATATATTTTAAAAAACTTTTTAGTTAAAAATAACTTTGAAAAATAACAAAGTAATATTAAAAACATTATAGAAATATTTTTATATGAAAATATAATGAATAAAAAGAGGATAATAAAATTCATAAGATATATTGATAGATGGATCATAAGATTTCATCAATGTAAGCATATTCATAAATAATCCCAATACACAATGGGATTGCATCAATAAAATATTAACACTTTGGTGACTTTGAATCATAATAATGATGAGGTAATAACATTACATTAAGATTATAATATTAAGAAAATAATTATATTCATGATATAACATGTCAAATGGGAATTATATACACCTCGTAAAAGAATAAAGGTGTATAACATGACATGTTTCTGAAAGAAGCATTATTGAGACAAAAGTTTCTTAACGTTTTGGTAACATTTTAACCATAAACCCAATGGAATATAGATACTAAAATAGTTATTTGAATCCTAATAATTCTTAATATAATAATAATAAAATAAAACCATCAGTAGTATAAACACCACATATAATAAATTCATGATGAACATGACTTCTATTTTATGGAAAATAAAAGTGAGATGAGAATCCCTTACCTTAAGTATTAACTTCATTTGTACACATTAAAAATTCATGTATAATAAATATAATTTCACTATAAATATAACATAGATCTAAATTCATATATATAATACCACATATTATTTACTTATGACTTTATATTACTCATTTATTAACAATTACATGTTAATGTTATGTTTCGGGTAATAATCGCTTTATTTTTCATACATGTTTTGACATGTTATTCTAAGATCTCATACATAGATAATGATTTAATCATATATAGAATTATATCCATTCTATAAATATCATATATATTCAGTATATATTTATTTATGGTAATTCATAAAAGTTATAGATAGACAATAAAATACACAGTTCATGGAGACGGTAGTCCATACGTACGCATGAACACTTTTTTCATTTTCTTATGGAATTAAAAGAAATAAAATTATATGATAAATAATCATTAAAGAAAATATTTATGTCATATATATCACATATGTTTATTAAAACCAACCATAATAAATTCCATGTAAAGTGTTAATGAATCACATCACTTTGTGAGGTGATAGTCTGTCGTACATATGAATGACCTTATTGTATTCCCAAAAAATGGAAAGTATGAAGGTATTTCTGATATAAAAATTAAAAAGTAATAATAAAAACATAAAAACAATAAATATTATATATAAACTATAAATCTTTCACTATTCCCAACCATTAAAGGTGGTAATGGAAGAAGAAGTGATATCAGTTTATGAGGCGGTAGTCCCCCGTACACATGAACGATGATTGTGTATCCCATTTGATGGTAGTGTGTGAAGTTACAGGTCATAACCATAACATATAAGGATCTTAATATATTTAATATACTAATGTTATTATATAAATGTTATTTAAAAACAATTGAAGGGGATTATGGAGAAAATAAAACAAAAACATTCGTTGATGAACATTACCTCTTCTTCAGGTATTTCCTTTTAGTATGCACAAAAGGACTTCCTAGGTTGGATTTCTTCTAAAATGAAGGATTATAGGATGAAGGTAGATAATTTATTAGTATATATGGATAGTATTTTTCTAAAAAAATAGGTTTTGATGTTTTTTAAAAATAGAAGAATATGTTTCCTTTTATAAGAGATGGGATTGGCACTTTTGGAATTTCTTAAAAGATTAAATTATAATAAAATTATTTTCTATAAAGATACCACAAAATGACCATATATTATAAGATAAGATAATATAGGGTTATAATATTATAAAATAATATATTTTAGACATGTTTTTTTGTTATTTTAAACCTTATCAATTTGATTAACCCTTAGTTAACCTATTTTAATTTTAACAATAATAACACATTTTTTCTGTGTTAAAAGGTTGTAATTTTAATTTATAAAGTTTATATTGGACCATAAATGGAAAATTTAATATATTTTAGACCATATAATATCACAATTGTCCTTATTAATTATTTTTATGATTTTTCAATAATTTAATGAAATATTATTTATATAAAATATCATTAGTGTCAATTTTGACACACCTCATAACATTGACTTTTAGAAAATCAAGACAAAATGATATATTTAAAAAATATAATTTAATACACTCTTAATATTTCATATTCATATTTATGGATAAATTTAATTATTTTAAATTATATGTCATTTAATATTTCAAATATCCTTTATTTGATTGTTTTATTAATTGAACAATTACTCCATCATTGTTGTGTAATTTTTTAACGTACTTATTTATTAATTAAAAATTAATAATAAACTACCATGATGATGATAAATATTTTATATTTCAAAATATTTTTTATTGTCAAATATAGTTTTTTGATGACCACATATTAATAATTTTATACTTATTAAAAATATTAGTGTGATAAGTTTGACTTTTCCTAAACTAAAATACTATAACGGGATTAAAGTCATACAAGTGGATCCAAGAAGAAATAAATTTGAAAAGTTGATGGATTTTTGAGAAAATTACTGATAAAATAAAATAGGGAAAATTTTTAAGGTAATTGACTGATATTTATAATATTATTTATACCCTTAATTACGCAATTTATCTTTAATCGTTGTAACAAAATTACTCAATTTACTATTAATATTACCCAAAAATAAAAAGGGAAAAATTTAATAAATTTTGATACTATGATTCCAAATATAGAATCTATTTTTCAATATTAAAAACACATAATCTGAAAAAATTAATTTAAAATTAATCTTACAGATGGGGCGAGAAGGCATGTTTTTAAATTGAAAATATTCAAATATTTACTATGTGTTTGTATTTAAAGTCTACATAAAAAAGATTAAAATGAAATAAATTAGATTAATAGATGTATAATTGAACTATTTTAACTTTAAAACCAATTGAAAACAGAATTTAATATTATATATTAGTTAGATTAAAATTCATTTTTCAATTAATATCCTGTATTTTTCACTATTCATCAATAAATGAATCTTGTCATAAAAATACCAAAAATTCACCCAATAATAATTATGATATTACTATATCAAAAAATAAGTTTATTTGTTAAAATAAAATTTATTAAATTGAAAAAATTAAGTTTTAAAAACAGTCTTCCCTTAAAAAGTGACAAAACTTATTTTTAGAAAAATACAACTTTTTAATGCTAAAATTGGATTTGTTATTATTTTGTTCCTATAAAACTTATTGGATGAATTAAAAAAAAATAATTGAATATATAACATATAAATTTCATTATTATAATTCACTATTAGGGATTAATTTAATTTATTAATATTAAAAAACATTGTGGGAATGAAAATATTTTTTAATAAAAACACATCCTTTATTTTCAATTGGTCTTTATTTTCATTTATAATTAATTGGTAACCCAAGAATTAATTTCATAATTAATTTAATATTATTAATTCCTTCCATTCTAATGGAAGTTGATAAATATCATAGTATATTTTTGTTTTGTAAAACTCTATCTTGAGTGTAACATCAGTTATCTAATGAACTTATTTTTGTGTGTAATATAATGAAAAATTATTCTTTCAAGTACCTCAAGAAAAAATATGTTATATGTATAGTGAAATCTTGTGTATAAATAAATAATGAATTGGTGTAGCATGAAACTCAATCCATTTTTTAATTTTATTTTTTAAGAAAAAAATAATTCATAAAAACGTGTGGTGTTACATTATGTGAACAACAAACAATATATTCATAGTTTTCAATGTCTCAAATAACCAAGGATTTTTATAGACTCTGAAATAATACACTAAATAATTTATCCAACTTTCTTTCAGTGTGCACGAAAAGTTTAAGTGTGATCATTTAAGTCTTAGAAAGATTTCCTCACACCCCTCAATAGACTCATCTTCCTTTTGTTTCAGTATGAGAAACTCCCTCTGCATCTCAAAATAGAGAGTTCGGGGAAAATATTTATTGAAAAGTATTTTCTTAAACCCATACCATTTCCTGGAATAAATTTCTACATTAGAATTCATGTTCTTGATTAGCGTCCAAAATTTATTAGCTTCCCCATCAAAATGATAGACTGCCTATAAGACTTTCTCTTATTATGATTACTAGAGGATAAAGAATATATTCCCAATAGAGTTAATTCATCATTCCATGATGAGGGGATCGTAAGATCCATTAAATGTAGGAGTCCTTTTTTTATATAAAGGATTTAAAATAAAATTTATATTTCTTAAGAGATTGAGGGAATTCTACATGATTCATGATATTATTCATAACATGAGATAGTTGAGCCAGTACTTCCATAATGTTCTAAGTTCCCATTCCCATCAGGTTTGACATCTCATTAGGGAAATCATCACATTGTCTATCACATTGGTTATTGGAATTGGTTATCATATTTCCTAACAATAACTGAAAAAATAAAAATAAAAAGTAGGGGTTTGGATACTTAGCTAATGACTACATAAAATGATAACTATGAACTTAGAATAAATAACTGATAAATGAAAAGTATATCCAACCTTATGAGTCCCAAACTTTCAATATAGGTTATCCATGACAATTATTAATATATATAGACTTATCCCTAGGGTTACCACTAATGTTTTCTAGCCCTAATCCCAAAAATAACTATACCATGCTCTGATACCAATTATAGAGACCCAATCTTTTTACACATACTGTAAAATAAATTTCAATATAAATACCCATTATATAAAAACCAAGGATCAAAAAGTATAGTGTAATTGAAAAAATAGATAAATAATTAGAATAAATTAAACTAGAACAAAAACAATTTGTATTAATCTCCAAAATGAGCTCCTAACTCCCTTTGAGCTCCAAAAAATACATAGGATAACCTGGGGAATACATAGATAAAAGGGCTAAACTAAAAATCCTAGTAAGGGAATAAACATGGAAATGAAGTATAACACATGAGTCAGAAGGCATAACATGGTAACATAAAACGAATGGAACATGAATAAACACACGGAGTCATAACATATATAATATGGAACCATAAGATCATGGTAATATAGTAATATGACAACAACATATAACATGACATAAACTTTAGTCAAGGATAACTGTCATGACTATATCACATGGTGAAAATATTCCCATAATGGATTAGGTTTAATCCTTAACCCCATACAAAAAATCTCATGAGACTACAACATTACCCAATATATTGGAATTCTATCTGGGTGAAACCATCAAAACATGACCATGTAATTGTGTTCCACATAAAGAAATCAAATATAGATAATAAGCATAAGGGTTACCCATAGAAAGAAATGGGTTTTGTAATCATGCCATAAGTCCTAGCCCAAGGGCGTATCATAATAGTATCCATGAAATACGAGATTAAGTAATTATCATACATTAATAAAGTAAAAAATAGGAATATATCATGAATAATTATGTCCAACTAATGTGAAACATGAAAATAGAGTGGTTATGTAACTTTATAAATGTTCCTCTTAAGTACAGTTTTACGGAAAATGATAAAGAGTCTTTAAAGGTGATAAAAGAATAATTATTTAAAAAACCCATAAATTAAATAAAATAGTTTTTTCATGATAAAATGTGTGATTTTATAAATAATGGGTGGCTTAAAACATTTTATGGAGCATACTTGAAAATGTTAAGAAATAGAGAATTTCTCTTTAATCAAGTTATCTTATCGAGAGGAATTGAGAAGGTGACATTTTAAAAAATATATTTCCCCATCAAATAAATATTATATAAACTCATTATATATGTTTAGGACATATATACAGAATATATAAGTTTTATATGAGATAATTTAATAGATAAATTAAGGTAATGATAGAGAAAGTGTAACCTAAAAAAATAGGGAGGTCCAGAGAGTTCCCTTACCTTATGTCCAAATGTGTTCTTCATTTTAACTTAATATCCTAGATAATAAAATTAGATTCATTAATTAAATAATTTAGAACCTATTAAAAATATATAATATTTATTTTAAATTTATTTAATTCATTTATGGATATTTTGTAGATTTGTAATGTTCAATTTCATTGTTCTTGGAGTGTTCGTTTCTTGGTTTCATGCTCAGTTCACTTGTGTATAATTATGGAAGTTCTTGTAAAATGGGATTAATACTCTAGAAGTTAAATTAAATGGTATTAATTTAGTTCCATAAGTTTTAGTGGTCCCATATATCATTTTTTCTAACATGTGGATGATTCATTTAATAAAATGTTAATGATAAATGTTTAGTTTACTTTGGCAATTTTTCTGACCATCTCAAACTAGTTTCATTTTATTTAGTGTTATGGAAATATAAACTCTTCAGAATGTGAGAAAACATATAATATAAAAAATAAATTAATTTTAAACAATTATAAGTGAATTTAAAACTACCACGAAGGCATTAATGGAAAATGAAAACTCATCATCCACAAAGGCAGTTAACTGACATTTTATGGACAATGGTTTAATTTTTAATTGAATAAGGGGAAATGTGAAAAGGGGTGCAGAGATGATTTTAAATTATAAATATAAAATCATATTAGATAAATTATATCTATGTTTTTATTATAGGTTTAATGAAGGAGGCCAGGGGAAGGTAGAAGAAGAAAAGAAATTATAAGATGTAGTTTGTCAATGTTACCTTTTGAATATCTCCTGCTTGAAGGACACCTTAAGGAAAATGGAATTGGTATTTTGGTGAGACTAAAATAAATTTATCATGTGGAAGAGTGGGGAGGATAGGCTTCAGAATAGATTTGAAAATATTTTAGGCTTATAAGGTGTGAGGAGAAGGGGTGTTGAGTGGTGGGATTTATAAGGGTGGGGGGGGGGGATATTTTGGATTATTATATTCATTAGTTTATTATTTTGGCCCAAGAATTTTAATAGTATTGACTATTGTAACTATATATAGTAAATAGTGCATGTGATTTGTAAATAATTGGTTCTTACATCATCTATGACTCAAAAATTCATGTATTTGGCTTATAATATTAAATACCCTAAATTACTGTATTTCGCTATTCACCACAAAAATCAACTATTTTAGAAAAATTCCAAAAAAATAACCCTAAACATTTATCAACATATATATTTCAAAAACAGAATCTATTTTATGAAAATAGTTTTCTTAACATGAGAACATCAATTTTTAAATAAAATCCTCATTTATTCAAAAAAATAACAATTTTAATATTATAATCGATTTTATTACCCATCAAAAAATTACCTATAGTCTCATAAAATTATTTTATCATTATAATAAAACATAATATTATTTTATGAATCCATTTTATGAAAATAAATTTTCTTTTAAATAATTATATTCATTATAAAATAATAATTCAAACATTTATGTTTTACAAAAATTCTAACACTTAATTTATCATTTTAAAACATTTATTTACTTCTACCATGATATAAATATATATATATTTTTTTCATTTTATATGATAAATAAATATTATTTTATATTTCCATTGGTGAAGTTACTATTCAAACGATCATGTTACTATTATTAATAGCTATATTACAATTTTAACAGTCAGGTTACTATTACAATAGTCATATTTTTAACAGTCATATAGGTTCTTTAATTTCCATAAATACCACTTATTTCATTCATTATTTAGTCACTTATATTTTCTCTAAAGGTTAAAAATAAATTAATCTATAAAATGAATATTGTATTTCTAACATTATGTTTTATTTCTACAGCTTTGTTCGTGAGTGTGATCATTCTGCTGGATCGAGCATATCCAAATTTTCATAGATTAATTATCTTATTTTATATTTTTTTATCAAATTGTAATATTTTTAATTCTTACTAGTTTATTTTCTAACTAATTTATCATTCTTAATTTATGATAATAATTTTTTTTTGGTTTCACTATGTGATGTATGTTATTTATACTACAGGATATAATAATAATAAGGGAAATTACATTGATAAAATTCTAGGTCATTACACAAAGAATGTGGATCCATTACATTTAACAATATTTTATAATGTAAGGTCTACATAAACCCAATGGGTGTATATAGGATGTGAGTAAAAATCCCAATAGGATACTACCATGAATCTACATAATCCATTTCATAATTCAGAAATTTATCTCTAGTCTGAAATACAATTTGGAAAAACAATTCTTTTAATTACATTTATATAATGAAAATAAATACGAACCATTTATTTTATAAACCTACCCATAAATATGGAATAAGAATAAGAAAAGTATATATGAGTGTAAAAAAGTAATATATTAAGTATGTATAAAAAATTTAATATAATACTTATATAAAACATTCATTGAAAAATAAATAAAATAGGGATATATCCTCTAGTTGAGTAAAAAAGTAAGGGGGAAAACCTAGGACATAGTATATCAGAACATATTCTAGTCTATGGTGAACCTTTTAGACTCAAACCTCAACTTAACCTTATAACTACCTAAAGGTTATTTTGTATACCAACACTATGGGAAAATTATAAGGCTAAAAATCTAAATACTTGGGAAAATCATGAAGCTATCACATATCAACATTAGGGTGAAGCATTAATCTCTCATGTATCTTATGACTAATAAATATTCCCATGTGTGTCCAATCAGGAACTAGGTCTCATAGACAACTAACCATAATGTATAAAAAATAATCAATAAAACACTTAAAAGAAAAATCTTAACAAATAATAAACTTCTAAATCAAATAGTTATAAATACAAAAAAGTATTTATATAGAGAAATACATTTCAAAACCATAAAAACATCATTTATATATGAAAATAAACTTTCAAGATATCACTCGAAAATATAATTAAAATAAAAACGTCCTATAAAACAATTTAATTATAAATTTGTATGTATAAAACTATTTTTGGGGGTTAATATCATATATAATCCATTGAAAATACCAACTTTATCAAGCAAAAGTCTTGCTAACCTAGAGAAAAATTATAAATTGGTCCTCAATAATTTATTTAGAACATAATATAATATAGAAACACTTATAAAGACTCATGTACCAAATATATTTTAAATAAAAGGTAATTATTTAAAGACACTAAACTAAAATCTATTATAACCTTGTTTCCTTCCTCAAATAGAAAAATATTAGGGAAATAGTGATCCTCACAAACTCTAAGAACCAAAAAAATTAATTTCAAAACAACCATAACCAATATATTATCCACCATGGCCAACGAGGGTTATAGAAAAGAAGTAAAATAGATGTTTAGGGATATAGAAGAATATGAGAAGAAAAATTAAAAAGGAAATAATGGATTACCTTAGAGAAACTTTCTTGAATCAAAGAAGAGACACCATGGGAGATTGGGGTGAGAAAGGTGATTATCCCACATTGTGTGTGTGTTGTATTTTTCAGAAATGGTTGTTATTGGTTTTAATTGATTTAAATATTTTGAATAAGTTATAAATAAATTTCTATTGTAAAGTTTGGTTGAAGCATCCAAAATGATTAACAAATTCGATGTTTCTTGGATGAATGAATGAAGGATTAAGGAAGCAATCGAGTCTTATTATCTTAAAGAATTTCTTTTGAAGACCTTGAGTTTTACTTATGATGATTTTTAATTTTTTCTGAATGTATCAAAAAAAATCTTGATGTTCGGAGAATCATAATTTTAATCTTCCTTTTGGGTGTTTCCTTAATAATTTTTCTAAATCGAATAGATAGAGTTTCCATAAGAAGTTTGTAAAGATGAAAAAATGGAGATAAAACAGATGAATGAACAAAGAAAACTAAAATGAGAGGATCAAAATGAGTTGATAATAATAATATAATCATACTAAGATGATTATATGGAGTCCAGAGGATGAAGTCAAATTGAATAAGGTTTATTATTTAAACCATCAGATGGAGGATTCCGAACAATACTATCAGATTGAGCATCCAACATACAAACAAATATGAAGAGTCCATTATACAATCATATAGTCATTTATATGGTGAAGATAATTCCTAAAGCTGATTCTTGATGAGTATTTTTACATATCCAATTTACACATATAAATTTTGAGAATAGTTCATGTTCATAGTAATATCAGGATGATATGAATGAATAGAATGAATATGACAACAATATGAACAATTTTTTTGACTGATTAAATTCATGACATATAATAGATAATTATAAAAAAAAATTAATCCATATGACTCTATGTGATGTGTTCTTCATTGATCAAATATCACAATTTTAGGAGGCTGTGATTCTTGATGAGAATTTTATTGAAGTAAAAAATAAATGAATGAGAACTTAATTAGCAAAGTTCAAGGGGGAAGATTGAGGAGTGACTTTGAAATGTATTTATTATGAATATAGTTAGTTACATCAGAACTTAGGTTCCCAAACATTTTGTGAATATATTTGAATTATGGTGGAATATTTGTATAAATTTCATCGGATGGACTTGTATAAAGAATAGAATGTGAAGTAAAGATGATGAAATGTGGTGTTGAAGAAGTTTTAGTCAAATAGAGAATATATATATTATATAAGCCTTTATAAGTTGAAACAATTTTATATAAAATCAGTAGATTGAGTGAAATTAATAGTGGTGGATTTGGGATAGAAATATTATACAAAAATATCATGTTACTCACAATATGAAGTTAGAAGTTCTAAAGGTTATTACAATATGAAGACATATATTCTAATCCATTTAAATAAGGACTATCATATGAAGGAAATTTGAATGGATTCAAGGAAGTGTAATATATGGAGAAGGATCCATCAGAAAAATGATAATTAGATAAATATTCATGATATTATCAGATGTATAATTCAATGATGTTGTACTAAAAATAATTTTCCATGAATGATGATCAGATAGAGGTAGCTGAGATATTCAAATATATTGCATCAGACAAAATTTTCCACTGGATTTCATTATAAAAAATGTTAGAAATACATCAAGTTGTGTTTTAAAAATTCATCTAGGAGAGTTTTATGAATAAATTAGATAGAAGTATTAGAGTAAATATCTAAGGGTTCAATGGATGGAAAAAAACTAACAAACATATATGGATCGAACATATAGAATAATTGACCCAAAATATTTTTCTTAATAAACTTTTAAAAGGAACATCAAATAGTTTAGTCATACAAAGAAGATAATTTTTTAGGGCATGGTGTTTTGAAAGACATTTTATTATTTCATATATATTTGTGAAATAACAATGGATGAAAATTCTTAGATGGGTGAAAATACAAAGAAGTTGTTCCAGATGGAGTGATTGAAGAATAATACAAAGTTTGTAAAGTTAGTTATTATGTTGAAATTGAGATAATAATTCAGTATTTCAATAATACAAATAGGGGATTGTGATTCTATAATGTTAATTAATTTCAAGGGTATTTTTTAATATAAAAAATTTTATATAAGAATTGGAAATTGAACTATAAAAAAAAAAATTGAATGAGACATTTGAAATTCAA
This sequence comes from Viscum album, assembly GCA_963277665.1. NCBI lineage: Eukaryota > Viridiplantae > Streptophyta > Magnoliopsida > Santalales > Viscaceae > Viscum > Viscum album. The sequence goes on from OY728152.1 coordinate 747,473,670, forward strand.
GATTAAGATGGGTGGGAAAATATATTTGGGTTATAATGGAAGTGAGCCAATAGAAAGCGTTTCAATAGTATGAGGAATATGTAGAATAGTGTTCACTTTTGGAGGAGAAAAATTTAAGAACAAATTTTCACTATAATAAATCATTATCCATCAAGCATGAGAGATATTCTCATTTGGGTCAATGTTTTGAGAGAAGAAGTTCTGGGCAGAGCATGGGGTATCATATGTAGCTAAATAATCGGATGAAACTAAGAACTGGATTAAGAAAGGAAGAAGGAAAACATTGGATATATAAGTTTTAAGAAAATAATGAAGAAAATAAAGAAGATATGAAATAAGAATTATTAGATAAAGTATCGCAAGATAATTCATCATCATAAGTACGAGATCATACAAGGATGTTGGATGGATAATCTTTAGATTAATGAAGAAGAATGAAGAAGAATAAGAAAAGGAACAAACATAGTACCCTCATATATAAAATCATGGGATAAACATCATTAGATAGATGGTTTTAGATGGAGGATTAAAAATATAATTTATGGATGGAGGAAGAATATTATGTAATGTATCTTCCCTATTATTATGCAAGTAACAAAGTGAAGAAGAATGAGGTGAAGAATCAAAAAGCACTATGACATCTAATAGAAATCTCATATTGTGGAATACATAGTTGGTGTTACAATGTACCTTAAGAATAAGGTGAATACTATATTTATATGTAGTATAAATTAATAGCGTGGAGCTATAAGTTTTAATTAGTCATCACCAGTCTAGGGTAGAATTATTATTTCCACTACCTCATAATTTTTTGGGAACCACACTTGGATAAGTTTTGATTTCTCTCAACACCACTATATTTGGTGTCTCATTAGAGTATAGAGTCTATGAACTAGTCATCATCATATTCAACAAGGATTGGCTACTCATATTGAGTAGTGAAACTTGTAAAAATATCATCTTCCATCATTTACTTTATTTAATACACATTCATGATATATATAAAAGAGAATAGGAAAATAAGTATCCTAACTTGTTTAAGAGGTAAAGGGGATAAAAATTTATAAATGATCAAAACGTTCCCAACATCGATTCACCCCCTTCAGTGTTGAGTATATCCCAAAGTGTTGCTTTTAGTGGTTATCAAAGAAAAGGTTCAAATCTGTTGGATTCTTTATGTAAAAGTGGTTCTCTTTTGAATATTTTAGTTTCTTTATTTTGGTGATAATTAATTTCACATTTTTTAATAATAAGTTATCTATGAGAAAATTCTATTTCTACTAAGAAATTTTTGAACAAGAAAAAGAAAGTGAAAAGAAAGATGAAGAAGGAATAACTATTGTCTAATAAAGAAGAAATATCAGTTTCTCCATGCCTTGTTATAAAAAAAATATGTCTTGAATAGTGAAGAACATGTGGATCAAGTTTCCACCTAGAAAAAGGATAAAATTCCTACTTCAATTATGTTTGGTGTTTATAAGGGATGGGAAACTTCTTGAATAAACTGTCCATAACAAGAAGATCCTAGCATAAGCGGTGATGCTGATCAATCTATAACTTTTCAAGATATATCAATTGATAGATCGAAAAGTATTCTATATCATGTTCCCAAATAAATAATATCTTTTTTTGAATCTTTAAAAAAATGTAGGAAGAGATCGCCTATCTAGAATAATAAGAATATAATATAGAGAAGGCTTTCCAAGAAAAAGTTCTAGCATGTATAAATCTATCCAGATTGTTTGGAGCTTTTTAACCAAGAAAGGTGGAGCTTAAAATGAGTTCCTAAAAATTTAATATCAAATAGATCATGGAATTTGAAGAGAAATATGGAGTTATGAAAACTTTGTAATAATATATCCATGCTCTTGACGAAAAATCAGAAAATAGCATTGATGTCAATGGTTTTTAATTAGAAGTGAAATCCAATAAGATCAAGAAACTTAACTCTTTGTTATTAAAAAATGTTAATTTATATAAAGGGGAAGTTTAAATAGTGAATAAGGTTTTTTAAGAGAAGATGGATATGATTTAAGATCACAAAAACCCAACAATATGAAATGAATATAATTGAAAGTTAAGCTGTCCAATCTTGAGAAGACACATATTTAAACTTTGGAAAAGAAAGACAGTTGTTGCTAATAAAAAATTTTCACTAGAGGATTGTAATGTTAAATAAATCCAATATGTGATAAGAATATCATGAACTCATCCAGTTATATATCTAAACCACTCATAAATAATGAGGTACCATACATACCATATTTTAATAATATTTCTAAACATGTTTACATGAATAGTGAATTTTGGAAAATATATATATACAAGTATGGATAAAGAAATAAGAGAAAGACTACCACCATGTCAAGGGTGGATAAGAAAAATAATATGGAATATGGTTCCCCAAGAAGATTCCATAACGTTATGATAAATACCCAAAAAAATCATAAATAATATATAAGAAAATCAAGGTTTGTGGTTCAATATTTCTACAATAATATATCTGGTCGTTGTGCATTAGAGTTTTAGTACCATACTATAAATGAAAAGTTACAAAGGGAGATTATTCCTATGTGGATGAATCCAAATAAAAAAAAGCAACATTAACAATTTAATAAAAATATTAAAACTTCCAATAGATTTTATATGTTTGAAAATACATATGATATTAGAAAAATGGTGAATAGAAGATTGGTTCATGATTATCTCAACCTGTATCAAAAGATAATAAGAGAAGAATACTAAAAAAGGTGGATAATAAAGAATAATGATACTTGGTAAGTAAGAAGAAAAATACTTCAAAATGAAATTATCCCAAGAATATATTAAGTAATAAAGGTGAGAAGATATTGGATTCTAAATCCAAGATGTTTAAGAAATGATCTATATAAAAAATAAAAAATAGGAAGAATGGAACTTATATGAAGTCATGTAGAATATCCAAACCTATTTACAGTTTTACTAATGATATGTTAGTAATTTGGTTGAAATTTTTGAGAATATGAGAAAAATATAGGAAGAACATGCTATGTCTAGTGTGCAGGTAAAATAAAAGGTTTTGAATGATGAAGCAGAAGTTCTATATATGCGGTGAAACATGGTTGGACATATTCTAAAATATTATTCTATAATAATTACATCAAAATAATAGTTCTTAATGAATATGAAAGTTGAAATAGGTGATATATGTGAATTGAAATATCTTAAAGAAATATGGTTCACAGATAATTAATGAATTTATAAGATCCATAATGCCTCAATTAGAATTTAATTTCATAAGTGTAAGTACGAAATCTGAAAGAAATGAGGAAACATGGTTTCGAAAACTATATAAACCCTTTTGTTCATATTAAGAAACAAGGAAGGTCAACTTTATTCCCTTAACCTTTTTTTCTTGTATTTATTCCCTCAAAATGGAGAATTTAATGTGAGGCATGTACTCATGGGGAGAAGATGAGTAGGAGAAATGGCTGCTATAATTTTTAGCCAAGATAAGAAATTTTCCATTTTAGAATGTTTCCCATGTTGGTTTACTAAATTTTTTTGAAGGGATCATCCTTGGTGAAAATGTGGGAATTTTCAAGTCTAGATACCCATTTGAGAAAATATCCATTTTGGTTAATTATCAACAAAAATATCCTAAATAATATCTATAAAATATATATTTTTTATTATGAAAATATTAATAAACTATTCATTGAGGTGTATACAATAAGAGAAAGTTTCAGATGATTCCAAAATCATTATTTTGGAAATTACCTAAAGTTAATGTCATTAGAAAATGTATATTGTTTTTTACATGTCCTTAGTTAGAAAAAAACCTTAACACAATAGGGGAGAAATTAAAATAATCAATGGAACCATAAAATTTGAAGTATGAAAGTGATCTAAGGCCACTTATCCTACTTATTTCATAAGAATGTTTTTTATCAATTTTTTTAAAGTGAGTGAAATAGTTTTTGGTTGATAATTTCTATAAAATTATCAAATATCATTTAATTATATTCATACTAGAATAAAAATGGAAAACCTGTGAATAAAATGTTATGAATTCTCATTCATGTGGTATCCAGTTCAGTTGGTAAGGGATATCTTTTTTTAATAAAATCCTATTGTTTACTACAAGCATGGATCACATATACATAGAGTAAAATTATGTATTTTAGTTTTCTTAAGAATGATTTTTACCTTTTTCCCATCATATTTTTATTTCTTATCAATAACGGTGGATAAAGTGAAATGAATGTTTGGAAAAGTAAAGGGGATAAAAGGAATATGGAGAATCATAAATTGAAATATTCATTTGGAAATTACTTTGAAGGTATTTCCAATTGATACATAGTGGATAGTATTTTAATTTTTTTTGTGAGTTTTATTTATTATCAATGGTTGTTATTGGTTTTCATTGATTTAAATATATTAAATAATTTATAAAAAACTTATTTCTATAAAGTTCAGTTGAAACATCAAATCTTATTAGCAATATTGATGTTTTTTAGATGATTTGATGAAAGAGTAAGAATGTACCCAAGTATTATTATCATAAGGAATTTATTTTAAACACATTGAGTTTTTATTTTGATTATTATTAGTATTTTATAAATGTCTCAGAAATATGCTTGATTTTTGGAGAATTATATTTTTTATCCTCATTTTAGAAGTTTCCTTAAGGAGTTCTCTATCAGAAGTTTTCTAAACCGAACAAAAAAAATTTCCTTATGATGTTTGGGAAGATGAATGGACCGTGATAAAATAGATGAAAAGATAATGGCCAATAGATTGTGGGGATCAAAAAGAGTTGATTATAAAATCCACAAATTTCTAAGATTATATTATGGAGTCTAACAAACAAAGTCAAACGGATGAAGGTTTCCAAGTTTCTCCATCAGAAAAAGGTTTCTAAACTGTTCCATCAAACAGAGTATCCAATGGCTGGAAAAAGGTGAAGAGTTCATTTCGAAATCATGTATCCATCTCAATAGTGACTATAATCATGAAACTAAATATTTTTTAGGTGTTTCACATAGAAAATTTCTACATAGACATTTTTAAAAGAGTTTATGTTCATATTAATATCAAACTGATGTGAAAAAATTTAATTGGTAAGGAGAGAAGAAGAAAAATTGATTGACCACTTATATTAAAAAATTACATCTTAAAAAGAATGATCAGACGAACATATATTAGTTGACCATAAGTGATGTGTTCTTCATTGATCAAATATATAAATTCCATGAAGGTGTGATTCTTGCTAATAGATTATTAAAATTAAAATGTTTATGAAGGAGAATATAATTAGCTATGTTCAAGGGGGATTGGGGAGTGATTATGAAATGTTTTTATTATTAAGATATTTAGTTGTGGTAGAACTTAGTTTCCCAAACATTGTGTATAGATTATTGAATTTTTGTATAATAGGTGTACAAATTCCATTGGAAATATTTGTACAAAGATCTAAATGTATAGTAAAGAAGTTACAATGTGGTTTTGAAGAAGTTATAAGAAGATATCGAATACTTTTTTGATAGAACTATTTAGAAGTTATAACAATGTTATAGAACATAAATGGATTGATTAAAATGGATGTTGGTAGATTTATTGATATATTACCTATATGAAAAGATTATGTTGCTCATTATATTAAATTGGATGTTTTAAATGGAGTTGTAGCATGAATGGATAGAATCTAGTCCATCAGATGACGAACTATCAGATGGATGGATATGGACAGATGCAAGGAAGTGAAATAGATAAAAAAACCTCCATAGAATGGTTGATCATCAGAAAAACAATCATGATTTCATCATATGGATGATTCAGAGACGTTTCACCAAACATAAGTTTCTATTCAATGTGATTTCATAGAGGTTACCGATGCTTCCAAAATAGATTTTATTAGAGAGAATTTTTCTTGTAATGTTATCAAACAAAATGTTATGAATACATAAGACTGAGTTTTACAAATTTATCTGATATTGTTTTATGAATCCATTAGACAGATGGAGTGTAGAAGATCTTAGAAGGTTCAATGGATGAAGGAAAACTAACAAAAATCTATGAATCCAATGGATAGAAGAATTTCCCCATGAAAGTATGCTGAATAAACTTTTAAAGGGATGATCGAACAACATAGTTATACAAAGAATTTAATAGGTCTGGGTAAGGTCTTATGAATGAATTCTGAATTTCTTCTATAGTGTTGTTAATGAACATCGAAATTTTTTTCCATATGGAGGAAAATATTACAAATTTATTTTAGATAGAATGTTCAAAGAACTCTACAAAGTTTGTAAAGTTAGTAATTATATGGATTTTGATATGATTGTTTAATGTTTCAATAATCAAGAAGGGAGTTTATTATTCTAAAAAGTTTGAGGAAGATTAAGGAAGTTTTTCAATATCTTGAAATCCATATAAGAATTATAAAGTGTTCCAGTGAAATAAAAAATGAGTGGGAAGTTCAAAGTTCAAGAATGAGTTGGGAAGGAAAATATATTTGGATTTCCATGGATGTGAAAATATATAAATTTTTACAATAGAATAAATAATGTGTGGAAAAATATTCCCATGTAGAAGAGCAAAATTGATGAAGAAGTTGTGTTTTAAGAATTTTTTCCCATAAAGCTTTAGGAATATTCTTATTTGGGTCTAATTTTAGAAAGAAGATATTATGAACAGAGAAAGGGGTACTGGAAGGATATAATAAATAGAATGAAACTAAGAACCATACAAAGAAAAGGAGAAGAGAACATCAGTTGGATAGGTTTCAGGAAAAGAAATAAGATAATAAAAAAGAAAATAAAGAATAATGATTAGATGAACTATTACTAGATGAATCAGTAATAGATGGACATGATCAAACAAATCTATCAGATGGAAAATCTATATATAAATAAATAAGGATGATAAAGAATAAGAAAAGTAAAGGATAGACTGCCCTTAAACATAACATCACTGAATGAACATCATCAAATTGATATATCAGAAGGACAGGGTCAGATAAAGGATTGAATAAATAGGTCAGGAAATAGGAAGAATAAAAAGTAAAGTTGCTTTCCTATTATTTTAAAAGCAACAAATTGAATAATAAGGAAGTTAAGAACAAAGTAGCATGGTGAAATCTAAAAAAGGTATTATCCAGTGGAAGACTTACTTGGGGTCTCAAAGTACCTTAATAATAAGGTGAAAACTATCTTAAGATGCTAGATAAAGAACCAATGAGGAGATTTAAGTAATATTAGGCCATCATGAGTCCAAGGAATAAGGATTTTCCACCCCTCTTAATGTTTAGGGAACCACACTTGGATAAGGATTATATTATTTCCACACCATTGTATTTGGTATCTCATTGTTTTGGAGAATTTTCGTATTGGTCGTCAACATGTACGGTGAAAACTAGATACTCTTATTGGGTACTAAACCTTTTAAAAATATCATGTTCCACCTTTTACTTAAATTCATACACTTTTACGCGATAATTAAAAGAGATTAATATAATCATGTTCCTAAAAGGTCTAATAGGTAAAGGGATAAAAAATTATAAAAGTTCAAAAATTTCCCTGCATTGATTCCCCCCTCTCAGTGTAGAATATATCCCAAATACTTCATTTCAAAAGGATACATTTTGGTTGGATTTAGGGTGTTTTAATGTGAGGGGGGGGATTGGGTTAAAATTGATAAGGTAATAAGAAGAATTTCATATTTTAATTTTTGGGCAAGTGGAATGGTTTGGAGGTTTGATTTTGGAATCTATATAGAAACCATTCAATAGATTCTAGATAATTTGTGTACCTATATAGTTTAAAAGAACTATTAGGGAAACCTTATGTCAACCATATATTCAACTCTAGAATTCCCTCACCATTTGTAAGGTTTAGGTTCATAGTTCTCACTAAACATACACTAACCGTGCACCGAATGATTCCCTATTTTTTTTGTTTTTAAACACAACACTCTCAAAATATACTAAAAATTAATAAAATAATCAAAATAAATATATAAAAGTGTTCATAGGGGGTTTCAATTCTTCCCACTACACCACATACTACCCTTAAAAATTTCTTAGCACCCTTTCTTAGAGAATACATGATGAAATTTATCCTTTTTCAAAGCCTCTTAATCCTAAGTCTCTTGGATATATTTACCTTGATTCCATTTCACAAAGAATAGAAGAATAAATTTCCCCAGTAACACTTTATTCTTATAATCAAGAATTTATATTGGCTACTTAATCGTAGTGGTACCAATTTCAAGATCCAAATATCCCCTATTCAACTACATGAGATGGGTCTGCATGACACTTCTTTAGTTGGGACACATGAAAAACATCATGAAAAATTACAATTAAGAATTTAAATATTTTTAGTATTCCACCTTTCCAAGATGACCCACTATTTTAAATGGAATCACATATCATGATATAAGTTTACCTTATTTACCAAATATATGATTCTCTAATCATGGATAGATTATTAGAAATAACTAAACACAAACACTTAACTCCAAGGGATGAATAACTCAGTCAAAATATTATATCTTTTTATTTTGATCCATCATCAATATTTTGTGGATAAGTTGAATATTATTCATCATCACCTAGATAATTCTCAATCCCACCAAGAAACACCCAACTAATGTTACCCAATAAATATGGGACCCTTATGGTTATATATTGAGTGATTTAAAGGGATAAATATTAATTGAGTCTTGATAAATATTATAAACTAAACAAATAAAATAGGCTTCAACCATGATCCACAAAAATCATGTATAAATTCAAAGAGCATGTATTTAAGAATCTAAATAACTCACTCAGTTTGACCCTCCATTTGTGGGTGATAATCCATGTTTAAATTCAATTGAGAACCCATTACTTCTTGGAGACCCTTCTAATATTAGTAAGTAAATTATGGGTCTTGTTCATAAATAATGGTTTATAGAACACCATGGATATTTACAATCACTTGGATATACCGGTTTCTATGATCTTCCAATTTGGTATCTACCTTTATATGATGAAAATGGGTAGATTTTGTGAAATTACAAATAATTTCCAAAATAGTATTATTTCCACTAGAAGATCAAGGATAACCAATGAAAAAAATATAAATATGCCTCATCCCATTTTCATAATAATATGGGAAGCAATTATAGAAACCCCATAGACTTATGATGATAATATGTTTAGTAGGTAAAGTAAGGAGACATAGGCTCTATAATTGTTTTAATCATCTCTAGGAACTAGTAGTATTGCCTAAAGATATAGAACATATTGGTGGATTTGAGGTTAACGAACCAACTAGAATGCTGACCCTCTTTAATTACAACTTTCATCAAAGATATAGGTACCAACAACCTATTACTGAAGAAAATGGTACCATCAGGAGACTGAAACCAATCACCCAAGTTATCTTAACTATTTAAAATTCCACTTACATGTTGAAAATCGAGGTCACCATCTTTCTATTTACAAATTTAATCACCTAAATAATGTATGAATTGAACACAACAAATAATATTGGATTACCTTATTATTTCCCATCCAAATACTTCTCATAAAATAGGCTTATAAAATGTTATTCATATTCAAATTATTTCACTTACTAATATGGAAACATCTATATTAAGGTTTCAGAAACTACATTACCATTCCAATTACTAAGGAAAATCAAAATAAAATGTTTCAATATACTCCATGAAACATATTTTTATAAGATTTATTTCCCTTTTAAAGAATATGTACATAAAACTCTTTTTATTAGTATATATTATAAGATTTTACCCTAAGGTATAATAGTTCCAAGTCTTAAATTTATTCATTCTTAAAACTAATTCTAGTTCATGGGTGGCCTATTTATTCTTGTGTGTATGAAAATAGCAAGAACTATATTCCACTAAATGGTCATGCTATTGTTTTTTCAGGTGAAACATGTATAGAAGCTTCAAAGGGTGATAAATTGAAGTTGAAAATATGACTTATAATTTTTCACACAGTCTAGGAAGTTAAATATTTATAATTTATAAGGTATGTGTTGACCTCACCTGTTTTGATAATCTCAATCATGTATTTATTTGTGTTGAAAATCCCAATTATGTCTTCATCCTCTATGATATTGTTAAGTATTGTTGATCTATACTTTAATTCTTTCCAATCTGTGATCAATCCAATAACATCCTTTTTAAATAGTCTTTGGAATATGTTAATCATCATTTATCCATGTTCATACAAGTTCTAAATTGATTCAAACACAATCGGATGTGTTCTGCCTAAAACAGATAAGTAATCTGCCTATAGCTACTGATAACGAGCTACCGGTAACCAGTCTACCGATAGACTTAGTCTACCGACAGACAGCTACCGATAGACTTAACGTAGAGCTACCGGTGTAAGTAAAAATAGCTACCGATACAAACGTAGAGCTACCGGTGTAAGTAAAAATAGCTACCAATGGAATAAGTCACCGATGGACGAAGCTACCGATAGACTCGCAGCCACCGACGCATGGAACTACCGATGCATGTACCCACCGACGCATGGAACTACCGATGCATGTACCTACCGACGCATGGAACTACCGATGCATGTACCTACCGACGCATAGAGCCACCGATAGAGTCAAAGCAACTAATGACTTCAAGCTACCGATGTTCAAGCTACCGATGTTCAAGCTACCGATGCTGATTACCTACCGATCACTCAACTCTCTGTTTGAATTTCTTTATTTCTTATATTTAATCTATCTAACGGTCATATCATACATTTTAATGATTTGTCAAATATCTGATAAAGGTTGTCGGATGTCAGGAACCCGTACCTCGTACCTGCTGAAAAGAAATCTTTTCTGTCCCCTGATGGGAGATAAATACGAGAAGACTACATACCAGAAAGATAGGAGATGCGAACGCGAACGTGTAAAACAAAACAAGAAGTGAACCAGAAAAGTGCGGTGCATCCATTATACCAAAAGCGACACAAGCACAAGAGGAACACAGAGAAGCACACAGAAAATCAAGCATACTCGAGGAGTGTTCTGTGCTTACAAGAAGAACTTCATCGACTACATTCTCACCACCTGTGAACCTGGAGCATACGACACTCTGTTTTTCAACAGAAACAAGAAGAGGACTCAGACTCACTTCTAATCGAATCCAAAGGAGTCCAGTGCTATACTGAAATCACCAGAACCATCTCTAAACTCTACATCTCTTGTTCTGTGATTTATTACCATTCATTTCGAGCAGTGTGTGTTATCTGCTATATCTAACACATACACTGTCTCCTGTACTCAAACTGAAGGATCTGTAAATCCTTACAAAACTCTTTCATTCTTTCTTTCCCACGAAGAACTGTGGTAGAGGTCGTGTGTGACCTGGACAACTGGTTGCTGTTGTACTGTTTCCCACGAAGAACAGTGGTAGAGGTCTTGGACCTGGACAGTTGTAAACTGTTGAAACCCCGATCCAGGGTGTGGATCATTTTTATATAAACTTTTGAGAGGACTAAGTCTCGGCTTGAGACTGAACCTCTTGGTTACATTGTTGTGCCATCTATTTCAAAGTTTTATTCCGCTGCTAATCACTTTAAAACCAATACTGTTTTTAAAGTTACTTTGATAATTAAATTAGCAAGTGTTTATGTTAAGTGTAGATTAGTAAGTTAGTTTCAAAAGATAATCACACACTCCTGTGTTGATTAACTGGGAATTAATCAATCCCTTGAGAACCTAACAGAATCTCTACATTAATATAAATTCACTACAGTTTAATTTATTATTTCATTTGGGGGTCTTCAAGACACTGCTTTTAAATATAGAAATTTTAATTGGTACTCAATTCACCCCCCCTCTTGAGTAAACCACTCCGACCAACACTTGGTATCAGAGGATCAAAATACTTTCTAAAAGTACTCTGCTTTTGAACTGTGATTTTAGTTGTATTTTAAAGTTCTTAAAATTTCTGTTATTTCTAAATTTTTATCTCTTTAAAATTTTCTCATCATGGACAATAGACTTGAGGGTGCTGCTACTAACCGGCCACCTTTCTTCAATGGAACTAATTATGCTCAGTGGAAACTGAAAATGAAAATCCATCTAGAAAGCATAGGTTTTGATATTTGGACTGCTATTGAATCAGAATACAAAATTCCTACTACTGCTAGATCTACTTGGGATGAACCTACAAAGACTGCCTACAATAACAACTGTAAAGCTATGAATGCCTTATACTGTGCTCTAGGAGATGAAGAGTTTAATAGAATTTCTGCATGTAAAACTGCATATGAAATTTGGGATACCTTAGCTGTTTCTCATGAAGGAACAACTAATGTTAAAGAAATGAGATTGAACACCTATACTATCAAGTATGATAATTTTAAAATGAAGCCTGACGAACCCATTTCTGACATGTATCTCAGGTTCAACGAAATTGTCAATACAATGATCTCACTGGGAAAGGATGTCTCATCGAAGGAACAAATTATGAGAATTCTGAGATGTCTACCTGATAGATGGAGAGGCACGTCTGTCTCAATCAGAGAATCCTGTGACATAGCAGCTCTACCTGTCAAGGAACTAATTGGCAAGCTGATGATGTATGAAGAAGAGCTTAAAGTGAACAAAGAGGAAGACAATGAACCTGCAAGAAAGTCTGTTGCTTTCAAATCCTCAACCTCAAAGAATAAGGACAAGGAAAAGCTTCAAGCTGTAGTTGAAAGTTCAAGCTGTGAAGACAGTGGAAGTGATTCTGACAGTGATGCTGAGATGGCTCACATTGCCAGAAGATTTAAGAAATTTTATAGGAAAAAGAAGTTCTTCAGAAAAACAAATTATAAGGGTAAGTATGATCACCAAGGCAAATGGAAAAGGGACTGGAAGAAGAATGACAAGTCAGATGATGTTGTCTGCTATGAGTGCAAGAGAAAAGGACACATTAAAGCCGACTGTCCAAAGATGAAATATAAAAAGAAATATGAATATAAGGACAATAAGTTTAAGAAAGCTATGAAGGCTACTTGGAGTGCTTCAGAAGACAGCACAAGTGAAGCTGAATCTTCAGACTCTGAAAGGAATCGAGGCAACATGTGCTTTATGGCAAACACTTCTGAGGTAACTGCTGAAACTCCTGCTTCAAAGTCATATTATTCTGGAGATGATTCTGAAGGTGATAACATGTCTAAATCTGAACTGTTTGAATACTGTGATATGCTGGAAGAGACATGTAATGAACTTAAGGATAAATACAAGTCATTAAAGAAACAGCATGCTCTCACCACTACAGTTAAAACCGAACTTACTATTGAAAAAGAGAAAAATGCTCAACTGTTAAAAGAAAATACAGAACTGAAACTGTCAAATGAGCAACTTAGAAAAGACTTAGAGAAGTTCACCAATGGCAAGAATACTCTAACACAGATGCTAGGAAAGCAAGTAGCACCTAAATATACTACTGGTATAGGATACCAACCTGGACAAAGGAAAATTGCTAAAACTAGATTCATTTCTAAATCTGGACAGAATGAAGGTAATTCTGGAACTTCATATGCTTCAACCAGTTATATACATAGCTATGGATCTAATAAAGTTTATCTTTCAAAGCATGTCAATTCTACAAATTATATGAGATCCATTAGACAGATATGGGTACCTAAAGTGTTATTGGCTAACCTGTCTAGACCCAAGAAGATCTGGGTACCAAAATCATCTCCCATCTAAATCTGTTTTGTAGGGAACTTGCTTAAAGAGCTCCTGTAAAGAGACATGGTATTTGGACAGTGGATGTTCAAGACATATGTCAGGAGACTTCTCTTGTTTCAAGAGTTTAATAAAAGTTGATGGAGGCTTTGTCACCTTTGGTGATAACTCAAAAGGGAAAATCATCGGCCTAGGCCAGATTGGTAACACTGATTCAATTTTGATTTCTAAAGTTTTATTTGTTGATGGCCTTAAATACAATTTATTAAGTATTTCTCAGTTATGTGATGATGGTTTTCATGTTAAATTTGAAAATGATTCTTGCAAAGTTTTTGATTCTAAGAATGTTTTGGTATTTTCTGCCTTAAGAAATGAAAATGTTTATGCTGTTAATCTGAATTCTTTAGCTAAGCAGAATATTAATTGTTTAAATGCTTTTCATAAAGAATCTTGGCTATGGCACAGAAGATTAGGACATTGCAACATTCACTCACTTAGAAAACTTTCTAGGAAAAACCTAGTTAGAGACCTACCTGAGTTAGAATTCCCAAATGATAGAGTGTGTAACCCCTGTCAAAAGGGAAAACAACACAAAGTTTCTTTTAAATCAAAGAAAGAAGTTTCAACTTCTCAACCACTTGAATTGGTTCACATGGATTTGTTTGGACCATCAAGAGTTTCTAGTTTAAATGGGAAGCACTATGTTTATGTTCTTGTAGATGACTTTTCTAGATATACTTGGGTATATTTTCTAGCTCACAAAAGTGAAGCTTGTTCTTACTTTGTTAAATACTCCAAGTCTGTAGAAAATCTTAGTGGACTCAAGATAAAGACCCTGAGAAGTGATCATGGTCGTGAGTTTGAAAATCAAGATTTTGAATCTTATTGCTCACACAATGGCTATACTCATAACTTCTCTGCCCCTAGAACACCCCAACAGAATGGTGTAGTAGAAAGAAGAAACCGAACTCTTCAAGAAATTGCTAGAACCATGCTCAATGAATATGACCTGCCTATTTATTTTTGGGCTGAAGCTGTAAATACAGCTTGTTATGTTATTAATAGAGTCTTGATTAGACCTGTTCTTAAGAAAACCCCTTATGAATTGTGGAACAATAGAAAGCCTAAGGTTAATTACTTTAAAGTTTTTGGTTGCAAAGTATTTATTCTGAATACTAAAGATAATCTGGATAAGTTTGCTTCCAAAAGTGACGAAGGAATTTTTCTGGGTTACTCTATTTCAAGTAAAGCCTATAGAGTATTCAATAAGAAAACCAAATGTGTGGAAGAATCTGTTCACATCAAGTTTGATGAAACTGATCCACATGAGCCTAAAACCTCTCTTGAAAACCTTGAAGAAGACTTATCTATTCTGGACCTTAATGATAAATCTAAAGAACCTGTTATAAAAGTATCCAGTTCTGGACTTTCTCCAGAATCTGCTTCTGTTGAACCCGAACCTATAGATGAACCTGAAATTTCTAGTCCTACCTTTACTAGATCAACGAGGATTCTAAAGAATCATCCTTTAGAAGCTGTTGTTGGTAATCTGGATAGAGGAACACAAACTAGAGCTTCTCTAAGAAACCAGGTTGAACATCAAGCCTTTCTTTCGCAGCTGGAACCCAAAAATATCAATGATGCTATCAATGATGAATTCTGGGTAATAGCTATGCAGGAAGAATTAAATCAGTTTGAAAGAAACAAAGTCTGGGAATTAGTTGACAGACCCAAGGACACTTTGACAATAGGCACAAAATGGGTGTTTAGAAATAAAGTAGATGAATCTGGAAATATAGTTAGAAATAAAGCTAGACTAGTTGCACAAGGATATAGTCAAGAAGAAGGCATAGACTATGAGGAAACTTTTGCACCTGTAGCTAGACTAGAAGCCATTAGGATCTTACTTGCATATGCTGCACATCTAGATTTCAAGTTATATCAAATGGATGTAAAAAGTGCATTTCTAAATGGTTTTATAATTGAAGATGTTTTTGTAGAACAACCACCTGGATTTGCTAACCCCCATTTTCCAAATCAAGTTTTTAAACTTTCTAAAGCCTTGTATGGTTTAAAACAAGCACCAAGAGCTTGGTATGATAGACTTAGCAATTTCCTTATTTCAAAAGGTTTTACTAAAGGGATTGCTGATCCAACTCTTTTCATTAAAAGAATTTCTAAAGATGTTTTAGTTGTACAAATATATGTTGATGATATTATTTTTGGATCTTCTAAACACGCTTTATGTACTGATTTTTCAAAAAGTATGCAAAATGAATTTGAAATGAGCTTAATGGGAGAGCTTAAGTACTTTCTTGGATTTCAAGTATTTCAAAATGAAAATGGTATTATTTTGAATCAAAGTAAATATACAAAGGATCTTTTAAAACGTTTTGGTCTGGATAGTATCAAGGAAAGTGAAACTCCTATGAGTACTACCTGTAAATTGGACACAGATGAAACTGGGAAACCAGTTGATCAAACAAATTACAGAGGTATGATTGGTAGTTTACTTTATCTTACTGCTAGTCGACCTGATATTATGTTTAGTGTGTGTATGTGTGCTAGATTTCAAGCTAACCCAAAAGAATCTCATTTGCTTGCTGTTAAAAGAATTTTTAAATATCTCAAACACACGGTTAACTTAGGTTTGTTTTACCCAAAAGGACAATCCTTTGAGTTAATGAGTTATTCAGATGCTGACTTTGCTGGTTGTAAGCTAGATAGAAAAAGCACATCAGGAACATGTCATTTGCTTGGAAAATCCTTAGTTTCCTGGTGTAGTAAGAAACAGAACTCGGTTGCATTATCTACTGCTGAAGCAGAATATATAGCTGCTGGTAGTTGCTGTGCACAAATTCTGTGGATGAAACACACTCTTTTGGACTATGGATACGTTTTTAAACATGTTTCAATCAACTGTGATAACACCAGTGCAATAAACATCTCTAAGAATCCTGTATCTCACTCTAGAACCAAACACATAGATATAAGACACCATTTCCTAAGAGATCACTATCAAAAAGGTGATATTTCTCTTGAATTTATTGGCACTGAACATCAATTGGCTGATATTTTCACTAAACCTTTAAGTTCGGATAGGCTAAGTTTCATAAGACATGAACTGGGAATGTTTAATCACAACCGGTGTGAAAATTCTCACCGATGTGAAAATCCTCACTGATGTGAAAATTCTCACCGATGTGAAAATCCTCACCGATGTAAGTTTCTCACCGACGTAAAAATTCTCACCGATGCACAACACTCACCGATTTTTTTTTTCCCACCGATGATTAACTCACACCGATGCAAAGTTTAAAGCTTCTGTCTGCCGCCAAGAATACGAATCGTTTTATTTTATTTTATTACTCTATTTTAATCGTTTATTTGGAATTCCTAAATGATAAAACTAAGTCTAAGCCACTTCTTACCTCACCGAGCTCAAAATCTCTCACCTTCGAACCTTAGCATCCAAATCGACCAAGAACCCTAAACCCGCGATGGCAAAAACCAAGCTTCCTATCGTCAGAGATGAAAGTGCAGAACCAAATGCCAAGAAGCAGAAGACACAGCTTAAAGCCAGTGTTAGTGAAGTCAAAACTAGATCGGGAAGGCGACCCGTGAATCCTCACTTGCAGAATAGAGATATAGTAATAGAGAAGGAACTGTGCGTGGAATGGCTACTGCCTAGCAAATCCTTAGTGCTCGAGATTCTGGAAGACCAGAAATGGATGGATTGTTTCTCGAATAACAATGGCCCATACTACCCGAAATTGGTAAAGCAGTTCTATGAGTCTGTAACCTTTGAGAAATCTGAGAATGAGAATCGGGTAAGCTCTTTTGTAAATGGAAAAGAGATGTCTTTTTCTTCAGTAGAGTGGGCTGAGAGTTTAAAAGTACCACATGAAGGTGTCTCTGGGTATGTGTCAAGAGCAATGCCACCTAGTAGTGACATTTTTGATTATGAGACCGCCTTACAAGAGCTGACTGGGAATGGAAATCAAAGGCAAGTGGTAGCTGCTGAAATGGATGGAGAGAATCGACTTCTTTTCAAATTTGTTCAGCATGTGTTAATACCGAGGAGAGGAGATTTTGCAAATCTGAGATATCAAGATATCTATCTTCTTCATTTGCTAAGACATGGTGTAAAAGTCAATCTGTGCAGATTGTTGATGCTTCAAATGGAAGACATGATTAGACCAAAGTCAAAGACCAATGCCTTGTTCTTTTCCAAGCTGATTTCAGTGATGATAAAAGTGAAAGAAATAGCTGAGTCTCAGGATGAGACAGTTGTAGTCAAGAACAATTTCTGCATCACCTCGACTGTTTGCAAGTATATGAAAATTAACTGGAACCCATGGAAGGGAGAATGGGTCAGTGATGATCAGAAAATCTATGATAGGTTTAATCCTGTGGATTATCCCTCAAGACCAAAGGATATGAGAGATCCGAGTCTAAGACCTGATGAAGAGGAACCTGCTTATAGTGATGAGACAGAAGAAGAAGAAGAAGAAGAAACTCCTATGGATGTTGGAGGAGATCCAGACTTGCCCCCAAGTCCTGTTGCAGAACTGGTTTATTCTAGGAAGGGAAAAGTAGAGGAAGTTTTGCCTACTTATGAGGAAGACCAGTCTGTACCTCACCAAGAAGAAGAGGCAAAGGAGAATGCAGTTGAATCGCCTGCTTCTGGTAGGTTAAGTATGAGTCCCTTAATTGGAAACTCAGCTATACCTGCTGCTGAAGAAGAAAGAGATAGAGAAGAAGCTGTACCTGTATCAGAAGATCTTCTAAATGCTGCACCTGTAGAACTTGTGGTAGAAGATTCTGATGAAGAACGGCCAGCAGAAAAGGCAGTTGTGATACATGAGAATGCACCCATTGAGGGGGAGCATCGTTCTGTGCTTGGGAATGTAACAGTAGCTGTTGAGATTGGAGACTGGGTAGAAGACCCAGGGTTTATAGTCTGTGGATTAGATTATCCAGATTCTGACAATGAGATGTCTGTGGATAGACCAAAGACCAATTATGATCTTGCTGCTGAGTTGTTGCCAGATGATGTGGTCAGATTTCATGATTTGACTAAGCTGAAAGAGGACCTCAAATCCAGTTTTGTTGAAGAAGTAAAGCTAATGGAAACCTCTCTTGCATCCTCAATTAATTCAATAATGACTACTTCGGTAGTTAATTTGGCCTCAGCAAGGGGATCTGCTGCAGTTGTCTCAAGTGATTTTGTCTCCAAATCAGATCTTGAATCCATGAAGGATGAGATAAAAGCATCATTCAGTGCTTCAGTTGCTGAGATGAAGGAAAGCTTTTATGAAGAAATGAAAGTGCTAGAGAGATCCTTCGAGCTATCTCTGGCTTGTAATTTATCTTCCTTTATGTCTGAGCTTATGGAAGAAGTGAAAGAATGCCAGACTCAGTCTTCAAGAATCGAAGCTGATCTGGAAGCTCTCAAGACATCAGTGGTTGCTTTGGATTCCTATATGAGCTCCAAGTCTCAAGCTGACAAGGATCTAGCCTATGTGAAGAGTGTGGTTAGCCAGTTTGTCTCAGTGTTTGAAAGTTTCAAAACCTCAGTGAAGGATCATGTTCAATTACAAGACTCTCAAGTTCAAAGCCTAATCAGTGGTTTGTCAAAGAATTTTAAAGAAACTGTTTCTTTCTCTCTTGGCCCTCTCACGTCCAAACCATCAGTTGATATGAACTTAGTTCGAGCAATATTGAAGGAGGAGATTGGTTCTATTCCTACCAGTGGCTCTGGGGACTCATCAGAGCTAAGCCGAGTGGTGCTTTCTACAAGGGATTCTGCCAGAGAAATCATGAAGATAGTTCAAGATTTTATGAGAGAAGCCTCTGCCTCTCAAGAAGCCATAAAAAGCAAAGTGGACTACTATTTCTCCAAGATTTTCACCAAGCATCAACTCGAACACCACTTCAAGCTAATGTTGGAACACATGAAGCTCCCTCCAGTCACTCAAGCCTTCAAAGAACAAGTGAGCAAGCTCAGAGAATTGACTCCTGCCTTAGAGAAATTCATGGAGAACAAAGATGATTTCCTCTCTGCTATGGAAAGAGGAGGAGGAATTATTATGGATTTCAGAAATCTGCTGCTGCCCTTCTTGCATGTTGATGCTAGACCAGTCATCATCCCTCCTGCTTTGCCTGCTTCTGCCTCAGCTGCTCCCTCAGTCCAGCTGACTCCTGCTCAAGCCATTCAAAGCCTCAAACCAATGATCACCCAAAAATCTTCAACCTACAAGCCTGACTCTGTGTCAGTGGCCCAGCCTCCTTTAATCTTTTCTGGCATTCCCAAACCGTCACCTGAATCCTCACCACCCGAGCATCCTTCTGATCCTAAAGGAAAATCTCACATTGCAGATGCGGAGTGAACCAGTGGCCAAGCTTTTTGATAGGAATTCCTGTGTAATCTGTATTTGTTGTACTTTTTGACTAACTATAATACAGACCACTTTTTACTTCTCTTTGTTTTATTTCTCTCCTCTATATATATCTTTATATCTGCTTTCCCCATTTTTGATTATCACAAAGGGGGAGAACAATAAGAGAGGGGGAGAAACTTTTTATACGAGAATGAGAACAAAATGAGAAATATTCTCCATGGAGAAAAATAAGGCATAAGGGGAAACACGTTATTATGTTAACTTATGTCTATATCATACTATTTCTCGTATCTATGATGCTATTTTCTCTGAGCAAATTGAATTCAATACTATACTCTTTACTATTATATGTTCACTATGTTAAATGCCAATATCATAAATTGTGATTATCAAAAAGGGGGAGATTGTTGACCTCACCTGTTTTGATAATCTCAATCATGTATTTATTTGTGTTGAAAATCCCAATTATGTCTTCATCCTCTATGATATTGTTAAGTATTGTTGATCTATACTTTAATTCTTTCCAATCTGTGATCAATCCAATAACATCTTTTTTAAATAGTCTTTGGAATATGTTAATCATCATTTATCCATGTTCATACAAGTTCTAAATTGATTCAAACACAATCGGATGTGTTCTGCCTAAAACAGATAAGTAATCTGCCTATAGCTACTGATAACGAGCTACCGGTAACCAGTCTACCGATAGACTTAGTCTACCGACAGACAGCTACCGATAGACTTAACGTAGAGCTACCGGTGTAAGTAAAAATAGCTACCGATACAAACGTAGAGCTACCGGTGTAAGTAAAAATAGCTACCAATGGAATAAGTCACCGATGGACGAAGCTACCGATAGACTCGCAGCCACCGACGCATGGAACTACCGATGCATGTACCCACCGACGCATGGAACTACCGATGCATGTACCTACCGACGCATGGAACTACCGATGCATGTACCTACCGACGCATAGAGCCACCGATAGAGTCAAAGCAACTAATGACTTCAAGCTACCGATGTTCAAGCTACCGATGTTCAAGCTACCGATGCTGATTACCTACCGATCACTCAACTCTCTGTTTGAATTTCTTTATTTCTTATATTTAATCTATCTAACGGTCATATCATACATTTTAATGATTTGTCAAATATCTGATAAAGGTTGTCGGATGTCAGGAACCCGTACCTCGTACCTGCTGAAAAGAAATCTTTTCTGTCCCCTGATGGGAGATAAATACGAGAAGACTACATACCAGAAAGATAGGAGATGCGAACGCGAACGTGTAAAACAAAACAAGAAGTGAACCAGAAAAGTGCGGTGCATCCATTATACCAAAAGCGACACAAGCACAAGAGGAACACAGAGAAGCACACAGAAAATCAAGCATACTCGAGGAGTGTTCTGTGCTTACAAGAAGAACTTCATCGACTACATTCTCACCACCTGTGAACCTGGAGCATACGACACTCTGTTTTTCAACAGAAACAAGAAGAGGACTCAGACTCACTTCTAATCGAATCCAAAGGAGTCCAGTGCTATACTGAAATCACCAGAACCATCTCTAAACTCTACATCTCTTGTTCTGTGATTTATTACCATTCATTTCGAGCAGTGTGTGTTATCTGCTATATCTAACACATACACTGTCTCCTGTACTCAAACTGAAGGATCTGTAAATCCTTACAAAACTCTTTCATTCTTTCTTTCCCACGAAGAACTGTGGTAGAGGTCGTGTGTGACCTGGACAGCTGGTTGCTGTTGTACTGTTTCCCACGAAGAACAGTGGTAGAGGTCTTGGACCTGGACAGTTGTAAACTGTTGAAACCCCGATCCAGGGTGTGGATCATTTTTATATAAACTTTTGAGAGGACTAAGTCTCGGCTTGAGACTGAACCTCTTGGTTACATTGTTGTGCCATCTATTTCAAAGTTTTATTCCGCTGCTAATCACTTTAAAACCAATACTGTTTTTAAAGTTACTTTGATAATTAAATTAGCAAGTGTTTATGTTAAGTGTAGATTAGTAAGTTAGTTTCAAAAGATAATCACACACTCCTGTGTTGATTAACTGGGAATTAATCAATCCCTTGAGAACCTAACAGAATCTCTACATTAATATAAATTCACTACAGTTTAATTTATTATTTCATTTGGGGGTCTTCAAGACACTGCTTTTAAATATATAAATTTTAATTGGTACTCAATTCACCCCCCCTCTTGAGTAAACCACTCCGACCAACAGTATGAATAGATCAAAGTTCAGAATTCAAATAAAAGTTCACATCATACATAATTTTTTTAAAGTTAACATCTAAACGAATAAAAAAATATAATCCATAATTAAAATAGTTAATAATACATAGTAAAAATAAAACTTGGACTTTTAGATAATAATCTAAAAACTTATATGAAGGGTATTATTTATAAAAATTTCATATCAAGGTAACTCGTTGATTTTATTCTAATGTGGAAGGATGTTTGATATTCAAAACCAATGTGTATAAGTTTCACATTAGGATTTTCCTTGACTAACCCTTCAATAGGTACAAGTACCTTACTAAGAACTTATTTTATAGAACATAAATAGAAGGAAGATATATCATTAAGTTCCTCTTTGATCAACAAAATTGACAACAAGACCATACTAGATTTTTTTCAAAGCTCATAATTTGGAAACAAGGTGATTATTATGATTGGAATACCATTGATCATGAAGATTAAGAATATATGATTCCACACCTAGAATATTAATGATTGAAAAAAAAATTAAAAAAAACTATTATATTTTATAATAAATTCTCATACATGGAATATATTAGTAAATCACACTGAAAAAAATACAATCAAATGTCTAAAAATATGTGAGGTGATTCATAATATCTTGATGTATTGAATCCGATGTCTATTATTCCACAAATACTTATATAAATTTAAAGATGAAGTTTTAACAAAACCTAATGATATTGTCTGAGATATTTGGTATCTATAATAATAACATCATAATCTGATCACCTTTATCTTTTTATTTAACTCAATGTAGCTTCATAGAGATTCAAAACATAAGTGTACATTCAATTCACTGGAATACTGAAATGAAAGTTTTAAAGAGAACGAATAAAATTTAATCAAAATCACCAAGTCATCTTAAATACAATGTAAAGTGTATTTTAAGTTTCAAAAAAATGATATAGAAGATTATTTGACTAAAAAATCACCCCTTTATGACATTTATAAAACATATAAAAAAGATATATTTGAATAAAATTTATAAAAGGAAAAAATATCTCATAAATTCATAATGATACTCCTTCTAAGTTTAGAATCTAAAAGACTCACATTATTTAATCTCTCTAATATCTTCCACTTTGATTCTTCAAAAATATACTCAACAAAAATTATTTTATATAAACATTTCCCCTTATTCTTCCTAAATCATAGGAAGTCTTACTATTCTCAAATATCTCCACTTTGTGATTTTCAAAAATATAAAAATATAACGAAAAAACCAAATAACATAAAAAGTGAAGTAATAAGAATAATGTATGAATTAAAAAATAGTAAAATTTAAAATCTCTCTATAATTTCTATAAAATTTACCCACCCTTGTGATATAAAATGAATACGTAAAAGAAAATTGTTCCCCATTAACTTTTGGTTTCCCCACATAGCATGTACTTATTCTTATTATCAAAACATCATAAATAATAAGAAAATATCCCCCTTTATTATTAGATAAGGTAAAATAAAGGGTTATTGATTATAATTAATGGATGTTAAGAACAAAATAAATAGTCCTTCCAGATGTTATCTTTTGATGCATATGGATTATCTTCTTTAATTGAAGATGATTCTGTAACATGTTCTAATGGATTTAAATTAGGTCTAATGGATTTAGTTTTTAAAAGTAAACACTTGTGTAAAAGGATAAACAAGAAAAATACCCCTTTATCAAGGGTTGATCAAAAGTAGAAATAAAGTCTTGAAAAGTATGAAATATTATATAAAAGAATAATATCAGATAATATTGTTCAAATTTATGACTAACCTCATAGATACATAAATTTAAACTAATGAAAACATAAGATTTAATATTAAGATGCATACTTCATTCTAAAGTAACAAAATGAAGAAAAATATACCTCATGAAAGTTAAGAATCATTAAATATATAACTAACATAACTTATGTTAGGTGTTGTTCCATAAGATGTTCAAAGTACATCTAAAAATTTGAAATGAAAGTTTTATCCAGAATATACGATGTGCCTACATAAAAGTCATCACAGTTATAAAAAAGTGATTCCCTCCCCAATTAATGAGGATTTTATCAATATTAATAGATAGTGAAATAATAATAGTAATGTGATTGATTATCACATATCATAACCATTTTTTTAATATATTAAAATCTATTTAAATTTGAATGTTTAGTGAAAATGTTAGTGATCCGATCTTTAGTTATAATAAACATGAGAAAAATATCTCCTTTAATTGTATAGTATTGAAGTAAGTATTGTATTTTGTATATGTGTAAATCTCTTGAATTATTCTATGGGTTTTTAGATAAATAAATATCACTAGTTTTTTTAAAAATAATTAAAGTTTTAGTAAAACTCAAACTGGAATAAGTGATTTTGTGATGTATCCATAATAATTGAGCACAAAAACTTAAAACTAATATATATTTGGATTATATAGTAAAAATTATATCTAAATGTTTCTTCTTATTAGACCAAGAGACTAAAGCTTCATTAAGAATGTGAAAATATATATATGTAATCTTTTTATCCATTATACAACCTATAAAATCAGAATCCAAATAAATTTTAAAAATAAATCCTATTCAGGAATAATAGAAGCATACATGTTACAAAGTCCATTTAAGATAACATAAGATCTATTTAACTACCTTAAGATGATATTCCTTAGACTGGATTTCAATCTCACACACAAGCACAGAGAAAACATAATGTATGGTAAAATATTTATTAAGTAAATTAATCCTCTCATCATCCCTTTAAAAAATTTATTATCTACTATTTTCCTTTATTCTTCAAGATAAAGTTTAAAAGATCTTCCTTTCATAGTAATAATACAATTTCATTATCAAAACCAAAATGATCAAGCAAATATATAATGTACTTATGTTGAATTAAGATAGTTCCTTATTGTATTTTAGTTATTTGGAAGATAGGGAAGTAATTAATTTAACTCAATATACTCTTCTCAAATTAACTTTTCATTAGTTATGAAAAACTGTCAGCAAGTTTTTTTTGGATTTAACCAAAAATAATTCCATAGATATAGATTTTTAGAATGATGGTTTCATTAAAATATTTATTAATAAACATTTTTTGATTTATAATTCCTTTCAAAAATCAAATATTAATTAAAAAATTATATAATCTATCATATCAGGCTCTTGGAGAATATTTACATCCTTATATTGATTTGGTAAGTTTATATACAAGTTTTGAAAAAATAATTTCTACAAAACCCAGATATTGTTCTAAATACCATTATTCTGAACATAACCATTAATTATTTCACTATTTATATCCATTTTAAATATAATAAAGATAATATGTGTTATAAAGACTAATATAATTTGAATGGATTCAATTTGAGATAATGGTGACAAATTTTCTCTATAATATATGACATCTTTCTAATTATAACATTTAGAAACTAGTCTCATTTTATTTTGAACAATTTTTCCACTATTATCAAAGTTATTTTAGAAGACCATTTTAACTCCTATAACTAATTGAACATTCAATCATTCTACCAAAGTAAAAAAACATGTTCCATTCATATTGATTAATCTCTTCTTGTATAGTGATTATCCTACTCTCATTACCAAAGGAATCATCTTCTATTTTATGTTTAAATTGAGGTAATAATTAAATATGATCTTTTTAATTTCACAAGTAAATGTGGATTCTAAAAGGTTGACCTATATCCCCAATGATATTATAAAAGGAATTATTCTATAAGATTATCTTGTTTCTCAATAAAATATAATGTTGTTTCTCTTCTACAAATATTTTAAATCGTGTTAGAATTTATTCTAGTAAATTAATTTTTGATTGAAATGGTTTAAATTTTTGAAGTAAAATATGAGGGGTCTCTAAAGGAAAACCCTTGTTGTTTTAATAATCTGTATGTTTTAACTTCATATAAAGACCAAATTCATAAAATTTATCATTGATTGATTCTTCAGTTGCATGTGTTTATCTATTAAAAACTAGATAAGCCATAATAGTGGTGGATTAATAAAGCAAAATAAATTAATCAGCCTTTGGAACAAATATATATAAATTACCTTTATAATTAAATATGAATAATTTACATCTAAAACTCTAAATTAACTAGGTTTTTGTTTATTTTTATTAGAGGTTATGTAAGGTGTTTTATTTAAAACTAGGAAAAGTAAAACTATATTTACAGTATAACAAGTAGTACTAATATAGTATGCCTAAATACAAATATAACAAACATATTCACAAAAATAAATTTGGGAAGTTTCATAAAAGATTTTATTACTTATTTTAACTATATTGTTCTATTGAGGAGTTCAATCTGTTGAGAAATTATGAATAATGACATGTTCACTACAAAAAGTTCCAGAAGTGGAATTTTAAAACCCTCCATCATGAGCACTCCCAAAAGTGAAAATGGGTGTTTTTTTAATTTTAAAAAAACCTGAAACCTTTAATGAAAATGATAGCATTTCTAACATAAGAATAATAAATAAACCTAACTATAAATTTATAATAATCAATAAATAAATACATATAGTATTTTTATTTAATAATTCTAGTTTTTATATGAATAAAAAACCCATGTTCACTAACTATAAAGGCTTGGAAGTTGTGATTTCTCTGGTAGGTTTAAATCTTGATTTATATTTCTTACCATAATGGTAAGGGTCATAAGATATGTAATGATTAAACTAATGTTTCAGTAAATACTTCATAGGTTTTATCCTATAAAATTTAGCTAAGTTCCAAAAAATTCATTTCCCTAACCTTCTATTCCAAATCCAATACAAATCCTTAGCTTTATTGATACAAGGTAAGTTCTGGTACTTAAGGTCCAATAGGTTGATGGTTTAAACATTACCATTCCTATCATATGATAAAATTTGAATTCCTTATAAACTTGTGTTTGTACATTTTGCATTAAAAAAATTTAGAAATTAATCGTCATAAAATATTTAAATTATATACATAATGTTGTGATTACATATTAAAATAAAAAGTATATTATAAATTAAATTCTTAAAGAGAAAAAATGCATCATCATTTACAATATTTTTCCATTATGTGTTGTCTCTAAATGTAATGTCTCCAACCTCAAATTTACACATGTTCCAGCTGTTGGGCTTATTTTCAGTCTTGTGTTAAGCACAATCACTATCCATGTACAAATAATTTCAGCTACTGGAATTAATAATTTTTATCTAAATTTAATAAGACTAATGTTATAGTACCTAAACATTGTTGAGTCTAATGTTGTTGGAAAATAATAATTTAGGAACCCACATTCATCCAACCCAAATTTTTTTTATAGCTTATAGTTCCCTAGAAATATAATCCATAAGATTTTTCAGTGATTAATATATTTTAAAAGAAAAAAATTATCCAATGAGTTATTCTATGAAGTTTAGTACAAAAAGGTGCATTTTTTGAACAAAATAGTTAGTTACGAAATGCAGATTTATAAAATTAAAAACAATTCTAGAATATGTGTAATTAGTATTCCACTACCTTAAGATATTATAAAAGTTTTCTCTACCAGAGGTAAATTTAGATAAAATCTTCTTCATACTACTAACTTCAAACTTTGGTTTCAAAAAAATGTTTTGGTTATCACTAATTGAAAAAGAAATAGATTTAGAATCTAACCTGAAGGAAAGTTTATAAATTATATCATCATCATTAACAAGATCTACTTCAGCTAAATCCTAGTCTTTCTTTAAATTTTTATTTTTCTCCTAAAGTAAAGTTACATATCTATACATTTATTCAAATCATAGAAAATAATTCTAATTATCTGAAGAAAATAAGAAATCACAATCTAAATACAAATTTATAATATAATCAGTCAATTAATTTACCATAAGTGCATTTCATTCTTAGGATACTCTGTATAAAAACCATCCATCTTCTATCTATCTTTTCTATATAATCCACTACTATCATCAGAAGATGGATATTCCATAGTTATTTATGTATCATTCATATCTCACAATTTCCCCCTCTTTATTTTCTTTAGTGATATTTTTATTTATTTTCCATTTTTTAAATTTTTTACAATCATGACGGATGTGCCCTGGTTTTTTCAAGAATAGAAAATCATGTTTGATGTATCTTTCCTTTTTCTATATTTTTATTGTTTTCCCTTCAGTTGATATTTATATAAGTCCTTATTTATAATTTTGTTCCATTACCTTTTAAATTTTTGTATATTCACATTAATTAACTTCTTATCAAATATTATATAAATGATGTTTAAATTTTATCTTTATACTAATATACTTAGAAATATGAACTATGGTATTTAAATATTTGTATGTTGAAGAAAATGAAACTCCATTTTTATGCATCTCCTTCTCAACACGTCTCTTCAGCCTATTCTCATACTATATTAATGTTTTGATAAAATCATCCAAGTTTATATTATTTAGATGTTTTGTATCATATATCACTATCCTCTTGGATACCCACTCTTTCAAAATAATTTCTAGGATTTTTAAATTAACTTTTTATTTGTAATTTATTTCTATCCAAGTGATTGTAGGCCATTAACTATTGGCATAAATCATCGGTGAATCTGGGAAATAGATTAATTCAATAAAAATTAAAAATTCTGATAATCATATCTCAATATTTGTCTTTTATTCTAAATTACATTAGATTTTTTGAAATGTGTAATTTCATGTTTCTTCTAAATTCCATTTGCAGTTTCAAATGAAGAAATATTATTATAGTTATTAATTATCTTCAAATAGAGTAATGTGTGAAAACCTAGTTAATGTTAATAATAAATTAGTTTTTTTAATACTCATTATTATATTTTATAGAGTCGTATTCACTATAATAATTTTATGTAATTTTCAAATTAAAAAAGAAAAAGTTTTATTCTAATTGAATTGTTTTCTTTGAATTATATGGTTTTATTTTAAATTAGAAATTAGAAATTTATAGAATTTAATTTGGTAAAGTTAACTTTATTTTTTATATCATCATATAAAATATAGTATAAAGTGAAGTTTTGGTGTTTTTTTGAAAATATTGATTTTGTGTGAATAGTGAAAAATTAAGATTCTTACAAAAAAACTATCATTTATTTTTTAGTATTTTAAAAGAATAATTCTATTATGAATTGGTTTTAAAGTAAAATTATCCCCATTAAACTGAAAATAATATAATTTATTCTATAGGAATCATAATTATATTTTATTTTAGTATAAATTAATTTTTATTTATAAAAATGCATTTTTCAAAAAAATATTTTTAAATTCATTTTTCATGATTATATTAAAATTATTTATTTAAACTTATAAAATTTGATTATTAAAATATTTATTTTATATTTTTAATCATGTGGTTAAAATTTAGTGATGAGGTTAATTTCATTTTTGGTCATAATTAATAGTAACTATGGTTAATTTTTATCACCATAGTAAAGGGTAAAATGGGTTAATTATGGTAAAAAGTAGTTGATAAAGTCATAAATTCATACCTTAATTATTATTATATGATATTATTTTTATCTTTATCTCCCTATCATTGAAATTGGTTTGATTTAATGACACTTTACCTTGAGTAAGAAATTTATAATATTTAAACATTAATAATAGTTACAAGATGTCTACTCCCATCACTTTTAAATGGGAACCTCCTATTTTAACTTATTCAAAAATTGTGAGCACTCTAGGTTAGCCAACACCTACCCAAAATACCTCCAATCTTCCTTCCCCATGTTCTAGAGGGACTGGTCACTCCAAAATATCAACTTATATAGAATAATGTGTAATTTTTTTATAATATATCAGTATCTCTAATATACTGAAATGTTATTATGATTATGTTAAAATCCATTTTCCTCTATTTTCCTATGCTATGGGAAATGAAAGCATCACTCATGATTATCTATAGATTACCACCTCTATGAAGTGATGTTTTTTCCCATCACCATCTCAAATGGATGGTTAAAATAGTGATTCAATTAAATATATATGTTTTTTTATAAAACTATTATGATTATTGAAAGATAATATTTTACTAACTTTCTTAACCTTCCATATGTTGGAAAATGATAATGTTGCTCGTACGTAAGCATGGAATACCACCCCCATAAATAAATGTGATTCATTTTTCATAACTGCCTTACATGAATGTTTATTTAATTGTATATAATGAATAAAAATTATAATTATTTTAGGATTAATATTCTAGAGATGATTGAATAATTACCCATTTGACCACGGTCATTGAACTGAAGTTATTTTGAGGTTTTAAATCAAACAAACCCAAAACATGCAACATAAGCCTAAAATATTTAGTAACTATATAATACATGGTAATAAATTAAATAAAATGGAATGTTATGAGGGAATAAACCAAAAAATGGTTCTTCGTTTAGTATAAAATTAATTTAACTTTATTATATAGGAAAGTAAAGGACACATGTGGTGATTAAGAAGATGGGGTAGGGGATTTTTCATTCAAACATTGTTTTAAGTGTTATAATGTATTTATATTCCAAATTAATGTTCTTTAAAATGTTTTAATAATGTTAATATTTATTCATAAAATATTTTTAATGTTCATGTTAAACTATCCTGGAATTTTTACAAAGGTTTTAAAAAAGAATCTTTTAAATGTATTCTACATGGGTCACTTTTTATAGTTTTTACCAAAGTGAAAAAAATGTTTTCTTAATGTTTACCACATTATCTAGTTTTCATTTCTTTATAATCATTATTCATTATCAATATTTCACTAAAACATTCTATGGTTTTTCAAAGAATATCACATTTCCCACTCTTCTGAGAAATTTTCATTTTAATTTTTTTAAAAGGAAAAGGTATTTTTATCCTTATTTTTATGTGAAGCCTCAAAGTTCATCTACATATGTGTTAAACTTAACATTTTAAGAGATTTTATGATAAAAATTAAATATTTCATATGTTTTAGTCATTATATAGTTCTTGTCTATTTTATGTGATAATAGTGGATCTCGATATAGATCTGATTATGGGTGATCTCGATATAGATCTCAAATGCATTGGGTAAAGTGATAGAGTAAACTTGATAGAAGTTTCTCTAAAGATATATGTTCGAACTGACTATGATGGTTATTCCTTTATAAGAGTTATTACAATTTTGAATGTAAGTATAATGTCTCAAGATAACTACATGGTTTTTCTATTCCTTCAAATGTATTTTTTATAGAAATATTACGATTTCATAATGTAAGAAAATGAAATAATGATTAAAGAAATAGGGGATGAGATGGGTGTTTTGGGAGGTAAGGAATAAATTTTGAGAAGGAACTCCTTGTTCTCTTCAGTTCATTCATACATGTTTTTTTCTCTAGTGTAAGAACTTAGAATTATCTTTCTAGT
The DNA here is from genome assembly GCA_963277665.1 of Viscum album. Taxonomy (NCBI): domain Eukaryota; kingdom Viridiplantae; phylum Streptophyta; class Magnoliopsida; order Santalales; family Viscaceae; genus Viscum; species Viscum album. The sequence goes on from OY728152.1 coordinate 747,505,402, forward strand.
TAGAGGTACCAATGCTGTAAGAAGAGCATAATTTCAAGAGGTTTGATTTTAATAGAAGGTTGTGGAAGGTTTGTCTACGGGAGGCGGGTTAAGTGGAATACACCCATCATTGATCTAAAGCTCAATGATTGTGGGTACTTAATTCATTGTTTTATGTGGGTGGTGGCCTATTTTGTGTTGATATAATCTTAGCAACCATCAGTTTCAATGAATTTTATAGTGAGGGAATTTCCTTTATTTTGGAGGCAAGATTTCTATACAGTTTCCTCTCACTTTTCAGACTTTACAACATTGGAATTGGAGTGGTAGAATTGGAATTCCAAGATTCTCATTGAATTCCAATATGATATCACAAATTTTTATGGTATCTTATCGATATCATTAATAAATTCAAGCTCCTCATTGACCACAACATAGAGGTAAGTCACACTTGGAGGGAGGTGAACAAGCAAGATGAAATCCCAACTAATAAGGGGGAACTAGTAAAAGCCTTATTCTTTAAAATTGTATAGGTTTTTTTTTCAAATGATTGTAACCATGTTGTTAGTAAAGATACTTTAGGCCTCTACACTAGTAGAAAAAATGTTTAACATATCGGTATTTTTCACTTCAGTTCCATTTAACCGATGTGCAAGGATGTAAAAATCAATTTATCAGGTCAGTTATTTTATAAAGCAGAACCAAGGTTTACTAATTTAAGTAATCATAAAATAAGACCCAATGTGAAACCATGGAATCCAATCCATAATAATAGTATTATAGGATCCAAGATGAATCCAGGAATTCTTGACCTTAGAAGGTTTATCCAACTCATAGTACATAAACCATGAAACATATCTAAGGGGTATGAGTGTATCCAAGTGGTAAACATGAGTAATTCCACTGGAAATGTTTGTAACCAAGTCTAAGGATCATTTACACAATAAATATTAGGAAAATCATTACTAGGGTCTAAGGAAATAATCTAGAGACCCTCCTATCCAATGAAATTAGGTGAATCCAAGGAGTGTATCCAAAGAATTATAAATATCAAGAGATGATTCAAAATAATATTAGGTACTATATTGAGGAATTCACATATAAATATTACATTTACCAATTTACATGCTAGGTATCTCCCTTGGAAACTGACCCAATGAATCAGGGTTGAATCCTATGAGTGCTCAAGAAATTCTCTCAGGAATCCTAGGATGGATCAAGTCTAAAAACTATTATAAAAAAGGTCCATAGTAGTAATAGTAACACTCTTTTTAATGAAATAACCAAGGGCAATGTGATGACCAATTTACTCACTTTATATAATTCAAGTCTTTAAATTTTCATTCAAAAACAATAAAGTGATATATAATTTGTCATATGTTTAATCACTTTACTTAAATTTAATGAGATCCAATATAAACATGATTGACAATTTATAAAGTTTCAATTTATCCCTCTAAATAAATCAAATTAGAGAGGAAGTTGAACCAAACACACCAATGGATCTTTCAATTATTAATTTTCAAATGGACATAGACATATGCATGGAACACCCAAAGGGGTGGCTCAAGTTGAGTTCATTTAAATCCAATGATACTAAGAATGTTTAATATGGCGTTAGAATTCTAAATTAAGCAAATAATTTAATGAAAATTGATTTTAGGGTCAAATCTTGTATGAAACCAGTATACGACATAATGGTGATAATTATAAATTGATGAGACTTAGGAGAAAGACATAGGCTTCCAAACTTATGGACTATAATGAACACTCATCCATTATCATCCCTTGGTTTGGTCTGAATAGAAAAAAATGTAAAAATATACAACTACCTTGAAAATATTTCATATTATCTTGCAGCTAAATAGCACTGAATATGGTATAAAAAACTATGAATTAAAGGTGGTGGATCGAAGCTCTTATCGATAGGAATCAAAATTTATAGATGAAACTTGATTTAGATGTCAAATAATGAATAAAACTCAAGTTCTAGCTAAGAGGAATGTAGGATCCTAAATGGGAGGGGGTGTTATCCGTGATAATTGAGAGGGGAAGAAAGGTAAGAAAATTATAAGGGTGTAAGGGAAAACCCCTCTTTTTACACAAATTTCAAAGGTTTAATGGTTTTCCCTCATGGTTGGACAAACTTTGCACCAACTGTATGATAGTCACTATCCATGGGAACCCCTTTCATGGCCATCCTGCATGGTTTAGAAAAACCATGCTGCAACCATGTGGGGTTACTGCCAAAGTGTCCCTAAGGGTGCGAGCTAGGTGCATAGTTTTCCAAACCATGTTCACCCTATGTTGGTCCCCTCTACAACATGTATATAGTTTTTCATGGTAATTAATCCTACCTATCATGTTTTTTCAAACCATGATCTCTTATAAATGGTTTTCAAGACTGAGCCGCACAGTTACTACTAACAATGTGCCAACTGTGCACCTAATACTGCCTCTAAAAAATTCAGAGCTCCAAAAAGGCCCTGGATGTTCCTAAATCCTTCCTTAGTCCTTTAAACTCAATTATTTTGTTAAAATTTTTAATTCAAACTAAAATTAAATGGTTTGTTCCTTAAAAGAAAAACCGGTGTGTTGTAGCCTCCCCCACTTAAAATAACTCATCACCGAGTTACCCTTCAGAGGGTGGCCAGACATCGTTTGAGAACATCTCCAACCATTGAGGATGTACATTGGCCACACACTCTTGATTTTAATCATATACGAGACCATTCTACCATATCACTAAGAGTAAAGGAACTTACCAACCATGTTGAGACATCATTCTCCAGTCTAGGATAAAAATATGATTCTATTTAAAGGATGCATCTACCTCTAACTCAATCTCATCAGGTTGAAATGTGTGAGATGGTTATGAGTAATAATGACATAGCTTATAAACATGAAACGCATAATTCATAGGTTTATATCTCTTAGAGAGTGTTATCCAATAAGAAAATGGTCTAAACCACTCTAAAACCTCAAATGGTCTAATGAACTAAGGTGACAACTTACCTTGTCATATAAACCACTGATTACCCAGCCTAGACAACACTCGCAAGAAGAGTTGACCCCCAAACTCAAAATTTGAAGTTTGTTACGGGAAATTGGTATAAGAATTATATCTCGACAAAACTATATCCATTTCCTTTCTGATTAGTTTATCCTACTCTGAAGTCTTTTGAATGAGATGAGGTCAAAGTAGTGCTACCTCCCTTGGCTCTAACCAGTACAAGGGTGAACAACATGGCCTACCATATAAGGTCTCATAATGTGAAATATGTATCATCACCAAAATACTTTTATTGTAGGTGAATTCATCTAGGGGTATATATTTTTTCAAAGAACCTAAAAAATTAGGGACACATTCTCTAAGCATGTCCTCCAACACCTGTATTGTGCGCTCGGACTTCCCATCGGTCTAAGGGTGGTATACTATACTCAAAGGTTCATGTGTAAAAAATTATATCTACAACCATTTCCATAACCAAGAATATAAATGAGTGTCATAGTCTAAACAAATAGTATTTGGGACTCTAAGAAGTCGTATAATATATTATAAAAAGATAATACCAAGCTCATCTATGGAAAATGTTTCCTTAATAGGTAAAAAGTGAGAGACCTTCATGAGATAGTCAATGATCACCCATATTATATCATTGAATTTTGGGAATCTTGGTAAACTGGACACAATGTCCATGGTGGTGTCATACCATTTCCACTCAGGAATGGTAAATGGTTGTGTAATCCCTACCGGTAACTAGTGTTCTGTATTTACTTTTTGATACATGGAAAACCTACTAACAAATCAAACTATCTTTTTTTATACTAGGCTACCAGTATTGAAGACATATATCATTATTCATCTTTGTAATTATAGGGTTCACCTCACAAGTAGAAACATGATACACTCACATCAATTCATCTTAGATGTCTATAGGAACCCAAAAGTGTCCATAGATGCACAAGAATTCATCTTCACCAACAATCTATCAAAGTGGTAGGTTCTCGCCTAAAATACACTTCCTCTGTATTTAATCCTTTGGATCCAATAAATTAATCATCTTCACTCTATCTGTGAGTGAAGAGGTAACTACGAAATCTGTAAGGATAAGGTTCCTATTATGCTCCTATAACTCTCTGTGAATGTCAAAAAATAAGGTCGTCAACTACCATTCCTTATTGGCCTACTGAACCAAATATGTATGAGTCCACAAGATAATAGAATACAATAGGAAATTACCATTCCCAAGCATATAGGAACGTTTGAAATTGAAGTACTATATACATTAGATCCATCTTCATTGCCTAATATTCAAGTCATGCTGCGTAAATATGTAGTTGACTCTCTTGTGACATATAAACACCCCAAATCACTCTCTAAGAAAATAATGCCTCCAACAGTACACAACATGAATCACTGGTACTAGATCAAGGTCATTCATAGGGTAATTCCTCCCATGTTTCATCAATTAATGAGACCTTTATGCCTTGACTCGATCTTACTACATTATAAATTCTCCTAGCCTGATGTTGGGTACATCAAAATAAACATTATAACTTTTTCTTAGCCCTGGAAGAGTTAAGATGTGAGATGAAGACTATCTCCATTTTAGTTCATGAAAGTATGTCCCATATGGGTTTGACCATAAAAACTCAAATTTTTTTTCAATATCATGAGAGTTTATTATTATCATGAAAATCCCTAAATAAAGAACCTATAATAGCCAGATATCCTAGAAAACCCTAAATGTCAAAAAAATTCTTGAGGTGATTTTAGGAGACCATGCTTCCCACCTTATCTAGGTCAATGAATACTCTATCATTTTAAATTATGTGACCTAGGAAGTGCACCTTATCAATCAAAAAGTGTAATTTGGTGAGGTTAACAAATAAAAAGTTCTCTCTTGGTGTATTTATCACAATATCAAGATGTTTTTCATGGTCATGTCAAGTAAGATAATACACCAAGAAATAGTCTATAAAACTACTACAAAAGAATTCAAATATGGGTGGAAAAACCGATTCATCATATCCATGAAAATGGTGGGCCTGTTCATCATACTGAACGACATAATAGAACACTCATAATGACCATACCTTTTTTGAAGTGATGTATGAGGTATGTTTAAAGGTCTAACTCACACATGATGGTTTCTCGACCTCAAATTTTTTTAAGAGAAAACCCTCTCTCCCTATCACTGATCAAATAGAATATCTATATGAGACAGTAGACTGTGATTCTTTAGTTTAAGTTGGATCAAATGATAGTTATACACAAAAAGCCTAAGGGTATCATATTACTTCATGGAAATAAGGATAGGTTTTCACCAAGGTGGAGTGTTGGTGTATATAAAACCCTTGGTTTCCATGTCCTGTAGCTACCTATTGACCTCTTGTAACTCAGTAGTAGTCATCCTATAAAGATCAATGTATACTAGTGTTGTTCTTAGAACTTTATTGATAATAAACCCCACACCTATCTTAAGTGGTAGTATAGAAAAATATTTAGGAAAAAATACCTGAAATGCTATAATATAGGAGTGGAATCATCATTATGTGTCTATGAATCCTTCATATATAGGATAGCGATATAGGCTATCACACAACTCCAACCATGATGCTCAAGTCTGGATCTATTTTCCTTGACATCACATCCACCCTTTTGAAGATAAAGATCACCCTATGGTGATGTAAATGATACAATTTAGTGATATAAGTCTACATAATAATGATTGGTAACAAACATGACCATTTCGAGAATGATATTTAATCCCATCATCATGAGGATGAAGATGTCTGATAAGAAATGATAATAGACCTCCTCAAGGGAATATTCTTATTACTAGCATACAATCTATGATTTAATATCCAATGGAGTATCACATTTTATCACTCCATAGATTTATGAATCTCAATTACATGTCTTTTCATGATAGGCATAGAGATGAAAGCATGTGAAGTACATATATCAAAATGGGAAGATACTAAAGTAAAGGATACCAAAATCATAACTCATACTCTAGATGAACCAACAACCTACTCCTCAGGTATTGTTTGTACCACATATATTTTGATTGATCCATGGACTTGAGATACAATATGATTACCTATAGTGGATACACATAGATGATTCTATGTATCCTATATTGGGAATCCTCAACTACATCCACCTCTTCGGCCTATACGGCCAGTGGTTATCTAGCTTTGGGCCTAATGTGGATCTACAGATCCTGCCCTTGAAAGTGGAGCTGGTGAGGATCTTCTCCCACTATGAATTGATGGAAAGGTCTAGAAAAACATCTAAATATTCCCTATTCTACCACATTCTTGGAATTCAAATGGGTATGAGTCAAACTAAGGCTTTACATGACCATATCTTCTACACTAATGTCATATAAAATAACTACTAGTGCGAATAATCGAGTTTCTAATGCTCTATTTAGAACCCTCAAAGATGAATTCCATACTTTTATTCGAACTGCCACCTTACCTTGGTACTGAAATACTAATCCTTGTACGTTTTCCTTCCCTATAACCGTGCTTATTAATAAGGGATTGATTCACAATTCCTGAGATAATAGTCTTAAATAATACAATTACCTGAGACCAAATGGAAAACCCAATCCCATCCTAGAAATGTCTCACTCTCAAAATATCATCAGCAGTGAAAGAAGGTGAAAAATGACGATGCTCTATAAGGATATTTTAATAATCCTTAACTAATAGGGATCCTTTCTCTTGGAGTAGGAATTCCCTAACTCTACAAGATCTCATTGCCTTGTGAAATAAATAGTCATAGAAGGAATCCTATAAATATCTCCCAAACATATCCTGATGATGGTCTTTCTGAGTGATAACACGCCACAAATTCTTGGTATAACTTCAAAGAATATAAGTGAATATCATGTCTCTCCTCTCTAGAGGAATATATATATGCTCAAAAATAGAAAACCTATCATCTATCTATGAATCAGAAACCCACAGACTGCCATCCCATGAAAACATGGGTAGATATTGCAGTTAAAACTCTTTCTTCAACTCTTCCATAGTAGTGGTAGGTCACATATATCCTTAAACAGTCTATATAAACTATAAAAAACCCTATAAAAACTAGGCATCATCACCCAAGTCAGGTTTAACTGGAGACATCACAGGCGACACTAATGGTGGGTTAGGTCCCACCGCTTCTGGAACATGGTCACCACCACCTTCCTAGTGCTCAAGCGGATGATTTCATGGTGGAATAGATTAGAATATTCCAAGAAAATTCCTCAGATTATATTCACAAATGATAAAATTTATATATATAGGAATATGACAGGTATATGCCTTCTTGTATATGAGTGGAACACCTCTTCCTGCATGTAAATATAGGTCTGGGTGTCATATAAAGCTGAGATAAATCACTATAATACTACCTACTTCCAACTACTAGGTCAGTTCTGGGTCAAGTACTCTATTTTATATTAGGGGTTCTGGCATACAGTGTGTCAATTTCAAGTTATAGGGGAAATCAACCTTTAAGTTTCAATTGGAATCACTATTTAATAGAAACAATTTTCATTTAAATTATAATCACAACACTTAATTTTTCATTATATATATCCATATATATATATAACATGGTCCATTTAAATGCATATATAATTCCCAAGTTATAAAGTATTATGATTTATAAATTGAAAATGGTACTACATGTAACTTCCCCCAGGTTTTTATGATGGTTCAATTAGAAAGATCACCATTTCTAATTTATAAATGCATATAAACTTTTTAAATTGAAATTGGCATACATTTAATTTCAACCAATTAACATTCCATCTTGTGTGACCAATGTTACATGGGTCAAAGATGCTATAATTGGTGAATTAAGCTATTGTTATCAATCAATATGGGTAAACACCATTTAGGTTAACTATAAAACTTTAATTATTCTAATTATTTTATGTTTACAAGAAAGGTTATCACAATCTCAAATATAGTTATCAAGGCAGAAGGAATATGCAACAAACAATGAATGCATTAAATAAATCTGTTAGGGCATAATGCATGAAATACAAATCCTCACATTCCTATAATGATTCATGAGACCCGACCTCCTTTCCATACTAGTCCTTGGGTAAAAATAAGTTCCACAATAATGATAAAATGAAAAATTCATGTGTTTCACCTAATAGTGAAATTAGTACAACCATAATAGGCATAATATAGAATAATAATTCACATCCCAAACAATTAGGATTTTCCCCTGTATGTGGGTGATCTACTCCCATGCATTGGATCATTACTAAATTCTGAGGCATCCTTGTCTCTTATCTAATAACCCCAATAATAAAATAAAATTAAATATCTAATACAAATTTCTGACATACCAAACTTGTTTCACTAATAAGTAACTAAACTTAGTTGGTCACATGGAATCAAACATGTTCCCCATATTCCTGAGGATAAAAACATGCAATGAGGGTCCATGATGGTATGGTGGAGAGACTATACAAACATAATCAGAGTAGCATAGTAGTGAGATAAAAAATAAATAGTGGATGAATAATAATGACCAATATAGTAATGAATGTAAAACATACAGATAGTAATAATACATCAATCCAAAAGGGACACAATAAAAAATATTATGAGCACGCCATGGAACTATATAAATGTTAGGAATCTATACATACATGTATATTAAAAAGAAAAAAAATACTAAAACTTATATCTCTAATAGAATCATGATCCAAGGTTTAGTCCCGTACTCATAAGATTCCATGCTATAATCAATTAAGCATCCCATACTGGGAACTTTCTCTTATCCCAACCTGTATCCATGAAGTATGTCTAGGTAACAGAAAGAGGTATGAATAGGGTCTAAGATATACTTAGTAGGACACCACCAATGGAATATATATAAGTACAATTTTTTAACATAAAAGTAGCAGTGTGAAAATATAGAAATTGGTAGTGGAATAACAGGCATGAAATAATAATCACGTCAGGATCAAACTCCTCATTGGATGCCTAACCGACTATAAGTACTTTGGATTATGCTGGTAATATATAAACAAGGGACCTATAAGAATTTAGTGTCCAGAATATATAACCATGGTTTACCAGTTTAAGTAATCATAAAATATAACCCATGGTGAAACTAGGGAATCCAATTCATAATAATAGTATTGTGGAATCCAGGAGGAATCAAGGTATCTTTTTCTTTAGAAGGTCGATGAATCTCATAACACATAACCATGTATCCCAGAAAAGGGTTCTGAGTGTAACCCATTGGGTACACTGGTATTATTCCACTTCAAAAGAGTCTAACTGAGTCCAAGGATCATGTCCACAGTAAATATCAAGCTATGTACGACTAGGACCAAGGGAAGAATCCAAGGCGCATCTTATCCAAAGACATCAACTGAATCCTAGGAGTGTACCTAAGGAATTTTAAATATCTATATACGATCCAAGTGAATTGACTATATTATGAAAATTAATTCTCACATAAATAAGACATTGACAAAATTCTAAGGTGGTTATCTCCCTTGGAAACTGACCCAATGAATTGGGGTTGTTTCCAAGAAATTCCCTAAAGGATCCAAGGCCAGATCAAGTATGACCACTCCAATATAAATATAAATTTTAATAATAGAAATAGACACATCAAGTTTAATTAAATAACCATTTTTTATGTGATAAAAATTCTAATTTATTCACTTTATATAATCCAAGTCTACCTTTTCATTTAATAATGGGAAAATGGCTTTATATGATGTCATTACTTTAATCATTTGATTTAAATTTAATAATATCCAAGATAAACATGATTTCCTATTTATAAAGTGTCAATTTATCCCTATAAATTAACCAAATTATTGATAAAATTAAACCAAACACCCCAATGGGTGGTTCGGTTATTAATATGCAAAGTGGAATATAGGTATATGCATGGAACACATAAAGGGGAGGCTTAGATTGAGGTCAGTGACCTAAAAAGATAATAATAAGTTCCAATAATGAATTTAAATTCTAAATTAAACAACTAATTTAAGGCAAAATTGATTTTAGGGGAAAATCAAGAGGGAAACAAGCACACTGCATACCAATGAAAATTAGAAACCAATGAGACTTGATGAGAAAAGTCATATACCATGTACATTATAGTTTTATATTAATACACATCTAGTACTGATCCTTGGTTTTGTATGAATAAAAATAATATGGAAGAATATACAAATACCATGAAAATAGGGCATATTAGATCTCACAAAAATAGTGCTGAAGAATGAAATAAAAAAATGAGAAAAGAAGGTAACAAATCAATGATATTACCGATAGGAATCATATGTGACAAATAGAACTTGATTTAGACACCATAAAAGGAAGAAACCTCAAATTCTAGCTCAAAGGCATGGGGGAGCCTCAACAGGAGGGGTTTTTGTGCCTGATAAGTGAGAGGGGAAGAAGGGTAAGGAAATTATATAGGTTTAAAGGAAAACTTGTATTTTCACCCAACTTTAAGAGGGAACATAGTTTGGCAGCATGGTTGGCCAAATTGTGCGCAATACTTATGCTAGTCACAATCTATTGGCACCCATCATATGACTATACTACATGGTTTGGATAAACTATTCTCCAAATTTGTGGGGTCACTAGCTAAGTGGCACTAAGGGTACATTCTAGGTGCTCATTTTTTCAAAACCATTTATAGCTCATGCGAGTTCCCTCTGCAACATGTCTATAGTTTTTCACATGGATATGTATCCTACCTCGCATGATTTTCAAATAGTTCTCCCTTATATATGGGCCGCATGGTTGATCTACACAGTTACTACTAACCATGCACCAATCGTGCGCCTTATAATTCCTCTACAAAACTCAAAGCTCGGAGCACCGAACAAGCCATAGTCACTATAAAATCTTTCCTTAATCATTTAAACTCACGTATTTTGTTAAAAAAGAATATTCAAACTGAAAGTAGATCGTTCATACCTCAAAATAAAAACTGGGGTGTTACAATATTTTTTTATAAGATACTTTATTTCACTCTTTGGATAAAAATATATTGGTATCTATGTCATGTTTTTCTTAAACAAATTAAAGTAAGTTTTGACTATGATTTTCCAAAGGCATCTTTACCCATGTTTGACTTTTACCAAAATGGTTTAAAAGGAATATTGTTTTTATTTTAAAAATGATGAAGTTTTTTCTTTTTTACAAACAAATGTGAAAGGAATATTATTTTTATCATGTACAACATGAACAAAATTTACACTATTATAACCACTCAATTATTTAAATATTCCATTACATGTTTTCAAGGTTATTTTAAAATAAAATATTTTCCTTATTATATGGGAAATTGATTTCAAATAAGTGGATTAAAAATGTAAAGTATATTTTCCTCAAGAATGTTTTAATGGTGTCTTTATGGAATTTCTATTCATTAACGATAATAAACTTTGTTGTTTCTTATGTTCTACTGAGGATATGATCCAATGGTAACATCATTAGTATTTCCGTGGATGGATTAGGTTTATTTTTATGATTAAATGTTGTTTATGAAAAATATTTCTTTTCCAATGGTTATTCTACGATAAAAAGATGAAATGATTATGAAACTAGTTTCTTTTTCATAGGTTATTCCATAATGAAATGTTTTTTAAAACCATTTCTTTTCATGGGTTTTTATATGATTAATGTGTTATGATCTTCTGGCATAAATATGTATTCTCTTAATTATTTTCTGGGTGGGGCCAATATCTACCTTCAATGCATTGGGTAATTATTGATATCTCATGAGATAAACATGACTAGAATTGGGAGTGAACCTAGTTTAGTATGGGACTTTGTCTGCTATTATATTCTCAAGAGTGAACCTTGATTACTAAGATGATTTTAGGAGTGAAATCATTCCACTATTATAGCCTTTTCAATGATCCATGAATATTAATGATATCATTTTCTATGCTTATATATATTCCAAAGATTTATATCTTATGCTAATGTTATTATCTCATAGATCATGTTCTTTTATTCCTTTATGATTCATGTCTTATAAACTTCCAATATTTATGCCATGAATAATGATTATGATATTTGATATGAAGGTTATGGTTTTCAAATGTTAATATAATGTTCTCATACCATTGCACTCATTTTATGCTTATGTGATCATTGATATCTCCCTTGTTTACCCTTATTGAGAATCTGAGATCATTCTTTATTATGTTTCTTTTCTCCAGTTTCTGAAGAAAGGTTTTATGTATGATATGTCTAAGAAGGGTTGTAGTTATAAAGAACTTAGTGGGAGATGCTTTATTTCACTTAAGAACCAATTTTTTATGTGTACATGTTTCCAAATACACTAAACCACTACAGTACTCATGCTTATTTTTTTAAGATGAAATGAATATTCATTTATTAATATATAATATCTATTAATTCCAGGAAAAACAGAAGCATGCAGTGGTGGGAGATATATTAAAATTTATTCTAATAATAATTTCCCAAAACAAAGAGAGATGATATTGAATGTAAAAATTATAATTAATTTATTTAATATTTGAAGAAATAAATACTTGATCTTGGAAACATTCTTTGTTGGTGAATTATGATTATCCAAAAAGACACTTTCCGATTTCCTTCATTACTCTATGAGGATCGAATAGATATAATATTTTCATAACTATTCTTGTGAGTTTCAATGATTTAATCACTAATGATTAGTAAATTTGAGATGATTTGTATCATTATAGTATTTATGGTTAATTTTTGGTTAAATGTTAAAAATATTTAATTTTGGAAATTTATCAGTTTTCTGGAGCTTATATTTTTCAGGAATTTTTTTTACAATTTTGATCCAATTTTAGTGATTTGTTTTTTTAGGATTCAATTATTTAAGGGATTTTATTTTTTCTTCTTAAATTATATCCAATGTGAAACACACTAGCCTAGAAAAATCAGTCAATTGGATAAATTTTGATGGCTGATAGAATGGACCCTACATTAGTAATTGGGTAATATCTCGATCTAGGGACATCAAAATGAAGTGAAACTATCTAGATTAGAGAGAGGGATCTGATCCAAATGTATAAATAAAATTTAATGAAGAAAGTATATCATTTATACATCCATTTGATGTGATAAAATTGAAGGATTTTAAGAGTCTCCTCAAAACACATTTTCCTTAAAAAATTAATCAATGGGAGAAATTTTGCTGGATGATAGAATGGAATCCACATAAATAATTGAGGAATATCTCGGTCTAAAGACATAAAAAATACTTTATTCTAGTTATATTATAGGTAAGAATCCTATGAAAATGTACAAAATAAACTTCATAAAGAAATTTGATCATTCCAGCATCCATTTAATGAGATAAAGAGGAGGGAGTTGAGGAGTCTCCTCGAGAAGAAAAATTCATCTTTAGTAATTTGAGTATAACCTTTTTAAAAAATTTCAAAATGATCTAATATTTTTTGAGCATATGAAAAAGATATATTGAAACCAATTTTATGAATAACACTTCCAGATATTAATCCATTTACTATTCTAAATAAACTCAACCTTTCAGAGGAATGAATCCAAGGGAAAATTTTCCACCCCTCAAGCCTATAAATACGAGCATTGACTTCAATTAAAAGGTGTTGAATGAAGAGAAGGATGGGATGTACTAGATTATTTTAAGCTACATGTTATATTTATTTTCACTTTTATATTTTCTTAGTTTTATAATGATCACTTGTTCCCCATTCAAACATATTTCCCTTCACATGGAGGGGTAAAGATTTTGAGTGATTGGGGAAGGGGGAGTTTTCCTTTTGTAATGTCAGAGTCTCGTGATTTAATGTAAATATATATTTTTATATTGAATTATTTATATATTAATTGGTTCCCAATTATATTAATATGATCATGTGTGGGGTTTTTGGTTCATTCATTGTTTATATATTTGGATGAAGATCTTTGAACCTCCTCCACCTAGTGCGGTTTGTCTCGATCAAGAAGATTGTGTTAGGTGGTGAGTGTCTAGGGATCATTTTCATGTGTGTGTAACTAGTGAATAGTTTCTATATTTATAAGGACAAAAAATTACCTACTAGTACTTTCCTTAGTTATTTGGCAATATTTTATGATTTTTTCATGCTCACAGGAGTTGTTTCTATTGAATCCTTCAACCAAGGGTGATTAAAAACTAAATCAAGGAGTATTTCATTTATCATTCAATAAGAATTGAGAGAGAATGAATTTAATGACCATGATGACATTGAAAAAGGTGATGATACACTGAAACCATCTCCCTTTTCATCAATTTGAGATCACACATCATTTCAATTTCTTACTTTCTTATAATAACAAACAATTTCAAAAACAATCTCACTTATTTCTCTAATTTCAAGTGACAAATGAGATTGTAGAGTGATCCTATATGAATAAAAACTAGGATACCCAATTTACTAAATTTTTAACTTTGGAAATATTTTTTATCACACCCCATGATAGACATGTGTCAAAACATGGCACTGTTGTTGGGGAGGTGATGCCAAAATTGTTTTTCTTTATTTCTTTTCTCTTCAAAATTGCATGAATAGAACTTCAAACAATAACCCTTTCCCCTATATCCTGAATGTGAAATAATTTTTTTGAATATAATTAGAGACATTAATTTTTAATCTTAATTTTATGAAAGTTTTCTTTCAGACTCGAGTGAAACTTCAAGTGTTCACTCCAAGCATGTCAACATCGCTGAAAATTAGATCCCAACCCTTAGAGACCTATGTGCACCACAATTCCTTAATCAAAACAATAAAATTTCAATGATATTATTAGAAAATTATTTTGATATGAAACCTAACATGATTCCATCACTCCCAAAATTTTATGGGTTAGAAGGAGAAGACCTAAAAAAACATATTAAAGAGTTCACAAATGTCTGATCTACTTTGAGACCTCGAGGAGTAGTTGAGGATCAGGTATAGTGGAAATAATTTTCATTTTCATTTAAGATGATTAAAAATATAGGGTTTATAGCCTACAATTTGGAGATGTGAATGATTGTAATTAATCAGTGATATGCTTCATGAAACTCTTCTTCCCCACCTCCAAAACCACAATTATCATGAAGTAAATCTATGCCATCAAGCAATGATATAGAAAAACCCTTTATGAGTACTAGGAAAGGTTTAAAAAACTATGTTCCAGGTGCCCACATCAAGTAATTTTGGAGCATCACATTCTTGTATTATTTTACCAAGGCTTACTAGACAATGACATAAACCTTTTAGATTCATCATCTAGAGGTGCCTTTATTGACAAGTCAAAAAAAGAAAAGAAAAGGACCTAATAGAGATGATTTACCAGAACTCACAAAAGTTTGGTACAAGAGGTATTGGAACAAGAGTAATTCATGAGGTAAGAAATTATTATCCATCACCTTTGTGGGAAACAAATATTGATGAGATAACCAATATGGTGAGACAAATGGTCTTAAAACATGTGGGTGACAACCAAGCACCGGCTAAGGTATGTGGTTGATGCTCATCACATGATCATTTCACTAACTAATGATCTAAAATACAGGGAGCAAATATATTTGTGGAAACCTTTCATCCTTGTAAATTCTAAAAAAACCAAGGATGGAGGGAGCCTAACCATCTTCAATGTGGATTTGGAAATATATAGAATCAAGCTAGACCCCCACACCAAAACTAGCTCCAAAACCAACCCACATTCCAAAAAAACTTCTAAAACACACCACCATTTAAACAAAATAAATTCTATAACCATCATTCTTACAAATAAATAGACACTTTTTAAATATGCTATGAACAACCATCCATTAGCTCCCAACCACAAATTCAAAACCAACAATAGATATCTAATATTGAGGGGTTGAAAGACACCATAAAATATTTTTTCAATAAGTTAGAAAGTCTCATGGACTTCATAAACAAAAATATTGGGAAACTCTCTTCCCAAAAAATACCAAATCTAAATTAGGATTTATCCATGATTACAAAAATAAGTGGAAAATAAGTTTCACCACTAGTATCCCATGAGCTTGAAACAGGACCACCTAAGATAATGTATAATGATGTTGGAAATTATGAAAAATATGTGAAAATTCACTAAGAAGAATAAAGGGACAAAGAGGATTAGAAGGATAAGATGAGGTTGAAGGGACAAGAATGTACATTTAAAATTAAACAAAGGGGTAATAAATACTTACTCCCACCATTTTCATTTATGATGATTGAATTAAAGATATTATAGGAAGAATCAATTAAAAAAGAAATTATTGAAACTTCTATAAAGTAAAAAATAATATCCCCCTACTTGAATCACTCAAAATTTAAGTATCTATGAACCATGAAGAGAATAATTCATGGGAATTAGAGGATAAAATCAGGAATAAGTTTCTAAACCCTTATCACACCACAGTTTCCAACCAAATGTCAAAATCTAGAGAATTTTTCTATTATATGATCTATTTGTTATTTAAATTTATTCTATTATTTCTCTGATCTAGGTGATTAAATTAATGTATTACCTCACTAAGTATAGACTTATTTACATATGGTAGACTTTAATCCCATAAGAGTGGTGGTACATCTTGTAAATAGATCAATAATCTTCCCAGCTGGAGTTTTAGAAGATGTCCTTGTGAAAGTCAAAGATCTCTTATTCCCAGATGAATTCTATGTGATGAATATAGAATATTCTAGTAGACCTTCACACTCAAACATAAATTTGGGGAGACATTTATTAAATAATTCCAAAACAATCATCTATGTAAATGAAGGGACAGTCACCAAGAATTTTGTTGATAGCACTATACACTTCAATATTTTTGAATCCATGAGGCACCCATTAGATGATCATTCACTATTTTTACTCACCCATGAAGTTGTTACAAAACCAATTGAAGAATCGGGTATGTGACCTAAATTCTTATATTTAGGAGAAATATTTTCCATTGGAAATATCACAAAACATGTGGATGCATAAAATTCTAGGGATTCTGATTTCATATGAGAAGAAGTGGTAAAATGTGATTTCTTTGACGATTTGTTAAATGAAGAGGAAGATGATATGGTTTATTATCTGAAAGAGGTCGAACCTTTGGTAGTGAGAAATGTTAGTTTAATTTCAACCCTTAGAATCCATTGATCTAGAATTAAAACCACTCCCTAATGATTTGAAATATTTACACCATAGGGAGGGAGATAAATTACCAGTGATAATTGCTAAAAATCTACCTGAAACCCAATAAAAGTATTTTATTGATCTTTTGAGATATAATTTATAAGAAGTAGGGTGGATATTAGGTGATATACCAGGAATAAAACCGAAAATATTCTCACATAGAATTCCTCTTGTGTGAGATTCCAAACCATTCAGACAACCCCAAAGGAGGATGAATCCCACCTTGATGGATGTTGTGAAGAAGGATATTGAGAAGATTTTGGAAGATGAGATCATATATCCCATTTCAAATTCACAATGGGTTTGACCCATTCATGTAGTTCCAAAAAAATATGGCCTTGAAACTTTGAGAAATTAAAAGATTGAATTAATCCCTAGGAGAATTCAGAATAGTTGGAGAGTTTTCATTGATTTTACAAAGTTGAATTAGGTCACATAGAAAGATCATTTCCCCATCAGCTTCATTGATGAAATGATAGAGATATTATAAGGTAAAACTCATTATTTCTTTTTTGATGGATTTTTATGTACCTATTTCTCCTGAGGTTAACGTGTGGACAACCTTTAATTGTCCCTTCGGCAATTTTACATACAAAAGGATTCCACTTGGATTATATAATGATCCAGGTAAATTTTAAAAGATAATGATAATTATTTTTTCTAATAAAATTAAATATTTATTTCAGGGTTTATAAGATAATTTAATAGTTTTGGAAATTATTTTTACCATTGTTTGAAAAATATTGAAAAAGTTTTAAAAACCTACATTAAAGAGAATCTTGTTTTAAATTTTGAAAAGTGTCTTCTCATGGTTAAGAAAGGAATTTTCCTTGGGAATTTCATTTTAAAAAAGGTATTTAAGTGTATAAATCCAAAAATTAAGTGATAAATTAATTTCCTTACCCAACTCATGTGAATCTAGTTAGATTATTTTTAGGAAATGTTGGATTCTAAAGGTGGTTAATCAAAGATTTCAGTCAGATTTATCTTCTTATCTCTAGATTTATTTTGAAAAATGATGATTGTGATTTAAATGGTGCATGTAGGGAATCCTTTATGAGATTAAGAGGATATTGATTACACCACCATTGACAAAGGAACCAAATTGGGAAGATCTTTTTATATACTTTGCGATGCTTTTAACCAAGTGGTTGGAGAAGTCCTTTCTTAGTGAATTGAGGGTAGGGAACAAGTAGTTTCCTATGCCTCAAGAACCTTATATGTGACTCAATTAAATTACACAACCACATAAAAAGTTTTTTTAACAGTTTTATTTCTTTAGAATGATTTAGATCATATCTACATGGAACTAAAGTTTCTATTTTTTCTGATCAAGTAGCTCTTAGGTACTTGATGATGAATACTAAAGCTCAATAGAGGTTATTGAGATGGATGTTACTGTTAGAGGAGTTCAACATAGAAATAAAGGATAAGAAGGGATCTGATAACCAATTGGTTGATCATTTAAGAAGACTTCCCAACACTACTGAAGCTGAAATTCCTAACAAAGAACCACTTAATGATCACCTCTTAGGATAGAATTTGTACTTTGTTGAAGGAGAAGTGCCTTAGAATGCTGACATGGTCAATTATCTAGTAACATCTCAAGTACCATCTCATTTAAATTCCCACAAAATTAAAATACCTAAATCTGATTCTAGATATTAAATTTAGGATTATCCATTTATTTCAAATATTTTTAATGAAAAAGTGACAAGAATATGTTTTCTTAAGAGTGAAATTGGTTCTATGTTTGAGTTTTGTCACACTTTATCTTGTGGAGGCCACTTTGGACCTCAAAGGACAACAAATATGGTTTTAGTATATGGACTTTATGAGACCAACCTTTTTAAATATGCTCATGAATTTTGAAAAATGTGTAATTTTTTTAGTTTTATAGAAATATTTTAAAGAGATAATAAATTACCCAAAACTACTTAATTTTTGTAAGATTTTTGAAGTTTTAGGGATATATTTTATATGTCCTTTCCCAATGTCATTTTAAAATTATTATATCTTTCATTTAGTTTCTTATATTTTCAATTAGGTGGCAGAAAAATCCACCATGACTGATGATGCTAAAGTTATTTGTGATTTTTCATGGATTACATATTTTGTTGGTTTTGAGTGCCCAAATCTTTCATCATTGATCAAGGGACTCACTCTTTCAATATGATAATGGAGTCTATGCTCAATAAGTATGAGGTTCTTCATAAAACATAAACTCCCTATCATCCATATACTAACGGGAAAAATGAAGTGTCCAACAAGGTAATAATTTTTTTTGGAAAATACTATTAATCCAAACAGGAATGATTGGATTCCAAGGATTAATGACAAATTATGGGATTATAGGACACCCTATAAACCCCATTTGGAATGAGTCCATATAGGTTTATCTATGGGAAATTTTTTTATCTATTAGTGGAATTAAACCATAATGCATATTGTGCTATGAGGAAGATGAATTTGGATCTTGAAATTATTGGGAAAGAGAGATAATTGAAGTTACAGGAGCTGCGGGAAATTAGAAGGGAATATTTTGAAAATTCCATGATTTAAAAAGAGAGAACAAGAGTGTATCATGACAAGATGATCAAATTAAAATACATACACTATGGATACGAAGTGTTTTTATTCAACTCAAGACTCAAGCTAATGTCAAGTAAACTTTATTCTAGATAGGAAGGTCCATTTATAGTTACTCATGTATATTTTTTGGTGTTTTGAAGATTGTAAAGTTTGGAGAGAAATAACAATTAATTGTTAATGGAAATAGGGTAAAGAAATTCTATGGGATCATTCCATCAGATACAATAGGGGAGATAACACTCCTCCAACTTATTTATCACTAAAATCCTATTAGGTAGTACATCTCTTTTACACTTTATTTAATTCTATGATTAATTTGAAAATCATCTTACATGTTAAATCCAATTGAATTCATTTAGTACACATCATCATTTATGTGTGGGGGAGGGAAACTTTGTATTTTAAGATTTTCATTTATTGTTTGTTTTTTTTATTATTAAAAAAATGTGTTTTTCAAACTTTTGTGTGTTTATTTTCCAATTTTGTGTGTTTTTCAAACTTTTGAGCAGAAATGATTCTCATTTCCTTTTTTAAAACCCATTTCATTTAGTGAAAAAATTTATTCCTTAAAACTTAGCTTAAATGAATGGTGAAAATGACTTTGTTTCAAGTTCAATTCTTTAATAATTTCTTGAAATGTACACTAATTTTGGAATCCAATTCCACATATCACTATATTTATCTTTTAAATCACTTTCCTATGAGGACCCTAAATCATTTTTGACATATTATTTTAATTCACCTAACTTCTTGAGAGAACTAGACTATACTTGCTTTAAACATAATTTTATTTATTTCTGTCAAAACATGAGGGTTTGAGGTACTTATGTTTTAAATGATTAAGTCATTTATTTAGTTTTAAAGACACTTTTAAAGAGAATAATTTGTATTCTACGCTTCCATATGAATTTAAATCCTTTTATCCTTTAGAATCCATGATCAAGATAATATGTTAGCCACTTTACAAGGCTAGTTTCCCCATTGAACCTACTCTTGAAGTGAAATTACATGATATATTTGAACTTAGGTGTAGAGGGAAGTTGTCACATGATGTTTTATGTAATTTTTTAATATATTTTATGGAAAATAAAATTATTAATAGTTGTTTTTTCTAATAAAAAAATCATTCTTTTGAAATTTGTCCCTTTATAGAGCTTTCAGGAAAAGAGAATATATTCCTTTCTAGAGTTTCCAATGGAAAACGAATGTTCTTTCTATCTATAGCTATAGAGAAAAATAATGTATAATAAGATTGAATTTTTTATTCTGAAATGATTAATGGTTCTCAATTTCATTGATTTTTTATGATGACGGAGCTAATTTTCTACTACAGGGAGTGAGGAGGATACCATACTTGAGTAAAAATTAGAATCTTGATTTTTGTTTCAAAAAGAGCCAAGCCCTCCTCATTCGACCTTCAATTTTTTAACATCAAAATTATACCAGATGGAATCTACAAAAAAACCATAAAAATTTCCGCATGATAAAAATATGTCCATGACTTACATAAGTTATAGATATAGGAATTTATCAAGCCTATGGTGACACTTGAATTGGTTTAGATGAGAAAATCCTTGTTGAAATTTGATATTTGTGAGATTAGAGAAAATTAATGGGTGGTAGGTGTTTTGTGTGCATGGGAGAAAAAATTAAGTGGAAATATATTGAATGATATTAATTGAGAAATTAAAATAATGGTTTTTGAGGAAGCATTATTTCTTTTTTTTCTTGGTGAGGAATTGGTCGATCTCATGGGTATGTGTTTTGAATTTCCTTTGATTTTATTTTGATGTTGACTTTCCCAAGAGTCTAAGTTCTAAGTGTAGGGGAATTGATAGAGAAAATATTTTCATACTTATTGAAGTGATTTTATTCTTTTAATCCCTATAAATTAATCAATATGAGATGATTTACATCATTTTAGTATTTTTGGTGATTTTTGGGCTCAATTGTGAACATTGGTTAATCCTGTAAATTTAATAGTTTTTTGGAGCTTCGGTTTTTTAGGAATTACTTTTACATTTTTTTTCCAATTTAAGTGATTCTTTTTTAGGATTCTATTTTTATGGGATTTTTCTTTTTCTTATTTACCCAAATCTAATTCAAAACAAATTGTCCTAGAAAAATCTATAAATTGGGGAAATTTTGCTGGCTAAAAGAATGTAAAACACATTAGTAATTGAGGAATATCTACCTCTACAAACATCCAAATTATGTTACTCTTTCTATATTAGAAAGAGGACTCCTATTATCATCTACATAAATAATTTCAATAAAAAATTAGATCATTTAAGAATCTATTTAATAAAATAATTTGGAGGTAGTTGAGGAGTCTCCTCCAGCAGAAAAAGTCTTCTTCGGTACTTTGAGAATATTTTTTTTGAAACTTATCTAAATTATCTGAGATTTTATGGATACAATAAAAAGAGGGATTGGAAAAAATATTATTAAGACAACATCCCCAGATTCATCCTTTTACTATTCGAAATAAACTCAATATTTTGGGGCAATGAATCTGTAGGCAAAATTTTCCACCCCTCAAGCCTATAAATATGAGTGTTCACTTTTATTAAAAGGTGTTGAATGAGGATACTAAGGGGCTGTTATAGTGTATTTTAAGCTTCATGTTATTTGGATTTTATCTTCTATATTTTCTTAGTTTTATAATGCTCACTTATTCCCTATTCAACTCTATTACCCTACAAATGGAGGGGTAAGGATTTTTAGTGATCTGGGAAGGGAGAGGTTTCCTTTTGTAATGTCGAAGTATTGTTCTTTAATATAAAAATATATTTTTTATTGAATGATTTATATTTTCTTTGGTGATCAATTATCTAAATTATATTTTTTTGGTATTCAGTTTCATATATTATTTATTGATTTGTTTAAAGATCTTTAAACTCCCTCCACCAAGTGCAGTATGTAACGATCGAGAATATAGTTTTAGGTGGTGAGTTTCTAGAGATCATTGTCACATGTGTGGAATTAATGAATTGTTTCAAGATTTCTAAGAATAAAAATTCATTATCGGAACTTTACTTAGTTGTTTGGGAATGATTTATGAATTTTCATGCACATAGGAGTGGTTTCCATTTCATCCTTCAACCAAGGGTGATTAACAACTCAATCGAGGATTTGTTAATTTATCATTCAATAGGAGGAGATCGGGAATGTTTTTATGAACATGATGAAATTGAAAAAGGAAATCCTAACCTGAAACTATCACTATATTCATCAATTTAGGTTCAAAAATCATTTCAATTTCTTTCTTTATTTAAAAAAACTAACAATTTCAAAAACAATATCACTTATTTCTCAAATTTCAAGTTAAAAACACAACTGTTGTGTTCACCTCTCTAGAGACAACCTAGGTTACCTACATTTCTGCATTTTTATCTTAATAAATATTTTTCTTTTCACACTCTATGATAGGAACATTTCAAGATCCAAAGATAGAATACCTTTAGTGGTGATGCACACATGTTCCTATGATCTCTGAGAAACACCACATGATCTTCGGGTTCTAGTGTGGTGAGTCGAATGTCATGCATTGTTTGTTCTTGATCGCTTGTCTTTGGTCTTGAATAAATATCTCTTTCACTTTATGTTCTTAAGAGATAATGATAAGGAAGATTTGAGAGAGAATTAATTATGTGTAATAATTCTCTATTCTCAATTTTTGGATACACTACACAATATATAGGGCCATCTATTTATAGAGTTAAGATATAAGATAAAATATTATTTAATTTCATTTTAATCATTAAAAACATTTATTACCATTAATAAACCACATGCAACATAATAATAATAATAATATTATTATTTTTTGGAACACACCAACTGGATAAATAACAAACATTATTTAACCAGCTTTTTAATTAATATTTTTCATTGGGCACAGTCCTAGTCGATTCGAAATACTCTTGAATTTATTGAGGAGTCGAATAAAATTTTTATTCATAAATAAATATTTAATTTCCATAACTAGAAATAAATATATATTAAATTTTCAATAAAATAAATAAATAAATTTTTATTCACATACTGGTGAATAAATATTTATTTAATTTATGTGATCAATATAACTTGAATAAAATTATTCTTTAAACATGAGACTAATATTTATTCCATTAATTAAAATTAAATATAATTTAATTGGTATCAATGGAAACATTTAGTGTGTGACTTTCTAGGATTCTTTATCATTGGAATTAGGTGGGCTTGCCTAAAGACTAATATTACTATCTAGAAACGGGTAAAGGAACCCAATATAAATAACTTAATGCCGCAATTTCTACAACCACATACAAATTCTCACTATATAATATAACTCATTTTTCACAATAACACATCAGAAAGGTTTCATGAGAGTTTCCTCAACCTATTTAATCGATATATCTCTCATTAACTATCCAAAATAAACATGCCGCTACACCATATCCATGTAATTGAATGTGATGATTCTCTTCCACTAAAATGTCCGATATATCAACTTCCATAAAGATAGATAGGACAAATGCTTCCTTGACATATCATTTATTGACATGTCAATTGGGACATACCCAATGTACCTTACTTCTCACAAACATATGGAATGACTGTTTTGGTTTGAAAAACTAAGTGAAGGAGTAATGACATACATTAATGATAATATTAATTTTTAAGTATCATTATATAAGCTAACAAATAGGAATATTCGATGAAACCAAAACTTGCCAAATTCCTACTGACAGGTCTGTTCTCATAATCTCCCATATTAGAGATTACCAAGTAAGAATTTAATGGGAAGATGAATCATCTACTTCAAACCACTCATACCTAGTGGTCTAAACACTATGTGTCACATCATAGTACATTATCCAACTATAGAACTATATGAAGAATATTGTTGTATAACTTCAAGGTTCTCATCATACCAGGTACTACTATGATCTTATCAATGTGACAAACACTCTAGGGAATTTTTACATTAATTACATGAATAAAAAATGAACAATATGTAATAATAATTTAAATTAATATTTAATACATCAAATATACAAGTAGTTAAAGTACAATCAGTTTGTCTTAGAACACAAACTCTAACAAACTGCCACTTGGACTAGAGGCAAATACCTATGAATTTTATTCTTTTGGACCTCACATGTTAATAATGTTTCTATTGAGTTAAGGAAATAGTCAAGGGGTCTACCACATTTTCTTCCATTGAAATACTGCTCACTTTAACCTCACCTATTGAATAAAAATCCCTCAATAAATTATACTTACAAAGTATGTGTTTTATTCATTGATGTGACTTGGGATCTTTTGTGAGAGTCACCACTATAGTATTATAACAATAAATTGTTATAAAAAATTTACTACTAGGTAACACATCAATCTATTAGATGAAGTATCACATACATATTTCTTCCTTAGCTTCCTCAGAAGTCAAAATATACTCAGAATCTACTATAGAATCTATGACCGTGGCCTTTTTTGAGCTCTTCCAACACACATAACCTTCATTAAAAGTGATGATGTATACCATTTGTAACATCATGTCATATTTATCAGTTTGTAAACTAACATATTCATATCCTATGATTACTATTTACTCATCTCCTCCATAGAATAGTATCATTCACTTAGTAAGCCTCATATACACAAGGATAGTCTTGAATATCACCCAATGGAGGCCACCTGGATCAGCTTGATATCTTCTTACCACACTAAATGCATAGGCAACATCTATACTATTATAAAGCATTCCATACATGACTGACCAAATTGCTGATGCATATAGATTCCTTTCCCTTATGTTTCTTTACATATGTGTCTAAGGACACATTTTTCTAGAAATATGAATTCTATATGATGCTAGAAATAATCCCCTCTTAGATTGTTCCATAGTAAATCTCTATAGTATCTTATCAATATACATACTTGGACTTAGTCCAAAAACTCTCCTGGATGTATAATGAGGGATCTGGATCCCATTAATATATGCTGCTTCACCAAAGTCCTTTATGGAGAATCATTTATTCAACCACATCTTAACAGATTTTTGACTGTATTTTGTTTCTTATGAGTGATATGTCATCCACATATACTATTAAGAAAATGACCACACTCCCACTAAGCCATTTATAGAGACAAGGATCAAACTCATTTTTTATGAAACCAAATTCTATTATAGATTCATCAAAATGAATGTTATATGAATAAGATTCTTTATTTAATCTATAAATTGATTTTTTCAATTTTCATATCCTATTAGAATCTTTTGGAGTCACAAAACCTTTATGTTGTGTCATATAAACATCTTCCTGAAGGTTCCCATTAAGGAAGGTTATTTGATACCTGTTTTCCAAATCTCATATTCATGGTAAGACGCAATGGCCCAAATTTTTTTCATGTTTTTTAGCATTGAAACTAGTGATAAGGGTTAATTATAATTAATTCATTGAAAATTTTTAAACCATTTTTAACCAGTTGTGCCTTATAGGTTCTGACTTTTCCTTCATTGTCTAGTTTATTCTTGAATAACCATTTTAAAAAATAGGCATTAAATCTAATTGATGATCTACCAAAATATAGACTTGGTCTTATTATATGGAATCTACTTAATAATTCATGTCTTCATGACACTATGAAATATATGTGCCACTTATTACTTCCTTATAGAAAAAAGGATCATTATTATAAATTAATAATGAATCAACATCCTCAGTGACTAAAAATCCATAATGTTTTAGTTATCAAACCTCTTATGTACTCTTATATAGTACTTGTGTCTCAAAAATAGTTTTATCTTCCATGGGACTTTTTGGAATTTGTTCCTATACCAATGATTCTGTACCTTTACCCACAACTTCATTGAAGTCTATATCGCTTCCACTATAACTTTTAGAGATGTGATAACCCTTATGGAATATGGATTACCTTTCCACTATAACCTTTTCTCTAGATTTCATATAAGTAATATACCATTGTTTCCTTGAGGTATACTATAAAGGAAACATTTTTGGCTTGGGGAGAAATTTTGTTACTTGAAAAGGATTTAAAAACACTTCACTTCCCCATACATGTAAATTTTATAACATTTTTTTTCTTCCACTCCAAAATTGGCATCGAATATAATTTATCGATTTAGATGGAACTTGGTTTAGTATATGTGTTGTTGTTTGTAAAAATTATCCCCAAAAGGATAATGGAAGACACACATAACTCATAATTGATCTCAGCATGTCTAACAAGTTGTGGTTCCTCCTTTCTCTTATGTCATTCCAATGATATGTATAAGGAGAAGTGAGTTGGGATAAGATACCAAAATATCATAAGTAATCAATGAAGTGTTGATTAAGATATTCTTCACTATAGTCTAAGTGGGTCTTCTTAATGTTCTTACTAACCTGGTTCTCAACTTCATTATTTTATTTCTTGTACTTGTTGAAATGATATGATTTATAACTCATCAATTAGACATATCTATATCTACTTAAATCATCAATAAAAGTTATTAAGTATGAGTACCCACCCCTTACTTCAAAAAAGAATGGTCCACACACATGGGTTTGAACTAATTCAAGAATATATTTTGAACTTTAACCTTTCCCACTAAATGGGGCTTTGGTAATTTTACCTTATAAACATGTGTGACATACACCAATTTGTTTTAGTTTATAGGGATCTAAATATTCATCTTAATGTAATTTGGTCAAAATATTTTCATTTACATGATCTAACTGGTGATTCCAGAGTTGGGTGTGGAATTAGTCTTGTGAATTAACTTCGTTATTGATTTTTATTACTTGATTTGTATAATCCAACACATAAATACTATTATCTAAATGATATTTACCATAACAAAATCTATATTTATAAGAGAAGAAAAATTTATTCCCAATGTTGAAAATAACCCCATCTGTATCAATTCTGGATACATAAATAATTTTTTTTGTAAAAAATGTCACATAATAAAAACTTTTCACAACCAAGATATTTTTTTGTTCACAACGTGAGTTGGTAGTCCTTAATAGTTACACTGATAAGTTTACCCTAATTGACTGCTCGTAGATCTACATCCCAATGATCACTCTTCCTAAATCTATATGGATTATTTATTTGAATACAAATATGAGCATAAAAAATTTGTATCTAATTCCCAATTAATAGAAACATATAAATTTCAATATATAAAAAAATGCACTAGAATATTCCCCTTACTTCTTTGTATGGGTGCGGTTTTTCTTCAAGTGGACATTCTTTCAATATGAAAAAAAGATTGAATCTTATTCCATTTCTTTCCCCTTATTCTTTCTTTTCTTGTAAGGGCATGAATAGTCTTTTGACTTTAGTATGTTTTCATTACCTTTCCATTTTTTTAGAATAAGTATAGAAGGATTTTTATAGTCCATATCCTTATGTACTTGGTGAAGGAGAGTGAGAATATGTGGTAGATAATTCTCTATGTTGTCCATATTAATGTTCACAAAAATATGAAGAAGCTCTGAGGTAGCGATGCCAAAATGAGGATGGTCCCTGTTCTTTGGGTAGTTTAAACCCTAGAACATCTAGGAAATCAATGTAGCTAATGATATTGACTAAATGATACCCAACTGGGCACCTCTTCAAGATTTCTATTAAATGTCACCTTGGAAATCTCAAACTGTTCCTGTCTAAATCTCCCATAGTAAATACTATAAATTTTCTCAAGAATTATATACATACCCATGTTTTTGTGATACTTTAAGAGTTCAATAGTCATTGATGAAATAATCAAACATTAAATGTTGTCTGCATCATTAAAATGTTTTTCTTAGATAAGGAACTCTTCATCACACACCTCTTTAGTAGGAAGATTAGAAATTGGGTATTCTAGCACATAATATTTCTGTTTATGGTGTAGAAAAAACCAAAGGTGTTTATACCATTACTATAAGTTACTGCCAATTATGAGGTTGTATTTATCTAATATTGATCACAGGGATAATGTGGATGATGAGCTATCCATTTTTTTCTACAATTAAAAAGATAAATCATTAGTATATTTCTTGATTACAATTTATGTGAAAAATAATAAATTAATTAATTTTGTTAAATATCTCTGGTTCGACATTTTTGGATGCTTCGGCATGTTTTCATGTCACCCTGGTATCTTTCTTTGGCACTAATAAACCTTCGATTGTGGCCTTTTAGTGCTTCACGGTGACTTGGGGCCTTCGAATTCTGGTGTGGTGTAGGGCCTCTCACTCCTGGGGTCGATGGAGTTTTAGTTTGTCCAGATGGTCGATGGATGCACATAGGGGGGAAGAAAGCTCTCTTGCTATAGTGTGGATAAATCTCTCGGGTCACCCACTTCCCTTTTATAATGATGGTTTTATTAAAGCTATCAGTGACTCCTTGGGTGGCTTCCTATGCTTCAATCGTCGGACCGGCTACTACGCGGAGGCCTCTGTGGCTCGTATTTGCATCGAACTAGACCTATCCCTTCCTGTTTCAGAAAGGATCGACCTCAGGGTGAAGGAATTATTTTGTTGAGATCAAGACATTTCCTATCCAGTGTTCCTATGCTTCTTGTTTCATTTCCTTATTTAGGGGAACTCCATGAAGATGTGTCATCACCTCTGTTAGGCTGGGCGACATCACCCATTTCCTCCATCAATGATCAGAGGTGATCACCCGACTCCATCAAATGATGATATTACATGGGTGAATTTAGAGGTATCCCCAACCCTTGGATTGTATGTGGTGACTCTTCTTGTTGACAATGCCTATTTGGATCATCTTGGATCATTTTTGGAGGCTGGAATAGAGGCGTGTTGGGACTTAGTTCCTTTTTTCCATGGTGCATGCCCCTGGATCAAGCTGGAACCCATCTTTCTTCTCTTGTTCTTCCCCTAGGCCTGCCACCCCTTTCGCCATTGTCTTTAGCTCCAGCTCACGGTGGTCCTGGTGAGGAGTAGAAATATCTTGTGATAGTACCTCTGGGTTTCTGTTTCGAAGGTTCTACTCCTCTTAATTCATTGCGTTCCACCTCGGCTCCCATCACAGAAGTTTCACAATGGGAGGATGAGGGTTCAGAGAGGGAGTCACATTATCTCCCACAAAACATGGGGAAACCTCAAGGTTCTCTCCAAGAATTCAGCTCTCCATCCATCCATTCTCCATCTAAAGGTATTGGTGTTCACATAATATCCCATTCAAGGAAACTCTAGGGTCGTACGTCCTCCCACTTTGAACAGGACATACAGTCTAGGGCCAATCCCAGATCCCTTAGTATCCAATGATTCATTTGCTCGTTTGGAATTCCTGAGTTATTAGGGCTTGTGTTAAAACATATTTTCTATCTTCAGATCTCCCCAAACATAAGGTCTTAGTGGTATCCATCCTTGAGTACAAGAAACAATCAAGAAATATAATTGAGTTCTCCAGAATAGTTAAACTGCATGGCTACATTCATGTGGAACCGAACAAAAAAAAAAACATATGAATCTTCTAGTACCAAAGTTTCAAAGTGTCTCTAACATATGCGGGGGACCAGTTCATCTCTGTTAAGGTTTCTCATGACCCCCACTACTTCTTAGTCTCTATTTTTATGGAAGTTGTGAATCCAAACTTCAAGAGTCCTTGTGGAGTGATATCAACTCTTTTGACCCTAGTAATCTTCCTTGGATAGTAGGTGGGGGGGTGATTTAAATGTCATTACTGATCTAGAGGAACAAAGGGGAAAAGGTCCATTTAACAGGAAATCCTATCTCACCTTTTCTCATTTCATGGATGGTAAAGGTATCATGGACTCAGATTCTCTGGTGACCGCTTCACATGGTGTAACAACCAATGGGGTCCCTGTAGGTCTTGGAGCCGCTTTGATAGATTCTTAGACAACATGTTTGTGTTATCTGCTTATAAAACTACTTGGGTTACCCACTTGGTTTATGATATATCAGATCACTACCTGCCCCTTATCTCATTATTTTCTGGTCAATATCATCACACTCTATTTCTTTTTTATCAACACTGGACAAGCATTTCAGGATATAGGGACCTAGTTCGGGACTCTTGGGATTCCCCTCTTCAGGGCCATATGTGGTGTACCCTCCAAAAACATTAAGATGGATCAAGAAGAGGCTTCATCCTTAGTTAAAGGATTTTCCATCATTATATAGAGACCTAAAAGTATTCATGAAGGATGTTTATCAGCTTGAAAAGTGTCTTGAAGAGTATTGGAATGACAGGCTCTGTGAAAAGCTTTCTAGTAAAAAGGTGCTTCTTTTAGACATGATTTTGAGGCAAGAATTCCAGGATAGGGAGGATTGTAGGATAAAGCATCTTAAAGATGGTGATAAGAATAAATCATTTTTTCATGCTTGCATCAAGGAAAATAAAACATGGATCAAGCCAAATATTGATCTAGGGGATGGCTCATACACTGAAAACAGGGAGGTGGTAGGGTATCATGCTAACTCTCACTTCTAAAAATTTCTTGATGGTCCTATAAAAACCTTTCCAAATGGGTATACAGGGGGCAACATGGGGGTCCTCAATACCCTTCATCCTATCTTATCATTCTCTAACAATGAGTTCCTAAGTGGTATTCCTAAAGAGGATGAGGTTCGTGGACCCATGATGAATCTGGATCCTAATAGTGTGGTGCGTCCTGACGGTTTCCCTGTAGGATTTTATAGAGATTCCTGAGACATCATGAAAGTGGAGTTAATTGTGTCCATACAAGACTTCTTCAGGGGTGTCCCTTTTCCTAGAGTTTCATGTCCAATAACTATGGTTATCATTCCCAAATTCATGTCTCCCACATCCATCGAGCATTTTCACCCGATTATCATGTGCAAAGATCCTTACAAAATCCTCACAATTATCATTAATGCAAGGATATCTATCAATCTTCCCAAGCTTATCTCTAAGGAAAAACTTGGCTTTGTCAAAGGGTGATCCATCTAGGGGTGATTGGTAGGGAATAGGAAATGATCAGGGATCTCAGCATTAAAACTCATGTCTCTAAAATGGAAATTAAATTGGATATGAGAAAGGCCTATGAACATGTGTAGTGGAAATTCATCAATAATGTTCTTGTAGGAATAAGAATATCTCCATGGAACATCTATATAATATTTCATTGATTTAGTTTAGCTTGGATGTCGATCTCTTTCTGATAAAAATGTCCGGGTTCTTCAAAGAAACACGTGGGATTCATCAAGAAGATCCAATCTCACCAAGAATATTCATTATCACTCAGGAAGTTATCATCCAGATCAATAACTACAACATTTCCAGTGGTGCGATCCTTCCTAACGTAGAAAGATGCACTTCCCCTATGTGTCTCACCTTATGTTCGTAGATGAATCCATCATTTTCATCAATGTGTCCAGTAGTTCTGTACATGTCCTGAACAGAGCGTTGGAGGCATATTGTCTTTGGAGCGGTCAGATCATCAACATGAGTAACAAAAATTTCTATATCTCTAACACATACTCTGATAGGAATATCCTTAATTCTATTCTTATTCTGGTCATGCTCAAAGGTAATATTTCCATGTCATATCTGGGAGCCCCAATCTTCTCGAGGATTTTTCGAATTCAAATTTTTTAACCCACAATTTGTAGAATAACATAGATGATTCTTAACTGGAAGAGTCAGTACTTTTCCATTGGAGGTTGGATTTCCTTGGTGAACAATGTTCTTATGGCTACCCTAATTTACGCTCTCTCTGCTATTAAGATCCCAAAGGGAGTTATTCATAACATGGATAGGATCATTTCTGGTTTCATTTGGGACCCCATGAATGAGGGAAGAAGGTATTGGGTGTCCTAGCATAAGATGATGAGGCTCATCAGAAAAGGTGGTATCAACATTCAAAATATTACTGATTCCATTACTTGTATGCATGTGAAAATGGACTAGGAAGTGCTGGAGAAGAGGACGTTATGTGGACTGACCATGCATGCATGTTATATTGGGAATGAGGTTGTCAAGAATACACATTCTTCTCTACTTTGGAATGAGATTAGTCCTCTAGTGAACTCTCTTAGACCTCACACTCGCTGGATCATCGGATTAAGAGATTACTTTTCGGGTATGAATACTGGTTTGGGAGGCCATTGGTTACTCAGGTTTCCCTGTCACCAATATTTATTTCAGGGAGGCCATCAATCATCTTCCTTTCATCAATTATATTGCTGAAATGAACCAGAAGGACCTATTCCACCTCATCAAGCTCACTATGGCATTTGATCATTGCGTGTTCACCCCGCCTTCTTCAGGCTTCATCACATCCAAAGATTACCATCGTGTGTCTATCATGCATGTAGATGTGGACATATGGAGAGAAGTTTTGTGGGATAGGGCCATCACCACAAAGTTCAACTTTATCACTTGGAGAATCAATCATAAATAAATTCCCACAGATGATAATATTAAGCGGTGCAGTGTGATCGTGGCCTCCAAATGCATTTGTTGTAAGAGGAACAAGGAGGAAACCTCAGATCATTTTTTCTTAGAGAGGGATTGGGAAAAATAGGTTTGGATGTTTTTAGGTGATTTCACTGGATTTTCTATTCCATCAATGGAGGACTAATCCTTCCATGTCCATTGGTTCCATGGCTCAGGCACTGAGGGAACGAAGAAAAGAGCATGCTCTCTAGTGTGGAACAAAGGGTGCTGGTTCTTGTGGCAGGTACAAAATGGGTTTCTTCAATGAGGGGTGACCCCATCTGAACATACAATCATTATTCAAACTAAAATCCAGCTCCTTGATATGGTCCAATTTCTCAGCACCTGGAGGGAGGCTCTTACCCTTCAACGACTTCTTCTTACCGTGCATAATACTCCTTATGTCACTAGTTATTCCATTGGTAAATGGGTTCGATGGACACCCCATTTTCAGTTTCAAACTCAACATTTACGGTTCTTATGTTGCGGTCATCATGTGTGGAAAGGGTCTCGTTTGTGATTGTACTGACTCGCTCATCTTGGCCTTTTCTACCCAGTTGTGTCACGGTACCTCACTCCTTACAGAGGTGAAAACCATGATGGCTGGTCTCTATGTGTGAAGCCAAAGGGGTTTGAAACATAAGGAGATGGAAACTGATTCCATGCTCATTTCAAATGCACTTCAGAGCCTCAAAATTGTTCCTTGGTCTATTGAGTATTTCATTAGAATTTGTTGTGGTATCCTTGGCATCAACACCAAAGTGTCCCATACCCGGAGAGAGGGCAATAAAGCTACAGATTATCTACCCTCAGATGATAATTTTGGACCGAAGGTCTTTATTTTTCACACCCCTCAATGTCTGAAACCAATGGGGATCAATATTATTTGATGGTATTCCCTCAGTATCCACTATTTTAGACCCCCATAGTCATGTTTCCCTCAGCCTTATTTTGAGGCCCCTTGTGTGTTTTATTTCTTCTCATTGAATAAAAATTTTCTTGATGATGATGATGATCAAGGGAAACTTCTCTTTATGAAAAATGGGTATGTAAACCAGAAACCTTCATAAGAACTCTCCTTATAAAAGTAAGTGTCCCAACAAGTGTTTGTCAAACAATTATTTCTATTTAGTTTTGTTCCTAATCAAGTAATGAATGGCTCATTATAACTTATTATTAGTTTGATGGATTTTAATTTTTTATCCATAAATTTTGTCTTGTTTTATCCTTTAATTTACTTGTTAATATTATGTGGATGTTAATTAGTTAACCATGTTGGATAAAACATTTACAAAAAATTAATTTAATTTATTTATTATGAATAAATTTTATCTTGGTTTACCCTTTACAAGTATTATTAATATTAAGTGGATATTAATTAATTAGCAATGATGGATAAAACATTTATGTATAATAAATTTATTTAAATTACATATTTTAACAATAATTCATTTATTTATGTGACAACGACATTACATCCATAAAATGGATAATTTCATATACAAAAATAAACAATTAATTAAATGATCCATTCATGATCTCTATTTAATGGTTGATTTAATGAGTGGACATTAAATCATCTAGTGACCTATGGGAAATAACTCCATTTTTTAGTCATGGTATGAGTTACAACATTCCACTAGTCCACCTATGTGTGACCTATGTTGGCATCATAATGGTTACCTCTTGAACCACCTCCACATGCATTAGGATACTCTATTAATTACATCTATTTATTACTCACATGCAGGTGAGGGGAACCAAATGATTGGTTAAAAAGGGCTTATATAAATATCCTTTAACATAGAATTCCTACATAATAATGGAGAGAGGGATAAAACACAAGCCATCATATTTAATTTAATAATAAATAATTGTAAAGTCATGCAATAAATTAAATTAAAACATCCAGCGTATACACGGGTCTTGGTCAAGCTCATGAATGGTCATACATGCAATGAATATAAAAAAGTAACTGGATAGAACTCATTTCTTTATTATTTAATTTTTATTTAATATTAACATTAATTAATTAATTAATTAATTACCATTCATCTTAATTACCATCTAAACTTAATTAGATACACCCATTATTTATTGCATTAATGTAAAATAAATGAAAAAACTAGTAATGACATATTAATTACAATAAATTAATTGAGAATTTAATATTATTTAAAAACATTATTAAATTATCAAACACACAATTGTGTTCTAATAAATAGAATATGGTTTTAATGATGCAATTTTAAATTTAATGTGATTTTTAATTCTGTTATTTAATGGGAGACTACACAGTATGTACAGTCCAAAAAAACGTCATGTACCTCAGTTGTCATGTATCTGAGTCACATGTATAGAGATTTATCATGTTAAGTCGGATATAAAACTTAGTATGTACAAGTTAGCTACACACCATGTATCTTCTTGTTAGGTTCCTGTATATCCTGGTCAACACAAAATGTGTAATAAATTCACCACATGTAACTAAAAACTCGGTGCATCTTGGTACAATGCGCAAGGGTACACAACATGTGATTCAGCTACACACCATGTATCCTAGTTTTACCGGTCAATGATTTGTCTCTTCCAGATGATATATCTAGTCATTCTTCATCTATTCTTTATCCTTTAAGAAAATGAAATATTGAATGAACATGATTAATATGTCAAAAACATGTTATTTCAAATGAATAATATGAAATGAAAATCTACCAAAAATTGTGCATATATAAAAAATAAAATAAATAATTTTAAATTTAAACACGGCCCCTTTGATAGTACTTGTTGGTTTTAGGTGCAGTAAATGTGTGTGGTGGTGGGAGATATAATTAAATTTCATTTAATAATCATTACCCAAAATCAAGAAAGAGGATCTTACACAGAAAATTTATAACAAATTTATTTAATATTTGAATATATATATACATGGGATTAGGAACTTTCTTTATTAGATTGTTGATCATTTGAAAAGATCCCTTTTAACTACCTTCATAGAACTTTGAGGATCCAATTATTGAACCCCTCTAGTGGATATTCCCACATGCTCCTATGATCTACAAGAAACACCACTCCATCTCCAGGTGCTACAATAGTGAGTCAAATGACTTGTGTTTTTAATTATTGATAGCTCTTTCTTAGGTCTTAAATAAATATCTCATTGGATTCTCGTTCTTGATAGGGAGAGAGGAGGATTTGAAAGAGAATTATTTTTCCACAACAATTATCTGTTCTTAATTTTTTGATACTCTAAATAATAGATATATGCATCTATTTATAGAGTTAAGATTTAGGTTAAAATATTATTTAATTACAAGTTGGCCATTAAATAAAATTTATGACCTTTAATAAACCCCATTACATATAATAATATAATTATCGTTACTATTATGTGATGTGCACCAACATGCGAAATAAAAAATATTCTCGTTAATTAATACTTTTCACCAGATAAAGTCATGGTCCATTTGAACTCCTCATTCAGTTATTGAACTCCCAAATTAAAAATTTATTCATAAACAAATATTTCATTATTATACCCGTAAATAAATGTTAATTAAATATTCCATAAAATAAATAAATATATTCCTATTCACATGGTGGTAAATAAATATTAATTTAATTTATGAAATCAATATAACTTGAATAAAATTAGTCCTCAAGCATAAGAATAATATTTATTCCAATAATTAATCTCAAATAGAATTTGATCGAGAATAATGGAAACACATAGTGTTTGACCCTCTAGGATTATTTTTCATTTACATTAAGTGGGATTGCCTAATGATGAAATTTAATGCCTAGAAATGGGTCAAGTCACTCAAGAGAAAGAAATTAATTTCATGATGTCTAAAACAAAAAATTAATGATCACTATATATTACAATCCCTTTATCATAACATCTCATCATGAAGGTTGCACGATGGGGTCATCAGCCTATTTACTAGATACATCATTGTTTCACTATTTGAAATAAACATATCATTACACCATGGCTATGGAATTTAATGTAATAGTTCTATTCCAATCAAAGGGATGATATATCATCTTCCATAAATATATAAGGGAAAAATAATTCCTCAACTAATCCAATAATGACATGTCAATCATGATGCACCCAAAGTAACTTACTTCCATCCAACATATAGAAGGAAAATCTTGGTTAGTAAATTTATGTTAATGAGTCGTGACATACATTAATGATAATATTAATGCCTAAGGACCATTACACACACTCATAGATAGGAATATCTGATGACAACAAAAAACGTGGAATTCCTATTGGTGGTTTTGTTCTTATAATCTATCATCTTAGATATTAACAAGAGTGAACATCATGATTAAAATCCTTATCTACTTATGATCACTCACACTTAATGGTAAAAATGCTATGTGTCCCATCATAGTACGTTATCCTACTGCATAACTATATTAAGAATATTTTCATATCACTTCAATGTTATCATCATAGTAGGGAACTACTAAAAATTTATCAATGAGAAAAATACTCTATGACATTATTACATTAAATCCATTTATAAAAAATGATCAATATGTAATAATATATTAAATTTATATTAAATCAATCTAATATAGATGTAATAAAAGTATAATCATTTGTTCCTTGGAAAACAAATCTATCAATATATATACCTGATAAGTTTGGTTCTTCTTATTTTTTACCAATGGAGAAGTTTAGTTAACCATTGGGAACTAAGATGAGGGAACATTAGTGGGAACTGTAAGGATAAGTCTATGTATAAAAAAATATCATGTAATTTTTTTAAAAGATAGTGTGAGTGGTTTCAAATAAAATACATCCGTTTTTGGATATGAAAATTAGATGTGGATCTGGTATAGTTATACCTGTGGGAAATAACTCTGAAAATGGTGAATTGTGTTTGACTTGATCATCACCTGGTGGAAAAAATGGGTCTTGTTTTACACCAAGTTTTACACTCCTAGGAGAAATGTTTTCGAAATCCATGAACTCTTTTATGAACCATTATAAGGGATTTTAACAATGACAATGAATAATGATCCGCCTAAGGTATCAAATATTTAAAAGAAAAAGTAATGATTTATAGATACTATAAGTGATTTTTCATGATTATGTGGTTATTAACTATGAATATTGTATCTTACACTATGTTTTTTGGTTTTAGTAAATGGATCCAAGGGAACCATGTTAATGATTAATTATATAAAAAATGTAATATTTGTCCTCATGAGAAACCAAATGTTATCAGAGATATAATTCAATGTCACATTGTTATTCTCACAAAACACTCTCATGATATGAACCATGATGAACTTCAAAATGAGAAAAGGAGAGAACAAAATTCTATTGAGTCCTTAATGAGATAAATTCATCCTAATTTTAGTGGTTCCATTGATACAATACTTACTGAGCAATGGATTAGTACCATGGAAAATATATTTTCCATTATCCGATGTTTTCATGAAAAATTCATTTTGGCTGTATATCATTTGGAAAGAGAAGGATATAAATAGTGAAATCTTACTAAAAATATGAGGCAATAAGAAGATATTGAATCCATTTAGTGGGATGATTTTATAGGGAATAATTTTTTGTAATTACTTATATTTTATTCTTCATATGAAAATGGAGAAGGAATTATTTTAGCTAAATTAAAAGGATGATGAATCTATTGGTACCTATGAGTAAAATTTTACATGAATTGAAAGGTATGTTCTGGTATTATCATCAAACATGAATGTAAGTGTTATTGATTGTTTAGTGTCTTAAAACCAAGTCTCTGAAGGGTGTCATCTATATGGGAAATCACTATATATGAATAAATCATTTGATGTGTTATCAAGGAATAAATGGAGATAAGAGTTACCCATCAATCTCATGGTTTTGAAAATAAAAGAATATGAAATTCAAATAAAATTCCAAAAAACATGGAGAAAAGAAGATGTTCATTCCTTCATGCTCAAATTGTTGAAGGAAACATGTAGTAAATTTTATTAAGGGGATTGATAATTAATTTAAGTGTAGAAAGGAAGCTCACCAGGAAATCAATTACTTAAGTGGTGGAAATAAGTTATCTAATGATGAGAATATAGAGAAATCTCCACAGAACACACCACCCACACTCTTGTGTTTCAAATACAAGAAGTGTGGTTATTATGATAACCAATTCCAAAATTCAGAGTTTAATGATGTTGATCAACATAAATAAACTATTAAGACGAGAGGTAAAGTAAAATATCATGGGATCACTATATATGAGGATGGTAATAATAATGAAATGGTGAAAGGTATACTTTACATCCACTCTAAAACTATTATTGTATTATTTAATTCTAGATCTAACCACACTTTTATATCTGAAGGATTTTCAAAGAGTATCAAAATGCAGCCCCAATGATTAGATTTTGATTTTGTAGTAAAACACCGAATAGTATAATGACAACATATCATCTCTATAAGTATACTTTGGTTGAAGTTTGTGGGAATATACATCTTGTAAATCACAATTCTCTCCTTCTAGTTGAAATTGATTTTATATTAAGAATGGATTGTATTTTTCTACATAAATCCCATATAAATTTTAGAGTAAATGAAGTCACATTTTATATTCCAAACCAACTTATGATTTTATATCAGTGAAATAATAAATTACAATTTAT
Organism: Viscum album; assembly: GCA_963277665.1. Taxonomy (NCBI): domain Eukaryota; kingdom Viridiplantae; phylum Streptophyta; class Magnoliopsida; order Santalales; family Viscaceae; genus Viscum; species Viscum album. The sequence goes on from OY728152.1 coordinate 747,545,266, forward strand.
AAGTGAGGTAACAACCATTTATGGTTCTTTATACCTTTTTAAAAGGGTTTTTTGTCTCGGATGGTTGTTAGAAACTCAAAATCAATGATATACTTATTGTGAGTGAGTTTTTTTATATTATTTTGAAAGAGTTTAAAAGTCTTCTATTGGATCATGAAGTTGATTTCTCAATAGAACTCATACCTTGTGATATGACAATTTCAAATACTCCATATTGAATAGACATGATTTATTTTCAAGAATTAAAGAAGAAAATCTGGGAGAATCTTGAAAAGGGATTCATTTGTCAAATTATATCACCTTGGGATACACATATCCTTTTTGTGAAGAAGAAATATGGATTGATGTGACTTTGAATTGATTATTGGGAAACGAATAAGATCTCAATCAAGAATAGGTTTCCCCTACCTCATATTGATTATTTTTTGACCCACTATGAGGAGATGAATACTTTCTCATGATTTACATCCATTATAGATATCATCAATTGATGATCAAGAAAGAGGATATACCCAAGATAGCATTCCGTACAAAGTATGGACACTATGAGCATATAGTGATGTCATTTGGTCTTACTAATTTCCCCTATATCTTTATGGATTTAATAAAAAAAGTATTAATAGATTACCTTGATTAGTTTTTGGTATTCTATATATAAAATATTTTTATCTATTTAATGATAATGGAAGAGCATGAATATCACTTCATATTTTTTTTATATGCCTAAGGAAGGAGAAATTGTATGAAAAATTTACAATGTGTGAATTCTTGACACAAAAAGTTTCATTTTTGGGCAATATAATCTCAAGTGATGGTATATTGGTGGATCTATCCATGATAGAGGCTATTGAGTGTTGGACTAAACCAACCACTATGATTGAGATTCATAGTTTTCTTGGTTTGGATAGCTATTACTGAAGCTTTTTAGGAAATTTATCATGGATGTCCAATATTCTAAACAAGTTAAATGAGAATGGAACCATGTTTCTTTAGATAAATGAATGTGAAGAAAATTTCATGGAACTAAAGAGAAGGTTAGTCAGTGTGCCTATGCTTACATTACCCTGTAGTGGAGAAGGGTTTTTAATCTATTGTGATGAATTAAAGAAGGGGTTGGGATGAATACTCATATAGAATGATATGGTGATAGATTATTCCTCATGATAATTTATGGTTCAGTATACTAATTACCCAACTCATGATTTGGAGTTAGATATAGTATATTTATCATTAAAGATATGATGATATGATTTTTAGGGATAAGTGTGTGATATATATAATAATCATAAATTTTTAAATTATATATTCACACATAAGGAGTTGAATATGTGACAAAGAAGATGGTTAGAGATGATTAAAGATTAGGAATTCTCAATTCATTTCCACACAGGGAAAGAAAATTTGGTTGATGATTCTTTGGGTCAAAAGGATCATGATAGATTATCTATGATGAGGATAAAAAAAGATAAAATATTTCTAGATTTATAAATTATGGACCTATAAATATCAAGGGAAGGGTAAAAATATTATTTTTATCAATTAAGTGTATGACTATAGAGCGTAAGGAAGATATAGAGCTATAGAAGAAGGTGAGAAATGTTCATGAGTTTAGAAATTATTAAGATGTCATGATAAGGTTCAAGAATCATGTTTGTTTTCATCCGTACCTTAGCTGAAGAAGGATCTGTGTAACACACCATGATTTCATAGTAAGTTATTTTCTTTAAAGTAATTCAATAGCTTGCGCTACACACGACACTGAGTTCGAGCGCACCACGACTTACCAAACTAGCCATTAAAAAAGAGGTTAAGAGTAGTATTAACTGAATTTTGAATTTTATATATTCCATATAATTTTAAAATTCATATTATTTGTTTCTTAGACATAATATATGAACAAATTCAATTTTTCAGAAAAAAGAAGTATTTTTCAAAAAATGAAATTTTATCACCTTTTAATAGAGAAAAAATTTTAAATAAAATATTTGACACTTTTATATATTCAATTTTATTAAATAAACTTATTCTTTAGAATAGGGACAAAAAAATTTAGTTTGGACAAATTTTCGGTGCTTTTCTGATAACTTTCATATTTTGATGAATAGTGAAAATACTAAATTTTAATTTAAAAAAACTTTTTTATTCAAAATAATTTATAGTGTTAAATTATATATTTGAAAGGTTTTGAGGTATACTTAGATTATAATTTTATCATTTAATTAAATTTTGGTCATTATAAGTAATTTCACATTTAAATAGGACATAAACACATATCAATCTTTGATAGTTTTTACTTCTCAAAAACCCGCTCTTTGGTTTTGATAACAGGAATATTTTTTTTAAAAAATTAATTAATAAAACTTATATGTTTTTAATTTTATGAAATAGAAATAATTTTTTAATTTTAAATATCAAAATTATCTTAGAGTGAATTTTTGGTATTTTTCTGAAAACTTTTGATTTTTGATGAATAGTGAAAACACTACGTTATTGTTTAAAAGCAACTTTTTATTTAACATGTTATTTATTTTATTTAAAATTATTTTAAGTCAAAATAGATACATAATACTTATATAAATTCAATTTAATTCATTGGAGTCATTTTTTTATAAGATTAGATGTATAAAATTTTATTGAACTTTTTATCGTCTTTTACCCACATTCTAGGCACATTTACAAATTTTCATAAAATGAAATTTTACTTCTTTGGTGGATTGAATTTAAAAAATTCAAGAGACACGGTTGACATCAGTAAGTAAAATTTGGTTCAAAAAGATGAAAACAATCTTTTTTGAATAGTAACTTTTGAATTTTATTTTCCACGGTTAAAAGTAAATAGGGTAATTAATAGTAAAAATGATATTATAATTACCCTAACACATGCCATAATTCTATTGTATAAGTGTACTTCGACCAAAATCAAACTTAGGAATAAAAGTTGATCCTTTTTATCCACTTGGATTAGATTAGGACATTTATTATTATTTTATTTAAAGAAGAGTTAAAAGTGTAAAATTCAAAGTTTAATAACTAAACCATTTGTAATATAGGGTAATACATAAGAAAAATTAGACTAAAAATATTCATTATAAAAATAAAAATATTTCCCATATCATGATAGTTTATTTATAATTTTTATACATTAAATAATTAAATATATTTATGAAGCAATGATGATGCGGTAATTACCTAATTAATGAATGATTAAAATAATTGATATTATAAATATTAAAATAAATTTAGATTGAGACTTTTGATGCATTCCAAGAATATTAAAGATTAATATGACATTTTATTGTTGATTTAATGATTTTTTTTGAAGTAATCAAGTTGATTTGACTTTAACAAAAACCAAAAACCAAATAGTGTCAAAATTGACATAATTGAGTTTAAAAACAAATTACTATTTTATTAAATTATATAATAGTATTAAAAATATAAGGTTCATCCAAATGACTTATATAATGATATATAAGTTACTAATGAACCACTTGGGGTTCTATTGGTATTTTATACTATGTTTATTATCCATATAATATAAAAATACATGGAGACATGGTAAATGTCAAACTATTTAACTAAGAGTTAAACCTAAAAGATAATGTTAATATGGTGACTTAAACGAATATAAAACATATTTGTTGAGTGGTTTTCGACCCATCCCCACCTTATCCTAGAAATAAATCCCTTTTGAGCTATTAGAAATCGAAAATTAATTTATAATAAAATAATATTTCAATCTTTTCCTAAAGTGACCCTCACCTCCCTTATAAAAGGGCACTTCCCCTTCTCTTAATTTCATACCTACAAATCCATTTGGATCGTTCAATCCATACCCAAATATCCTCCTGACTACTGTCACTTCATCATAGATGCCTTAATTTGACCATAAAGCCAACATAAGAATCCCTTTTGATAAAATCAAAAGGAAGCACTTGAAGAAGAGGTAATAATTTCATCACCTCTTTCAAAGTTTTCTTCTTCCACTTCCTCTTTCTATGTTGTTTCCATAAAAAATTAACTCCAGTACCTTTTACATAATTTTATGTTATTATAAATATTGTACAACCGTATTCATTATTCTATCCATCCTATGAAGGAAAATGTCACCATACATGCGTACGTACGGCTTACCGTCTCCACGTCGTGGTGTAGTTGTTATTCAACACTTATTTATTTGGATGGGTTTATTAATGATGTATAATTGAATTAAATAATAAATATAACATTTTAATGATTATTTATATGTGATATAACATCCAATTATATATTACTTCACCTTCAATTGAATGATATTGTCGCTTGTACGTACGTAAGGATTACCATCTCCACGAACGCGATGAGATTCATTCCCCATCGTAACCATTCAAGAATAATTTTAATTTTATGATTAAAAATAATTTTTAATAACTTAATATAATTCTTTATGTTAATCAAATACATCCTATCCATAACTAACATGACTTACATAACAAAAAATATAAAATAAAACGAATCAGTTAACACCCGAAACAATGATACTATTAAAATATTATTAACAAAGCAATATTAGAAGATCATATATGATATCATATTTATGTATGTTTTTTTATAATTTAATAACAATTATTTAACTATTATATAGGATGTTAAAATACCATCAACTAATGAAATTTACAAGGTAATGGGGTTTTCGTCTCGCTTTTTATTTCCGTGATATTCATGCTATATTTGCCGCTATTACCTTTTGTGCGGTGTATGTACTACCCATGATTATATTATTTGTGTAATATACTTTAATTTATGGGTATTTACATAATCATTATACAATCCTTCTCTCATGGGGTGTATGTTTCGTAAGTTACCAAATCGATAAGGGAATTTCAAATTTCAATTTCCACTCATTGGGTTTTACGTAAACTTCATTAATTATTTTACTCCATGATTGTGTGTAAATTCACTATTTATTTAATTATGTTGTAGTTTCCACTAACCTTTGTATGTATATACATTTTATACACATAATAACTCCATTTATAAATTCTCAAGTCAACTATATGAACTTGATAAGTGTAATTTTAAATCAATTTCTATTCATTGAGTTAAACATCTAAGTCATTGGTGTTATTTTTACAAGAATATGTGTGAGTTTCCTATGATTTAATTACACTGAATATCTAATAATATTGAGTGTATTTAATTTTTTCACACATAATTATATCATTGATTTATCTTTAACATATGGATAAGGTCTTTATAAGGTATTTCATCTCAATTTACATTCCATTGAGACTTCTTTGTTGGTATGCACAATTCTCTTTTATGTGGTGTATATACTATAATTTGACATAGTATATCATGAATCCATTTAATTTAATGATATTATAATGTTTTTATTACCTAAATTATTTGTATTCAAGCATCTCTCATTTGGTTAGGAACTCTAACTAAAATATGATTTTAAATGTTTTAAAGATTCATTCTTCTAAATCATTCTCATTAATGTCCATGTTTTAAAAATGGATTTTAAGGATTTATTTATATATACATTAATGTTTTAAAATTAAAATTACTTTTAAAATCTTCAATGTGGTATGGGACACCTTAATTCAAAAATCTATTTTAAATAGCTTCTTGATAAATAATGACACTTTAAAATGTTTTCAAGAAAAAGTGGGATATTTCTCTCAAATAGTTTTGATGATTATTTTCATATATGTCAATATCTTTAATTATTCTCTATTGAGGTTAATTTATTATAATAAAATATTCTATATTGTTTTGAATGAGTTATGTTTAACTATGGATGTGCTATTTTTATACCATTCAAGATTTGTGATTAAATTATTGACATTTCGTATGCAAGTTTTAATATGAATGTTTAGATTATGTTTCAAACATTAAATATGAGGAATGAATTACACTTAGTAAGTGACAGGTGGAGCCCGCTATAGCTCCTCGATGCATCGGTAAGTCTCATGAGACAAACTAGTGTCTTGGCACAAGGTCTTGACAAAATTTTATTTGTAGTCTTGGCATGAGGCCTTGAATATGTAGTTATGATGTCCGACATTATGCATTATATAATTATGAAATTAGATATTGATATTACATGTGATTATTAAACTAGTAGAATATCCATGTGAATAATTAAATGGAATAATTTGATTTATATTTTCCATATTATTCTGAAGTTTGTGTTTAAAAGTCTTGTGTTTTAGTCTTATACATTTCTTTAAATGTTTATGCTTATTTATAAAATCTTTTGCTATATTTTTATCTTTACTAAGTATCTGAGATCACCTCTTTTAATGTTTTATTTTCCCCAAGATGTGAAGAAGTATATCATGATTAACCTACAGGAATAGGCAGTGGATATGAGTGTGTTCAAAGGGGACACAATGTTGTTTTTCTTTATTTTATGATGTAATGTAAAACTTATGTATATATCCAGTACTTCCAAGGATACTAAAATAATTGGTCTTTCGGAAGATGATCTCTTGTGATCATACCAATGATATGTAATAATGCACCGACTCTGGGCAACTAGCATTGGGGCATTACAATCTGTTAGTGGAATATCATAGTTCCTTATTCTCTAATCATCATAGAAGTACAAAGATGTATAAAGATTTTAATGAGTGTTACTGGTGGGATGGAATGAATAGAGGTAGTATAGAATATTTATATTGGTTCTTGGATTTTTAGAAAGTTGAGGCTAATAGACAAAAGTATAAGGGGATGTTGTACCCATTACCTATACCAGAATGTAAATGGGAAAACATCACTATGTTCTTTTCATCAGACTCCCTAAAACATTTAATGGGAATAATGTTATATGTGTTGCAGTTGACCACATTATGAAGTCATCTCAATTCATTAATGTCATAGAATATTTTTATCAATATCACATTTACTTAATATAAATTAAATAAGTTGTAAGGTTTCATGGATTACCACATTCTATTGTATCTGATCAGGATCTAAGGTTTACCTTGATGTTTTGGAAACATCTTCAATAAGCTTTTGGTACATAGTTAAGTTTAAACACATCTTATCATACATAGATATATTTTTAGTCTAAGATAAAAATTAATAACCTATAAGATATGATAATTTAATGGTTTTGTTGTGGGTTCTCTCAAATGATGTTCAGTTTTGATGATATTTAGGTGCAGCAAGGTGGTTGGGCTAGGTCGTCTCTCAAAATGGAATCAGTTAAAACAACATAATAAAGTTATTTTGAAAATAAAATTAAATAAATTAAACACAATAATTTAAATAATGAGGGTTTTTTAATGTATAAAACTAGAATAAGTTCAATGGAAGAAGATTGCATTTTTTTTGTTTTTAGTTTTGGAAATGAAGTTCGATTAAAAAGACACAACAAGGATATGTTTTTTTGAAAATATTTTAAAATACATAATCGATATAAATATACCTATTCAATCAATTATTTATCATTATAATTTAAATTTACATTCACTTAATTAAAATCCCTTAATTTTTTATCCCTATAACCCTATGGGAATTAAGTTAACCACAAAGATGAAATTACTTAAACCCTAGGCTAGCTTAGGAGCATGCAATCACAACAACCTTCATTCATTGATGTTATTAGGTTAGATTATGGTCATTGGTTAATTAGATCACATATACACTCTAGAAATGAGGATTAATTGAGTTTAGGGATTATATTTAAACCCGAAAAATTTATCCCCTATGGTCTTGTATTATCAATTAAGATCATACACTCACAATTTACACAAATCTCGACCTCACATGTTTTTGTGTCAATTGTTCAATTTATTTATTAGTTTTATTTAAATTGAAAACTCAATTAATAGATAATATTATGTGAATTAAAGTAGCTCATTGATTTAAAATAAATGAATGAAAAGGTAATAGGTAGATCGATTACTAAGAAAACACTCTTCCATGGGCGGCGTAGTCATCATAGAAACGTTTTGTATGTGAAAATGTTTAAAAGGGTAGAACCCAATATCAATTCTACTCTTGATTCCATCCCAATTAGGAAGATTTATAGAAGAATAAATTTGAACAAAACTTTAGAAAATTTAAGAAATAAAATAATAACAAATAAGATTATTACGCAAATACAAACATTACAACATAAAGAAGAAGAAGAAGGCTTCGATGAGGGGATCCTTACTTCAAGAGCTACCCATCTTACAATGGTTAGATAATTTGAGTGAAACCAATTATACTCTGTATTAAATATCCTAATTCACGTCCTAACAACTAAAAATTAGAAAAGTGCCAATTTATAGATTGGAAGGGAGTCTAGGTTTAAAGAGGTTTCAACTGTGAATGGGGAAATTCAGCCAAATATAGTAATCCAAAATTCACTGCCAATTTGGCCACCAAAATGCATGAATCATCTATAATTACAAAGGTCTTATTTTTGATAAACTGAGGCCTAGATATCCACTCAATATTTTGTCCAAATATAAGCACGGATGAAGAATTTATGGCCCAAATACAGAACAAATGTCCAATCTAGTGATTCCAGCCAAACATTGACTTTATTTCCCATTTTCACCAACCAAATGCATGATCTAGCTCCAATGTAATAAATTAAATCTTTATAAAATTAAGTCAGGAAAATATTTTAAAACTTTTATGTTTAAATAAGACATATCAAAATATTTATGTCCAAAATTCTACAGTGAAGTTTAAAGGATAAAACTAAAAATTTCATCAAATTTACAAATGAATAATCTAATCTCCAATATTTCATAACTGAATTAATTTAACACAATGTGAGGAAATTATATAATTTATTATTAATAAAATATTAAATAAAAATGTGTTTTATAAATAATATATTGTTTTATGAATTTTAAAGGTGGTTTGGGTCAACACCTTTCTCTAGTTGAGTTTTCTTACAAAATAGATTTCACTAGACCATTAATATGACTCCTTATGAATCACTATATAGAAATAAGTCCAGAATGCAACATTTTGGGATAAATTTGGGGAAATAAATCTATTGGGACCTGAGATATCAAAATACATGAAAGATATTATTAGATCCATTCAATAACACATAAGGGAAGCACAAAGTGGATGTAAAATTTATATTGATAATTATCAATGTGATTTTGAATTTGAAGTTGGCGAGAAGGTATTTTTGTGAATTTATACATGTAATAAGTTTAATATATTTATAAAAAAAATTAAATTTGATCAATAGGTATATTTTCCATTTTGAAATTATTGTTTGTGTAGGGACGGTTACTTATTGCTTAGTCCTTCTATTGAAACTCTCTCAACTCTATGATGTGTTCCATGCATCTCTATTAATTAAGTATATACCTGATCCTTCACATGTACTAAACTCATAATTCATACCACTGTATCAATATATTTCCTATAAAGAACAACCTATAGGGATTCTAGATCACATAGAGAAATTTCTATGAAAAAATACCATACACCTCGTCAAAGTTCTGTGGTGAAACCACCAACCTGAGGAAGCTTTGTAGGAACCTAAAGTTATGATGGGGCATAAGTTTCCTCAATTGTTTATATCAAAGTGACATAATTTGAAGGGTTAAATTCATTTTAAAGGGGTATAATGTAACACCCTAATATTTTATGAAATATTTTTTCCAAATAAATTTAATTTATTTGATAGCTTGTGTTATATACAACACCGAGTTTTAGTGAACCTCAATATACAATTAATATTATTATTTTAACCTAGCCAGTATAGCTTAACTGTTAAACTTGGTGGTATGAATTAGAATTATTAAATTTTTAAAATTTTGTATAAAATCTTTATATAAACAAATATATTTATAAATAAGCACTTAAATTTTGGTAATGTATTTATAGGCCTCAAAAATAATTTTTTCTAAAAAAATTATTTTTATTACTTTTTATAAAGAAATAATAAAATTAACATTTTAAATTTTAGAAAATATATTTTAAAAAATGAAAGTAATTTTTGGAATCACCATGTCAAAAATATCTTAGGGAGAATATTTGAGTCTTCTTTGAAAATTTTAATTTTTTTAATGAATAGTAAAATATACTGGTTTTTATTAAAAACTACCTTTTCATTTAAATCATTTAAAATGTTCTGTTTTTTTAAAATTCTATAAAAGTAAAATTAGTTCAATTATTTTATTATTAATCCAATTTACATTATTATAATCAATTTAATGATGAATTTTTATTTTAAAACCTATTATACATATGAAAATTAACTCTTTGGAAAAATTATTTTTCATCTTGTTTGTGGGTTTTATATTAAATTAAATTCTTCCACTTTGATGATTGTAATTTTAAAAAGTGGAATCAATATTTTTAATATAAATTATTTATATTATATAATAAGTTCAAATTAATTCTTGGTCACAAATAATAGTAAAAATCATAAAAAAAATTAATTACTATGATTAAGGTTAAAACAGGGTTTTGTGCAACGCATATGCATGTGTTCAAATTATTTTACAACACACATAAGATATTTATTTAATAAATTTGATTTCATATTTAGAATCATTGGTCCAAAAATATATAAAAATGATCATTTTATTTTTTTAGTTAAATGATAAATCACCTAGGTAAATAGAAAGAGACTAGTTACTTTGGTGAACACTAAAATGATAAAAATGATTAAACTTAAATACTAAGGTAATAATATGTTTAAAAAATCTTTATTTTTTTGTTATATTTATGCCTCAACTATATCATCTATACACTCCATTATTTATCAATTTTGGAGGCACATTCCTTGACAATGACTTATCATTATTGAATATTTTGGGGAATTTACAGAAATGCCAGTCCTCAATTATAAAAGGGGACCTCATCCCATCACTTCTTCAAACCTTTAAATGAATTTGGTACTATGACCCTGACCCCAGTACCCTTGAACCGATGGTTACTTTATTACATAGGCACCAGATACAAGTTATCACATCCTGAAGGACCAAATAATTTCGTATTCTTGATAAAATAGATACATACATGAAATTCACATTACATTTTAAAACATAAAATACATTAATAATTTTCTTTAAAAATTTCATTATTTCGCTTAGTGTATCCTTGGATATCAATAACAAAAAACTATCTCATATCTTGGGGAAAATAAAACCTAATAAAGGGGTGAGAATATATCCTCATTAAGGGTAATCATACATCGGATGCATTTATGACAAAATAAGACACAATCAATATGGTAATGTAAATAACTGAAAGGCATTTCATTTAATCAATAACTTGATCATAATATGGTAAGAATAAAAGATGATCAAATTATTTGATATAAATAACCACATGAGCAAGAAATTTAACCATGGATATTTTAACTAATTAAATAATCCCCTAGATTATAAATAACTTAATTCAAAATGATGGAATGAAATATTTCGAACATCTAAAATATACAGTTGAGTCCATGTGCCAATATATCTAAATAAATGGGTAAGCCCTTAGCCAAAACGCAATTTAGTTTGTCTCCTGAGACCTACCTACACATCGAGGGGCTATTTCGGGCCCCTCTAATCACTTACTAATTCTAATTCATTCCTCATATTAAAGGTTTGAAACATAATCAACATAAACATTTTTATTTAAAATCTTACATATAAAATGTTGATAATTACCCCAATTAATAAACATAATCACAAACCATCCAGAGTACTATGAATGGTATCAAACAAGTACATACCCCATAAAATTGATCATAAAACATCCATATAAATAATAGTTATGGTATCATTACACCATATACCTAGTGTGTAATAATTACAATAAATGGTTGATGTCATTGATCAATATCAATTCCATAAAAATTTCTATAAAACTTCAAATGAAAATAAACTTCTCATTTTAAAAATCACCGTTTAAAATAAAAATTTTAAAAAACATTTTAAAATATTTTTATTTGAAAATAACCTCTAAATCTTGTAAAATAACTTTTAAAACATTCAGTTTTCATGATGGTGGAAAGTTTCATTCATTCTGTAAATGTTAAAAAACAAATATTCCTTTCATATTTTTGGTATAATCCATATGGGAATTGTTTTGAGAATGACATGAATATTACATTAAAAACATTTTATAAAAAAATAAAAAAATGGTAAAAATTTATTTAATAAAACATTTCAAAATTGTTGAAAAATAAATTTAATACTTTTTTATAAAACATGGGTTTTGATGAAAAATGATTTTTGACCGAATAGATAACTGGTGTCAGGTTTTATTAAAAATATTTTCTCAATAATATTAAGTACCATAGAGTTGAAATGGTAATATTAATTAAAAAATTCATGAATATCCAGAGGAAAAAAAATAAATGGGTTTATTAGACAATTATCAAATACCTTCAATGGGAATTCAAGCATCAACCATCAAGATTAAAATGAGATTGTGAATAAAACCTTATAAAGACCATATCTTTGTTGTGAGATTTAACCAATGAATATATTATGTGTATAAAATATAAATCTACATAAAACAAGTGTATATAAAACATAATATATTCTAAATTCAATACACACATAATAATATAATATCAAAGGTTGTGAGGAAGTAATACAACCCAATGAAAAGAAATTGAGCTATTAAATTCATTACAACGTGGTAGTTTTCTAGTCAAATACCCTTGGAAAATATAATTCAAATTGAAATTTAAAATACCATAAATTATTAATGAATAATGATACTACATGTAAAAGGGTATGTATATATACCATATAAAATAAAATTAGGTTCATAACATTGCAAATATGCCTTAGTGAAGAGAATTTGAGACAAAGTACATTATCTTGAGTCTAGCTCATTATATAGGTTCTTTATATTACTGAATAATAAAAATATGTTAGTTAGTTAATTTTTTAAGAAAAAAATTCAAGGTAATTATTCCTTTTATTTCACTCATTACCGTGTTATATACAATCACTTAATCAACTATGTTTATGTTGGGCGTTTCGATGATGTTTGACTTACGTGTCAAAAATGACTTCGCTATGTTGACTATTGGTCTAAGAGGTCTTAATTCTGACATATCCCAAAAAATAAACATGAAATAATTATAATAATTATAAATCAATTATAATTTTATAACCAATCACGAAATATGTTTTTGAAAAATGAATTATGTTATGATCATTGATACGGTAGGTCATAAGTACGCATGAGAAATGTTTCTATTTTTCAACGATCATTATGGAAAAGAGGTAAGTAATTTTTTTTACAAAATGATAATAATATCAAAAATAAAATATAATTTATTGAAATATACCTATATATATAATCCTTTTTGTTTGGTGATGAGAATATAGTCACATCACATCGTGAAGGCTTTAGTCCACATGTAACAAAATGACATTATCATCTTTCAATGAGTGAAAAGGGAAGAAAGAAAATGATATATTATATTTTAATAATGATACATATTTTAGGAATATAATAATTATGAAATTAATATTACATATATTCTTTTAATTTTTCTTTATTACCTTCCATGTAAAGCGTTAGTGAAAAATGAATCACATCTCTTCGTGAGGCAGTAGTCTTCCATACACACGAGCGACGTTATAATATCCCCTGTGAAATTGAAAGTAAAAATGTTATATATGATATAATGACTCCATCAGTAAAATTATTCTATAAACATCATATATATTCCTTAGACCCATCATCATACTCATATGTAAGAGGTGTGGATGGAAAATGTGTCACATCTGTTCACAGGGAGGTAGTCCACCGTACACATGAGTGGCGTTATCGTTTCCCATTTGACGGAAGAAGAGATAGATATAGGTAATTACATTAATAATATAAAATATAATTATATTATATATACTTTTGTTATTATATCATAATAAATTAATTATATTTTAATGATTTTAAATAATATACAAAACAAAAATGCATAGTTAGGAATTTTACCTCTTCTCGAACCACCTCTTTAGGATTATACCATAAGTATTAATAGAATGGATTTATAAAAAAAATATTCTAGGATCAGGGTAGAGATGTTGGTAAGTTATTAGGGTATTTATTTCATGAACAAAATGTTTTTTAAGTTTTGAATAATAGTGGATATGGGGTTTCCTTTTATAAGTGAGGTTACTCACACACTTGTAATTTTTAAAAAGTAAAAGGTGTACCTACCTTTTTAACATTAAAAGGGTCAAAATGGAGTATTTATAGAGAATTATACATTATAAGGACAAATTATTGCCATAAAAAATATTTTATACAAATTTTTATTTCATTTTAACCCTTATCTTTTTAGTTTAACCCTTGGTAAACTAATTTTTACCTTAACTGAGGTAATTAATTTTTACAGTTTTCAATATTCAATATGGTAAAATATTAAGTTTAGAAAAATATATTTTTCATAAAACATTTCTTTTTCTTTTAAATTATTATTATATTATTTAACATCAGTAAAAAACCATTAAATTTATTATATTTATGTGTTAACCATATAATTTTCATAATTAAATTTTTACTATTAATACCCACCAACATAATTTCTAGGTTATAAAGGTAATGTTTAAATAATAATGTTTTAATAGAGTATCATGTTTCATTAAAAACCGATGTTGTATGCATTGAATGCTATAAAAAAGATTGAATTTATTTAAAAATAAATATATCATAAAGTATTTGGTAGTTTTGTTCTCTTTTAATGTTGAATTTTCATGTAATATACACTATCAAACATAATATTCCCCTTTTAAAATAACAGGGTATTACATTCTACACCCTTAAATAATTTGTATCCTTGTAATTTAATATTGATCTATGTAATAAAGGGTTTGAAATTTGAAAATGGATTTATTGAAATGTCACATAATGAGAAGGGTTAATAAAACCTCCACTTTATGAGAGTAAAAGGGAAGTATGAATTTCATCTGTAATAATCACGTAACTAGTTTTCCACGTAGGAGAACATTGGTGGGAAGTGAAGATATAGAATTGGAAAAAAATGATAATTCCCATGGATTAATATGGAACCTTATAGATAATTGATCATAAGAAAGTTAATAATAAAGATGAATTTAATAACCCCAAATCCATAAATATATTATGGATGAAAAGACCATCAATTTAATTGAAATTAATGTGTTAGGATATTTTTTTTATTTCAATATCCTTTTCCTAGAGTTGAGGAATTCCCGTAAAATATAAAATAATAAGATATGAAAATATAATCACTTGATATATTTCTATTCTATTGGAATAATATAATCTTTTTTTTGTTATTTTATCAGTTTATAATTCATTTATTACTAAAATAATTGAATATCCAAGATTAAATTTTTATGCCCAAACCACAAAAATTAACTTGTTGGAAAAAATTCCCTAAAGGTAACCTTGCAGCATTTTTTGGTTGCTTGTATTTGTTGACAATGTAGGTTTCCATGGTGAATTGTTGAGTTACAGAGATTTTTTGACAATCTATGTTGACAAAGAACCATGAAAAAGGAATGGAAGATCCAGAGGCAGTACAATAAGAGCAGATACAATGTGGCACTGTTTTCTAGTGTTTTCCAAATTGTTGGGGTCCAAAATTTGGAGTTTGGTGAGAATAGAGAAAAGTGTATTTTCTTGAATATCTCATCAAAATATGAAGAAATCATGAGTTTCACGAAGATGTGATTCTTGATGTGGATTTCGCGAATACATGAAGAATGTTGATAGTGTTCTTCGCAACTACGATAAGCATCACGAATAGTAGAGGTAAAGATCATTGTGGAGAATATTTACGATGGTGGTGTGAAGGAATTGATGGAACTCTCCATGATTATTAAAAGATCCATGATCTAAAAATTTCCATGGTGCTTCGCGATATAGAGAGAATTTTAGAAGAAATTTTGGAGGTTCGCTATTTGAGCTGACGTGGCGCTGACTTCGCACAGAAGGTTCGAGGGTCAGTGGAATCGCCTATAAATAGACCTTGACCCCCTCGAGAGAAGTATAGAGTTTTCCAAGAATTTTTTTCCTCAACCCACGAAGGAGGTTTGCGAAGGAAGTGTGCTTCACGAAATAAAGGAGCTTCGTAGTGGCTAATCTAGCTCCGCGAAAGAGGTGTGTTCCGCATTGGCTCAGTGAGCTTCATGAAGGAAGTCACTTTGTGATAGCTTGAGGTCTACGAAGGCCTATGTTTTGTGAAGGATTGATATTTGAGAAGTCTTGAGCTCTGAGAAGTAGTGTGCTCTTTGAAGTAGTGAGCTCTATGATGGCGTGTGATTATTGAAGAGGTAGGGACTTCAGAAGGCTTATTTGAGCTTCGCAAAATCGGGAGCTTTGCGAAGTAGGGTTCTTTGCAAAGGTATGTATAATGGATTTTACCTAGTGATCAGAGGAAAAGGGGTATTCATCAGTGGATGAAATTATGATTTCAATAGAGAATCTATATATAATTGAGGATGTATTCATTAGTGATAATGAAGGGACCTACAAGTCTATAAACTATGAGTGTATCCCTTCCAAGTGAAGTGATGAGAGGAAGAGGAAGAAGGTTATCCTTTCTACCGAAAGTGATGCAGAGAGAGAGAGAGAAATAGGGAGTGAAACTTGGTAAAGCAGTGAGATGACCCTAAACATTGAAAAGGTAGTGAGCCTGGGCTTATAAGTGATCTAGCTCGAACATTATTGGCAGCGATCTTTAGTGGATTTGGTACAGTGGAACATCGCTGTTGTATGGTCCTTGGACATAGCCCAATGAGGGTGAACCAAGTAAAAATCAATGTGTCTTCATTCTTGTTTCCTTAAATTGTATCAAAATCATCATCATCAGATAAAGAAGAAAAGAAGTGATCATAATAAACACACAAGTGCAAACAAAGTTACCCTTGTGATAAAAAGGTCAAGATCTAGTGGGGAAAAAAGAATTTAGAAAAGAATAATGATAACCTAATTCACCCCCCTATCAAGGTATATAGGCCCATATTGGTCCAAAAAATTGGTATCAGAGGGAAGGTTTCTTTTATCAGATTTTTTTGCACTAACTTGGTTTAGTCGATTTGTGTGGTTAAAGATTCGTTCTTATCTTATCTTAGTGCTCTATGGAAAAGGAAAGAACTTAAAAGAAGAAGCATATGTCTTGTAAAATTCCCCAGTGTGGAAGTGTCATAGGAAAGAGTGTGATTCAGTTAAATGAATCATATAGTTAACATAATAATGTCTTGAATGAATCATACAGTTAAAATACTTACTCATTCAATGATGGTAATAGAATGAGTGAAGAACCTAATATTCCAAGTGATATTAGAACTACTGATGATAAAGAAACTCCCATAAGTAGAAAAGTGAAAGTTTTCTGTGAAATAAAGGAATTGGATAAGAAGTTGGGAGAAGAGATTAAATCTAAAGATATCCAGATCCAAGAAATAGAAATTGAGGTTAACAAGATAAGAGGATTAAATCAAAGGCTTATTGACGTGGCCCCTGATCTGAGGGAGAAGAATGATTCTCAGGGTGAAGAACTGAAAATTTTTTCTATAAATAGAGAAAATATCAAATCTGATGTTATGGGAAAGAATCTAAACTTAGATGAAATTCAAAATATGAATTCCAAAAATGATGATCTTTTTATACAACTACTTGAATTATTTCAGAATAATCCAAGGCTACAATAAGATAATGCATTCATCTCAGATTGTTTTGCTCAAGAAAAATTAAAAATAAAGAAGAAAATTGATATGGTAGATAAGCTTACATACGAACTAGAAGATGAGATGAGTAGTGGAAAGAATCTCAGAAGAGAACTCAATGCTCAACTTGAATAAAGAGATAAGAAGAATATTCAACTGAAGGAAGAGATAGAGTTAGTCAAGAAAGAAATTGAGAAATCTAATTCCAAAGAAAATCTCAAGTTTAAGGATGCCTTAAACATACTATTTGATTATCCTTTTGAAGGTGATAATGAAATGAAAGACAAATATGCTACTTCAAAGAAGAAACATAAAAGGATTGTATCATCCTAAATGAAATCTATATTGGGAAAATCTGGAATTGGATATGATGATCCCACTCCGATGTGTGATAGGAAAAGAGTAGTGAAAATCTACAAAGATAAGAAAAACCTTGTAGGTGATGGAGATAGACCTAAAAAATCTTTTACAGGAAGCAATGATAGCATGTGCTATTTTTGTGGGATTCATGGTCATACATAAAGATTCTGTTCAAATGCTCAAGAATACATTTTAGGCTATGAAAATAGAAAATTTACTAAATATGAGAATAAGAAGAAGTGTCATGAGAAATAAAAAAGAAGAGTCTCTCAGAGGAAAGCATTCATTAGATGCTATTACTGTGGAAGAATGGGATACACCGTGAGTATGTTTTAGGAGGCTCAAGAGCTCAATGTCATAGGAATAACTCAAGATGCATCAATATATCAACATAGAAATTATGAAATGAGGTATTACTTTGATGGAAAATGTTCTATATGCTTTGATTATTAACATTTGGAAAGACATTGTAACAAGAATAAAGAAAGAAAGGGAAAGGAAATTGAAAGGAGATTCTCGAATTCAGTGGTGCAAGATAAGAAATTATATACTGGAAGACAAAGTGGTAAGTTAGAGAATAGAATTATAACCCCATAGAAATCATTAAGAGCTGAAATAAAGGTGTATCAAACACCTTCTCTCTTACACTCAGAACAGATTTGGTGGAGTGAATGTGAACAAACCTAGAAGATTAAGGGGATATCTACTCTAGCTATGAGTAATAAGAATGCACATTTAGTGGAAGACTCACCACCAGTTCAAAACATTGTGGTGACTAAGATATCTGATAAAAGAAATATTAACAAATAATGTATTAAAAAATCTATATTTCGTGTGCCACAGAGAGAAGTGGAGGAAAGAGGAAGATCCCTGCAATAGAGGAATAAGCAAGGGAAGATGAACAACATAGAGATTCTTACATAGAAAAGGAATCAGGGGAAGTTGCATATTGGTGGAAAATCAAAGAAGGAAATGTGTACCAGTGAGCTTAAATTCAAATTTGTTAGAAAGTACAAGCCTGTAAAATCTACATATCCAAAAAGACTCTTTATGTGGGCATTGAATGCTTAGTCATATAGCCAGAATAGTTGAAGTTCACTAGGCAGCTAGAAGAAACAAGGAAGGGGTGTGTTGATCTGTAAGAAATTATCAAAGGATTGACCCATCAACATCAACCACAATCCACACCTTGAGGATTCCAGAAGACCCCCCTCCCTATGTGTATAAATCTTATTAATTGATGTTCATGTGTTTCTAGTTTAAGGGGAGATAATATCCTAGGGGAAGTGGCATAAAAAGACGAAAATTAGTTATGTGATGTGATCCAAAATGTCAACTAATTCAAATCTATTACTAGACTTGAAGAAGGATTCTGGAAGAATTCCTTGAAAGGAGTCGATGTTATACAGTTGCATGAGACAAGAAAAAGAGAATGAGTGAGTGTCAAAACATTGGTCCCAACAATCTAAAGAGTTGCACATCATAGGGGGATATCAATATCTTCTAATCATATGCATTATCTCAATCAGATATAAAGGATGAAAGTTTATGCCATATGACACCAGGAAACCTGATTGGATAAGTAGCAAAAAAATTCTTGTATTTTATCAGCTAACATTTTTCAGGACACCAAGATGCTGTGAGAGAATAGAAAAAATGTTTCAACATGATGCTGCAAAAGTAGTTGAAAGAAATTTGAAACAATGAGAAGGTGAGAAACTCAGGGTGAGTAAATGTGTAAAATGTTGACTTAGATGAAGGTAATGTTGATTATTAGGAGGAAGAAGATAAAGAAGAAAATTTGGTTCATTCTATGAATGAAGAGAATTAACAAATTGAGAATAATCAGATGTGGGAGATTGTTTTGTGGATAGGTGATAAGAACATCATCGAGACTAAATGGGTCTATATCAACAAGATGAATGAAGATGAAACATTTATTTGAAACAAAGCATGACTAGTGTGCTAAGGATACTCCCAAATAGAGGGAATAGATGTTGATGAGACATTTACACCAGTTGCAAGGATGGAGACAATCAGATTATTCCTAGCCGTCGTAGTTCAATGAAAGTTCAAAGTGTCCCATATGGATGTCAAATCTGTATTATTTAATGGATTTATGGAGGAAGAAGTGTATATCGATTAGCTAGATGGTTTTATTATTCACGAGGATGAGAAAAAGGTTTGTCGGCTGAAGAAGGCATTATATAGACTGAAACAAGCACCAAGATCATGGTACTCCAGGCTTGATCAGTATTTGAAAAGGCTTGGTTTCCAGCATGGCAGAGCTGATTACAATCTCTATTTCAAAAATGATAGTATTAAAAGGATGATTTTACTAGTTTATGTCAATGACGTAATATTTGGCGAATTAGATGAAGCTCAGTGCAGACAGTTTTCCAAATATGCCAAGGAGGTTCTGGGAAGATTTGAAATGGAAAATTCCAAGGAGATGAAGACTCCAATTTCTACCCATATGAAATTGTCAAAAGATGATAATGGAACTGTAGTTAATATCATAGAATTCAGGCAGATTATTGTGAGTTTATTATACCTGACAATGAAGAGTATTGATATTGTTTTATTCATTCGACAAGAAGCGTGATATCAAAGTAATCCCATGGAAATATACATGGTTTAAGTGAAAAGAATACATAGATATATCAAGGGAATGGTGTATTTCATCTTGATATATAATGAAAAATCTCAGTTAGAGTTATTGGGATATACTGATGCAGATTGGGATGGTTTAGTGGATGATAGAAAATAAACATTAGGAGGTGCATTCTATATTGGTGGTTTGTGTATTTATTGGTTAAAAAAAAGAAAGATTTGATTTAATTAATCACCATAGAAGCTGAGTATATTGTGGCCACTCAAGAATGCACCCAGTTATTGTAGATGGAGTAGCATCTTGATGATATGGGAGTGGAAGTGAAGTATTCAATTAGAATTCAGTGAGATAACGCAAGTGCCATAAATCTCATAAAAAATATCATCCATCACTCAAGGACAATACAAATTGAGATAAAGTATAATTTTATAAAGGGGAAGGTTGAGCACGGAAGCGTGAAATTTTAGTATGTGCCTATAGAACTAATTTTTATAGATATTCTGATGAAGGCCTTACCCAAGGAAGCTTTTGAGAGGAATCAACTGGATTTGGGAGTTCAGTCAACTCCTCGCACTTGAATAAGTGTGGATGTGGGACCCCACCTCTCCCGGAGGTATGGTGTGTTTTTCCCTAATGAGTTGATATGTGTTCTCTATTATATTGCAGAAAAAAAGAAGTGACCTTTGGGTTACTTGAAAAAGGGATAGAAATAGTGAATGTGACTCATAAAGGGGAAAACTGTGTCCAAGGGAGAAAATGTATTAGTCTAAGACATGAGGAAAAGATGATAGGTTGAGTAGCAAGATAAGGGGAGAGAAATGAGGTAGGGGGAGAGTATTTAAATTTGACAAGGCTAGAAGTGATCGATCAAATCATATAAATAACAACATATGAGGATTGTGATAAAAGCAGAAGACTGGTGTTGGAATGGTGTCAGAAGGTTTCCAACAATCAATAATTGTTATCGGTATGGTATTAACAATTGGTTTCAGAAATAAAGTTATTCATTGATAAACTTTTCATTTACTATTGTTTCTCACCCTAAGCATTTCTCATATGGGCTTAGATTATGTGGTGAGTGAATCTTTTGTCTTTATCTAAATCTCAAGAGGCGAAGGATGGTATATGATGAAAGGTGACTCAGTGAGGTATCAAAGTGTAGAAAATCATTCTAAGAAGAGTTTTCAACAAACCCAATGGGAGAGAATATTGGGAAAAAAATCCTTGAAGGTAATATTGCATCATTTTTGGGTTGCTTGTGATAGTTGACAATGTAGGTTTCCATGGTGAATTGTCGAGTTCCAGAGATGTTGTTTAGAACCCATGTTGAAAAAGAACCATGAAAAAGGAATGGAAGATCTGGAGGTAGTACAAAAAGAGTAAATATAAGGTGGAACCGTTTTCCAGTGCTTGCCAAATTTTTGGGTTCCAAAATTTGGAGTTTGGTTTATATCAAAAAAGTTGCATTTCATTGAAGATCTCATCTAAATATGGAAAAGGCATGAGTTTCATAAAGATGGGCTTCTTGATATGGATTTCGCGAAGACATGAAGAATGTTGACGATGTTCTTTGTGATTATGATGAGCTTCATGAAAATTAGAGGTGGAGAGAATTTTGACAAAGCTTTGCGGCAGTGGTGTAAAACAATTGATGGAACGCTCTGTAATTTTGACATTCTCTAAGATCTGAAAATTTCCACAGAGCTTCACGATATAGATTGAATTTCGGAGGAAATTTTAGATCTTCGTGATTTGTGTTGACGTGTTGCTGACTTCACGTGGAAGGTTCAAGGGTTGGTGGAATTGACTATAAATAGACCTCGACCCCCTCATGATAAGTAGAGATTTTTCCAAGAGAAATTTGTTTCTCTCAACTCGCGAATGATGTTCGCGAAGGTAGTGTGCTTAGAGAAATATGGGGGCTTCGCGACGACTAATATAGCTCCACAAAAGAGGCGTGTTCCACATTGGCTCAACAAGCATTGTGAAGTAAGTCACTTTGCAACAACTTGAGATATGCGATGGCCTAATATTTGCAAAGGCTTGAGATCTGCGAAGTAGTGAGCTCTGCGAAGGTGTGTGCTTCGCGAAGAGGTAGGGACTTCGCGAAGGTTTGTTTGAGCTTCATGAAATTGGGAGCTTCATGAAGTAGGGTGCTTTGCAAAGGTATATCCAAAGGTTTTTGCCTTAGATGAAAAAAAGTATTCATCATTGGATGAAATTTGGACTTAAATAGAGCATCTATCTATAATTGAGTATGTGTTAACTAGTGATAATTAAGGGACCTACAAGTCCATAAACTGTGAGTGGATCCCTTTGAAGTGTAGTGAGTAGAGGAAGAAGGAGAAGGTTTTCATTTCTACCAGCAGTGTGCCAGAGAGAGAGAGAAATAAGGAGTGACCATTGGGAAAGCAGTGATCTGACCCTAAACATTGTAAAGGTATTGACCCTGGTCTTAGTAGTGATCTAGACCTAACATTATTGACAGTGAGCTTTAGTGGATTTGGTACAACGGCACATCTTCATTTTATGCCCCTTAGACATAGCCTAGTGAGGGTAAAATAAGTAAAAATCTCAGTGTATTATTTCTTTATTCCTTGAATTACATCCAAAGAATCATCATCAGATAAAGAAGAAAAGAAGTGATCATAATAAACAAACAAGTGAAAATAAAGTGACCCTCGTGATAAAGAGGTCAAGATCTAGTGGGGTAGGAAGAATTTAGAAAAGAATATCCATACACCAATTCACCTCCCCTCTAGGTATATATGCCCTTATTGGTCCTAACAAAACTTTTCATATATCATAAGATAAATAAAAGAGTTATAGGTCCATTCATATATATTAGTCTCTAAATCTCAATAGTAGCACCCAAACTTTAACTTAATCCATTCTATAAGTATTTATTCATCAAATATTGTAAGTAAAAACAATATCTTATTAACTAAAATATAACATAGTCCAATGGTAGGTGCTTCACCCTAACTACCCTTCAGTTGTGGGTTCATGCCTCATGTCCATTATGGATAGGATGGGTTGTCACCTGACATGCGAGTTTTCCCTTTTATAAAAAAATATTATTATAATTCCTATAATTTTATCAAATTGTAATAACCCATAATTACCTTAACATAAAATATTAGATAAAAATTAAAGGTTAAAAATACCTTCATAAATCCTCTTCATCATTATTACATCAACATTGGGAACATATTAACAGTTATCCTCCCCCAGTCATGTGATTTCCAAGATGTTAAACTTACAACTGAATCACTTTTCCTGGTCATTAGTACGATTAAAAATATTCTCTCAAATACTTAATGAAATAGTACTATAGTGCAATCCTTTTACCTTTAATAATTCTTATAACCAGAATATCATTTATCAAAAAACTCATATAACATTATTCTTTAATCCAAACAAAACCACATTAATCATTACACTTTATTTTTAATAATAGAATAATCTTGACTTTCACCAATTAAATCCATTTTAGGTATATTCTCTTGATGATTTGGGAATTCATTTGTGTAGTTTCCCATCTCCTTACAGTGTAATAATTTCACATTAAAAGATTCTTTCTTGTCCTTTAAATCAAAAGCATGGTTTTATTTTTCTCCACACCCGAAGAAAACTCATTTTCCTTCTAAGCATTTACAAAAGAGTTTCCTTCCACAAGTATCAAAAGTTGGAAATCCTTCTTTCACTTATTCCCTTTATATATCTTTTTTTCTCTTCCATTCTATTATCCTCTATTTTCCCTTTGAAGCCATAATAATAGGATGATTGTTTTTCTTTTTTGATAGCACATGATATTATATCTTCATATGATGACAATGTTTTGGGAGACTTGTAAGCTATGGAGGATTGGATTAATCCCATAAAAGAAATGGTCAATATTTCTATTTGGATTGAATATATAGTCCAGATAATTCCTTAAAAACCTTGTAAAGTTGGCTTTAGACCTAGTGACATTTTCATTATCCTTTTATTTTAGGCTTAGTAATTATCTCTCTATATCTGCTTGTTTCTCAAAAAGAAAATACTTTTCCATGAATAATACCTTAAAATAATTCCACTATATACTTGTTATTTCCTCTCATACTTATTATTTTGAATTTATGACAACCATTGATTAGCATACCCTGATAGATGATAAATTTTCATGATAACCTTCTTAATTTAATTACTTTATAGAGCAAAAAATATCTTCTCTAAGGAACTTATCCATTGCTCAACTACAAATGTATTTTTAGTCCCATTGAATGATAGAGGTTGTTGATGCATGAAGAAATCTAACATTGTTACACCATATGGTGGATCAATATGATACTTTATAAAAGAAAAGTTATTACTCATAACCTGAGTCAGCTACCCTAGTATGGTTATAATTTGATTAGTTCTAGCTCCAGATACATCTCTAACTTCATTACCATACATAGGGGAAAATCCTTATATGGGGTACCTGCATTGACATTGTTCTCATTTCTTTCACATGGTGATAATTAAACCAGATTATATCATAAAATTATGAAATATAATGTATAATTATATAACTAGTGAAACACTTAACATAAATTTAAAAATTCATACATAGCTGATCTCATAATCATAAAAATGGATTCTTTGGGAATATTTTCAAATCATAAAAATATTTTCAAACACTTTATAATGATTTTTAATGAAAATTTGAATTGACCTAAGAATTTCCCCAAATAGTATTAAACTATATGAATATAAGGACCATTTTTATGTACTGGGTAATGCTTGAGTCAAGCCCAATTTACCTTTTTGGAGTTATTACCGCGAGGTACATTTGTTCCAGAACCACGTCCACTTTTATATCTTGATAAGGATGTATGGTTTGAAAAAACACATTATATCTAACTTACTAAAACATAATGATGTATTTCTATAATTTTTCTCAATGTCTATTTTAGGTTTATGTTCCCTAATCATTATTTTCCTAAATCTATTTCCCAAGGTTTTTACAAAGCATTTCTCTGACACCAACTATAGTGACCCCAACTATAGTGTTCCCGTCCACATTAGCCCGAATATGATTTTTAATTTATTAAATTAGAACTGAATACATGGTATTTCATCTCAAAGGACCAAATGGTTTATTAGCCTTGGTAAACTAGATTCGTTCTTCAAATTATCATTACATTTTAAAACATAAAATACACAATGAATTTTATTTGATAATCCTATTATTCCCCCTAGTGTATCCCTATACATCAATTGAAAAAAACTTCCTCATATCCTAGGGAAAACAAAACATAATAAAGGAGGGATCCTAGATACTCAGTAATGGTAAGTGTACAATGGAATAAATCTTGAATAAATAAGGAATAATCAATACAAAATGGTATATAAATTAAAAACATTCCATATTATCAATAAATTGAGTATAATAAAGTAGGAATAAAATATGATCAAATAATTCCATATAAATAATCACAAGAGCCTGAAAATTAACAATGGATATTCTAACTAGTCAAATAATCCCCATATAATATCAATAACTTAATTCATAATTATGTAATTTATAATTCTATACATGTAAAACATGCCATTGATAACTTATGCTAAGACATTTTAAAAAATGGGTAAGGCCTCAGCCAAAACCTAGTCTAGTTTTTCTTGTGAAACTTACCAATGCATCAGGGGGGGGGGGATAAATGACCCCACCCATCACATACTAAGTCTAATGAATTCATCATATGAAAGGGGTGATGTATAATCAACCTAAAAATTAATATTGAAAACTATCATAAGGTATGTTTATACATACCCCAATCAATAAACATAATCATAAACCATACCTATTAATATGAATAGTAACAAACTGCTATATCCCTAGTCAAAATGATCATAAACCATTTTGAGAAATAACAAGGATGATATTATTTAAAAATATCCTATGTGGTGAAAAATTAAAAAAAGGATTGATGTTTTTGATGAAAGTAAATACCGTAAAAATATCTTTAAAATTATTTTTGAGGAAAATAACATTTTCATTATTAAAACCACCCTCTAAAAAAACATCACAAAAATTTCTGAAAATAAATTATTTTGAAAATAAATTTAAAAGATTTTAAAATAAATTTTAAATCATTGAGTGGTCATGACAGTAGAAAATTCAATTCATGTCATACATGCTAAAAACAAATTATCCTTTCACTTTTTTTGGTAAAAGCCACACAGTCACTGTTTTGAAAAAGTCATGAAGTTTCATTTCAAAACATTTTTAAAAAATACCAAATAGGTAAAGATATCATCAATTAATCATTTTGAAAAGGTTAAAAACACTATTGAAAATATTTTTTGAAAACATGGGTTTTGATGAAAAAGGATTTCTGACCAAAGAGAGAAATGATGTCGAATTTAATTAAAAACAATTTCTCAATAATTTTAAGTACAAAAAATATTAAAATGTTATTATTTATTTTAAAACATAGGAATATATAGTAGGGAAGAAAATTATAGCAGATTATTAAACAATAATCATAAAATTTCTTTTAATGGAAATTCAATCATAAACAATCCTGATTAAAATGAGACTGTGAAATAAACCCTTAAAAAGATCATAACATTGAAGTTAGAATTAACCAACGAATCAATTATATGTATGAAATATAAATTAACATAGATAAAGTGGATATAAAAAAGATAATATAGTGAAAATTAAATACAAAAATAATCAAAAAATTTCAAAGAAAACTAAGAAGTAACATATCCCAATGAAAAGAATTGAGTTATGAAGTTCTTTACCACTTGATAATTTTCATGTAAAATCCCCTTGGATGAAATAATTCAAATTGAAACATAAAATACATTGAATTATTAATTAATCATGATATATCATGTCAAAGTGGTAGTGTATATGTAAGAACCTGGTTTTTATTTGAGGTAAATATCCTCTTATTTCAATCAATTCTCAGTTTAAATGTTTAATTATGGCCTAATATGAATTCACATTGAGGTTATAGAGTTCTCATGGGTGTTTGGGGCATGTTCGAAGCTCAAAACCCATGTCTTGTGATGAAAAATTCCTAGAAAAAGGTTAGTTCTAACCATGTGGGGTAGGTCACACGGTTTTCAAAACCTTTCAAGGCATGGGTATAGAGTAAAACAGGGGCCACAATTAGACTAAACCATGCGATTTGGGTTGTACGGCCATGCGACCACTTCTTAAATTTTTGATAGTGGGGTTTGTCATGGTTTTCACATGGTTAGTCCAACTGAGCGGGTAAACTAAATGATATGCCCTTTCCTACAAATATCTATGCATTGTTAGAACATGGTTTGTCATATGGTGCACCTAAACCGCATGACTCAGATATTTTGCATAAAAAGACCATTTTTACCTCAATTAATTCTTAAAGCCTAATTATATTTTCACTCTTTCTTCTCCCACATAGTAGCCATTTCCTTTTTGAGATCCCTTGGTGGCTATTCTAGGATTTGATCCCCCTCCTCTATCTGGTGTCCTATTCAAGAACCATCTATCTTATTGGATCCACAATGACAAGATCTTCATTAATTTTTAATATTATTTAATTCTTATTGATACTGGATTTCTATTTAGGTGGAAGATAATATTCCCTGTTATTATATTCTTTTGCTTTTATTTAATTATTACCTATTTAAGCCGATTCTTGAGCTAAATTTGGACGAGCTTTCAACTTTAGGCCTAAGTTAGGTGGTGTCGTTCCTTTTTCTTAAAGTCAAGTTGTTTATATATGTCATTTTTTTGCGTGCCCAATTTTTAGTCATCTCTATGAATTGATTTTAATTCGAAATTGAATTTTTATACATGTTCTATATAACTAAATAGGTCTTTGATGTTTGGTTATAGGTTTAGAACCTTTAATGTAACCACCCCCATTGGGTGTGATGTTTAATTAAATAGGCCATGTGATGACTTAAGAATTGGATTTTTATGGTGTTCCCTTTACCCCAGGTTATGGGATGTTTACCCTGAATTGAGAATTTATGAATGAAATCATAATTTGATATGTAAATTGATTGGTGTCATCAATTGTAAATAATATATATTAAATTTATTGAATGGGACGACCATGACTGTTGTCCCTTGTTATGTAATTATGGGATTAAAGATGAATTTATATTTATTTTGATATTACCTTGTCAGTTACATATAGGTTATGACTTTTATAAAAATTTTATCTTGAAATTGTTTTTATGAAAAATTACCCTTATGGGTAGTTTCAAGCCAATCATTATAAGATTGGATAATACCTTGAGACATCTTTTCAGGTGAGGTGCATGTTGGATGTTCTTAGTTTTGACCACTTCATATTAAATTATATTGAATAAATGGTATTTAATTGATTGAATGTTTATATTACTTGGGTGACACATTGATTCAATAATGAATTCCATGGATGGAATCAATTGGATTTAAGATTACTTACTCTCGAGTGATACTAGGACTCACTAGTGCGCTGATAAGGGTAGAATCTGAGGCTTGACTTATATGTCAAGTGATACATGAATTCATATGAGAATTCCATGGACTAAATCAAAGGTAATTGATCATATTTCCATGTGTGATACTTGGTCTCCCTTAATGGACTGCCAAATATGGACTCATTTGGAAAGGTTGTTATAATAAACCTAGACTAATACCTGAGTTCTTGAGGATCACCCTATATGGGCTCTTAAGGTGTCAATTTATATTACACTTATAGTGAGACATGGATTCCAACATAGGAATTCCATGGAAGGGATTTGGTTATGAATTGATTAATGAATGAAACAAATTGTGATGCGTCTACCAAGCCAAAGAATAAGCTTGTATTTGGTCAGTGACTTATACCTTTTATATGTCATGCTTAGTAATATGTTGTGATTATGATTATATGGGGGATATTGGGATTTGATCCAAGTATTGAGACTTCATAACTAAATGATAATGAATGGGTAATTTAATATTATTATAAATGAAACAAGGCTAACTATTAAATCGGGGACATGCCTTTTAAATGAAATTGGTTATGAATGAGAACATATAATTATAGGATTTATACTTTTGAGTACTTCCTTCACTTTTTATATTAAACCTATAAACTATTGTTATATATATTCACCAACAAATTAGAACCTAGCCTTGGGTGGTTACCTACTAGGATTATATCTCACTCCCTGTTTGTTCCACATTTGGGTACCCAAATATATTATATTATTGTAGGTATTGATAAGGGAAATTTCCCTACTACAAGTTCTTGATTTATTTTTTGGAGAATGGGAGCATGAGACTAAGTTGAGGCTCACGATGCTATCTGGGATTATTTTTGAACTTTTGGTATTTTTTTCCATGTATTTTACTCCTTCCATGTATACATGTCTAGGCTATTTTATTATACACATGACATGTATCATTAATTTTTATATGAGACGACTTATGAATTTTTTATCTATTTATACTAGTTATCTATTGTCTGTATGATTTAGTTATTCTATTACTTTACTGTTATTATATTTCCATAGTTCTACACTCTAGTGATGAGGACATAGTCTCCCCACAGTAACACCTAGGTCCTCGCTGCTAGTCGGCAACCTCTGGCATTTGGGGAGGTGGGCTTGAGGCCCTATGACCCACTGGGCTTGTGGCACTATTGAGTGGAATCTAGGATTGGGGCATTAGAATGTGGTATAAATGGAAAATCATTTTTGGGTTTCTTTACTGTTTGGAGGAAATAGAAAAGGATATAATGAAAATGGGTTTTAGTAATGATCTGTGCTCAAGCATAGCTAATATATGTAAAGTAAAAATCAAATTTTCCTCAAATTGAATTGTTTTTATGTATTTTGACATTTACAGTTCATTTTATTCCACTGTTGGGTGATGAACTTATATTATGATGTTATTATTTTTGTGATTATGGGTTCTATTGTGTTGGAACCTTATGAGATGATGGTTTTCTATCTCATGAATCACATTAGTCACTTGTTAGAAATCACACGTGATACATTTTTCCATTCCATTTATGGTGAATCACTTATTGAATGTTATTATAATAAGTTCCCTGATAGTTATATATACTATTTTGATAGGTATACTGATATGTGTCATGGTATGGATTTGATGGATGCCAAGATTTAGTCCCAAGGGAGTATGGGCCCTCATGGTTTAGAATATAGAGAAATACAGGGTTAAACCTTTTAAATGAATCGTGACATCAATGGAAAATGAGTACGAACTAAAATAAAAAAACTAAAAATGAATATATATATATATATATATATATATATATATGAATATGAATACAAGTGATAATGGAAACATTAGTTGGTTATGTAAGAGAACTTGGCCAGACCCAAACATAAAAGTGGGATATTAATTGTTTCTTTGGATTATACCAAATGTATACATCACCCAAACCTGACTCATAGAGGAGGTAGAGGAGTGTGTTATTATAGAGGAAGGATTTTACTGATCTTACTTCAATATCTTCTCTTTTGAGCTACAAACCTTGATAATGATCTTGAACCGAGGCATGTGTTTGTAATTATAGAGTCATGCCACCATGAAAACCTCTAGTGGTATTCCAGGAAGGTGGAGATGATCATACCATATATGTGGTAGTATATAGGATACCAGTGGATCCTATATTCGTACCAACGATGACACTAGTTTTTTTATTAGACATAGGTGCTGAGGCACAATTTCGTGATAGGTTCTTTAACATTATAAAGACCAGTCAGGGAGCACCATGAACTACCTCGACTATAGAAGAGTTGACATATGAGTTCCAATAGTAGCATCCATCTATGTTTTTAGGGGATCGTGGACCATAGGATATTGATTCATAGATTGAGTCCATGCTAACTATCTTCAAGTATCTAGAGACACCTCTTGATGGGAGGGTAATGCTCGCTATGTATATTATGTGTGATTCCTCCAAGATATATTGGGTTGTAATAACAAAGATGAAATATCATCAGAAGATTTCCTAGGGGGATTTTCATACAACCTTATATGATTAATTATATCCTAAGATAGCGAGGACTGATAGATCATGTGAGTTATTGCATCTAGAGTAGGGCATGTTATCTATTATGGAATATTTGACATGTTTTGGTGAGATCTAGTGATTTTTACCTGTTCTGAGGGGTGATGGGATATCTAAAGATATGCGATTTGATGATGGTATCAAGTAAAAAATTTGATCATTGGTGATTTTTTTTGTATGATTACAATTTTTGGAATAGTGAATGAGGCACTTATCACAAAGTGTAACCTGAGAGAGGCTGGAGGTTCCAGCCAGGGTGGTTCAACATATAGATTTGGTCCTACTTTGATCAGTAATAAGAAGCATCATCTAGAGATTCCCTATGGTGATATTAGTAGTAAAAGCACATACTCAGGTAGCTGGGTGACGTGATACCAGTGTGGCAAGATGGGATATAAGAGGCTACAATTTAGAAGGGACCTGATCGAGTTCCAATCCTGTGACAAGATGGGCCATCTAAAATGATTTTGTAGAATGTTTCCTCTGGACGCTAGTGAGATAGGGTCTTCCCCAAATCCATGTTCAAGGGTGAGGTCAGTAGCTTCTCATAATTCATAGTGATGGAGTATAGCTATCAAATTAGTCTGAGGTGGTCATCATGGTTGTGGTAGTCAGACACCAGTTATACTATGAAAGTAGGGAAGATCTGCTCAGCCTATCGAGGAAGTATCATAGGGTTTCAGTTTAGACTAAGAATATTTAATTCAGTAGAACCTTGAGGAGAATGATTCTAGACCTTCTACTATTAGAGGTACAATTCTCATAGCCTCTAATTTAGCTTCTACACATTTTGATAAAGAGTCCTCACATAAATTTATATTTGTTCTCATTGTGGAGAGACTTGGGCTTAATGTTTATACTTTTGATGGATTCATGATACTTAACAATCCATATTGAATTAGAATAGAGGTCGTGTGACAGTTTAGGGAGTTTACCTTGATATTGATGGTTGTAACTTCATATGGGATCTCTTTTCCCTCAATATGACTAGTTTTGATATCATTCTCAAAATGGACTGGTTCCTTCTATTCCATCATTTCAATGATTCCTATCACCATAGGGTGACCTTCACATCGCCAGAGTGTAGAGATATTATTCAAAAAAGTGAATGTGATGTCCAAGAATGTGGAGATGGACCTAGAATCATGGTTTGGGTGGGATGACAACCCACATTGTGAGTTTATATTTGGATTATTAGGGAACTTTTCCAGGATATTTCCCTCCAGTGGTTGATCATTTCAGGTATGTTTTCCGGGATAAATTTTTAGGATTACATATGATGATAGAGGTAGATTTTTCTATAAATATAGTTCATAGAGATTCACCTATACCCATCCCTCCTTATAGGATGGCTACTATTGAGATGCAAGATCTCAAGAGGAATTTAGAGGATTTAGAGGAAAAGGTTTTCATCTGACCCTATACTTCTCAGTGGGGTTCTCTGGTCATTTTTGTGAAAAATATGGATGGTACCCCCAGGATATGTGTTGATTATAATAAATTGAACCAACTGATAATTAATAACTGGTATCCTTTGTCATGGATATATGATCTCCTTGAAAATATCGGAGGATATCAAGTTTTCTATAAGATTGATTTAAGATCCAATTATCATCAGGTGCTTGTTGGACCATGAGACATACCTCACAAAACCTTTCGTAGTAGTCATGGTCTCTATGAGTATTTGGTTATGTCATTCTGTCTCATTAACACACCATTGGCCTTCATAGAACTGATGAAATGAGTGTTCTATCCTTATTTGGATTCATTTGGGGTGGTTTTCATGGATGATATCTTGGTGTATTATCATTATTGATATGACCATGCCAAACATATTGAGATCATTTTGAATACACTAAGAGAGAATAAATTATATGATATGATCACAAAGTGCCACTTCTAGATAGATTATATTAACTTCCTAGGTCACATTATCTCAAAGACAAGAGTATCAGTAGACCTAGAGAAGGTGTGAGATGTAGTTTCCTAGGAGTATATCAAGAACTAATTTGAGGTATGAAGCTTATTTGAGTTTTTTGGTTACTATATAAATTTTATATAGTACATACCATGACTATCAACGCCACTCATTGGCTTGAATATGAATGGTGTGAAGTTTTTATGGTCTAATTACAACAAGAAATACTTTTAGGAGTTAAATAAGAGATTGAATTTAGTGTGGATAATGATCTATCAATATCCATCTAGGTGTTACACTATTTATTGTGAGGCATTAGGTATTAGGCTAGAAGAAGTTGTTATGTAGGGATATAGTGTTTTGGAGTACGAGTCTTGAGGGTTGAGTCCACATGGGAGGAATTACCTTAGGCATGATTTTAAGTTAGATACAGTTTTTCGTGCATTTCATAGTTGGAGACACTATTTATTGGAAGATCCTTTTGTGGTTTACACAGACCACAAAATCCTCAAGTACATATTTACAAAGTGTGATCTAAATATGAGGCTGTAAAGGTGGGTTGAGTATGCAAATTCTTTTGACTTCAAGATTACCTATACACCTAGAAAAGGCAATGTAGTGGCCAATGTAATGATTATGAGGACTCAGATATAGGAAGTTCATAAGGCTAGTGGAGTGTGGCTTCTCATGGATTTGTTCTCTGAGATGTACTTGGAGGTTCATGACACTTAGGGTAAGACTTTTCTATCATCATTAGATGTTACCTCTACCCTTCTGGATGGAGTTAGGAAGAGGAAACTATCAGACACAAAAGGCATAGTCCTACATGATAGTGTAGCAGGTGAGGACCGTCCTCTTGGTTGGATTGTAGGAAATTATGAAATTCTCTATGTACATGGTCACATATGGGTTTCTTCAGACATGCATGAGTAGATGATGAAAGACTTTAATGCTTCATCTTAGGTAGTGAATCATTGAATCACAATGACGTATCAAGACTTACATCAACAATACTGGTGGCCAGGTATTAAAATATATGTAACTGGTCATGTCATGAGGTGTTCAACCTATTAGTATATGAAGGTAGAACACTAGTAACCAACCAGACTTTTATAGTAGCTAACCATTATCAAGTGGAAATGGGTTGAAATAATTATGGATTTCATGAAAGGTTTACAAAAGTCACCTCAAGGTAATTATATTTTATGGGTTACTATTGGTAGGACTACGAAGGTTTCACATTTCCTTCTGATCATGGTAACCTTTAGTGTTGATGATCTTGGGAGGTTTTATATCTATGATATAGTACAACTTCAAAAGTTACTGAATACTATCATTTCATATAGGGATGACCGATATAATTCACAATTATAAAAAGGGATACAGAGGGTGGTGGGTACACAAGTGCTTATCATCATGGGTAACCACCCCAAACAAATGGTAAGTCAGAGTGCATGATTTAGGTACATGAGGATATGTTGTCAACATGCATCTTGGATTTCAATGGTTCTTAGTAGATGCATATACCCCTATTTGAAATCTCTTACAATAATAGATTTTAGGATACTATTTAGATGGAACCTTATGGGGATTTATATGGTTGGCCATTATGATATTCCCTATGTTGGTTAGAGGTGGGAGAGGTTACTATTATTGGACCTCATCTTGTCCAGGAGACCATAAAGAAGGTTTAATTGATTATGAAGCAGATGGATACCATGCAGTCTTGTCAGAAATAGTACACTGATCACTAATGACAACCTGTAGATATCAAGGTTGGGGATCAGTTTTTTCTACATGTTTCACTGAGGTTAGGACACATGAGAATCAATAGATAGGGTAATATTTCACCAAGTTTTTTCAGGTCATTCGAGATCCTAGGGAGAGCCATTCTGATAGCCTATATATTTTTGTTATCTTAGAGGTACCAATCCATGCATGATGTCTTCCATGTTTCCCAGTTTCAAGGCCATTATTTTGACCCGTCTCAAGAATTTTAACCCAAGGAGGTTGAGTTTTTTTTATATTCATCCTTTGAGGATAATCCTATATATATTGTGCATTGTAACACGAAGTTTTTTTATGGACGATCAGTTCCTTTCATATAGTTTTTATGATAGCACAATTGAGTACAGGATAAGACCAGGGAGTGGGAAGCTGATGTATGATCTTAGTGTCTAGAGTTATTCAAAGATCATGCTTCACCACCCTTGGAAGGGAAATTAGAGGAAGAATTAATTTAAGGGGTTGCGTTTGTAATAACATGGTTTTTATTTGATGTAAAAATACATTTATTTATATCAATTCTTAGTTTAAATGTTTAATTATGGAATAATATGAATTCTTGTAGAGGTTATAGAGTTCTTAGGGAGGGTTCAGGGGTTGTTTCAGAGTGTGGAACCCATGTCCAGAGAAGAAAAATGAATGGTGCACAATTATTTCAAACCATCCGAGGTAGGATACATAGTTTGAAAAATCGTGTGATGAATGGGATGAGAGAAGTAATGGGGATGCACAATTACACTAAACTATGCGATTTGGGCTGCACGGTCATTTGACCAACTCTGTAATTTTTTCCAGTGGGGTTTTTCTTTGTTTGTGCAAGGTTAGCCAAACTGTGTGGGTAAATCATGCACTGTGACCCTTCCTATAGATAACCAGTCATGGTTGGAACATAGTTTGTCAAACAATGCACCAAAATCGGGAAACCTAGATATTTTTCATAAAAGACCATTTTTACCTTAATTAATTCATAAAACCCAATTCTATTTTCACTCATTATTCTCTCGAACAATTTCCATGGACTTTTTGATCTCCTTTGTGGATATTTATGGATTTTATCCTCCTCCTCTGTCTGGTGTCTAATTCAAGAACCATTTGTCTCATTAGATCTGTACTAGTAAGATATTAATTCCTTTTTAATCTTATTTTATTCTTCTAGATATCAGTTGTTCTATTTATGTTTAATATAATATTCCATATTATTAGGTTTTTTATATGTTATTTTATTTTATCTTGATCTGAGAGAAATCTAAAGTTAATACTAGGATATCTATCAACTACAGACACAAGGTAGGTGGTGTCTTTCCTTTCTCTTAATATCGAGTTGATTGTATATGTTGTTGTGTTTCATGCCCAATTTCCAGGTGTTGTCTTGAATGGATTTTATTTTTTAAATTTAACTGTTATGCATAGTATGTGTAATTAAAGAGGTCCTTGATATTTGGTTATAGGTCATGATCTTTGAATTGAACCACCCCCTTTGGATGGGTATATTTTTTAATTAAATGGGCTATGTGAGGACACAATAATTGGATACCTTAGGGTGTGCCCTTTACCCTAGGTCCGGGGATGTTAACTTTTAATTG
Source organism: Viscum album (assembly GCA_963277665.1). Lineage (NCBI taxonomy): Eukaryota > Viridiplantae > Streptophyta > Magnoliopsida > Santalales > Viscaceae > Viscum > Viscum album. The sequence continues at coordinate 747,582,201 of OY728152.1, forward strand.
AAAATTGATGAATAGAATCATAATTCAATATGTAAATTGATTAGTTTTATAAATTTTGAATAAAATAGATTAAAGCTAAGGGATGGTATGACCTTGACCCTTGTCCCTTGTTATGAAATTGATTGATTAAGCACAAATTTCTCTTTCTTTTGATATTCTATTATGAGTTAAGTAGATGTTATGCCTTGTATAGTTTGTTTGATCTTGAAGTGATGGCTATGATAAATTTTTCGATGTGGGTAGTTTCATACCAAGACTTTTAAGCTTGTTTAATGCCCTAAGACACTTTTCTAGGTGAGGTGTAGGTTGGATGTTCTTGGTTTTGACCTTGGAATATTAAATGTTAACAAATAAATGGTAATGAATTGATTGAATGCTTATATTTCTTGGTTGACAGATGGATTCAATAAAGAATTCCACAGATGTACCGAATTGTCTTGAACCTTTCTTATGCCTGAGTGATACTTATACTCCCTAAAAAAATGATAAGGATGGACCTTAAGGCTTTAATTATGTGTTGAGTGATACATGAATTCATATGCAGATTCCATGGATGGACTCAAAGGGAATTGATCAAATTTCCATGGGTGATACTTGGGCTCCCTTAATGGACCCCCAAGGATGGAATCATTTGGAAAGGATGTTATACTACACCTAGAGTGATACCTAGGTTCTTGAGGATCACCACATATGGGCTTGTAAGTTATCAATTTAAATTACACCTTGAGTGAGACTTGGATTCAAACTTAGGAATTTCTGGGATGCGTTCATGTTCTAAATGGATTAATGAATGAAATGAATTGTGACGCATCTTCCAATAAAAAGCAAAATCTGGGATTCAGTCTTTGAATTATACCTTTTAAATGGCCTACTTAGGTATATGTTGTTATTATGATTATACGGGGGACATTAGGCTATGTGTCGGGTCTCAAGACTTAATAATTAAATGATAACGAGTGGTTAATTGAACATGCTTATAAATGACACAAGACTGGATATTAAATCAAAGACGTACCTTTTAATTGAAATAGGTTATGAATGGGAACCTAGATTTATAGGTTTTTTACTTTTTGAGTACCTCTTTCCTTTGTTATATTCTGCCTATACACTGCTTTTATATATATATTCATTGACTGATTGACACCAGACATTGGGTGTCTGCCTACTAGGATTATATCTCACACCCTGTCTGGACCACCTTTGAGTACCAAAACAGATTATATGATTGCAATTATCAATAAGGGTAAGCACCCTATTAGTGGTTCTTTAATATTGTATTGGATCAGGGGAGCATTGGACTGAGTTGAGGCTCATGATGCTAGCTTAGATTCTTTTTTCGTTTTTTTATTTTTGTTCCATGTATTGTATTCGTTCATTGTATACATGTTTTGGAAATTTTATTAGACACATGACATGTATCATCATTTTGTATATAAGATGACTTATGACTTTTTTATATATTCCCATTGGTTATCTATTGTCTTCATGATTTACTAATTTTAATAATTTAATATTATTCTATTTCTATAGTGGTACACTCTAATGATGAGGTCATAGTCTCTCAAAAGACACACTTAGGCCCTTGTTGCAGGTGGACATCCTCTGGCATTTGGGGAGATGCGCTAGAGGCCTCGTGACCCACTAGACTTAGGGAAATGTTGAGTGGAATCATGGTCTAGGATGTATAGTATACAACATATAAAACAAACTAGGTGTATAACATTACAATATTTCTCAATGAAGAGATATTGAGACGAATTCCTTTACCTGGAGACCAAATCATCACATATGTCCTTTATCTTCCTGAAGAATAAACTTTTACTAATTATTTAATTTATTAAGAACCTATTTTCTGATTATTATTTCATTTATTTCACTTATTTCCATTTTATATAAAAATACTTGATCAATTTTGTTTATGTCGGTTGTTTTGATGATTTTGACTTATTTGTGAAAAATGACTTCAATTGTTTGACTATTAGTCTAAGAGTTCATTATTTCAACATATCCAGAATAATAATCATGAAATGATTCTAATATTTATATATTAATTATAATTGTAAAAAAAATCATGAAATATATATTTGAGAAATGAATTGTGTTACCATTATGTAGATGGTAGGTCAAACATACACATGAGTAACATTTCTATTTTTCAAAAATCATTATAGAAAGGGGGTAAGTAATATTTTATCTTTTAAAAATTATAATAATATAATAAACACCATATAATGTTCTTAAATATACTTATATATATCATCTATGTGGTTTAGTGATGAAAATAGAGTCCGAGCTCATTGCGAAGGCAGTAGTCCACACATATACGAATGACGTTATCATCTTTCAATAGGTGAAAAGGGAAGAAATAAAATGATATATTATCTTTTAATAGTGATAAATATTTCATTAATATCATAAATATTTTATTTATATCACATATATTCTTTAAAATTATCCAAATTACATTCTATGTAATGGGTTAGTGGAAAACGTACCACATCGCTTCGCGAGACGATAGTCCATCGTACACACGAGTGACGTTATCATACCCCCTATAGAATGGGAAGTAAAAAAATTTATATATGATGTAATGAATGAATAGGTGAAATTATTTTTGAAATATAATACATATAATTTATATCTATAATCATACCCATCCGTGAGAGGTGTTGATGGAAAACGTGTCACATCGATCCATAGACACAAGCGATGTTATCATTTCCCGTTTTAGGGAATAAGAGACGGACATGTTTCATGAACAAAACATAATAACATATCATTATATAGGAGATATTATTTTTTATTATATAATCATATATTAATTATATTTTAATGAGTTGGAAGAAAAAATAAGACAAAAACTCATTATTATGAATTTTACCGCTTTTCAGAGAACCCCTTTAAAATTATACATAAAGTGTTCCTAGAATGGATCTATAACCAAAAAAATGATTATAGGATGAGTTTATGGATGTTGGGAAAAATATTTTATCTTATTTTCAGATCCAAAATGGGTTGAAGGTGTGAATAAGAGATGATAGTGGGTGGCCTTTTATAACTAATGTGTAACACCCCAGGTAAATAAAGAATATGACATTTTTATATTTATCCATATTTGTGAATAAAATATTAATATTAATTTAAAGGGGATGTTATGCTCGATGGCGTACCCAATATGCAATAACGAGTTTCTTGGGAATCTTACGTTGCACTCTAATAATAAAATAATATTATTTTAAATGGTTGTTAATGCCTAGCCGTTGTAGTGGCGGGAATGAACAGAACTAACTACAAAATGATTATATATGTTTGTCAAATATTTTTACTTTTATCCAATAAATATTAGAGGCTTAAAATGAAAATGAATCCAATTTTAAGCATAAATCTTCATTAAACGGTCGATTAACCGCCTTTTGATGGCGAACCTCTTTTAAATCCTCTTTTTGACAATTTTATGTGTTATATTTGACAAAATAAAATTATTCTTTATAATCGGGACATCAAAATTTACTTTGTGTAAATTTTTGGTATTTTTTCCGAAAAAGTTCAATTTTTAATGAATAGTGAAAAATGTTGTATTTTAATTCAAAACCTCATTTTAATCTAATTTATTTATATGATTAGATTATCTTTTGAATTGGTTTTAAAGTGAAATTAGAATATATTTTTACCGTTTAATCCAATAGTGTTCGTTGGAATTAATTTCAGTTGGAAATCAGACTTAAACTAGTGTCAATCTTTTGATACATTTTGTTTCATAAAAACACGCTATTTGTTTTGACAGCGGGAATTAATTATTAAATTAATTAATTCAAATTATATGTTTTGAATTTTTTGAAATAGACATCATTTTTGAATTCGTAATATCAAATATATCTTAGGGTGAATTTTTGGTAATTTTCTGAAAAACTTCAATTTTTGATGAATAGTGAAACCACAAAGTGGTACTTATAAAAACTGATTTTCTGTTTAAATGAAAATTTTCCATCTTTGTGTTTTGAATTTAAAAAATACGACATACATGGTTGTCATTAAGAAGTAAAATGTGGTTCAATGGGATTAAAATAATTTTTTGGTGAATAGTAACTTATTAAGTTTTTAATCACGATTAGAGGTAATTAGTGTAGTTTAAGGTAAGAATAATGTTTTAATAAAATTAAATGACATAGAAACATGTCCTACCCTCATTTTATGTGTCATGGGCAACCAAGAAAATCCATGGGTCAACTTGGGGACCCCATGGAGCAACTTTGGTTGGAAAATGACATAAATACCTTTTTATTTAATGATAAAGTAAAAATGACACAAACATGAGATGTTTTACTAAAACAATTTTTAAATGGGTTTATACAAGTCAGCCTTTTGACTATAAATATTCATTGGAAAGATAAAAATATTTCCTAAATGATAGTATTTTTTATAATTTTTAGACATTAAATAAATTAAATTATTTATGACATCATGATGATGTAGCGATGACCTCATTATTTAACGATTTAAATAAAATTGAAATATAATGTAATATCTAAGAAATAAACATGTCCAAAACCTATTGGATGGGTGGATTTCGAACCCTTATCACCTTATACACGAATTATATCAATTTGGGACCTTTTAAATCCGAAACTCGTTTTCAAATAAAGTAACATTTTCTTACTTTCCAAGAGTGCCCCTCCTCTCCTCTTGTAAAAGGCCCCCACCTCTACCTCCTCACCCACACCTCTCAAGCCTTTGGCTCGGCCAACCTCTACCCATTTTGTCTCTCCACATCCCTCTCTAACTCCTTGAAGCCTCACTTTTGGAAGAATCCTTTCCAAGGAATCCTTTGAGCTCAAATCAATGGAAGTTACCCGATTTAAAGGTAATGTCTTCACTTGTGTCCTTTTGTTTTATTTTGCTTCTCCAACCCCCTAAACTCTTTTTATTCATTTGTTTTGTAACAAATCCAGTATCTTCAATATACTATGATGTTGTTATAAGAATTATTCAAGCTACACTTACACACACCTACATCTAATGGTTAAAGAACATACTATTTCCGTGGATGGCGAATTTCTGCCTCCTGAAACGACGATTGTTCAACTTTCTTCTAACACCTTCAAAGGTGGCCATTAAGATGTCAATATATTTATATATGATATCTAATATGTTTATGTTTTATTTAAGCTTCTGTATTTTTAATTTATGGCATACCTTTATGGTTTCCATTATGGGTAAATGCGATATCTTCATTTAAGGAAGTGCGGACTACCGCCCCCTCAAAGTGATTTGATTCGTTAATACCATATGTGGTACGTATAAAGGATATATTTAATGATATTATATATGATACCATACTGTAATTATAATAATATTATGTATTAATATGTTTTAATTCCATTAAATATGAAATAGAAATGGAAGTAGCGTTCATGCGTACGTACGGCTTACCGTCTCCATGAACGGTACATTTCATTTCTTATCTCAAAATGTTATGTAATATTATAAGTACATATATATAATTGATATATATGTAATATATTACATATAAATTATGGATATCATTCTGGAATTATAACACATATATATATATATATATATCTCATTTTTTTAATTCCATTAATATAACAAAAAAATGAAAGTAGCGTTCATGCGTACGTACGACCTACCGTCTTCATGAACGGTGCTTTTCATTTTTTATCTCCAAATGATATGGAATAGTATAAAATGAATATTTACTGGATATATATTATATTTTAATCATTAATACTATTCTGGAAATTATTTACTTATAACTACATGGGCAATCTTTTTTCAAACAAGTTCATTTTTGACTCATGTACCAAACATCGGCAAAAACGTCTGATATGAACTAACATTATTAAACAATTATTATAACATTATAATATGTGATATAAACTGAATAATAATCTATAAAGAAGGTAATTAGGCAATTATTAATTTACCAAAGTTTATTATTCAGGAATATAAAGAAATGAACAAGACAAGTTGGATTTGAGGTAAGGGATCCTACCCCTCTCTTTCTTTTTAAGTACAATCTTTTATGTCATTCCTTTTAAGATAATATTTCTTATGATTGGGATGTTATTTTATATTAATCTTACTGTAATTTTTATGTTCATGTGATGAGAGATCCTATTCTCTCTCATCAATCCATTTTGGACGTTTTGAGTGGCGCTGTTAGGCTGCCGAATTTTCGTAAGAGATCTAACCTCTCTCTTTCTTTTTAAGTACTCTCCTTTATGTCACTTCTTTTAAGTTCCTATTTGTTATGTTGGGGGATGTTCTTTTATATTCCTCTTCCTATAAACTTTATGTTAATATCATGAGATACCCTATTTTATCTCATCAATCTATTTTTGTAAGTTTTATGTGGCGCCATTAGGCTGCCGAGTTTTCGTAAGGGATTTTTCATCTCACTTTTATTCCCGTGAGATTTATGCTACATTGCCACAATTTCCTTTGAGTGGTGTATGTACTGCCCATTATTATACTCTTTGTGAAATATAATTTCGTTTATTAGTATTTACATCAATGATGTATTGTCCTTCTTTCATGGGGTGTATGTTTTGAAAGATACCCAAGTCGGTAAGGGAACCATTCACCCTCCTCTTTTTAAAAGACTTATTTTGTTGGGTCTTTTAATTTACATATTTTTATGTTGGGATATGTTCTCATATATCCTTATTGAAGTAAATTTTATGTCCAAGTGATGAGATGCACTTTTTATCTCTCATCAACTCATTTTGATGTGACGTCGTTAGGCTGTCAAGGGAACTTCTTAACCCAATTTTGATTTCTTTGGGTTCAACATGTAGTTATTGAATATATGTGAATGACCTTTGATTATTTTACACTTAATATCCACTTATATTTGGTGTATTCGTTTTTCACACATAATTATGTAATTGATTTATCCTTAAACCAAGGATACCGTCTTTGTATGGGACTTCGTCTCAATATCCTTTCAGTGAGGCATATTTTGTTTTATACACAACCATCTTTTATACGGTGTATAAACCCCTTTGACTTTTATGTTTATTCAAAAGGAATCTTTTTTATATGAAGAATTTACTAAATGAAAAAAGGGAATGTTTTTTTGTCATACGTATGCGGCGACAATTACTTCTCCGCCACCGTGACCATTATTTGAGTTTCAGCTTCCTCTACAAGCCATATTTTTTTTAAATGAAAAATAAATACCATGTTTTACTTTTATTTTATTTTGGTACTTAAAATTGTTTTGATAATGTTATTATTATATCACTGTGTTTGATATCTTGTGATTGAAATGTGGAAATGTTATGCTTCCTTTATGTATGTTTTATGTGATATGATTATGTTATGGTTCTTGGGCATTATTATGAAGACGGGTGGTTCCGTGATAAACTAAGGGCATGTGATCCCGATATAGCTCTCCAATGCATTGGGTAATGCGAAGGAGTGAAACGTTAAGGTTTCTCCGAAGAGATTTTGGGAATATAATGTGATGGGTATTCTAAACGTAACCAAGAGGGTTACTCTATACATAAGAATGTTATTAATGCCTCAAGTTACCTTTTATGTCTTATGATTTCTACGATTTATTCATGATTTGATGAGGTATGCTAAAGTGACTATGTTTTATGGGTAATGTATGATTTCATTCTTATGTATATATGAACTCATGTTTCCTTTCCATATTTTTATATCCCTTACTAAGATTTTTATGCTCATCCCAAGTTTTTGAAATGTTTTTCACAGGTCAAGGGAAAGGTACATGATGTGATGATAGTGTCAAGGATGTGTCAAGAAAGAATCGGTGTTTTATTTTAAATATGTTTCCGTTGATGGGAAGAATTAATACTGTATTTTATGTAACCACTTTGTTTAAATGTGGAATGTAATGCAAGTTTCATGATCTAATTCTCTAAAATTATAAACCTGAAAAGATCCGCAATGTGTAATCTTGTGATAAATCAAGATTAAGTAAAGTTTAAGGCTGGGGCCTTATAGTTGGTATCAAAGGTCGGTTTAGATAACTTTAGAGGTTAGGGTATTCTTTAAGCATAAGTGACATTACCATAATGGTTAGGATTTCAGAAAGAGTCCTAGTTTTAGATAAAGTGAACGAGTAAGTATATATTAGTGTTCATCTTCCTCATTAGTACATGATGGTTTTGTTGATATACTCACACTGTCCTTTTTGGTTTTTGTAAATGGTTGGATCTAGCAGGCACCAAAGTGACAATTGGTTTGAAGGAAACTGTGGTGGTTCTCTAATTAAGAGACTGGATGAAATGGGGTATTCAATGAGGAAACTCGTGGTTGTTCTAAACCAACTATCAAGGATTCATGATCAAACACTTGAACCTTGGTATGTTCTATAATGCATCATGTACGACAATCGATGTGGAAGTTCAGGTAATAATTATAAAGGTAACCATTAGGGTTTATATGATCCTTACTTTTGAGGTAATTATGTGTTATTATATGTTATGATGGAAAATGAAAGGCATGAGATAAACTTGAGGTTAAAATATGTTATGTTTATTTTTGATGATTTTATCTCTTTTTAGGAATGATTTGAGAATTATATAGTTTTGGAAAAAGGACAACACGCAGACCGTGTGACAACCCGTCGCATCGGACAAAGCTGCGGGAATCGAACCCACAACCAAAGTGTGACTGGTATTTCTCACCTACCACTGGACTACGTGAAGTCCCTGGTTAGTTTGACTGATTCTTTTTAGTTAGATTGTAACACCCCGACCCCAGTTACCTAAAGTCGGTGCATTATTACATTACATTGGCATGATCACAAGAAAGATCAAATCTCGAAAGACCGATTGGTTTAGTATCCTTGGAAACACTAGATATATTCATAAATTATTACATCATAAAGTGGAAAAATAATAAAAAAACATAGTCTCCATATTCCACACTCATATCCCCACATACTATCCCTGCAGGTCATTCATAACTTACTTCTTCACATCCTGGGAAAAATAAAACATAGAAAAGGGTTGAGCTCAAATGCCCAGTAAGGCTAACAATATAGCGGAAACTTTCAAAAATAAGCATAAACATTTAAGGCAATGTATAACTAAAACAAAAGACTTTTGAACTTGAGCTTCAACATAGTATGGAAAAAGTAAAATGAAATGATGCCATTTACTTATTCACATGGATATTCTACTAATCAAAAAATCACATGCAATATCAATAACCACTTTCATAATGATGGAATGCATAATGCCAGACTATCATAACCACATAGCCAAGGCCTCGTGCCAACACTACAAATAAGATTTTTCCAAGGCCTTCTGCCAAGACACTAGTTTATCTCATGAGACCTACCGATGCATCAAGGAGCTATAGCGGTCTCCACCCGTCACATATTAAGTCCAATGCATTCCCATATGAAAAGGTTTAAACATAACATAAACATTCGTATTAAAACTAGCATAAGAAATGTCAATACTTTCACCATAAACCATGAATGGTATAAAAATATCACCTCCACAGTAAAACATATCACAAAAACTTAAATACAATATAAAAGTTTTGTATCATAATAAATGAACTTCAAATAAGTGTAAAATCCATCAAAGGATGTTGACATAGATGAAATCAAAACTCTTTTTAGAGAAATATCTCTTTCTATTTTGAAATAATTTAAGAGTCATATATTTATAAAATAAAACATTTTCTTTGAAAATATTCTTATAATCTTGTAAGGGAATCTTCGACGATTTTATAATGGCGGAAAATATCCGCACCCGCCGTATAAGTTAAAAAAACATTCTTACCTTAATTTTGTCGAAATGGTTAAAAAGCACCTTGTTTGGAAAAAGACGGAAAGATTCCTTAATAAAACTCTTATAAAAATTCAAACAAAGGTATAAATGACTTTAACCCATATTATTTTAAATAGTAATTTTTTTTGAAATACATTTTTAAGAAACTTGGATGTGGATGATAAAGAGATCCTAGTAGATTATTACGTATAAACAGCCTCGGATAATGAAGAGATCGTGAAATAACCCTTACCTTATACTTTTACTTGGTTGGGGTAGGTTAACCTCCTATATAATTGTGAAATAATTGTTATTAAATTATACAAGAATCATATATATTAATATGATATCATATATGATCTTTTAACATTGATTTGTTAATAATATCTTAGAATTATCGTCGTTTCGGGTGTTAACTTACTCATTTTCTTTTATATTTTTGGTTACATAATCCATGTTTTTTATGGATAGGTTGTATCTTATTAATATCCCCAATGATATGAAGTCCTTAAAATCATTTTTAAATCATTAAATGATAATTATATTTGAATGGATACGATGGAGAATGAATCTCATCGCGTTCGTGGAGACGGTAGTTCGTACGTATGCACGAGCGACAATATCATTCTTTTGGTATTAAAATAATATATAAATGGATGCTATATCATATATACAGAATCATTAAAATGTTATATTTATTATTTACATGAGTTACACATCATTATTATACCCATACAAATAATAATATATTGAATAACAATTACACCACGACGTGGAGACGGTAAGTTGTACGTACGCACGTATGGTGACATGTTATTCAAAGGGTGGATAGAATATTGAATATGGTTGTACCATATTTATAATAACATCCTAGTATATATAAGATACTGGAGTTATTATTTTATAATGGTAATAACAAAGAAAGAAGAAGTGGAAGAAGAAAGGAACTTGAAAAGGGGTGGTGAAAACATTACCTTTTCTTCGGGTTCTTCCTTTTGATTTGATCAAAAGTGCTCCATAGGTTGGCTTTCTGATCAACATAAGGCCTCTAAGTTGTAGTGAGGGAAGTTGGGAGAGTATTTGGGCAGATTTTGGCCGAACCAAAAGGATTTGAAGGTGTGAATAAATGAGAAGGAGGAGTTCCCTTTTATAAGAGGGGTGAGGGGCACCATTAGAAAATCTAGAAATATTAATTTATAATAAATTCATATTCGGTTTATAATGGATCCAAAGTTGATTATTTAAATTTTAAGGTGGGTATAGGTCTAAAAACATTCAAAAAATAGAATTTAGACTGATTTGGGTCATTATATTAACCTTATCTGTAAGTATTAACTATAAGTTAATTAGTTTCACTTTTACAATGTCTCTTTGTATTTTTATATTATATGGTTAATAGACTTACCATATAAATCCAAGAGACCCCCAAGTGGTCCATTAATAATGAACCTATCATGATATAAGTCTCTTGGCCGAACCTTAGATTTTTAGGAATTTAATATCAATTAATAATATAATATTTTTTTTAAAAACGCTTTTATGTCAATTTTGACACTATTCAATAATTGATTTTTTTTAAAATCATAACAGAGTGATTAATTAGAAAAAAGTTAATTTAATCAATCCTAAAATGTCATATTAAACTATAAAATTAGTTTAATTCCGAAAAAGTCTCAAATTATATTTATTTGTGTATTTATAATATCAATTATTTTAATTTGTCACTATTATGGTAATTACTGCATCATCATTGAGTCATAAGTAAATTAAATTATTTAAAGTCTAAAAATTATAAATAAAATATAATTATGTAGGAAATATTTCTAGGTTTATAATGAATATTTAAAATTGAATTTATCTTATGTATAACCCTATATTAAAAATGTTTTAGTAAATAAATGTTGATTTTAACTCTTTTAACTCTTCTTTGAATTAAATAATAATAAATGTCCTAATCTAATCCAAGTGGACCTAAATGATAATATCTTATTCCTAAGGATGTTTTGGTCGATATAAACTTTTCCAATAGAATTAGTACATGTGTTAGGGTAATATTAATATCATTTTTACCCTTAATTACCCTATTTACTTTTAACCGTGGTAAATAAAAGTTAAAAGTTACAATTCACAAAAAATTATTTTCATCTCATTGAACCGAATTTTACTTCTTGATATTAACCGTGTCTCTCAGATTTTCTAAATTTCATTCACAGAAGCGGTAAAATTAAGTTTTATGAAAAATTCAGTTTTTTAACTACCACTTCACTATTCATCAAAAATTGATGTTTTTCAGAATAATGCAAAAATTTCACCCTAAGATATAATTGATATTCCAAATTCAAAAATGTTGTCTATTTTACAAAATTCCAAACATATAAGTTGAATTAATTAATTTTATAACTAATTCCCGCTGTCACAACAAATAGCGTGTTTTTAAGAAACAAAATATATCAAAAGATTGATAATTGTTTATGTCAAATTTCAAAGTGAAATTAATTCTAATGAACACCATTGGATAAAATGGTAAAACCAATCAATAATATAATTTATCACTATAAATAATTTTGATTCAAAAAGTTGTTTTTAAGTATTTTTCCCTTTTCATAAAAATTGGAAGTTCTCAGAAAAATACCAAAAATTCAACTTAGGATAATTTCGGTATTCCAAATCCAAAAATGAAGTCCATTTTGAAATATAAAATATATATAATTTCAAAAAGTAGGTATTCCTATTCATAACAGCTAGTTTGATTGGTTGTGGTGTGTTAGAACTCGATGTTGCGTACAACACACGCTATCGCATTATTCAAAGAGAAGAGTACCGTAGAAGCTTGGGGTGTTACATAGATGATTTTATGAATTAAGAGTAAGTTTATTTTGGGTTATCTATGGAAATTTATTAACCTATCATGGAGGATATGTGATTAGGTTAATTACTTTTCAATACGAGACATTAAGAGCAACTGATGTTGTTTGGAGATAAATGTTACGATTTCGCATAGAAGACTATGTGACTAAATCCTTCAAATGTTTGGGTTTAAATCTTAGTTTGGTTTAATTTGAAGAACTTTTATGGAAAAATTGATTATCGAATGGTCCTCGTTGAACTTTGGGTTTTGTTGGATAAATTTTGGAGATTAAGAATAGATTTTCTTTTTATAAAGGGTTATCTTTTTTTGGATTATCTGATCTTGTAATAACCTTTTTTGTTTTGGTTTTGGTTAGAGTCTAAAGACATGGGAAGTATATAGTTCTATATTGTGTATTAGGTGATTCTCTAGAAATTGATTATAGTACTCTTAATGCGAACAAGTTTTCCTAAATACTCGTCTTTTGGAGAAAATATGTGTTTGATTAAGGAATCTAGTAAAAGTTGAAAGTCAACATGATAAGTGATTATGTTTCCTTATGAATAAATTACTCAATAAAAAGTAACTTAAAACAAAAATTTTGTCTATTAACTTTTCCTACTGGTGAATCGAATACCGTTTAACCCATCACAAGTTTGTGATTTTCTTATGGTTAACTTTCTCCTAAATATGTTTTCTATCACTCTCCATCAGAACATGACCCTATGTTTTCTCCTCCATGTCCATATTTCCATACTTGGATTACTAGTATGGGTTAACTCGGGTGACCTTTTTACTTATCTTTCTTTATTTTAAAGTGATTGTTTTACCGACTCTTGTTCCAATGTGGGACTTTCAAGGATGTTTCTAAGCCCAATTTTAAAATTGCGAGGACGCAATTCCCAAAAGGGGGGAAGGATGTAACACCCCAGGTAAATAAAGAATATGACATTTTTATATTTATCCATATTTGTGAATAAAATATTAATATTACTTTAAAGGGGATGTTATGCTCGATGGCGTAGCCAATACGCAACAACGAGTTTCTTGGGAATCTTACGTTGCACTCTAATAATAAAATAATATTATTTTAAATGGTAGTTAATGCCAAGCCATTGTAGTGGCGGGAATGAACAGAACTAACTACAAAATTATTATATATGTTTGTCAAATATTTTTACTTTTATCCAATAAATATTAGAGGCATAAAATGCAAATGAATCCAATTTTAAGCATAAATCTTCACTAAACGGTCGACTAACCGCCTTTTGATGGAGAACCTCTTTTAAATCCAATTTTTGACAATTTTATGTGTTATATTTGACAAAATAAAATTCTTCTTTATAATCAGGACATAAAAATTTACTTTGTGTAAATTTTTGGTATTTTTCTGAAAAAGTTCAATTTTTAATGAATAGTGAAAAATGTTGTATTTTAATTCAAAACCTCGTTTTAATCTAATTTATTTATATGATTAGATTTTCTTTTTAATTGGTTTTAAAGTGAAATTAGAATATATTTTTACCATTTAATCCAATAGTGTTCGTTGGAATTAATTTCACTTGGAAATGGGACTTAAACTAGTGTCAATCTTTTGATACATTTTGTTTCATAAAAACACACTATTTGTTTTGACAGTGGTAATTAATTATTAAATTAAATAATTCAACTTATATGTTTTGAATTTTGTAAAATATACATCATTTTTGAATTCATAATATCAAATATAGCTTAGGATGAATTTTTGGTAATTTTCTGAAAAACATCAATTTTTGATGAATAGTGAAACCACTAAGTGGTACTTATAAAAACCGATTTTCTATTTAAATGAAATTTTTCCATATTTGTGTTTTGAATTTAAAAAATAATACATAAATGGTTTTCATTAATAAGTAAAATGTGGTTCAATGGGATTAAAATAATTTTTTGGTGAATAGTAACTTATTATGTTTTTAATCGCGATTAGAGGTAATTAGTGTAGTTTAAGGTAAGAATAATGTTTTAATAAAATGAAATGACCTAGACACATGTCCTAACCTAATTGGATGTGTCATGGCCGACCAGTAAAATCCATGGGTCAACTTGGGGACCCCATGGAGCCACTTTGGTTGGAAAATGACATAAATATCTTTTTATTTAATGATAAAGTAAAAATGACACAAACATGAGATGTTTTACTAAAACAATTTTTACATGGGGTTATAAAAGTCATATTTTTGACTATAAATAGTCATTGGAAATATAAAAATAGTTCCTACATCATAGTATTTTTTTTACAATTTTTATACATTAAATAAATTAAATTATGTATGACATCATGATGATGCAGCGATGACCTCATTATTTAACGATTTAAATAAAATGGAAAGATAATGTAATATATAAGACCTAGACATGTCCAAAATCTATTGGATGGGCGTATTTAAAACCCTTATCACATTATACAAGAATTATATCAATGTGGAACCTTTTAATCCGAAACTCTTTTTCAAATAAAGTAACATTTGCTTACTTTCCAAGAGTGCCCCTCCTCTCCTCTTATAAAAGGCCCCCACCTCTACCTCCTCACCCACACCTCTCGAGCCTTTGGCTCGGCCAAACTCTGCTCATTTTGTCTCTCCAAATCCCTCTTTAACTCCTTGAAGCCTCACTTTGGGAATAATCTTTTCCAAGGAAGCCTTTGATCTCAAATCAAAGGAAGTTACCCGATTTAAAGGTAATGTCTTCACTTGTGTCCTTTTGTTTTATTTTGCTTCTCCAACCCCCTAAACTCTTTTTATTCATTTATTTTGTAAAAAATCCAGTATCTTCAATATACTATGATGTTGTTATAATATGGATTCTAGCTAAACTTACACACACCTACATCTAATGGTTAAAGAACATACTGTTTCCGTGGATGGCGAATTTCTGCCTCCCGAAACGATGATTGTTCAACTTTCTTCTAAAACATTCAAAGGTGGCCATTAAGATGACACTATATTTATATATGATATCTAATATTTTTATGTTTTACTTAAGCTTATGTATTTTAAATTTATGGAATACGTTTATGGTTTCCATTATGGGTAAACGCGATATCTTCATTTAAGGAAGTGCGGACTACCGCCCCCTCAAAGTGATTTGATTCGTTAATACCATATGTGGTAAGTATAAAGGATATATATAATGATATTATATATGATACCATACTGTAATTAAAATAATATTATGTATAAATATGTTTTAATTCCATTAAATATGAAATAGAAATGGAAGTAGCATTCATGCGTACATACGGCTTACCGTCTCCATGAACGGTACATTTCATTTCTTATCTCAAAATGTTAGGTAATATTATAAGTACATATATATAATTGATATATATGTAATATATTAAATATGAATTATGGATATCAGTATGGAATTATAACATATATATATCTCTCATTTTGTTTTAATTCCATTAATATAACAAAAAATGAAAGTAGCGTTAATGCGTACGTACGGCCTACCGTCTCCATGAATGGTGCTTTTCATTTTTTTTATCTCAAAATGATATGGAATAGTATAAAATGAATATTTAATGGATATATATTATATTTTAATCATTAATACTATTCTGGAAATTATTTACTTATAACTACATGGGCAATCTTTTTTCAAACAAGTTCATTTTTGACTCATGTACCAAACATCGGAAAAAATGTCTGATACGAACTAACATTATTAAACAATTATTATAATATTATAATATGTGATATGAACTTAATAATAATCTATAAAGGAGGTACTTAGGAAATTATTAATTTACCAATGTTTATTATTCAGGAATATAATGAAACGAACAAGACAAGTTGGACTTGAGGTAAGGGATCCTACCCCTATCTTTCTTTTTAAGTACAATCTTTTATGTCATTCCTTTTAAGATCATATTTCTTATGATTGGGATGTTATTTTATATTAATATTACTGTAATTTTTATGTTCATGTGATGAGAGACCCTATTCTCTCTCATCAATCCATTTGGGATGTTTTGAGTGGCGCCGTTAGGCTGCCGAATTTTCGTAAGAGATCTAACCTCTCTCTTTATTTTTATGTACTCTCCTTTATGTCAATTATTTTAAGCTCATATTTGTCATGTTGGGGGATGTTCTTTTATATTCAACTTCCTATAAAATTTATGTTAATATTATGATATACCCTATTTGATCTCATCAATCCATTTTTGTAGGTTTTATCTGGCGCCGTTAGGCTGCCGAGTTTTCGTAAGGGATTTTTCATCTCACTTTTATTCCCGTGAGATTTATGCTACATTGCCACAATTTCCTTTGAGTGGTGTATGTACTGCCCATTATTCTACTCTTTGTGTAATATACTTTCGTTTATGAGTATTTACATCAATGATGTATTATCCTTCTTTCATGGGGTGTATGTTTTGAAAGATACCCAAGTCGGTAAGGGAACCTTTCACCCTCCTCTTTTTAAAAGACTTCTTTTGTTGGGTATTTTAATTTAAATATTGTTATGTTGGGATCTGTTCTAATATATCCTTATTGAAGTAAATTTTATGTCCAAGTGATGAGATACACTTTTTATCTCTCATCAACTCATTTTGATGTGACACCGTTAGGCTATCAAGGTAACTTCTTAACCCAATTTCGATTTCTTTGGGTTCAACATGTAGTTATTGAATATTTCATCATTTGAATATGTGTGAATTAAATTTGATTATTTTACACTTAATATCCACTTATATTTGGTGTATTCGTTTTTCACAAATAATTATGTAATTGATTTATCCTTAAACCAAGGATATTGTCTTTGTATGGGACTTCGTCTCAATCTCCTTTCATTGAGGCATATTTTGTTTTATACACAACCTTCTTTTATACGGTGTATAAAACCCTTTGAATTTTACGTTTATTCAAAAGGAATCTTTTTTATACAAAGCGTTTACTAAACGACAAAAGAGAATGTTTTTTTGTCATACGTATGCGGCGACAATGACTTCTCCGCCGCCGTGACCATTATTTGAGTTTCGGCTTTCTCTACAAGCCATATTTTTTTTAAATGAAAAATAAATACCATGTTTTACTTTTCTTTTATTTTGGTATTTAAAATGGTTTTGATAATGTTTTTATTATATCACTGTGTTTTATATCTTGTGATTGAAATGTGGAAATTTTATGCTTCATTTATGTATGTTTTATGCGATATGATTATGTTATGGTTCTTGGGCATTATTATGAAGATGGGTGGTTCCGTGATAAACTAAGGGCGGGTGAGCCCAATATAGCTCTCCAATGCATTGGGTAACACGAAGGAGTGAAACGTTAAGGTTTCTCCGAAGAGATTTAGGGAATATACTGTGATGGGTATTCCAAACGTAACCAAGAGGGTTACTCCCTACGTAAGAAAGTTATGAATGCCTCAAGTTACCTTTTATGTCTTATGATTTCTACGATTTATTCATGATTTGATGAGGTATGTTAAAGTGACTATGTTTTATGGGTAAAGTATGATTTCATTATTATGTATATATGAACTCATGTTTCCTTTCCATATTTTTATAACCCTTACTGAGCTTTTTATGCTCATCCCAAGTTTTTGAAATTTTTTTCACAGGTCAAGGGAAAGGTACATGATGTGATGATAGTGTCAAGTATGTGTCAAGATAGAATCCATGTTTTATTTTAAATATGTTTTCATTGATGGGAAGAATGAATACTGTCTTTTATGTAACCACTTTGTTTAAATGTGGAATGTAATGCAAGTTTCATGATCTAATTCTCTAAAACTCTAAACCTGAAAAGATCCTCAATGTGTAATCTTGTAATAACTCAAGATTATGTAAGGTTTAAGGCTGGGGCATTATATAAGGTGAGTGGAACATTTGAAATTTTTGAAAAGAAAAATATATAACATGTTTTTCACATTACAAAAGGGTACAAAATGGAATAACATAAATATATAACCATTAAAGTTATTTTATAAGTGTGTAAACTATATAATATTCATAATTTAATTATTACTATTCATACATGTTAACTTAACAATTGTGTTATAATGGTAATGTTTAAATAATAATATTTTAATGGAGTATCATTTTTTGTTAAAACCCAGTGTTATGTGAATCTAATTATATCAATGTGATTGAATTAATTTAAAATAAATATATCCTAAAGTCTTAGGGTGTTACATTCTCTTCATACCATGGTTTTGTATGCCATATGTGTTGTCGAACATGATGTTCCTCATTTAAGATATCTAGGTGTTATATTTGGATTGGCTATACACTACCAAAATATATCCCCAACATCATTATATGTGTTATAAATATTGTTTTCTTCCAAATATACCAACCCTATGGTCCTTAATAAGATATCCAACAGATATTTTTCTAAGTGAAGGTAATTTTCTTCACTAAGATCTTTCTTTTTTACTTCTTCTATTACCAACTTCATTCATGTTTTAATAATTCCTATATAATAAGATAAGTATTTACCATATATTTAGGTTTTGTTATTTTAATTTCAAAAATTATATCCATATCCTCTTTCATCAAATCATAAATGAAATCGTCAATCATTTGAAAGGCAGACCACCGCCTCGTGAACTGATGTAGTTCGTTTTCCATCACCGTCTCTCACGAGTTGATATAATGATGGATTTAAAAAATATATATATATATATTATATTTGGGACATAATTATACTTATTTTATTATAATATCACATATACCTCCCTACTTCACAATCCTTTGAAAAATGATAACATCGCTCATGCATACGTGTAGATTACCACCTCCATGAAGCGATGTGATATGTTTTTCATTTTATTTTGAAATGGATGTTAATAAGGATAGATTTAATGAATATATAAGATATATATGAAATAAAAATTATCCTATAAATATGAATTAATATTCACATACATTTCATTCCATCCATCGAGAAAATGGAAACAACATTCATGCGTATGTACGACCTACCATCTCCATGAATAGTATAATTCATTTTCTATATCTAAAATTTATAGATTACGATAAATAAATATATAATAAATATATATTAAATATATATTATATTTATATCGTTTTTCACATTATTTATATTATTTAACCCAGATAAAAGTAAAAGGAAGAAAAATACAAAACTGAAACAGACATGAAAAACTAAGCAGTTTTTACCAAAGACATGATTTTTTTAAAAATGTTAATAAATAGGTAATAAATGGACAAAAAATATGGTATGATATATATGATTAAGGTTTTATAAAATATTATAATAAAAATATATTTATTATATAGTATTTTTAAATGTGTATAATGAATTTTGAGACTATAGGTAAGGGATTTTCCTCATAATTTTATTTTCGTGGGACACATGCCATATTCCCCACTTGTTTATTTTGTGTGGTGTATATACTAACCATGAATGTATTTTATGACTATTCTTAGAAAAATTATGATATTTATATATTCATATAACTATATTAATTTCATGGGTTTTATGATTTAAACATTAACAAAGTGGTAAACTTTTTATGTTATAATATTATTGTTTATTGGGATTGTTTATGATTAAGTTTCCATTGATGAAATATTATAATCTACCACTCAATAAAATCATGAATTTACTTCTAATCTATTTATTTCTTCAGAATACACGTTTATCGTTCATTTTAATCCCTTTAATAACTAAAGTGACAGAAATTATTATTTTTAAATACTTTATTTATCGTTTTGGTCAAAAATATTTTTTATTCCACGTCCAGGTTTTATAAAATTGTTTTAGAGGATGTTTTTAATATGATTGATTAAAGAAATTTTTAACCATGTTTAAATTTTTATAAAATCAATTAAATAGAATATTATTATTTTTATTTTCCAAACGAGTTAGTTTTGAATTTTTACTAAAAATTTGGAAGGAATATTTGTTTTAATGTTTACATAATTAATGGAATTATAATCCATCATGATAACTCAATTATTTAAAACTTACATTAAAAGTTTTAAAGGTTACTTTTAAAGAAATTTTTTTACTCAATATTTGGAAAAATTTTAGATTTTAACAAATTGACTTAAATATGGAAATTATGTTTTCATAATGAATTTTTTAATTATATTTTTTAGGAAAGATATATTCATTAGTGATGATAAGATTTATTGTTTCTTTTATTTTTATAGGAATATAATTAATTGGTACCAACCTTATTATTTAATTGGGTGGTTTATGTTTATTTTTATAATTATATTATAGTCATGAAACCCATTCCTTCTCCATGGGTTATGTTATGATTAAAAGGTGAAATGTTAATGAAAAATATTTCTTTTCTATGAGTTATTTAATGATGAAATGTTTATGAAACAAATTTATTTTAATGGGATTTTATATGATGAATGTTTTATAATATTGTGGATAAAAATTTATTATTTTCATTATGAAAATTTTAGGGCTTATATTTTCCTCCAATTCTATGGGTAAATATTTATATCTCATGAGACAAACAAGACTGAAATAGGTAGTGAAACCAGTTAAATGAGGGACTATGTCCCCTAAAATTAACATGGTAGTGAACCTTGACTAATATTATTGTGTAGGGAGTAAACCCATTTCATTATGATAATTTTGTTAAGGATCCTTTACTATTAAATAAATTATTGCCTTTTATTATGTATATGCGACAAATATATGCCTTATACTAATGTTATGTATCATGCTCATGTTATTTAATTCCATTATGATTTAAGTTTTATAAAAAACCAAGATTTATGACATGACTCAAGATTATGTTCTTTGATTTAAAGGGTATGGTTTTCAAATTTTAATCTCATGTTTTCATACCCTTGGGATCATGTTATTCATATGTGATCATTGGTAAATCCCTTGTTTACCCTTACTAAGTATTTGAGCTCACCTTTTTTTTGTGTTTACTTTCCCTAGGTTTTAAAGAAAAGATTTATGCAAGATATGTCTTATAAGGGTTCTATTTATGATGAAATTTGTTTGAGATTACATAGTTCACTTAATAAGTAGTTTTTTATCCATGATTCCAAAGACACTAAACCTTTACCATCCACTTGCATGTTTTCTATAAGATTAAATGAAAATTCATTTATTAAGATACAATATCTATGTTTGAGAATTTCATATTTTTATAGGGATATTGGTTTAAAAATATATTTGTGTGTTTATCAATGATTTTAAGGTGGTGGTTTATAAAAATATTATTAATTTCAATTAAATTTCAAAATTTATGACATGTTGGACGAAAAATCTTATAATTTGGGGAAAACAAATGGATTACAACAAGTGATCCCATGATCATTTTTAAATATCGCTGTCACTAATTTGGAGTAAAAAAAAACGTTTTTTAAAGAATTAATGAATAGAATTAGGAATTGATTTTTAATTAATACAATTATTTATTATTCTAAAATGAAATAGTGATATACTTAAATCTCCATGATAACTGAATTTTCGAAATAATGATAGATATTAAATAGATAAGTTTTATAACATATCCTAATCAGAATTATAACCCTAGATTGTTTCTTTTTTTTACTTATTTAAATTTTTAGTATCTTTGTTTCTTTTTTTGTATTATTTAAATTTCATTTAATTTTCATGTTTTTCATAGAATATATGCCACCTGGATAATTGAATGACACATCACTGACTTGTGAATGTGTCACTTATTCTCTATTGATCATCCTTTATTCTTCAATACTATATAATAGGCTTAGGGAAAATATTTTTCACGTCTACTGATAAGAATATAAAATTATAGAACCATTTTGGAGGAGGAATCTTTATGCAACATGAGTTTTCAGTGATAGATTATTAATTCATTTTTTCTTTTTAATTTTTAATTTTTTTCTCTAGGTACTATATCCTTGCTACCCAAACCGATGTGTATTCTAATGAATATTGGTATATATAATCTAGAGAGGATTACAATCTATATGATCCAATGATACTATACATATATTTAGATCATATTTATCTATATATGGATGCGAATTTTCAAATTGGTGATTATCTATTTACATTATAGAACACACCCTCATTTATGACGAATTCTTCCCCAAATTTTAATGAAATTTTGTTTTTGGCGAGGGAATAATTAATTGAATTCCTATTAGACCGAAAAAAAGTTTTGAAATAATAGGAACATTTTTAGAAAATATTTTTAAAATGATAACTAACATGGATGATCTATTTAACTATAAATTTGAGTCTCTTATTCCTATTTCAACTGAGGAATCATGAAATTACGAATACCACAATTATTTATTTAATTCTTATAAAATTGTTTTTTCATATGATAAAATAAAAATTGGGAGTGAGTAATACCATTCTTATACTAAATATGTAAAGACTTTTAACTTTCATAGCCCTATTTAAATTTTCTTACACTAGAAGGATTATTTATAATTTTCACGATACTAGCACTAAGGAGAATAGAAAAATGTAGGAAAAAAGATATATATTATACCCAAAAACCATGAAACAATTCTAGGAAATACCATATTTCTAAATTGAGATTCATGAAATGATAATCTTTGATGAAAATGGATCAACATCCAGTGATTTTTTTTCATAGACCAATGCTACTACAAGTAGCTTTCCCGTATGTATGAAGAGAAATTTTTTTTGTAAAAAAGGAAAGTGTTGTTAACATGTGGTGGTCCAACAAGAATAATCCATACACTACTTTTAAATATGGGTAAATTTTTATTCTCAATTCAAGGAAAGAACCTAAAGTATAGGTTCTTTCTGAGAGGAAACACATAGTCTCTTCTCTTCCATATTATTTTTCATTTATAATAATTGTACATAGTGTGTTTATATAATAACATGATATATAATTTTATATTTATCTAATTTACCATATATTATTTAAATAAATATATATTTTTATACTTATGTGAGTAATTTTTTTTTCATATACATGGTATCTATTTGTAAATTAATATGTGTATCATGTGTGTTTTCCATTATATTTTATATCTATAGTATTGTGTGTGTTATATGTATAAGTTATTTATTATATCATATATATTATATTTATAGTAAATATAATATAATGTATAATATTAATAAAAATCAACTAATAAAATAAGTGGTAATAAATCTTGTGTTGATGACATGCTCTCTCGAGGGAATCTAAGCCATCGTTGTTTAAAATCAATCCATGATAATCATCAGGGTAGGATTCATTCTTTTTCTTCATATTATTTCACATGGAATATGATATTTTAGTAAATATTAAATATTATAAATATAAAATATAAATATATTGATGCAATTAGATCAATTGGCATGTTATCTATCTATGTTTTAAATGACCTGAGTTTGAGTCTTCTTAATCAGTCAAAATCCATCATATTTTCCTAAATAAATTTCATACATCGTGCATAGGAATTTTTCCTATGCTTATATTTATATAAGTATATATATTAAATAAAATAAATAAATAAAATATAAATATAAATAAAATATTATTATTAATCTTTAAAAAATCATAAAAAAATTGTACGATCTAATTGTACATGTTCAGTCTATTCCCTTATTAAACACTAGTTGATTAATTTTAACTAGAAACTATGTGAGATCCACCCCAACATATCCCCTTATGTCATGTCATAGAATCCACCAATGAATATAATATTTTCTGGTGTTTTAAAACTTATATTGTCCTATTTTTTGTTCCTTATCCAATGTACGTTCTTCAATCACCCTCATTTGATTTATTATGCTGGTTTTTTAGGATTTTAGGGGATTATTTGAAATTTAGTTTGAAAATTAGTTTTACATAGGCACACATTAAGAACACATTGTGTGTATTATTTCTACACGGGGAAACATCACCCCTATTCCATACACTGTTTTTACATTTAGTAGACACCATGTACTTTTTCAATTTTCATGAGTAGCCTTTGGGAATGTACATCCAGTACATAGATTGAGTACAAACCTTATAATACATTTTATGTGTCTGAGTCAACACAACATGTTTTTCGTAATTTCAAATTCTTATTAAAATTGAGACATATAGCTGGGACACACATAAAGATCTTATTATTTGTAGAACATGTTTTATACTTTTTCATTACAAACTACATACTTTTAGAAATCTCAATTTCCATTTTTATTTTATTTTCATTTCTTTCCATTTTTTATTTACATTTTCTTAGTTCCATGGAAGATAGGTAGAGAAATTATTTCCGAGGGAACCTCTGTATCTCTTTAGTAGTTGAGGAGTAGCCTGCTCCATATAGAGTTCTTATGGAGGTAGTAGAGAAGCATATAGTTATGGACTTATTGATCTCATACCCACTATAATTGGAAGGGTTTCCTAACAATGAGGTATCATAAAACCTTCCACCTATATCTTCTATATGAGAACCATCATCATTATCACCACAACCTCCTCCACCATCTAATGTAATATCACACCCATCAATAATAGCATCTGGGTTACACGTGAAGGAAATTTCAACATATCAGGCCCCTCATCCATACATGTTCCCAATATTTGATTCCTAGACCCTATTCAGTGACCATATATATATATGTACAATTAAAAATATATATCAGTTTTTAGGTTATTGACCCAAACACCCCTAGAGCGATCAGGCTTCTATATGAGATGATATATTTATTCCCCCCATATCTTCTAGACACACTTCTGGTTAGCAATCCTATATTTTGATATTTATTGTTTGAGTTTGAGGACATGTTCATGTTTGATGGACCATCCTACGATGTGAACTTAAGAGATATTGAGTGGATTATATGATTCCAAATAGAAGTTCGACCCTCTCTCTCACTATGGGTGAGTTTGGAAAATGATGTGAATCTGACCCCCCATCCCACCACCCCATCCCCTATTTCTAACCATACCTACAAAGACCATCTAGAACTAATTGTACTTTTGTGGGTGATTACTTGACCTGATGTATGGTATGACCTCACCTTAAAAATGTGTACACTAATCATTCCCCCCACCTTCTTCCTTATCAATCAACGAATCATAACCATCCTTTTCCCATTCCATGACGATGAGAGAGACATATCCATGTGATCCTCAGTTATATATTTTGTAAGGACGACCCTAAAATCCCATTTTATCCTCATTCTTATATACCATGTTCTATGTCTATCTGAGTAATTTGAGTGGAAACTTCAACAGAACCTATTTGGAACACAAGTTAAGGTTTTTTTGAGCCTTTTAATCCTCATGATATACTAGGTGCTCCTAATAAGATGGGAAATCTCATTCTTATTAAAATATGAATTTCCTATAAGCAAGGATCCACCTAATTACTCAAATAGGATCTCCTTATACCTGTTGTAGAGGATAAGGATCCTAATTTTCTTAAGGGTAGTACTAATACAATATCTCCGCCAACTTTTCATATGGAATAATCTCCACCAATAAACCCCTCATTGTTTTCCCCATCCACTTCCACCCCTCCACCACCCACTATTGAGCCTCCAAAATCTAAGACATCCACTTCCCCACCACCACCTCAACCCACGATTGAATATTTTATTCTTTACTAGATAGATCACTGGGACCAGTGCACAAACATGATGGATAAAAAATTTGATGGAATTTAGTGGTAGATAATCCAACTACATATAACTATGGGTCACATTTTATAGTAGTTTGACCACCTTTTACACTTTCCTCATATAGTCTAACTGACCCTCAATCACATCAGGTGACATTTCTGAGACATGAGATAAGAGCATCACTATAATATTTGACATGTTAGGAACCACCTTAAATCATACCATATTAGATGGGTCAACCCAGATTCAATTATGTATTGAGGATCGTCTCGATATAGTTTCCACTGATTTTACACTACAGTAAATAATGGACCCTAGAATACATTTCCCAATGATATGTATTCTCATGCACTAACAGTGGCAGTTACATACATTACCAATCTTGAGTACACTTAGTCATTGATTTAATAATATTTTATTCATTATATATATATATATTCTATTCTTATATGTAATTCATTATTTATGTATAGATTTATTCTCATTTTAATTGATGATCAATTATTTCTCAAGGGCATCATTTATGACCCAATAATTTTACTTCAAATTAGGGTATAAACCATGTGATTTTGTCCCATATTTTGAGATATATTCCACAGAATGGATTATTTTTTTCATTTATATTTTATTTTATTTTTTAATTCAATTAATTTATTACTCTTATGGTTCTGTTTCACATTTCATCTTCCATTATCCAACTTTATGTTTCACATGGGGGACCATATGTAACATCAAGTGTGGGGAATATTACCTTGGAATAAAACGTGTCATTTGCCTCATTACTGGACAAGGATAAAATTTTCATTTGACAGTCACTTGAGCACATGATTCGATTTTTTTGCATATTTTTTATTAAATAAAATGAGATTAGGTGAATTAAATTTACAACTTCACATTTTTAACATGTTGAACATTTATTTTGAGAAAATATGATGGAAATATTTGATAAAATATTTCTAAATTTTCATGTTAATAATTTAAAACATATAAAATACACTTCAATAGAATAGTTTGTAAATTAAAAAACTTTTGATTTAACAATAAATTTCATATTATTTAGGAAGAATTAATTTATTAATTTTGGTGTCATGCACATGGTTAATTCATAGTCTTAATTTTATATCCTTATGAGTTGTTTTTAATCAAAATAGGCATGTTATTTTCAAAAAATTGGGCACTGAAAAACTATCATATATCACATAAAAAATATTTGATACAGTTTTATTTTGGGAAAAAATGAAAAATAATCCTCTTGGATCATCATTTTTAAAACATTACTTCATTATGTGGCCTAAAAAAGTGTTAACCCACCATTTAGATTCAAAGTGATCACTATTTTTTTATGAATGTATTATAGAATAAAAATCGAGGAAGGGGTGTTTTTAAATAAATAAAGTTAATATCTTAAAAAGTTAACAAACTATTAGTAATGGAATTTAGAATAAAATTACTTGAATGGTCCTTGGTAGATTACCTTTAGCTGAGTGAATCATGAATATTTTGTGTTTATTTTGAGTAGAATTCAAATAAATTCATCATGTGTTCAATGAGTTACATAATAATGATTAGGCTTTCATTATTTTGATTTCATGGGGATTTTTATCTATATTCTTCACGAGGACAAGAAAATGACTAAGTGTGGGGGAGTTTGATGCACATGGTCTGTACATATTATTTTGAAGAGTTTTAATGATTAAATACTCAATTAAGGATGTATATCTGTTTTTAAGTAATTAAAATGATTCATTTTGTGGTTTTTACGAAATATTATAGGTTTTATGATTGAGTTCCCAACATGGCATGGATTTAGGTATCTTTATTACACTACATGTAATGTAATTTATTAGTATATATCATGTAAATTTGAAGACACTTGACTCATTAAAGATAAAGTACATTCCCTGATACCCTATCAAGAAGTAAATTACATACAGAGGATAAAACATGTAATTTAAACCCATTATAGAAGTGTTTGTGGATAGAATTATTCTACACACCGTGTATGATAATTATACACATCATATACCCCATCAACCAATATATTTCACAAGAAATTAAATAGGTGATAGAGTAGTTCAACCAACTAGGTGGATAGAAATAAAAAGGAGAATTTGACTTGAGTAAATGGTGTGTACTTTTATAAAAATCATTTAATTTTTATTACATATAAAATAGAGTCTTGGCCTCTGAGTTTGGAACTATTTATATAAGCGGAAGATGTTTCCACTCTGTTACTTTGACCTCCCCCAAATCTTATAAGTTTTTTTATCTTTATTTTTGTTTGACATTCTCATCTTCCACTTATTAAATCATATTTTTTCCATGGTATAGGTTGTGTTTATCCTCAAAACCTACACTATTTCCATGTTTATGATATGTTATAGGAGTTGTGTTAGGGTTTTAATAATAAAAGGATAATATTGTAATAAAGAATCATTATGTTCTTCTCATTATTTTTCTATTTTTCATTTATAATCCCTTTTTATTTTATCTCAAATTCATTGTTAAAGTCATTTCATCCAAAGAATTAAATTATTGAGGAAAACTAAATGGATTACAATGAGTGAATCCAAAACCATTGGTTGAACTAATTTCCACCACTTTGGGGTGTTTTATAAAAAAATATGTTTTAAATGAATTAATTATTAAACCAAATACTTGATTTTTAATTAACATATATACTTTTTATCAGAAAAAGAAACAACAATATACTTGAATACCAATGATAAATGAAATTTAGAAATAATGATAGGTTAAAAATAGACAATTTTGATAATATACCCTAATAATAATTTAAACCTTAATATATATATTTTTACTTATTTAAACTTTTAGCGTCTTTATTCTATTGTTTAATTTCATTTTTATTAATTTTTTCCACTGAAAAATTAGTTTTCTAGATAATTGGTTGGTGCATCATTGAATTGTCATAGTATATTTGATTCCCAATGGATCGACCTTGATAGTCCACTTCTGTATAGTAGAGTTATGAAAAATAATTTTTTTTATCTTGATGGGTGCGTCACAACTCAAGGTACAGTGAATGACACACTACCTACCACATTTAAAATATATGGCATGTAGATAAAATCATATTCCATGTTAGATGTATGACATGATATGGGATACAATTGTACATTATCAGGATAACTTTCAAGTCCCACACATCATACCCCATAAGAGGAAAACTATAAAGGCTAACACAACAATCCTAGAAGATGGAATTTCATGTACAATTATTTATCAAGGTTTACACTCCATGTATGATAAAGTACATGTTATATACTTTCCCCCTCTTTATATTTTTGTAATCTTCTCTCTTGGGTGATCAAATTATGTAATAAATTTGTCAATTTGTATTATTGTTCCATATAACACATTACATTAGGGTTCTATTCAGTATTAGATACCATTTTTAATGTGTTCATATAGAGTTTGATAATAACTTCTTGATAAGATTGGTGACATGGTTTGACTGATACATTCAAGAAAGGTTTGGGTTTTTATATTCCCTTAGAAGAACACTTGCTTCTGGGCATGGTCCAACATATAATAGATGATATTTAGGCACAATCCCACATATCATGGCATCTTCTTCAATCCTTGGATTTTAAAATCCTTCACGTGACATAACACATTCTTCCACTATGAACATTGGGTTTAATACTCCCCTAAAGATATACTCATGATAGGGCACAATCACCCATATGACTGATAGAGTTTATGTATCCCCTCAGGTATTAGGTCATAGTCCTCTATCATTAGAGTTGGTACTCTTCCATGTGTCATTGTATAGTCCTCCATAGGGCTCATACTCCCTCGAATGATATGGTTTTACCTCTATGAGTCATGATCCTCTACTACAATTATAGTGGTGGCATGAATGTTATAGAAGTTGGGAAGTTTAAGTTTTATAGGTTATAATATGTATTGGAACTTATTATTACCTTCAAGATATGATATATAGTTAGATAATGGACCAAGGAATTCATTGTAGCATTGGATTTTAATATATAAGGAATATATTTGTTTCTATATTTAATCCTCTATATGGGGATTTGAGTTGTCTTTTTCTATCATTTTATATATTCAAGGTATCTTACTAGGTATTTTAATAATCGCTCCTACAAATGAATTCCACTAGCACGTGTTGTCTTTATGTGTATGATATATAGTTTAGAGTTGAATTTGGTGGACATGGAGTTGGTTCTAAGTGGTGATTGATGATGAAAGATATTATATGATATTTTTACAAGATTTTTTGTAGAACAGAGGTGTTTTACTATATGACAGGTTTATATTTCATTAGAATATTGGCTTCATCTATTTTCCCTTTTTAATAGAGTATTCCTATGTGGTATTGTTTTGGATAATTGGTAACTCATTCATGAATATTATTATATATTTTGGTTATTTCTATTATCATAAGTTACTTAATATATTGAATTGTGTTAAATAATGTGTAGTGTGTTGTATGTATATATTAGGATGATCCCCATCATGTGTTTTTTGTTCCTTCTTAGTGTTACTAATCAACCCCTAGACTATTGTATGTAGGATTGGGGTGGAACACTGCACCTAAATACTATAGGTGGGGTTTCGATAGGTTGAGTCATGTCATAGTGGTATCAGAGTGAGACTATCTTGGGGATATCTTTTCGAGTTAGGAGTCTTGTGAGGTGTAGTTTGGGGAATTTAGGGTAGAGGTATTTGGGGGTATTGAGTTTATTTATAAGGATATATATCCCAATGTAGGTGTGGGAAATCTATGTATCATTTATCTTAGACTATGATAATATATATGTAAACTTTTACCTTTAGATTTATTTTTCTATTTACAAATAAGTTGATATATAAATCATATAACATGTCGATTTTGATTTAATCAATGTCCTTTTTGAGTTATCCCACCCAGATTTCATTTAATAACCATGTTTTCATCTATTTATGTAAAATATACCACCCCATAGATAGTGAGATAGGATTCAAAATTATGGGTGTTACAAGATTGAGTTTGTGATAGAGAGGCTCTTCGCTATCCAGTTGAGTGATGAAGTTTTGATTCATGGAACCAATTTGGGTGTATCTATAACCTGTAAACAAAGGGAATATATTACTATTCATATAAAAAATATAAGAACCCAAAACTATGGAGAATATAATATTTCCCATTGAGTCGGATGATACTAATCATATATTGAGTATGTTTCATGAGTTATTATGTTAGATTCCTCATAGGTTTTTAGGTAATTATAATCCCTTAATGATTGTGGATTGTTGGAGTTAGTTAATCAAGTGTTCTATCTTTTTCAAACATCAACTGACCAAATAGTGATTCTTACATCATATCTTTTTCATGGTGTAGTGATTCATTGGTGTAAATTGACTACCAAGATTCATGATGGTCCTACCTTACTATGGTCAGAGATTGAGAATATGTTAATTAAATAGTGTTATCCAATGATATTAACCATAGTATTATTCCAAGAACTATTTGATCTTCAGTAGGGTAGCATGACCATAGATGAGTGGATATTGAGGTTCATGGATCTCATGAGGTACTCCACAAATATAGTACATGAAGTATATATTTGAGCATAGAAATTTGATTAGGGTATTTGGAGATAGAATCTAGTTGGTTTTATATCTCAATGAATCCCCATATGTGCAAGAGTTTTAAAAGATGATATGGGGTTACAGAAGAAAAAGAAATAGATGGATGATGTTTTGATCCACTTCCTCCAACAACAACTCTATGTGGTCTCCTCCAGACATTGGGTATCAACGTTTAGGACCATTGATAGATACATGATATAGAGGATTTTTATTAGAAAGCTCCTGAAAAAGTTTGATGTATGATTTGTGTCTTTTATTTACTAGACCCCTACTTATTGACACTAATGTGTGCCAAAAATATATATATATATCATTTTTCAAGGTGTTATTGATCCTAGTAGATACTTTTCCTTACATTTTTAGTGGGATACTTCTACTGGTGGTGACTATATACTATCCCACACATGTCGTTAGTGTGAGTTGGCAATTGGATGAAGGTGTGTTTCTTGGGATCTCATAATTGCATTGATAAGGACATATGGTTTCATATTTGGTATATATGGTTATCTATAGTCTAATATTGGGTGTATTTCAGTCATTTTAATATAATATATGTTTTAGTAAATGGGATTGATGCTCACATTAACTAGTAAATGGGACCTTCAAGAGGGATGAGTTGGCCCAATACTCAATAAGTTGTAACTGATTTCACACTAGTTGGAGAGCTTGTATTTTTGTTTTAAAGATACATCAGAGGATAATTTTTTCATTATTTTAGAGGATTATATGGGTATTTGGGGGGAATTTTAAGGTTTACACATACTGATAAATGGAATTTCACATCCACTTGTATTATGGTACCATAATGAAATCTTAAATAGATTATTAGATGTCCCTAACTAAGCTCAAGGAAATAAAAGTTTTATTAGAGGAATTTTTATAGAAATATTTTATGAGGAATAGTGTTTCCCCTGGTTATATCATTATATATTCTCAAATAAGGAGGTTGATATTCTAAGAATTTTTATTGAATTTTTCTACCTAAATTAGGTGATGGTAAAGAATAGATGCACGAAACTAAGGATCGATGACCTTTCTAAACAACTAAAGGGTGTTAAGTAGTTAATTAAGATCAATATAGTTCTAAATATCATAATATTTTGGTTTATTATAAGGACATATTAAATATGGTGTTCATGTTTTTTATGGAAATTAAAAGTTCTTAGTGATTTTATTTTTTGTTTTGAATTTCCCGATTGTTTTCATCAGATTCATGTACCAGATCTTATAACCATTCATTTATTGATTCATGGTAGTCTTAATAGATAATATCCCAATTTATTCTATATTGTAAGAGGAGAATTTTGAGTATTTTATGACCATACCATACTTTCTTTAAGATAAATAGCTGTACAGAAAGCTCTAAAATCATAAATTATTAATTTATGAAGCCTATTTTTAGGGGAATGTCATATTTGAGGGGTTATATCATTCCACCCCATTAAGGTAAAGGAAATGATAGCTTGGGAGACACCCCAAAATTTTTTCAAGGTGTAAATATTTCTTAGGTTGGTTTTGTAAAGGTTTGACTCTAATAAACCGAAGTTTATGGTTATCTTAATACATTGTCATAAGATAAAAAATATAACATTTGATAGGATTGAATATTTTAGTTATCTTGAGAGACTAGATATATATACGATTCTCACATTACATTTGAAAACATTAAATAAAAATTAATATTCAAGTGATAAATTTATTATTTCTTATATTTTATCCCAAAAATCATTCATATACCCCTTCTTGGTATTCTAGGAAAAGGTAAACATAATAAATGGTGATCTTTGATGGTTAGTAAGGTAAAATTTACAATAGAATCTATTATAAATTAAAAAAATCACTCCTAATATGGAAGAGATTTAAAATAATAAAATATTTCATATAAATGATACTATAATAGGAGATTTATATCCATAGTTTAAATAATAACAAAGATAATCACATGTACATGAATAATTATTTTCACAATGTTAAAATTCATATGTCAAACATCATAATATTACAGTCAAGGATTTTTGTCAGGACACTATATAAAAATAAATAATGTATATTCTAAATACCTAATATAGTTTGTCTGAAGAGATATTTCAACGAAAATAGGGACTATAATGGGCCTCACCCATCAATTACTAAATCTATTTCATTCATCATATGAATTAAATTAATAAGAATTAAATAAATAATCAACACAAACATTTTTATCGAAAAACTAGCTTATTAAATATTAATATTTTCCCTAGTCAATGAATAGATCCACATGATCATAAGTCATCTATTGAAATAAGGAGTATGGTTTCATTAGAGTATATCTTCAATAAATTATAAGATTAATAAAAGGATTATTACATTGATTAATTTTTTTAATAGATCCGTAGGATATTTCTTGAGTAAAATGCCATTTTGATTTTGAAATCACATATTTAAAATCTAAAAAATTATAGAATAATAGAATTTTTTTCCTTCAATAGAACCATGAAAAACAATAAATTAAACATATCATAAAAAAATATTCATTATTTTTTAAAGATTCATTCATGTGGTAAATGTTAAAAAAAATATTTTTTTTATACATTTGCTGAAAAGTGACTCGTTCAGAAAAAGAAAAGAAAATTAATTTAAATTTTTTTTTGTATAAATTCAAAAATAATTAAAAAATAATTTAATAAATCTTTTAATATTACTAAAAAAATTATTGAAATAATTTTAATGAAAATATTTATATATAGGAGAAATATTTCAAAATTTGAACTTTAAAACAATTTTTAATGGAAAATACCTTACAGCTCTCATTACTTTTGAAAAAAATTATGTTGAAGAATTGAGATTTAAATGGATTTATAAACCAATTCTATTTTAGTAAATTAATGATAAAATAAATCCATAAGTCTGTTCATTTACTACACAAAATAAAACATCTGATGAGAAAGCCACAAGTCTTAATGAATGGAATTTGATATGCGAAATCCAATATCGCATTAGTAAATTTTAAATCATATCCCCCACGAAAAAAATAACTTCAAATGATACATTAAATACCAATAATATAAATACATTCATGATATAACATATAAAATGGGTAGTATATACACTATATGAATGAAACAAGTAGTGAATATAGAATATATCTCATAAAAACAAAAGAGGGATAAGAAACCCTTACCTCAAGTATCATCTTGCTTCATATGGGTACAAAACTCCTGTAAAATAAATATAAATTTATTATAAATATATTATAGAACTATATTCATATATATAATACCATTTATTATTTACTTATAATATCTTATTAACTGTTTATTGACAATTATATATTAAAATCATTGTTTCGGTTGATAACAGTTTCATTTTTCATACAAATTTTGGTTTGGAAGGTCCAGTCATTATACTTCGATCATGGTAAATATCATACAAAGAATTTTAATAAATCGACAATTATCATATTTAATCATTATATACACTTTTATAATTATTAATTAAATGTGTAGTTAGAAATTGAATCAAATCGCTTCATGGAGGTGGTAGTCCACACGTATGTATAAACGACATTCTCATTTTCCAATGGATGGGAAGGTAATAAGGTAGAAAATATTTTATAATTATTGAATAATAATTATTTCATTAATATAATATATAAATATCTAATCCATCATAATAACTTACCATAAAAATGGTTATATAAAATTAATCATGTTGCAACATGAAGGCGGTAGTCCACATGTACGCATGAGTGATACTTTCATTTTAACATTTGATGGAAAGGATATGGAAATTGATTTTAGCATAATAATAATAAATTATAAGTATGTTAATGAAATTTTATTTTTAATTTTTGGATGGATATAATAGATTTATAGGAATTATATGAATAAATAATCATTGAAAGAGTCAGGTAATATGATTAACACTTCATTGAGAGACCTCCTTCTGTTTAAATCTTATTCCTTCTTAAGATGGTATAATGTGAAGAAAATAAGATCTAGAAAATAATAAAAGAATCTGGGAAGGTATTAGGGAAGGTCTTTTCTTATTTATAGTTATATTTTTTTAGTAAAGGTAAAGTAGAGGCACCCTTTTATATGTGAGGGAAACAACACTCTTTGAATTAGTTAAAATATTTAAATATAATATATATCCTAATCAAGTCAAATGGAACCAATGAAACCAAAATTTTTATATAATATCTTAAATAATATAGATAAAATCAACCAATCACATTTTGAATATTTTTGGAGACATTTTAATCATTATCTTTTAGTTCAGTAAATTTAAACCCATTTTAACCTTCACCAAAATAACTTACAATTTTACCATGACAACTTAATGAAACGACCAAAAATAAAAGGGGAATTATAATTTTTTATGTTAATTAAATTTGTTTAATCCATTTTATTAGATTAAATTTATATAGGTTCTATAAATTAATTTTAAAACAATTACACAAAATTCATGAAAAACAATATTTAGGAAAATACTTGATTTAAGCGTAAAAATCATTTTATATTAAAATCAAGTAAAAAATATTTTTTCCATGAATTTTTATGGTTATTTAATATAAAATTAAGTATTTAATACTTTTTTATCATTAAAATACAGATATATCCTTCTAAACATAACATTAAATGGAAAGTCCCAAAAATTGTTTTTAATTTGAATAAAATATAACTTAAGTTCACAAAAGCCAATCCGGGATTCAAAAATTAAAAATAATGTTTTAGGAAGAATTATTTTACTCTATAATGATATATTTGGTCAATAAAAAGGTTTTATAAATTATTGATTCATGATTACATTACAGTAATGTCATAAAAGTAATAGTTTTTGAAAAAAAACGATATTTTTCACTATTCATTCATAAATCAATATTTTTAGAAAATTACAAGAAATTCATAATAAGAATATTATGACATGATGTATTAAAAAATGATATCAAATTTTCAAATAAAATTTATAAAAGTGTCAAAAATCAATTATAATGTTCGTTTATAAAAATGAAATAAAGACCATTTTTGAATAAAATATATGTTTCTAGCATAAAATTACTTTACAAAACTACAAATTTGGATTTATACAATGATATGATTTATTATCACTAGAAA
This sequence comes from Viscum album, assembly GCA_963277665.1. Lineage (NCBI taxonomy): Eukaryota > Viridiplantae > Streptophyta > Magnoliopsida > Santalales > Viscaceae > Viscum > Viscum album. Next base: position 747,619,108 of record OY728152.1, read on the forward strand.
AAATAACTAATGAAGGCCCCTTTTACATGTTATTGTAAAATCATTGTTAAAGAGGACCATTATCGGTGCTTTTTTTAACACTGATAAAGGGGGGGGGGGGGTCATTACCAGCTCTAAAAGAGCACTTATAAAGGGCTCATATATCAGTGAAAATAAACAATTTATGATAAATGGGGGACCTTTATTAGTGATACTAAAAAAACAATGATAAAGGGGTCTATTCATTGGTGTTAACAATTTTTTTTGATAAAGGGATCCCTTTGTCCGTGCTTATAAATAAGTGATGATAAAGGGGGGCCCTTTATCAGTGCTAATAAAAAATCACAGATGAAGAGGACCCTTTATCATCACTAGTAAAAAATAATTGATAAAGACCCCCTTTATGAGAGATTTTTTCCTATCACTGATAAAGGCACCCCTTTTTAGTGTTTTTTTCATTGTTGAAAAGGGTATATTTCATAAACAATTATATTTCATTAAAAATAATATATTAATATATTAATATATTTATATTGATATAAATATAACTTATATTTAAAATATTTTTTAAATAAGGATAAATATGCATTTACACTTACCATATAATATATTATATGAAAATGGAATATAAAATAATTTAAAAATATATAATTAATTATTAATTTACTAATTATTATTGATTAATAGTCATTTAATAATAATTTGATGACACAAAAATTAAATTAATTAATGAACAATCTAAGATATGTTTAAAACGTGACTTGAACTTCAAATGACCATAACTTCTGGTCGGAATGTCCGTTTGGACTCTACAACATATAAAATCAAACCATGCAAAGAGATCTACACCGTGATGACTTGGGGAACCCTGGTCACTATTGTTTAAGCCTAGAAAAGGACCATAAGAACTCAAAATATGATTTTTTAGTCAGGGTATCACAAATTCTTAACATTTTATGTAATTTTATCACTGTTTAAGGGGGGGGGGGTCTTGTTTTCTTTTTTCAATTGAGACTTAATTTATTCTTTGGTATTATATTCATATTTTTATTATGGTTTTGAAGTTTTATAATTTTTCATAATTTAGTTTAATTTATAATTAAATATATGCATATGATTTTATATTTACTTCTAATAAATAAATTGTATAAATTCATATTTAAACATATTTACATAAAAACTATTTTTAAATATATAAACTGAATTTAAATAAATATTTATTATTAATTTTTTTTGATATAAAAAATTTTCCATTTTATTTTCCATATAAAAATTATTTAATATTTATATATATACCTATATAAGTAATGTTTATATATAAACATATGCATGTCAATAAACCAATATTTACTTATATGTATATTATAATATCTGAAAATAAATAAAAATTATTTAAATATTTGTATGTGAATGTGAGAAATATAAATTTATACTTATGTGTGTTAATATTTGTGTGTGTTTATTATGTATATTTACATCATAAATAAATATATTGTTACAAAAAAATCATTATCATTGTCATTAAATATATTATATAAACCTATTTTAAAGTAAATATTTATAAATAAATTTTTAAAGAGTTATATGTAAATATATATTTATATGTGAATATGTAAATATATAATCATATACATATGTATGAAATGTATAAATTTTATATACAAATATAAAATATATAGACATATTCTAAAAATTTATTTAAAATAATATCTAACCATTTTTTACATTATAAAATATATATAAATATATATATATATACTTATAAATAAATAAATAAATATAATGTTTATATATACATATGTGTGTGTATTAATAAATGAATATATATTTATATTATATTCTCAAATATATAAATGAATATTAATATATAATATAGTTAAATAAATATAAGTATATATATCACAAAAAATATATTTTATAGATGTAATTAAAAATAAATATATAAATATATGAATATAAAATATATACGTAAATATATATAAATAAATAGAAATATCGAAAAATAGGAAACAAAACATCTTGGTGTCATGGTAATGTCATTCATGTTCTAAAGGAGAGGTAACATAATCACATCTAGGCATGCTCAGTGGGTCAACAATAGGCTAGAATTTTGTAAAGTGATGATAAAGGCCTAATCAGAGCTCGAAAAAAGGGGTGGTTGTAAAGTCGGTGAAATGTTATGAAAAGGTAGGGGAAAGAACTAATATGGTGTAAGCCCTAACAAATGGGTGACAGAGATCTCAAAAAAAAAATTCACCCTTTATCAACAATAAAAAACAATCCCTAATAAAGGCCTCATTTATCGGCTTTTTTTAACACTACTAAAGAGTGCCTTTATGAGTATTTTTTTGAGGGTTGATAAATCTATCCCTTTAACATCACTCATATTATCAATAATTATTTAGCACTAACAAAGACACTTTTTAATGCTGATAAATCCCTTTTTAACATTGTATAATGGAATATTTATAGTTGTGTTGCTGCATACTGAGTACTCATTAATTATGAATTAATAAATACATTTGAATTATATAAAACCATTACAAATATTTTTCATAATTTGGTTATTAATATTCATATAGTCAATTTAACAGCTATATTATAATAGTCATATATAAATATTAATATTTTTATAGTTTATCACAGTTTGTTTAAAGAATAGTGTTACATGTTAAGTAAGATATCAAGATTATCATTATTTTAAACTAAAATTTTATGGTGTTTCGTTCTCCTCCCATTAAATTAATTTCATCCACATAATTTTTTTCCTTGATAATAAATTATTCCATATCTGAAAATACTTTTGTTGAAAAACTACATCTTATAAATGAACATTAAAACTTTCTTTCAAATGGGGAAGTGGGGAATATAAAGGTTACCAGAAATAACACATATTCGAGTTCCCAGATAAGGAGGACATTAGTGTAAATTGAAAATATAGATATTGAGAAAAAATATAATTCTTAAATAGTAATGGAGAGTGGTAGATAACACGATCATGTAAATGGTGATGATCATAAAACCATAAATAATTAAGGGATAAAAATACAATCAATTCATAAAAAATGATGATAATATGACAATATTTTTATTTCAATATTATTTTCCTAGATTTAAGGGATTTTTTCCAATCAATATAGAGAACATGAGAAAATATATAGACTTAATTTCTTTCTATTTTAAAGGCACAAATTTATACTTTGGTTGTTCTTAGACCATTTTCCACTTATATCTCATCTCTTACTCCAAGAGATGAATTTTTCATACCTGAAACACTAAAATTAACTTTTAGTGAATAATAATATCAAATAAAGTATAAAAATTTATTCTTCCCAACTATAAACAAACCAAATGGTTTTCAAAAGTTAGATAATATCTAATATAATGAAATACTAAATTAATCTCCAATTCCCCAACAATAACACCCAATTTTGATCTTAAATAAATTCGTAAATAAAAAACCAAAAAACTCATAAAGATATGCTAGAAAAAAATGAAAATCAAATATTATAATTATTTGATCACATATTCAATCAAGATCAACATAAAATTAATCATTAAACATCATTAATAGATCAAATATACCAAAATGGATGTCCTAATCATATATTATTCAAATTAATCACAATCAACCTAAATTAAAATCCTCAAAGGCCACTTTTATCCACGAGGGATAATAATATATTGACTTTTATATTAAAATAATCAATATATATTCCATCCATTAAGATAATACATCCATGAAAAGAAACATCCTAAAGTCATTATTCACACTTTCTTAATTTTTCATATAACTCATTTTCTATAAAAGTTTCAAGAATGACTCTCAGTTGATTATTATACTCTTCATGACACTTTTATTATCTTGATATATAATCACTAAATACCAAAACATAATTTTCATTGTAGGGATTTATGATTAGGGAATTGGTTTTCATAATGTACCATCTCATTATAGTTAATAAAATTGAAATTAATATATTCTATCTTTCCTTTGAAAGTATAATCATGATAATATTTTTCTTAAAACTTGTAAAAAACCGCAATTCCCTTTACGCATTTGACCAAGTTATTCATCCCATGTTCTTAACATATGGAATGGAGAATATTTTTCCTTACATGGTTATTATCACCAAAACTTCCATGAAACTCCATTTTCCCTTGTTTTTTGTGTTAGGATGTTCATTTAGGTTAAGATTGTTAGTCACAACTTGAGAGAGTTTGTTAGTAATAATCATAAGATAATTTACTAAATCTTCTCTTCTCTTTAGTTTATCTATATGATTAAATATATTAATCACAAAATGATTCAGTTTTCCAAATATGTCTATGATCTACATAACTCGAACACCAACTGTATTCAAATACTCTGTAGGGTAATCCATACATTGTCTATGGTTATTGATACATTTTCCATTATTTTTACTATTATCCATCTCTAAAAAATGGCAGAAACTAGATTAACTTATAAAATTATCAATTATAAATTATAGTGAATAATTAAAAATATAGTTAAACATTAAACATAAATTGAGAATTTATGCATAGCTAATCTCAAAAACATAAACATAGTGTCTTTGAAAATATTTTTAAATAAAAACAATATTTTAAAATCCATCATAATTCTTTTTAAAGAGTGTGTCAATCAACCAAATCATATCCCCTCAGGAGTGTCTATCTAGGTTTTTAGTCTTAATCCAAATCATCATATATTGATAATGATATAGATAATACAAAATCTAACCCTTTCAGAGTTGTCATCTCTATGTGAATTTGAGCAACATCTTGCATCCACTTTCTAGTATCTAGACAGAGATGTATTTTCCAGTAAATCCAAAAAACTATAATATGCCAATACATTATGATATTATCCTCTATTTAGACTTATATTTGGATTATCTTACGAGGTTATGTTCTATAATATATTTTCTCCTTAATATAATTTCCAAGGTTCTTACTAAAATTTCCTCAAAAGAAAATATAAATGATTGACACTAATAACCTAGATTAAGTGGTAATATTACAGAATTATTAAAATATATAATAGATATCATCCAACAATATAAAATTGTTTAGTATTATTATGATACTAGATACAATATTATTCTCAGGTTACATTTTAAAACATTAAATAAAACATAATTTTATACTGGGAACATTAATATTTCTTCTAGTATATCCTTGAAGTTATTAGTAGATCCGTTATTTGTTTCATGGGGAAAGGAAAACGTAAAAAAGGTGAGCTCATATGATTGGTAAGGAAAGAAATATAAAAAGAGCTATAATAAAATAAAAAAAAGAATGAATAATACATTAGATATAAATAATTATCAATTATACCATATAAATAATACCATTATAGGGGAAACATATATCCATGGATGAAATAACAATATAAATAATCACATATATAAGAATAATTATTCTCATAATAATAGAAATCATATACCTGATATTATAATCTTACCATCATGGATTTGTACCAAGACATCAAACATAAATAGGTATAAAATATGATAAATACCCAAGATAGTTTGTCTTATGAGACCTACTGATGCATCAAGGGGTAATAATGATCAATTCCCATACGTTAATAAGTATAATTCGTTAATAATATTAAATAAATGAATAATATTTCAATAAATAATCAATATAATCATTTGTATTGAAAAACAAGCATACGAAAGGTAAATATTTTCCCCAATCAACAAATAAAAAAACATGATCATTAGTCATCCAGATAAATAAGGTGGATGGTATCATTATATAATATACATAGTTAAGAATATTATTCATTAGATGATTATGGAATATATGAAAATACATTTAATAGATCACTAAAATATTTTTTTAGGAAAATACTTGTTTCATTTTTTAATAACTTATTTGAAATCATAAAAAATAACAAAATATTAGAAAAATAATTTAATTTTAAAAGAACCATGAAAATTTCAATTTAGTCTTCAAATAAAATAATAGTCATGATGGTGGGAAAATATATTCATGATGCAAACATTAAAAAAATTATATTCCCACCTTTGGTAAAAAGTACCCCATTTAGAAAATAAATAAAAGTTTCCTTGTAAAAAAAATTAGAAAGTTCAAAATTGTAAAAAATAATTTAATCAATAATTTTTGAATATTAAAATAATTATTGAAATAATTTTTATGAAAATATAGACATTGAACATGAATATTTTTAAATGAAAAATTAAAAAAAGGGTTTGAAGGAAAATCCATTACAACTTTCATAACTTTTGAAAAAAAGGAAATTGAATAATAGAATTTGAAATGGATTTTTAACCCAATTTAATTTTATTAAATAAATGATAAAATACATCTATAATTTTATTCATACAACACAAAAAAACATGTTGTGAAAATTTAATACATCTCGATGAGAGGAAATGAAGATGAGAAATCCCTTACTTATTTAGAAACTTTTGAATCATAACCCCTGTGAAAGAAATAAATTCATATGAAAAATTAAATAAAATTAATATAAATTTATTCATTTTATAAAATCTCATAGCTTCATTTTATTCACCACATTAAAGAATAAATTGGTGAATAAATAATATGTCTCATGGAAGAAAAAGTGATATGAGAAACCCTTACATCACATCTCATCTTTCTTTTTATGGGTTCAAGACTCATGTATAATAAATATACATTTACTATAAATCTATCCCAGAACCATTTTCACACATATAATACCATATATTATTTTCTTATAAGATGTTATCTCCCATTTAATAATAATAATTTATTGAAATCATTATTCTAGATAATAACTATTTCATTTTTCCCGTATATTCTGGTTCAAAGGATTTGATCAATTAACTTTGATCATGGTTGCATAGTCTATAAAATTTTAATTCTGTTATAAGAATAATATATAATAATTATATATACTTTTATAATTAATCATGTAAATTCTAAATGAAAAACAAATCCCATTTCTTTTTAGAGGATGTAGTCCACACTATGCGTGAGCGACGTTCTCATTTCCAACGGATGGGAAGGTAAGATGGTAGATAATATAATATAATTTTAGAATCATAATTATGTCATAAATATTATATAAAAATATTAAATCCTTCATAATAACAAATCATGAAATATGGTGATGGAAAATGAACTATATTGCTACGTGGAGGTGGTTGTCCACACGCACACACAAGCGATACTTTCATTTCCCATTTGATGTAAACAAGGTGTAAAATGGTTGTACCATAACCATAGTAATCTCTAAGTATATTTAATATACTATATTAATCATGTTAAGAGGGATACAGTAGATTTATATGATGTATAAGAAGAAATAACCTTTGAATAATTCGCGTAAGACGATTACCTCTTCTTTATGATACCTCCTTTGAATTACACCTTAAGCCTTCTTAAGATGGACTTAGGGGAAGAATAAAAGCTCTATGATGAAGTTAATGAATATATGAATTTATTAGGTTATTTATTTTTAGATATATTGTGGTGAATTTTTTTTAATAAAGGAGAAGGTGAGGTTCTATTTTATAATTTAGGGAAATGACACACTTGAAATTACTTAAAAGACTAAAAAATAAAATATATATCATAATCAAGTATAAACAAACCAAGGAAAACTATATTTCTATATAATTTGTGATAATGTCTAAATAAACTCAAATAATCACATTTTTAATGTTCCTGGAGACATTATTAGCCTTATCCCCTAGTTAATGCACATTAAACCAATTTTACCTTAATTCTAATATCTTACTATTTTACTAGGATAACATAATTATGTGAAAAAAATAAAAGGGGAACTATAGAAGTTTTTAGAAGTTTTAATTATAAAAAATTAATCCATTTGACTATATTCAATTCTTATAGGTGTTAAAAATTACTTTTAATATAGAAACACAAAATATATGAAAACAATTCATAAGAAAATACACGATTTAAGAGAAAAAATCATTTTAGGTTTAAATCATGTAAAAATGATTAGTTTAAAAAAATTTGTAATTTAATAAAAAAATATGGTTTTTATACTTTTTGATAAATAAAAAATCAAATGTAAATTAACATCATGAAAATATAGAATATTATGCTAGATAGCTTGCATAACACAAAACATTAATCATTAAGTGAACCGTAATATACTATTAAAATATTGTTATTTCATGTAAAAAATATCATCTAGCCATTGGATTGAAGGGAAAAAATAGGGTTAACCAAATTATGAAAAATTTATATATGTTTTTTTATAATTCGTTTAATAATATTAAATAAGTGCTCTATTTTCATAAAAATATTTTTTATTCTTTAAAATGTGTTTTCTTTAGAAAAATTTATTTATTTTTGTGAGAGAATATTATAATTAATTTCTAGATATTTTAGATTGTTTATTATATAATAACTATATAAATATCTTAATAATAATTTAAAAATTAACAGAGTGAATTTTCCGTATTTTTTTTTGAAAAGAATGATTTTTGATTAATAGTAAAAAAATATTGTTTTTATTCAAAAATTGTATTTTTGTTTTTGGAATTAAAAAAGTTACATTTTTTTAAAATGGTTTCAATGTAAAATTATATCTCATATATTATTAATGACCTAATTAATATCATTGATACAAATTTTATTGTTGAATTTGGTATTAAAATATATTTATATTTAAAGGCATTTTTCAAAAAAAAAAACGTTTTATGTTTCTATTTTTGTCTTTATCTTAAATTAATTTCATCCAATCCTAGAATTGAAATATTTAAAAATGGATTAAAAATTTTTAATTATGTTTTAATTTTTTTATATTTCCCTTTTATTTGTTTCATTATTAATAGTAATCATGGTGAATTTTTGTCACCTTAGTAAGGGTAAAATGTATAAAATCAGGTTAAAACCCTGATATAAGGTCTCAAAATCAACCCAAAACCTATATTTATCATATTTTATGGTCAAACTTTGGCCATATACATTCAATTGTCTAATATGTAGGCACTCGATTCCATATTCCTTAGATTGTAGCCTTTATATTAATTTAAGAAAAAAATAAATCGAAAATGTCATTCTCTTGACACTAAAAACACAAGATTTTTATTATAAGGATTAAAATAGGATAATTTAGGTTATAAATGTTTATTTGCAATATAAAATATTTTTTTTATAATTTTTAAATTATTTATAATTTTTTAATAAATTATTACCTTAACTACTTTATCAATGTTGATATAGTATTCTTTTTGATTAATAGAAAAATAAATTAAATGATTTTAAAAATATTAATAGTAATACAGTTTCGATTAATTATTATGCTATAGAAATAATTATATAAGTATATCATATTATGGATGTTTTAAATGTTGGTATTCTAATTCCATATTTGTCTTGATGACTTTAATGTCAAATTAAATGAATAGTGTTAAAAATGATAGTAATGGTATTTTTTGAAAATAATATTTTACAAAATTATTTAAAAATCATAAAAATAGTTAAATAGAATAAGGGGATAATATATGGTAAAAATATAATACCTTGTCCATTTATGAGACAATTTTCACTTTTTAATTAAAATTATAAAATTTTATGTTTGAAAAATTCATTAACATGGTTAAAATTAAACTAGGTTAACTAAGGGGTTAAACCAACAAATAAGGTCAAAAAACCACTTAAAACTATCAATATTTTTTTATTTGATGTCATTTAAGCAAAATAATACCTTATATTTTAATATCTACCCATTTGGAAAAAAATTTCTTGATAATATCATTATTATATTTTAAACTTTTAAAAAATTCCAAGAGTGCCCCTCCCCTCACTTATAAAAGGACACCCCTCCTTTCTCTTATTTACACCACATTGAGAAAACTATATTGACCAATACCAGAACATTTCTCCTGTAAAAATCCTTAAAAAAGTTATATAGGTGATGTTATTACAAAATATCAACCCTAGGTTCCATAAGAAATGATCTAAAAGAGGTCTCCCAAAGAAGAGGTAATCGTCTTACCCGACCTCTCTCAATTTATTACTTCTTATAACTTATCTAAATATATTTTATTTATCATTAAATAATATCTTAAATTTATTTAATACACTAAAATGTTATTATTATGATAAAACCATCCTTATCCACTAACTTTTCTATCAAATGAGAAATGAACGTATCACTTATGTGTACATACATCTTACTGTATCCATGTAGTGATACTATTAATTTTTTCATCATTATATTTTACAGATAGATATTATAATGGGTTTAATATTTATAGATTATATTTATGATATGATAATATTCTGTAGTTATAAAATCATATTTTTCTTCCTATCATCCTATCTGTTGGAAAACGATAACATCACTCGCGTGCGCGTGTGGACTAAGACCTCCACGAAGCGATGTGACCCATTTTTCATTTTAGTTTTATATATATGATAATAAGGATATATTTAATGAATATATATTTTATATATATCTGATATAAAAATTATCTTTTAATAGTGAATTATTATTTACCTTTCTTTCATTCCAATAGTTGGAAAGTTAAAACAGCATTCATAGGTTTGTATGGCCTATCGTCTCCATGAAAGATGTAATTCAGTTTTATATATCTATATATTATGTATGATTATACATATAATTAATATATTTAATTTTTATATCATAACTAACATTCTATAGATTATGTAACCATGATCAAATTATAAGGACAAAAATTAATGGACCAAAACAAACATGAAAAACAAAGCAGTTTTCACCCAGAATCATGATTTTATTTAAGAATTGTTAATAAATGGTTGATAGAAGGTTATAAGTTAATAATATATGATATTATATATATAATTATGGTTTTTAAATATATATATAATAAATATATATTTTTTAAACACGTGGTTTGAATACATATGATGGAAGTCAGACCTGAGGTAAGGGATTTCCAGTCACACTTTTATTTCTGGGAGACATAATCCATATTCACCAATAATTTCATTTATGTGGTGTATATACTACCCGTTTGACATTTCATATCATGAATATATTTATTTTTATTATATTTAAAGTTTCTTCTGATGTTATTCCTTCACAATTCTTATGATTCAAAAGTTACCAAAGTGGTAAGAGTTTATTTCACAATCTCATCATTATTTGGGATTGTTTTTGTTTAAGTATCCACTAGGGGAATTATTTGATCATTATATATTGAAAATAAAATATTCTTTTCACATAGGGTTATTTCTATCAATTACATGTTTTCATTTCATTTTTCTCCATTTAAGTACTCAAGATACTAAAATAATTTTTTAAGGAAATCAAATATTTGTTTTTCTACTTAGTTAGAAATAATTTTCTTATATGTCCATATTTTCCATTAAATATTTCAAAAGATATTTTCAATATTATAATATTATTTATTAAATATATTTTTATCCATGTTTTAATTTTTATGATATGGTTTAAAAGGAATCTTTATGACTTTTTTTAAAAAAGATATGTTTTGACATGTTTTGCAAAAGTGTGAAAGGGATATTTTTTATTTACAAGGAATAAAATAAATTTACCAACATTATGAAAATAAATTGTTTAAAGATTAGATTAAATGTTTCTATAGTTATTATTAAAGAAAATATTTTTCATAATAATTTGGAAGTTTTTATATTTTAAAAGCTATTTTCAAAGTGAAAATGTTATTTTCCTCAAGAATGTTTTAAATGAACTTTTATTCTTTTTCTATTCATCAATGAAAAAACCCTTTATTTTAATTATGCTCCATTAAAGATATATTTTAATGATACCATTATTATTCTTTGTCTACACATTCTATGATTAGTTTTATTGGGTAAATTATTTACATTCCATATGTTAGTTCTTTCAAAACATACATTTATAGATTTTAAGTAATGTTGATTATGTTGTATTGTTCATTAAAATGATAAATTCATTGGAATTATTTAATATATGGTGGGGCCCAAAATTAAATATCCCCTACATTAATCAGTGGGTCCCATAATAAAAAATGGATTGTATATTTGGTCAAATCCCTACCCATTTAGGTATATGTCTTGGACTGAGGCCTTGATGGAATTTTAAGATGTCTTGTCAGAAGACCTTGATGATAATTTTCAAATATAAATAATTATGGATTATATCATTATGAAATTAGTTATTTATGTCTATGATATTATCTTAAATAATATTTAGGGATATGTTTTATAATCATGTGATTATTTATATGGTATAATTTGATCTTCATTTACTCATTCCATATTATTCTTTATAGCCAAGTTATAAACTAAATGGAATGTGTTTTCAGTTATTTTCCTTTCCATATTGATTATGACATTTTTACTCTACATAGATTTCATTTTACATAACCCTTACATGGAATATAACATCACCATTATTTTTTTTCATTTCCCCATGATATAAATAAGGAATATTTGAATATTTTTAAGGATACAGAATTTTTATTTTCTATATGGTTGAATTTTATGTTTTCATATGTAATGTGAGATTCAAGTATGTATATAGTTACCCAAAATACTAAACTAATTGTCCCTTTGGTATGTGATCACTTGTATCTATTGAAAATTTAATAAAGAAACCATGGACTCTAATCTATAGGATTCAAGGTCTTTATAGTTAGTATTAGAATAAGTTCAGTAGAAACCTTGGTAACTATTTTTAGGAAAACATAGTTTAGTGAACATAACACTATGACTAATTTTAGGGATTTTTATAAGTATAGGATTACATATTAATGTTTTTATAAGGTATATATTATGTGATTTTCATAGAAACACACACATATATGGATACTAAAAGTAGATGTTGTTTTGGAACATATGAATCTAGGGGTAAAAACCTTGAAATGTGTTAATTGGATATATGTCTTCCATCATTATAGATCACGATGAGTGTACCCTTAAAATGAATTTGGTTTGACACTAATTAGAGATATTATTGGGTAAATTCAAATTTTATCTAGGAATAATAATGAATTATTTGAATAAATCATAAACATGGATAGCCTAGGTTAAACCTAAGGTGTCATAGAGTGAAAAGAATATGTCATGATTTAGACATCCTATGAATGATATTTCATGATTTCTCACATTGATTAATATTTCTAAGACTATTTTTTTAGTTTCAATCAATGGATGAATCAAAATTTACCATGTTAATATTGAATGTGATGGAAAATTTGGTGATTATGGGAATCCAAATGTGATGAGGATTAGAGTGAAAGATATTGTGATTATTCCTAATCAATATCATGATATATGATTAATAACATAAGCCTTAACTAACTCTTGGGCTCAACACATAAGAGAAATATAGACTTTGTTGAGATCTCAAGTAGTGGATTCCTTATAGAGAAGAAGGATCAATTTCATTCATGTTATAAATGTGGAAAGATGCACCATGAAAAAGGTCTCAAAGGAAGGGAAAATTTGTGTTATGTGTTCAAATGCAGAGTATATAGAAATAGATTACTATGAAGTTCATTGTATTATGTGTGGGAAATGTGGGAATTATCTAACTCATTACCCTAATCCACGATTTAAATCATTTACCAAGGAATTCAAAATGACATGTAAATCGTTGAAGTGTAAGGATTGAAGTTTTTATGTATTGAGATTTAAAAATTATATTTGAAAAGTATTATATCAATCATGAAACATATGAGGATTATTCCATAATATTTTTCCTTAATGATTTGAAATCATATTTTTAATGGTAGAAATGACTTGGAAAAGTGATTTAATGATAATGTGATATTTTATTGGAAAAGACCTAATTGAGGGAAATATAACCCTTAATATATGCTCAATGTCAACGTACTATTGTATAATTGATATAAATATATTATTGATATTGATAAACTAAATTGGATAGTATTGGTGAACTTAAGAAATGATTAGTGATTTGATGGTATTTTTTATAAATATTAATGCATATTTGGACTTATGGAATAAATTAGATAATCTTATATTTTATTTAGGGAATAGGGATAGAGATAATTTTGGGAAGCATGCATGTTTTGATTAAGGCTTTATGATGATTCACTTTATTACCATGTTTTATAATAATCTATGATTAATGTATTAATATATTTTGTATGGGAAATTAAGTGGAACTTTATTTTTCTTAGGGAAATAAGGTTGAGTTGATTTTGGAAATTTTGTATAATATTTTTGGACTTTGATTTTCTTAGACATATTTCTTACGGGCCTTGTGGTTAACTACTTTTTGAATGGATTAATTTGAACTTTGGATGTTATTACGAAGGTTTTAATGATTAATGTGTTATATTTATCCATATTGGATAACTTTCACTAACCATTTTAGTTTTTATGATAAATAGAGATAGAAGGAATGAATTGTAATTATTTTATAGATCTTATGGTCCATTAATACTTAATTTTAGTTCATTAGTAAAAAAATCATCTTCAATATCCATTTCATAGGGTAAGATATGAATTGAAAATTGATAAAATAAAAATAAAAGGAATAAATTATGATTATTAAATAGAAATATATCATGTAAGAATATTTTGTGTTTATTCTATCTTGATAGTAAAATAATACTTTAATTTGGAAAATGATCTTGAAACAGAAATGTTAACTTATTACCTTCATTTCTGATGAATCTGTGGTCTTTTCAATAATCATAGATTTATTCCTTTGTGGTTGTTAAACTTCTCATGAAAATGTTCTATATCACTCTCTATTAGTCTTCATAAATTATTCTTTTTATTCAATGTATATATATTAACTTAGAACACATTGTCTCTTAAATAGGAACCCAAATTTGTGTTATTTTAGGTAAACATTATGTTTCTTATTTTCTTTTTTTTGAAAGAAGTTTTCTTATCCCTCGGTATGACTTGGTTTTTTCAAAAAATATTGAACCTTTTATAACTAGGATAAAATTATAAGGGTTTAATTTATTCTAGGGTAGAATGTAACACACTAAAAATTTATAATACTATGCTCGAAAGATTTCTTAACACACAACACTAAGGATTCTGTAAACCAAGATACACTTTTAAAATATTATTACTTTATGTAGTAGTTATCACCCAACTGTTGGATTGGTGGGAATGAATATGGTTGACCAAATTAAGAAAAATTTATATAATTTCATTATAAAATGTGTTGATTAATAATAAATAAGTACTCAATTTTCAGTAAAATCAGTTTATTCATTGGAATATGTTTTCTTGAAAATTGGTTTTAAGAATTTTTTTGAGAAAATATTATAATTAATTTCTAAAAATAATATGAAATAATTTCATTAACATTCATTCCAAAATTATCTTATAGTGAATATTTTGTATTTTTCCTAAAATATTGATTTTTTAGTGGATAGTAAAAAATATTATTTTTTATTGAACATTGTATTTTAGTTTTGGGCATTAACAAAGATTAATTTTGTTTTAAAATAATTTAAAATTAAACTTAGTCATATTATATTATCAATAATATAATTAATATCATTATAATTAGTTATATGGTTTAATTTGGTATAAAAATATTTTAATACTTAAAATGATATTTCTTTTGAAAAACTGTTTTTCATTGCATTTTATATTTTTATCTTAAATTAATTTATTACACTACTAAATATTGAATATTAAAAAATTGATTCCATATTTAGATTAAAAATGTCCAAATTTATTAAATATGTCCCTTTTATTTTTGGTCATTATCAATAGTAACCATAGTGAATTTTTGTCACCTTGATAAGGGTAAAATGGGTAAAATACGGTTAAAACAATGATAGAAGGTATTAAAAGCAACCAAAAACTTGAATATATCCTATTGTATGGGTTTTGTTCATCCATTTCCACCCAAGACTGATATATATTCCCACTTTCTGCCTTATTACATTGATTATGACATTTACATTAATATAAGAAAAGAATAAATACCAAATGTCACTCTCATGACTTTAATAACACTAAATTATTATTATAAGGATTAAAATAGGATAAGATCATATATAAATTTTTATTTGAAACAGAAAACATTTTTTTTATCATTTTAATTTATTTCTAATATTTAGAGATTAAAAAATTACCTTAAATACTTACACAACAATAATATAGTATTTATTCAATTAATTAAAAAATAAATTAAATGATTTTAAAAATGTTTAAAGTTATATAATTTGGATGAATTATTGTGGTAAATTATTTTTTTGAAATAATATTAAATATTATGGATGTGTTAATGTTTTATATTTTAATTCAATATTTTTTTCATATCATTAAATTGAAATATAATGAATAGTGTCAAAAATGACTATATGATATTTTATGAAAACCATATTTTATAAAATTATTTAAAATTCATAAAAATCATAAAATAGGAAAAGTGGGATAATATAGTGTCCAAAATGTAATCTCTTTTCAATTTATGAGAAAATTTTCACTTTATAATTAAAATTATAACCCTTTATGATTGAAAACATTATTACAATGGTTAAGGTTAAAATATGGTGGCACTCTCCGCTCTCTATGTGGAGAGAACTCTCCGTGGGGAGCACTCTCTGCCCTCGTCTCCTCTATTTCTATAGGGTTTTAGCATTTGACCTCAGCTTTGTCCTGTGCTCATGGAACCACCCCTCACCTCTTGGTTTCTCCCATACGATCTTGATTTTTTTGTCTCCTACTATGGATTTTTATCGCAGGTCTACCAAAGATGGTATCCGTCATTCTGGTGGGTATGTATAGAGACTATGGTGGCTTGGAGGTAGTGATGTTGGTTTTCATGCAGCGATAAATGGTGTGTGGATGACTGTATCGACTCCTCGTGATGTTGTGATGTTAGCGTAGGTGGAGCAACGATGCTACATTGAGGTATCGACGATGATAACATATTTTTCAGTGATGATGGTGTTTGGTTTTGATGGTGTCGGATTTTCAGACGCCGAAGAAGAGTTCAACGACATTGGTGATGAGTTTTATGACAATGATGGTGATTGGTCAGTGACTTGATGATGGCGGGTGAAGTGATCGATGGATAATTTCTTAGATAGAGAATTTCATGTGGCTTGGGATGGTTTTTTCTTGTGAATTTTTGGTTTTGAAAAAAGGTGATGGATGTCAGTTGCTATTATGGGGTGCATGAAGTAGGTTGGCACGTGGCCCACATTTTATATTTAAAATTTGAAATGTTAATGTCTATTTGGGCGCGGGTCTTTTTTTTTGCAGTGGGCGGTCTTTGTTGGAGGTTGTTTTGTAGCTTCCCACTTACCCACAAAGTGGTTTTTTAATAAAATAAAAAATTGGATTGTGTGGATAAAAAAAACAGAAGGTTTAAAAAAACCACTTAAACCTATCCAAATTTTATTTTATAATTATATTTTTACAAAATTTACATTATATTTTAATATCTTACCATTTGGAAGTAATTTCCATGATAACAACTTTATTATATTTTAATCATTTAATAAATTCCAAGAGCACCCCTCCCCAAACTTATAAAAGGACACCCCATCCCTATATTATTTACCCCAGTTTGAGAAACCTAGATCAAACAATACCAATCAATTTCTATTATAAACATACTTATAAAATTTATAGATATTTTTTTCATCCCAAAACATCAACCCTATTCTCCATAAGAAAGGATCTAAAGTGGTCCCCTGAAGAAGAGGTAATCATCTTACCCGACCACTTTCATTTTTTTTATTCTTCTACCTACTATAAATATATGGTATTATTCCTAAAATAATAAAGTTTGTAACATAAATATACTTAAATTTTATTATTTTTATGAAACCATCATTATCCACCCACCTTCCCGTCAAATGGGAATGAAAATTATCACTTGTGTGTATGTACAGTTTACCGTCACCACATAGTGATACAATTCATTTTTATCATCATATATCATGGATGTTTATTATTATGGGTTTAATAATTAATATTATATTTTTGAAATAATTATTTTATTGTAGTTATAATATCATATCTACCTTCGTATCTTTCAATCCGTAAGAAAATAATAACGTCGCTCGTGCGTATGTGTGGACCACCACCTCCACGAAGTAATGTGATCCATTTTTTTGTCTATTTTATATGGATGGTAATAAGGATATATTTAAAAATAATATAATATATATATGATATAATAAATATAATTTAATGGTTAATTATTATTTACCTTTATTTCCTTCCATCAGTTGAAAAGTGAAAATAGCGTTCATGCGTATATACATCCTACCATTTCCATGAATGATGTAATTCAGTTTTCTATATTTTTATTTTATAGAAAATTCTATAAAAATAAATAAATAATGAATATATATTATATTTATATTATGAATATAATTTTTGAGATGATGGAACCATGATTAATGTACAAGGACCAAACCTGTTGAACGAAAACAAACATGAAAAAGGAAACATTTATCACCCAGAACAGTGACTTTAGTAAATATTTGTTAATAAATTAGAGAAAAAATGTTATAAGTAAAGAATATATGGTATAATATATATTAATATGGTTCTTAATTAAATATATAATAAATATATAATTATTATATAGTAGGTTCTAATACATACAAATGAAGTCAGACATGAGGTAATGGATTTATAGTCTCACTTTTATTTCTCGGTGGCATATTCCATATTCACCACTAATTTATTTTTTGTGGTGTAAATAATACTAATTTTAAATGTTATATAATTAATATAATTAATATAATTATTTAAATAATATTTATAGTTTTATTTTATTTAAATTTTTCTTGGGGCTTATGATTCAAAATTTACCAAATTGGTAAGGGTTTATTTCACAATCTCACCATTATTTGGGATTTCTTATGTTTATGTATGTGTGGGGGGAGCTATTTGATAATTCTATCCGAAGACAAAAATAAATTATTATAATCTTTTTATTTATATAAATTAAAATCTTTCCTTTCATTTTCATCTTTTTAAGTACTTAAGATACTGAAATAATATTTTTAAGGAAAACTAGCATTCTTTTTCTACACTGTCAGAAATATTTTTCTTCCATGAATACATTATATTTATAATGTTTTAAATAATATTTATACTATTATATAATTAATTATTAAATATATTATCACACATGATTTTATTTTTAATAAATGGTTTAAAATGAATATTTTTTTCATTTTACAAATAAGTCATTTTTGGTCTTCTTTTATAAAACTATAAAAGGAATGTTTTTTATTATATGGAATGGATGGAATTTAATTCCAAAATGACCATTAAATTATTTTAGGGTTCCTTTAAAATTTTATAAGTTTCTTTTCACAGAAGATATTTTTTATAATATTTTTAATGTTTTAATATTTTAAATGTGATTTTCGAAGTGAAAAATGTATTTTCCTCAGGAATACATTAAATGACATTTTTATGGTTTTTATATTCCTCAATGACTACATAAATTTATTCTAATTACTATCCAAAGAATATATTTTGTAATAATACCATCCTTATTCTTTCTCGGAATGATTTATAATCAGTTTGACTGGGGAAATTATTTACATTTCATATTCTAGTTCTTCTAATATAAATAATTATTGATTTTAAGGCATGTTGATTTCATAGTATTGTTTATTTATATAATGAGTTCATCAGACTTATTATGTGATTGGTGTGTTACAAATTTATATATCCCCTATATCTATCGGTAGGTCCCAAGAGACAAAATATATTTGGTATATGGTCAAGGCCTTACCCATTTATGTAGATGTCTTAGCACAAGGCCATGGCAGTATTTTTAGATGTCTTTGTATAAGGCATTGATGAAAAGTTCTAGATGTTTGAAAATATGAATTCAATCATTATGAAATTAGTTATTTATGTCCATGAAATTATTTTAAATAATATACATGGATAAGTTTCAAGATCATTTGATTATTTATATTGAGTCATTTGACCTTTATTTACTTTGGCGATATTAATTTTCATGCTCAGTTTATTGATTAAATGAAATATGATTGTAGTTATTTACCATGCCATATTGATTATTCATTTTTTACTCATGATATATTCCAATATATTTAACCCTTACAGATCATATGATCTCACACTTATTTAGTTTCCTTTCCCCAGGATATAAAGAAAGAATATCTGAATGAGTTCAAGGATGTATAATTTTATTTTCACTAGGTTTTGTATCTTTTTTAAAAATTTAATGAAATATTAAATTATATTTTTAATTTACAATGGATACTAAACTATTTAGTCCATTAATATGTGATCAATTATATATAGTTCTCTTCTAATAAAGTAACCACTGAATCTGGACTAATGTAGTTGGAGTTTTTACATTTGTTATCAGGGGAAGTTTAGTAGGAACCTTGGGAAATAGATTTATGAAAACATATTTTAGGGAATAAATCTCTATGACTAACCTTAAGTAAATGTATAATTATAGGATAACATCTTAACATTTTGGTACGATAGATATTATTTGGGTTTCCATTCAATACATTCCTGTCTAGGCACTACAAGTACATGTGGTTTTGTTATAGAATTGTCTAGGGGTAGTGACCTTGAAAAGAGTTGGTCAGATATATTTCATCCATCATTATGGTGCATGGTGACAGTGCCCTTACTATTCACATCATTTTACAGTCATGAGAAACATTCTTGGGTGAATCCACATTTTCCTCAGGAATATTATAAATGATTTTAATATATGGTAACCAAGGATAGCCTTGGTTAAACCTAAGGTTTTATATCGTGGAAATAAGGTTTCATGATTCAAACATTCTATGAATGATATTTCCTAATTTTCTACTATAATTATTGTTTCTCATACTATGATTTTTTTTGTTTTAGTAAATAGCTTGAACCAGAAGTAATCATGTTAACAATGAATGGGATGGATAATGTGGTGATTATAGGAATCCAAATGGGATGATGAATAGAGTGAAACATATTGTGATTATTCCTAATTATTGATAATGATATATGATTAACATATTTAACCGTAACCAACTATTTGTATCACCAAATAAGATAAATAAATAGTATTCTAAGAGCTAAGGTAGTGGAGACCATGGAGGAAAGAATAATCAATTTTCTCCATTTCAGAAATGCAGAAACAGACCCCAAAAAGAATTTCTCAAAGTAAGGGGGATTATTTTTGTGTGTAAATCAAGGTCATAGATAAATGGATTCCTAATGAGTTCAGTGGTGTATATTTGTATAAAATGGGAATTAACTAATTAAATTCCCCAATTTAAGGGTTGAATTCTATACCAAGTAAGTATCGATGTTGTGTAAATAATTTATGTGGAGGTATTTAAGTGTTTTTTATTGAGATATGAGAATTATATTTTTGAGGTGTTAAATAAATCACGAAACATTTAAGGATTATTTTTTAGTAGATTTTTTAATGTATTTAAAGAATAGGTTTAATGGTTTTGATGACCTAAAAAAGTGGTTTAATGGTACGATAATATTTTATGGGAAAACATATGATTGAGGAAAAAATAACATTAATATTTTCCTGATGTTTATATAATAATTTAGATTTGAGATAAAGATATTATTGATATTGATAAAGTAAATTGGTAAATATTTTCAACCTTAAATGATTAGTGATTTGATGGTATTTTTGCTGAAGTTACTGCTTTTTTTGATTTATGGAATATATTTGATACTCTGAGATTTTATTTAAGGAATTATAAGAGGTTTTATTTTTGGAATAATTCATGTTTTCATTAAGGTTTAATAGTGATTTAGGTCAATATAATTTTTCATGAGATTATATGAACAAGGTATTCACACATTTTTTATATGACATTGAGTGATACTTTATGTTGTTTGGGGAACTAATGTTAAGTTGATTTTATAAATTTCATAACCTTAACTATACTTTATTTTTTACATTAAATTTGGCCAAACATATTTTTTAAGGGTCTTATAGTTAACTAATTATGGAATAGATTATGTTAAACTTTGACTCTTATTGTTGAGTTTGTAGAGATTATTGTGTTATATTTATCCATATTGGATAACTTATGCTAACCATTTTGGTTTTGATGGTAAATAGAGATATAACGAATGACTCATTATTATTTTATGTATCTTATGATATTTTTAATGTTATGTTTAGTTCTTTAGGATGGATAATTTTGAGGTTAATATCTATTTAATGGGGTAAGAGATGAAGTGGAAATTGATCAAATTACAACCAAATGATGAAATTATGTTTATGAAATAGAAAGATATAGATTAAGTATATTATTTGGTTATTATATATTGATAGTAAAATATACCCTTAAATTATGGAAAGGGACTTTGAAATATAAATTTATACTATTATCTTCATTTTTGAGGAATCAAGGGTCTTTTCACCTATAACATATTTATGGCTTTGTGGTTGTTAACTTTATCACCGTATTATTTATAAACATATTTTACTATTTTGATTTTTTTATCTTAAATTTATTTAGTTTAACATTCCACCATTTTTATCCTAAACCAGAAAATATAATATTTGTTATTTTGGGTAAACATAATGTTTCTCACTTTATTTTTTTAAAAGATGTTTTATTATCCCTCTATGTGATGTTATTTTTAAAATATGGTTCAAGTTTTGATGACTAGGATAAAATTTCAAGGGAAAAATTTATTTAAGGGGTAAAATTTGACACCCATAAAATTTAAAATATTATTCTTACTAGCTTTCATAACATGAAACAAAAAGAATTATGTGAATTGTGATATAATATGAAAATATTGTTATTTAATGTAACATTTATCACCTATATATTGAATTTGTGGAAATTAATAGGGTTAACCACATTATGAAAAATATGTATAAATATTTTATATTTTTTAATTTTTAATAACAAACAACTACACAATTATTAGTAAACCATTCTATTCTTTAAAATAGATTTTCATAAAAAATGTTTTTTTTAATTTAATGAATGAATATTATAATTATTTTTTTAGAAATTTTATTGACTTTATTTGATAAAAAGGTTATAATTTTTTTAATAATCATGTCAAAATTATCTTATAGTGAATTTTTTGAATTTTTCTGAAAATATTGAATTTCTAATGAAAAGTAGAAAATATAGTTTTTTATTGAAAATTGTATTTTTGTTTCAGGAATTTACAAAGTTAATTTTTTTAAAAAATTGTTTAAAAGTAAAATTAGTTCTCCTATATTATGAATAATCCAATTATGTTCAAATTAATAAATTTTATTGTTGAATTTGGTTTTAAAAAAATTTATACTTAAAATGGCCTTTTTGGTGAAACCTTTTTTTGTTGCATTTTGTGTTTTTTATCTTAAATCCACTTCTCCCAATTATATATATTTAATAATAAATACTCGATTACATATTTGGAATAAGGAGGTCTCAATTTTTTAAATATTTCACTTCTATTTTTTTTCATTATGAATAGTAACAATCATAAATTTGTGTTACCTTAATAAGGATAAAATGGATAAAATACGGTTAAAACCATGTTAGATGGTCCCAAAATCAACACAACACTTCCATTTATCCTATTTTATGGGTGTATTTCCCCAATTTACTTCAAATTCCTTAATATATTCCCACATGGTGTCATATTTATTTTATTATGACTTTTAAATTTATTTAATAAAATAATAAATATAAAATATCACTCTCCTAACTTTAATAACACTAAATTTTTATTAAAAGGATTAAAATAAAATGAGTTTGGTAATAAATGGTTATTTTAAACATAAAATAATTTTTTTATCATTTTTATTTATTTTTAATTTTTATTTATAAAACAATTTCATTAAATACTTACACCACACAAATATAGCATTTATTCAATTAATAGAAAAATAAAATAAATGATTTTAGAAATATTAAGAGTAATAAAATTTAGGTGATTTATTATGTTCCAAATTTTTTAGATAAATATAATAAATTATGGGTGTATTAAATGTTTATATTAAAATTCCATCTTTTTATTGATGCCTTTTAATCCTAATTAAATGATTAGTGCTAAATATTACAGTAATGATATTTTAGAAAAGTAATGTTTTATTAAATTATTTAAAAATCATAAAAAATTGAAATTGTACAAAGGGGATAATATATGG
The DNA here is from genome assembly GCA_963277665.1 of Viscum album. Lineage (NCBI taxonomy): Eukaryota > Viridiplantae > Streptophyta > Magnoliopsida > Santalales > Viscaceae > Viscum > Viscum album. Next base: position 747,643,160 of record OY728152.1, read on the forward strand.
TCTAAACATTCATACCTTTTACATTTATGATCCAATTTTCACCTTATAATTAAAATTATAACCTTTTATGATGGAAAATGTTATTACCACGCTTAAGGTTAATATAGGTTAACTATGGGGTTAAACCAAAAGATATTTTAAAAAACTATTTGAACATATCCAAATATTAATTTTAAATTTTATTTCCTCCACATAATACTTTATCATGGATATATGGATATTTGGAAGCATTTATCTTCTTAATGACTATATAATATAGTAATCTTTTAATAAATTAAAAGTGTTCTCCTCCCCTCACTTATAAATGGATACCCCCATTACTCTCTTATTTACAAGATATTGATAAATATATATTAACCAAGAACTGGCCATTTATCTTCTAAATATAATTATCTACATTTCATATTTTTCAGTCTTCCCAAAAATATCTTCCCCAGGTTCCATAATAAATTATCTAAAGGAGGTCTTTTGAAGAAGAGGTAATCTTATTACCCAAAATAATTCAATTTATTTATTCTTATAAGTCCCATAAATCTGTGATATTTATCGTAATATAATAAATTCACTATCCTAAATAAACTAAAATTTTATTATATTTATTAAACCATCATTATCCACCCTCTTTTCCATCAAATGGGAAGTGCAAGTGTTGCTCATGCATATGTACAACTTTCCATCTCCATATTGCGATACAATTTTTTTTCAACACCATATTTTATGGATTGGAATTATGATCTATTTAATATTTATATATGTTATTTATGAAAAAAATGTGTTATGATTTTATAATATTATATCTACCTCCCTAGCTTCCAATCCATTGGAAAACAATTAAATCACTTATGCATAAGTGTGGACTACCACCTTCATGAATAAATATGATCCATTTTTCATTTCTATTTCATATGGATCGTAGTAAGTATATATTTAATCAATATATAATATATATGATATAAAATTTTTCTTTAATGGTTAATTATTATTCATATTTCTTTCATTCCATACTTTTAAAAGTGAAAACAACATTGATGCGTACGTACGACCTACCATCTCCATGAACAATGTTATTTATTTTTCTATCTCTATATTTTATGGATGACTCTATATATATATAATATTTTTTTATAATAAATATTCTTAAAATTATGGAACCGTTATCAAATTACAAGGACCAAAACTACCAAACCAATACAAACATGAAAAATAAAGTTGTTAATACTCGGAACAGTAATTTTAATAAATAAGTGTTAATAAATGGGTGATAAAAGATTATAAATAAATAATTTTTGGAAATATATATATAATTATGGTTATAAAATAAATTTCTATATCTTATAAATGAGGTTTGAACACATTCAAAGGAATTATACTCTAAGGTAACAGATTTATAGTCTCACTTTTATTTCCTGGATACATATTCCATATTCGCTAGTCATTTATTTTATGTGGTGTACGTGATACCCCTTTAATATATTATATCATAAATATAATTATTTTCATGACATTTCAAGTTTCATTTTATTTTATTTCTTTATAGGGTTTTTGATTGAAAAGTTACCAAAGTGGTAAGGGTTTTGTTTACAATATCATTGTTATTCATGATTGTTAATGTTAAAGTCTCCACTGGGAGTTTTTTTTATATTTCTATATCAAAACTATTATATTTTATTATAATATGGTTATTTATTTAAATTATAGGTTTTATATTCATTTTAATCTCTTTATGTACTCAAGACACATAAATAATGTTTTTAAGGAATACTGAATTGGTTTTTTCCACTTGGTTAGAAATGTTTTTATTCCATGTATATATTTTCCATAAAATGATTTAAAGAATATTTTTGATATTATATAGTTATTTATTAAATAAATTTCATCAATTTTTTTACTCATTGGTTTAGAAGGAAGCTTCTTGTCATTTTATGAACAAGTTTCCTTTTAACTTTTTTTTAAAAGGTCTGAAAGGAATTTTTTTTTACTTTTATGGAGTGAACTTTATTTCCTTCCATCGTGAGCACTAAAAAATTTGAATATTCATTTACATATTTCTATGTATATTTTCAAAGAAAATATTCTTCTTAATATTCTGGAAGATTTAATATTTTAAAATTTATTTTCAATGTAAAAAGGGTATTTTCCAAAAGAATATTTTAAATAACATTTTTAGGGATTTTTCATTTTTCAATAAAAACAACCATTTATTTTACTTATGCTCCACTAAGGATATGTTGTAATTATACCATTATTATTATTTCTAGATATGGTTTATGATCATTTTTAATATGGAAATTATTTACATTTTTTATGCTAGTTCTTATAATATGTATAGTTATTGCTTTTAAAGAATTTTGATTATACTGTATTACTTATTCATATGATGTATGCATTGGACTAATTAAGTGATGGTTGGGGCCATGGATTACAAAGCCACTCAATATATCTATGGGTATCATGAGACAAAATAGATTGGAAATATTTCTGAGGCCCTACACATTTATGTATATGTCTACGCATGAATCCTTGATGTTAGTTTTATTTATCTTGGCACAAGGCCTCAATAGTAAATTTAATATGTCTATATTATGCATTTTAACTTTATAAAGTTCATTATTTATGTCCATGTGATTATTTTAAATAATGTCCATGGATAAGTTTGAAGCTAAACTTTTTATTTATATATAATCTATTTATCTTTATTCACTCTCTCCATATTATTCTTTATCCTCAATTTATTGATTAAATGGAATTTGTTTTGATTAGTTACTTTATCATATTTATTATTCCTTATTTAATCATGATGGATTCCACTATACATAACCTTTACTTATCATATGATATAACAAATATTTTTTTCCATTTTTCCAAGATATGAATAAGGAATTTTTGAATGAGTTCAAAGATGTGTAATTATTATTTTCACTATGTTTTGTATTTTATGTTTTCAAATGTAATGTGAGATTCAAGTATGTATCATGTTTACCAATATTTCTAAACTATTCAGTCCTTTGGGATTTGATCACTTGTTTCTTGTTCCAATTTAATAAGGTAACCATTGGATCTTTGCTACTATAGTTAGGGTCTTTACATGAATCTTCCAACCATACCATAAAATGTAAAGATCCATAAATATTTTAAATTTAAATAAAATATAACATTTGTTCAAAAAAGTTAATATTAAGATCCCAAATTCAAAATAATATTTTAAATTAATTATTTTTATCCATAAAATATCTTCGTAATATAAAAGGTTTTACAACTTATTATATTGTAATTTTATCATAATAATGTTATAAACGTGATAGAATTGAAAAAATAAGTATTTTTTACAATTCACTCAAAAACCTGTCAATTTAGAAAATTCCCAAAAAATAATCCTTATAATATTATGTAATGATCAATTTAAAAATGATATCCATTTTTTAAAATAAAATTTATAAGAGTTGTTGAAATTAATTATAATGTCTGCCCAGAAAATTAAATAAATCCCCTTTCAGAAGGAAATATACCTTTGAAGCATAAATTGAAATTATGGAAAATTGAGTACAAATTTTTTATAAATTATTAATAACTATTAATTATATAAAACCTTTATAAATATTTTTTATAATATAGTTATTCATATTCATATCATCAATTTAACAACAACGTTATAATGGTCATATTTAAATAATAATATTTTTATAGTATATAATAGTTTACGTAAAGATATGTATTTTATGATATGAAAACTATAGATCTTATTATTCAATTAAAATAAATTTTCAGGGTTCCAAAAGTGTGATATTACCATTTTTTTAAAAATATCTAGGTTACAACTCTTTTTTAATTACATTACATAAAAGGGTAGTTTTTTTATATGTTTTGGATATTTTTTGAGATCTTTCAAGGATCTCATGCTAAGGTTGACCAATACTCTTGTTTTGTGATTTTTTATGGAAGTAATTGAGTGTTTAGTGTTTTGGGATACCTCTAGGACTATACTTGGATGTGTACTATTGTATAGGTTGACATTGATTCTTTATAGGTCAAAGAATTTGATACCTCATGAGTAAAACTATAAAACCAATGATTTAGATCATGCATTAATAGTGTTATAATTGAAAACATATATACATTACCTTCTTAATGATGAATTAATGGTTTTTATTGATTATAAGAGTCACATGTATATTTTCTCTCAATAATGTCTCAACCTGAGGTAAAAGTGATGACTAGAGTTCATCTAGGACTTTGATTTCAATATCACAAATATCTATTATTAGGAATGTGATGGTTAATCCATTTAGTTGGAAATCCCATGAGTAATTAATATAAGTGATGTATATGTATATTTTCTTTGATATAAATGGTTTTGGTGGAAGTGTGAGGCATAGTTTTCCTTCAATATATGGTGAAGGCCCCAAAATTTCATCTTGAAGTGAGGAAGGACTGGCTATGATATGTATATTGTGAGGTATTACATGACAATATATTCTTAGATGATGTTCCTGATGTATTCTATAATAGTGGGGAGTAATTAATAATATATCATTGGGGGACAGTGGTTCCAAGTGGGTTGTATGAGGATTTGTTGAGGGAGTTTTAAAGACCCCCCTTTGATGTACATAATATTGTTATAAAGATATACCAGGATATCAAGATCTAGTATTTTTGTCCATACATGAATTTGAGTGTTGTAGAGTTTGTATCCCAATGCTTTACCTATTAGCAGGTAAAGCTATAGAGCCATGTCCCAATCAGTCAGATCCAACCACTTGAGGTTCTAGAGTGAAAGTGGGAAGTTTCATCAACAGATTTTGATTCTTCATTTTAATTCCTAGTGAAGGTAAATGATACTTTATAGGTGATCACCAACTGATTAACCAAGATGTATTACATTCTCAAAATTTGGAAACAATGTTCAGTGGAGAGATTGAGACACTAGTACACAAATGAAATCATCAGGTTTCATAGGGTTCCTTTGATGATAATTATTTAGGAAGATTATCGATTCATGTATCAGTTGTGGAGGAGTTTTCATGATGATTTTGTAACATAATTATGTTTTATTACCACATTCCACCCACAAACAAGTGACAAAAAAAGTGAAAAAATAAGGTTATCAAGTACATATTATGAGAGTGAATTCTCAATTGGGTTAAAATATGGACTCGTTACCAATTGATAGTGTTGTTTACATACAATTAAAACTACCACTACAATAATATCATGTATCCTTTCAAGGACTCATATGGGAGACACTATTGGCCTCCTCATTAGTGTAAAATAATTTGGGATCCATCCCTTATAGTTCTAGAGCTTACAATATTAACAATGGAGAATGTGTATGTGATCTAAAAGCATATAGGGATATCTCAAAGCCATTATAATTCCTATTAAAAATAAATATTGAGAACTTTATATCTTGAGTAAAAAGAGAATTTATTTCAGAAGGTATCACTACGATGTGGATTTAGAATATTTTTTTGGGAAACAAGATATCCCTGTGATTTATCTGTCCACTATAGACAATTCATCGAGTAGGTGAGGTTTCATGCAACTTGTAATTACCCCTATAGTTGGATTCAGTACAAAAAATCCTTTATATGTATCATCTTATAAGTTATGTTAATAAATTAGCGCATTATTGAATGGGGTGAGATAGACATCGGGGATGACGCCACCTTTGTGGAGTAACCGATAGAGGTTGAGGGCCAATAGTAAAATTAATTTAAAGAGATTTTTATACCATTAGTGTGCATCTTATAGAATCATAGGAATATTAAGGAGAGCATTTGGAAGAGTGAGAATTATATGTGAACTCAATACCCTCCCCCTTCGAGTAAATTGTAACTTTTGGGAAAAAAATCCACGCATGGGGTGAGGATGTATTAACCTGTATTTTTCATGCATCCTTTAAAATATTTTTAATAATATATATGAAGTGGTCTCAAAATTAGTTTTTTAATTTTTTATCATGGGATAATGAATAAATAATTCATGTTTTAATTATATTATTTCCCATTTTTCATCGACAAAAAGAAAACATATAAAATATTCTATATATATATAATTTTTTTCTTTTTCAATGGGGGGAAATAGATAAATGAATGAAAGAGTATAAAATATCTATCATCACTGTTAATCTCAAGAAATAGGGTTTTTCTTAGGAGAGGTTTCCTTCGTGTTCGGCTTTCGGGCCCAGATCCACCTATTTTGGGACTTCGATATAATTCATGATACTCTATACCTAGTACTATAATAACCATTAAAATACTATACTTAAATTATTATAAATAATTTACGTATAGAAGATATGGAGATTATGGTTGGAGAAATATTAAAGGAGGATCCATTGAGTTTTAGAAGGAGGAGGTGAATTCCTGATTTAGCCTTGAAGCATTACTAATGCACCATTTTTATAGGGAATTCATTCAAATTTCTCACCATATTCAACATAAAAAATTTATAATAAATCCTCATTCTAGAATATATATTCTAATTTTGTTTTTTAAGTTTTTCTATTAATATTTTATTTGAATCCTTTATACTGGAATAAATGATAAAGAATAGTTTTTTTAAAGAACAATTTGGTGGTCAGATTCTCCACCATACATTCTTTACCATCCCCTATTTTGATCCATGTATTTAGTGTGGTACCACACTATTTGTTGGAACAATCTAATAGTGACTCATGAAGGGAGGTTAGGAAACCCTGACCACAAGGGGAATCTCTCTCCCCTTTCTATTTCCATCACACTCTCTATACTTGAATAGTGGTTGTATAATGAATTATTAATCCGTCACGATGGTTCGTGATGGGTGGTATAATGAAGGTGGTAAGGGGACTCATTATTATTAAAATATATATAGATCAGTTTGATGATGAAATCAGACACAAGAATAGTGACTGATAATGGTGAATGATGAGGATTGGCTGGCGATGAGGGCGTGAAAATGATACAATCATCGATGATGAAGGAATAATGAAAGAGGCGAGTTAAGAAGAAGGATGATATGGTTTAGTGGATAAGGTTTATGCACAGGAAATAATGATTACATAATATATAGAATTAGGGAACTCATTGTGTCTCATTAACCCCGACGAATAGGGTTTTTGAAAATGATATAAATATCATACGTCATGTCACTCCAAATCCAAAATCCATGTTTTTCAAATATATATGACCTGAACGTGTGAGTAAATTCCTTAATTTACATATGATTTCACATGTCATTTGACCAACATGAACATGGAATGTCTGTGGAGACATATGACTTGGGGTGTAGTGAACTACATGCTGACTAACTCGTTTGATACATAAATTGTGTTTCTTGATGTACATACTATTTTAGTTTCATGACATAACATGGGATTCAGTAGTACACACCTAGTAAAAATTTTATGTCCCATGCACCAGGTTACCTATGGGGAGTTATGTATAGGCTAATAGTTCATGACTTCATGATGGAAGTACATGTCTAGCTACTTATCAGGGATCACATATTGTTTCTGATAAAGTACATGTTGTGAACATCCCCCTCATTGTGTTTTTTGTATCTTCTTTAATATGTATTAGAAACAAGTAATTGAATACTTCATTATAATAATTATAAATATATAATAAAATTTTCTCTTCCCCATTAGAGAAAATTTAAGGGGTTTCGTAGGATAGTACGAACATCTAAGATTTGCAAGGGTGATGAAATGGATCACGCAATATTTTTAGAGAAAACATGGGGTTGGTAACACCCACAGTGGTATATTTAAATAATATTATATACTATCATAAAATATATAAAGTTTAATTACTCATCTACAAATCATAGAGTTTTCCTCCATCCATTGAGTTAGAACTCCCTCATGTGATGGTTAATAGTAATACACTACAAACATAGGGTTTGATATTCCTTAATCACATAATATTGAAAAGACACCATCCCTCACATGATAGAATAAGTTAATGTATTCCCTAACATTTTAGGGGATGAGCCTATATACATGGATTTGTTACTCCCCAGTGTGTGAGGTAGAAATCCTCTATAGGGGTTGATACTCCCTCAAAAGATATACATTACACTTAATGAGGTGTAGTCTCCCACTATAGTTACAGAGGTGGAATAGAATTCATGGAAGCTATAATGTTTAGGAATTATAGGTCTTAAAATTTATTTAAACTTATAGTTTCCATCATGATATGACTTACAATAGGGAATTGGACATGGGAATTCATTATGGTATTGGTTGTTTAATCCATAAAGCATATCTAAATATCCCTATTCCTTCCTCTATCTGTATAAGGAGGTGTCTTACATTATCATTGATCTATCATGATTTATATATATTAGGCTCTCATATTTACCATTTTATTATGGTTTACATATATTATATTTTTCTAGAAATTTAGTGTCTCATTCTTCCATATTATTCCACAGTTTTTTAGGTTATTGTTTGCTATTGGTTATATGACATTATAATAGATAATTATTGTTTTTTTGTTGGTATTTGTTAGGAAAAGGCCTCTAATGTGTGTGTTATGAATTATTGGTACTATTCACTAGAATATAACCTAAAGTGGGTGGTCTTGTGGTGGTATACTCAGAATAATCCCTAGTTCAAGATGGTACATAGTTGGATGGCTCATTTCAGTTTACCAAAATTTAGCGTGATAAAGAAATCTTGAATCACCTAAGACTCGTAGGATAAAAAATAGGTTAAGGGTATTTTAAGAGGGAGTATCTCACTTATTTATGGTTGAATTAAATGGAAGACACCTGAGGTTGTTCCTTTATGTTATTTTTTGGAAATCCAAAACAATCTATTCTAACAAAATGCCCTCAAAATTCCAAAGTATCCAATGGAATTACATCAAGTACCTGATCCCATACCAGACACCTACCCATGATGCATTAGTTATCTAGTGGGTTATCAATGGGTTATACCCCCCTATATTGGAACATGGTACCTATTTATGTCTATTAATCCTTGGTAGTAACACCACCTCTAGAAATTCACCAAAATTTCACTAATCACGTATAATTATTTTAGAAACTACTCAAAACCACTCTCAAATTTATCCTTAAACACCAAATATTTAATCAAAATATAAAATTTTAAATTATCCTTATATATATTTCCACAAGAGGCCAATTTCTCTCTAGTTCACTAACTCTTAATGACATGGGTTGTTACAAACTCCTCATCTTATGACTTCTCATCTTCAAGAAGTATCCATTAATGTGTCCTAATAGGAAAATGTTATAACAAACCTTAACACTATTATATGTTCTTAAATCCAAGAATGATACCTTTATACCATTTTCATACATAGTCATGAAAAATAGATTTTTCACTAAAAATATACATTTTAACACTTTACACTCATTATTTTTCTTTTAACTAAAAATATTACTCCAATACTACCTCATCATAAATGATTTTTCATGAAATGCATTGGTACGACCTAAACTTCACCAAATACTGTGGGAATATTCATGGTCCACTCATCATAAGGATAAATACTTATTTGGTATGTGGTTTCTAAACCCAAGAGACATCATAAAAATAGTCATGCATCTACCCATGAATTTAACCTTATTTTATGGTTTTATAAGATGATCAACCTTTTATTTTAGTAAGCCCATCACTATACTCTACTTATTTTGCATCGACCAACACCAACATTTGATATTAGTGAATACATTCCTTGAATTATATCTAATTTCAGTCATTAGGAAAATTTAATTTACCTAAGAATTTTATATTGATTTTAAACCTAGTATATATAGATTAACTAAATAGTATTTATCCACTTATACCCCAATATATTAGGAGACACCTCAGTCTCTTAATTCAATCATTTTCCTCTATCTAGAATCATTCAAAAATTTTCCCAATTCAGCCAATATGAAACCACATACCCTAAGGTTACCATATAATTTATCTTTATAATACTTAATTACCAAAATAAAATCATTTTGTGAGGATCAATATAAAAAATTATAACTCATCAAAACGCAAAAATCCCAACCTACAATCCATTCCCTCAAGATATATGATGTTATACTATTCCAAAAATCCCATTTCTACTAATGTCAACCCTTAGTCAATACTATAGTCCATTGAAATACTCACATACCTAAGGACACATTACAATCCTCCAATTAAACCAATTAAATATTATCTTAGTAACATATCAATTACCCCTTACATCTCAAGAAAAACTAGTGAAACTATAGAATTACCTATAAAAAGTTTTCCAAATCTCATCCTACATAAAAAACCACCATATCTAAGAAATAACACATATCCATTCTAATATGTAGATACTTCACTATATTGAGGTCTTATTATCCTATTCAAATTTATCTATGTAATAGTCTTTTATACCATGTAACAAATATTCTTAACCATAGATTCAATATTACAATCCTTCATGAGAATATTTTAATCATCCAAGGATGAAAATGATTTATATAGAAAACACAATGAAAACTAGACACTATTTCTTCCCATTCATGACCACACTATCCATAGTTTTTGAGATTTACAACCTTCTTAATCAAAGGGTAGTTTCACTATGGTACGACCCATCAGATGAACTCCTTTTTAACTTGACATTACATGAGTGATTTTTTATCAAACATCACCCATCAATGATATGTTACTTACATAATGGTCATAACCTAATGACCCATATATTTCCCTCTTAAACATTAAACATCCAAAATTGATGTTTCCCTATACCATGATTGAAAAGAGACTATTGGTATTCAAAAAATTCATTCCAAGCTTGCACTTAATGTTTCTCCATTAAACCACCATGTATCACATGGATTCATTTTAATCCATAAAAATGTGTTTTATAACATTATAAGGCTCATCTATATTTTATTAACCAGAACGAAAATATAAATACCACTCTTAGATCATTCTCCATATTTTAACACATCCCACACAATGTATTAATGGTGATTTCATTTCATATATAACCAAGGATTTTCCTTTGAAATACCAAAAACTCGGTTACATATCTCTCGAGCATTGTTCTAATTTCTAAATAATCTACACATTCTATTCTCAACCTAGGATACAACATCTTATACACTTCATACTGTGTATGATGAAAACTCCCTTTCCTTCATGTAAATGAGTAAGAACTAAAATCACATACTGAACATTTCATATTCAACCAAATATCAAATATAGATTTAATAATACCTTTATGCCATCTTGATTCAATATAAGAGTCATATCCCACCATCCCAAGGAAAATAATCTTCCAAATCAAGACAGTTGAGCATATTTATAAACTAAGCATCTGAAATCGACATGAATCTATTCCATACGAATAAATTATATAAAATTTACCACACCTAGGGAAAATATTGATAAAAACTAATCAATAGAGGGATATAATATATCACATGCACATAAATGTAATTTAACAATATCAAATCAGTAACAAAAAAATCAAAACATTTATTTTATTTAATTAATGAATCCCTATTAGGTAATTTTTTAAGAAACTAAAGAAATTATAATAAATATTTTAGTCAACCAAACATCATTCTGGAAAAAAATTAAAACTATTATTTATTAAAATTAGTTTTTCCAAAACCTTTTTCCTTTTAAAAACTATTATTCAAATATAAACAATCATACACAAATTAAATATACCTATGTGCCCAGTATATTGGATGATCCTTTTTAATTTTATGATCCTAGGAAAATTTTGAAAAAAAAATCAATATATAAACATCATTCTTTAATAAATAGATCAGTTGTAGTCCTAAAAATAAAAAACTCTAATCCCACAACCCTATTAACTTAGGCATACACTATATAGGTGTCCATGAACCAAAAAGCATATGTATGTCTAAATCCATGGTCATTATTATCTCTATATACCATACATAATTTCATAAAGAAAAATAAACAATGCCCTGAAACAAATATTTAATGCTTAATATGGACACACCTGAATAGTGATAGAGGAAATGGGTGCTTTGTAACCTCAGGTACCCCTACCCATATGCTAGAGTACACCAACTAGTGGTGAAAGATTATAACCAATATTGGGGATATAATACTTATATTATCATATCAAAAAAAATTAAATAAAAAAAACATTATATAACATCATAGATCGAATTACACAAATAGAATTATAAATATAAGCTAACCATATAAAAAAATATACATCACATGTTATAATAATATGACCCCATATTTATCATAAAAATATACATGACTAGAATTTCCAAAATGGAAAATAATATACAAAAAAAGGGTTAACAATAATAATAAGGACCCTGTTACAAATCTTGATCCCATTCTCGACCTAATTTCAAAAATCACATCAAGCTACTCTATCAAGATCCACTATGCAATTTATGCACTGATATGTGCATCATGCATATGAATGTAGGTCCACCATGGTGAATGCCTATTGTACCATCATAAAAAATATTAGGCCACAACCAATGGTAAACTTAATATATATCACAATATATACGATGTGTATATATGTATGAGAATTGATCAAATTGTTCTTCACTATTTTATTTCACCCGTATAACACTATGTTAAACTGGGTTTGTAATGAAAATTCAAAATATAATAACAAATTTAACATATTTTTTGATTAAAGTATTTAGTTATTATCAATTTTATAAAGAATAATTTCACTTTTTTTTGAATATTTAATTATATGTGGAGGCGATTTGGAGATCCCATGATGGAATTCAAGTAATGTGGGCTAAACTACACAGGAGCTTAAGCACACTTGTTGACTCAAACACACAAGAAAGCTAATATGGGAATACAATTGGGCTTAAATTTTGTGGTATAATCCAATATTCAATGGGATATAACACATAAGATTATAAACAATCCCAACTCATCTAAAAATATGTCCAAATAAATTAATCTATACATAGAAACAAATCTTTTATTAGTCAAAATTTTTATTGGTAATTTGACAATATCTCCAATTATATATGTCCAATGAATACCAAATTTTTGTTGATATAGATAATATGTGAGGAAAAACATTATAGTTCTATAAAAATATCTATAATACTTTATATACTCTTAAATCTATGCTTCAATTAGTATTTAAAAATCTGGGTTCTCAAAACCACCTTCCACTTTGCCTATAAATTGGATCTTTGGGCACCCCATTTGAAAGCTCCGAAAAAGGGGAAAATATATTCCATTTTGGAGACACAAAGTATTATTCTATTCAAAATAGATGTTCTTGAGTCCCTAATCCTCATGGGGAGATCAAGTATGAAGGTGAAGTTCCTCCCAATCCTCTTCCTCTACAGGATGACAAGCTAAACAGTGGACATCCATTTCGAGGGAGATACAAAAACATGGAGAAGGAGTTTTGGAAATTTTTCTTATAATATATTTGCATAATTGTTTTTGTTAAATATTTAACTTATGTTTTATCTTAACATTATTATCCTATGAATGAATTTATTTGTTATAATCAAGTGAAATATTTTTCATTTTAATACCGATTAGGTTTGGATTTAAGTGGGAATATTGGGTTGTTTAGATTAGACAAGACAATAATCCTAGTTCTCTCATAAATACATGTGACATATGTATTATTTGGTATACCTAACTCTAATATTGATGTTAAAACCTTTAAAACAAGATTATTGTGTCAATGGTTGGTTTTGTGTGCATCATTTTAAGAGGAAATAGGGGAATCAAGATCATTACAACCCTCAACCAAATGATTCTATTAAACCATGTGTATTTTTTAGAATGATTAAGTAACTAAAAAGTGTAGTGAACTAGAAATTAGCTCTTTATTTCAAAATTATAAAATCACAACCTTTATTTATCAATTATTAAACTCTTTAATTAAGCCATTTTATTTGTAAAATTGTTATGAAAAACCACCCCTCTTTTAATCATTTTTATTAAAAAATGAACATTAAACCACAAAAACTCTTTGAGTTTTGACATAGGGTCTTCATTGTTCTATAAATAAACATTTAAAACTAAATAAATTTGATGTTGCATGACAATGTGGTCAAATTTTGGTTTCATTTCCAGGGATCACTTTGGTTTTTTTGTGTATTTTTTATAACATATTTGTGAATTTTGTGAATATTGTTTTTGTTTCATCTTATAAATTTACCAATATTTTTGCGTTCTAATTTTTTTTAATATTTAGGTTATATGCATGAAACGTTCATATCTAGGATATATACCTCCTTTCAGCCCCTAAATGGACAATATTTTACATCAATGACACTAGGACAAACTGGATGTTCCCTTGAAAGAGGATGTGCCACACCTTGAGACTCTTTTAGACACCTCTTATTATATAACTAAAATAGAAATTTGAATTAATGTGTATAACATGGTATAAAAAATTATAAAATAACTCACTTATATTGATGTTGATATCCAACATACATATATTCAATCACAATTAAAAGAACCAAACTTGGAACTAAAATATGGTTTCATTTACTTATTAAAAAATATTTCATGGACTAACTGGAGAATACCTTCATCAAAAGCTAAATTAATTCCATATTGTATGCTCAATGTTAAATCATACTAATTTAAATGAAGCATTGGTTATGATTGGGGAATTCACATTCTCTATATAAGGTACTAAAAAAGACTAGTTATACTATGTTTGTAACGCCCTGACCCCAGTTACCCAGAGTCGGTGCAATACTTCGTAACATTGGCATGATCACAGAAGATCAAGTCTCTAATGACCAATTAATTTAGTAGCCTTGGAAACACTAGATACATTCATAAGTCTTAAATTACATCATAAATAAAAAAAACTACAATAACAAAGTCTCTATAGTCCACACTCATATCCTCTTCTGACTATCCCTGCATGTCATTCATAAAATACTTCTTCACATCCTGGAAAATATTAAAACATTGAAAGGGGTGAGCTCAGATGCTCAGTAATGATAACAATATTGCGGAAGCTTTCATAAATAAACATTAACATTTAAGGCAATGTATAACTAAAACAAAAGCCTTTTTAAACTTTAACTTCAGCATAATATGGCAAAAATAAAATTAAATAATGCCATTTACTTACTCACATGGATATTCTACTAGTCGAATAATCACATGCAATATCAATAACCACTTTCATAATGATGGAATGCATAATGTCAGACTATCATAACCATGTAGCCAAGGCCTCGTGCCAAGACCATAAATAAGATTTCGTCAAGGCCTCATGCCAAGACACTAGTTTTCCTCATGAGACCTACCGATGCATCGAGGAGCTATAGCGGTCTCCACCCGTCACTTATTAAGTCCAATGCATTCCTCATATGAATAGGTTTAAACATATCACAAACTATAACATAATCGTATCACATAAAACATGCATAATGTAAACATAACATTTACACATTTCAATCACAAGATATCAATACAACACATTGATATAAGAAAAACACTTTCAAAACCATTTTCAATACCAAAATAAAATAAAATTAAAACTTTGTATTTATTTTTCATTTAAAAAAAGTTATGGCTTGTAGAGGAAGCCGGAACTCAAATAATGGTCATGGAGGCGGGGAAGAAATTGTCGCCGCATACGTATTTCAAGAAAAACATTCCTCTTTTTCATTTGTAAAACACTTCATATAAAAAATATTCCTTTTGAATGAACTTAAAAGTCAAAGGTGTTTATACACCGTATAAATGAAAGTTGTGTATAAAACCAAATATGCCTCAATGAATGGAGATTGAGACAAAGTCCCTTACAAATAGAATTTTTTAAAATAAAATAGATCTGTTATGTGTATTCACTATATTTCGACATAAAGAAAGTATAAATACAAGATGGGACATAATAATATCATGACATAATTTTAAAGTAGAAGATTAACCCAAAGAATGGAAATTAGGTTAAGAAGTTCCCTTACCTCGTGTCCGACTTGACTCGACTATTCTCTAACCTCATGAATAATAAAATAGAGTTAATTTATATTTTCTTAAGAACCTTTTTTTGTTCATTATTCCTTTTATATCACTTATTACCATGTTATGAACATTATGTAATTATTTATGTTAATAACAGTCTTTTTGTCGATCTTTGGTACTTGAGTAAAAAATATACTTCTTATAATTACAAGTTGTTAATGTGGTGAAATATCCATTATATCCTGAATTATATTCATGATGTATATATCATATATAACATAAATATCCAGTATATACATTCATTTATAATATTACATAACATTTAGAGGTAAGAAATGAAATGCACCGTTCATGGAGATGGTAACCCGTACGTACACATTAATGCTACTTTCATTTCTATTTCATATTTTAATGGAATGAAACATAATTATATAAAGGTATAATATAATTACAGTATAATATAATGTATAATACCATTTAATACATCTTTTATACATCCCACATATGTTATTAACGATTCAAATCACTTTGAGGGGGCGGTAGTCCGCACTTCCTAAAATGAAAATATCGTGTTTACCCATAATGGAACCCATAAAGGTATGCCATAAATGAAAAATACAGAAGCTTAAGTAAAACATAAACATATTATATATCATATATAAATATAGTGACATCTTAATGGCCACCTTTGAAGGTGTTATATGAGTGTTGAACAATCATCATTTCGTGAGGCAGAAATTCTCTATCCATAGAAACAGTATGTTCTTTAACCATTAGATATAGGTATGTGTAATTCTAGCTAGAATAATTCTTATAAAAACATCCTAGTATATTTATGATACTGGTGTTGTTACAAGAGAAATGAATAAAAAGAGTTTAGGGGGTTGGAGAAGAAAAATAAAACAAAATAACATAAGAGAAGACATTACCTTAAAATCGGGTAACTCTTTTTTGATTTGAGCCAAAGGCTTCCTTGGAAAGAATTATGCCCAATTTGAGGCTTCTAGGAGTAATATAGGGAAGTTGGGAGAGTATTTGGGCAGATTTTGGCCGAGCCAAATGGCTTGAAGGTGTGAATAAGGTGGTAGTGGTGGGGGCCTTTTATAAGAGGAGAGAAGGGGCACTCTTAGAAAGATTGAAATGTTACTTTATTATGAAATGCTTTTCGGATTATAAAGGTCCCAAAATGATATATTTATAGGATAAGGTGATAAGAGTTCTAAATATACTCATACAATAGGTTTTTGATAAGTGTAATCCTTGCATGTTACATTATCCTTTCATTTTATTTAAATCTTTAATTAATGAATTAATCGCTGCATCATCATGGTGTCATAAATAATTTAATTTATTTAATGTCTAAAAATTATAAAAAATATATCATGTTGTAGGAAATCGTTTTATATTTATAATGAATATTTATAGTCAAAATTATGACTTGTATAACCCCACTTAAAAATTGTTTTAGTAAAACAACTCATGTTTGTGACATTTTTATTTTAACATTAAATAAAAAGTTTTTAATGTAATTTTCCTACCGAAGTGGATCCATGGGGTCCCCAAGTTGACTCATGGATTTTCTTGGTCGTCCATGACTCATCCAATAGTGGTAGGACAAGTGTAAAGGTATTTTCATATTTTTATAATATAATTTTTACCTTAAATTTCACTAATTACCTTTAATCGTGATTAATTAAACCTAAAAGTTACGATTCAACAAAACTTATTTTAGTCCCATTGAACCACATTTTACTTCCTAATGACAACCATGTATGTCGGATTTTTGAAAATCAAATCACAGAAGTGGTAATGTTTCATTTGAACGAAAAATCAGTTTTTTAACTACCACTTAGTGGTTTCACTATTCATCAAAAATGAAAGTTTTTCAGAACAATGCCAAAATTTCACCCTAAGATATAATTGATATTCTGAATTAAAAAATGATTTCTATTTTATGAAATTCCAAACATATAAGTTTCATTAATTAATTTTATAGTTAATTCCTGCTGTCACAACAAATAGCGTGTTTTTAAGAAACAATATATAGCAAAAGATTGACAATTGTTTATGTCCAATTTCAAAGTGAAATTAATTCTAATGAACACAATTGGATAAAATGGTAGAAATATATTATAATTATACTTTAAAACCACTCAATAGTATAATTTATCAATATAAATTATTTTGATTAAAAAAGTTGTTTTTATGTATTTTTCACTATTCATAGAAAATTGGAAGTTCTCAGAAAAATCCCAAAAACTCATCATAGGCTAATTTCGATATTCCAAATCCAAAAATGAAGTCCATTTTGAAATATAAAATATATATAATTTCAAAAGGTGGGTATTACTATTCATAACGACTACTTTGATTGGTTGTGGTGTGTTGAATCTCGAACCTGCGTACAATGCAAGCTATTGCATTATTAAAAGAGAAGCGTATCGTGGAAGCTCGGGGTGTTACATTCTACCCTACTTCACTAAATTTCATCCTCGCAATTTGAAATTTTTCTTTTAAAATAAATGGTTGAAAATAGAAAACACCTCTGTGGAAAACCCACATCAGAAATAAGGTTAATAAAAATATAACATTAAAAGAAAGAAAGAGAAGTAAAAAGGTCACCCGAGATAGCCCATACTAGGATTCTATGAAAATATGTATATGGAAGAAAAACAAACCAGAAAGGTCTGATGGAGAGTTGTAGAAAATAGGATTAGGATAAAGTTAACAATAAGAAAATCACCAAATTGTGATTGGTTAAACGGTCATTGAATCCCCAGTTGGAAAAGTTAACCGACAACGTTTTTGTTTTGAGTTACCTTTTATAAAGTTGAGGAATTTATTTAAGAGATTTTCTAAGAACGTAAGGAAATATACTTACTTGTAGTGTAGACTTTCATTCTTTAATAAATTTTTACCACAAACCAATCTTTCACTCCAAATGGTAACATAACTCAAAAATATTCGATTTATCCTAATTGTATATGGTTCTAAATATTACCACATATCATTTAGATTAGGAAAACTATTTTTTAATAACCAGGGACTTCCTGTAGGATAGTGGTAGGTAATAAAGGCCTGTCACACTATGGTTGTGGGTTCGATTACTGCCGCTTTGTCCGACGTGACGGGTTATGCCCCACCCTGCAGGTTGTCCTTTTCCTAAAACTATAGTATTATAATATTCCAAAAATAATCTTCAGAAATGTTTTAACCTTAAAAAATACTATCCAAAGATCAACTTAATCCATTCCAACCTTTATATTTATGAAAAATACCTCTATCCAGACTTTCTCTAAAAGGTCTCTAAATTCCAAAATCAATTGTAACATCAGATTTCCCAAAAAAATTAAAGTTTCTCTTTTTGTCACATACTTAAAATATGATTACCTTCATCATTTTAAATCCTTAATGAAAACAACAAGTACTGCAGTACAATCCTTATATATATATATATATATATATATATATATCACATTATCCTTATAACCAGAATAAAATCCTTGAGTCCAAAAGCACCAATACATTAATTATTCCACTTCAACCGTAGTAACAGCATAAGATTTTCCATGATCCCTTGGCCTTTTCTGAGGTAAGTTTCCCTGACACTTAGGACATTCATTTGTATAATGACCCATTTACCTACAATTGTAGAATTCAACATTTATAGCCTCTTTCTTTCCCTTGCAATCACGAGCCTGGTGACCTTTTTCTCCACATTTATAACAAACTCCCATTCCTTTTAGGCAGGTACCGTGGTGATTCTTCCCACAATTATCACATAATGGAAAATCTTTTTTTCCCTTTTCCCCTTTATCTGTCTCTTTTTCCACCGTTCTCTTCTTCTCTTTATTTACTTTATTGACATAAGATTTAGATAATTCCTTTTCTGTCTTGGTAGAACACACGACTATATCTTCGTACGTTGAGAAAGATTATGATACTAGTGCTCGACGGAGAAACGGTTTTACCCCATCAAAGAAATGATCGAACTTACTTATTGGGTTACGTATATAATCTGCAGCATGCCTCTATAACCTTGTAATGTTAGCCTCATACTCTGCGACATTCTCATCCTCCTTCTGCCTCAGACTCAGAAATTGCCTTTCCATATCTGCTCGATGATCATGTAGAAAGTATTTTTCTAAGAAAAGATCTTCGAAATCCCTCCATTCCATACTTCATACTTCTTCATCTTCCTTTGTATTTTGAATCAATGACCACCATTGATTGGCATCTCCAGTGAGGCGGTAAACCTCCATGATAACCTTCTCCCTCTCGCTACTCCCCAAGGCATGAAATATTTTCTCTAGGGAGTTTATCCATTGCTCAGCTACTAATGGATTTTTATCACCATTAAATGTTGGCGGTTGTTTCCTCATGAAGCGGTCTAACATTGATACTCCATGTTGCGGATCAGGGTGATCCATACGAGTAAGTTTATTATTCATAACCTGAGTGAGTTGTCCTAGTATGGTAATAAGGTGATCAACACCAGTTGTATCTCCAGATCCACAATAATTATCTTGAGAAAGAGGGACATCCCTACACAGAGTGCGTGCATTGATACAATTTCCATTCCTTCCACTAGGCTCCATTTCTAAACAATGGCATAAACTAGATTAGTTTATGATTCAAAATACATAATTCCATACTTGTAAAATACTTAACATAAATTGAACTATTTATGGATATAATCCATAATCATAAAAATGTTTTCTTCAAGGAAGTATATACTCATAACCTTTCATAGTGGTTTCTAAATAAAATGAGAATTATCCTAATCATATCCCCCAGGAGTGTCGTAACCAAGAGTGTAGCAAGGCCCGTTGTCATGCACCAGTTCCCGTTCGAGTCTAGATCAAAGCGGTGTTTTCGGGTTTTACCCCTAGGTACATCTGTGCCAGAGCTGCCTCTACCCTCTCATATCCAGACATGGATGTATTGCTCGGAAAGCTCAAAAAATCTCTACAACAACAAAATTCTAGGAAGTTATTCTATACTAATCCTCAAAGTTTATCTTTGGGCTATGTGCTCTAATCAGAGTTTATCTAAATCTAGCTTCCAAGGTTAGTACTAAACTGCCTCTGATACAAACTGTAACGCCCCGACCCCAGTTACCCAGAGTCGGTGCATTACTTCGTAACATTGGAATGATTACAAAAGATCATGTCTCGAAAGACTGATTAATTTAGTAGCCTTGTAAAAACTAGATACATTTATAAGTCTTACATTACATCATAAATTAAAAAAAACTACAATAACAATGTCTCCATAGTCCACACTCATATCCTATTCTGACTATCCCTGCAGGTCATTCATAAAATACTTCTTCACATCCTGGAAAATATTAAAACATTGAAAGGGGTGAGATCAGATTCTCAATAAGGATAACAATATTGATGAAGCTTTCATAAATAAACATTAACATTTAAGGAAATGTATAACTAAAACAAAAGCCTTTTTAAAATGGAAATTCAACATAATATGGAAAAAATAAAATTAAATAATGCCATTTACTTACTCACATGGATATTCTACTAGTCAAATAATCACATGCAATATCAATAACCACTTTCACAATGATGGAATGCATAATTCCAGACTATCATAACAACGTAGCCAAGGTCTCGTGCCAAGACCACAAATAAGATTTCTTCAAGGCCTCGTGCCAAGACACTAGTTTGTCTCATGAGACCTACCGATGCATCGAGGAGCTATAGCGGGCTCCTCCAATAACTTATTATGTCCAATGCATTCCTCATATGAATAGGTTTAAACATATCATAAACCATAACATAATCATATCACATAAAACATGCATAAAGGAAACATAACATTTCCAAATTTCAATCACAAGATATCAATACAACACATTGATATAATAAAAACACTTTCAAAACCATTTTCAATACCAAAATAAAAGAAAATTAAAACGTTGTATTTATTTTTCATTTAAAAAAAGTTATGGCTTTTAGAGGAAGCCGAAACTCAAATAATGGTCACGACGATGGGGAAGTCGTTGTTGCCGCATACGTACGACAAGAAAAACATTCCTTTTCGTCGTTTAGTAAAACACTTCATATAAAAAATAT
Organism: Viscum album; assembly: GCA_963277665.1. Taxonomy (NCBI): domain Eukaryota; kingdom Viridiplantae; phylum Streptophyta; class Magnoliopsida; order Santalales; family Viscaceae; genus Viscum; species Viscum album. Next base: position 747,665,171 of record OY728152.1, read on the forward strand.
TCCATTTGAATAAATGTAAAAGTCAAAGGTGTTTATACCCCGTATAAATGAAAGTTGTGTATAAAACCAAATATGCCTCAATGAATGGAGGTTGAGACGAAGTCCCTTACAAATAGCATTTTTTTAAATAAAACAGATCTATTATGTGTATTCACTATATTTCGACATAAAGAAAGTTTAAATACAAGATGGGACATAATAATATCATGACATAATTTTAAAGTAGGAGATTAACCCAAAGAATGGAAATTGGGTTAAGAAGTTCCCTTACCTTGTGTCTGAATTGACTCGACCGTTATTTAACCTACTGAATAATAAAATAGAGTTAATTTCTATTTTCTTAAGAACCTTTTTCATGTTCATTATTACATTTATATCACTTATTACCATGTTATGAACATTATTTAATTATTTATGTTAATAAGAGTCGTTTTGTGGATCATTGGTACTTGAGTCAAAAATACACTTCTTATAATTACAAGTTGTTCATGTGGTGAAATATCCATTATATCCAGAATTATATTCATGATGTAGATATCATATATAAAATATATATCCAGTATATACATGCATTTATAATATTACATAACATTTAGAGGTAAGAAATGAAATGCACCGTTCATGGAGATGGTAAGCCGTACGTACGCATGAACGCTACTTTCATTTCTATTTCATATTTTTATGGAATGAAACATAATTATATAAATGTATAATATAAATCTAGTATAATATAATGTATAATACCATTTACTCCATCCTTTATACATCCCACATATGGTAATAATGATTGAAATCACTTTGAGGGGGCGATAGTCCGCACTTCCTAAAATGAAAATATCGTGTTTACCCATAATGGAACCCATAAAGGTATGCCATAAATGAAAAATACAGAAGCTTAAGTAAAACATAAACATATTATATATCATATATAACTACAGTTACATCTTAATGGACACCTTTTAAGGTGTTATATGAGTGTTGAACAATCATCGTTTCGTGAGGCAGAAATTCACCATCCACAGAAACAGTATATTCTTTAACAATTAGATGTAGGTGTGTGTAAGTGTAGCTCGAATAATTATTATCACAACATCCTAGTATATTTAGGATACTGGTTTTGTTACAAAAGAAATGAATAAAAAGAGTTTAGGGGGTTTGAGAAAAAAATAAAACAAAATAACATAAGAGAAGACATTACCTTAAAATCAGGTAACTCTTTTTTGATTTGAGCCAAAGGCTTCCTTGGGAAGAATTATGCCAAAAGTGAGGCTTCTATGAGTAAGATAGGGAATTTGGGAGAGTATTTGGGCAGATGTTGGCCGAGCCAAATGGCTTGAAAGTGTGAATAAGGTGGTAGTGGTGGGGGCCTTTTATAACAGGAGAGAAGGGGAACTCTTGGAATGATTGAAATGTTACTTTATTATGAAATGCTTTTCGGATTCTAAAGATCCCAAAATGATATATTTCTAGGATAAGTTGATAAGGGTTATAAATATGCTAATACAATAGGTTTTCTACAAGTTTAAGCCTTTTAATTTACATTATCTTTTCATTTTATTTAAATCATTAATTAATGAGGTAATCGCTGCATCATCATGGTTTCATAAATAATTTAATTTATTTAATGTCTAAAAATTATAAAAAATATCATGATGTAGGAATTTTTTTTATATTTCTAATGAATATTTATAGTCAAAATTATGACTTGTATAACCCCACTTAAAAATTGTTTTAGTAAAACAACTCATGTTTGTGACATTTTTATTTTAACATTAAATAAAAAGTTTTTAATGTCATTTTCCTACCAAAGTGGCTCCATGGGGTCCCCAAGTTGACCCATGTATTTTCTTGGTCGTCCATGACTCATAAAATAGTGGTAGGACAAGTGTAAATGTATTTTCATATTTTTATAATATCATTTTTACCTTAAATTTCACTAATTACCTTTAATCGCGATTAATTAAACTTAAAAGTTACTATTCACAAAAAATTATTTGAATCCCATTGAACCACATTTTACATCCTAATGACAACCATTAATGTTGGATTATTGAAAATCAAATCACAGAAGTGGTAATGTTTCATTTAAATGAAAAATCAGGTTTTTAACTACCACTTAGTGGTTTCACTATTCATCAAAAATTGAAGTTTTTCATAACAATGCCAAAATTTCACCCTAATATATAACTGATATTCCAAATTCAGAAATGATGTCTATTTTATGAAATTCCAAACATATAAGTCGCATTAATTAATTTTATAGTTAATTCTCGTTGTCACAACAAATAGCGTGTTTTTAAGAAACAATATATATCAAAAGATTGACAATTTTTTATGTCCAATTTCAAAGTGAAATTAATTCTAATGAACACCATTGGATAATATGGTAAAAATATATTCTAATTATACTTTAAAACCACTCAATAGTATAATTTATCAATATAAATTATTTTTATTAAAAAAGTTGTTTTTATGTATTTTTCCTTATTCATAGAAAATTGGAAGTTCTCAGAAAAATACCAAAAATTCATCCTAGGCTAATTTCAATATTCCGAATCCAAAAATGAAGACCATTTTGAAATATAAAATATATATAATTTCGAAAGGTGGGTATTACTATTCATAATGGCTACTTTGATTGGTTGTGGTGTGTTGAATCTCGAACCTGCGTACAATGCAAGCTATAGATTTATTAAAAGAGAAGCGTATTGTGGAAGCTCATGGTGTTACAATGTTAACATCCCAATTTGAGGTTGGGCTGACATGAAATTCCATTTTCATGAAAAATGATTCCCCACCTCTAGAACTGAAGCTATTAAGAAATAAATTTATGGAATAAGACAATAATAAGGAAAAAAACTTCATGAATACTACGATAAATTTAAACGTTTTTGTTCAAGATATCAACACCATCAAATAAGCAAGAAACATTTAATATAATACATTTATAATAGTTTAATTCTAATTGGTTGTAACATGACTAATGTTTTTGAAGGTGTTTCTCTAGTTGAAATGCCCTAATTGCCACATAGAATCTCATTGATAACATGACACAAAACATAAAACAATTTTTTTCAAGATCTAATATACCAATTAAAATATTCAATGAGGTAAAAATTTACAAATTCGAGAAGAATGTGGACATGATGTTTTAAGAGGTAAGTACCCTATTCTGACATCTTTCTCTTTCCCAAGGTAAATATCAACCTCCTTCCCCAGTTCCTTGCGATATCCATGCCATCGACACCCACATTTTTAACTAATTCCATAAAATTATACAAACTTTTGAGAATTGTGATTCAATCCACCAATGTATTCCCTATAACCAAACTATTAGGAATGAATCGTACTATCCATATAACTCTTGATGGAAGGATAAAAAAGCCTATGAAAAATGGGGTACTATTACTAACTTCAATAGTCTTAGAACCACAAATGATTGTGTAGTCATCCCAACCACCACAAAGGACTTTCCAACCAACCCCTCTAAAACTTAAGTATATCCTTGAGGACATGATGAAAAAAATCGCTGCAAATAACTTCCAATTCTATGAAAACACCTAAGAATCCATACAAAAACTAAGAACTCAATTAGGACAACTCACCAACTTAGTGGGAGAAATCTAAAGTCAAGGGGATAGATGACTACCATCCCAACCTATTTCCAATCCCAAGGAAAAAAGGTAATGTATGTGTTATGACACTTCATAGTGGTAAAGAACATTCCCTTCTCGTTATTTAACACACCAGGTACATCATCCACCTAAAACCTCTCCTCCTCACACTTAAAAGAACCATCTGAATAAAAAAAGGTAAAAAAATTATTAATGAGGATTCCCCTAAAAATCCATTCCTCTTACCTTCGCCCAAAGACTCTATAATTCCAAGAAATGTTTTAATAATTAAATTGATAAAGTGATTATGGATAAATTTCAAATTTTACCAGTTAACATTCATCTCTTAGATATAGTTAAAAAGTTTTCCCCTATATTCGAAATTTCTTATATATCTTTGCACCTACAGATGGCGACTAAAGGGGAATGAGATAGTCATCATTGGAAGGAATGTCTCAGCCACGATATAGACAAAAATACCAACCAAATGAAAGGATCTAGGAACATTTATATTTCCTAAAACCATAGGGGATAATTTATTTTCTAATATAATTATTAATTTACAGCTTTTGATTAATTTTATTCATCACTATGTGTATAATTATCTTCATGTTGGAGTGTTTAAACTGACAAGAATCTTCATACGACATTCCAATCAAGGAATAACACACCGAACATGATCAATCGAGGACATCCTTATGAATATAAAGATTCTCATATTTTTTATAAACTTATATATTCTTAATATGGAAGATAACTAGACCCAAGGACATGTTCCACTCATAAATTGAATTCCTTTACATAAAATAGAAAATAAAATCCTCAACATTCACAATGGTATTTTTTCCGTGTATTTTGGGGGAGAAAAGGAAAGTTTCAATATCCTTGATGCTATGAAACACCCTGTTGAAGAGAACATCACTCTTCCTGAATATTTGATCAAATTTCTCTCTGATGAATAAAAAATTATCTCCTTAAAACATACTCTAATGTTTTTTCCTTTTATCATCTATGTGATTATTTGGGTTTTCATTCAAATTTTGAGTTTTTTTATGTTTGTAAAAATATAAATATTGTGTTTTAATTGATGATTTATTGAGAATTGAGGATCCTATGTCCATCAATGATATTGATCATCATGTAAAATCATATTCCTCAGTTGGGGATGTTTACATTGGTAAATTATATGAGATCATTAAATTCTCACTTTCATATTCACTCCCATTAATCCAAAATAACATTGACATGGAACTTAAACCACTACCTCAAAACATGAAATATTCATATCTTGATAATTAAAACAGGTTTCTTATCATAATTTCTTGTTCAATCCCTCTACAGCTAGAATTTAGATTTCTTAATCTTTCAAGGGAGTAAAAATAAGAATTGGTATTGACACTTTCTAACATTCCTGGTATTATCACATCAATTTTTTTGAATCATATATTATTAAATGGCGAGGCTAAACTGGTGATGAAGGAACAATGCTGATTGAACCCAAACCACACTTATGTTGATAAAAATAAGGTAACATAATTATTGGCTACATGAAGCATTTACAACACCTCTAATATCCAATGGGTCAGTCTAGTGTAGGTACTTCATATGAAAATTGGTCTTATAATAATCAAAAAATGAAAAAAAACTTGTTCCAACCTGTGTGCAGAACAGATGGTGTGTCTATAAAGATTACTGTTGATTAAACCTTCACAATATGAAACACTATTTCCCACTTTTGTTCATTGAGAATATTCTAGAGAGGATACTGGGTAACTCCCACTACTAATTTATTAATGGGTATTCTTGGTACTTATAGATCCATGTTACCCCCAAGGATAAAGAAAATAAAACCTTTACTTTCCCATTTAGTATATTTTCATATAGGATGATTTCATTTTCTCTTTGAAACACTCTTGGTACTTTATAGTGATGCGTTTTTATTATTGTTTCAGATTACCTAGATAATTGAATGTAAACTTTAATGGATGGTTTCAGTATTTATGTATCTTATTTTGATTAATATTTGAGTAGTATTTGTTCATTCCATGTCATTGTATTGAAAACAATCTTCTATTAAATTATTAGAATTAAAATTCATGGTGTGACAAGGTATAATACTTGGAAATGTCATTTAGGTGGATAATATCGAAGTATATAAATCAAAATTAGAAATTATTTCTTCCATACCATTAAAAAAAATGTGTAGGACATGTGGTTTTTCATAGATCATGATATGTTTTATCATTGTTTAATTTATGAATTTATTAATATTATACTCCCCCTCCCCCACTTAATCCCAAAATAGTTTTTTTTGTTTTGATAAATACTATGTGGATGATTTTAAAAAATTAAAATGGAGTTCCACATCACCCCCATTAATCCATCCACCTTAGCAGGATTTACCATTTCAGCTCATGTGAGATGCCTCTAACTATGCAGTTGGGGTAACCTTATCACAACAAGTAGATCATGCCCCACATTTCATATCATATGCCTCACACACATTAGAACTTGTACAAGATTACTAAAAAATAACTAAAAAATTAATCCTTTCCATTTATGTTTATTTTGGTATATTCATTTCATACATTTTAGGGTCCAAAGTAATTTTTCTCTCAAACCATGTAGTCCTATGGTATATCTTTAAGAAACTGGAATCCAAACCATGTCACATTCGCTAGATGCTCCTACTTCAGAAATTTAATCAATAAATTAGTAATAAAAAAGGAGAATAGAATGTGGTATAAAACCACATTAGTAAGATTTACCTACCATTGGACCACAATGCGGACTCATCCTTCCCCATTGGAGATTGTTTCCCTAATGATCACCTTTGTGATACAGTGGACCTTACCCCTTGGTATACAAGCATTGTGAATTTTCTTGTAGTATTTAGGGTCACCATAGATTTTATAAAATCACAATACCAATGAATTAAGAATGAGTTATGATGGTACATTTGGGATGAACCATACTTGAGGATAATTTGTAGAGACCATATTTTTTGTTAGTGTGTCCCCAACCATAAGTTCGCCTATGTTTTGAGATTCCTCTGCACTTTGGATTATGGGGGCCACTTTGTCTCTTAATGTATAACTCTAAGGGTCCTTGAATCTAAAATTTATTAGAAACAATTTTATAGATGTGACCAATAGTTTTTTAAGTCATGCACATGATGTAAATTCAATGGGTATATCTCTAATAAGAATGAAATGTCCAGAAAACCCATGTTATTTATTGTGATCTTCTATGCATGGAGAATTCACTTCATGGGGACTGTTCCAAATTCATGTTCCTTTGATTAGATCTTATTATCTATTTACTGTGTCACTAAATGGATGGATTCAAAGGTTAATAGGAATTACGACTCATGAGTGGTTCTAGATTTTATGAGATCTCAGATTTTTAGTAGGTTTGGTATACTAAGATTCAACATTAGAAATTAGGGTTCACATTTTGGAAATAAAAACATGAAAATATTTCTCTATAATTATGGGGTTGTACATGAATTATTTATTTCATATGACCCCAAAACTAATGGGAAATATAAAATTTAATATTGTGAAGTAAATAAAATCTTGGATTAATGGTTCAAACCAATTGTAAGGATTGGAGTTTATTTTTGGATGATACACATTGGGAATATCATAAATCTTTTAAAAAGCCATCTAGAATTTCAATATATCAGATTATGTTTATAATGTTTTTTCACCTCCCTATAGAGGTAGATCTTCATTCATATTGGGATGTTAAACAATTTAATATGAACCTATCATATGCAGGTGAGCATAAGAAGTTGCAGATTTAGGAGTTAGAGGAAATATGAAGAGACTCATATTATAACTCTTAAATATATATAAAGAGAAACAATGACACCCATGATCTCCTCACCCTTCATCATCAATTACATAGTGGGAATAAGGTATAACTTTACAATTAATGGTATAATTTAAACCCAGTTAATCTTTGCTCGCACTGGTTTGGACCATAAACAATTACTATTGTCTATAAATTTGGTGCTATATAGGTTTAAGATGAATAAAATAGAAAAATAATAACTGTTAATGGTTAGTGGCTGAATCAAATTCATGAGATAATTCTAGAGTCCCCTATGGAGGAAATCCACCTTCAAGAAGCAACCTACCAGTGACACCCAGTAGGTGTTATCCTTCCTTCCCACATTCTGTTTTTATATAGTGAGGACACTACACACTCTAGATATGGGTGTGGATACATTATTGAGTTATTATTTGTTATAATCTTTCTTATTTTTTCATTTTTCTCTTGTTTCATAGTATTTTTGTTTTACCCACTTTCATAAGTTCATTAGGGTTTTCATCATCTTAACTATTTTTCTCTTTTTCAGTTTTTATAGCAATTTACCTCCCCATTTGTGTAACAACACTCTTTTTTTATTCCCACCAAATCATTGAAAGTATTTAAATTTTTTGATAAATTTACCTTCTTAAAGTTTTTTTTAACTTTTAAAGAAAACTTCATTCACTGATGGCATGTGAGGTTTTGAAAAACATTTAACATTGAGGTGAATTTTTTGTTATTAAATTGGTTGTTTGTCAATTATTTAAATGGTTTTATCTTTATAAAACCTTTAAGATGACTCATACCCTCTATGTTAGTTGTTTATGGGTTATTAATGTCACGTAGTGTCTCTACACCACATTACACTCAACCAAGAAGTGTGAATATTTCTTAGTTAATATAAGGTAAATAATTTTTTTTATAATGTTGGGGCCGAAGCCTCATTTTTTTATTAATAAAGCAAAGTAAAGACCTATTTTAACTATGTAGAGGGAGACCCATTACATATCCTAAAGGCCCAGTGGTCTTGTAGCCCATAACATAGCCCGTAGGCCCACATTTTTGGCCCAAATCCAATTCAGTGAATAGTAACCTAGCTACTACAGTACCTACACAGTACCGCCACCGCTATAGTGCCCTGCTGCCGCTACAGTACCTGCTGATCAACAATACCGCCGCTGTTACAGTACTGCTACAGTACTTCTACAGTGCCTGCGCCCAATGGGGTTTGAACCCCCATTTTTCATGTAGTATTACGGGGTGCTTACCACTAAGCCAAACCCCAACTACTTTTTTTTCAGCCCAAATGAAGCGCCAATCCATTCAACACAAACTTCTTCATGTTTTCATACAAACATCATTGGAAAATGAAAACACTTCACAATAAAATTATTCCCTTCCAGCCAATCAGTGGAATAAACAACACCCGTGATGGGATTCAGAAGATCAAAACGCCCCTCGGGAGTCCCATCAACAACACAAAATTTGGATTCCATCGCTATTCTTGATGCCATCACAACAAGTCCAGAAAACCAAAAATGCTGTCTTGAGAACTGAACTGAAAACTTGAAAGCTAGAAGTCAGGAGGTAGGTAAATAAAATTTATGTTAATATTTATCATCTTTCTAAAATTAGTTTTCCATAATTGTTTTCCATATCTGATCTTTTAAATTACTATGAGGGATTTACCTATACACATGTACTTGTAATATGACTATTGGATGCCCTAAAATAACAATAAAAAACATAAAAATATAAAAAATAATGAGGGGATTGCTGAAATTCAAAACATATAGGGATATCTAGGCCAAGAGATTTTGGTTTGAATTCCGGGAATTCTTAATTGAGTGGGTCATGAAATTTTCTTGGAAATAATGTAGGGTAGATTCAGTGGAAAGAATCCAGAAATAAAAAAACAATTAAATAACCTATATTTACTAAATAGAAAGTGAAAATAATAGCATAAAATGTTTTCCACACACACACATGGAGAGTTAGTGACATGGTTGACTTTTTAATTTCTTTCTAAGACTATTATCATATATCTCCTTGAATTCCTTTTTGATTAAATCTATGAGGAATCTTTTTCCATGATCACTGAGGATAACTCCTTGGTGTGTTTTTTTGATCAAATTTCTCTAAAGAAATGAATTTATATTGAATTATAGAGTTTCCTGATGTTTGGAATATCTCCATGTATCATTTTTGATATGTAACTTTTCCCAGGTGTTTGGGTGTTTACATGTGGGGTGTGATCGCACCGTGATTCAGTGTTTTATTTCACCCTTACACCACAATGATAATGTAACAACCCAGGTAAATAAAGAATAAAACATTTTTATATTTATTAATATTTACAAATTAAATATTAATTTTACTTTAAAGGGGTTTCTATGTTAAATAGCGTACCTGATACACAACAAAGAGTTTCTTTGAAATCTTACGTTGCACACCTGTAATAAAATAATATTATTTTAAATGGTAGTTAACACTTAGCCGTTTTATTTGAGAGAATTAATATAAATAAGTAATATATGATTGTATATGTTTTTTAAATATTTTTACATTTATCCAATAAAGGATTAAAATACGAAAAGAATTCAATTTTAGGTATAGATAGTCTAATTTTCACTAAAGGTCCACTTATTGCCTTTTGATGGAGAACCATCATTAAATATAGTTTTGGTCACTCTTATAAATTCTTTTGGACCAAATAAAATTCTTCTTTAGAATCGGGACATCAAACTTTACTTTGTGTAAATTGTTGGTATTTTTCCGATAAAGTTCATTTTTAATGAATAGTGAAAAATGTTGTATTTTAATTCATAACCTATTTTTAATCTAAATTATTTATATGATTAGATTATATTTTTAATTGGTTTTAAAGTGAAATTAGAATATATTTTACCATTTAATCCAATAGTGGTCATTGGAATTAATTTCACTTTGAAATTAGACTTAAACTAGTGTCAATCTTTTGATATATATTATTTCATAAAAACACGCTGTTTGTTCTGACAGCGGGATTTAATTATTAAATTAATTAATGTAACTTATATGATTTTAATTTTTTAAAATAGACATCATTTTTGAATTCGGAATATCAAATATAGCTTAGGGTTATGTTTTGGTATTTTTCTGGAAAACTTCAATTTTTAATGAATAGTGAAACCACTAAGTGGTACTTAAAAACTGATTTTTCGTTTAAATGAAAATTTACCACCTCTGTGTTTTGAATTTAAAAAATCCGACATAAATAGTTTTCATTAAGATGTAAAATGTGGTTCAATAGGATTAAAATATTTTTTTGGTGAATAGTAATTTTTAAGTTTTTAATCGCTATTAGAGGTAATTAGTGTAATTTAAGGTAAAAAAAATGTTTTAATAACATGAAATGACCTCGACACATTTCCTACCCTTATTGGATGTGTCCTGGCCGACCAATACAATCCATGGGTCAACTTGGGGACCCCATTGAGCCACTTTGGTAGGAAAATGACATTAATAACATTTTATTTGAAGTTAAAATTAAAAATGTCACAAACATGTGTTGTTTTACTAAAAAAAAATTTACATGGGGTTATACAAGTCATATTTTTGACTATAAATATTAATTATAAAGATAAAAATATTTCATATATCATGATATTTTTTTATAATTTTTAGACTTTAAATTAATTAAATTATTTATGACACCATGATGATGCAGCGATTACCTAATTATTTAACGATTTAAATAAAATGAAATGATAATGTAAAATATAAGACCTACACTTGTCAAAAACCTATTGGATGGGTGGAGTTCGTACTATTATCACCTTATACTCTATATATATAATTTTTGGACCTTTAAAATCTGAAAATCATTTTATAATAAAGTAACCTTTTATAACTTTCCAAGAGTGCCCCTCCTCTCCTCTTATAAAAGGCCCCCACCTCTACCACCATACCCACACCTCTCAAGCCTTTGGCTCGGCCAAACCCTACCTATTTTGTCTCTACACATCCCTCTATTACTCCTTGAAGCCTCACTTGGGGAAGAAGTCTTTCCAAGGAAGCCTTTGTGCTCAAATCAAAAAGAGTTACCCGATTTAAAGGTAGTGTCTTCACTTGTGTTCATTTGTTTTATTGTGCTTCTCCAACCCCCTAAACTCTTTTTATTACTTTATTTTGTAACAACAAAAGTATCTTCAATATACTGGGATTTTTTTATGAGAAGGATTAGAGCTACACTTACACACACCTTCATCTAACGGTTAAAGAGAATACTGTTTCTGTGGATGGAGAATTTCCGCCTCACGAAACAATGACTGTTCAATATTATTCTAACACCATCAAAGGTGGCCATTAAGATGACAATATATTTATATATGATATATAATATGTTTATGTTTTACTTAATCTTCTGTATTTTTCATTTATGGCATACCTTTATGGCTTCCGTTATGTGTATACGCGATATCTTCATTTTAGGAAGTGCGGACTACCGCCCCCTAAAAGTGATTTGTTTCGTTAATGCCATACGTTGGACATATAAAGGATAGAGTTAATGATATTATATATGACATTATACTGGAATTATAATATACCTTTATTTCATTATGATGCCATTCCATAAAATATGAAATAGAAATGAAAGTAGCGTTCATGCGTACATACGGCTTACCGTCTCCATGAACGGTGCATTTCATTTCTTACCTCTAAATGTTATGTAATATTATAAATGAATGTATATACTGGATATATATATGTTATATATGATATCTAAATCATGAATATAATTCTGGATATAATGGATATTTCACCACATGAACACCTTGTAATTATAAGAAGTATATTTTTGACTCAAGTACCAAAGATCGACAAAATGACTGTTATTAACATAAATAATTACATAATGTTCATAACATGGTAATAAGTGATATAAAAGGAATAATGAACATGAAAAAGGTTCTTAAGCAAATAAAAATTAACTATAGTTTATTATTCAGGAGGTTAAAGAACGGTCGAGTCAAGTCGGACACATGGTAAGGGACTTCATCTCAATCTCCTTTCATTGAGGCATATTTTGTTTTATACACAAATTTCTTTTATATAGTGTATAAAACCTTTTGACTTTTACACTTATTCAAAAGGAATATTTTTTTATACGAAGCGTTTTACTAAATGACAAAAGGGATGTTTTTTTGTCGTACGTATACGGCGACAACGAATTCTCCGCTGCTGTGACCATTATTTGAGTTTTAGCTTCCTCTACAAGCCATAACCTAACTTTTTTTTTAAAATAAAAAAATAAATACCATGTATAACTTTTCTTTTATTTTGGTCTTGAAAATGGGTTTCATAATGTTTTTATTATATCAATGTGTTGTATTGATATCTTGTGATTGAAATGTGGAAATTTTATGTTTCCTTTATGCATGTTTTATGTGATACGATTATGTTATGGTTCTTGGAAATTGTTACGAAGATGAGTGGTTTCGTGAAAAACTAAGGGTGGGTGAGCCCGATATAGCTCTCCAATGCATTGGGTAACACGAAGGAGTTAAACATTATGGTTTCTCCGAAGAGATTTAGGTAATATTCTGTGATGGGTATTCCAAACATAACCATGAGGGTTACTCCCTATGTAAGAATGTTATGAATGCCTTAAGTTACCTTTATGTCTTATGATTTCTATTATTTTTCATGATTTGATGAGGTATGTGATTATGTTTTATGAGTAATGTATGATTCCATGCATGGACTAATGTTTTCATTTCGTACTTTTATATCTCTTACTGAGCTTTTTATGCTCATCCCATGTTTTTGAAATGTTTTTCACAGGTCAAGGGAAAGGTACATTATGTGTTGATAATGTCAAATAAGTGTCAAGAAAGAATCCATGTTTTATTTTAAATATGATTCTACTGATGGAAAAAATGAGTACTATCTTTTATGTAACCACTTTGTTTAAATGTGGAATGTAATGCATGTTTATGATCTAATTCTCTAAAACTCTAAACCTAAAAATATCCTCAATGTGTATTGTTGAATTTACCCAATATTAAGTAATGTTTAAGGCTGGGGCCTTATAGTTGGTATCAAAGGACAGTTTAGATAACTTTAGGAGTTATAATTCTATTAAATGATTATCCAAAATATTTTTTTATGGTCAAATTTAAATGATATAGCATTTAAAGATTACCATATTGCTTCATCTAAGACATGTTTGTTTAGAATGGTTTTCCACAGAGGAAACATGGAAGCAGTGCTAGGAAGGAATACAGAAGATATTGACCTTCTGAATCAGCATCCTGAGATGGTAAGAATTGGAACTGAAGAGTTTGTTGTAGTAATGGTGTAGTTTAATCAAACGATAAATGGTGGTGGTATCCATGCATGAGATCAGCAAGATCAACCGCAGAGGAACATGTCAGTGGTGGAACATTTCATGAGGCAACATCCCCCATCATACAGAGGATCATCTGACCCTGTTCTAGAATAAGGGTGGATTAAAGAACTGGATATGATTTTTGATGTCATGGGGTGTTCAGACAATCAAAAGGTTATTCTTGCTATTTACCATTTGGAGGGTGAAGCAGATTAGTGGTGGTCGATGGTTAAAAATATCAGGGAAGCTGATGAGATTGACGCTCTCGACTGGGATGAATTCAAAGGTATATTTCTTGAGAATTATTTTCCTAAGGCTGTTCGACTTAGGATGGAAAAACAATTCCTGGAATTGAGGCAAGAGGAAGAGTCCGTGGCTGCCTATGAAGAAAGGTTCACTCGATTGGCAAGGTATGCTCCAAATTTTATCCGATACCTTGATAGTAAAATCAATCGTTTTTACTCTGGATTAAAGCCAAAATATCGAAGGGATTTATATTCTTGTGAGTTCAAAAGTTATGAAAAGATTGTTCGATTTGCTGAGAATGTGTAAATGGAGTTTGCAGATGTTTGAGTGTTCTATAACAACCAGCAGAAGAAGAGACCGAGGTGGCAGGAGAAAGGAAAGAATTCTTCAAAAAGGTCTGACGGTAAGAAAACTAAGTTTCTAGTTTGTGATAAATGTGGTAAAAGGCATGCTGTTGATTTTCTTCTGAATTCTGGAAAGTGCTATCGATCTGGTAAGATGGGACAGAAGGCTCTCTATTGCACTGAAAAAGATCAAGATGATGGTAAGTCCAAATTTGATTTACATTTAGTGAAATGTTTTAAGTGCAATGAGATGGGTCACTATGAAAATGAGTGTCCGACAAAGAGCTCGAGTGATGGGAAGCAGTTAGACTACAAGCAGAATGGGGTGGTGAAATACTTTGCAACTACTTCAGTAGATTTCGGGCCATCAAATGAAGTGGTATCAGGTTCTTTGTTTGTTTTTTCAGATTATGCCAGTGTGTTGTTTGATTTGGGGTCTACACATTCTTTCATCTCTGAAAAATTTTCTAGTAAAATGGGAATAACATCTCAAGAAATGACTCCTGAACTTGTGGTAAAAACACCTGGGGGAAATTTTGAGACAAAAATAATTTATAATAATCTTCCTATCCTTATCCATGGAAAGAACGTACTTGCAAAACTTATTGTTTTACCTCTAGTAGAGTTTGATGTTATCCTGGGTATGGATTGACTCTCTATTTACCATGATAAGATTGACTGTAGAGCTAAAGAGGTTTCTTTTTAGAAAGAATTTCAGTTTGTGTAAAAGAATGAACCCTTACTATTGATAACATATCAAGAGGCCGAGAAACTTGTAAAATATGGAAATGAAAGTTACCATGCACATATCATTGAAAACAGGGGAGCTGTTCAGATTAATGATGTTCCAGTGGTAAATGAGTATCCTGATGTTTCTCCTGATGAGTTGCCTGGAATAATACCAGATTGGGAAGTTGAATTTACCGTTGACTTAGTTCCTGATGCTAATCCAATTTTAAAAACCCCCTTATCGAATGGCTCAAACTGAACTTTTAGAGTTGAAGGAGCAATTCCAAGATTTATTAGAGAAAGGTTTCATTCGACCTAGAACATCACCCTGGGGTGATCCTATTTTATTTATTAAAAATAAAGATGGTTCAATGAGACTTTGCATTTATTATAGAGCCTTGAATAACATCACTGTTAAGAACAAGTATCCTTTGCCTCATATAGATGATTTGTTTGATCAGCTCCAGGGAGCTAAGTTTTTTTCAAAGATTGACATGAGATCAGGGTTCCATCAGTTTAAGGTAAAGGAAACAGATATTCTGAAGACCACGTTTCGAACAAGATATGGCCATTATGAATTTGTAGTAATGCCTTTTGGGATAATCAATGCACCTGCTGTATTCATGGACCTTATGAATAGAATTTTCCATGAGTTCTTGGATAAGTTTGTGGTTGTTTTCATAGATGATATTTTGTTGTTTTTTAAAAGTAAAGAGGAGCATGAAATACATTTAAGGGTTATTTTTAAAACCTTAAAAGAAAAGAAATTTTATGGGAAATTCAGAAAGTGTGAGTTTTGGTTGCAACAAATTTCTTTCCTTGGTCGTATTGTTTCTAAAGATGGAATAACTGTGGATCCTGCAAAAAAAAAGTTGTCGAAGAATGGCCAAGACACACAAATGTAACCGAGATCCGTAGTTTTATTGGTTTGGCAGGTTACTACAAAAGGTTTTTTGAAAATTTTTCACGGTTATCTAGTCCAATGACTAAGCTAACTCGGAAGGGTGTTATGTTTATCTGGACAAAAGAATGTGATGATTGTTTTCAGGAGTTGAAAAGAAGATTGGTGAATGCTCCTATTTTGGAACTTCCTTCCAGGAATGTTGAGTTTTTTATATACAGTAATGCTTCATTAAAGGGACTTAGCTGTGTCCTTATGCAGAATGATCAGGTAATTACATATGCTTCACAACAGTTGAAATCTAATGAGGTAAATTACCCAACACATGATTTGGATTTAGCTGCGGTTGTTTTCGATTTAAAAATTTGGAGGCATCATTTGTATGGACTAAATTGTGAAATATATACCGATCACAAAATTTTAAAGTATATATTCACTCAGAAAGAATTGAACATGAGACAAAGGAGATGGCTAGAAGTAATCAAGGATTATGATTGTACAATTCATTACCATCTGGGAAAATCAAATAAAGTTGCTGATGCTTTGAGTCGAAAAAGTAATGCTTCATTAACAATGTTGCATTTGGAATGTGATCCTTTGGTTAAGGATTTGATGAAATTTGGAATAGAAGTTGTTGGTGTAGGAAATTCTTCTGTTTTGTTTCATGTATCAGTGAGATCATCTCTATCAGACAGAATTAAGCAAGCACAGAAGCAAGAAAATGAGTTGCAGAAAAAGGTAAAGCTAGTTCAGAATGGTACGTTGCCTGAATTCAACATTGATAATGATTTTGTTTTGAGATTTAGGAAGAGATTGTGTGTGCCTTGTGATCCACAGTTGAAGAGAGAGTTTTTATGTGAAGATCATAGTTCTCTATTTTTAGTTCATCCAGACAGTAATAATATGTATAGAGATCTTTGATAGTATTATTGGTGGGACAGAATGAAAAGGGATATTGCTAATTTTACTGTGAAGACTTTGACTTGTCAACAGGAAAAAGCAGAGTGGCAGTTACCGAAAGGGATGCTTCATCCTTTACCAGTACCAGTGTGGAAATGGGAGAATATATCCATGGACTTCGTTGTGGGATTTCCGAAGACACCTCAAGGTAATACTGCAATCTGGGTTATTGTTGATCGCTTGACTAAATCTGATCATTTCCTTTCTATGTGAGATACTTTTTCCATAGATCAAATTTCCCGTTTGTATCTTAAAGAGATAGTTAGGTTACATAGAGTTCCTCTCTCCATTGTATCTGATCATGATCCCAGGTTTACTTCTAACTTTTGGAAAGGCCTTCAGAAGTAGTTGGGTACTGAATTAAATTTTAGTACAACTTTTCATCCTCAATCAGATGGGCAGTCAGAAAGAACGATTCAGACTTTGGAGGATATTCTACGTGCTTGTTCGATGGATTATCAGTGATGTTGGGACCAACATCGTTCTTTGGTTGAGTTTTCTTATAATAACAGTTTTCATTCCACTATACAGATGGATCCATTTGAGGCATTATATGGTAAACGGTGTCGAACTACAGCTTTTTGGGATGAAGTGGGTGAAAGGAAGCTGATGGGACCAGAATTGGTAGAAGAGATGGCAGAAAAAGTTCAGTTGATTCAGAAACACATGAGAACAGCTCAGAGCATACAGAAAAGTTATGCAGACAATAGGAGGAAGGATCTATCTTTCGAGGTAGGTGATCATGTTTTTCTCAACGTTTCACCATGGAAAAGTGTGATGCGATTTGGTAAGAAAGGAAAGCTGAGTCCAAGGTTCATTGGACCATATGAAATTATGGAGAGAGTTGGATCAGTTGGTTACCGAGTGGATTTACCTCTGAGTTTATCTCAGGTACACGATGTTTGTTCATGTTTCGATGTTGGGAAAGTATATTCCAGATCCATCTCATGTTTTTGAGCCCAGAGGTAGTTCAGTTGGAAGAGAATCTCTCTTATGAAGAACAACCGGTCCAGATTCTTGATCGAAGAGAGCAAGTGTTGCGAAATAAGGTAATTCACCAGGTAAAGGCTTTGTGGAAAAACTATATGGTTGAAGAGGCAACGTGGGAATCTGAAAATTCTATGAGGGATAAATACTCCCACTTATTTTGATAAGTGAATAAAATTACGAGGACGCAATTCCAAAAATGGGGGAAGGATGTAACATCCCACGTAAATAAAGAATAAAAAATTTTCATATTTATTAATATTTACGAATTAAATATTAATTTTACTTCAAAGGGGTTGCTATGTTCGATAGCGTACCCTATATGCAACAAAGAGTTTCTTTGAAATCTTACGTTGCACACTAGTAATAAAATAATATTATATTAAATGGTAGTTAACATGTAGCCATTGTATTGGCGGGAATGAATAGAAATAACTAAAATATGATTCTATATGTTTTTTAAATGTTTTTACATTTATCCAATAAAGGATAAAGGATTAAAATACGAAAAGAATTCAATTTTAGGCATAGATACTCTAATTTTCACTAAAGGTCCACTTATCGCCTTTTGATGGCGAACCATCATTAAATATAGTTTTGGTCACTCTTATAAATTAATTTGGACCAAATAAAATTCTTCTTTATTATCGGGACATCAAAATTTACTTTGTGTAATTTTTTGGTATTTTTGTGATAAAGTTCATTTTTTAATGAAAAGTGAAAAATGTTGTATTTTAATTCAAAAACTCTATTTTAATATAATTTATTTATATAATTAGATTATATTTTGAATTGGTTTTAAAGTGAAATTATAATATATTTTTACCATTTAATCCAATAGTGGTCATTGGAATTAATTTCACTTTGAAATTGGACTTAAACTAGTGTCAATCTTTTGATATATATTATTTCATAAAAACACGGTATTTGTTCTGACAGTGGGAATTAATTATTAAATTAATTAATGCAAATTATATGATTTTAATTTTGTAAAATAGACATCATTTTTGAATTAGGAATATAAAATATATCTTAGGGTGAAGTTTTGGTATTTTTCTGAAAAACTTCAATTTTTAATGAATAGTGAAACCACTAAGTGGTACTTAAAAAACTGATTTTTCGTTTAAATGAAATTTTACCAACTCTGTGTTTTGAATTTCAAAAATCCGACATACATGGTTTTCATTAAGAAGTAAAATGTGGTTCAATGGGATTAAAATAATTTTTTGTTGAATAGTAATTTTTAAGTTTTTAATCACGATTAGAGGTAATTAGTGTAATTTAAGGTAAAAATAATGTTTTAATAATATGAAATGACCTTGACACATGTTATACCCTTATTGGATGTGTCATGACCGACCAGTAAAATCCATGGGTCAACTTGGGGACCCCATGGAGCCACTTTGGTAGGAAAATGACATTAATAACTTTTTATTTAAAGTTAAAATTAAAAATGTCACAAACATGTGTTGTTTTACTAAAAAAAATTTACATGGGGTTATACAAGTCATATTTTTGACTATAAATATTCATTAGAAATATAAAAATATTTCCTACATCATGATATTTTTTTTATAATTTTTATACTTTAAATAAATTAAATTATTTATGACACCATGATGATGTAGTGATTACCTCATTATTTAACGATTTAAATAAAATGAAAACATAATGTAAAATATAAGACCTACACTTGTAAAAAACCTATTGTATGGGTGTATTTAGAACTCTTATAACCTTATCCTATATATATATAATTTTGGGAGCTTTAAAATCCGAAAAGCATTTTATAATAAAGTAACCTTTTATAACTTTCCAAGAGTGCCCCTCCTATCCTCTTATAAAAGTCCCCCACCTCTACCACCTTACCCACACCTCTCAAGACTTTTTCTCGGCCAAACCCTAACCATTTTGTCTCTACACATCCCTATCTTACTCCTAGAAGCCTCACTTTGGCCAGAAGTCTTTCCAAGGAAGCCTTTGAGCTCAAATCAAAAAGAGTTACCCGATTTAAAGGTAGTGTCTTCACTTGTGTTCTTTTGTTTTATTTTGCTTTTAAAACCCCCTAAACTCTTTTTATTCCTTTATTTTGTAACAAAACCAGTATCTTTAATATACTAGGATGTTTTTAGGGTAAGTATTAGAGCTAAACTTACACACAACTTCATCTAATGGTTAAAGAGAATACTGTTTCCGTGGATGGCGAATTTCTCCCTCATGAAACGATGACTGTTCAATATTATTATAACACCTTCAAAGGTTGCCATTAAGATGACACTATATTTATATATGATATATAATATGTTTATGTTTTACTTAAGCTTCTGTATTTTTCATTTATGGCATACCTTTATGGCCTCCATTATGGGTATACACGATATCTTTATTTTAGGAAGTGCGGACTACCACCCCCTCAAAGTGATTTGATTCGTTAATGCCATACGTGAGACATATAAAGGATATATTTAATGATATTATATATTAAATTATACTGGAATTATAATATACCTTTATGTAATTATGATTTCATTCCATAAAATATAAAATAGAAATGAAAGTATCGTTCATGCATACGTACGGCTTACCGTCTCCATGAACGGTGCATTTCATTTCTTACCTCTAAATGTTATGTAATATTATAAATTCTTGTATATACTGAATATATATGATATATATGATATCTAAATCATGCATATAATTCTGGATATAATGGATATATGACCCCATGAACAATTTGTAATTATAAAGAATTTATTTTTGACTCAAGTACCAATGATTGATAAAATGACCATTATTAACATAAATAATCACATAGTGTTCATAACATGGTAATAAGTGATATAAAATGAATAATGAACATGAAAAAGGTTCTTAAGCAAGTAGAAATTAACTCAACTTTATTATTCAGGATATTAATGAACGATCGAGTCAAGTCGGACATGAGGTATGCGACTCCATCTCAATCTCCTTTCATTGAAGAATATTTTGTTTTATACACAACTTTCCTTTATACGGTGTATAAAACCATTTTACTTTTATGATTATTCCAAAGGAATATTTTTTTTATATAAAGCATTTTACTAAATGAAAAAAGGAATGTTTTTTTTTCATACGTATGCGGCGACAACGGCTTCTCCGCTGCCGTGAGCATTATTTGAGTTTTAGCTTCCTCTACAAGCCATATCCTAACTATTTTTTAAAATGAAAACAAAATACCATGTATAAATTTTCTTTTATTTTGGTATTGAAAATGGTTTTCATAATGTTTTTATTATATCAATGTGTTGTATTGATATCTTGTGATTGAAATGTTGAAATGTTTTGTTTCCTTTATGCATGTTTTACATTATACGATTATGTTATGGTTCTTGGGAATTGTTATGAAGATGGGTGGTTCTGTGATAAACTAAGGGCGGGTGAGCCCGATATAGCTCTCCAATGCATTGGGTAACACGAAGGATTTAAACGTTAAGGTTTCTCCAAAGAGATTTAGAGAATATTCTATGATGGGTATTCCAAACGTAACCATGAGGGTTACTCCCTACGTAAGAATGTTATGAATGCCTTAAGTTACCATTATGTCTTATGATTTCTATGATTTATTCATGATTTGATGAGGTATGTGATAATGTTTTATGAGTAATGTATGATTCCATGCATGGAATAATGTTTTCATTTCGTACTTTTATACCCCTTACTGAGCTTTTTATGCTCATCCCATGGTTTTGAAATGTTTTTCATAGGTCAAGGGAAAGGTACATGATATGATGATAGTGTTAAGGAAGTGTCAAGAAAGAATCCATGTTTTATTTTAAATATGATTCTATTGATCGGAAAAATGAGTACTATATTTTATGTAACCAATTTGTTTAAATGTGGAACGTAATTCTTGTTTATGATCTAATTCTCTAAAACTCTAAACCTGAAAAGATCCTCAACGTGTATTCTTGAAGTAACTCAATATTAAGTAATGTTTAAGGATGGGGTCTTATAGATAAACTAGTTTTGTTTTGGAAATTCCAAATATAATAACAAATTTCAATTCATGTTTGATTCAATTATTTTTTTTATTATCTCTATAAATAAGGCTAATTTCACTTTTTTAATGATTTTATTATAGGTGGGATTATTTGGAGATCCTATAATAAAATTCAAGCATAGAGGGCCAAAAAACGCAAGAGCAAAAGCACCCATTTGGACTCAAACACACATGAATGATAATCCAATCCTACAATTTGGATGCAATTTTAGGGAGTCGTAAAAAATTCAATTTGATACCACTCTTATAAAGACCCCTAATCCCAATTAGTTTATAATGGGGTACAAACAAACTAATATTTATAAAATATGATCAAAGTCAAAAGTTTGGTATGGTAATTTGAAAATATCTCACAATCAATATATCCAATAACTATCAATGTTTCGGTGTATATAGCTATGAGGTGAGGAAACAATGTTTTAGTTTTTTCAAAAACAAGATAACTCTGTCTGGACTCCCAAAACCATGCTCTAAGAAGTATTTACAAACGTGGGTTCCCAAAAACACATTAAACTTTTCCTATAAAACGGAATTTTGGGAACCCCATTTGTAATCTCAACTAAAGGGGAAAATATCTTAAATTTTAGAGACACAAAGGATTCCTCTCTTCATCCTAGAATTTATTTAGGCCCATATATACAAAAGGAGATCAAGGATGAAGATGATGTTCCTCCAGATCCTCCTCCTCCTTTCGACGACAAGATAAACGATGGATGGTCATTTCTAGGGAGCTAAAAATACATGGAGAGGATGTTCCATAAAATTTTATTCTAGAGGTTTTGAGTAATTTGTGTCTGAAATATTTCAATTATGTTTTATCTTAACATGGTTTTCCTAAGAATTCATTGGTTAGGTTTAATTAGGTGAACCATTTTTCATTTCATTAATAATAGGGTTAACATTTATGTGGTAATGTTGGGTTTTTCTTATTGGACAAGACCGGTATCATCTTTATCTCATGCATACATAAGATATCAGTATGATTTGGAAGAACTCAATCTATGCTTGAGTTCAAGACCAAAACAACATGATTTTTGGGTTGAGGGTTGGTTCATTATGCATCATTTTTTGAGGCAATAGGGGAATCATGATTTTGACAACCCTCATCCAAAGGATTCCATAAAACCATGTGTATTTTTTATAAAATTTAACTAAACAAGATGTGTAGTGAACTGGAAATGAACTCCTCTTATAATTATAAAAGAACCACTTTATTTATCAACTATTAAAATTTTTAATTTAGTATTTTATTTTTAAAACCATTTTCAAAACTACCCACCCCTCACCATCTTTTAACCATGTTTTTTAAAAATATGAGCTTTAAACCTCCAAAACACCTTGAGATATGACTTATAGTCCACCTTACACTATAAATAATCTTTAAAAACTCCATAAATTTGACGTGCCACAACAACTTGGTCATGAATAAAAAAACAATAACAGACAGTATGCAACCAATATTTTCAATTTATTGTGTGCTAAACAAGGAACAACAACACCCGGCCCTCATAATTTTTGTGAATATCAATGATCACAACCATCATACCCATTGAATAGCTAAGGTTATGGATTTCGATATAAGAACTCTCATAGAGAAACTACATAGTGGGAATGTTGTAACAAGGATTGGATTATATATATAAGAAACATATTAGGAAAATACATAATATTTCTAGACCCATTTATATTGGAAAAAAATATAAGAAATTTTTTACCTAGCTAGAACCATGTATATAGTCAAAATGTTTTAGAAAGGTGTATTATAGGAAGACTAACATATATATATATATATATAACAATTCTAAGAAAGGTGTAACATAACCAGTTCCACATATATAAGAAATTTATTTAAGAAAGTTATAACATATCTATTCTCACATATATGAGCATCTGGGAGTTAAATAAAAATATATCGAGAAATCCGTAACTATAGAAGAATGAGTACATAGAAAATGTAAAGTAACAACCCAATACCCTAGATCTCTAAAAAATAGTCTCCAAAATGGTGTCTCCCCATTGGCATGTAGTATCAATATAGTATAAATGAAAAAAACAATGAATTATAGAACTAGAAAAATTTATATATCACAACTAGCAAAGAACCCCAATATTGATACTTTATCAAAGACAATATGCAAGAAATCCATGTCCCACTCATCTCACTATACTTATATCTAACATGTCCCATAAAAATACCCAAGTTATACCCTCTATATAGCCTCAACAAATCTATCTTATCCATCTATTAAAACATTTCCATTTTGTGTTTAAAACTCCTATAAACCTATTATTGACCTCCAATCATGATCTATGAATATATAATAACCAAAAAATATTGTTCACTTCCATTAAAAAATTTGTAATTTAATCAATAGTACCAACCAGGCCACATATGGGTTCCCACTAAAGGCCCATGCCTTGACATTCCCTAAATTAAAATTTCAAAATTTGTTTTGATCCCAATGTATCCCATGTTTCCTCCATCATTCTCTTTATGTTTCATACAGAAAAATTATAATGAATACTCCCTAAAATTAACTAAACTATACCACACCACATTAAGTATTCTCAAATACTATAAGGATAAACACATTATACATAACCATATTAAAAACCCTATATTAGCCATATAAGAAACATCACTAACCATAATTTATATACCATAATACTTTCAAACTACCCTTCCTAATGTGTTTATGAGCCATAAAACCTAATTACTATTTACCCAAATAAATCAAAAGGCTAACTTATAGCCAAAATAAATACCCGATACATACCCTCTAAGGAACCATTTATTCAACCCATTGAGGATAATAAGTATAACTAGATACAAAACACCTTGGTGATGTGGTATTCAATGGTTCTAAAATAACCAAAATTAAATTATAACACTATATAAAAATATAAGAGGATCTACCCATATTAAATCACAATTTAGAACCCATCTAACACCTATTTTAGTTTTCTTGAACGTGGATTCCCATATATATAAGAAAATAGCACATAAATACATTTCACATACTTCATGATATTAATGGAACCAATTATATAATTATTAGATTCACCCCTACTTAATCCTTATTAATTAAACCTTATTATAAGACCCAATAAATCCTCACAAAGATCCCAAAATCCTATCTCATGCCACAAAACACTATTAATTCATTATCAATAATTATAATTTTACTTCTAATTTAAAAAAAAGATGAAAAATTATTTAAAATGTTCCAAGAATCATAGATACACTAAAACCTTTCCCAATGGAACATGGAAGGTATATAGTGTGCCTTTTATAGTTATACAAGTAAAATATCCATGAATCAAATCCTAATCAATCAATAATTCGATCAAAATGATAAAACCCTATAAAATCTTAAATGATTATTTTCTACCACTAAAACTATAAGAAAAAGGGTATATTATTAGTCTTGGCATACATTTTTCCATATGACTAATAAATCCAATCATTTGGGATGGATTTCATCATGCTATAGTGGATCCATCTTCATATACCAAACCAATAGCATGCTATATTAGATGAAAAGAATAATGGGAAAAATAAAGTAAAAAATAATAAGGCATGTGTTAGTTTTACATGATGAAACAAGACCAGATCACCTTGGAATCATAGGGAAAGGGATGAAAAGAAGAGTAGAATAATGGATCTCTATCTTGGTTCTGGATGACTTGAAAATAAGACCATAAAGGGGATATTTTGTTATATTTTTATAAAATTACCAATATTAACCTTTTAAAAAAACATCCATATAAGCTACTGGGTAGATAATGGTCTACCAATAACCTGGTTTAGAGCTATTGTTTAGTTGATGGATCATCTATGGTTTTTCCTCCTTGTATTGAAATTGGAAACATAGTTCTTCACCATCTTGTACCCACTAGGGTATGATTCTAAATAGAAATCGAACTACCTCCAGAAACCCCAATATATATCATTGATCACCCTTAATATTTTTCCAAAATTATCCAAATTATTCTCAAATTTAGCCTCTAATACCAAAGATTTAATTTGAATCCAAAATTAAAAATCAAGATATGTTCCATTTCCATTAGAGTGTGGTTTCTCTTTAGTTCCCTAAATCATAATATAAAGGCTCCTTAAATTTTAATAAATAAAAATGAATATGAATTATGTAATATATAATTATAGGAAAAGTATGAACATGATAAAAATACCTACACTACTCAAATATATAAAGATATTTTAAATTAAATACATCAAACACAACCACACACACACACACACACAAATATACATATATATATATACACGTACCTATGCCTACTAGCTTTATTATATATAATAGATAAAGAAATAAAATCCCTTAGCTTAAGAAATCAATTCACCATGAGACATAGATAACGCAAATCTTGTATAACCTACTCAAACATACTAAATTCAATGAGTATAGACTGATGAAACAGATGAAAAAAACACACGTAATTCACCTGAATGGATGATCACAACAAATTCCCCTCATCTAAATAGATAAGTGCATAACATGTAAATTATATAGGTTTTATCTTAAAATTTGTATTTATATCTCAATAGAGGACCCATATTATAACGACCCATACTTTACATACATTGTTATTAATTCTGAATTGAAGCACACTTATTACATAATATAACAAAACAAGGAAAGGACTGTATAGGTATAGTGTCTTTAGAAACTGGGAAACATAAACAACTGGTTCATAAAGAATCTACTTTGCCTCCCATTTATTTCATCATATCTAGAGTCCCTTTATGGAATATCCTACTTAATAACCTTCTTCCTGACCTGGGGAAATAAAACATACAAAAGGGTGAGCTCAAATGCTCAGTAAGTGTAAACAAAAGAAATATCAATCACATCATATACATAAGAACATAAATTTTGGAAATCCTAACCTGAAAAAGAAATCATAATTTCATAACATGAGATAAATCATATGTAGTGAGATGTAATCCCAATAATCATAACTTAAAGCATGAAACTTTGTGGAATACACACATAATCATTGAAAATCATTTCTTATTAGTCAAGAATCATTGCCAAGACTATCTTAGTGGACAAAGTCCATTTATGAACCGAGTTCACTCTTCATTTCAGTCCTGTTTCACTGAACCGGTATAACCTGCCATTCCATCCATGTCTATCTCATGAGATATAAAATCTTTACCCAATGCATTGGAGGGAGATATAGGTCCCACCCATCTCATAATGATACCATTCTTATGTGTGCCACAAAATCATAAACCATACATCATACCATAACCCATGAAATAAAAATGGGAATCTTAAACATCATGACATCATAAAACAATTCATATAAGATAAAGGAATTCATAAAATTAATTCCATCACAACATAATCAAATCAATTTCCTAATAGGGATAGAAACAGAACCCTTTATTATCTTACATGGAAAATAATTTTGATAAAACACATGAACTCCATTCTTGAGGAAAATATCCTTTCTACTTCAAAAACACTTTTCCTTTCTTAACATGTCATAAAATTCTAAACTAAACGAAGTTGATTAAAAATAAACTTGAAATTTTTTAAAGGAAGCTTCTTGGAAATAATGTTTTAAAAATCCGTTCATGACGTATAAGTTAAAAAAACATTCTTCTTGTACTTTTGTCGGAAGAGTCAAAAAGTACCTCGTACGAAAAATGACAAAAGATTCCTTTCATATACTTTACTAAAAACTCACCGAAGGGTAAAATTGGATTTAAAAAATTTTTGGTGGATTTAAAAAGTATTAAATATTGAGGGAACCTGGATGTGGATGATAAAATACACCCCGATAAATACCAAAGTATAAACAATCTCGGATAAAAATGAGATTGTGATATTTTCCCTTACCTTAGGTCCGATATGCTTTGTACGTGTCCAAACCTCCTGTATAATGATTTAAATAATGTTATTGACTTATTACAGAATCATACTCATTGTTATGATATCACATATGGTCATATTCTTAACTTCTTATTAGTAATATTTCATTACAACTTGTTATTCGGGTGTTTTTTACTTTTTGTTCTTATGCGTGTTTTTTCGAATAAATTCTTATTCTTCTATTTGGGTTATAGATAACTCATTTACATAATGTTATTAGTGTAATATATATATCATATTAATTCATTCAATTCATTTATATAATCATTATGCAATGAAGATCATGTAGAATGGGTCGCATCACATCGTGGAGACGGTATTCTGTACGTACGCACGAGCGATGATATCGTTCCCATGATCATGGAATTGTATTGGAGTGTATGTATAATATTTCAGAATCAATATCACTTTACAATAGTAATATATAGTCATTATTTACACCATTATACCCATCCAAGTAAGGTGGTGGTGGAAAATAGATTACACCCCGGCGTGGAGACGGTATTCCGTACGTACGCACGCGCGATGATTTCATTTTCCGTTGGATGGATAGATGGTGAAATAGGGTTGTTTCATACTTATAATAATATATCAGTATATGAGTGTTATTGATGTTATTAATTCATAATGAAACAACTAAAGAAGAATAAGTGGAAGAAGAAATAAAGATGAAAGAATCGGTAATGGACATTACCTCTTCTTTGAAGTGCTTCTTTGAGACCTCCTTTTAGGGCACTAAAACTGGTCTTTGAAGAAGAAAAGGACCTCTAGGATTTCTCTAGGGAAGTATAGAGGA
This sequence comes from Viscum album, assembly GCA_963277665.1. NCBI lineage: Eukaryota > Viridiplantae > Streptophyta > Magnoliopsida > Santalales > Viscaceae > Viscum > Viscum album. The sequence continues at coordinate 747,693,885 of OY728152.1, forward strand.
TAAATTGGCAGGGTTTGGATGAGATTGAAGGCTCAAAGTGGTGTGAGGAAGAGGGGGAGGAGGTGCCCTTTTATAAGGGAGGAGAGGGGATCCTTTGGAAAAACTAAATATATTATTTTATTATAAATTCTATTTCGTTTTTAAATAGCTCCAAATTGATTTATTTCTAGAATAAGGTGGGTATGGGTCGAAATACTTTCATACAATAGAATTTAGACATGTTTAGGTTCCTATTTTAACCTTATCATTTAGATTTAACATTAAGTTAAATAATTTTACTTTTACCGTGTCTTCTTGTGTTTTATACTATAAGGTTAATAAACTTACTATAAGCAGCCAAACGAACCCCAAGTTGTTTATTATTAATATATATAACCTTATATAAGTCATTTTCCTGAACATTATATTTTTAGGAATAAAATAACAATTAATAATATAATATTTGTTTTAAAAACTATTTTATGTCAATTTTGACACTATTTAGTAATAGATTTTTTTGAAAATCATAACAGAATTATTAGTGCGAAAAAAGTTACTTAAATCAATTATAACATGTCATATTAACCTATAAAATTAGTGTAATTCATAAAAAGTCTCAAATTACATTTATTTTTGTATTTATAACATCAATTATGTCAATATTTCATTAATAAGATAATTACTGCATCATCTTTGTGTCATAAATAAATTAAATTATTTAATATCTAAAAATTAAAAATAAAATACCATTATGTAGGAAATCTTTTTATATTTCTAATGAATATTTATAGTCGAATTTATCTTATTTATAACCTTATATTAAAAATTATTTACTTATTAAACTTTGATTTTAACTATTTTAACCCTTCTTTAAATAAATTAATAATAAATATCCTAATCTAATCCAAGTGGGCCTAAATGGTCATATTTTATTTCTAAGTTTGTTTTTGGTCGAATTATACTTATCCAATAGAATTAGGACATGTGTTAGGGTAATAATAATGTCATTTTTACCCTTAATTATCCTATTTACTTTTAACCGTGGTAAATAAAAGTAAAAAGTTACTATTCACCAAAAATTATTTTCATCTCATTGAACCACATTTTACTTACTGACATCAACCGTGTCTCTAGTATTTTTGAAATTCCACTCACAGAAGCAGTAAAATTATGTTTTATGAAAAATTCATTTTTTAACTACCACTTAGTGGTTTCACTATTCATCAAAAATTGAAAGTTTTCAGAAAAATACCAAAATTTCACCCTAGGATAATTTCGATATTCCGAATCCAAAAAATGAAGTCCATTTTGAAAAATAAAATTTATAAAATTTCATAAAGTGGTTATTACTATTCATAATGGCTAGTTTTAATAATATTTTAATAGTATATCGTTGTTTAGTGAAACTCAGTATTGCGTACGGCACAAGCTATCGAGGAAGGTCGCGATTGCGTGTAAAGAAAGCCAAGAAAGTGATGTGTGTAGTGAAAGATTATTTTGATGATAAAAACAAAATATTTCTCATAAAAGTCTCGGGTGTTACATTCTACCCCCCTTAAAATGAATTTCGCCCTCGAAATTCGTCACTTTGTAACAAACAGATGAGGATACCTCTCCCTCATCATATCCTCAAGCTCCCATGTAGCTTCTTCTAATTGGTGTTTCCTCCATAAAACTTTCACCAAGCGAGTGGTCTTGTTTCGTAAAACTTTTTCTCTACGATCCAGAATCTCTATCGGCTATTCTTCATAAGAAAGATCTTGCTCCAGCGGTACAACTTCTGAGCTGAGTACATATGAAGGATCATGTATGTGCTTTCTTAGGAGAGATACATGGAACACATCGTGAAATTAAGAGAGATTCGGTGGAAGTGCCAATTGGTAAGCTACCTTCCCAAAACGATCCAGTATTTCGAAAGGACTGATATATCTAGGGCTTAACTTCCCCTTCTTTCCAAATCTCATGACCCTCTTCCAGGGAGATATTCGTAAGAACACTTTATCACCCACTTCAAACTCTAGGTCATTTTTTCGGTTGTCGGCATAACTTTTCTGTCGACTCTGAGCTGCTCTTATGTGTTGTTGAATAGATCGGACATTTTCTTCCATTTCATTAACGAGATCAGGTCCTAATAGCTTTCTTTCCCCAACTTCATCCCAGCTAGTTGGAGTCCTGCATTTCTTTCCATAGAGAGCTTCATAAGGAGCCATCTGAATACTGGAGTGAAAGCTATTATTATAAGAAAATTCCACCAAAGGTAGGTGTTGATCCCAACCACCTTTGAAATCCATAGAGCAAGCTCTCAACATATCTTCTAGAGTTTGAATTGTTCTCTCAGACTGACCGTCTGTCTGAGGATGATAAGCAGTGCTGAAACTCAACTATGTATCCAGAGTATGCTGAGGACTTCTCCAAAACTTTTAGGTAAACCTCGGATCCCAATCAGATATAATAGAAAGTGGTACTCCATGCAATCTTACCACTTCCTTCACATATATCCTGGCAAGCTGATCCAGAGAGAAATCCTCTCAAATAGTGATGAAGTGTGCAGACTTTGTAAGACGATCAACTATGACCCAAATAGAATTATTGCCTTTGGATGTTTTAGGAAGTCCGGTGACAAAGTCCACAGTGATGTTTTCCCATTTCCATTCGGGTATGGGTAATGGTTGTAACATCCCCTTAGACTTCTGTCTCTCAGCTTTAACTTGCTGACAAACCAAGCATTGAGAGACATATTCAGCAACATCTCTTTTCATGCCATCCCACCAGAAGTACTCTTTCAGGTCCCTATACATCTTCGTGCTTCTAGGATGAATAGAGAATGAAGAACTATGAGCCTCATCCAGCAGCTCCGTCTTTAATTCGGGGATGGGAGGAACACAAACCCGATTCCTGAACTTTATTATCCCATCACAATCAAGGTTGAATTCAGGAACATTTCTCACCTTCTTTTGTAACTCGACATCTTCTTTCTGTGCCTATTTAATCATCACATGTATAGATGGTTGAACATTCATTTGAGAACGATACAATTTTCCCCTTTCATTATAATTCCAAGATCCATCCTTTGTAAATCCATAAATATTGGATCTTTTGTGATCCTCATCATGGATAAACTGGCATGGTCTTGTCGACTTAATGCATCTTCCAACATGTTTGCTTTCCCAGGGTGGTAATGGATTGAGCAGTCATAATTTTTAATCAGCTCCAACCATCTTCTTTGGTGCATATTCAGCTCCTTTTGTGTGAAAATATACTTTAAACTTTTATGATCAGTATAAATGTCACACCTTTCTCCATAAAGATAATGCCTCCAAATATTTAATGCAAAGATTACCGCAGCTAACTCCAAATCATGAGTTGGGTAATTTTGCTCATGTATTTTCAACTGTCGTGAGGCACAAGCTATCACCATATCATTTTTCATGAGAACACATCCCAGTCCCTTCTTGGATGCATCACTGTAGATCACAAACATTTTTCCACTACAAGGCAGTGTGAGCACAGGTGCACTGGATAACCTTCTTTTCAACTCCTTGAAATTCTCTTCACATTCCTCCATCCAAACAAACTTAACTCCTTTCCGAGTCAACTTAGTGAGTGGATTAGATAATCGTGAAAAATATTTCACAAAACGTCGATAATATCCAGCCAAACCAAGAAAACTTCAGATCTTAGTTACTGTTGTTGGTCTCGACTATCTTTCCATAACCTCGGTTTTTGCTGGATCCACAGATATCCCCTCTTTTGAGATTATGTGACACAAAAATGAAACTCTTTGAAGCCAAAATTCACACTTGGTAAATTTGGCATAAAGCTTCTCCTTTCTCAGGGTCATCAATATAATTCTCAATTATTCTTCATGTTCTTCCTTGCTCTTTGAATATACAAGAATATCGTCTATAAAGACTACCAAAAACTGATCAAGATAGTCTCTAAAGAATCTATTCATCAGATCCATGAAGATAGCAGGGGAATTAGTAAGACCAAATGGAATCACTATAAATTCATAGTGTCCATACCTTGTACGGAAAGCCGTATTTGGTATATCCTCCCTTTTGACCCTTAATTGATGATACCCTGAACGAAGATCAATCTTGGAAAAGTATTGAGCTCCGCGTAGTTGGTCAAATATGTCATCAATGCATGGGAGAGGATATTTGTTCTTGATAGTGATCTTGTTAAGTTCTCGATAATCAATGCAGAGTCTCATTGATAAATCTTTCTTCTTAACAAACAGAACAAGTGCTACCCAAGGTGACACATTAGGGCGTATGAACCCCTTGTCAAGATTCTCTTGGAGTTGCTTCTTCAATTCCTGTAATTCAATTTGGGCCATTCTATAATGTGTCTTTGAAATAGACAAAGCACTCGGTATGAGTTCTATTGAAAACTCAACTTCACGATTTGGTGGAAGACCCGGTAATTCCTCCGGAAAGACATCATCAAACTCCCGTACAATGGGCAAATTATTAATCGTGAGTTTCTCACCAACCATTTTAGTTAAATAACATTCATATAGTGGAATCAATACCCATAAAATGGAAGAAATTTCCACTGGAAGGTTATGTTCATCCTTGCATCGATAGATGATCATAGATTGATCTGGAATATGAAATGTGACTTCCCTTCTTTGGAAATTGATATGAGCTCCATGTAGAGAAAGCCAATCCATGCCAAGAATCACATCAAATTACACTATAGGAAGGATCAGAAGATTTGCAGGAATCACTTTCCCACGAACTTCGATCGGAGAAGAATTATAAACTTTTGATGAGACTGTTGTGCCATTAGGGGTTGTCACAGCTAACTCAACATCTAATTGTTGAGGTAATACGGTGATATCCTTAGAAAATTCTTCAGAAATAAAATAGTGGGTGGATCTAGAATCAAATAAAACATTTTCTACTTTAGAGTGGATGGTAAGTGTACCTTTCACCACATCGTTATCGTACTCCACATCACTGATAGAAATTGCATGTGACATTCCTTTGTCTTTATCATTAATTGTTTTTTGACGTCGACCATCACCATCAACCCTTGGATTTGGGAATTGATTGGTATAATGCCCCATCTCCTTGCACTTGAAACATTGAAGTGTATTAGGTTCATTCTGCATATCCCTTCCTTTGTTTGCATCATTAGACATCTTCTTCCCATCATTACGACATTCAAATGCCCTATGACCTTCTTTTCCACATTTGAAACACTTACGTGTCCCTTTAAGACAATTCTCTCCATGTTTCTTTCCACAATTTGAGAATAAGGGAAAGTTCATCTTCTTTTCAGTGTGCTCTTTAGATTTTCCTTTGAACTCCATTTTCCTCTTCTTATCAAACCCATATGACTGATGGGTTACTCCAATCTCCATCTCGACTTTGAGAACACATCAAACGATTTCCTCGTAGCTATTGAAGAAACTTATGGCTAACGCCCTTCTAAGACTTGGTTTTAAGCCACTAAAGAATCAATCGATCTTACTCTCAGGTTGGATAATAATACCAAAAGTGTACCTTGCAAGTCTTGTAAAATTTGGTTCATAGGTACCAACCGATTCATCATCATTTTTCTTTAGTTCAAGAAACTCCTTCTCCATTTTTTTCGGAGAATACGAGGGAAGTACTTATTGAAAAATAAGTTCTTGAACTTGTCCCATTCCATGGACTCAATTTCATCCCTTTGCCTCGTATTCTTAATAAGATTCCACCATTGATCAACATCTCCTTCCAAACGATACACTACTAAGATGACTTTATCATGTTCAGAACATTGAAGAACTGAAAATATCTTTTCAGTAGTACTAATCCATTGTTCAGCAACTAATGGATCAGTAGACCCACTGAATGAAGGTGGACGTTTCCTCATGAAGGATTCAATAGAATGTTGCTCCTTCCTTTGCTCGTTTGGAAGTCCTGCATGATTCATATCTTGAGAAAGTTGTGTGAGCATGGCTATAAGATTTTTCATTCTAGCTCCCATAATGTTTGGTTGCTCAGGGGGACAATCATTGCATTGCCCGTCGCATTCCGCATTAACACGGTTCCTTCGGGTTCCAGCCATTGACTAAAACCAAGAAGAATAGTGTGAGCAACACTAATTATAATAGGAAAACCACATAATCAAGAATAAAATTTCACACTTAAGGTCTTATCCTAGGTTATTCATGGCCATTTCTAAAACACTAAGATTGTGTTCTATGCTTAGACTTATCCTTAGGGTTCTTACTAAGGCTCTCACATCCTAGTTTCAAAAGGTTGACTATACCTTTCCTCTGATACCAACTATAACGACCCGTACTTTACATACATCGTTATTACTTCAGAATTGAAGCACACTTATTACAACATATAACAAAACCAGGAAAGGACTGTATAGGTATAGTGTCTTTAGAAACTGGGAAACATAAACAACTGGTTCATAAAGCATATACTTTTCCTCCCATTTATTTCATCATATCTAGAGTCCCTTTATGTCATATCCTACTTAATAACCTTCTTCCTGACCTGGGGAAATAAAAAATACAAAAGGGTGATCTCAAATGCTCAGTAAGGGTAAACAAAAGAAATATCAATCACATCATATACATAAGAACATAACTTTTGGAAATCTTAACCTGCAAAAGAAATCATAATTTCATAACATGGGATAAATCATATATAGTGAGATGTAATCCCAATAATCATAACATAAAGCATGAAACTTTTTGGAATACACACATAATCATTGAGAATCATTTCTTATTAGTCAAGACTCATTGCCAAGACTATCCTAGTGGACAAAGTCCATTTCTGAACCGAGTTCACTCCTCGTTTTAGTCCGGTTTCACTGAACCGGTATAACCTGACGTTCCAGCCATGTCCATCTCATGATATATAAAATCTTTACCCAATTCATTAGAGGGAGATATAGGTCCCACTCATCTCATAATGATACCACTCTTATGTGTTCCACAAAATCATAAACCATACATCATACCATAACCCATGAAATAAAAATGGGAATATTAAACATCGTGACATCATAAAACAATTCATATAAGATAAAGGAATTCATAAAATTAATTCCATCACAACATAATCATATCAATGTAAAAATAGGGATAGAAACATAACCCTTTATTATCTTAGATGGAAAATAATTTTGATAAAACACTTGAACTCCATTCTTGAAGAAAATATACTTTCTACTTCAAAAACACTTTTCCTTTCTTAACATGTCATAAAATTATAAACTAAAAGAAGTTTATTAAAAATAAACTTGAAAACTTTTAAAGGAAGCTTCTTGGAAATAATTTTTTAAAAATCTGTTCATGTTGTATAAGTTAAAAAAACATTCTTCTTGTACTTTTGTCAGAAGAGTCAAAAAGTACCTCGTACGAAAAATGACAAAATATTCCTTTCAAATCCTTTACTAAAAACTCACCTAAGGGTAAAATTGGATTTAAATAATTTTAGGTGGATGTAAACAGTATTACATATTTAGGGAACATGGACGTGGATGATAAAATACACCCCAGTAAATACCAAAGTATAAACAATCTCGGATAAAAATTAGATTGTGATATTTTACCTTACCTTAGGTCCGATATGCTTTGTACGTGTCTGAACCTCTTGTATAATGATTTAAATAATGTTATTGACTTATTCCAGAATCATAATCATTGTTATGATATCACATATGGTCATATTCTTAACTTCTTATTTGTAATATTTCATTACAACTTGTTATTCGGGTGTTTATTACTTTTTGTTCTTATGCGTGTTTTGTCGAATAAATTCTTATTCTTATCTTTAGGTTATAGATACCTCATTTCCAGAATGTTATTAGTGTAATATATATCATATTCATTCATTCAATTCATTTATATAATCGTTATTCAATGAAGATCATGTAGAACGAGTCGCATCACATCGTGGAGACGGTATTCCGTACGTACGCACAAGCGATGATATCATTCCCATGATCATGGAATTGTATTGGAGTGTATGTATACTATTTTATAATCAATATCACTTTAAAATATTCATATATAGTCATTATTTACACCATTATACCCATCCAAGTAAGGTTGTGGTGGAAAATAGATTACACCACGGCGTGGAGACGGTATTCCGTACGTACGCACGCGCGGTGATTTCGTTTTCCGTAGGATGGATAGATGGTGAAATTGGGTTGTTTCATACTTATAATAACATATCAGTATATGAGTGACACTGATGTTATTACTTCATAATGAAACAACTAAAGAAGAATAAGTGGAAGAAGAAATAAAGATGAAAGAATCGGTAACAGACATTACCTCTTCTTTGAAGTGCTTCTTTGAGACATCCTTTTAAGGCACTAACATTGGTCTTTAAAGAAGACCAGGAATTCTAGGATGTCTTTAGGGAAGTGGAGAGGATAAATTGGCAGGGGTTGGCCGAGCATGAAGGCTCAAAGTGGTGTGAGGAAGAGGGGGAGGAGGTTCCCTTTTATAAGGGAGGAGAGGGGCTCCTTTGGAAAAACTAAAAATATTATTTTATTATAAAGTCATGTTCGGTTTTAAACAGCTCCAAATTGATTTATTTCGAAGCTAATATGGGGATGGGTCGCAATAATCTCATCAAATATAATTTAGACAAGTTTAGGTTCCTATTTTATCCTTATCATTTAGATTTAACATTAAGTTAAATAATTTTACTTTTACCGTGTCTTCTTGTGTTAATATACTATAAGGTTAATAAACTTACTATAAGCAGCCAAACGAACCCCAAGTTGTTTATTATTAATATATATAATCTTATGTAAGTCTTTTGGACGAACCATAGATTTTTAGGAATAAAATAATAATTAATAATATAATATTTGTTTTAAAAACTATTTTATGTCAATTTTGACACTATTTAGTAATTGATTTTTTTGAAAATCATAAAAGAATTATTAGTTCGAAATAAGTTAATTAAATCAATTATAACATGTAATATTAACCTATATAATTAGTGGAATTCATAAAAAGTCTCAAATTACATTTATTTTGGTGTTTATAACATAAATTATGTCAATATTTCATTAATAAGATAATTACTACATCATCTTTGTGTCATAAATAAATTAAATTATTTAATGCCTAAAAATTACAAATAAAATACCATTATTTAGGAAGTCTTTTTAGATTTCTAATTAATATTTATAGTCGAATTTATCTTATTTATAAACTTATATTAAAAATTATTTACTTATTAAACTTTGATTTTAACTATTTTAACCCTTCTTTAAATAAATTATTAATAAATGTCCTAATCTAATCCAAGTGGGCCTAAATGGTCATATTTTATTTCTAAGCTTGTTTGTGGTCGAATTAAACTTATCCAATAGAATTAGGACATGTGTTAGGGTAATAATAATATCATTTTTACCCTTAATTATCCTATTTACTTTTAACCGTGGTAAATAAAAGTAAAAAGTTTCTATTCACCAAAAATTATTTTAATCTCATTGAACCACATTTTACTTACTGACATCAACCGTGTCTCTCCGATTTTTGAAATTCCACTCACAGAAGCGGTAAAATTATGTTTTTTGAAAAATTCATTTTTTTAACTACCACTTAGTGGTTTCACTATTCATCAAAAATTGAAAGTTTTCAGAAAAATACCAAAATTTCACCCTAGGATAATTTTGATATTCCGGATCCAAAAATGAAGTCCATTTTGAAAAATAAAATTTATAAAATTTCATAAAGTGGTTATTACTATTCATAACATCTAGTTTTAATAATATTTTAATAGTATATCGTTGTTTAGTGAAACTCGGTATTCGTACGACGCAAGCTATCGAGGAAGGTCGCGATTGCGTGTAAAGCAAGCCAAGAAAGTGATGTGTGTAGTGAAAGATTCCTTTGATGATAAAAACAAAATATTTCTCATAAAAGTCTCGGGTGTTACACATATTTTATAATTTTCATATATGAAGATAAATTACTTGCGGACGAAACTCAACTGATGATATGATTAACTACATACCGAACAAACTATTATTAGTTCATCCACATAGATATCATAAGAAACGTATGTTTGGGTGAAAAAAATGGTTTAATATGACTTTACAAATCTAAAGAAAAATATTAGATAATTTTGGGTGTAAGAGTTATAGAGTACCAAAATCAAGAGTTGGTGTATGACAAGATCAAGACTATGTCATTTTAATGATAAATACTGCGCGTTAACAATGATCAAGAAATATTACTCCCCATGATAAAAGATAAATTCATTCTATGATTAAATATTATAATGCATCAAGCTCATGTATTGGAATATAAACTTCATTTTCCAATAAAGAGAACATTCATCCCTACCATTTAACACACAAAAAAAATCAAAATTGGGGGAAAACTAAAGGAGATAGAAACCTCTTGTTTAGTGAAAAATATTTAAAAAAATCTAACTAAATTTTCATAGATTATTTTCAAATAAAAAACTAATGGATAATAAATGAGATGTGTGAATTGGGTTTATTTAATGGCCCTAGTCATGATTCCTTCATGAAATACCATCATATAAATCTCCTTAACTTTGACCTGGGTAATGTTAATCCTTCAAGTACGATTTAATCGTAGACTGAGTGAATGGAATCAATTCCATGTCTACATTAATATTATGTGATTTTGAGAAGCCCCCATGTTTTTATAAGTCCTTATATTTTACCAAGGTCAACTACCTTTTCAATCCCTTCTATTTCACCTAGGAGGTCTTACTGACCATAATAGCTCAAGTTTACAATAGTACCTACCTAAAGAGGGTAAATTTTCCAATCCCATTTCCTCTACTTCCCCACATCAAAAATCATTACATTATTCATATATATATATATATAGATAATGGGATTTTGTACCATATTGATAATGGGATTCCTATATCCTATAAAAGATATCCGCTATTGATTTTTTTCTTGATATCATGGGTCTCTAATGTGGGGTAAAAATTTTAAACCCTTTATAATAAAGATCCTTAATTTTAATGGAAGTATGACATGACACCTAATCTTGAATTCCATACTATATGGGAAAAAATATATCAGTATTTTAAAAAAATACTAAATATTTATTAGTCTCTTATTAATTATACATTCATTTTCAATAATTAGTGGTCATTTAAAATCACAGTAAATCAATAATAGGAAGTTTTTTTCAAACCAAAACATTATTTTTAGAGATAGTTTTTATAATTTAATTTGTTTACTTAATTTAGTAATGATTTAAACCACATCATTCATTATAGTGACGATTTAATTTTTTTTACCTAAATTAGGGGCGGTTTAAAAACCCACTAATTATTATGTGATTTATTTTCAACAGAATTTGGTATTTTTTCAGTAGATAAAGGTAATTTAAACCACCATTTATTTATTCACAGAAATAATTTTGATATTTTTTTTGTTTAAACCTCCACTAATCACTATAAAAATTCAAAAACTATAAATATTTTTATTGACTATGATTATACTCTTAATATAAAAACAAACACAATTTAATAGTATAAAAAATTTCAATAGTAAATAAAAATATAAAAAATATGGAAAACAACTATCACCCCTACTTTGGTTTGTAAAAACATATTATTAAGCATAAATATATTTATGTTATAGTTTATTTCTACATAGGTAATATTAAATTTTTTTCTCATAACATAGGAAATAAATAAAAACTGATGGGAACCACCATCAACCATACTATAATAGGTCATATAGCCCCCCATACCCACCCTAATGATACATGCTTAAACTGGTCCTAATTTCCATCCTTTTACCAACTCCAGTTTCCTGTATTAAATATAATTTAAAATATGAATTAGTTTCATTTCAATATTAATCATATAAAATATACTTAAAATAATTATCATCATAGTGTGAATGTGGTTGAATAAGTGTAACTAATTAATCATCTATACAATCTAGTATACTAAGGATGTAATTTTCAAAATAATGGTCCTAGAAATTCTCAAAAATATACTTTCCAATTCAATCCCAATCACTAAAAACTACTCACATTGAGCTATCCATATAGAATTCTACACTTGTACTCTCTTCCCTGACATCAAAATTTTCCTTTATGATTCATTATCTTCCATAATAGTATTGCTCAAACCTATAAGATGATTAAGTACAATGAATGAATATGTGGATCTCCCAAAGGCTCATGATGGAGATGGTCTATAATCCATACCACATAAATAATTGTCATTATCCTTATCTAAAACATGGGAAATATCATTACTATATGTGAATAATGATGATAATAAGGAATTTTCATCCCATAAGCCTTTATTTTTAATCTACATACTAAACATAATTTAAGAAAATATATCACTTAAAAAAATAATTTTGATTTCATACCTCAAGGTTTGTCACTAATGGAGTTTTTATTTTTTGTGTTGGGGAATTAGAGACTTATTTTCACCACCAAAGGTCATTAGTGATGTGAATCCATCATTAATGTCCCACCATAGAAAATTTAATTGAAAATATATTTTCTTACGAAGTCCCATAGAAAATAATAACATTAAATATTTTAAAAAACCAATTGAAATGACCCTTCACAAATAATTATTATTTGTAATGTGTTTAGAACCCATCAAGAGAATGTTTTAAAAACATTTGAAAACCTAATTGTGACAGAGTACAATATTCATTGAAATTTTTTATATTTTTTAAAAAATAAGAAACAGAAAAAATGAAAACTAATAAATTTTTTTAAAAAATTAAAAAAATATAAATAAAATAAAATGTTGTATCACATTATTACATAATTATTCACATAATATGTTTATTAAATAAAAATACACAACAACTATAAAAACAATTCTAGATAAATATGTATTAGGGGGAGGGGGATTTTCTTAAAGGCTCAAGGAGAGGAAACTTCACACCAACACCATGTGCATATTATCGAATGTACTATAACATCTAATATTTTCTCTGATGCTACTACTCCTACTCCTCCTCTCAATGTCTTTATATCCATTCTATAATATTATCTTTATATTAAAACATATCTTCACATTTTTCATCAAAAAATGATTACAACACTCTACAATATTATTTCAAGGTGACTTATGACATCACATAAGTACTATAATAGATTGTAGGTGTCAATTGTGAACTAATATCAGTTACTCGACCTTTATTGGCACCATGTAATGTCACATGTATCCAATACCCCTCATCAAAACATGACTAACAAGTGACATCTTTTTCACTGTCGACTTGAATTTCTCACGAATGAGAAGTTTCAACCTCATATATTTCTTTCAAATATATTTAAAAATTTAAAAAATTTAAAAAATAATATTATAATTTTTTTTAAAAAATTACTAACTACAATATGGAACTATTTGTCACTAATAATATATCATGTATGGGGATTAGTGTAAAATTTCTTATAACCCTTGAAATTTATAATAAAGGGTTTAGTAGAATCTGGTATAAAAAAATACATTTAAACTTTATATATAATAATAAGTAATATTATTTACTATATTTCATTGATATATAAAAAATTTATGACTCTCATACCTATGTTTTACCACCAACCTCCCCCAGTTAAAACATCCCAAAGATAACCTATTGAAATCCTCTCTTATCTAGTATCAATATAATCCCTCCCATACCTAAGGTGATAAATAATCAGGTCAATTATAGATGTAAGACATAGTTAAATATATTAACATAAGCTAAGTCCATGGATCGATTTAATAGGATGTGTAAAAATTGATGAAATCATTATAGAATACAAATCTCTCATACCTCTCAGATAGAATATCATAGGCTATCATCATTTGGAGACCATAATTTACTTGGTTAGTGGTCTTCCATCACATGCTGAGGTTGAAACATAGATGGAATCGATGCCAGTGGGCGTTGGAATATAAATTAATGTCGGGCAGGCATCTCCTCAATGGATTCTGTTACTCTCATTGCTTCAGGAATAAATTTTTTCGTGACTCAGACTTCCTTCTTCGTACATTAGGTTATCTCTTGTAGAATATCTAGAAGCATCAATCAAGAATAAGGTCCTCTCTCCAAAATAGGATCCCTCTACTGACAGACTCGAAGGGCTTATCACTTGCTCCAAGTTGAAAGAAGCATATATATTTTTACCACCAGTCTTATCAGACACTTCTGCCCTGAAATCCTGGAAGTGAACGACCTAAGGGTTCCTCTAATTATTTGGAATGCATGGTGCCTGGGAGCTCAACCGAAAGGTTCTTTTGTTGCATCCAAATATAGAAGAGATCACTCTTCACTCTTTGCAGTTATCGATCCCAAAAAATCTCCAAAAAATCTTCCATTTATGGCCAAGAGAATGGATTTTATAATGTTTTTTCAAGGGTTTCCTAACAATATTCACATTTGGATCTACTATAAGGAACATTATTCCATTGATGTGGTGAGTCTCACACATCAATGTATCAACATGATGATTTCTGGAAATGGTATGGAGTCTATATTCACTTTTTTCTATGCTAGTACTGATCCCACTCTGGGGATGGACCTTTGAAAACATCTAGAATCCTTTAATTTAGGAAAAATCTTATAGTTCACCCCCAAGTGATTTTAATGAAATTATGGACCCTTCAGAGAAAAGAGGTGGTGCAACCATTAACCTCAGTGGCTCATAGGACTTCCAGTGTTTCACGTCCTCTACAGGTATGTTGGACCTAGGATACATGAGTTCCAAATTCACCTGGTGAAACAACTTTTGAGGCGCTAATCGTATCTAGAGTTTTCTAGACAAGTGCTTTTATAATATCCATGGGTTGGATTATTTTTCCCAAACATCGATTACATAATTTCCCTATTCTGTTTTAGACCATGCACCACTTCTCGTGAACCTGAAGTGGCACGTATCCAGCAGTAATATTTTATTTGTACTCAAACACTTGGCACTAAGATTAGTCTTTCATGAAATTGTCGAAGAGTTATTAGGAGCAAGGGGAGGTTGAAAGGGATTAGTTAGGGATGACGAAATGACTCAAACGTCTCGAAGAGTTTATCAGATGTTGGTTGGACAATAGTTTCATTGACATTATTGGGCCCGACAATATCCAAATCAAGATTGTTAAAACATAAGAAGCTCTTATTTGAGATTTGGATGAGAATTCCTTTATTCTCATCTATGATAAAAGGACATCTCTCATAGAAAATCTACTAGAGATTGAGTTAGATTACCAATAGAGGTCCCGGGTGAGATGGTTGAAATAAGATGATCATAATACTACCTTTTTTCATGCATGCATGAATGAAATAAGTAACATGAATATTAACATGAGTCTTGGAAGTGGGATGTTCACCTTGAATGTGGAGGTGGTTGGAAGAATGCCGTTGGAGCACTTTTAAGGCCTCTTGGTCGGGGAGACAGTCTCTAACATTGTGCACTCATGAAACAACCAAAAAAGTGAGGGATTCTTGGGATTATTGAATTGAATGGTGGGGATGTTCGATAATACATTACTTTCGACAATGCCTTCAGAGGGAGAGATCCAAGAATTAGTCCTAAGTATGCCACATGATAGTGTACTTAGATAGGAAGGATTCCTAGATTCTTTCTACATGAAAAATTGGGAGGTGGTTATCCCGTAGGTGGTAGATACTGTTCAAGACTTCTTCAAGGGAGGAGCGTTAAGTGTAAGAATTTTTTTATCCATAGTGGTTTTGATTCCAACGAAGAAGGATCCCAATATTATCAACCACTATCGACTCATTTGTCTTTTCGATTTCTCTTAAATGATCTTGGAATTTATTCTTGAAAGGAGGTTAAATAGGGTTATTACAAGATTGGTTTCTAAGTAATAACACAGGTTTGTTCAGGGACGGAGTATACAAGGGGCATTTGGCATATCTAGTGATATGGTAAAAAATTTATATAAAAAAATATCTGGGTTCAAATGTCATCCTTCAAGTGGATATATACATGGATTATGATAAAATGGAGCGGAGATTCATCCTTTGGGTGATGAGGATTTTTGGGTTTTATGAGTGGTTTGGAGATCTCTACTTTAGGTTCTATTCTTCTCCTTGGATTTATCATTTTATAAATGGGAAAATCGTTGGTTTCTTTAAATCTATTTGTGGTGTTCGACAAGGTGATACTCTATCCCCTAGTCTCTTTATTTTTGCCCAAGATGACTTATCGACAAACCTAAAAAGAGGGTTATAGGAGGGTTGTATTTCTCCCTATTTTTATAGGAATGTTATGATGGTTCCCTATCACTTAATTTTTGTAGATTATATTTTGATTTTTTCTAATGGAAGATACTATTCCCTATCCAAAATAATGGAGATTATGAACACCTACGGTCGTTTAAGTGGGAAGGCATTCAACACAATGAAAATCTATACATATATTTCTAATTAGTGCTCCAGAAGAAGAAGTAGAGATATATAGAGCCTTCTTGACTACTGAATGAAGCTGTTAAATATGTTATATCTTAGTGTCCTGATCTCATATTGCCGTATCAAGTTGCACTGTTTTGATGATATTATCAACCTCCTGCTGGGTATGATCTTCAACTTAAAAAATAAGCTTCATTAATTCAGAGGCTGAGTCACCATGATTTACAATGTCCTCTATTCTATCCCAATGTATGTCTTCTACATAATCAAAACTCAAAAATGTCTTATGGATAGAATGGAAAGAATACTTAACTCATTCCTTTAGGATGATAACCCAACTGGCCACTCTCACTGGTCCTCTGAGTCTTTCTTGGCCAAACCAGTGGTTGGGGGTGGGGTGGGGTGGGGGTAGGGATTCATGATCTTAATGAAGACATGCAAGGAATGCAAGGTATGTTGGCGTGAGATATTATGGTTGGGGAGTGTCTGTGGGTGGATTTTTTTAGGGTATAGTACAATGATCTTTGGGAGCTACCTCATTACTATGGCGTTAAACCCTCTAAACTTGAACGATGCATGTTCCATCATCTTGAGACTCTACGGGATACCAACCGATGGATTATTTGGGACAAAGATATTAACTTCTGGACTGATAGTTAGGTCAGAAAAAGGATTTCTTTTCCAAATTTTCCTTTTTCAGATATCTCGTTTAGGGAAGAAACTGAGAATCATGACATCATCCATGCGACCCTCAAAACCGACCAGATGAGGGTGTTCCAAGACACTGTTATGTGTAAGGAACCAGATAGATGTTTTTTTACCAGATCCAGTTTGGGAAGGTTTTCCTCCTGAAATCACAGGAGTTTACTCCATGTAGATAATGATCTGGATGAATGGTCATCCAAGGTTTGGTAAAATGTTATTCCTACGAAAATGATCTTAGTTTTCTATTGCATTAGGAATAAGGCCCTTCCAACTGACTAGAACATACAATAGAAGGGTATCCCTTGGAATCCTACTACTTTTGTTTCGTGAATCCACAGATGGAGTCTACCCTTCATTTATTTTTTCAAAGCAGCTGGGAAAATTATATTTGGTTTCTCTTCATGCCTAATACATTCCTAGAAACTAAAAATATCTCTTTTCATGGTTTCCATAAATCTTGTTTGGGTGGTTTGTAGTCAAGGGTAATGGAATGGGAAGTGCGAACTATCATTCTTATTTCAATATGCTGGACCATCTAGGATTCTCGTAAACAAGTACGGCTCATCTCCAACTGTTCTCTTATCTTCTTTCAGATAAGAGTATGTTCACTTTTTCTTGATATGGTTTCTCTATTGAAAGTGATCCAATTGTCCGTTATGGTCTGCGACCTTCTCCACAAACCCGATATGCCTGATAGGGTGGGAGGCCATTTGATCAGATGTGTTCTGCCTCTCGGTGACCTGAAGATGAATGTAGAAAACTCCTTCATGAATGTGAATATGAGGGGTTTTGGGGTTATTCAGAATATCTAGAGTTGGGTTATGTTGGGATTCAGTTCCTTTTATGGCCCAGGATGTTCCTTGGGTGCGGTGGCATAGACAATCCTAAACGGCCCTATGATCTGTAGGGGACACAAGATTTTGGTGGATGAAGTCAAATCATACTCTGAGGTCCTGGTGAGAGCTATTCCGGGTCATCACTTGGTGTATTTGGAGTCGGTATATGCAATTCATAGATTCAAATTGGAGGACAGATCCTTTATCATAGTGGAAGGGAGTCAAATTTTGCAGAAAATGCTCTGGCCTATAGAAGAAGTCAGGATGATACTTTTTTTACTTGTGATACTATGGGTTCCCTTCTTACTGAATATGAAGATATCATACAAGGATTTACCCTATGTCTTTATCAATTTTACACTCTTTGAAGGATTTTTGTTGGGTTATCTTGTCCCTTTCATCTGATTAATAAAAATTATGTTTCATTCCCCAATAACTAAAAGTGAAAATATGGCAAATAAGACAAATCAGAATATTTTTTAAAAAATTTATTCAAAAACATGATATAAAATAAATACCTTAAAAATGAACATACCTCTATAAATAAGGATTAAAACTAATAGATGGATTTATTTCAGGAATAGGGTCTAAAATCATTAATATAGAAAGGTTTTCCCAACCTTATAGTTAGTGTTATTGTAGCATCCTATGATTCAGATGAATCAGGATAATCATCGAGAAGTCTGATGTTATTAAAAGAACAAAATTGATCAAGTGTATCTATGGCCATCTAGAACAAATAAAATTACAATTATTTTTTCAATATGAATATAAAATATAAAAAACTAATAAATATGAGAAAGTAATAATATTACCAATAAATAATTGGTAATAAAGAGATAAAATATAAAAATATAATAAATACTAGAATATAATAATTACTTGAAAATAAATACCATAATATAATTAATATTACATATAAATAATTGTTAATATTGATATAAAATATAAAAATATAATAAATACCATTAAAAATATAATATTATTACCTTTCAATAATTGTTAATATAGATATAAAATATAAAATTCTAATAAATACAATCATCAATGAGAGAACAAAATAGATCATTGGGAATATCTCAATCCATCTGAAACAAAAAATATTACTTGTAAACAATTGTGAATATAGATAAAAAATAAAAAACCAAATTAATACCTGAATATAATAAATCATTCATCATCTTCATCCTCACCCTCATCAGTGGAAATTTATTTGTATTCCTCTTCAGCATTATCAACATTCATATGAATTTTAGTTTCTTTGTCCCTTATTACTTCATCAACATTATAAATATCATCAACCTTTAACTGGTGGGATTTATCATCAATATTTATATCTCTCTTAGTAATAGATATATCTGTTTCTTTAAAATTTCCAAAATTTTTTACTTTTACCAAACCATTTTTATTTTTATTTTTAGGAAACTGATTGTCATGATATTTGATTTTTATTTCACTCCACCAATCATTTAAGTCTCTTAAAACAACACTATAATTTTCTTAATATACATTATATTCTTAATGAGCCAACATAAGTGGTTATTTTGAGGCAACATGACTATTATATTCAATTTCAATAACTCCATATCATAGATGAACTCATAACCCTCGATCAATATCAAACCAATAAAATTTAAACATTTTTACAAAATTTGGTATCTGATAACATAACCTAATTATTTTTCCAGAATAATATAAAAGTCAACCTCACTGTCTTTATGATCCATTCCAAAAAACACCACTATTCATTGATTTCTTTGATTCATCATATATGCGTGTATAAAATTTAAATAGGTTCACTATATACCCATAATAATATTTTAACAATTTGTTTAATGGGATTTTTAACACACGTAATTGATTATCAATTTAACATTCATATCATGTTCCCTATAAATAATAAAAAATTTAAATAATAGATATAATTACAAAATTTATTTAATGGTCTATCATAAACTACTTATCTTTCCAATATTTAAAACCAATATAAAAAATTCGGTTGTTGAACTTCTTCAAGAGTAATAGTGTTAATTTGTATAATTTTTTTGATATGGTCATAAGATTTTCTAGAAAACAAATAATGTATATAAATTTATCTATTAAAAAATAATAAAACAATAAAAAGTAGTACATACTTAAAAAATCATGTCATTTATTCACAATTAATCCAAACAAATGTATGATCTCTATGTACTTATTCATCTAAAATTCATTATTCCTGATAACACTAAAACCAAGGTGGGGTTGATTAAAATCTGAAAAATAATTTTATGTGACATCATCAACATTTTCTCCATTGAAAACCATGTAATAATTTTTTGAAGGATATTCATATTGAAAATAAAAAGAGTATAAATGTTAAATTTATTCTTGCAAGTGTACTTCTATAATTAACCCTTAAATTGATACATTGTTATGTACATTCTTCTAAAAAAATTCATGCATATATCAAATAGGTACATTAATTTAAATTTTACTGGCCCACCACATTTAGCTTCATTTAAAAAATGTAGTATTAATTGATCCATAGAGACAAATAAGTTCAGTGGGAGTATTTTTTTTCCAATTAATATAAAATTAAAACATCTTTTTACAGAATACTCAACGCGTTATAATTTTTTTTCACACAAATATCTGCAAATAAATATGATATTTCAGTCAATATGTTCAAAATTGAAGAATTTAACATCTCTCTAAGACTAAAAGGTATCAATCTTTCTATTATGACATGACATACATGACTTTTTATCCCTGTAATATTTTTATTTCTGACATATTGAGAGATATTTTAAGCATAACCATATGTTAACATCAAATATCTAATATATTCCTAGAATAATAAAAGAATTTATTTATAAAGCGTGTAATCAACTTTTTTATTCATTAAATTATATGATATTTCATCTTTAAATAATTCATGTTTCTAACACCAGCAAATCTGGGAAAGATATAACTGTGCCCTTACATTATCTTTGGTATTAATGGGTATATCCAACACAGTATAAAATATGTTATTAAAAATATTATCAATATGAATTACATATAAGATGCGATGAAATAAAAAATCAGACTAATGTGGATGGTCCTAAAAAATAATCTAATTTATCTAATTATAATCTCTCAAAAATCAATATATTTTTTATTTATTTATAGTTAGTTGAAAATTAATAGTAGGTAATGAAGAGATTATGAATTTTCCCTGAATACCTAAGAAAAGTATTATAGGTTCATCTCTTTAAATTCTACAATTTGTAACTAGTCTTACTTCAATTAATAATCATAAATGCTTTTTTCTCAGCCATGCAGTTCATATGTGATTTTAGAATATGTGTAATTCATCCAAATGACATACCATATTTACAAAGTCACTGATTATCCTCATCAATGAACCTTCAGTGTCAAATTCAAATTTGCGACTATATAATATGTAGTTACACCTTTCTTCCACAATTAAATTAACTCATCAATTAGTGGATTTAAATAAATAATGATATTGTTATTTAGATGTACTAGAATTAATAATACCAAATATATATATGGCTCTGTCATTATAATCCAAGGAGGCAATTTGTATAGAGTTATGAAAATAATCTGACAAGAATATTGATTATCATAAGAACCAAATGGAAAAAAGCATTAGTAGAAAGAATCAACTGTATGTTATAAGGTTCTGAAGTAAAAGAATGATTCATCTGATCAATTTTCTTCCATGAATCATAATCACATGGATAGTTTAATATTTATTTGACTAAAATTTTTAATTTATTCCATGATATCAATGCAGATATGTTGTGAGACATAAATTGGTGTTGTAAATGGGGCGTAATTAGAAAATATCTCAATAATTTCTTAGGAAATATGTACTTTCTTTATTGTGCCTATTTATACCCGTATTTATCACATGTTAGAAAATAAACTAATGATCCATAATTACCATAATATAATATAAAGACATTTGAAAACACATGGATCTTCTGATAAATAAGACCCAAATTATGGGCCAACCTTTTAGTTTCACAGAAACATACATGTAATGTATTTTTTTTCCGGGAAATAATAATTTAACTAAAGTAAGTATTTGTTCAAAACAATTATTTGACATTAATTTAATATCTATAAATTTTATAACATCTTCAAGTTTTTTTTATCTGTATTACTCAATATAATTCCACCTTAGTATATTTAAACAAATTATAAAAGTGATAAGGTTTTGATTTAGGATTTATAATATCATTTTGTGTTGTTGTCTCTTTAATAAATGGGTTAGTTACCACATTGACTGAATACTAAAATGATGGATCTGTAAACAATTGTTTTTATTTTCTAGCGAATCTTGTTCACCATGTTGCTCTAAAAAAATATATTCCTTTTAAAAACCAAAACATTATAGATGAATTCCATCATTGTCAAAAAAAATTTATTTCCTAAGATATCATTTCATAAATATGCATTTAATTGTTAATTTAGAAACAAATTATGAATTTGATGATGAAAATTATATAAATGAATTAAAACCCTCAATGTAGACAAGATTCGAACTAGATATTTTGGGATTTTTTCAATGATTTGTCCAATTATGATCATGTAATAGAACATGGTGTTTACTTACTCAGACAATAGTTATTCAAAAAAATAATAGAAATAAGAATAACTATTACCCATTGTAACTAATTAAAAATTATTAGTAAATTTTATTTTAGATAATTATGACAACTAAACTTGAATTATTACTAATTGTTACTAATTATTTCATATATTTTTTATTTTTTACAAATTGATGTAATTATTTATTAAGTGATACTAATTATTTATTAAATATAACTTATTTTTAAATAAATATTACTAATTTTTAAAAATTATTAGCATTTTATATATTTTGTATATATTTCATAAAAAATTATTACAATGTACTAATATTTAAGAAATTTTAATAATAGTAATTAATACTAAAATTTAATAATTATTACTAATAAGGACTAATTTTTTATTAATTATTACAAATTTTTTAATGATTATTATTAATTATTTTAACTATTATCAAATTTCTACAAATTATTTTTGAAATATTTATAATTATTATTTTTATAGTTCTTACAACGTATTGCAATTTTTTTTACAAATTATTACAATTAATTTTAAATTGATACAAATTGATACAATTATTTATTAAGAAATACTAACTATTTGTTAATTATAACTGATTTTATAATAAATTTTTGTAATTTTTAATAATTATTTTTATTTAATATATTTTCTTTTACAATTTATTACAAAATATCATAATTTCTTTATATTTACAGATTATTAAAAATATTTAGTAATTTACATGAACATTTACTAATTATTACTAATATGGAGGAATTATTTATTTATTAAAAATTATTTAATGATTATTACTAATTATTCAAATTATTATCACATTTTAAATCATTATTGATTTTTTAGTAATTGATAGTATTTTTTATATTTTTTTAGAGGGTATTGAAAAATTATTAATAATTATTAAAAACTTTTTTTTAATAAATACTACTTATTTTTAATAGTTATTTTTTTCATTAAGATAATTTTTATAAATTTTTATAAAAAATTAGTTATAAAAAAAGTTTTATTCAAACATTTTCTATAAATTTATTTTCTCATAATTTTTATAAAACACGCGTTTCCTATTTATTTCATATGATATATATATATATATGACATAGTTTCTTAATAAAATATATATACATCAAATATAGTTTTACAACGATATTCATTTCTCATCATAAATAATGACAAACAAACACTTATTTGCGATGTAAAAGGGTTTTTTTCACAAATAAGTGTTATTATGGGCCTATTTGCGTTGGGATTCTCCCCCTTCACAAATAAACAATCACAATTACCCATTTTTAGTAGATTATAATAGGTATGTTTATATATATTTCACTTTTTTCTTATGAACATCGAACCACATCTCGGTTTCAACCAACCTCATAACCAACATTTTCTCCTTTATCATCAAAGAAAAAAAATTTATAATAAAACACATATATGTAATAAAAGATAAAATATTACCTTTTTTAAATTTATTTTAGAAGAAATATTAGATACAACGGTGAGTATAATGACTAGTTTCTCCCTGCTATATATTTTTTGACATTTTTAGGAAAACATTTAAGGTTGATAAAAATTTAAGAAATAGGAAATTGATATAAATGTACCAAGGAATTATAAAATAAATTATGTGAATCTGTATAATATGTATCCATAAAAACCTTTTGATGATGTTATAGTTCCTCTTTGATTACTTTTCCATACATCTAACAAATATTCAAATATGTTTCATTAAACTCACACCACAACCTATACTCAAATTCCTTCCATTTTATCCCATAAAAACATCATCATCCTTGATGGGAAAGCATGTTATACACATAAAAAATGAAAATAATCTACAAATAATATATTTAAAAATAATTATATTATTATATCAAATAACTATAATAGATACTGTAAACTATAGATATTTATTTTTTAGATTCGATAGTTTATCAAACATATCATTTTTAAAATTATGGGGAATATAAATCTAATCAAGATATGTTATGGGAAGTGACATCATGCCACATATTATCTACACCAAATATCTATCTTTACAAGACTTCACTATTATTTATAGGCACCCTATACATGTTAAATGGAAGACCTGTTTTTAAAATATTCAACATCCAAACATCTAATGTTTTATTATTTATTTATATCCTATTATTATCTAGATATATTCAAAAAATATATCTAAAAAATTATCTTTTTTCAATAACAAGTTCATACCATTAATATTCACCCTTAAATATCCTTGTGATGTTAGAAATGAAACTACATTATCATAATAGGCATGGTGATTAGATGGTTGATTTTATCCCCCCTATTAATATCTAATGACACTTATAAAGAAGAAGGGGGTTTATTAGAGGTAGGTTTCATACCCGATGTATATAAAAACATATAAAAAATGTATCACTAGATAAAATGGGCCATTCCAAAAGTGGATAACATGAATAATGAAAGAGGGAGATTATCAATGGGTCATTTGAGTACAAGGGTTTTCTAAAAGAATGGTTAATATCATTAAATCGTTTCAATTTAAAAATTTATGCATAAAATATAGTATGAAAGGATTTTGAAAACGATATATGATATAAATATATGATATATTTAAAAAATTAATTTAGATCAATTAAATTTATGTATTCTAATTTAATAATAATATTAATTAATAAATAATTGAAAGGAGGATTGTATATACAATCAATTAATTCATCATTAATCATATTATTTATTTCTCCTACTATTAATGTGATTTCATTATTTTAACCCTCCTTTTTATGACTAACTATTTAAATATCAACTTCAAAAGATATGTCAATAACATAATGATGATGGGGTTCACTAAAAAAAACTATTTTTTAATTTCTTTACCCATATCATACAAGTCTCTTGACTTCACATGAACTATAAAACTACACCCTTCATTGAAAGTATTATTTAGGAAATATAAAATTATTTCCTTGAATTAAAAATATATAGATCTTATGTCGTAATTTAGAGGGATGTTGAACATATTAAAAATACCTGAAGAACAACTCTTCAATCCATTACACCTAAGATATATCTATATAATTTTAATGGATATAAATTAAGAAAAATAATTATGTAACTTAATATAGTTTATATGGCATATAGAAATTGTTTAGAAACACTTGATCAAGATAACTAAAAAGGAGTAGAAATACTTCTTCCTCTAAAGGTATCCATAGATTAGGGGAATCACTTGATGTTTTGGTCAGACCTCTCTCCCAACAAAGATCTTCTAGAAAATTTGGTTAAAGGATACAGAGAATCAAGAGCTCATGGATTTAAATATTTAGAAGTTATAACTGTTACAAAAATGATATAGGATCAAACCACTTATATAGGAATCCAAGAGACTCAAAATTATCATCCGACATGAAACAACAGTCTCATAAAACGTTTGAACATTTCCAATTTTATAACGTTTTGCTTGAATCCACATGATGAATGTTTGAAATTTAAAAATTCATATTATTCATTTAAAATCGTCGCAATAATTATCCTTTTATAAAAAACTAAAAATGAGAGAATATAGAGACGATATGGGTTGATTCTCATGTGATATCACAAAATGTTATAATCTCACTCAAGAACCACAACGATATAATGTCTCACAATATATCATGGTTAAATTAAGGATAGACCATGATGCAGTGTAAACCTCCACATTGTGGTGGTTCATTTAGTATGAAAATCCATCAATATTGCACTTATTATAAATCCTTCTAGACATAGTGGACTTCAACCTTATGTCACATTATATAAAATAACTCATGAAAAAAAAATCCATAAGTTCATTTGTATATTTCCAGACATTAATTTTGAAAATCAATCATTAATTCACCATGTATCACTACACCCACAAAAACTTGTTAATATTATTTAATAACTTCTCATAAACATCTTCCAAAACATTTTCGGGTTATCTAGAAATGTTACATAAACTTGATCCTCAATCACATGAACATAGAGTATTTCCCCATATGAATTTTTATCATTGATTACAAATATAAATTTCAAAATTCATGAATTTAGTAAAAGGGAAACCTCTAGAAAAGAATCAATATCACTCAAGATATAAATAGATGTGGCATGATCTCCATAAAACACATGTATCGCTATACGTGTTCCCACCAGTTTTATTATATAAAATTATGCATAATCATATAATTCAATTATGTAAGGCATCGAGTGTCCATGTGACACGGATTATTCCAATATTGAATAAATACTCATATGTTCTGAATTACTTGAGTATAATTATAAAATTCTAAAACCAACACTCAAAGATCTAGTCCTAAAATATAATCTTTACATTTCTGGATTTGATATAGATAAACGTGGAACGATTTTAACCATTCAAAACATATAACATAAAACTTAATTATTTAATTACATACATACCCAATAACCTTTAGGTTTATAGTTTTAGATAATTAATAAAAACCCTAGAATAGGAACATGGATATATAAACAACTGGTTCATAAAAATATAAATCATCTCTAACTAAGTTCTTCACATCTAGTTACATTGTTATGCATAACATACTTAAATCCTTTCTACAAAACACAGTGAAATAGAAACATAAAAAGGGTGAGCTCAAATTATTAGTAAGGGTAAACATGAGAAATAATAATTCCATGTAATCAATGAGAATAATATGATAATAAACGTATTATGGAATTATTAATGTGAATTATAATAACATAATAAAATTCATACCCATTAAAACTTATTTCATAAAACATAAGACAAGGCATAAAACCTTAACATATAACAAGAGTAATATAAGTCAAAAATCATGATCCATGTGAAAATAATCCTTGAACAGAGGATCCATAAGAACATGATAAAATAATAAAAAAACATCATGTTAACTTAGAACATAATTTTCATATCACTCATGCATTAACTCTTTCAAATGGAACAAGCAACATGGTAAATTCCAATATTCACTTTGTAAAAAACTATAACCAGTTAACTCTTACCATTTACCCAATGCATTGGAGAGCTATATACCCATCTTCTTGAGCTATATCATCATCAACCATCATCATAAAAAATTCCCAAGAACCATAATGTAAACATAACACATGAAATATTTCATTTTCAATATAACAATAATCGTTTCTATTTCATATCTTGATTTACCCATGGAAAATCAATGAGTTACATGATAATACCTTTGAAACAATAATAATCCCTAAAGATATATAATTAGGATAGCTTCATTATGATATATCCCAATGGGATCATAAGAAAGATCAGTTCTGTTTTAATTGATGAATATAAATTCCATAATAAATATCGTTAAAACATTATTGAGGAAAATATCCCTTCCACTTTGAAAATCACATTCAAAAAAACTTAAAATGGTGATTAATATTTAAAAATAGATTTATTTGAAAAAATATTTGGAATATTTCAAAGGAATATTAAAATAAAAAATATTCATGGTGGATCATAGATATGGTTATTCCACATTTTTTATATAAAAAAATCATTCACACATTGGTAAAGAAAATAAAAATGTTTCATATGAACAATGTTAAAAGTATTATTTTTTAAATCTTTTGTAAATAAATTTACATATACTTAAATGTTACCATAATAAAACATTTAAATGTAAATCTGAATATTCATGATAACATTTTAAAAAACATAGACTTTTCAACTAAAAGTTGAGATATAAGTTTTTCTTTTCTAAATTTTATTTTTTACCATTTTGAGATCCAAATAGATAAAAATGTAACTAAACATAAAAGTTAAAAAAATAACCTAATGAGAATAAAGATGAAAAGTTTTCACTAGAAAAGGATCATATAATTTCCCCAATATAAATTTAGGCATAACAATCTCAATTAAAATGGGATTGAAACATAAACCTCTTACCACTTCAGTAACTTATAAATTGTAACCCCCATGAAAAATAACTACAATTGAAACTTTAAATATCCTTAAATAAGGTGAATCATGATATAAACTATCAAAGTTATTTGATATACACCTCATAAAATAGTTCAGGTTCATAACATAAACATATGTCCCAATGAATAAAAATCTGAGATAAACAACCCTTATATACATCATATAATTGAATTTAGAATTAATTAACATATAGATTATGTGTAAATAAAAAAAGGTAAAATAAATAAAAAATTTAATTTCACAAATAATCTAGGAATAATATAATCAATGAAGAAGTTGTATAACACAATGAATGAAAATTGAGTTAAGAAACCCATCACTCCTTGGAAATTTTAAATTTAAATCCTCGTGGGTAAGATAATTTGAATTATAACATTAAATACCATGAATTATGAAGAATTGATGATAAAAAAATAAAAATGGGTATTATATAAATCATATAAAATAATTTAGGAGTATAACATTAAAACATATCTCAATGAATGGAAATTGAGACAAATCCCTTACCTCGAGTCTGGACTTTCCTGTATATCATTTAACTCTAATATATTAAACTTATATCCATTATTTAATTATATAAGTACATTTTTTTGGATTATTAATTTATAATTAAACCATTTTTCATTTATTTCAATGACATATATAATTACTTAATCGATTAAGTCCACTTTGGGTGTTTTGAGGATGTCCGAATCATAATTTTGAAATGAATTCAGTATACTGACTATGGTAAAAGAGATTTTTATTTAATGATATTAATATGTAATAATAATGACATAATTAACATATTTATAAATTAATCAAACTTTTAAAAAATTATGAATGATTATTATTAAAAATGAATTACATTACAATCATGGAGATGTTAAGTCATACAAAGACATGAGTAACATTTCTTTTTTTTTTCCAGAAGAATAAGATGAAAAAAAGGTAATTATTATTTTATATTTAAAAAATAATTATTATATCATAAATATAATTTTAATTATTTAAATACACTTATATATAATCCAGGTAAAGTGGTCATGAAAAATGATTCACATCGCTCTGTGGAGGTGGTAATCCACACATATGCACAAATAACATTATCATATTTCAATGGATGTAAAGGTAAAAAATTATATGATATATCATCATTAAAAAATTATAAATATTTCATTAATATAATATATATAAATTAAATCCATTATTATAACCATCTTTGAGAGGAGGTAATGGAAAATAAATTACATCAATTCGTGAGGTGGTAGTCTGCCGTTTATACGAATGATAGTTTTATTACCCATTTGATGGAAGAAGGTGATGGATAAATGTTATTCCATTAATATAAAAATATATAAGTATTTAGAATATATTTTCTGTATTATTTAATCAGGTTTAAATAATATTTTAACTAGTTATGAAAATAAATAAAAAAAATTATTGGTTATGAACAATACCTCTTCTCACACAATCCCTTTTGGTTTATACCTAAATCCATCCTATGTAGGTTTTATGAAAAAAAATATTTTAATACATGTTAATGGATTTTATAAATGGGTTTTGGTAGTTATTTTCTGAATAAAAATTGATCCTTATGTGTAGAAAGGATAGGAGAGGTGGTGTCCTTCTATAAGTGGGAGAAATAACACTATTGGAATTTTTAAAAATATAAAATTTATTAATGTATTACTCAAGAACAATAGCTTCAAAATGGATAATTTATAAATATGAAATGATATATGATTATAATAGTTAAATAAAATATAATTTAGACAAGTTTCTAATTCCTTTCAACCCTTATCCCTAAAGTTTATGCCTCGATAAACCTATTTTAACATTAATCATAGTAATAGATTTTTACTATTTTTACTATTAATTATGAATAAAAATAAAGTTTAAATTATTTAATAATTTTAATTATGATGATTAAAAGTATTTAATAAATTTTTAAAACATTAAATTAACATAATTGGATAATTTAATTAAAAATTAAACACATAAAAAGTGATGAGAAACAGTTTTTCAGAAAATTGCATTTTATGTAAAAGAATGTTCTTATACAAAATTCAAGTATAATTTTTATTAATACAATACTCATTGGATTATTTTTAATTTCAACGAAATAATTAAAATTAAAAAATAATCCAAAATATAATGTGAAATTATAAATAATTTAAAAGAAAAGATAATTTTCAATAAAAATTATAATTTTTTGAAAAATAATAATTTTCAAAAAATTATCAAAAAATCATCATACGATAATATTAATGTTCTGATTTAAAAAATGTAGTTAATTATGTAAAATTAAAATTCTATAATTTATAAATAAATATTCTTAATGAAAGCACATAATGCATGAAAACCCAATTTGATTAGAAATAATGTCCTTTCTTTTTGACTGAAAAATTACATGATGTTATTATAATGAATGTAACTATATAAAATATAGTTAATGAATAATAATAAGAAATGAAAATTATATCCCTTAACATTAATTGGTTTGTTACATTCTTCCACCCATTTTTAAATTACTTCCTTACAATTTTATCTCATGCTCTATAGAATGGGTTTAAAACATTTTCAAAATCAATTACAATGAGTGGAAGATAAAAAACACAAACATTAAAGGAAAAAACTTTTAAAATTTAAAAATAAATTTATTGAAAAAAAACTTCATAAAAAGGGATAATAAGACATAATTTTTAAAATTTGGAAAGGTAAATAATATATTTATATGAAATAACTCATAACTATGTTGTTGAAATAGGAGAACATCATTAGGAATTGAAAATATTGACATGGAGGAAAAAAAGTATTTCTAAATAATGATGGAAACTAACATAGAACATTGATAACAAAAAAGATAATGATCATGATAAAGTAAATGACCATAAAACTATAAATTAGTGATGTGTTAAAAACACAATCGATTCATCTGAAATGAAGGTGATATGATAATTTTTCTTCAAGATCATTTTCCTATATCTAACAAATTACTTTACCATATACACTAAGAATATAAGTAAATATACTAACATGGAAAGTATAATTTCATCCGGTAATTAATTTTCACCACAATCTCATCTTTTTCTTAAAATTATGAGTATTCAAGACGAATTTTCATGCCTAGAGGACTAAAATAAACTTCTAATGAGTCACATAATTCATAAATGGATAACAAGATATTCCTTATATATTTAGTTATTAACCAAAAATGAAATGGTTAGCCCATGGCGAGATGATATAAAAAATGTATAGAAATTTACATAAATAAATAATACATTTAACGTCAAAATTTTATCAATAACACAAAAGGTTAAACATAGATCATTCCACAAATAAATAACCCTATAACCTAAATATCTTTAATAACCTCAACATTGATGAATGTTTTAACATCAAAGTTTATTTCATACCTTTTATCTTACATCCCAGAAAATGTAATAGTATTCTAAAAAAATAATCCTCTATGTCAAACCTAAAGGTTACATATACCTCAACCAAATAAAATATCTCCTAAAATATCTTTAGTCACCTTAAAAGTATACCACATAAAAACTAAAAATGGATGTTTATAACTTTTGAACTCATGATCAGCTATAAAATTATAAAACCATAATGGTGTCTATAACTCTTAAGTTAAAATCAAATTAAAAAATCTTAATATGAAATGTTGTCTAACTTTTTATATGATAATAACTATAACATCCTCGAACAAGCACTCCCAGATCTGATGCTAAAACATAATATTTACATTTTTTGGATTTGATATAGATAAATGTGGTCCCATTTTCAACTATCAAATTATAAATATAACATCAAACTATGTAATCTATTTAATTTAATTCCCAAGGACTTTTTAGGTTTATATTTTAAGAGAATGATGAAGAACTCTTACATAATAACTTCAATATATAAATAGATAGTTCATAAAAATCTACATCATCTCCAACTAAGTTCTTCACATATAGTAACTTTATTAGGTATAACACAATTAATTAATTTCTTTATAACCTAGGGAAAATGAAACAAAAAAAGGATGAGAAAAAATAGTTAGTAATGGTAAAAATGATCGTTAATAATTGGATGTCATCAGTGAGAATAATATTATCATAATGGTATAATAACATAATCAAAGTGCATTACAATAACATAAGAAAATTCCTACCCATCAAAACCAAGATCATAAAACATAAAACATGGAATAAAACTTTAACATAAAATAATATTCACATAATTCAATAATAATTATCCATTTGAAAACAATACTTGAGAAAAGGATACATTAAAACATGATATGATATTATAAATAAAACATCATGGTAACTTGGAACATAATTATTATACCACTATTCTAAATTTAATAACTTTCCTAGTAAATTCTAATAATCTCTAAAGAGAAACCTAAAACTGGTTTACTCCATCCCTTTACCAAATTCATTAGAGATATATATCCAGATCACTCATCATAATTTGTTATATTGATCTAACCCCTCATCATAAAAAATTCCCAAGAACCCTAACATGAACATACCATATGAAATCCTACATCTTTTCAACATAACAACATATATTGGTCTTCCATATCTTGATTTACCCATGAAATAGAAATGGGTTCCATGAAAATATCTTTGAAACAATCATAATCCATTTAGTGAAATAATTGTGATGGTTTAATTAGAACCTATCCATAATGAAGTATATGTAAAATCAAGGTTTTATTTTGTTGATGAATAAAAATTCCATAAGTAGATAATTAAAAACACTCTTGAGGAAAACTACCTTTCCACTTTGAGAACCAATTTAAAAAAACTAAAAAACTCCAGAATATTTTATAAAAATTTCTTTTAAATATACATATAAACATTCAAAGGAAGATTCAAAGAAAATTATTCATGGTGAAGCATAAAGGCACTTAGGCCATATTTGTTAAAATAAAACATTCTTTTACACTTGGGTATGAATAGTAAAAATGTGTCATATAAACAATTTTAAAAAAAATTCATCATAAAATATTTTTAAAAAAGGAAAAGATACTTGAAAAATGACCTTAATAAATCATTTAATTGTAAATATGAGCATTCATTTAAGCATTTTAGAAAACACAAATACAAAATAAAAGGTTTTTCTAAGAAAAAAGAGGAGAAATAATCTCAATTTTTCTTAAAAACATTTTCTGAAAATATTGAGTCCCAAAGAGAGAAAACTGATACTAAAACATCAAAATACCAATAAAATTATGGACAATACAAATGAAAATTATATTATTAAAATGGATTATATGTTTTTTAATGTAAACTCAATCATAAACAATCCAGATTAAAATGGGATTGAAACATAAACCTCTTACCACTTGGTAACTTTTGAATGATATCCCCTTGAAAAACTAACTTCAATTGAAACGTTAAATATCATAAAAACGGAGATTATTGATATAAAATGAAAATGGATGAGTATATATTACTCATTAAATAACTTAGTTTCCTAACATAAATGTATATCCCAAAGAAGTAAAATTTTACTCTACTAAAATTCAAGGGTATACCCAGACCTCAATTGAAACTGTTTACTAAAACCATTTGTATAGAGTCATAGATAATAGCCTATAGAATTGGTTTGTCAAAACAATTATTATAGGGTATTGAATATGAGTTTTTTTTTTAAAATTATTTATATATGGTCTTAAAATAAGATCCATATCCTCCCCTCCACACCTCTCCAACCATGATCCCTAATTCCCCATACCTAGAGCAGCGACCTACCCACTCATACCCCTTAGAGATATCCCCTCATTAACTAGTTTTTTGATTCCTTTATTACTTAACATCAAACTAGTGAGTTCTATAACCTTTATATCTTTTGTTGAGTAGCATTTTCATTTTTATCTATGTATCAAAACCTAATAAAGATATCGTTAGGTCATGATTCTTCTTGATTCATTGAAAATAGGTTTGTTTAGGTTATTTGTGACATAGTATTGCATAATAATTGTGATTTTAGTATATATATATATATTTTAATTTGTTTTATTCTCTAATTTTAAATAATTCCAATATATTTTTATGTATAATATATATTAACCAATTATGTAATTATTTTTTATTGTAATTTTTTTATTTTGTTAATATATTAGAGGGTAATGAAATTATTCATTTGATTGTTTTATTTTAATAATTTAATGATCAAAAAAATTTATAAATAATTTCAATCAAGTAGTATGTATTAATTGTTTTATATTCTAAGTCTTATAATTTATTTGGTTTGTTACTCATATGCATTGATTATAGAATATGTCATATCTTATTAATTTTTAGGATACCTAATAGTAAAGCTATATGAATTTAATATTAAAATTAGTATTTTTATCATATTATTAGAAATGATCTACAAACATATTATAATAAATCATGTCTTGATGAAATTATGAATATTTCCCTAATAAAAACATATGTATCAAAGGAAATATTTTTGATGTTGGTTGAGACATTTTTTATATTCTTGAGTAAATTGTTTCCATGATAAAGACATATGTACTTAATTGGATTTATTTATTTTAAAATAAAGAATTTATTTAAATTATTTTTATATAAATAAATATGTTTTTAATTGGATTATGTAATAGTTTTTACCCATTCCATATCTTATACTCTGTCTGGTTCATTACTTGTATTCATTAGTTATACTATATATCATTCATCTTATTCTTTATTTTGAAATTTGCTTGTATTCTTCAGTGACTTTTATATTAAAATTGTTTGTAATGAATTTTTTAATTATAATTTACTATATTTATATCAATATAATTTTTTTTCTTATAATAGAGTGTATATAATTAGGATGTATCGTACTGATCAGATAACAATTGAGTTTCAAAATAATTCATATTTTTATTCATATGTTTCATTTAATAATGATTCATATGGATCTATTATATATTATTTGTGTTATAATTGTGTTGTAAGATCTTTTTTATGTCATAAATACGTTAGATACCATATAAAAATGTTTTATTTAAAATAAAATATTATGGTTGGTATCACAATGGAGATATGAGATAATCTTCTATTGTTCATGAACAAAATGAAGGAGGGGTATTGAGAATTTGATATATGATAATTTTCTATTTGTAAATCATCACAATAAAGATAATATTCTAATGAAAAAATACAATTATATCAATCCACATGAGTAAAATAATGAAAATCATGATGTTGAGTGGGGAAAAAAATTAATGGATGATATTAGAAATCTCCTATATCCAGAATGTACTAAAATGAAAAAAACTAGAATTTTCAATATGACTATATCATGGTAAAAATATGAAAATTTTAAAACATAAATTGATTATATTATTACCTTATGATGGAATTAATTATTAATAATGCTGATATTCCCTCGAATCATTATATGGAAAGTATGTTAATTAACGATCTTGTATTTTCTACTAATAAAATTCATGATTTCCTGGAATATTTTAGATTCTTTTAGGAGGGAAAATTAGACCGAAATGACAATTAATAATGTTCTATATCTATATATAATCCAAATATAGATGTAACCCCTTATCATATTCCAAAAAAAATCATGTGGATCTTTTCATTGATTCATAATTCTCAAAATAAATTCATGCCTGCCGAGACATCAAAAAATATGTGATAGAATGATGGATAAAGAATTAAATAAAATGATGAATTGGGTCATCCAGGAAATGGATTAGCATGGAAAACATTTGATGAAGAAAATCATAATTTTTTTTTTCAGATGTGTATACATTTAGATTGAGTTATTCCTATAATGATCTTAATTTGTTTGGTCATATGCTTACTTCTCACAGCAGGTGGCCAGTTTTAATTCATGTTAATAATATTCCTATGTGGATGTGTATAAAAAATCCATTCAAATTATTCTATATTATAGTATATAGACATTATAATCCACGAAATGATATAAATATCTACATATAACCATTAATAAAATATTTTAAGAAACTTTGGGATGTGGGTGGGTGTACATTTGATGCTTATTTTCAGATGTGTAATGCACTTATGTGGACAATAAATGGTTTCCTTTCTTATGAAATGATTTCTAGTTGGCGCATGAAGGAAAAACTATCATGTCCTATTTTTATGAAGAATACAAGATCTAGAATAATTAAATATCATCTTAGTTTCAGTTTTATGGGGCATCAATGATTCTTGGAAATGGATAATTCATATATTAATAATCACTCATGTTTTTATAATACTATCGATACAAAAAAGCCACCTCAATGTATTTCAATAACTAATATGATTAATTAATTGATGGATGTTAGTTTTTCATTAGGGAAAGAACATATTAAATCTAAAAAGTGTAACAATATTTTCACTAAATCTACATATAATTGGAAAAAAATTATCTTTTTTAAGTTGGAATGTTATTCAACCGATTTATTACATAGTTTTATATATCTAATGCACATATATAAAAATATATGTGAAATACTAATTTAAATTATTCTAAATATCAAGTGAATGGAAAATATGACTTATTATCTTAGCCTGACATGTTGAATTAGAGTATTTGAATAAAACAACATCCTGTGTGCATTAGTGAAAATAAATTGAAAGTTCTATATTCTTGTTATGTGATAAAAACTTTAGAGAAAAACCAATTTCTAGAAGTATTGGAGAATATAAAGGTTCTTGACGGTTATTAAAAAAACATATCTAATGAGTAAATAGATGAGATTTGAAACTAATATCTATAAAAACTCACGATTATCAAATCCTTATTCATAAAATTATTCTTATAGTAATAGAGTTTTTACTATCTAATAATGTAAGGGTGATGGTGATTCGATTGTTCAATTTTTATAAACACCATTGTGTTAAAAGTTTATCCCAGTATTTATTGATAAAAATATATGAAATGACTGCATTAATTTTGTGTGAGTTAGAGAAAATTTTTCCTCCATCATTTTCACTTACATGTTGTATCTAATAGTCCATATTCCTACTGAAAGAGTTATTAAGGAGATTTTTCTTTTCTCTTGATATATCCTATTGAAATAAATATGTTCACAATGAAGTATTATGTCTATAATAAGAATCATTATGAATTTTTCATTATGAGAGGTTATAAAGGTCAAGAATGATTGATTTTAGTTCAATGTATTTACCTAATATGAGCACAAGACATTCCTAAGAATTTAGAAATAAATATAAGAAATATGGGGAAATTTATCCCTCATTTACATCTATTCCCTAAAGAGTAGGAATTCATGGGTTATATACATTTTCTATATTTATCTTTGAAGAGCGGGATATGGCACATCACATAGTCTTGTTTAACAATAGTTTCTTTGATGTCTATATCAATAATGTAATTTGAATATGTATATGTTATCTCATACTATTTAATTTCACATATAACATAAGATTATATTATCATTTTATGTAGGGAATGAAAAACAAATTACGAGTAGAGTTCATTATTCTTTTCCGTTGAGAAGGAGAGAGACATTATATAACAAAGAGTTTCATGAATCATTGAAATAAAAGGTATGACCATTAATTTAATCAACTCAAAATAATGATATTAATTTAATTTAATTATTTATATATATTTTATGTATTGAGTTTCTCTATTTAATTTTTCTCTTAAGAATTAAAAGTGTTGGATTTTAGTCCAAATTATTAGGTTTGTGAATGAAAATATTTAATAATAAATGGGTATATATTTATTACAACTAATAGAGTGATGAAAATGAGAACACAATATGATGGAATTATTTTAACTGCCAAAAATAGACTATTATGCTAATGCATTAGGTAGAAGGCCTTGATATAAAAATGTGTTTTATTATGGAGTTGTTGAGAAATAACTATTATTGGATTACTACTCTCATGGTCGAGTCACTATGATGAAATAAAAAGGGTTTGATTCAATTATTTGACATGGTAAATTTATTGATGACTATGTATTTAGAGTTATTAATATGAATCACTTCCAAGATACTGAAGAACCATTATTTTGGAATCAATGGAAAAAACAAGTGTTTTATGATAAATTATGTTTGAGAACTAATATATGTTTCATTATTGAAGTAATTACAAGACATATTTTTGATGATGGTAGGGTTAAAGTTGACACCACTGATTTTCCCATGGGTGTCGACCAAAATATTATATTTTATGAATCCAAATTTCCAGTTTTAAAAATTTATGTTGAACCTGAATTAGTGGTGGTTAATATATAGAAGAAACTATATATGTTCATAGTAAATTAATATTACCTTGAAATTTATTTCTTAGGTTTTTACTATTATAATTAATTTAATTTGGTTTCAGTTTGGAATGGTCTCTTTATTTTAGTTTTTTTGTTTTCATTGCATTAAGTTAGATTTATTTCAATTCAGAAAACTAGGTCAGGTTTAAAACTATTTCGAAAAACATGTATAACATAGTTTTAAATTATAGTTTATAAAACATTTTCTAAAATAAAAATCATTAAAAACGTAATTAAAAATTAAATTTAAACACTTTTTGAAAATAAGTTTAAAATGGGGTTTTAAAACTATTTTAAATAGGGTGTATACAGGACGATATTAAGATATTGTTTTTTCTTTTTTTAATTATAATTTGTATGCATAATATTTAAAAACTATATTTAAAAAAGATATATTTCATTAATATCTAGATTAATAAATATATTTAAAAAATTATAAGGAAGCTACTATTTGATAATGATCAATGATTATGTGACCTAAGGATGCCTCCTCCGATTTCATTGGTGAGTATAATAATTTTAATATTTTTCTTCTAAATTAAATTTATGTCTTGTAAATATTATTTATCAAAATTATTTTAGGGACATTCACCTAAACTAGATATGGACAATACTTCACCTACTTCTAGGATTCATAAGAATATCCATTCTAGGGGGTACTACTAGAGCTACACAGAGCACCTATCAAACTAATTCACACCCAGAACCACCAGCAGACATCCTATCTATAACGCATCATTCTCATCCACTTGAGCCTCTAGGTATGTTCCCAACTATGTGTATATATTAATCTTGTTTATGATCTAATACTCATATACTATTTCTATATCCTATGATGTATCCACTAAAATTCTATCTTTATCCTACCATGTCAATACCACATCCATTTCTTACTCCTATCCTTCCAAGATCTGATGATTGTGCTCCTTCAGCTTCTACTACACAAAATGAAGATGAACGAGCTCATGTATTAGAATAGGCACATCCTTTAGAAGATACCAACCTAGAATATTCCATGGGACCATGAGACCCTAATGATCATCCTGGATCAGGTTCATGTTTATAAGTGTGTCAAATTATATCACATCATTTTTTTCAGTTATACTATTAATTAATTCAACTTTTTTTATGTTATTTGGTTAGATATTATAATAGGTTGCATGGGAACACCTATATTCATGAATACTAGAACTATCAAACAAAAATCATGGTATATAACAATGAAGATAAACAAATGATAGGTAAAAATTCTATACAATATAGAAGTTTCATGGTGATGTAAGCTAAGTATAGCGATATTATACCAGTTCCACCCGTCTCATGGAGTCATATTAGTAATCAATTCAAGGATAATTCATAGGATGAGGTATGTGTAAGAAAAGTTATTAAACATACATACATATATATATATATATTATTTTATTTATATAAATTAACATGTTTATCACAACATAGATTTAACATTCCTAACGGTCAAGTATTAAATGTGACCCAAATTTCTAGAACTTGGGGAATGATTAGGATCATATAAACATGAGCCATATATTGGTTGGTAGAGTAGATCTTGCACTGAGTTAGAGGGTGTACCAATATTTAATTATTTTCTAACTATATAATACCAAAAAATGATTGTTTTTTGGATGATTAGTAAGTTTATCGTATTCTTCAACATTAATGGTCTGTATTGAAAATTTGGTTCATATAAATTGTATTGAATTTTTGTTTTTAGGATTCATTATCAATATAAAAAAGAATAAAGATATTATGAAGTACATGAACACTTTAGAGAGCACTATAATGTAGGACCTTTAAAGGCTCCACGTACATTATACAACCAATTGATTTTTACTAAGAACTAACACAAATGAATAAAACCAAATATTTATTTAACTGAACTAAATAGAGGTTAATTGCAGTAAATGGAAAACAATAAAAATCTACATAACCAACTAAACCATCTTGTACCAAATATAATAATACCCTCTAAATCCAAATAGAATCAATCGTAATCAAACCAAATAAACCTTATATAATCAAAATTGAACCAATAATGTCAAATTAAACCCTCTTTATAATTATTTATACCAAACCAAACCAAATAGACCAAAACCATATTTAACAAAACAAAATATAGGCTAATAAATTTAAATAGAATAAAAATCAAGCAATAAAAAAAATCTATGAACCTTTTTCTACTGGAAAAATACCCACTTAAACCAAATAGAAAAAATAAACATGACCAAAGAATAACTCAACTGTATCGAACCAATCCAAAACAAACTAGCTTACCAAAAATATAATCAAAATAACTAAACATATATTTATGAGAATCAAATGTAAATGAAATAGTGTAAAATATATCTATTAGAACTAAACTAATCGAAAATTATTTTAATTGAGTCATAATAAAATGAATGAAATTTAAATTTACTAAATCATACTAATAAAATGGAATGAAAACCACATTTAATAGATCTAAGTAATATAATACATGAAAAAACTAGATGAAAAACAACTGACTGAATCCCCAAAAAACTATACAAATCTAATAAATATCGAACTAAATGAAATTGATTCAAATAAAATAAAATTTAATTTAATGTAAGTGAATTGAACTAACACATAAAAAATTGAACCAAAGAAAAACAAAACAAATCAAATTGAATTAATATGAAAAAAACAACATGAAATTACCTCTATTGAACTAAATTGATTATATTTGAACCCTACTTAATTAATTAATATATAAAAGTATGAAATAATCCTATGAAAATGTTTATTTAAAGTAAACTA
The DNA here is from genome assembly GCA_963277665.1 of Viscum album. Lineage (NCBI taxonomy): Eukaryota > Viridiplantae > Streptophyta > Magnoliopsida > Santalales > Viscaceae > Viscum > Viscum album. The sequence continues at coordinate 747,735,360 of OY728152.1, forward strand.
GCTCAAACATAGTCAAATTAATAAAAAATGTATAAAAATGGTCTAAAATAAATAAAATACCCAATCCAACCTGACTAAATAAAAATTTAGTAAAACTAACATAAATATACTCTGACCAATGCAATAAATGCTCATTGAAATTTAATTTATCTTTTTTTGATTTTGATCAGTCCAATATTTTTTAGAATGTGTAACTTTTTTTATCAATTTAATATTATAAAATAATTTATTCTTATTCTAATAAATGTCATTTATAGTAAGAAAAACTGAGCACTAAAGGTCTTATGCCTCATGCAAAATGTTTTTGCTCAAGTAGGAAGAAAAAAATGTGGAATTATTTTAAATGAACAAAAACAATAAAATATTGTATGTCTTTTTGTTTTTATTTAAATTTTTTATATCAAATTAGTTATTCAATATCTTATTTAAATTTTTAATAGTGTTTCTCAGAGGCCCTCTATGATAAAGAAGATGAAAAATTTTGTCCTAATGAACATTTAAGATAGATATTCGGTGAGGATCAAAAGGAGAGAGTATGATGTTGACCCTTGAATAACATCATCTACACTAGGTGTTGGACCTCATCAAGAAACACTCAAATTAATGGTGGAGCCGAGCTACAAAACACTTTTCTGGATGTAGAGGAGGCCATAAAATAGCTATATAAGAGCATTAAGGAGGTTAAATTTTCATATATAAGTTCCTAAAATCTAATAAAACCTTATGTACATCACACACAGTAGAGGATGATATGTTTTATAACTCATGTATGTCAAAAATTTACTCTTTATATGATGCATTGGGTGATGGAAATAATAGTCTTAGTGTCGATTGAGGTGATGAATCTCTTGGTGATAATGATGATTCTAAAGAAAATTATTCAAGTGAGGATGTTCATGATGCAAATGATGATTATGATGGAAGTGTTGGTGATGAGGGAGATATTGATATCCTATATTATCGAGTTGAAATTAATGAAAAATGATTTTTGGCTGGTGTTTAATGAAGAAAACTAATCAATTTTTTTGGTTGTAAAATTATGTTACAAAATTTTGAATGGTTTAAAACTATTGATACAAAATATAGTTGGTTAAATGGTGAACATATGTATATATAAATAAAGTGAATGTTGATTAGTATCTTGTTTATAGGTTGTGGTATTGACTATTTGGAGCTACTGGATGGGCATGTGGTGCTATCTACAGAGAGAAAATTATAACAATAGTTTACCTAAACCATTGGTACACATCTATACCGACATTTTAGTGAAAACCATTGGTACTTAAAATTTCCCACGGTCTATACCAACATTTTCAATGAAATTCATTGTTATAGCCCTATAGTGATATATAAACACCCCACGGTCCATATAACTATTGATATAGGGAATACCAATGGTCCTATGTACAATACCTATGGATCAAAACTATTGAAATAGGGAATTTTTATTGTATTATGAGATGAATAACCCTTACAAAGATCATATCACTGGATTGAGAATTAATCAATGGATCGAATATGTGTAAAAAATGTAAATCCACAAAAAATTTAAATATATTATAAATAAATAAAATGGTCATTTCACACACAATATTGGTATAATATAAAACATAAATAAGAGATATAATCCAATTAAATAAAATTGAGTTAAAAAACCCCATACTGGTTTGTAACTTTCAAGTCAAATCCCCTTAGAGGATATTATATGAATTATAACTTAAAATACCCTGAATTATGAATGATTCATGGTAAAATATGAAAAATTGTTATTATATACACCATAAAATGAAATTAGGTGTATAACATTAAAACATTCCACATTGAAAGGAAATTGCGATGAAATCTCTTACCTCAAGTCCATACTTACCATTTATCTCATTTAAATCATTTGTAATAAAATTATATCAATTATTAAAAATTTTAAAAATCATTAATAGGATTATTTTTTTTACAAATAAACCATTTGTTTCATTTGTTTCAATTATATATTCAGTTACTTAATCGGTTAAGTCCACACAAGTGTTTTGAGGATATTTGGTTCATAATTTCAAAACAAATTTGGTATGTTGATCATGGTGAAGGAGGCCATTATTACATAATCTACACAAATAATAATAATTAAATAATTATAATTTTTATATATTAATAATAATTTTAACAACTTTAAATATAATTCTAAAAAATGAACTCTGTTACAATCATAGCGATGGTATGTCACACATATACATGAGTAAAGTTTTCATTTTTCAAGTAACATGGTGGAAATAAAGTTAGTATTATTTTATATTTAAGTAATTATAATTATATGAAAATTTCATATTATTTATTTAAATATATTTATATATACAATCCATGTGATGTGGTCATGAAAAGTGGATTACATCGCTTTGCAGAGGTGGTAATCCACACATATGCACGAACGTCATTATTATTTTTAAATGAATGGAAAGGTAATAAAGTATATTATATATATTTCTCTATATAATTATAAATATTTCATTAATATCACACACACACACGCGCACATATATATATATATTTATTAAACCCATTATTATAACCATCATTGAGATGTGGTGATGGAAAATGAATATCATCAGTTTGTGGGATGGTAGTATGTCGTACACATGAATGATGGGTTTTTACCATTCAATGGAAGAAGGATATGAAAATAGTTTCTCACATTAACAAAAATACATATAATTATATATATAATATACTTGTTTTTTTTTCATCATGTTTCAATAATATTTTAAGGAGTTATAAAAATAAATAAAACAAAAACTCTTGGTTAAGAACAATATATCTTCCTCGGACAACCTCATTATATTTATACATATATCCTTTCTAGGTTTGTTTTATAATAAAATAATGTCTAATAGGATGTGGGGAGGTATTTTAGGAATGTATTTGGTTAGGTATTGTCCAATTAAAAATGGTTTTTGATGTGTGGAAAAGAGAGGAGAGGGGGTATCCTTTTATATGTGGGGTAGAGGACGTACTTGGAAATTTTAAAATGATTAAAATATATTAATTTCTTAATAATGAAAAAATGTATAAAAAATGGGAAATTTAGAAATATTATTTGATATAGTGTCAAACTAGTTTTATCTAATATAAGATATAAAAGTTTATATGTCATTTTAACCCTTATTACTTAAGTTTAACCCCCGGTAGACCTGTTTAAACCTTAATCGTGGTAACAAATTTTTACTATTTTTACGATTCATTATGAAAAAATAAAGATAAAATTAGTTATTAATATTAATTATTATTATTCAAAATATGGAATCCATTTTATCAAATTCAACTCATAGAAGTGGTATAATTTAATGTAAAATTAAAACCACAAAACACGATGAAAAATAGTTTTTTTGAGAAAAATGAATTTTAAGTATAATTTTTTTATTCCAAATTAAAGTATAATTTTTATTCAAATAAAATTTATTGGATTATTTATAATAAAAAAACTAATTACACGTTAAATGTAATCTAAAAATTAATGTGACTTTGTTAATTCTTGATAATAAAAGACGATTTTCAATAAAATCATTATTTTTAACTATTTATTAGAAAATAAATTTTTTTAGAAAATTATCAAAAAAAATAATCCTAAGATAATTTTTGACATGTTGATTTCAATAATTAAGTTCATTTTTTCAAATTAAAATTCTATAATTTTTAAATTAGGTGTTTAAATAAAACCATATAATGCACAAAAATCCAGTTCGGTTAGAAATAATATCCTTTCCTTTTGATTGAGAAATTTATTAACATTGTTATAATGAATATAAATATATAAAATATAATTAATGAATAATAATAATACAGGAAAATGATTTATCATTACTTTACCTAGGTTGTTACAATAAACTATCTAGATCAATGAATACATCACATGTCATTTATCTTAGTGGATGAGCACATAACCTACCCCACACCCAAATAAACAAGCACATCATTTGTACTTAACTAGGTATGAACATACACTTCTTCAGTATATCTCAATCGAGGGCCTAGATGTTATACCCATCACATGAGAGGAAAAATATCATCATGGAAAATCTCCAACCAATTTCATGATCATTAACATACCCAACCACCCCTTGATAAGCTAACTGTCAATGCACTTATAATAAAGGTATCAAAGTATTAAGGTTATCATGTTAGGTATATATCCAAACATAGGTATGGGGTGACATGACCTGACCCATAAGTATCCATCCTATATTAGTGATAGGACAAGTGTATCACCTCAAGCTTACCTCTAATAGGTCATGGTCTAGAGATAATCCCAAAGAATGAATAATACACATCATGGAGGCCTTATCCTATAACTTGAAAACATCTACACACCGCTATAAAAATATATATAACAATAAAATTCAAAATATATATAAGTGATGCAAACAAAATATTTCTTTAATGTGACTATAATAAAATCCCTAATGTTTTAATACAATTTTATGTTTTAAACAAGTAAAAGTAAAAATATCATCATTTAAAGACAATAACCAGCAATGATTATGAAATAATACATAATCCACATTATTTCAACACCATCATGAGTACAACCTATAACAGACACCAAAAATATCTCCCATGCACTAGCTCCACTAACTCCACATCCTCTAAAATTACCATTGATCTATGCATCATTTTCTCAAATACACCATATGTTTTCATGAATCATGTACAAGGGTGTGTATTGTTAGGTTTTATTTTAAATTTAAAATGTCGTGTGTGGGGATGTTTCAAGGAACCGAGGAATCAAATAGGAATTGGTGGAAACATTGTAAATTTAAAATAATGAACTTGTAAAAATTGTTTCATACATTAGTGAGAAGTGGAAAAAATGAGGCTACCTAAGAATGGGGTTGAATTACTAGAAATATAAAAGGCATGAATTTGGTTGAAGAATGAAAAATGCGACTAGTAATGATGTGGTATTATTTTAAAATTTGTATTGTTGTAGATAAGGAAAGAAGGAAAGATGTAGAAACTTGATAGATACTCTAGAGGCTGGTGAGTGGGTGGGAGAGATATCCACCAAGATATAATCAAAGGGGGTTACCCGGTTTATGATAACTCAAGTAAAGATATGTTTAATATGATGTAATGTGATGATGGAGAGAGAATATTTTATGTAAGTATGCAAATAGATCCGTTATGGAGAACCATGTATCAAAAGTCCTCTTGGTTGTTGAGATCAAGCAGTGTGTTCAAGTTTTGATGACTGATAATACAAAAAATGATACATTCATGGCTGTGTTATAAAAAATACATCATGTTTGAGATAAAATCCTATAGTTTTAAGAGAATTAAGATAGAAATCCATTTTATTGAAAAAGTTCCTTTGGGTGATTTATTTCTTGTTCTTAGATTATAATGAGATGGTGGGATCAAAACTACTAGTGGAATAATATCTGATGATCATGGACCTATGAAGTTAAAAATGGAGATTCATTGAAGGTGATGTTGATGATCATGAAGATGATTATTATGTAGTTTTTCAAATTTAAATTAAGGTGGATATTTTTGGGTTTTATTTTAAATTTAAAAATTCATGTGTGTGGTGGTTTCATGGAACAAAGGAGTCTCATAGGCATGGGTGGAAATTTTTTTGTTGAAAATGACATACTTAGGAATTTTCTTCATGTATGAGTGAGAAGTGGGAAAGATGAGGCTACCTAAGAAAGGATTTATATACAAGGAAATTGAAAAGGAATATATTTAGGTAAAGAACGGGAAATGAGGATAACGGTGACTTGGGATTATTCTAAAAGTTGGAATACTGTAGAGAAGGAGGTTGTGAATGTTGTAGCAGTTGGATGGATGTTGGGGTGGATGGTGAGAAACTAAGAGATATAGCCATTGGTAGATAAATGAAAATGAGATACTAAGTTTGTGTTTACATGTACGAAGAGATGATAAAGATGATGGTGTGTTATAATGGTGAGAGAATTGATGATGGAAACGTGTAAAGAGATCCATGATGGAGAACCATGTATCAAAATTCATCTTTGTTATAGATATCAAGTGGTATGTCTAGGTTATGACGATTGGTGGTACAAAACAATGGTGCATTCATGGATGTGTTAAAAAAACCGTTATCTGTGAGATAATATCCTTCATGTGTTAGAGATGTAAGATATAACTTCTTTTGGGTGATAAAATGTATCCTGGTGAATTATTTATAGTGTATGGATTCAAATTAAATAATGGGATCTATCCCAAAAAGTATTAAAAATATAAGATTTCCTAGAAACAATAGAGGAAAGTTTAAAAGAGATTCACCTCAACAAAAAGATTCCAAATATTCGTTAAATATAACAAGAAGAAAGTTATCATTCATCACGGCTCAAATCACATAAATATTAAATTATATGGAACTTGAAATATCCATATCACTATAGAATCTAAAGTACCCAAACTATCTCACACTTTTTTTCTCTAAAATAACTATTTGATGAACTTGTATAGGGAATATGTGCCCCATTGGAAGGCACCTCAGTTGATAGGGTAACTGACCCATATAGAGGACTCGTACCCTAGTGTGTGTGTGTGTGTTAGTTTGTGTATTTTGCATCATCAAAGAGGGTTACTAACACTATAAGTAGAGGACTCATACTCCATATCTATGAGAGGGTTACCTTCTCCAATTTTTACATGGAGGACCCATATCATGGAGTCATATGTGCACTATGAGTTTTAACAACCTCTTGGGTGTTGTAATCATTCATCCACACACATCACCATATATACAAAGCTTAGAAACTCAAACTTATAGAAATAGAGACATCAAAAAAAAATATATACATTTTACTAACTTTCAAGAAGAAAATTTCTCATAATGTAATACCCATATATCTGATTCTAATTCATGGATGATAAGATACATTAATCACCATCGAATTATAAGTACATGGTAAGTACTTCCAATGTGTATGCCGTGGATGATTGTTAGTAATGTACTATTTCCACCCATATTAGGTAAATTCAACACACACATCATTCCCCAATATGTTACACAACATGTGGGACTAGGGGATTCACTAGGGGTGAGCCCTAGATTTATATAGTCACGTCATCTTGAGCGACACAATGTGTTATCTAATGATATAAATCATGTGTGAGGTTTTTGTGGTTTGTCATCATGCCCTAGCATTGGTTCCAGTGGTTTTTGGTGGGGTGGGGTGGGGTGGGGTGCATGTCCTAGGGTCGAGTCCCTGGGTTTTCTTATATTGCGTTGGTGTGTTTATAATGTACCTAGATTATTATTCACGTAGATCAACAAGTAACATCATTATAAATTAAATAATATTATTATACTTTATTAAAATCAATGTGAAAGATCAAATCCATTACATACTAAGGAATCTAAACTTTTATTAAGGTAATTATTTTAATTAAAATATTTAGTAAATAAACTATTATTAATTCAATAATAATAATTTACTTTATAATCCTTAAATATTTTCATTCTCACTAATTTTTTTGTCACCTCACATTTTAATTTATGCTTAATACTAATAACAAGTAATATATATACATTATCTTTAATAATGATAGTAATAATGTTATTATTTAATATTACTCTATAGTGGTTTTGGGAGTGGGTACAAATGAAACAATGATGTATACATTGAGGCTAAAAACCAAGACATCCTCAACACACCACCATAGGTACAACAGGGGAATAACCACAAAATTGTGACTTATGAAACAATTAACAATTGAAACTTTTATTGATAATTAAAATACTTAAAAATAATTTTTATTAAAAAAATTATTATTATTAAATGATTTAATAATAATAATGATTACAATGTATTAAGTTTCTAATCATTATTCAATGTTTTAAATAATAATATTAAAAAATTATAAATAAAATGATGTTTTAGCATTTTAGTAGGAAAAATTAAATTTTTTAATAATTTATATATATGGAATTAACTGTTTTTAACATAAAAATATTTTTAAGGTTTTTATATTATGTATAAATATTAAATTGGAGGAAATATTTTTATATTATATAAACATTTTGTTTTTTAATGTAAAGTCAATGTCATTTCATTTTCCTCATCAGTTAGTATATAACATTCAATACCCACTATAAATATTTTATTTCATTTAATAATTTAAATTTAAAAAATTTATATATAGGAAAAAGCTAGAAAATTACTAAAAATTTGAGATAGGTTCTATTTGAGTTATCTATGATGAATCTAAAATTTTAATTGATTTAAAAATAAATTAACCCCAAAATAATTAGTTCATAATCTTTAAATGAATTGAATCTATAGAGAAATGTAACAAATATGGAATATGAGAGAATAACATTAATTTGTGAAAAACCTGACCACCCAATATGAATTCATGACCACATGAATTTTTGAACGTATTTCATGTGAGGAGGGAGAAGTTTGATGATTGAACATGAATCATTCACATGAAAATTCAATGAGCCTTGATGAAATAAATGTTATATGTACCAAACTATTAGAATAAGACGATTATTCTCTTTTACATCAAATATAATGGTTAAAAATGATTCTTTGTAAAGTATTAATTGAAGAGAAATAATTAAATTCAACATGGAAGAATAATTTCCAATTAAATATAATCAAACATTATATTTAATTTTCAAATATTCCTTCTATGTTTTTAGATCATCTTCACTTTAAATTAACATTCATTTATTATAGATTAAATATATTATGATCTCTTACTCAATCCACATCCTACTATATTATAGAAATTATCTAAATGGAATAATAATTGAAAACACAAGAAACAAGGCTCTAAATATTATAAAAGTCATTCTTCCTTTTTTATCTCATAGGACTTAAAATATCGAGTCATGATCTTTGGTTTTCATCATCACCTCCATCACGAAGAATACTAGGAAATGATTCATTGTAAAGTAAACTTAAAGTGTTTCTACGTCTACCAGATGAAGAGAGATAGAGAGATGGATGATAAAACAATATTGAGGGTGTTGGTAGAAATAAGAAATATTCTCTTGCAAAGGTAGGTTGATTATACATGATCTGTGGCTGATGGATGTGCACCAAGCAGTGGTTAGTTCTTCAGAAATGGTGGATAAGAAGTTCCCCATGATCAATGGTCAAGGTTTTGAATGCCACATGGTATCAGTAATCATTGGGATCAAATAACTGGTTGTTAGTGATTTTTGGATGATGGTTCGACCAGAGGACAGGTTGGTACCCACTATATAATAGTGGTGGGACCACTTATATGTGTGTGTGATTGTGACGTGAAACAAAACTATTATTGGACAACATTGTTGATTGATTTTATAAACTTTTTATTATCTAATAGTAATAAATATGGAAGTAGTTCTCTTCTATGGATAAAGGATTTAATTGTTAGAACAACATGAAACCAAATTGATCCTTTCTTGTTCTATTTTTTCACATACATTGAATGTATGTGTTGAGTTTTATAGAGTGTTTTTATGATGCGTGTAACTTGGTATGGTGATTAGTGTGGGATTACTTCATATATTATATTTCTACAAAGTTTATAGGGTGATATTAAATCAGTGGAGTGTCTGGATCTTGGTTATATTATATTCATAACATCTAGAGGAAGCACATTTGATGGATTAGTGGAATGTTTTCATCCCAAATAAGTAGTTTCATATCTTAGGTTTAGAGCATGGTAGTTCACACTAGAAAAAACTCAAGTAGAATTATCATTCCAATTTTTTGGTTCAGTGGGGATTTTTCTGGTTATCGAAAGGACGACTTCAGAAAATCGTAAGGTTTGGGTTGAAATTTTTGATAGGAAAAACATTGTCTTTTCGAGAATACAGAGAATAAATTATCTTATTCAAAAATACCTAGAACTTCCATTAATTGTAATTAAACCTGATAATATGGATAATAAAAATGATTTTTCCGAACTAAGCTAAATAAAAATATTTATACTATTATTTTATATGAATAAACATTACATATCATAAATGGACATAAAAACCAAATAACTAAGGGTTTAGTATCTTAAAGTTATAGTTACATAGAAAACTTATTTAAAAATACTCATCAATATTTTATTATAACCTATCAACTTTAAAAACAATTATAAACATATCACATGTAATAACCATTTCTAAATGTTAGAGAATAAAAACATAATAAAGGGGTGAAATAAAATTCTCAGTAAGGGAAAAAATGAACATATCAACATGCCCTCATGGATGAGATCATAAGAATATTAAAAAATATAGACATTGGAAAATATCATATCAACATGAGTAATAATCATAAGACATCAGTGAGCCTCAATGGACATGATATAAGATCATAAATCCTTAAAATATCAACAAAGAAACATAATAGTTGTAATATGGACTAGAAAAACATAACAAAAAACTGGAATCATCAGAGTGCAAGACCATAATGAATAACATCCTTCAAATATGGAAAAAATTATCATATAAAAACATTAAATTCACCAATCAAACACTTTTACCCATTCTTATGACAAAAATTATGTTCACTCAGGAATAAATAATCTTTTTAGCTATACACCGACACCCATGCTTACGAAAAAATAAATTCTTCCCATGTATACATGTCTCATGAAGTTAAAACTTTTAACCAATGCATTGAGAATAATATAGGACCCCAACTATCATCATCCATACTTATGAGTTCTATTTGAAAATCATTCACTTATCACATCATGAAGAACTCATGGAAATAAAATGAGTTTCATAAAATACATAAATTAAGGTTATTAACATTTTATAAAGAACCCATGGAAGTAAAAATGATTTTTAGAAAACTCTTAACTGAAAATCATTCACTATTGATTTCATAAGGGACCCATAGATGTAAAATTGGGTTTCATAACATTTGAAAAATAATATAACAATAATAAATAAATCAACTAAAATCAAAAACTTGATCACCCAAAACTAATTACATGTTAAAAGAATAATTGAGGGTGAAACAAGAACCATAACATCATTGGAGATAGATATTTTGAATCTATAGAAGAAAAATGAAATGCAAATCCTGAAATATCTTTTTTAAAAGTATTTTATCCGTCGGTATAAAAGTTCTAGTTATATGTATCTTTTCAAAAAGTCATTTTTGTTTTATTAAAAACATGTGAAAATAAATAACTTCATCAAATCGTATTTTAATCTAAAACATTGTTTACCTAGAGATATAATATATAGAATCATTAAAAATTTGAAATAAATGAATGTAGTAAACATAGGGGAACGAAATTTAGGAGTAGTCCATATAACTCAAAGTAATAATTTTTAGTTACCAAATCCCTTACATCTCAATTAATGTTTGAATAAAAAGAATATTAGAGGGAGTTCTATAAAGAATCCTTAAAATCTCATGAAATGTATGGTGATTATCCCACATGAAAGTAATATAACAGTGAATGCACCATATAAAAAAATGGGTTTCAATGTGAAGCATCTCTCATAAAATAGAAAATTTAGGTAATTAACCATAAAGAGAAAAAATGAATGGTTGATGAATTATTCTTTTGGTTAGTATATCATAAAGTCAATGTATGATGAATTATTAAATTAGTTACTGATTATTATTGGATTATAATCAGATGAAATTATTTATAAATTATCCATGTATGTTCATAATTTTATTGAGGTACTACCACGGTTTATGGAAAATGGACTTTGAGGACACTAACTTGAAGTTATTTTATTTGAAATACAAAAGTTAAAGTGGCATTGGATGTCATGATTGATAGGGAATCCAAGTGTAATTATTACAATTAAAATGTTATTCAAAATTCATAAAACATGTTCTAATTATATTTTGATCAATTACCTTGTTTATAACATTTTAATTGGGATATATGAGAAAAATAAACCTAGGAGAATTATTTTGAAGGCCATACAAAAACAATTTTCTTTTTTGCATAAGGAGAATTGAATAATTAATCAAGAAATTTAGAATACTATGAATTAAAAGTTATTTTTTGAAGGAATGTTTTATATTTTTGTGGTGGTTATATAATTTAATGGGTTATCTTATATACATAGGTTTTTATTTACCAATAATAGGAGTTTATAAAAAAACATTCCAGTCATCAACCGGCTGTGGGAACCAAATCAAATCAATAGGGAGCTAAATAATCCATGCATGGATGATAAATGGAACCTTTAAAGGTAATTCAAGGAATACACATGTGAAAGTGCGTGCACACACATGGGTGAGGGTGCTTGTTGGAGGGCCAGTGGGCTTGTGTTGGGAGGCATAGCCCATGAGGCCCAGTGTGTGTGAAGTGTATCCGGGTGCCAACCCTGGTGTTGGATCAAGCTGTTGATTCATATGAATATATTATTAAGTAGAGAACATTTTTTGTGATGTTTTATGGAGGATATATGTTATGTGGGGAACTTTTACTCCACTAAAAAGTTAGAAAAATTTCATCGGTCATATAATACAATTGATTTGCACCGTCTGATCGTAAAACATGCATTGTATTTAACCTTCATCATAGGGGTTTTAATTTCGTAACCATATATAGTTTAAAACATCTTGATATATGTTTTTTATCTTATTTAAATGAAGAAATATCATTTAAGTATTGAGTTTCACATTCCATGAACAATAGTTTACAAGGCTTCCATCTGAATGAATAAAGGGTATGTGGTTTCAGATTTTTGGTGTATATGCTTTGGGAGCAAGCTACTGTATGAGAATAATAGATTTTTATTTTCAAGAATAGAGTAAAATTCAAAAAGTAATGAGGTTCACATACCAAATATATGGAAGATACCCTATATAAAGCTGTTATGTGCAAAGTTATAATTCCATGAAATATATGCATAGAGTGTGAGATAATGGATAAATATTATAAAACAAACAATCATAATATTTTATAAAAATAAAATATGAAAAACATGAATTTTAATGGATGTGATATGTGATAAATCTTCTATGTGATGTCTTGTACATGGTAACAACTCACAACCATGCCATTTGTGAAGGGCGTTGATATTATTTTAAGTGTTGTATAAAGATGATTTGATAGGCATTTTTTCCAAGAATATAACCCACTAATCCAATATTATGTTACCTATAAATATTGGGTTAACCCTCATATAAGGTACTATTAATTGTAGATAAGTGATTATCAATATTTAATGTTATTATTTTCTCTAGTTGGTTCTTATAACAAAATTGATACTTTTCAAAAAGGATAAAATTTGGACAATCATTATTCTTTATTAGTGAAGTGTTATACAAATGATGTGTTATATGAAGTTATGTTTTAGGCAAATTAATTTTTATAAGATTTATAGTTTTTTTAATTACATGAATTTTATTTCTTATATTATATATTACTTGAAAATAAATTGAAAAAAACAAACTAGTTTGTGAGTAATCGTTACATAAAGCACTCAAAAAATGAAATAATAGTTTTTTCTAATATATATATATATATATTCTATATGAAGATCATATTATATTCATGTGATAATATGACATAATATGTGAGAAAAATATAGTTTTTAAATAAAACATATTCAAAATAATTTAGTTGAGAAGACCATGCAATACTCATTATTTCACGAAGATTCTATGTTTTTTAAATTTATGAATTCTATGGAAAATGATACACCAATGTATCAAAGAGGGAGAAGAGATTAAAGTAGAAACATAATTTCAAGAAAATCCTTTTATGTTTGAGTATTGAGTGAGTTAAGAAGATTCAGATCATGTGAGGATTTGGAAAAGTGTTTAAGTCATACATTCATGTTCTAAAGAGAACCTAACTTACAAATTTCAAGTTGTACACGAGCTGACCACATACTATATACTAGTGGAAGGATATCATTATTATCATAGAATAAACCATGATATAATAGAGATATTTTAATTTTTGTATCAACACTAAATATAATAATGATTGTAATTTGTAACTAATCAAAGAGAGAAGAATACAGTTGGGGTGTTTAACCAACTAAGGCGGAAGTATTGCTTATTAGGGTATATAAATAGGATAAACTAGAGTATCTACTACTGGCACATAAAACAAGTTGATATATAAGACATTGTAATTTAATATAATATTATAGTTTATAATCCTTGTTGGTGCAACTAACAAATGTGTAAATGAGTAGTTTTTAGTAGCAAAATATTTTAATATCATGTGGTCTGTTCTCTTTCCATGAATTGACCTAGATAACCCACTAAAATAGTACCCAAAAGAATTATGACCTAGTAGAAGGGAGTACATGATCCTTATAGGCTGACAACAAGAATGTAGGCATAAAAATCATTTAAGAGGGAACAATTTCTCCATAATAATAACACATCAAGATAAAAAATAGTATAACAATCATTAAAAAGCATGTATACTAAAAACTCCTCAAGAGAAATGTAACACAATTATAGAGATACATGCCCAAAAAATAGTACGTCAAACAAACTCATCACAAAAAACCATCAAGACATCATAACAAGATATCCGTGTAACAAGTGGATCACATACTCCATAGGTCATCAAAAATACTATGGTTTCACTAATAAAGAGTACCCACATTATCTAATATGTGATTTTACATTACCTAGACCTAGAATAAGAAACTCTACAGAGTCCCAAAGGAAAAAGTAGGATGTGAACAACAAAGGCTGATGGGATCTCACCAAGTATTCCATAAGAAATACATATCTAATAAACCAAATATTCCAAATTTTAAATTAAACAAGGAATATAAATACTTTCATAGTTCATGTCATAACATGTTTTTCAAAACATTCCAAAGTTTAATAAGAAAATGTACAAAATTAAATTGCCTTAAAAATAGGAAAATATAATAATCTTTGTAAAAAAAAGCATGAATAATCATTTTTATCAAAATAGTAATATGTATAGATAATTTATAATCATAAAACCACTGTTAAGAGTCTCGAGGTTATGTTAATATAGGTATTATCACAAATATTAGTGAAGGATGATTCTAGGAGTGTTTTAGAGAAATAAAACATACAAGGGTCTGTAATTCATTTCAATCGACCCCAAATAATTTCAATCAATCATTTAAATTTTCCTCAAGATCAATTTTAAAAACATGCCCTTTCATTTAGAAAACAAACATCACATGGTTTATATAAAACACACATTCCTTTCAAATTAATTATATTAAATTAAAATAATAATAAATTTAAATCCATCATTTCTCAAGAATCATCATCAATGTATTTTATCAAATAATTCTTTCATTTCAAAAACAATTTCCAGAAATCAAAATTTATTTAAAAAGCCACAGTCTAAAAATTTCATCACACCCACACACATACAGA
Organism: Viscum album; assembly: GCA_963277665.1. Lineage (NCBI taxonomy): Eukaryota > Viridiplantae > Streptophyta > Magnoliopsida > Santalales > Viscaceae > Viscum > Viscum album. The sequence continues at coordinate 747,750,692 of OY728152.1, forward strand.
GCTTTCCATTTAAAAATAAGATATAAAAAGGTCTCCAATCAAGCCAAGTAAATATTTTTCAAATCCAATTCAAAATAAACAAGCATAAAAGGTTTTAATTGATAAAAATATCCTTATCAAACCACTGACCTCAATTTATGATATCATCAGTCACAAACAAGAGATCATTAATCAGTGAGTCGAATGGGTAGAATTGGTTAAGAAATGATCCTAGAAACACAATCTATCAGAAAAATATCTGAATCCATCAATGACATGGAGATCGACCACTCTAAAAGAGGGAGAGAGTGGAAGAAAGGAGTATCCATGATCAAATTGATTTTACACTTATTAGAAGAGAATCAATGCGTCAATAAAAACAAAGATCAATGAAGAAACAAGGTTGTAGGGGAAATGAAAATCTAGAGAGTCTCCAAGATAATTAGGGTTGAAATAGATTTGAGGGTGATGTGATTAGAGTTTAATTGGAGATCAAAATATATAATGTTTAGATATTTCCCTATTGTTTCTCACCCCCGTTGGAATCATCAGCTCATCGCTGGCTTCCAACGACTAGTCTATGAAACTAGATATAATAATTGGGAACTTAGAAACACTTTAGGAAAGTTAGTGGTGCTAGGAACAATGCCTACATGACTAGCCATCCAACCGTCTGACCAATGATATTTTTGTATGAAATCCTTAGTTATATCCCATCATCGCTTGCTAATATCCCTCACCAGCTTGTTGGGAGACCTCTTATAGCTATTCCATCTATAGTACTAAATAAAATATCACAATAAAGACCTGAAAACCTCTAAAATAATGAAACTATGAATAAACACACACTCTAGACTCCTCAAAAGTATGCAGTAAGGTAAAAACATGAATAAATGGAATCAATAAGAGATCAGCATGAACTTCCATAAGTTCTAAAGAAAAAAAGGTTTGTTACTGAAATATGGTGTTGAGATTTTTAATTCTCCCCACCATAAATGTTTTCTACCCCTAAAAATTCTTTCAAGAAGACTTACATGTAATGAGGGGAGGTTATTTCTCTCTCATCAATGTCTCACATACCACAACTCATGAGAGTCAAAACCATGTTTTCATAGCACATGAACCAATGGTATGAAATTACCCTGAATAATATTTATCTGAGAATCAATGATCTAAAATGGTTTTTTAGTCATGGTCATATAGGGTTCCACATCAAATCCCTCCCAAATCAAAACCTGTGATAGATTTGAAAGATACTTCTTGATTTGAAACTCATAGAACATGTTATGGATCGATTTCATATATAGTGGATTATATGAATGGTATTATACCTCTATAATATAATCAAAAACCTAAAATAGTCCCACATATCTAGGAGAGAACTTCTCCTACTTTCCAAGCCATTTGTGACCCAACTAAAGTGAGAAATTAAAAAACCCCAAGTCCTTAATTGAGAAACCAAATGATATCTACAAAGATCTGCATAAGACTATTATCATCTCTTTATCATTACCGTTATCTAATGAATCATATGGAACATAACTTTCATTGCTTGGACCAAGATAAGTCCCACAAGGGATGATTCAAAAATATTTGACCAATAAAGAATATATTGACATGTTTGGACATAGAAGTACTTATAGGATATCATTTTAATGGATGAATGGCAAATATTTTTATATGATAACTCAATAATATCCAAGTGGTAGTCCCATGATCCTCCAAAGTCACAAAAACATGTACAAATCATGTACTCAAGAATCTATATAGCTCATTCCATCACACCATCTCTTTGAGGATGGTATGTTGTGCTCATGTTTACCTACAATCCCATCTCCTCCTAGAGGCCTCTCAAAAAATGAGAAGTGGATTAAGGATACCAATAAAAAAATAGAAAATAAAACTCCATGAAACCAGATGATCTCTTACACATATATATTTTACAATGTCCTCTAATTTTTTGTTATCAAAAATGGTAATAATTTTATATAATTTGGTTAGTCACTGAATTACCACTCATATCACTTTATTTTCTTGATGTGTAGAAGGAAATCCAATGAGAAAGTCCATCAATATATCATACCAATTCCATGTCAGCACAAGAAGTGGTTGATGTAGTCTATATGACTTTTTATTCTCATAATTAATCTTCTAATAAGTATAATAATTAGAATAAAAATCATAAATTTCATATTTCATAACTATCCCTTAGAAATGATGAGTCATACTATTAAACATATTTTTTTTCATTCCCAAGTGTACCACCCACTAGTAATGATGATAGTACCCTATCATAACCATAATCATAGGTGATGGAATGACATATAATTTACTGAATTAAAGGACACCCTCAAAATATAGATACCATTTTCTATGGTATCCCCAGCATATAAAGAATCTATAAAGCCTCATAACTCATCATCAAGTTGATATTCCTGGAGAATTATCTGCCGATTTTTTTTTCAACTGAACACTCACCAAAATAGTTATAGTCCCATATCTTAGACTCCAAAATTAATATAATAAAAAATATAAATGAATTTACACTCCTCATAATAATCATTCATTACAAAATATGTAAGTTTACTCTTCACAGGATCAACAAAAACTTTCCCCTTCCAAAGGATGTACTCAATGTCAAACTAAAAATATTATACCACTAACCGTTAAGAGTGTACATCAAAACTGTGAGTTTGAGATTGCGAGTGGGATAATTCTTCTCATTAGGCCAAAACTGATTAGAACCGTAAGACACCAAATGAACAGAATTCATGATAACACATCCAAAACCTATACCCAATGCATCAAAGAATACCAAAAATACTTTTACAGTATCTAGAAGAGTTAACACTTGCGATGAATTAAAATAACACTTTATCTAATCAAATGAATCATAGAACTGAAAATCCCATACGAACTTTACTCAATTATGAGTGAGACAAGTTAATGAAAAATGATATCATTGAGAAATCCTTAAGAACCTGGTGGTAAAACCCTACCAATCCCAAGAATCGCTGAATCTTAAAGAAGTTCTGTGGTTCCTCCAATGACATGAAATCTTTCACCTTATCAGGAATAACTGAGATACCATGTTTAGAAATAGACCCCCCATAACATTACCTCTTGAATCCAGAAATAAAACATTGATATGTTAGTATAAATTATGTGATTTACCATAAGTTCCCTAAATAATCTCAAATGATCCATGTTTTCCTCTTAAATTCTTTAATAAAATATGATTTAATCCAGAAATACCACAATGAAATAATTGATGTATTAGTGGAAAATATTTTTCATCAATACTATAAACATATAAACATTGGTTAGACCAAATGACATAACAAGATACTCATAGTGTACATACCTAATCCTAAAAAGTGTCTCAGGAATATCAGACTCTTTGGTCCTAAGCTGGTGATATACAGACCGAAGAATAATCTTAGAAAACTAATTATGCCCTTTCATCTAGTCAAACAAGTCACCAATACAGGGAAACATATAGTTGTTCGTTATTGTAAACCATTTGAGATTTTGATAATCAACATGTAGGTAAGGGTTTCCATAAAACTTATTAGAAAGCATCTTGGGTTCTTCCTAAGGAATCATATTGATTCAAATGAATCCTTTGGAAATCAAGTGATCTAATTTATCATATAATTTCTTTAGTTTAGTTGGATCTTTCTAGTAGGAGTGAGTAGATATAGATTGGGTACCTGGAACTAATTTAATAGAAAACCCCACCTCCCTCACAAGTAGATAAATAGAAAACTATAATGGGAAAACATCTAGAAACTAATAAATTACTAATGTAAGATCACCACAAAAATATCCATGCTCCAGTTTAAAATCATACATGCATATCATCCTAACCAACTACAGAAGAAAAGGTCTATCTCAACTTGATCTTATACTAAAAGTAAAAGGAACTCCCCATCAAGGGCAGTGAAGGAGATCCATTGAATATAATAGTTGATACACGATTTATAAGAGATTAACTAATCCATACCAAAAACATTATATAGGGGATTCATATCCAAAACCAAAAAGTATTAGATAACCTCAATTTCTGATAAAGAAAATTTATAAGAGGTTAATCAAATACCCTACTCCCTATTTATCTCAAGAAGAATAGAGATTCTCATAACATAAGGCATAAATTCCATAGTAAAATTAAAAAGGCCCCCAATATGTGTAGATAAAAAAAATTAGAGGCATCAATATCAAATAAATCATCACTAAAGACAAATAATTGATAATGAAACCTCTCACTATCAACGAAACTGAATCAAATTCCACTATAGAATCATCCCCTACCTGAAAGAAGCATTATTCCTATTTAATTTGGCTATATAACCTTTTTTCATGATTAATTTGACTATATTTCAGATACTCTCGATTTTGAGAAGCCCGTACCACTATGTAGTGAGGTGAAAACATAGGAAAACCATTGAAAGTGACATGATCATCCACACCAACTATAGTTCTACAATTCCTCTGTGATTTCATTCTTAATGTGCCCAACCTTTCCACACATAAAACAAGTTAGTAGGACTTTACTGGACACTACAAAATATTTATAGAAATACTACTAATAAGATCAAAATCCACGGTTTTCACCATGAGGCTCATCCCAATCCTCTGTCTTTTGATGGAACCCCAAAACATTATACCATGAGTAGAAGGAACTCCATTCAACCTTGAATTTCCATCAAGATCAATCTTAACCATCAAATCTCTATTTAGAAGATCATCATAAGTAATGAGATTCATTATAAATACTTGATACTGAATATCTTATTAAAGACCCATCTGAAAAACTTTAAGCCTTTAGCTTCTCATTCAACACAACCTCAATGGAGAAATAAAAAAGGTTAGAAAATAAATAAATATACTAATTCACTATCCAATGACCTTTATGAATGTTAATAAACTCCGTGGACATAGCTAAACCACTGACTCGATATAGTAATGCTCCATAAAAACAGGCTTGAATTCTTTCCACTCAAATCCTTCATTTTTCTTTTCCGTAACTATAGCATCCAACATTCTTCTACTAGGAACTTAATGATTAAAGACAACACATTTAAACTTTATAGAATATTTAATCTCAAAGAACTCAAAGTGTTTCTAAATATTCTTCAACCGATCATCTACCTCCTAAGGATCATTGGTACCCTATAAAGATAGTGGTTCATGATGAATAAACACCTGAGAACAATCTCTGATATTGTCCCTCTCATATAAAACCTCTACAATATGAATGTGAATATGTGTACCTACATGGCCAAGACCATGGACCGAATTCATAAGAACCTCTACAATATTCTCAATAACTATATGGTTTTATATTTTTGGTTCATTAGAACCTCTATCCCAAAAAATATTCATATGTATTCTTGGGGGAAGGCACTATAAAACATCAAAAAATAACAAGATATCATCCGTCAAGAGACATAAGTCCATTAAATATTATCAATCAAAATTTTGTTAGAAAATATAAAATATTATATAAATATTTGGAAAAGGTCTAGATCAATATCGAATAACTCCTCAATACACTTTTTCCCAGTATCCCATTGTAACCCAAGTCATGTTATGGTGATAGATAGCCAGAAAATCACTCGTAACCGACACCTTAGGTCCCAAAATCATGTCTCTTATCTTCCAAGATATCCCAAACTGCATATCAACATTCAATAAAGGACTTATCCTCCCTCTGATACCAGTTTTTTAGGAACTCAACTGGATAACCTACCTCAATGTTACCCAAACCAGTCCTGACATGGCCATATGGGCATTCTCAGCCACCACAAGCTGGTGAATAGTACTTAGGTATCCCAAACACATAATAGGGAATGATTTCCACACAAGAAAAACAAAACAAGATAAATTAATCAATAAGAGTCAATAATGGACGAGAATCAACAAAAAATAAGTATTCTAAATGCTCATCAACATAAAATTACCACAAATAGACAAATATATATCCCAAAAATAGTAACTCATCCCATTTCCTCACATGAAACACAAATAATTCATCGCAATATCTTTATGTAATAAGTGGATCATATACTCAAACTATCACCACCAAATCCTAGGGATACACTAATTAATAAATCCCACCACACATGAGTGGTACTTTCCCTTTTCCTAGACCTATCATAAAAAATTATACAAACACATGAATACAAAATCAGGGTGTGAGCAAAAAATTAATGTTGGATCTCACCAATTATTCCATAATTGATCCATATCCGATAAACTAAATATGCTCAATTTTAAATAAAACACAACATGGAAATAATTTCACATTTCATTTCATAACATTATTTTTAAAACATTTCAAAGGATACTATAAAAAATATATAATAGTTCATTTTCTTTAAAATAGGATGATATAAGCATATTTTTCAAATCATGCATGTATATTAATTTTAGGTACGAACCTTCATTTAATTTATATTTTCACTATTTTAATGTTGATATCTAATTTTTTGGTTGATTATTTGTTTTTCCATTTTTTGGAACATTTTTAGTGTTTGGGGTGTGTTTTTCTTCCTGGTTCAAGGAGTTAAGTGGTGTCTAGGGATTAACATAATACTGGACTTAAAAATGTAGTTATAATAGTTACAGGAGGTCCATCGGTTATCCTATGAGGGGAACTAGCTAACAGATGGAAGAATGATACTGCGAATTTCATATAGAAATCCCACTAGCTAGTTGTGGAGATAGCTAGTGGTGTTCCCGGACAACTAGGTGTTCTTTCTGGTGTTACCGACTATTCAATGAAATCCAATAGTTATCCGATGACACTGATGGGGGTAAGAAACAATAGGGAAATATTGTGAAATTGTGTCTTTTAATATTCAATTAAACTTTAATCATGTATCCCTCAAACATATTTCAACCCTAATCATCTTAGAGACTCTCTAAGGGTTATTTTTCCCTTCCAACATTTTTTCTTCATGGATCAATGTGTCGATTTATAGATTTATTCTCTTTTAGTATGTTTAAATCCAATGTTATCATGAATTCTCCTTCCTTCCCCTCTCTCCCTATTCAAGAATGGTTCATCATCATGTCTTTTCAGTATTCAAATCATGATTCAATGTCTGATGTTTCTATGATCCTGGATTAGTTCTAGAACTTGGACTGTTCACTTGAGTATCCTATATTGGTGATCAGTGATATCATGAATTATGGTAGGTGGTTTCATGAAAAAATTACTATCCATTGAAACCTTTGATGATTATTTATTTTTAATTGAATTTATAAAATATTTCCTTGACTTTATTTGATCCACTTTGATAAATGATTTTTAAATGACATGGTGTGTGTGTGTGATGAAATCTCATGATTAGGGAATTTTATTTAAAGTATTGATTTTTAAAAAATGTTTTTGAAATTAACTAATTATTTGATAAAATATATTGATGATGATTTTCATAAATTTTGATATGAAATATTTTAAGGTTTGAAATTAAATTAATTAATTTTAAAGGAATTAGTTTTTGATAAAAACCAATTGATGTTTCTTTTTTAAATTAAATGAAATGTTTTGAATTTTAAACTTGGGGTCAATTGAAATGATTTTAGATTTATTAAAATGAATAATATGCCGATGCAATTTTTTTACCATAAATCATTACAAGAACTATATTTTACTAAGATGTGTAAGAATCCCTATACTAACCTAACCACAAGACTCTTAACCACAGTTCTATAACTAAAAATGATTTATGATTGCAAGTGTTTCAATACAAGTGAATATACATTACTATTTGTAAAAATATTCTTATATCTTCTTTTTTTAAATGATATATGAGTTTATACATATTTTAGATTATCCATTGATTTTTTTTTAAAAATCATGTTATGATATGAACTATGAATGGATTTTCATTCCATGTTTTATTTAAAATTTATCATATTTGGTTTATCTGATATGGATTTCTTATGGAATACTTGTTGATATCCTACTGGGCTTTGTTGGTCAAACCATAATTTTTCTTTTGGTCATTTTTAGACATTCTTATGTCGGGTCTAAGAAAAGGGAAACTGCCACTCATTACCAGAACCTTAGGAGCTACCTGAGTCCGGTTGAGTATGTGATCCAATTGTTTCATAGGGATATTTTTATAATTTATTAATGGTTTTTTATGATGAATTTGGTTAATATACCATTTTTCTGATTTGAATATGTCAACTTGTGGTAATTTTATTTTTATGAGTGTTTGGCATGATTGTTATTTATTGATTTTTTATCCACTATTTTATCGTTTTGAGATTTATGGGGGAAAATAATTCCCTCTTTTATGTTTTTGATGCCAAGATTCTAGTAAATATCCTATGGGGATCAGGAACACCCTTAAGCTCATGAATATACATGTTTAAGGACCGTTTAGGTTGGTTATATAGTTTGAGTCACGAAATCTATCTTATAATTTCTGTATATGAGGTGAGGCTATGAGTCATAATTGAGTGGATTGATAACATTAAAAAGTTAAATAGGTTGTATTAAAAGAAAATAATTAATAAAATAAGACAAATGATTAACCCCCCCAATGGCGTCCATCCAAGGGATGTACAATTAGAATCAATTAAAAAGGTTCCCTTTAAAGATCCATTATTTTCCTTATGGATTCCAATAGATTTAATGAATTGAATATTTTACGAATTTTTTGTGATAACTCGGATAGAGAAAAATGAAGATACTATCGATTATATAATGTTAGATATTTCTTCATAGACAGAGAAAAACATAATGAAAATATAGGCAATGAAGTTGATGAAGAATCCAAAAGTAAAGAGAGAAACACAACTAACTACAGGTAATCACAGTGATACGAGAAGAAATATTCATCTAATTATGATTCCCCTAAAAAATTATTTTCAAGCTATAACGATGAAGTATCTCTAAGTTATATTCCTTTAAAATTTAAATTAAATATAAACAATGTTCCGAAATATGTGGTAAATTATATTTTTAGTACTATCAAGGGACTCATTTTTGATAAAGAATAGCTAGAATAATAAATTAATGAATTAGATAATGAACTATATTAGAAGTTCATAAAGAACATTTATCCTATATACCATGTTGAAGAAATACCATAATCAATATAATATTCTAATAAAGATATCTCCTTATTGAATAAGAACAAAAAATGTATCTTTGTGAGAAAGTGGTCTCTAAAACATTTTGTACTTAATCCTTCCATACACGGGAAAAATGGAACAAAAAATCTATGGATTTTAATGATGCTTAATTGGAGGTTAATTTAAAGATAATTAAATAAGTTGAGAATTCATTGTATGAATCAATAAAAGAACATGAAGAGAAAAAAATAAGATGAAGGGGGATTGGAAAGAAAATATGAGATATATAGAGGATGAGAAGAACTTTCTCAACATGAAGTGTCTTTAGTTATCAGTGAGACTGAAGAATTTTGAATTACCACAATCTATTACTTCTCATATTAGTGTAAAAATATATTATACCAAATAATATTTCATTGAGATTCATGACACTGAGAAAATCATGAGATCATCCTATAATTAAATGGAAATTGCCTCCTGAAGGAAGGTATCCCATTACCTATAAATTGTCTTATGTACTGTTGTTATCTCACATGCTAGAACAGGTTTCAAACTAAATTCTAGGAAAATAATGATAGTGAAAAATACTAAAAAATCTACGATATCATTAATGGTGGATGTGAGAAGATAAATGGAAAGTTATTCCCCAATAATTATCCAAAAAGGTGAGAGTTCCACATAAAAATAGAAAGGTACACACCCTATGATATTTAGATAGACTATACTAGAAATAAATAGAAAATGGTTCATAATATATTGTTGGTTTTTTTTAATAAGATTGGACACAAGAAATTGGAATTTTTTTTATAACATGAAAATTCAAGAAAATAAGAGAAGGCCAAAATCAAGGAGGATAAAAGCTAAATAATGCATTATTTTTTTTGGAACAAATGTTGGAGATAAAAGAACAAATTAAGATTATAAGTGACCTTGAGGATAAGATATCTACAAGGGAAGAGAATTAGGTGAGACACAATCAATGTGACATTTTGTAAAAAATGAGGTAGAAAAATTATTATAAAACTATAGTAATTCCATGGATAATATTCCCATGTCAGTGAGATGAAGGGTTTCTATAGATAAGGTAAATTATATATTAAACAATTTCAAAAAAGATATGTTATAACTAATAGTTTATTTAAATCTAGGTGAATTGAGAAGTCAATAGAGGGGAATTCTACCTCATCAAATAATGAAAGGAAGATTCTAGGATTACCATTGATCCCTTGGAAAAAATAACTCTAGGTTTGCAGTAAGGTTAAATCATGAATTTTATATATAGGTTTATCAATAAAATAAAAGAGCATAGTTTAGATGTTTTTTGGTGTTCTTGAAAATATGGACATAAATACTACTCTTTCTAGTATAAAATGCCATTAATAGAAAATAGGAATGAACCAAATGGATTAGAATAGATTATCGCAGAAATAAAGTAGTGAATAAAAATCCATCCAACATACCAATATAAAATAGGCATGGATTCTTTGAAAACGTGTTTGCAAGATGTATATTGGAAGGTCATAGAGCTGAGGTAGAGATGTCCAAATTACCTAGAGAGGTTCCCTATAATATAAAAGGAAGTAAAGCTCAGATTTCAAAAGATAGAAATTCATTGACATCTGATAAGAAATATGAACACCCAAAAAGGCTGAACATGAAAACAAGATATGTTTGACATTTTTTCCAAATCAACTAAAAATGGATAAACAAATAGAGAAAGATCAATTAGATGATACAAATGTGGGTAAATAGGTGATTTAAAAATAAGAGGTTAAATATCATAATTATTCATCTAATGATCATGATATGGAGAATAAAAATAATTAGTGTTAACATGTTGGGTGTGGTATGAATAAAAATATGTCTATATTCTATATATAAGAATATTTGATGAAAATGTCAATGAAATAAAATGAAAATAAATTTTATCTTCTTAAAAATTTAGAGAAAACTACTCCAAAAGAAGAAATAATTCATGATAATAATATAATCATGAATCCTATGAAGTGTATGAATGATAATTTGAACACTTCCCAATCTAATATCAAAAGGAAGAAGGACAAGTTAGATTTAGGAGGAAACTCTTATCCTTAGTGTTATTTAGGAGAAACAAATAGGTCACCCATTATTCTCTTATCATTATGATTTTATATTAACATTAAATGAATTTAATTAGGTGAAATTATTTAATGAAGGGATTTATTTAGGATTTAAAGATACTAAATCATCACTACATAGTAAATGTGGAACTTTTGAACATATTTGTAAAATTATAAGATGTATAATGAAAATCACTCCGATATCCCTACTAAGAATTAATTTATAATTATTATCAAGAGGAATTTGATACTGATCCAAGAAGAGTAATATATATGTTTTTTCAGATGAACTTTTTGATTTGTGTTTTGAGTCATGTGAAGGATATAATGTATCTTTTAATTTCTTTCTCTTGAACCACCATAAAATATAAATATAAATTCATCTATGTTTGGTATCACATGCATCATAATGTATGTATATCCTTGACCACTTTAATATCTTAGGTTTTACTTAAAGTAAATATCTATTTAATTTTAGTTTAACTTCTTGGTTTTGACCTAATGTGAGTGATGAATGAGGTTATAGGTGTTTTAGGGGCATACAGGGCTTGTTCGGGGCCCAAAGTATTATTTTTTGAAGATGGTAGTCCGACCACATGATTAGTAGAAGTCGTGTGACCTAGGACACACGGTTTGGAGAGACCGTGTGGGGATGGACACAAGATCATAGGAGGCCGTATAGTTTGAGGGAACTATGCGAATAGGGGAACACACCCATGTGAACGACCATAAATTTTAATAAGGTCCAAACACACGATCGATACATGGTTTTTTAACAGTGCACCATGACTGTGAAAGGGGTGACAGGGTAGAGAGGCATATGGCATGGTTTTTGTATGGTTTTCCAAACGGTGTGAATAAACCATGTGAGGTATCCCATGAGGTAGTTAAGGGAGCATAGATAGCACACAATTTGGACAACCATGTGTCCAAACCATGTAACCTAGTTAAAATGTGGTAAATAAATGTTTTATCCCATTTAATTTTATTTTTAAACCCCTCTTTTATTTTATTTATTCAAAAGATTCCTCCACCCATTGATCTCCTTATCCAAGACTATGTATAGTATTTTCTCCTTATTTTCTTTCTAAACTCATATTCAAGCATAATTCGTCTCATTGGATCCACACTAGTATGTTTCTCTATCATCTTGTATTGTTCTTTTTTTGTCTTCACATTGGAATAGTAATTTGTATACAAGATGATATGAAATATTTCAAGAGTTCTCATTTATTATTTGATTTTATCTCAATAAGAAAAAATTAGAGTTCGATACTAGATGATTGTTCTACCACATGTATACGGTTGGGGTTTATACCTTCCCCTCAAGGTTTTGTGTTTTATATTATTATTTTTAGTTGTGCTGCACACCAAACACTTAATCATCTCCACCAAAAATAATTGATTGGATTGATTGAATGAATTGGAACTTTTAGTATTTCTAATAGTACATTTATAAGGTTAGAAAATGCTAGCCTCAACCTAGTCCACCAATGGAGTGTTCCCTTGTATCAACCCTATGTCATACCACCCCGTTGGGTGCGTGTGAGATTGTAAATTCTAGTGCAATCTTTAATGAGGATTTATTTAATTTTTTAAAGTTAGGAGTGCTTGGTTTTATCTATTAATGTTTAAATGAAATGAATTAATTTAATTGAAATAATAGGAGAAGTTTTTTCCTCCATTCCATGTGAATGCATATGATTAATGGATATATTATTTATATGAAAAATATTGAATGAGTTAGAATAATTCGTTGGTTGTGAATGATAATGATTAATTAATTTATAATGGTAGTGGATTCCAAGGAAAAACTCCTTGGATCCAGATTCTATAAAATGATTTAGAAATTTATACTCCATGGATATTGATTATGTTAGTGGATGCCTTGGTCTTTTATACCTTAGATCATGATTTTGTAGGATTCCAAGGTCCTTTCTATACTAGGAACTAGGTTTCATGGACTCACATTATACATTCCCTTTTGACATGCTCCTTAGACTCCACCTATGTTGTTACTGAGTCTCCATTTGGATTTTCTTGGGACTCTATGAGGATTGATTGGTCTTCTATAGCTTGGATATGACCCTCCATGTTCTGACACTATTTTACATGAAATAGGTTGTTTTGGATGTTTTCAATTGATTACACGACATGATCATTATGGATTATTTCTACGCTTTATAGATATACTTGGTTTGGGTATCAGATTATAGTTGTTATGATATACAGTATCACACCTTCTTTATTTTGGCATTAAAATTTCCTTTTTATCAGAGATATATTATTATTCATATGGAACCATGTTTGGATATATAGGATTAAAAATTAATTTGACCTTTATGTTCATTACTGTCATATCTATGATATAAGGCACACTGCTTCTATATATATTACATAGAATGGAATTTTTATAAGAATATTTGGTGGTGACCTACTATGTTTCATCTCGCACCATGTTTTAGAAATAGTTGGGTGCCTAGACAGAATTTCTGAATATAGGTATGGATCGGGTAAAGCACCAACTGTATGATGTTTGACATGATCATTTCTTTTGATCAGGGGACCACAAGACCAAGCTAGGATCATGATTCTATTTGGATATAGTCATTATGGGTCTTTTTTTACCATTTATACATATACTATATTTATTTTCCTATTTCTATGTATTGGATTCTATTTTTTATACATACCTGACATGGTCATCATATTTTATATAACATTTATTTTGTATTTTTTATCATTGATTTCTTATAGTTGATTCAACTTCTGTTTGCTGTTTAGTTATTTTATTTTCTTCTCATACTTGATTTTTATGATTATTACAGTTGTGATACACTATGAAATTATATAATATTCTTAACATGGACTTATCCTAGGCCCTCACTTCTATTCAGCATCCATTATCATATGGGAGGTGTACTTGATGTCATGTGACCCACCAACTCGGGGCACTGTCTAGTGGCACCCAAGTCAGTACATTACAAATTAATATTAGAGAACATTTTCTTTTATAGATTAAATATTTTGAGATAGTAGATAAGAGATTATAAAGGTATAGGAATTTGGTAATGAGCTATGGCAGGGAGTATCTAACCCATGTATAGGAAAAATCCAAATTTACTATAATAGAAATTTTTGTATTTTAGATTCTACTTATTACATTTGATTTAATTTCACAAATAGGTGACACACTTGATGTTTGATATTACTTATGATTATATATTTTAATATTTTTCGATGAGATGAGGGTATTTCATCTCATGAATAAATTTATGTTCCTATTAAAATTCACATAAAATGAATATGTCATGCCATTATGGATATTTTATATGATTTTATGACATTTATTATGTGTTCCTTGAGTGATGTAGTTATTCTTTTGATAAATTATTTGTGTAGGTAATTGAGAAAAATGATTTTTTCATAGAGTACCTTCCAGAAGCTAAACAGTTTTTTCCTGCTTAAGATATAGAAGACATCCTTATCTACCAATTATGGAACATTGAGTCATGGATCATTGGTCACATGGATTAGAACATGTTATGTCTTGGATTAAGTAGACTCCAAACTTCGGTTTATCGGGGTTATGGGCCCTTATGGATCAGAAGTGGAGACCATTTGGTTCAACCATTTAAAGATAACTGTAAACAAATATTAAATTAATTGTAATTGAAATTTTGAAATAGAGAACTTGACATAGAACCGACTTTAGAGTGGCGAGCATGATGTTTTTCTGATTGTCATTACAGATATTTCTATTAACTAGCTCTAGATTTTGGAGTATTTATTGGGGTGTGTATAATAGAACATAATTTACAAATATAGATATTACTTCATATTAAATGATTATTTATTACAAAAAAGAACAAAACTATACGAGGACCTTATAGGTTTAGTGTCTTTAGAAACTGAAAAACATAATCAACTGGTTCATAAGACATCTATATTTCCCCCACTTATTCCTTCATAACTGGACCCCTTTTTACATATATTACGTATTAATATTATTCCAAAACTAGGGAAAAGAAACATATGAAAGGGTGATTTCAGATTCTCAGTAAGGTCAATCATGGGAGATATCAATCATATCATAATATTAAGACCTAATAATATAACTTTAGAAAATACTATCCGGTATATAAAATATAATGATATGAAATCATTGGATAAATCAAATAAGTTAATAAAGAATAAATGAACATAGTCATAACATAATACATGGAGTTTATGACATACAAATAGCATAGAAAATCATTTTAGATTAGTCAAGGCTCATTTTCAAAACCATCATAGGGGAAAAAGTCCATTACTGAACCTTTTTCACTCCTCATTTCAGCCCTGTATTACTAAACCGAGATAATTTCGCACTACTTCCATGTCTATTTCATGAGATATAAATATTTTCCCAATTCATTGGAGGGATATATAGGTCCCACCCATATCATAATGAAATCATTCTTACATGTTCCAAAAAAACATAAATCATTCATCATATCATAACCCATGAAATATAATGGGTGTCTTAAGCATTATTCCATATTAATCCATATAAAATAAATGAATTTCATAAAAATATTTCCATAATAAACAAAATGAAATCAATGTAATAATATGGATAGAAACATAACTCTATTTAAATAATTTTATCTTATATGGAAAACAATTTTGAATAAAACATAGGAAATGAATTCTTGAGTAAATCATCCTTTCTTCATTAAAGCAACATTTTCTTTTCTCAAAATGCCACCTAATTTTTAAATAAAGTAATTTCATTGAAAACAAACTTAATATATTTTAAAGTGATATTATTGGAAATATAGTGTTATGGAAAGGTAAATACCTTTCATACTATATAAGTTAAAATAAAACATTCATCTCATACTTTTTTTATAATGTCAAAAAATTACCTCATATCGAAAGCGAAAAAAGATACTTTTCATACTATTTAAAAAAAAAATCACCAATGGGTAAAATTTGATTTAAACACTAGAATAAGTATATAAAGAATATTTTATAATATATGTGTATAAAACATGGAAATATATGATAAATAAACTTAGTAATTACTTAAATATAAACAATATCGAATAATAATGAGATTATGATATAATCCTTTACCTTAAGTCTGATTTTCTTTTTACATATATCAATCTTATGTATGATAATTTAAATAATTTCATTTAATTATTCTAGATTCATATTGATTTTTTATATCATATTTGATCATATAATCATGTGTTGGTTAATAAAATTTCATTATTACTTGTTATTCGGGTATTATCTGCTTCATTTACTTATGCATATTTTTCCAAATAAGTTTTTGTTCATATTAAAAAAATGAAATTATTATAATATATATCATGTTTATTCATTAAATTAATTTATATAATCATTATTTAATGCAGATTAGGTAGAACAAATCACATCACATCGTGGAGACGGTAGGTCGTACGCACGCACGAGCGACAACATCATTCTCATAATTGATGAACAATATTGAAGTGGCTTTTGTATAATATTTAAAAATCAATATAATATTATAATAATCATATATAGTTATTATTTTCATAATTGTACCCATCCAAGAAATGTGGTGGTTAAAATAGATTACACCATGACAAGGATACGATAAGTTATACGTACGCACATGTGGTGATTTCAACTTTCATAGGACGGATAAAACGAAGAATATGGTTTTTTTGTAATAATAATATAATATTTGTATATAAGTGATACTGGAGTTATTGCTTTATATTGAAATAACTCATGAAGATTAGGTATAAGTCGAAAGATGTTTGAAAGAATCGATAGAGGAGATTACCTCTTCTTCGACGTGCTCCCTTAGAATCTCCTCTGAAAGCACTAGAGTTTGTCTTAAATGAAGAAAAGATCCTCTAAAATGTAAATAAAGAACTTAAAATGGAAAATTTATAGTTTATGTGATATTTTTAATAATCAATTTGAAGTTAATAGGTGAGGTAGGAGGTTCCCTTTTATAATTGAGGTGAAAGGCACTTTTGAAAACTCCAAAAATATTAATTTATAATAAAATAAAACCCCATCCAAAAACCACAAAAATGTGCCAATTTTGAAAATTATATGACATAGGGTTTTAATATTATCAGAAAATAAATTTTAGTCATGCATTGTTTTCAATTTAAACCTTATCATTTTAATTACCACTTTGTTATTCATTTTAATTTTAAACTAGGGTGACAAATATTTCAATATTAAATGGGTGAAATACTTACTTATTTGATGAAAATTTGACAATAAATAAATAAATTAGGAACTTTAGACCATATATAATTATTTCATATTTTTTTTACAAAATTAGGATTTTTAAATAATTTAATAAAACATTAATTTGATAAAGAAACAATAGTGTCAATTTTGACACTATTAAATTCATTGATTTTAAAAAATGTGATGATAAAAAGTTAAATTTGAACCAAATATTTTAAAATACTTATAAGAGGTCATGGTCATCTAAATTTTTTTTGTATATATTAAATATCCCTAATTGTATTTATTTTAATATTTTTAATAACATTTATTTGTTATCTGCATTAATAAAATAATTGGCCACTCTCAACACCCCCACCTAAAATTCTCAAAACTTTTTAAAGCTATGATTTATCAATCTAGGAAGACAAAGCTATATGGGAATCAAAATTTAATGGTAAACTTGACTCTAATTATTTCTATAAGCATCTCATAGAGGGCCCTCGAAAATGGATTGGGAATTTTAACAAAAAATGGCTCCTTCATTCAAGGTTCTCTCTCATTTGGAGGATTTACTATAACAAAATTCATGTTGAGTTTATTATATAAAAAGTGGGAATATCTATTTTTTATCGGTGAGTTATTTTCCACTAGTAACGATAGGATTCAAAACACTTATTTCTATATTGTAAAACTGCTTCTTCTCTCTGGGAATCCATTTTTGAGACTTTTGAGGTTCATCAACCATAAGAATACGCAATAAATGATTTAATTTCCACAATTATAAATATTCATAAGTCAAATAAGATCACTATACTATTTGTAGTGTCATGTGATGAGTTATATCACATCATTTGGAGTGGTTAAAATAAAGACTTTCACAACCAGGATCGATTAAATGTTAAGGTTTACCTTACTGATATTCTATTGGAAACTGAACACACCAATTTAATGCATTATGATCAGTGTATAAATTCAGTGAATGATCTATTTGTTTTGATTTATCTAAAGGTACATGGTCACCATACTCCTCCACTTAACATGTTTGACGTCTGTGGGTCTCCTCCTCTTGCTGGTTGGATAAAATGAAACACCGATGGGGCCTCAAAAGAGAATATAGGGCTAGATGGTTGCAGTATTGTATTCCAGAACTCTTCTAGGGATGTCATCGATTTCCATTATAATTATTGTGGAAATGAAACAACCTTGGAATAAGAAATTAATGTTTTGATTAGTGTAGTTGGATTTTCACAACAGTGGGGTTTGAAGACCATTTTGTTTGAATGTGGCTCCAATGTCTATGTACGAGTTGTCAGAACTGGCCAAGTTTATCATTCATGGGGGTTGGAAGAAAAATGGGACCATTGTATTAATCACCTTTCATCAATGAGATAAATTATTAAACACACATTTCATGATTCCAACACACTTTCATATGCGCTTGGAAAGAAGGGAGTACACGAGGAAGTTGGATTTTATTCCAACATCCTTCCAAGTGATCTTTTGAAAACTTTTCAAAGGTATAAGTGTAATTTTTCTACCTTTAGACGGTTAAATATTTTATTTTATTAATATAATATCCTTTGATATCACCTCTTGTAAAAAAATGTTATATTAATTAAAACATAAATGTGACAACTTTAACATCAATTTAAATAAAATATTATAAGTGTCATAATATTTCCCATATGGCTCAAAATGGTCAATTAATAGACACTTGGATGATTATTGTCAAGATATACTGAAAAAATAATATTTGGTCATTTTTTGAGACTTTTAATGGTTATTATTATTTTAGTAATAATTCTACTATTGATTTCTCATTAATTAATAATATCTATATCATCAAAATATAAGTTTTTAAAGTAATTATTTATTTCCTAAAAAGTAAAAATAAAATATAATGATAATGAAAAAAAATTTATCTTTAAAATGAGTATTTATAGTCAAATTTAACTTATGTATAAGCTTTTATTAAAAATTATATAGTTATTAAAATTTTGAGTAATATATATTTAACTTTTCTTTAAATACAATAAATTAAATGTTCTAATAACATCTAAGTAGATTATAATGGATACCATTTATACCCAAGGATGATTTAGGTTTACAACTACTCATCCCATGATATTAAGAAAAGTTTTAGAGTAATTTTATAATATTATTTTTACCTTTTATTTCCCGATTTACTCTTTTACTGAATTAATAAAATTTATAGAAGTTGATATTCATAATTACAAAAATAAAATAATTCTATTTACATAATTTACACCTAATGATTCAAAATATGGAATCCATTTTTCAGAATTCAAAACACAAAAGTTTCAGTAATTAATTTTAAATTAATCTTGTTTTCAAAATGAGAGAACATGTTTGAAACGGTAAAATATTAAAAACGATTAAAATTTTTTTACACTTGAATTCAATGTAAAATTAATGCCAATGATTTAAATTATATTACATGATAAAAATATATTCAATTTATACTTTAAAATTATTTAATAATATAATTTAACCATATAAATTATTTTTATGAAAAAAGTTTTTTCAATAAAAATCCATTGTATTTTAACTCTTCATCAAAACATGAATGTTATTAGAAAAATATAAAAAATTCACCCAAGGTAAATTTTTATATTCTACTTCCAAAGAAAATGATTATGTTTTCATATAAATATTATTATTGTGTTAAATATTAATTTTAAAATGGTTCTCCATTAAAAGGTGGAGAATTACCTTTTAAAAATATAGGTTTTTATATATCATATAGGGTCTATTCATACCTTATTACAAAAATATGTATTGGATGAATATCAAAAATAATTTATAACTTATATAATATATATTTCATTAATTTAATTTACTAATTGTAATTCACTAAATTTATTCATTCAAAAATACAAATATATAATGGATTTATATTTTCATAAATAATTGATATCCAATGAATTCACCATACATTTTTATAAGTCAGTTATATTTATTCTTGATAAACAAATTTCTATGTTATAATAGTCTTTTTATACTAAGGGAATCTCTTGATTAATTTAAACTCATGATTTCATGTAATTCAAGCTATTGATGAATTAAAATTATTTAATTAAAAAATTTCATAAATACATTTAGGTGTTATAGTGTGACCTGTTTATAGGAAAGCTTTAACTTATCCTATGATTTTACCAATGGTCTTCTCATATTTGATCTTTTCCCAGTTGTTTTATTACCATCATAGAGACATGCCACCCTGATGATCTCCAATCATTCACAAAGAGGGTGGAAACGACCATGCTCTAGAGGTGATAGGACATGGTATACCAGTAGATCCTACTATGGTGATAGTTGTGGTGCCATTGGTTATAACAAATATGGGTGTTGATGCCTAGTTTTGATAGGATTTATTATGATTTATGTAGATATTTCAGGGAGCCTTGCAACCTGCCTCGTATATGAAATAGATGATGTGTGTGTTCCAACAACATCATCATCAAAAATTTTCTAGGGATGGCGATCCATGAGCTGATGAGGGGTGGTGTGGGATTTTTTATCGATATTCAAGCATCTGGAGGCACCTATTGAGAGGACAATGAATCTCAAAAAATATATGTATCATCCTAATAATTTAAGCATTTTATTAAATATTTATTAAATGATTTTATTTATAATTAAAACAAACTAAATTATAATTTTACCTAAATTTAAATTCATTCCTTAATCAAATTTGGTTTTGTTTATAAAGATAAAATATTACCTTTATTCTATTAAAGAATATATAAGAATATTAATACATTTATATTCTTTAAATATTTTCATTTCCTTAAATAAATCTTCAATATGTGGTTCTTTACATATTTTTTTTTCAAAACCTTTTTTATTATATGTGTTTACTTAAGAATTATATTTTAAGGAAAATTATTATTATTTGAATTATATGTAAATAAAATTTTTTAAAATACCTTTTTGAATGTCACTAAGATATTAATATTATAAAAAATTAACATGTTATAAAAAGAACTTATTTGACAATAAAAATGGTAAAATAATTAACATAGGAATTAATTAAAAATTGTAAGACTTGGTTTACAAAAAAACGACACTGAGTTAAAAGAAATAACTATTATTTTTTATAGTTTTCTTTAGAAACCCTAAACAATAATTTGGCTGTACAAACTAAGTGTCATGGATAGATTAGCCATTGTGGGAGCATGTTGAGGAATGCTGGACCAATGGTAGGAGCCATCCCTAGTAATAAATCCCATAGGCAGAGAGCTAGGATAGAAGGTGCATAGTTTGGGCATAGCATGCCCATAGGGACTGTTTGTAAGGCTAGAGTTGTGTATAGGTTAGGTTGAATTTTACATCGGCTCACGTATAAGTCCATTGAGAGCTAATACCATTACATGTTTTGGATGGATATCGGTATCAGTTTGGTTATATAAAAGACAATAACCACCCAATCATTCAATGTCAGATCTTTAACAAGGTTACTATTCAATATTTAAAAACATTTCATAAAATGTGACAATTAGATCAAACCACCAAAGTCATCTAATTTTCCTCTTATTTTGTATTCTACCTTGTGACCTATAATTCCAATACTATTAATTCCATCTCCCACAATCCATGATATACTAGTGACATTAGTGAATCCCCTTGATCTTCCTTCACCACATGGTAGTGCCACCAAAGGAGATCTATTTACAGTACACTACCCATTTTGACCTTCCTTTAGTGATAAAGGCTAGACCTTTGAACTATTTCATAGGTCCTCAACCCATAGTAACATAAACACAATTATGATCCTTGCTTTCTATAGAAGCTTGGACAGATAGGACACCTAAATACATTTTCACAATCATTTAATAATTGGAAATCCATTATTATTATTATTTCTACTGAAATCAGTTTTTTATACCCAATTTTATTAGGATGAGTATACCTAATTAATGTATTTTATTTTTACAACTCCAGTGATAACCATAGGTTGATAAACCACTATTTAAGGGACTTTGATCACCACCTTCAATTATCTTAGCTTCCCTTGGAAGCTAGAATCTGAACCCATGTATTATATATAAATGAACATAAACTCACTAGGAGAACCCTATTATCTTTACTGGAAAATGATGATCCAAGACTTCCCTCTTTTCTACTCCCGTTCCACTTGTATAATCACCCCTTAAGAAAAATAAATGTTACTACCTTCATTTGGTCCGAACTACCCCAGAAAATAGGAAGAAAACATTTCTAGTTTCTAGTAGGTAAGGGAGTATATATATATATATATATTATTTTCCAATACTAATGTTTATATTTTTGAAAAGATATATACATGTATTATTTTTAAATTAAATACTTATTCATTTTAATACTTAAAATTATGGAAGAATTTTAAACTTATAATTTTGTACGGGTCTATTATACTTATGTATATACTATTTTCAAACATATAATTTTATTTATTTTATATTTATTTAATGGTTTATATATATATGTAAATATTATTTTCAAAATATAAACTTCATATTCTTCAAGCATATATACATGTATTATTTTTAAATCACATGTTATATATTCTAATTAAGAATGTTTTTAAAAAAAATTATATCTATGTAAGGGTGTTATATTATTTTCAAAACCACATATTTTATGTCTTTAAAATTATTATACTATTGTAAAATTATTATTTTATGGTATTATTTTATGCATATGTTTTCAAAAAACCCTTGTTTATGTAATCATGTTAAAACTATTATTTTTAAATTTATAGGTATGTAAATGGAATTATTATTTTCAAAACAATGTGCTAATGATTATTCATTTATGATGAATTATATTACTATTTTATATAATAAATAATGGTTTAAATTACCATTATTTCATGTTGTGGAATTATATACTTTCAATCTATCATTTAATGCATGAGTTGTTTATTAAAATCTTATAAATTCCATGCATGGTCATAATTATGGCCATACAACATTGATAATTGACAAAATTTTATACATTAATATATATTTATATTTATATATTTATATAAAAAAGTCCATGAAATAAATTATTCCTTTATACGAATTAAATTCAAATCGGGTTTTATAGATTATGGATTTCTCAAATTTTGTGAAAACAGGTGAATTGTACTTTCTTACAGAATATTTTTAAATAGATTATTTAATTATAAGTTATTTTCCATTGAAAATAATTTATATGGTTTTTAAAATAATTTTTTAATTTTAATTAAATGATAAAATAAACCCTTATAAAAATGTTCTCATAAAAACCCAACACTTGGGTATCAAAAGGAATCATGAGGAATGGGGAGTGAAACAATAGCCTCAAGTGGACTCTGTCCTAGAAGTAATACCCCAAGTGGCCACATGTATGTTAAAAGGGTTTTATAGAATTGTTTTCTTTCCATAAAGGAAATATTATTTTAAAAAAGAAAGGTTTTTAAAACTTAGTGAAAAAATCCATATATTTTTAAATGA
Organism: Viscum album; assembly: GCA_963277665.1. Classification (NCBI taxonomy): domain Eukaryota; kingdom Viridiplantae; phylum Streptophyta; class Magnoliopsida; order Santalales; family Viscaceae; genus Viscum; species Viscum album. Next base: position 747,774,582 of record OY728152.1, read on the forward strand.
AAAAGTGTTTTAAAAATATTGTTTTTGAAATTATATATATTTTCAATAGTAATATATTTTGAAAAATATATTGAAAATAATTGTTTTAAAATTATTTTCAAAGGTATTATAATTTTTTCAAAAGAGAAATCATTTTCAAATGTATTCTATTCTTTTAAAAGATTATGTATTTTAAAAAGTATTATAGAATTTTCAAAAGTGTATGCATTTTCCAAGATATTATACTATTTTCAAAGAATAATTATTTTCAAATGTATTATAATTTTCTCAATACCTATGAATTTTAAAAGGAATTTTCAAAATAATTTTTTCAAAGGATTTTTTTAAGAAATTATATTTTTAAACGTTCTTTCAAAATGATTTTTTCAAAATTATAAGCGTTTTAAAAGGATATTTAAATGTTTTATTTCTAAATATATATTTTTTGAAACCTATTATTATGTTTTTCAAATATATATATCTATATATAAAATATCTATTATGATATAAAATAAAAATGTTTATAAAATATTAAAAAAAATTATTCTTAAAAAGGGTTTTCATGGGATTTCTAAAAACCCTTTACTGGGAAATTATTCTCATCCTATGTTTTTAAAAATGTTTTCAGAATCATTTATAAGTTTTAAGGATATTAGCTTAGATAAAAATATAGCATGATAAATATCTAATGGATGCTTTTTATTTACTTTTTAAACTATGATAATCTACAATAGCGGTTCATTTCCTCCAAAACCTAGACCAATAAAGATCCTGAGATGTGTAAATGGATTTATATTTTCATTTTTTATAAAAAATATAAAATTGTATTTTGTATCAGATCAAGAAGTACAGGTCGCAGGGCCTCACAGTGGGTTTCAAAGGAACAATTTAGATAAAAATGGATATCAGGATATTTGGTTTAAAATATGTTACGTTTCTAGTATATTCTTTCAATAAAACTTATATTTTAAAACCTTTCGGAATTGAGAAAAAATCTAAGTGTTAGAAATCTACTTTTGAAATCCAACAAAGTTTAGTGAACTTTGAGAATATAAAATTCTTGTGATCCATATTTTCCAAATTCTGGAAATGAAATTTTAGAATTTTCTTTATGTACGATAATTGAATTTTGAAGAAAATATTCCATTTCAAGCGGGTAGAATGAAACATCTTAAGAATTTAAGCTTTTTAATAAATTTTTTTTGAATAGATTTTTTTTATAATTAAAAGCAACTAAATTATAATTTAACATAAACTTAAATGTTTCCCATAATCAAAATTTGTTTTGTTTATGAAGATAAAATATTAAATGTATTCTATTAAGGATAATGTAAGTATATTAATAAATTTATATTCTTTAAATAAATATTTCTCAAAAAACAAGATTAAATATGTTATTATTTACATAAAAGTACAATTAAAAAAACCTCATTTTTTTAATATTATATGTGTTTAATTTAGAGTTATTTTCTTGAGGAAAACTATTTTTATTTGAATTCTATGTAAATACATTTTTTTAAATCCTTTATTCACTGTCACTAAGATATTAATATTTGAAATAATGAGCATGTAATACCAAGAAATTATTTAACAAAAAAAATGTTGAAGGAATTAACATAGTAATTAATTTAAAATTATAATACATAGTTTTCAAAAAAACAATAATGAGTTCAAATAAATAGGTATTCTACTTTACAGTTATTTTATAAACCCATAACAAAACATTTGGCCACCCATGCTAAGTGGAATGGCTAGATCAACCATTTTGGGACCACATTGATGCATGCTCGACCACTGGTGGGAACCATCCTGAGCCATAGAGCATGGAGGTAGAGAGCTAGGATAGAAGGAACATGGGTTAGGAATAGCGTGCCCAAAGGTCCCATTTGTAAGGCTCGATTCATATATAGGTTAGGTAAAAGAAAACGTGGTCCTGTGTTTATGTACCTTGGGATATGACCCCATTATAGATTTTAGCTAGGTATTAATATCGATTAGGTTATATGGGAGTGAAAAACCTTCCAATCATTCAACATGGGATAAGTAACATGGTTATTTCCCCCGTTTAAAAACATATCTTAAATTGTGACCATTGGATCAAGTCACCACATTCATCTGATTTTTTACCCAAATCATTTTATACCTCATAAAATCCAATACTTGGACTATTCATGCCTTCTCTCGTAAGACCTGCTAGACCAATTTCATCATAGTTGGTGTATCCCTTCAATATTCTTTCACCACATATGTCATGAACCAAGTTGGAGTTCCATCTGACCCGACACCGGACCCAGTCAGTGGCATTGGCCGAAGGATGTTCCCAATCCCCACAGGATAGAAACTCGTAACTGGGTATCAACATTATACCATTGGAATAATTTCACCCATGAGTATAACCATAATCAACCAAAAAAATAAAACAATGATCCATAGTGGATAATATAACTAAATAAGGAAGAATAATTTTTTAGATTCAAGATTTATAACTTTTTAAAAAACCCAAAATACTCTAATTAAAGGGAAACTATAAAACATCGCCAAAACCTTCTTGAAACATGAGGGACATCACCCAAAATACACCACGACTGGGACTTGCAATAGGAAATACTAGCAACCAGATCCACCATCAACATCACAACACATCTTTAATTTTCTTGGGTCATACATAACAAAGTATGCATACTCCCAATGGTGAATGTAGGGTATGATCCAAATCCCAGTAGGATGAAACACTAAAGGAAAGGTTCCATTCTACAACATTTAAATAAAAATTAACAAGCTCATTTATGTAAAAGTATTTGAAATGTTACCAATAAAACATATTGAAGGAAAACCATTTCCATCACAACACTATTAAAGGGAACATTTCTAAAGGAATATTTTACAAAGATAAAGTCAAATTAAAATTAAATACACTCAAGGTCCCCTATATTTTGATGGATGGTGCCACATCACATAAGTCTCTTGTCACAAGTGATCACCATGGGTAAATCCTTGGGGATAATCTAACTTGAGTGAGACACTAAAACCTCATGCCTTGGAGAAATGCGGTATAGTAACCATGCCCCAGGGGACTAGTGGTATCCAATAATAATTCATGTATAGTTAGTGTTGTAATTACTAATATAGCTAGGTGAAACTAGGAATTTCCACTTTCATATCACTAGCATAATAGATCATGTCCTCCCTCCTTAATACCCTGTATTTATTTTTTTCTCAAATTCATGTTCACATGTCACACATATAACTAATTTATAATACACATGCTAGTCATTATAAATACATCAGGGAATCACCATTTTCCATAAACTAAATCACTTACTAATTTACACACCCCAAAACAATTTTTAAGTATATTTTACACCCCTTCGACAATTCCTGAAATCAATTTTGAAATTATCAAAATCATGTCACATAATCAATTTAACCATTTTCATGGGCCATAAACCTTTCAAATCCACACCCAAACCAATTTCACTTTAAAATATGATTCTATTCAGTTATAAAATACACAATTAAAATAAAAAGTTCACTACAAGGGATCCAACATACAACAAAAACTTGTTTTGTTTAGAAATTCATTTGTACATTTAAATCCTTTTGAAAACCCATTTCACACCTTCTACCCAAGGAATAAAATCCCTTTTAGGAATCATTAACATGAAATAATCACAAAACATAACCCTTTTCTATTCTAAAATCCACTTTCATCATATATACATGCCATCCAAAATACATTTTCACCACCCAATAAGACCATAGATCACATATAAATAACTAATAAAGTATATTAAGACCATAAAAATGTTAGAGCATGGAACCACCTACCTCAAGTGTAGAAACTTTAGGAAAATGATGTGAAACTAAAAATTAACCACCACAAGACTCTAAAAAGTCAGGATCCAACAAAAACCACCAATATTAATCCATAAAAATCAAGGTTCAACCAAAAATAGGTCACCCATCCTGCTGGAGAACAAAACCCCAAAGAGGAAGAGGAGAAACCCTAGAGAAGATAAGGAATCAAGGAGGAGAACCACTTACTTGAAGGTTATTTGAAGAAACCACACCATATACATCAAAGGAAAGTAGAAACAGGGAGCTAAGAGGAGGAGGGGGAGGTTCCTAGGGCTAGATAGCTCGAATGGGGTGAGAAAGGGTGGATTTGTGTCTAAATATGGAGAGGGGGAAAAGGGGTAAAAATCCATTTTTTAATGAAATAGACAGTTCACTTGTTTTAACTAGATCGTTTGACAAACCGTACTGTAATTGTGTGGTCGACACTATCCACAAGGGACATGTCGCATGATTAGTCACATGGTTTGACAAACCATGCGCTAACCATGCTATTCAGCTCTGTCCAAAAAATGATAACATGGTGAATAGTTTCCTGGAAAAGGCACGTGGTTTCACCTAATAATTCACCAACTATGCACCACCAATTTTTCACCCTGAAATTATATATTTTTCTCAAAAAACTCCAAGGTGACCTAAGTGGAAAAAATTAGAGTAAGATAAATAGAAAATTAACTCCAAAATCTAAAACAATCACACCTAGTTATTGAGAGAAAAATTGAGACCCAGAAATCATCCAAAACCAAGGATGAAAACAAAATCCAGTGTGTGAAAATTCTCCCCACCGTAACACTTTCCAAATCAGGAAATACACAACATGTCTTGATAAAAAAATGATACTCCTTTAAACCTAAAGGATATTTCTAACAAGCATCAATTAAGAGAGAGAAAAAGCACTTTGAAAAAAATATAGACTCAAAATATTTAACATGGGAGACCAGAATAGAATCCCCATCACACACCCTCTTCCCCTAGAGAGCCACAACACCTCCAGTTAATTAATAAAAAGGGAAGGAATTCTCACAACCACATAACCGAAACTCTCAAGAAAAAATACATATTGAATTACCAAAAAAAATATTTTCCTTTTATCTGAGATGAACAAACAAAGCCAAACCACTTCCAGAAGGATATTGAAAAAACACGAACTGTAACTTTTCAACACTTTCATCAAACAAAACCCTTGGGTGTAGACCAAAATCCACACGTTTATTTTGAAGGTAAAATTAGAGCCAACATTTCCAAACAAAACTTTTTAATTCCAAGATACACAAAGGACTGTGCCGTATTGTGAACATGTAGAGGCCGAAATAGGCTACCCACCATTTGAAATGAGATAAAACTGATTTACTCCCGAAGAAATTTCAACGGGACCTGAACGGGGTCTCCCCCCATAGGAACCAACAAACATAACCAACTAGTGTATACTGTCACAAGAACTCGACATGGGATAACTTGATAACTTCTTATAGAGAACAAATCCCTACTATAAGTGGTTGATGAAAGAAACTCCAAACCAAATAGAAAGTACTATGAAATTCATGACTCCCATGGGACACGACCACTTCCAGATGAGCACAAAAAAAAACCAAAACCAATTTACAAGGATGAATACACAAGAAAAACCATATATAGATTCACCTCCAAAAAGGTATAACCACTGGAGTACAAGAAATATACAACCATGCCTCCTCATAAACAAGGAGGGACTCTTCTACCCACATGGGTCACAACAAAGAATGATGCATTCATGCCACTACCCACAAAATGATACCTTTCCGAAAGAATAGAGTTACATTATAGAATCGTGAATTATCCCCATTCAATACTGGATGTCAATCCATACCAAGGACTCTGACACCCCATGTGATTCCCCACTCTGCACAATCTTCACTTCAGGTCCTATTGCTTGAGCCCTAATGTTTGAAGTATCTCCTTCCTCATAGACAAAATCTGAAAATTCTTGATCATGACACTTCACATTGGTTTCATGAGTGACCACACAGTCTTATAGGGGGAATTAAAAGAACACCACATACTATAGAACTTACATCACATCAAAACAGAGCTTTCACCAAGACATGCAATTAGAAGATGCACTTGTACAACTCCTTTTCACCTTGGACAAGAAAAAATATAAACAAGAACAAAAGAAATACACCTCTATTTCAAATGGAAGAATTCATAATCCACAGAAGAAAAACATTATTCCATTTGAATGGATGTTTTCAAAAGATTCCACTATCCTTGTTAACATCCTGACCATTACCAAAATCTTTAATTCAACTTCCATATCTAGAATTACCTTCCACACTTCAAGGTTGGTATTATAGGCATAAAGGTGAAAAATTCACATTTAAGGACATAGAAATCTCACAAGAAATAGAGTTTTTTCAATTCTCCTATATCCAATTTTTTTCTTTGAGAGGATCCTCTTAACCAAGAAAGAGTGGTAAATCCAATTATAAAACTCAAGAAGAGAGGCCTTACATTTATCATCTAGAGGATCTGAAAATGGTGAATCAATCATGGATCAACTTTGAATATGCATCGATTATTTATGGGGGAATACTCTATCCAACTAAGAAATTGAGGACCCAATCAAACTATTCCATCAGTCAAAATGTAAAAAAACACCAAACACCCAAAGGGAATATACTCAAAAGCTTCATGGAAAATTTTTCAAAAGACCCCAATAAACATTATTTTGAAACCAAATAATGTATAAGAACTCAAACTTGAAACACCATTTAAACAAGATGAATTCTCAAACTAAAAACACCTTGCAATAAACACTCCCAAATTAAAAGGGAACCCCCCACACAACTACTGGTTACCAAACATTACACATTATTTAAAATAAAAATTGAAAAGACAAAAATATTATTGGGTTTCACACATACAAAAAGTTATTACATGGATCCTCACAAATGAAAATTCATGTGCCACACCGGGAACTCATCGTCTTTTCCACACATGTTCATGCGTACTCATGGAAATACCAAAGGTTAAAACAAAAAAATTTAACTTCACAAAACTAAAATTCAACCCACACCTCCAACTTCTCAATCCACTTCCAATTTCAAAATTTTATGAAAAAAATAAAAATATTACCAATTAAGAAATAAAAAACCTTTCTCAAACTTCACACATCAATCCAAAACATTTTATCCCATTCAAAACCATTTTTTAGAAGATTGAAAACTAACAAAAATAAAACCCGAATTCTCATGACGACTCATGTTTTATCACGAGTTGTGCTGGCCATCCACCCTACTCCCAACCAAGACCTAATGTCCCGAAAATCCAAGATCTAGTATATCCATTCTCTTTCAAAAATAGCATGGCCCTAAAAGAGAGTAACCATATCTAATACCATTTTTCTATGAACCAAGATGAAGTTCCATCTAACTCAACCCTTGACCCAGTCTGTGGCATGGCCCAAAGGGTGTTCCCAATCCCCACAGGTTGGAAACTAGCATCGGGGTATCAAAATTATACCTTGTGAATGACTTAACCCATGAGTATAAGCATAATAAACAAACTAAATAAATTAATGATCCATAATTAATAACATAACCAAATATGGAACAATAATTTTTGAGATTCAAGATTTATAACTATAAACAAAACCCGGAATATTAATATAAAAGGGAAAATACAAGACATCCCCAAAACCTACATGTGAGATGAGGGAAATCACCCTAAATCCACCACCAACACCACCTATAGCAAGTAATTCTAGCAAATTGATCCACCACCATCATCACAAAATATATTTCCTTTACCTAGGTTATACATAAAAAGGTCTATATAAACATAATGTTTTAAGTAGTGTGGAAGTCAAATACCAGTAGTATTTCACACAAAATAAAAGGTTCCATGCTACACCATTAATCTAGAATCTAACATGATAATTTATGTAAAATTCTTCAAAAAATTTCCAAGAAATATTTTTGAAGGAAAACCATTTTAAGAATAACACTACTAAAGGTAACATTTCAAAAGGAAACTTTTAATAAGATAAAATCACATTAAAATGAAATGCACTCAAGTTCCACTATATACCGATGGAAGGTAACACATCACATAAGTATCATATCACAATATACAACTATAGGTAAATCCATAGGGTTAATCTAGCTCGAGTAAGACACTAGAACCTCATATCTTTGTGAAAGGTGGTATAGTAACCACAACCATCATCTTTCTCATGAATGAGCCACTGAGAGGGGGCACACCATGGTACTAATGGTCTTCTATCATAATACATGTTTAGTTAGTGTTTTAATCTTCAATGTAGCTAAGTAAAATTAATACTCTCTACTTCTGTATCACTAGAGTACTAGATCTAGTCAGCCCAACTAGATACCTAGGATTCCCTTTGTGATTAAATCCAGGTTCACAAATAACATATATCACAACTTTAACGTACAGATTCCACGAATTATAAATACACCAGGGAATCACCATTTTCATTAAACCAAACCATTTTCAATTTTTCATACACAATTTTTTTATGATCATTTTCCACCGCTTTGAAAATTCATGAGACCCCTTTTGAAATTATCAAAAAAAGTTACTTATCAATTTAACCATTTTCATTAGATATTCCCCTATCAAATCTACACACAAATTAATTCAACTTTAAAACATGATACCCTTCAATTATACAATTGACAATTCACATCATAAGTGCACTAAAAGGGATCCAACAAACAATAAAAACTCATTTAGTTTAGAAAACTCATCTGTAAATTTCAATCCCATTGAAAACCCATTTCACACCGTCCACACCAGGAATAAAACACATTTTAATAAACATTTCCATGAAACACCCACAAAACACAAAATGTTTCCTTCGTAAAATCCACTTTCATCATATATGCATTCGAAAAATTTTCCAAAATACATTTTGAACATCCCAATTATACCATATATCACACTTAAATATCCAATAAATCATATTAAAATCATCCAGTAATGTTAGGGCATGAAACCACATACCTCAAGTGTGATAGCATCTAGAAAATGATGAAAAAATGAAACAGTACCACCACAAGACCCTAGAAAAGCATGATCTGGAAAAAATATCAAGATTGAACCCTAAAAATTAAGGTTCAACCCAAAATAGGTCCCCCAAACCACTGGGGAACAAAATCCCAAAGGAGAAGAAGAGAAATCCAAGAGGAGGAGGTGGAGGCACCTTCGGATGGAGAGCTTGAATGGGGTGATAAATGGAGGATTTGGGAAAAAATATGGAGAGGGTAAAAGGTTAAAAATATAATTTTTGATGACTTGGAGAGTCTTCATGGTTTTCTTGTACATTTTGACAAACCATATGGAGAACATGCAGTTTCCACTATCCATAAGGTATATGTTGCACAATTATTCATACGGTTTGAAAAACTACACACTATCCTTTTGATTTGACACTATACATAAATAACACTATAAAACACATTTTCCTAGTCAAGGAACGCAGTTTCCCATAACTGTGCACCAACCATGGGACTCATGTTGTTCATTAAAAAAATATTCATTTTTCTCCAAAAACACAAATGTAACCCATGGGAAACATCTAGAACAAATATAAATATAAAATTAACTTAAAAATATAAACCCGTCACACTCAATTACTAAGAGAAAAATCGAGGTTCATATATAAAATGGAACCAAGAATGAAAAAAAACTCAGGTGTGAAAACATTGATACTCCATCATAGGAGACCTTTTTATAGTATAATACCTTTTTAAACCTTCCTTTTGTGATAAATACCAGACCTTAAAACTATTTTATAGTTTCACAAAACTTAGAAACCTAAACATAGCAATGAACCTTGCTTCTTTAAGAATCTTATCCATACATTAGGCCTAAATACATTTGAAAAATTATTTTAAGTATTTGAAATCCATTATTACTATTATTTCAAATGAAACCTATTTATTTATTCCCAGTTTCATCATCATGAGAATACACAAAATAATGTTTTTCTTTTTATACCTCTATTGAGACCCATCGATTGATTGACTACTTTTTAAGTGTCTTCAATAATCAACTTCAATTATCTTATATTTCCTTGGATTCTAGCTTCCAAATCCATATATTACATATATAAAAACATCAGATCACTATGAAAACCATGTTCTCTTGACTATATAATTCCAAGCGAATAATTCCCTATTTTATCCTCCCTTTCCACTGATTTGATCACCGCAGTAAAGCATACTGAAGGCCACTACCTTCATCTTGTCCGAACACCCAAAGAAAGTAGGAAGAAACCATTTCTAGTTTCTAGAAGGTAAGGAAGTACATATGTGTATATATATATATATATTATTTTCCAATATTAAAGTTATATTCTTCAAAAAATACATACATCTATTATTTTTCAATTAGAATATTATTCATTTTAATACATCTAATTATGGAAGTATTTCAACCTGTAAATATGTAAGCCTGTATTATACTTACGTATATATTATTTTGAAAACAATAATTTTCTCTATTTTATATTTTTTAAAGCTGTATATATATAAATATATGTATATAATATTTTCAAAATTTCAATTTCATATTCTTCAAGCATGTATACATGTATTATTCTCACACTAGAAGTTATTTATTATAATTGAAAAAGTGTTTTATTAATTTATATCTATGTAATAGAGTTATATTATTTTTAAAAAACATAATTTATGTATTGAAAATTATTATTCTAATGTCAAATTATGATTTTAAGGTATTATTTTATGTATAAGTTTTTGAAAAACCCTTTTTTTTGTAAGGGGTCAAAACTATTATTTTCAAACTCATAGTTATGTAAATGGAATTATTTTTTTCAAAACTAAGTTTTAATGATTATTTATATCTGATTAATCAAAGTAATTTTGTAGTAAAAATAGGTTAAAATTACCAGCAATTCATGTGGTGGAATTGTATTGTTTCAAACTATCATTTAATGCTTGGGTTGTTTGTTAAAATCATACACATGTCATTCCTAATCATAATTATGGTAATATATCATTGACTATTCATGAACGTTCATTACTTTATACATATTTATATATATTTATATATTTATATAAGAATATTAATTAAATAATTTAATCCTTTATAAGAATTTATTTTAAAATTGGTTTTATAGATTATGGATTTCTCCAGTTTTGTGAAAAAAAGGAAAAGTGTGTTTTCTTAAATAATGTTTTTGAAAAGTGTATTTAATGAGAAATATATTTTTTTGAAAGTATTTTATATGGTTATAAAATAAATGTCTTAATAAGAATTAAATTAGAAAAGAAACCCTCAAATTTTTTTTATAAAAACCTGGTACTTGGGTACCAGAGGGGTTTATGGGGAATGGGGAGTGAACTCATGACGTCAAGAAGGCTCTATCAAAAAATTGATTCCCCAAGATGCCACATGGATTTCATAAGGGTTTTGTATTATCATTTTCATTCCATAAAAAAGTTATTATTTTCAAAAGTAAATGTTTTTAAAACACGATGGGTAAATTTATATTTTTTGGAAATGAAAAAGAGTTTTAAAAATGTGGTTTTCAAAATTATATGTATTTTAAATGAATTATAATTTGAAAAATGTTTTGAAAATAATGTTTTTAAAAGTGTTTTCAAGTATATTATAATGTTTTCGAAAGAATAAAATTTTTGAAAGGTATTATAATCATTTCAATTCATAAGTATTTTCAAAAGTATTAAATAATTTTCAAAAGGGAAAGTATTTTCAAAGGTATTATAATATTTTTTAAAGCATAAATATTTTCAAAAAGTATTATAATATTTTTAAGGACTCATTTTATTCAAATTCATTTTCAAAATCAGGTTTTGTAATTATTTTTAAAAGTTTTTCTAAAGATATAATATTTTTAAAATTATTTTCAAAATCATAATTATTCTCAAATGATTTTATGTATTTTTTTCTAAGATATATTTTTAAAACCCTATAATTATATTTTCAAAATTTATATAGACATGTAATATCTATTTTTATATAAGGGAAAATATATTCAAAATACATTTCAAGAATGTATTTTCAAAAAGGTTTTAATCTATCTTTTGAAAAACCACTTACTGGGAAATTATGCTCACCCTTTTTATTTAGAAATGTTTTCAGGATCTTTTAGATAGTTCGAGGAGATTAGATTTTATAAGGATATAACATGAGGAAAATCCAATATATTATTATTTATTTATTTTTTAAAATAATTTAATTCATAATTATAGTCCTTTTCCTATAAAAGCAAGACCAAAAAAGATCCTCTGATGTGTGAATAACTATATATTTTCAGTTTATTTTATAAAAAAATATATAACATTATTTTGTTCTAGATCTTGAAACACGGGTCTTAGAGTCTCACAATATATACATTGGGGAGTAGATAAGTGCTAGTGGGAATTTTGGAACCAGGATTATATGGTCCGATATTTGGTTTGGAGAAATTTTTAATCCAGGTTTTGTGATTACTTTTTTCCTAACAACCTGAAATCTGAAAGGTCCTATGAGTTTATGTGTTAGGAATAGGGATAAATGACTATTGTGGAGTGTTCAGATCAATTTAATGATCATCAATGTTTTATACTAATTTATATTTTCAATGAGATATTGAGGGTTATACGCTTCAATAAAGGTCATTGGCATTCCATTCGATTGTAGTTCAATATGTTTTGGTTGACTATTATTACTAAAATAGTAAATCATGTTCTTATTATAGAATGGAACCTAAAGGAAGTAGGTACCATAGAGAAAGGATACTTGGCCTCTTGACATACTGGATCTTCTTCCTGTAGAGGGAATCACTATTTTGAGGCTTCTCGTGAGGGAAATACTAGCCATGCTGTTAGTACTGATAATTCTATCATCTATCATCAGTGTAAGAGTTAGAGACATATGAGGAATTAGTGTGATTGAGACCTGGTCGAGTGTTCAACTTATGAAAGGATGTTCCGTGTATAATATTTTTTCTGGAATTTACCTCCATGAATTAATGGAAGGGGGTCAACTCTGATAGCCAATTTTTGAGAAGAATTCATAGCTCTACATGAAGCTGGGAGCTAGATTAGTATTGGTTATTTAGGTCAAGGTGGTGGTCATGGCTGAGGTAGCAAGGCACCAGTTTTACCTCGATAGTATAATGGTCTAACATTGGGTAGTGAGGTTGTTTCCCCGTGTCGCTGTTTAGTTCAAATATATTCTGTACATCCTATACCCGAGAAGTAGATTATAAGGCTATCAATGGTGAGATGTAGGATCCTAATAGCCTCTACTATAGTATTAGCTCTTTTCAATATATCTGCTTCTCATAGCTTCTTATTTTTATCTTTTTTGGAAATCCTTATGCTCATTTTCAGTTTTTTATGGTGTTATGACCTTGGATACACTATTGGGGATCTGAACTGAGGGAGTACACTAGTTCAGGGAGTGACCCTTGAGATTGGTGGGTGTTTTTTTAAATGGAATCTTATTTTTCTCAAGATGATAGGGTAATAATTTTTAATAAAATTGATTGTATAGTTTCTTATCATGAATATCACAAATTTCATCACTGAAGCGTGACCTTCACATCACCAGAGGGTGGAATTTTTATTTTACAATGGTGAATAGGATATCCAGGAGGGATGAGCTGGGTTAGAGAATCACATGCATGGTGGGATGGAAACCCATATTGTGAGCTTATATCTAGATGATAAGGGGTCATTTTAGGCTGAAATTCCTCCAGTGGTTGATAATTTTAGGAATGTCTTCTTGGATATCTTTTCTGATTTACCTCTTGTGTGAGAAGTGGAGTTCTTTATTGAGATAGTTTTAGGAGATGCACCTATATCCATTCCTTCTTACTGGATGACTATTAAAGTACTGTGGGAGATCAATAGGTAGAAAGAGGACTTGGAAGAATGGGGGTTTATAAAACCCAGTACTTCTTAGTAGTGTTCATCAGTCCTTTTTGAAAAAAGGAAAATGGGTCCCTCAGGATAAGTGTGGATTATTGGAAATTTTACCAGATGATGGTTAAAAAATGATACCCTTTTCCCTTGATAGATGATCTCTTTGACCATTTTTGAGGAGTTTGTAGGTTCTTGAAAACTAATTCGAGGTTAGGATATCACCCTGTGAATGTTAGACCTAAATACATTCCCCATTAGACTTTTTATAGCAAGAATGTTCTATATGAGTGTTTGGTTATGTCATTCTGTCTCATGAAAGTGGTAGTAGTTTTTATGTCATTGATGAACTGAGTTTTCCATCCTTATTTATATTGTTTTATAGTGGTATTCATGGAAAATATCATGGTGTATTATCACAAAATAAATATCCATTCCAATAAAATTGAGATCATTTTTGTTATATGAAGAGATAATTAGTTATATGCTAAGATCAAAATGTTCCTCTTATGGGTGGATAAGATTCAATTTTTGGTTCATATTATCTTGTATAAAAGAGTATCAATTGACCCCGATAAGGTTAGAGTTGTAGTTTCCTCAGAGAAACCCAAGAACATATTTGATATAACGAGTTTCTTAGGGCTATCCAGTTATAACAGGAATTTCATATAGAACTTATAACACCTATAAGAACCTCTTACGGGCTTGTATAAGAAGACTGTGATGTTTGTATAGTAAGATACATGTGAGAAAACTTTCAGAAGTAGAAAGGGAGACTGACAATGGAAATGGTCCTGATCTTTCTAAATCCGAGAAGAATCTCTATAATATATTTTGATTCATTAGATATCACTCTTAGGGATGTTTTGATATAATAGGAGCGAGTTGTGGCATACAGGTCTCATTAGTTGGGGATAAATGAGAGTAATTAACTGATGCATGATCTCATGTATTCCATTGTGGAATATGTCTTGCAACTTTGGAGTCATTATTTACTGGGATATATTTTTTTGGTGCACACAGAACACAAAATCCCCAAGTATATATTTCCCCAGAGTGAGTTAAATCTAACGAAACAGATATGGGTTGAATACCTACAGTAAATTGACATCAATATTTCCTTCATGATGGGAAAGGATAATGTAGTTGTCGAGGCACTAAGAAGGAGGGCTCTGATTAAAGCATTTTATGAGTTCAAAAGTGAGTAGAAGCTTATTGTTTTATTTTAATAGATGCATTTGGAGGCGTGCGATGGTATCGTCTAGTATTTTATCTCATCCTTAGAAATGAATTCAACTCATATGGATAGAGTGAGGATAATGTTTAGGGCCTAGATTATGAGAGGGTGTTGTATGTTAAAACCTACCTCCTAGTTGGACCATTGGATAGGAATAAATTCAACATGTTCATGGTCACGTTTGGGTTCCAACATACTTACATGAGGAAATAATTCAGTACATTCATACCTCAACTTGGGAAGTATATCCAAACATTACAAAGATGTATCGTGACATGCTTTTTCAATATTCAAGATTAGAGATAAAACATGAGGTAGCTGGTTTGGTCATGAGGTATTCTTCCTGTCATTTGGTGGAGGTGGAAGACTAGTGACCAGTTCAACTTTTACAGTAGCTACCTATTTCTGAGTGAAAATGAGACAATGTTGTGAAGGATGTCATTACTGGGTTTTCGAGGTTTCCATTTCCATCTGATTAGGTAAAACATATAAATTGATGATCTTGGGAGATTGTATATTTGTGAGATTGGGTGTCTTCATGGGGTTCCAGATACCATTGTATCAAATAGTAAAACTTATTTTATGTATCAGTTTTGGTAGAGTCCATAGATGGAATTGTGTACTCAAGTAATTCTAGGAACGACATACCACCCTAAGGCTGATGGCCTGTTAGAGCGCACAATACATGCTCTATAGGACATGAATAGAGTATACGTCCTTGATTTTGGTGGATCTTGGGAGAGGCATATAACCCTGGTTAAGTTTTCCTATAACAATATCTATTAGGAAACTGTACATATAGAACCCTGTGTTTATTTTTATGGTATTCCATGAAGATATCCTCTGTGTTAGCTAGAGAGAGGAGAGACAAATTTACATGAACCTCTTCTCATGAAGAAGACTTTAGAGCAGGTCCAGTTGACTCAAACCCGAATGGATTATTCTCATTCTAGAAAAAAATCTTATGCTAATCACCATAGATGACCTATAGAGCATGATGTCATGGATCATGTCTTTTTTACATATCTCACCGAGGTTGGGACATGGACAGATTAGGAGACAGGGTAATATTTCATCGTGATATGTCATGTCGTTCGAGATTCTGGAGAGAGTCATGCCAGTGGCCTATTGGTTGTTGTTACCTCAGAGGTACCAAACCATTCACAACATCATCTAGGTATATCAGCTGTACTGTTATCATTCATAAAAACCTCACACTCTATAATGGAATGAGTTTGAGCTGTTGTAGATGTATCCTTTGTGGAGTATCATATTCATATCTTTAATAATAAAATGAAGGCTCTCCATGGCCTTTCAGTTCCTATATTATATATTATATTGAATAACGACCATTTATATAATGAGAATTAGGAGTGGGAGGCCTACATACATGCTCAGTGGCTATAGTTATTCTCAAGCGATTCTTAACAACCATTCGATGGGGAATATAGAGAAGAATTTATTTAAGGGGGGAAGATTTTAATATCATGGGTTTTTCTTATGGTATAAATATCTTTTATTTTGGTTTAACTCCTTTGGTTTTGACCTAATATGAATGCCTAATGCATTCATGGGAGTTTGAGGGTGTATGTGGAATGTTAAGAGCTCAGAGGCATGGTTTCATGAAAAAGAAGTTGGACTAGATGGTTAGTGGAAAATGTGTGACCCAAAACACATGATTATGAGTAACTATTTGAGGATAGATAAAGGAAAATATGAGGTTTATTGGTTTTAGGAAACTATTCCCCCATGGGAGAAACCCATTTGATCCACTTTTAATTTTTATTAGAGGATAAATTCCCGATCAACACACTATTTTTTAACCATAATTCATGATCGTGTAAGGGGTGAAAAGGGAAAGCGGAATATGGAATAGTTTGTTTTCATGTTTTTTCAAACCATGCACATGAACTGTGAGAGATCCCCCTTGAGGTAGATATGGGTGCTCATTTTCGACACAGTTTGGCCATCCATGCAGCCATACTCTGTGACATAGTTAAGATGATTGAAATGGATGTTTTCCCTAGTTTCATTTTATATTTAATCCCCATATTGTATTTTCCTTTCTTTAGTGGTTTCAATCTCAAATTGAGATCCTTCATTTAGAATAAGGGTAAAATTTTCTCTAGATTCTCCCTCTAAACTAGGATTTAAGAACTA
This sequence comes from Viscum album, assembly GCA_963277665.1. Lineage (NCBI taxonomy): Eukaryota > Viridiplantae > Streptophyta > Magnoliopsida > Santalales > Viscaceae > Viscum > Viscum album. The sequence goes on from OY728152.1 coordinate 747,791,712, forward strand.
TTCATCTTGTTAGAACTACACTAGTATATTACAGACTATGGTGTGTGATGATATGCCCTATTTGTAGGGGATTCTTCCATTCTTTGTTTTTCACATGATCTTGAATGAATAAGAGTATGATAATGGATGTGTTATCTACCATGTGTATATAGTTGGTGTGTTATACCTTTTCCTCATTTTTTGGTTCTTTATATGAATTTTTTCTGTTTTTTTGCACACTAGACACTCTAGCGTCACCCTTAAAAATAATTGAATTCCTAAATTGAATGAATTAGATTTTATTTGGTTCCCTAATAGTTCCCTTATATGGTTGGAAAGTTTTATCCTCAACCGATACCACCAATGTATTTTTCCCTTGTATGTTTCTTATGTTATACCACCCCATTCAGTTCATGTTAGTTTTCCAATTCTAATGGGATACATAATGATATTTTATTGAATTTTTTAATGTTTTAACAACCTTGTTTTACCTTTCAATTTGTAAATTAATGGAATGGATTGAATTGAAATGATAAAATAAGGTTGTTGTCTCATTTTAAAGTGATTAAATATGATTAATGGATAAATAATTTGAATTGAAAATATTGAATGGGTTAGAAGAAATCATTAGTGGATTCCTTGGACAATCTCATTGGATCCTGATTCTGTTAGATTCCATGGAAATTTCTACTCCATGGATCTTGATTAATGTAGTGGATTCTAGGGTCTTCAATACATTGGATCCTAATTCTATATGATTCTAAAGGCCTTGATACCCCTTGGATATGGATTTATTAGAATATCATTAAACATGCTCTATTGACATGATCCTTAGAATCCACCCAAGTCTACAGATTTTCTCTCAAGATTCCATTGGGACTCAATGAGGATTCATTGGTCTTATATACATTGGATCTAAACCATTATGTTCTAACACTAGATTACATGACATAATTCCTTGTAGATGTTTCAATCGATTAAATAGTACAAACATTGTGGATTTTGGCTATGCTTTATAGATATCCCTAGTATGGGTATCAGATTATAGTTTCTACACCGGATAGTATCACACCTAATTTATTTGTAATTTATAGTTTCCAATGTTTCATGATCTTGAGTATTGTCCATAGGTATTTATGTTTAGTTGTATATGATTACATAAGAATTTAACCATTACATTAATTACTGTCATAGTTGTCATATATTTCACAATACTTATAATTATATTACACAAAACAGACATTGTATAGACACTATTGGTGATGTCCTACTAAGTGTTATCTTTCACCTTGTTCTTATTTTCATTGGGTACCAAGAAATACTTCATGGATGTAGATAGATACTAGGGAAATTTCCCATTATATGATGCCACATATGATAATTGCTTAGGAGAATGTGAGAACATGATTGAGATAGGCTCATGATGATATTTAGAGATAGTTCTTTTGGGGTTTTTTGTACTTTTGATACATGTGCCACATTAGAACCCTATGAATATGTATTTCCATCCATTTTAATAAAAATACCTAACATGGTCATCATTTTTTATATAACATTACTTTCAGATTATTTATTATTGTAGTATTCTTGATGATTCATATTATGTCTGCTGTTTAGTTATTTTATATGATTCTTCTACTTGAGTGTTTTGATTATTACGACAAAGATACACTCTAAAAAGAGGGAATAATATCCCCAAAGATATACCTTATGCTATTACCAATAGTTTTAATCCTCTAGTGTATGGGTAGGCATTCTTGAGGCCATGTGACCTACTAGATCATGGAACTATTCAATGGATTTTAGGTCAAAATATTATGGTCACCATTGTTATACACTATTGTTTTCTATAAATGGATTGACCCTATAGATTTAGAATTGTTTAGATAAAGGATATTTGGTAAGGAAAAACATACGATGTCATCCTTCTCTCAATAATGACTAATTATGAGCCATTAAATGATTCGAAGAAAAAAATATTCCCTGATGGCATAAGAAATGTGATGGTATGAGAAAACCCCTATTAAAAAATTGCATTCATTGTTAATATGGAAGAGAATAAAATTAAATATATAAAGGGAATTAGTATTGAAAACAAATATAAAGGGGTATTAAATAGAACGAGTGAATGGTTGAAGAATTATTGTCTTATTTATTTTCATTATATAATAAATTCAATAATTGAGGAAGAGTTAAATTAGGTGATGATGATTCTATTAGGGAAACTAGATTTCATTCAATATATATCATCCATATAAGTTCATAAGTTGATTTTGGAACTTCTAAGGTATATGAAAAAACATCTTTGAGGATACTAAGTCAAATTGTTCTTATTTATAATATTAAATACAAATTTTAATTGGATTATATTCTTGATAAGGCATCCAAGAATAATTGTGAAAATTGGAAAACTATTCACAATGCATAAAAATGTGCTAATTATGTGTGTAGAAAAAACCTTTTTAATAAAACTTTAATTTTTAATTAAGAGGAAAATAAAGTGAGGATGATTTTTTTGAAGTCCATGCAATTTTTTTTCATAAGGATAATCTAATAATTAATTAAAGACTTCAGAAGAAGGAGAATTAAATGGAGTTTTGAGAATTTGAGTTTTTTTAGAAGGAATTATTATTTTTTGAAGTTAGCTCATTTACATAGTATTTTATTTAATATGTATGAGAGTTTAAAAAACATTTCTGTCATCAACTAAACATGGGAACCAACATGACCTAATATAAAGATAGAAAAACCTTGTATGACTTATTAATATCATTTTAAAAGGTGATGTAGGGCATATTCATAAGAAATTAGGTGTGCCTACATGGGTGAGAATGCATGCTGGAGGGCCAGTGGGCCTGCCTAAGGAGGTGTGGCCTACGAAGCCCAATATGTGTGAAGTGTATCTAGGTCCCAAACCCTGTGTTGGATCAAGTGGTGGATATAGAATATTGTGTGATTAAGTGGATTCTATTAATTATGATGATTAATGTGGGATATATTATATGTGGTTCAATTTTCTTCTTCTAAAAATTTATGAAAATATCATTTGTTGTCCAATCTAACTAATCTACATTGTATGATCCTAAAGCCCATATTGCCTTCAACCATTATTGAAGGGATTTTCATACAATGACCACATATAGGATAACCTGTCTTGTGAGATGTTTGGGATTTTGGTTAAATGAATAAAAATAGGCTATGTATTGAAGTTAAAATACCATGAACAACAATTTACAAAGCATCCACGCGAATGAACAAAGGGTAAGTGTTTTTAGTTTGTGAATGCATATGTTTTATGAATGAGCTACTATATAAGAATAATAGAGTTTTTTATTGATAATTAGAAAATAATTTTCAATGTTAATAGGTTTGTATACTAAGTATATGAATGGGATATTATATAAATCTATTATTGTCAAGGGTGTAATTCCTTGTGTTGCATGGATCCAGTATAGAAATTTTAAAAAACTTCATACCATGAAAATGAGTTTTCAGTATGTTATAATGGATAAATTTAATGTGATAAACTTACAGAAGATTCCACGTGATGAATATATGGGAAAAATTAATTAAATTTCATGTTCTACTTTATAATTATTCCATGTGAGGTCTTGTACATGGTATTATCTTATGGTATTTTTTTTACAATGGGATTTGAAATTATTTTCAATGCCACATATAGATTATTTTTTAAAAATTATTTTTGGGATAATCATGTGTTAATAATGTGTTATGTTGCCTATAAATATACTGTTAACTGTTGGCTTTATTGAACTTAATTATGAGGATGTGATTATCATGAGTGAAAGTTATTTTTTTCTCCAGTTCAGTCCCGAAAAGAAAGTGCTACTTTTCATGAATGATAATATTTTGACAATATCTATTCCTTTGCAATGAAGTGTTATGAAAATTAATGTTCTATACAGATTAAATGATAGGTTTTTTATATTTTTTTTAACGGTATGAAGTCTGTGTCCCATACTATCTATTACATGAAAAATAATTAAAATAGTAAACTTGTTTATGAAGCATAAATACATAATGAAATCAATAACCAAAATAATAGTTCATGGTAATATATATATGTGTTATGTAAGGGTCAAATGATATACATGTGAATAATTTCATAATCTATATGATAATTATATATTTGGAATGTAAAATATTCTTCAAAAATAATGTAGTTGAGAAGACCACACAATACTCACAATTTTATAAAGAATCTAATTGAACTATGTTTAGGAAATCCATACACCACTATATCAGGGATAGAAAAGATATTAGAGATTGCAGATCATTGTAGGATAAGCTTTTTATGTTTGATTATTTATATATTAGAGAATATTTAGATCATTTTTAATCATTAGAGTGAGAAAGTCATAAGTTCATGTTCTAAAGTAGAGATGAAGTATAGACATAAAGTTATAAAAAATAGACCAGATACAATTTTATTTTATATTAAAATCATTCATACTTGGTATAGAAGAAATAAAGAGATTTAAGAGATCCTTATAGATGTGGATCAACACTTAAGAAAATGTTTTTGGGTTGTCTATCCAATCAAATAGAAGAGAAGACGGTTGGGGTGTTTAACCAATTGAGACTAAAGGGTTGGTTATTGGGGTAATGATCTAGAATCAGTTGGAGGATCTACTATTGGGATGGATAACCAGTTTTTTCGTAAGAAATTATAATTAATGATAATATTATAGTTGAGAATCCATGTTGGGGCATTAAAACAACACGATAAAGTGAAGGTCTTAGTACTAAACCTTATAGTATAATGTGTTGTGTTCTCTCATATTACTAGTGAATAAAAGATGAGGTTGTGAGACATAATTGATTGGATTTATAACCATAACAAGATAAATATATTGAAATAAAATAAGATAATTCAAAAAATAAGACCATTGATTCACCCCAATGGCATTTGATGTGGGGCTCCCCAAACCCTTACCTTCGATCTGGTATTCCATATATTCACACTAACCTACTGTATAAAAAACATATATATATAGATATATATTAATAAATTATTTTGGAACCATATTCACACCTAAAACTGTTTATAATTTTATAATAATTGTGTATATTAGTTAGGTTTTACCTATTTTCCAATATTAGATGTTTATAGTTTTAACAATTCGTACAGGTTTTACATTAAGAGTTTTAGTTTTCATTCTTCTCCAAAATATTATCTTTCCAAGATCATTAAATTTATTTTAATGGATGACTTATAATTATTTATGAGTTTTTAATTTTCCTTAATTGGTGTTTTATTCTTTATCTTGGAAGATGAAATCGATAATAAGTACACTTTGGTGATTTTCTTAACCAATGAAATGTGTTTTATTAATTATTCAGTTCATTATTAATGTATCATTTCTAGTACCAAAAAAATATTATTTTGATATTTATATAATATTATAAAATTATTTATGTCTTCATAGACATCCATTATATAATTTCATAGCATTTTTTATGCAGGTGGTCAAACCAACTCAAACATGAACATCCCAGGATTAATGGACAATTATGAGGTGATCTAGTTGAAATATAATTATAATAGTAGAATGATGATATAATTTTGAGCTTTTTCAGGAGATATATTAGAATTATAAATAAGTAAGAGAAGATGTTATGGATACAAAACAATTACATTATTTGAATAAATTGTTTTTACTTCTTAAATTGCTTGTGTAAGATGGTTAATCATAAAATAATTGTTTATATTTTATATAATTAATATGTCAATAAATTTGTGTTATAAAAACGTTATTTATATCATATAATTCATAAGTATCCTTTAAAACCATTCTTAGGTCCATCCATTAAAGGAGTTAATGAAAAACTGAACACATCATTCCATGGAGGTGGAAGTCTGCAAGCGCACATGGATGATGATTTTGTTTTCATATATTAAGAGAGAGGATTAGTATGATATATTATTTTAGGATCTTAAATAAGTCATAAATATCATAATTATACATTAAATTCCATTTTAACTATTCATGTAAGTTAGTGAGGGAAAATGCAGATGATACTTCATAGAGGTTGTTGTCTGCACATGAACACATGATTCACATTTTTACTTTTCTCAAAAATAAATAGTGGTGTGGTTAATTATTTTACCATAATTATAATTACGTATAATTATACTAGTGATACCAATGCTATCATTTTAAAATAGTGTAATTTAATTTGAGGAATAATAAGTGAACATAAAAAAAATGAAAAATAGGAAGGAATAGTTAAAAGTTTATACCTCACTACATGGATTATGACCTTTATGAAGGGGGTTAAACCATGGAGGGTTGGCCATTTAGAATAAAAGAACCACTTTAATATATATTATATTGTCTATAAGATTATTGTGTAAATTTTTATCCAAACATAGGGGGGTCTGTTAAGATCATATGTGAGTAGAGGATATCGACTTTTATATGTGAAAAGGTGTGATGTTTTTTTAAATACCCATAATTGTTTAATAATTGGAAGTCGCTCTAAAATATAGTTAATTTAAAATTGAGAAATAATATAGATTTTTTAATAACGCCGAATCAAGTAACCTTGATCCAATTCTGACATTATTACATTTTCATAGATATAAGTGGGTCAAATTCCAAAGGAATGATCTATTTTATAGAATTGGAGAACCAAATACATACATGATACCCATTTTACATTAGGAATATAAAATAAAACATAATAAATTAAAAAATAAAGTGAATTGAATCCTTGGAAACTCATTCCAATATTTCTTTTTTATATCCTATAGAAATGAAGCAAAATAAGGTTGAGCTCAAATTATCAATAAGGGTTACATATAGTGGAAACTATCATGAATAAATAATTAATATTCAATGTCACAAGATAAATAAATGGAGGAATATTTCATTTTATTAATAACATTGATATAATAATTAGATATATAATAATAAATATAGAAAGTAAAATAACTAAACAATCATTCCATTTAATCAATAAATCGAGAATGAAATTCATCAAGAGATAATATCTTTGTGAAAATATCATAGATAATAATAAAAAAGGAATTATAAATAAAGGAAATTCTAATTATTGGAATTCATTATCTTAGTAATCAAGATAACTCTACTATCATGACCATTTCTAAGATAGTTTAAAACTACACGTAGAAACATTTTTAATTTAGCCAACATATTTTTCTCATGAGACTTGTCAATGCATCGAGGGGATATGTAATTCTAGCCCCCTACTATCAATGCATGTCAAAATAATTCCTCAAATATTGAATAATAATTTTAATTCATGAATAAGATGAATTATTAATAACTATCTTTATTGATTAAAGAACATATATTTATTAATATTTACCAAGTTAATCAAATAAATTTCAAATTAAACACCATATGCAAGAATGGTATATGGTTTGGGAAATATTAATATCCATGATACAAATAATATGGATAAACCAAAATTGAAACATTAACCATCATGAATAAATAAGAATTCATGATGAATACATCAAATTTTATTATATAAACCTCATGAAATTAAATAGTTACATATTAACAAATATGTCCCAATGAAATAGAAATTGAGACAAAATCCATTACAATGATCATAATATTGACGCGAGGATTAATCTATGAATTTATTATGTGTATCATATATTAATAAACATAGAACAAGTTTAAATATGGAAAAAATAATCAAAAGTCATTATACATATATTCTTAGAATATAAAAGGCAAATGAATACGTAATATAACCAAATAAAAAGAAATTGAGTGTTGAAGTTCTCTACCAGTTGGTCAATTTCATGTCAAATCCACTTAGATGAAATAAATAAAAATTAAAATTAAAATAACACAAGGCATTAGATATTCATGATATTACATGTAAATTTGAAAATATGTACACCATATAATAGAAATTAGGGGAACAAAAATAGAATATTCTTTAATGAATGAAAATTGAGACGAAGTCCCTTACCAGATGATTTCCTTTAGTTGAAAGTTATTTAACCTCCAGTATAATGGTTTTAAGAATGTTATTAATTTATAAGAAAAATATTTATACTTATAATATAATATATTATCCTATTATTATATTTTAACACCCATTTGTTAATAATATTTCATTACTTTAATTGTTTTGGGTGTTAATTGTCTTGTTTTCTCATGCAAATTTTGTCATGAAAGTATTGATTCTTGTGCATTGGATATATATACATGTTACCAAGAATGATATTAGTTTTATAAGTATCATATTTACTCATTAAATAAATTTTTATAACCATTTTTGGAATTTGGATATGGAAAATGAATCACATCGCTTCCTGGAGACGGTAGGTCGTACGTACGCACGAAAGACGATATCATTCAATTAACGAGTAAAAGGGTAAGGATGGTGGTGATATATTAATTTTTTCAAAATCATTATTATATCATATAAATCATTTAAATTCATTAATTTTATCCTTATTTCATTCTGTGTGAATCATAATTGAAAAAAAAATCACATCGCATTGCGAGGCGATAGTCCGCCATACACAGGAGCGATGTTATCATATTTTAAATGGAATGGAATGTAAAAAATGTATATGTGATATTAAAATTATATAATTTAATAAAATAATAAACTTAATATATTTTCAATAAATTTATCATTATATCTATCATGTAAAGGTTGTGATGGAAAATAACTTAATTCGGTTCACAAGGTGATAGTCCTCTATACACACGATTGATTGTTTCATTTCCCATTTGATGTAAGAGGGGATGGATATAGGTCATGAAGTTAACATAAGAAAATATAATTATATGGTAGATACTTTTGTAATTATAATATCATTATTTAATAATATTTTTAAGAGGTGTAATTAGTAATAATGTAAAAATTCTCGTTTAGGAACATTGCCTCTTCTTCAAATGACGTACTTAGTTTTACACCAAAATCCTTATTAGGATGATTTCTGATCAAACCATGGAATATAGTATTATTTTATAGAAATAGTGAAATTATTTTCATAAGAATTTTCTAAACAAAGTGGCTTTGGATGTGTTAATATAGTAGGATATGGAGTGGCCTTTTATATGTGAGGGAGAGGACACACATGGGATTCTTGAAAAGAAACAAGTAAAAAAATGTTTTTATCATTTTTTACACCTAAATAATGTTTCATTATCAACTCTTAGTTGTTATAAGGTCTATATATAGTCTCAAAATATTTTTATACTAGTGGTTATGTCATTTTAACCATTATCTTTCTAGTTTACCCCATGGTAAATCAGTTTTTATTCTAACCGATGCAATTAAATTTTACTTATTTTACTATTCATAATGAACAAAAATTCAGTTTAAATTATTATATAATATTAATTATGATGATTCAAAATATGGAATAAATTTTTATAAATTCAATTCATATAAATGTAAGATTCTAATTTAAAATTATACACACAAATGTGAAGAAAAAACTAGCTTCCAAAGAGAAAATTCTCAGATGTATGTAACGATTTTATATTGAAATTGGACAGAATTTTTTTTAATTACATAAATTATTTAAATTTTAATATAATTTCTATAATTTTACTTTATACCCAATTTAAAATTTAATTTACCTTTTTAATATAGTATTAATGAAATGTTTTTTAGTTAAAATCAAATTTTTTCACTATTCTTTGAGAAATGAAAATTTGTATAAAAATTAAAAAAAACAACCTAAAATTATTTTTATAGGATGATTTCAAAAATTAATTTAATTTTATCAAATTGATTTTTTAAAAATTTAAAACAATAATTCTATAAAATGTACTCAAGAAGCAATGAGTTATTTTTCTTTAAAAAAATACAAAATTTCAGAAAACATTTCTATTAGTTTAAAATGATTATTATTTTTATTTGTAATAAATAGTTAACCAATGAGTGTGTGTAAAATGTATATATATATATATTAATTTATTTATTTCTATTCATACACTCAAATTTAATGATAATGTTATAATGGTCATATTTAAATAATATTTTAATGGAGTAGCGTGTTTTGTTTAAAAATGGTGTTGTGTGAATCACAGGCTATCGAATAGAATGAATTTATTTAAAAGGAAATAAATAATAGAGTCTCGGGGTGTTACATTATTCCCTCCTACAAAAATTTCATCTACTAAATTTTGTGTACATAACCTTATAAATAGATGATTGTAGTTTTTATTCAGAACATCCTCTAGTTCCCACATTGCATCCTTTATTTTGTGATTTCTCTAAAGTAATTTTATTATTTGAGACACATGATACAATAATACTTGATATCCTTTAAAAAATATATATGGGTTCTTCATAGTATGGTAGAAAATTTTTCCATTCAGTTTCATCACAGGTCAACACATGCATTGGGTCTGGCATATACTTTCTTAAATGTGTTATATCAAATACATCATGCCCTTTTGAGAGACATGGTGACATTAAAAAACTATAAGACAGAAATCTATTTATTTCAAAATTTTAAATGGTTTTTATATACCAATGAATATGATTTCCCTTTTGTATGGACCTTATGATACCCTTCCATATAGAATGTTTTAAGAAAACATGATCTCCCACTTTAAATTCCAAATCCTTCCTCTAGTTATCAGTATAACCATTTTCCCAATATTTAGCTACTTTAATACGATCCTATATAATCATTTCCTTTTTTGTCATCTTTTAAAAAAAATTTATTCTTAGAAGTTTCCATTCACCAAATTCATCCAAAAAATTAATCGTACAACATCTCATTTCAAAAAATTCTTCTTCTGGTACCATTTGAATACTTGAATGAAAGCTATTATTTTAGGAAAATTATACCAATGGTAAATACTGATCCGAAATACCTTAAAAATAAAGTGATCATAACCTAATCATGTCTACCATTATTTAAATAATCCATTGTTACTTTCCATTAGTTTGATAATAGTTGGTGTTTCTCAAATAAATCTCAGTATTAAGAGTCTTATAAAGGATATTCTTGAATTATGATGTAAAATGGGGATCATGATTAGAAATTTTTAAAAGAGGTAACACTGAAGTCTTAAAACTTCATCAATATAATGCCTTGTGAGGAGATAAATATGTAAATATTCTCTTATAATGAGGAAATGTGCATATTTTTTCAGGTGATAAAAAATATTCCACACTGAAACATTCTTTTTAGGAGTATTTGGTATTCCTATAAAACATACATAGTAATACCATTCCATTTCCACCAAGGAATAGTTATTGGGTTCATTACTCCTCTAGGAAGTTTTCTCTTGACCTCGACCTGTTAACAAAAGAAGCATATTGATGCATAATATGTAATTTCCCACTTCATGTTATCCCACCCAAAATGTTCCCTCAAATCCTTATATATCTTTATGCTATTCGGGTTTATAGATAAATTTGAGCTAGGATAATCATACAACAATTCCATTTTTAGATAAAGTATATATGGAACACATATATTCATTCCAAATTTTTGTATTCCATCATCATAAACAAATTATACCCACTTCCCATCATTTATGGCTTTCATTTTCTTTTAAAAATTCTCATCATTTCATTGAGAAAATTTTATCATTTCCAATAAATTGGTTTATTTCAATAATTAAAAAATGAGTGATATCTCCCCTTATATAGGAATTCCCATATCCATATTTACTATATCCATGAACATGGGATCCCTCTCAATCCTCATTTGGGTTAGAAATCCATGATCTCTCATATTCAATTCATACACTTCCTTATTTTCATTCCCTGGGTGGTAGTTTATTAAATAATCATAATCCTTGAGTAGAACAATCCATCCCATTTTCCTCACATTGATCTCTTTCTATGAAAATATTTATTATATTATTTTATATTCTGTGTATATCTCATATATTTCACCATATAGAAAATTTCTTCATATCTTCAAAGATAAGATTGTAGCTTCCAACTCAAAATCATGGGTTGGATAGTTTTGTTCTTGATTCTTTATCTTTCTTGGATCATATATAATAAATTTATCAGTTTGCATAAGGAAACAACCAATTTTTTTCTTCCATGAATTATTATATATAAAAACCCACTATTTCTTTATAGTAAATTGAAAATTAGATCTTTGACCAATATACTATTCAATTTATCAAAACATTTTTCACATTCTTTTTTACAAAATAACTTAACCCCTTTACCTGTAGTATTGATTAATATGTTATCGAATCTGGGAAAATTCAAAATGAATCACTAATAGTAACCAACAAAACTAATGAAACTATGTACGTTAGTAATGTTAATTGGTGTTTGACATTATCTAACTACCATTGTCTTCATGTTATCAACTGAGATTACATCCTTGGAGAAAATATGGCCATGGGAAGTAACTTCTTGAAGCCATAAATCAATCTTACTGTGTTTCCAATATAAATATATTCCTCTAAGAGACTAAATAATAAATTTCAAGTGATTCTCATGATCCTAAAAACTTTTAATATACATTAATATATCATTAATGAATACAAAAAATTATAAATGTAGTCCTTGAATAATCAGTTCATTATGTCCATAAAATATAGGGTGCCTTAGTCAATCTGAATTGAATTACAATAAACTCATAACTTCCATACCTTGTATGGATTGTTGTATTCAGAATATATTCCTTATTTACTCACAATTGATGATACCCATGTTAGAGGTAAATATTTAAATAGTATTTACATCCTTGAATTTGATCGAATAAATCATCAATGTGACATAGTGGGTGGTTATTCTTTATCATAACAGACTTGATTTACTTATAATAGATACAAAGCCACATTGATCTATATTTCTTCTTAACAAATAGAACATGGGATCCCCAAGGTGAAACACTTGGGAGTATAAATACCTTATCGCACAACTCCCTGGGTTGTTTCTTCAATGACACTAACTCTATAGTGGTCATTCCATTGGGGTGTTTGATATTGGTCTTTCATGAGGTAAAACATAAATGGAAAACTTGACATCACACTATGGTGTATGTTTGGGTAATTCCTAAGGAAATACATCAATTTATTCCTATATAACAGGAACATCCTCAATTTTAACATTAACTTATCCATCCATAGATTGTATTTTCTCTTCTTCCCTCTGAATTTCATTCAGAAGATCTATTAGGGGTGTATTTGAATAAGTCTAATATAATGAAATCACTGCTCTATAGATATGGAATTCCACATATTCATCTCAAATCATAATTTCCTTCACATTATAATAAATTGTTTCATAATATTTTGAAATCTACTCCATACTAAGGATTTCATCAAAGTCAACCATTAGTATAATAATAATTTCTACAAATAGAGAATGTTTGTGTCATAATTTGGACTTGATGACACATACTTGTTGTACTAAAACTTCTCCTGGTAGTTTTGACTAACAAATCTATTCTTAAATTAAATGGGAAATGATTAATTTTCTTGGAAAATTGTTATATACAATGGATTCCAACGATCCAAAATCAAATAAAGAGTTATTTAAATTTGAAGATATATTTAAATTACAATCCATTGCATCATTGGGTACTTCCATGTCAGCTGTAGTGAATGTAAAATCATTGAAAACTCACCTTAGTATCATCTGTGGTGGCTTCCATTAACACGTGGGGAATTAATTTTCATTGTTCCCCATCTACCTATAGTTGAAAAATTGATAAAAATGTTTTCTTTATTACCTTTTTATTTTTTATCCTAGTGAACCTTATCTCAATAATTATAATAAACTACCAAACCTTTAAGTATTTCTCATGGTGATTATTTCCACATTTTTAATAAGGTGAATATATCTGCATTCTCTTATTCTTCTTTAATGCCTTAAATTATTCATAGTGTTAAAATGCAATCTTATTCCCCTAACTTCACTTTAATATATAATATATAGATATTTTTTTATCTATTTTTATGGTTTCTAAAACTCTTTCATCATATAATGAAATTTTTTGGGAGACCAACACCATTGGAAGAATTTTTAAAATCAGTTCAAATAAATGGTCAGTCTTTAACTCTTTGTTGAATTTTTAATCAATAACATTCCTAGAGAATCTTAAAAAGGTACCTAATAATAATCAACACTTTCTTCATCAATTTTCTTTATAAAGAATAAATTTATCAACATTTCATTTAACTACTAAGGTGGGAAATATTTTTTTAAAGAAAAGGATCTTAAAAATATTTACATTTCATGAGTTCTATTTCATCTTCCTTCATAGATATCAGGATCAATGACCACTATTGATTTTTATCACCTTTGATATAATAAATTGAAAGTGTAACCATTTTCATTTCATCACATCCCAAGTCCATAAATATCTTCTATGGAAACAGAATCCATTTCTCGGCTACCATAGGATTTGTAGACCCACAAAATGATGGTGTCTTATATCAAATTATGTGATCCAATATAATATAATCACACTATGTAATAGGTTTCTCCATCTAGGCATGACTATATGTCATAACAAAAACAATCATCCCTAATATTTCCTAAATGTTTTTTGTTCCAATACTAACTTTATTGGATTCCTTGGTATGGAAATTCCTAAATTGTTCATGAGTACTAATACCCTTGTTCCTTCTAGGAACTATTTTTAAACAATGTATTATAATGGATTATCTCATAAAATTATAAATTATAAATCATAAAATATAATTCAAAATATAGTGCAAAACTTAATGAAAATAAAAAATTTATGCAATGTTAATATCAGAATCATAAACCTGGTTTCTTTGGGGATATCATTATATTAAAATCCTTCATAATAGTTTGTAAAAAATATAAATTATCATAAGCATATCCCCCAGTATTTTCAAACTAGGTTTATAGAACCATGTGACAATTGAGTGAATCCCAATGCCTCTGTTTCAAATATATTTCCCTTAAGTTCTTCAATTATAGAACCCCATCCACATATAGTATCTAGATAGTGATTTATTTCTAAGAAAAACCACAAAATATATTTCTTACCAAAACCATAGGATGTTTTTCTATAATGTTAATTGATGCATATCATATGT
The DNA here is from genome assembly GCA_963277665.1 of Viscum album. Taxonomy (NCBI): domain Eukaryota; kingdom Viridiplantae; phylum Streptophyta; class Magnoliopsida; order Santalales; family Viscaceae; genus Viscum; species Viscum album. The sequence continues at coordinate 747,806,723 of OY728152.1, forward strand.
TTATGTTCTAAAATATTCTTTTTCCTTAATCAAGTTCTCAAGGTTTCAACTAATATTTCTCGGACACACACTCTAACAACATTGACTCCAATAACCCAGAGCAGATGCCTACTTTATTAGATTGGCATATATATAATGGGGTTAAATCCTAAAGGACTCATTAGTTTAGATGTTTTGATGAACCATATACATACATGATACCCATTTTACATTTAAAATATAGAATAAAACAAAATACATAAAAAAAATAAAATAAACTACATCCTTGAAAATTCATTAAAAAATTTGTTCTTCATATCCTAGGGAAAAAAATAATGGTGAGATCCAATGATCAGTAAGTGTTATGTATAGTGGAAGATATCATGAATCAATAAATAATAATCAATACGGAAATGTAAATAAATAAACACACATTTTATTTAAACAATAAATTGGATATCATAATTATATAAGGCATAATAAACATAGTGAGGTAATAAACTGAAAACATGTTTGATTTAATCGAAAAACTGAGAATGAAATACCTAAAGGAAAAATATCATTATAAAAATATCATGAATAATAATAACAACTATATTATAAATGAATTAAATTTCTAGTTAATTGAAATCATGATACCAAGAATCAAGATACCACTTCCTTTAAGACCATTAAAACTATATTTTAAAACTACTGGTAGAAACCTATTTAATTTGGAAAACTGATTTGTCTCATGAAACCTATCGATGCATCGGGGGGATATATAATTATGGTCCCCACCTATCACTACATGTCCAAGTAAATCCTCATATATCAAATAATAAATTATTTTGATGAATGTTATTCCTTATAAAAAAAATATACTCATAGAGTAAAGATCATAGATTTCTCAATATTTCTCCAATTAATCAGATAAAATTCAAAGTAAACACCGTCTGTAAATATGGTATACATTTTAGGAAATATTTTTATCCATGATACAAATAATATTGATAATATTGAATTGAAACATTAACAATCATGAATAAATATTTATTCATTTTAGATATATCATGGGGTAGTATATATGCCACATGAAAATTAATAGGTTCATATTAACAAATATGTCTTAATTAAATAGAAATTGGGAAAAAATCCCTTACAATGATCATAATGTTTTGGTGAGAATTAATCTATGAATAGATTATGTGTATCAAATGAAAATCCATGTAGAGTAATTTAAAATAAAATATAATATTATCAAAAATCAATATATAAATAATCATAGAATATAAAAGGAAAATGAATATGTAATATAATCCAATGAAAATAAATTGAGTTACGAAATTATTTACCACTTGGTAAATTTCATGTCAAATAAATTTAGATAAAATAATTAAAATTAAAACTTGAAATAATATTAAGAATGAATTATTCATGATATTAAATATAAAATGGGTATTATGTACACTATATAAAATAAATTAGGCGTACAATAATATAATATTCCTTAATAAAGGGAAGTTGATATAAAGTCATTTACCTTACACTTTTGTTTAGTTGAACAAAATTTAACCTAATTTATAATGGTTTTAAGCATGTTATTAACTTATAATAGAATCATATTTATACTTATAATATAATATTTGATCCTCTTATTAAATTTTCTACACTTTTGTTAATAATATTTCATTATTTTCATTATTTCAGATGTTAATTGTCTTGTTTTATCATGTGCATTTTGTTATAAAAGTTATGATTATTATGAATATGATATATATACAAATTTTACAGAATTTTATTAATGTTATTAATATAATATTTACTCATTAGATACATTTTTAGAATCATTTATGAAGTTTACATATGGAAAATGAATCACATCACTTCGTAGAGACAGTAGGTCATACATACGCACGAGTGATGATGTCATTCCTTTAATAAGAGAAAGGGTAATGAATTGTATAGAATATTAATTTTATATAATTAATATCATCTCATATATATCACATATGTTCATTAATTTTATCCTTATAAAATTTCATGTATAGAGTAAGTGAAAAATTAATCACATCGCTTCGCGAGACGATAATCTACCATACACACGAGTGAAATTATCGTATTTTAAATAGAATGGAAAGTAATATAAGTTATATGTGATATTAAAGTTACATAAGTATAATAAGACAATAAATATCATACAATGGTGTTAAATATATCATTATATCCTTCCATGAAATTCTATGATGGAAAATCAATTATATCAGTTCATGAAGTAGTAGTCCGCCATACACATGATCGATAGTTTTGTATTGATGGAATATGAGATGTATACAGGTCATTAAGTTAACATAATAACATATATTTATAAGGGATATTTTTTTATTATACTATAATGATTTATTAACATCTTAAAGATGTGTAAGAAGAAGTAAAATAAAAACACTCTTTTAGGAATGTTACCTCTTCTTCCAAATCCCGCCTTAGTTTTACACCAAAAGCCTTACTAGGATGGATTTATAATCAAAACAAGGACTGTATTATGTGGTTAGGGATGTAATGAAGTTATTTGTTCTGGTATTATCTCAACCAAATAGATTTGTAAGTATGGATTGGGGAGGAGAGGGGGTGACCTATTTTTATGTGGGCAAGAGGATATACATATAATTTTTGAAAAGAAACAATTAAACCCACATTTTTATCTATTGAAAAGCCACCGGAATGTGTAATTATAGACCCTTATAAGTATTAATGCATAAATATTTCTATAAAATTGGTTTTTTAAGAATTGGTGTGACATTTAAATCCTTATCTTCATAGTTTAACCCCATATAAATCATATTTCACCCTAACTGTGGTAATTAAATGTTACTAATTTTATTATTCATTATGGTAAACAATTAATTTGAACATATTATATAATATAAATTATTATTATTAGAAATAATGAATCCATTTTTTAAAATTCAGTTCATGTAAGTGGTAGAATATAATTTAAAATTTTACATGCATACACAATAAAAAGGAGGGGTTTTCAAAGAGAAACTTCTCAAAATTATGAATTGTTTTTATACTATAATTGAATATAAAATTTATCCCAATGACATAAATTTGTTAAATATTAATATAATTTATCTAATATAACAATAAATAATTTAAAATATAATTTTAATTTGTAATTTATTTAAATGAAAATACTATTTTCAATAAAAATTTATATATTCACTATTCACTGAAAAAATGAAGCTTTTAAGAAAAATCTTAAAACTTTACCTTAATATAATTTTGATATTATGATTTAAAAAATTAATTTAATTTTATAAAATACCTTTTATAAAAAATTTTAAAATTAATTATATCATAAGTACACAAGAAGCGACGAAACTATTTTCTTTGCAAAAAATACAGTTTTTCATAAAACATTTCTATTACATTCAAAAGATTCTTATTTTTCATTAAAATAAATAGATAACCAATGATAATGTGTAAATTATATTTATTTTTCATAATTTATTTATTACTATTCATACCCTCCAAATTTATGGCTAGGTTATAATGATCATGTTTAAATAATACGTTAATAAATAATCACATTTTATTTAAACCCGGTGTTACATGCATCCCAAGATATTGAAGAGATTGAATTTTTTTAAAAGGAAATAAATAACAAAGCCTTGGGTTGTTACATAGTAGAAATGGAAATTTTGATCAATCCCTCAACCATGCATTCTCACACATGTATTAAACATGTTAGAAGTTATTTACTCTTAGATTTTTTACTTTTACCATTTTAGATTTTTCTGCAGTAACTAGTGTTTACCTAATTAAATTATCATTTATTATTAATAAATAAAAAGGTGATTGTTGTATAATTAGAAACTAATGATTCTAATTTTTAAATCAATTTAATTTATTTTTAATTTTTAAAAGTGATAAAAATTAATTTTAAAATAATATGTTTATAATGTATTAAATAAAATTTCCTGGGAAAATATTACTTAAGATATTAAACATTAAATATATGTTTTTAAACTAGAATAAGTATTTTAAAATATAAAATATAACTTATAAAATACATATTTTTTCTAGAATAGTGTTTCATAAATTTTCAAATCACACTTATAAACTAATAATTCCATTAAGGGCATGATATTTAAAGAAATTGTATATTGCATTATTCACCTAGAAATCAATTTTTTTATAAAAATATCATAAGTTAATATTATGAAACAATTGAAATGATAAATCAAAAATTGGAGTTAATTTTTTAAATTCATAATCTAAAAATTTAAAATTAAATTTTTAATTAAAAATATAAAATACAAAAAAAATATTTTCTAATAGGAAAATGAATTTTGGAATATTAATTATTCTTTTTCTATATAAATTAATAATTAATACAATGTTAAATTATTATTATTATGACCAATATATATCATTATTTTTAAATCATAATAAAAATAGTTCTTTTAAATAAAATTCCAATTTCTAGAAAATACATTTTTTAATCATAAAGTGATTTCAGCGAAAATGACCTTTTAGTTTTTTTAAAAATCCATAACATCTATATACATATAAATAATTAATTTCATATTTATATAATTCTAATTTATAGTTTTATAACCCCTTAATATTTTTTCATAAAACCTATGAATCATAGAAACTCTAGTTGTAGTTTCAGGTGGTGGTTCAACTTGCATTGATCTTGTTGAAAACTCTTTAAGCTTGAACTTCCCCCATATGTAGTTTTTTTCAAAAATTAATTACTGAATTTTATATGGATATTGATCTAGTTATAACCCTATATAATAAAAATCCATTTCAATCATAATAAAATTGGTTTCATAAGGAATACACCCACTCCCGAATGGTATTTCTTCATACTTTATTTATTGATTTTTTAAAATTGTTACTTAAATTTATAACAGCTAATTTTATGGTTCTATTTAATTATTTATATTTTATTTTAACATATCATTTTTTAGTTTATTGTTTCATGTAGAATAATCTATTAAAATAATAATTTTTTAAATAAAATACATAGTAAAATTCATGTTCATTACACCATTCACCCTAATAAATAATTTGTTTCTTCCTAATTTTAATTATTACCAACTAATGAAAAAATCACAACGGATATAATAGTTATATGTGACTCAAGAAATAATTACAAGATAGATATAAACCTTTCAATAACATGAAAAGTATATTTTTCCTTAAAATAATATTTCTCCTAATATAGATTTTTCCAATAATTTTAGCCAAGATCACATCCTTATTTGGTTTCAAGACCCACATTATAAAATTTCATTTTGAAGTATGTTCATAATCATCATTGTAAAATGTGTCATAGGTTAATATGAAATTAGAGCACATTATTCCAAAAAAATTCCTCTAAGTGGATAGAACCAATCCATTTAAAAAAATAACAATAAATTTATCTAAAGGAAGAATAATAATATTTTCATAACGAAAATTTTCACAAACATTGGCTTCAGATGAAATATTAAAAAAACTAGAAGTTTTCTTTGATAGTAGACACATTGAGGTGGTGATTTAATATTAATATAAAAATTCCTACGCTTATAATGGTTTCTATAACAGAATCCAATTCCTAGAAATCTAATATCGGGTTGAGTGTACCTTTTACCATTTGATTCCAAGACCTACATCCAATAGTAAAATTTTCCATTTTTTCAAGGAGGTAATTGATTATAATTATCCTCGGTATTCTATAGTTGGTGAATTTAATTTCATAATTCCCTAAATCCTTGAATTTTATGAATTAATGTGTGGATGGTGTATTAGTTAAGACTTTTACACCTTCAACTATATTGAATGGCCTCTTTATCTATCATTGAAAATTATGAGATTGATGTCCAAAATTTCTAAAATTGAAATATTTTCTTATTCCATTGAGACATTCTATTGGGTGATTCTCCCCACATTTGTTTCTTAAATGAAACCAAGTTTTATTTCCATTATCCAATTTATCACTTGAACACCAATGAGACTCCTTCATTCCCTTCTTTCATTTTTTTCAAGAAGACATCTATTTTCACATTGTTAATCATAATTAATGATAGTTGGTTTGTCATAATAACAATATTTCTAACTCCAAATCTTATCCCATTATGTTTACCTTTGTAAAAATCCACATATTATCCATGGAATCCATTATTAATATGATATATACATACTCTATCCCTTAAATAGAATAAAAATAAATTTTTGGGTCCTATGTTAATAAATGTTCCAAGGTAAAACTATAAAATTTTAAAAAAAAACTAAAAATGATTTCCATACGCTAGCTTATGATTTTCATGAATTTAGTCTAGGTTATCCGTGTAAACTATCTATTATGTTCTCTAACCTAATCATATTAAAATCCCTCATAATTGTTCATAATGGGAATGTGGATTAACCAAATCATATCCCTTATAATTTTTAAACCAGGTGTATAATTAATCCTTTTTAACGTATATGTGGTGAATATTGAATTAATATACAAGTTTCTATTTTCAAGATAATTACCCTAAGGTACATATGTTCCAGAGCATGCATTCTACTACGGTATACATACATGGATGTTATTTTCATCAGAACCACACAATAACTATTTTACCACAACTTTTGGATTTTATCCAATACATAGACTTATTCTTTAGTCTTGTCCTTCGGTTTTACACTAAACTACTATAAACTAATCCCCAGAATAATTAAAACCTCCCACAATACCAACTATGATGAACCAAGATAAGTGAACACATTTAAATCATTATTTTATATGAATAAACATTCCATATCACAAATGGTCACACAAACCATAGAATTGGAGGTTTGGTGTCTTGAGGGATTACTTATATAAATAACTTATTTTAAAATAATCTTAAAACATTCTTCATAATATCTCAACAATAAAACCCCTTCAATATAACTCACATGTAATACCCATATTCCAATCCTAAATAATGAAAACATAAGAAATCAGTGAGCTCAAATTCTCAGTGAGGGAAAAAAAATAAAGTAATCAATATATCATCAAGGGGTGAGATCATAAGAATTTAAAATAACATGAACATGGGATAAATATCATATCAACCTGAGTAATAATCACAAACACATGAGATAGAATCAAATGGTATGATATAAGTTCATAAATCTATAAAATATCAACAAGAAAACATAATAGTCATAATATGGAATAAAAAAATTTATCATAAATCTTGAATCATGATGAAATACGATTAGAATTCATAACATATTTCAACCAATACATATACATTAGCATAGAGAAGAATTATATTTAAGAGTAACACACTTGTACCCATGCCTATGAGATAACTTAATTGTACTCATATATATGTCACCTCCATGAGTCACACACATGTACCCTTATGTACAACTAAATTGTACCAGTATATACATATCATGTGAGATTTAATCTTTTAACCAAATCATTGGGGGTGATATAGAACCCCAGCTCCCACAAACCATATTTATGAGTTCCACTAAAAAATAATTCACTTATCACATCATAAATAACCCATGGAAATTAAATGGGTATTACAAAATATTTAAATAAAAATCATTCACATTTAATAAAAAATCCATAAAAGTAAAAATGGGTTTCCTGAAATTTTTATCTAAAAATTATCCATCTTCTATAGCAAAAATAAAATATGTAAATAATAGTGGGATTTATAAGATTTCAAAATACTACAATAATATAAAATAAATTTATTGATATAAAAAACATAATCACCCAAAAATAATCACATAATAAAAGAAGAATATAGGGTGAAACATGAAACATAACCCCATAGGATATAGATATTTTCAATTATAGAGAGAAAAATGAAAACCTAATCACAAAATTTTTTTTTCAAGATAATTTTTTATCATTGATGTAAAATTCATAGTTATGAATTTATTTTTGAAAATTCATATTTGTTTTATAAAAAATAAGTGAAAATAAAAAAAATCATGGAAGTGGATTTGAATTTAAAACTCGTTTTCCCAATAAATATAATATATAACTACATTTAAAAATGAAAATAAATTAATTTAGTAAACATAGGGGAAGGAAATTCAAGAAGATGTTGTATAACTCAAAGGAAGAAGATTGAGTAACCAAATTCTTTACAGATAAAAGAATATTTGAATTAAAAAAATATGAGAGGGAGTTCTAGAAATAATCCTTAAAATGTTATGAAATTTAATGTTTTTATCCCACATTAAATAAAAATATAAATGATTACATCATATAAAAAATGTGTTCATCTTTAAAAATGTATCATGGAATTGAAGTTAGTGACAATAAAACATTAACTTTGATATTATCTTCCATGTATGTGATCCAATATTTGGTATAAAAATACATAAGTATATTAATAAATTATTTTATAAATATATTCATATACAAAATTATTTATAACAATATAATCATTATTTATATTATTTTGTTTTGACCTATTTTACCACATCTGGTGTTTATAGTTTTGACCATTTATAGTAGTTTTAAAGGAGTGACATCAGTATTTGTTCTTATTATAAAGTCCATCCTTCCCAAATCATTAAATTTACTATAATAGATGACTAATAATGATTTTTTTTCAATTTCCTTTCATGAGTGTTTCATTCCGTATCCTTGAAGATGAAATCAATGATAAGCACATTTAGGTGGTTTTCTTAACCAATGAAAGGTGCTTTCTTAAAATCAGGTTAAATATTCATGTATCCTTTCCAGATCCAAAATAATAATAATTATTTAAATATTTATATCAAGCTATACCATTAATTTTTCTTTCATATTCATCAATGATAAAATTTCATAGCATTGTTCTAGTGGTTGATCAAACATATCCAGACATGGATATACCATGATAAATGGATGATTAAGAGGTGATTTCATTGTAATATCAATATACAAGAAGAATAATGATATCATTTAGTGTTTCTTAATGTTATATATTTTAATTATAAAGAATTATTATAATAATTTATGGATACAAAAAATTACGTAGTTTGAATAAATTGGTTTTCTTTCTTAGTTCCCTTGTTTAAGATAGTTAATTTTATAATGATTATTTATAATTCATATTATTAACAGATTATTAAATTTTTATTAATATAAACATATTAATATGATAATAATAATATTTATAATTTAATGAAATTCTTATAACCATGTGTTAAATGTGGTGATGAATAATGAAACACATCGATCCATGGAAGTGGTAGCACATAAGCACACATTGATGATGATTTTTTCTCATAGTAAAAGATAGAGGAGTAATATGGTTTGTCATTTTAAAATCTTAAGTAAGTTCTAAATATTATAATTATACATTAAATTCCATTTTTAACTATTTTTTTAGATATTTAATGTAAAAACATGTTTCTTCATAATGGCAAAATTCCACACACAAACAATTCATGTTTTTGTTTTCCCCAAATTTAAAAGGGGGAGGTTAATGATTGTACCATAATTATAAAAACATATCATCCTACTAGTGATAATTATGTTATATTTTTTTAATTTTAGAATTTAATTTTAGGAAGAATACGTGCACATAAAACAATACAAAATTAAAATGAGTGGTTACAAATTTACACCAAACTATGTGGATTATCTATTTTGTGAAGGGGGTTAAACCTTTTAGGGATAGTATTTTAAAAATAAAAACCCATATTTATGGTTTATATATGTGTTTTTTATAGTTTCGGGAATATTTTAGATTTATATTAGGGTATTTTTGGGTTGAGGGTAAGTGTTGAGAGGGGAGACACTTTTATAAATGAATAGGGATGGTATTTTTGTAAATACCTATAAATTTTTTATTATTGAAAGTCACTATAAAATAAATTATATATAAAATTTAGAAATAATAGAGAGAATAAATTATACGGTATATAAAGGCCTCAAACACACTTTATAAAACATTTTTTAAACATGTTTGAACTTATTTACTCTTAAATTTGCACTTTTACCATTTTAGCTTTTATCACGATAAATAGTTTTTACTTAAGTAACTTATCATTTAAGATTAAAAATATTAAATGGAAATTATTATATAATTTGACCTAATGATTCCATATTTTAAATCAATTTAATTTTATTCAATAACTAAAAGTGTAGAAATTTCATTTTAAGATAATAAGTATATAATGTATTAAAAACAATTTCTTTAGAAAAATATTACTTGAGATTTAAAACATTTAATATAGTTTTTAAAATAGAATAAATATTATAAAATTTATAATACAACTTATAAAAATCATATTTTATCTAGAAAATTGTTTAATAAATTTCTAAATCATTCTTATAAACAAATAATGTCATTAAAGGTGTAGTATTTTTAAAAATAGTGTATTACAATATTCACCTAAAATTATTTTTTTATAAAAATATAAAAAGTTAATTTTAAAGTAAATCTTTCATGATAATTAAAAAAATGATGTTTATTTTTTCAAATTTATTTCTAAAACTTATCAATTTTACTATTAACTTAAAACATAATGTTATGTTAAGTGTTGTTTTTATAGGAAAATGAATTTTGTTATATTAGATATTATTTATAATATAAAATTCTAATTAATAGAGTGATAACTTATTATTTATAAAATAAATATATAATTTTATTATTGAATCATAAGAAACTTGTTTTATGGGATTAAATTGCCAATTTTTGGAAAATAAAATATTTAAGCATAATGTGAATTTAGAAAAAATAATCCTTCAAAATGTAAAAAAACATGATATATAATATATAATTAATTTCATGTTAATATAATCATAATTTATACCTACATAACCCTTTATGTAATCTATAAAATCCCTAAGTATCAGATATTTTCTAGTTTCAATTTCAGGTGGTGGTTCAGCAAACATGGATCATGTGGAAATCTCCGTGAGCTTGAATTTATCCCATATACAGTTTTTCTCGAACTGTAATTTCTTGAGATCAGCTTGAAATTTATCAATGTCAAACCATATATAATATACCACCATTTCATGATTACATAAATGGGTTTAATATGTAATACTTCCACTTCTAGATTTCATTCCGTCCTACTTTATTAATTTATTTTGTAATATGGTTAATTTAATTTATACTATCTCTTTTAATGAATATATTATAATGGTCAAATTTAATTTTTACATATCACATTTTTATATTTTGTAGTTTCATATAGAATAATATATTAACAAAATATTTATTTGAGGAAAATACATGGTGAAATTCAAGGTAATTACAATGAGAGGGGCCAGATAAAAGGGTGTTGAGACTCATTCGGATGTCCATGGCTCATAACGATGCCCTTAACATTTGAGTGGTGAAGGCACTGGTAGAGTTTAGAAGAAATATTGACAAAATTTATGTGAATCCTTCGATAATTAACAAGGTGATAAAGATTTGAAGACATTTTGTCATGAGGATGTTGGAAGATGGGTGTGAAGCACTAAGACTTTAAAATATAAACATCATATTTGATAGCATGTATGACACGCAACACCAAGCATATAAGAGAATATAACACCCCAAGACCTTATAATATATTTCATTTAGATTAAATATAATTTCATTGATATATTTCATTACACACAATACTAATTTTATCTTGCATTACATACAACACTGAGTTTAGATTGGGTTATACACAACACCGTGATTAAATAAAACATGACATATAATTAAAATATTACTATTTAATATGATATTTATCACCTGAAAGTTAAATTAGAAGGTGTAAATATTTATAAATAAATAATGGAAATTATGGTAATCAATTGATTATAAATAAAATAATGAACACTTAAATGAAAAAATAAATGTTTTTTGAAAAAATCTATTTTTTCGAAAAGATGGTTTATTCATTCTTTCAGCACATAATTTAAAATTAATTTTTACAAATTTTAGAGAATTCATTTCATAAAATTACATCTCATTTTTATATCAAAATAAAAAAAATTAGTTTAGGATAATGTTTTTGGATATTTCTAAAAAGATTCATTTTTTGATAAATTGTAAAAAATACTGAATTTTAGTTAAAACCACCTTTTCATTTAAATTATTTATATATAAATTATTTAATTTTAATAATTTTAATATTTAATTTTTATATAAAAACTTTATAATATTTTGAATATTTTCTCTTTGAAAACCACCTTACTCATCACATATACTAGATTAATTACAAATTAAATTTTGCAACTTCTATGAATTTAATTTTATAAAATTGATTGAATACTTGGAATAAAAATAATTAATATTTTTTAATGAGTTAAATTTAATTTCTGGTCGTAATAATTTGTAATTTCTAAAAATTAATTATTGTTATTAAGGTTAAAAACACTATTTTGGCATGTTACACGCACTTGTGTTAAAATGAATTTTCAGCACACATAGGATTTTTTTTGATAAAATGAATTTTATATTTATAATTATTAGTTAAAAATTATATAATAATAAAAATTTTATTTTAGGCATAAATATTTAATTACCTAGGAAAAAAAACTAATTATCATGGTGGAAACTACAGTTGTACAAACAGAGTTACCATAAATGCTATGGAATGAAGTGTTTTAAAAATGTTTTTTGTCTATGGTTGAGGTTTGTCTCAACCATATCAACCCTAAAATAAATTATTTATCAATTTTGGAGACACATTAGGTGATATTGACCTCCCATTATTGAATACGTTTTGGTATTTACAAAAATTTCACTCTTCCTCGATTATAAAAGGGCAGTCGCTCCCCTCAATTATTCACACATCTCAATCTATTTGTATCATAACCTAAATAAATAACCTAAAAAATTCCATCACATAATCATTGGATACTTATTTTGGGAATAAATCCAACCTAGGATGTATTTTGGTGAAAACCTAATGAGGTTACTCGAAGAAGAGGTAATATTCTTCAATGAGCATTTTTATTTTATTCCTTCTTCCACCTCTATCAGTTATTATTAAAATATAATTATATAATAACCTCAATTTATTACATATACATATATGTTGTTATGTTAAGTTCATGATCTGACATGATGCCAACTTCCATCAACTGGGTTATGAAATCGTCAGTTACGTGTACGATATACTATCATCTCATGAACAGATAACATTTATTTTTCCATTACCACATCTCATGGATGGGTATGATGTTGTATGTAAAAAATATATATTATTTTTATAATATAATTATACCAAATAAGTCTTTATATAATATATTGTTTTACATTCTATTCCGTGGGAGATATGATAATGTCGCTCATGTGTAAGTTGGACTACCGCCTCGTGAAGCGATGTGATTTGACATTCACTAACGCTTCATATAGAAGCTGATAAATATATATTTAATGATGAAATGTGATATACATGACATAATTATGATATTAATTACATAGTTACCATTCTTTATGGAAACTATATCATTCTCTTTCTTAACTTTTTACTCACTTAAAGATGATAACATTATTCATGTGTCTGAGAAATACAGCCATCACAAATCCATGTGACTCTCTTTTAATCATCACAAAATATGGATGATATTTGTAAGTGTATTTAAATAAACAATATAATATTATTATGATTATGTAATTGTAAAATATTACTTACCTAATTTCCATAATGATCATTGAAAAATGGAAACGTTACACATGCATATGTACGACCTATTATCTCTATGACTGTAATGTACTTCATTTCTCAAAATCATATTTCATGATTGGTTTTAAAAGTATGATTTATGTATAAATACGATTATTATTTAATTATTATTCATTATATGTTTAAATAATGACCAATTTGACCATATTCAACCAATTAATGTCATTTTTTACACATAAGTCAAATATCATCGAATCATCTGATGTAAAATTAACTAATTAAGTAATCATATATAACATGGTAATAAGTATAATAAAATGGATAATAAACTTGAAATGGTTTATTAATAAATTAAATAATTAACATAACTTTATTATTCAGGTAGATTAATAATGAACATAATAATTCTAACTCAAGGTAAGGGTTTATCGTCTCACATTTACTTCAGTGAGACATATACCATATTCGCCACATATTTCTTTTGGGTTGTATATATACTAAACTTCTTTTATTTTATTTTATTAATTTATTATATTTATGGTATTTAGATTTTTATTTAATTTTATTTCATTAATGTGGATTATGATACAAAGTTACCTAAGTGGTAAGGGTTTATTTCACAATCTCATCATTATTCTACATTGTTTTTATTTAAGTCTCCCATTGGGGGATTATTTGATATTTATATTTTAAGAAAATATATTTCATCTACTCTAGTTATTCAAAAAGTTTTGATGTAATATTAATTTTTATCCACTATTTGGTACTTAAAAAGGTTGAGAAAATGATTTTTATAAAATTCAACTTTATCTATCTCTTCGCTAAAAAATAATTTTTCATAAAGATTTAATTTTTTCTTAAAATTATTTAAAAAATATTTTAACATTTTAATGATTATCTATTAATGAAATTTAACTAATTTTTACTCTATAATTTTTTTGGAAGTTTATCTCCATTTTTTTCAAAAAAATGCTCTTTAGGATTTTATCAAAAATGTTAAAGGAATCTCTGTTTTAATGTACTCAACAAGTATGGAATTTCCTTCTGTCATGAACACTTAATGTTATAAATCCCCATTTATATGTTTTGAAGTTTATTTTCACAGAAAATTGTTTTCAAAATGTATTTTGAACTTTTAGTTTTAAAATGTGATTTACAAAATGAAAAAGGATATTTTCCTAATGACTTTTTAAAGATATTTTTACGGTATTTACACCCATCAATGACATCAACAATTTAATTCCCCACAAGGGAGATTTTATATTGATATCATCCTTATACTTTTTATTATATGATTTATGATCAGTTTAATTGAGGATGTACAATTTTATTATCATTCACTGTTTTACTATGAATTTTTTATGATTATGTTAATTGATTGCAGAAATTATTAACATTTCATATGTTAGTTTTTTAATATAAATGTTTATAGTGATTATTTTTCACCCCATTAATATGATGGATGCATTGGAATTTGTAACCGACATATAGGGCCCACTATATCCCCTTTATGAATATGTATGACTCATAAGACAAACTATATATGGTTTTGGTTGAGGACTCACCCATTTATATAGATGTCTTGGCACAAGCCACAAAGATAATAGATATATTGGTACAAGACTCAATAGTATGTTTTAATATGTCCACCATTATGCATTCAATAATTCTGAATCCGATTATTTATAATCTATGTGATTATTCAATGAGTTAAAATATACATGGTTATGTTTCCAGATCATGTAATTATTTATATGTCATTATTTGACCATAATTTATTCCAACCATATTATTTTCATGTTATTGATTAAATGGGGTGTGTTTTAGTTATAAAAATTCCATATTGATTATACTATATTAATTCATAGATTTTTCTATACGCTTACCCTTACTCTGCAATTAAGCATATCGCTTTATTATGTTTTATATTACCCAGGATATGAGGTAGTGTTTTGTGATTAATATGTAGGGATACACTATGGGGAATAATGGAATTCTTAACAAAAAATATTTACACTTTATATTTTAAAATTAAATGTGAATTTAAAGTATGTATCTAGTTTACTAAGACTTCAAAACTATTTAGTCCTTTAACATACAATTCCTTTTATCTTATGCCAATGTAATGAAGTAACCATCAATTTTAGGCTACTCGGTTAGGGGTCGCTATAATTGGTATCAGATGAAGTTTTGTAAAAATAATGGGAACTAGATTAATAAAAAAATAGATTAGGGAACATAATTCTATGGTATAATTTGAGGATAAGTATATAAGAACATGTTAAAGATTTTGTATGGAGTATATTTGTTCGGTTTTACTAGAAATAAGTCGTTTTATGGATACTAAATGTGATGAACCGACCCAAATACCCTCCCAAATTCATACCTGACCCTGGTCGTCAAATACCTGAAGGTCATTCCCAATACCCATAGGTTGGAGACTAGCACCCAAGAGTCAAACAACAACCAAAGGTAATTGTTTCACCAAACCTGAAGCCAAAATTTAGGTCATATATATACCGTAAACTAAAATGGAAAAGATAAATATAATCCACAACTGAAAAAAACAGTAGAAAATAAAAACCAAAATAGAAAAAACAATCGCTATCTATAGGTCCAACCAAAAATGACTTCAAAAATAAGAAAAACAAAACTAATACATGTGATTTCATGGGTGGACTCCCACCATCTCACCAGTTGTTACACATCTTAGCTAACTAAAAACCTCACCACCTTACTTCTCTTTCCCTACATTATAATATATAACCAGGTCTATGAATTGATGAAGTGGTCTGTGGGGTGTGATCTATTAAGATCAGTGGGGTACCACCTAGGTGTTCTAAATCAAGTCTCTGAACATTAATACAATCATTCTAAACTATATATAAAACAAGGAATAATAACAATTTAATAGTTTTTATATCAGATACATGGGAAAAATATTTAATTTTCCCCTTTTCCACATTTCCAAATTAAGGCAGGTAAATCAGTTTCAAATCAATTCATAACCATATATCATAATAGATATTTCATTTCATAATAGATCATGAATCAAATATAATATCTAATCTATTGAAGTATATTCAAAATATTACAATCTAAAAGAAAAAGCACAGGTAACATCACTCCAATGACCGAATTAGGTCAAGATAGCTATGAAACTCATACTTAACAATGATAACAACATACACATCAAGACACTAGGAATATTCATCGAGTTTAAAGATCATAAGTACACCACAAAACGTGAATCCCCCAATAGGTCTAACAGGTTCCTAAAATAATAGGCCTAGGAATAATAATAAATCCCCCTGAGAAAAACACCTAATAGTATATGAGACATATTACTGTACCTTCAACAAAAGTACCCAAGGATTACCATGTGATCTATTTTCCAAATAAATTCATCAAACAATTTTAATCAAACAATTCTTCAAAAATAATTTCATTAAAAAATTAACAATGCTTTGAAACCCCTTTTCATTTACCAAAACCATGGAAAATATATGTTTTATAAAAACCATATTCCACACAAACAAAAAAATCATTCATATCATGTCATCTCGATTAATTAAATATTTTATCAAAAATAGAAGAAATTTAATTCACTAACACATGCTGGAGACAAAACCACCGACCTCAAAACAAGGGTCACATATGATCTCAAAAGAACCCAACATATGAAAGTAATCAACAACAACAATTGAGAGCCAAGAATCAATCAAAAAAACTCATAATTGATTCAATTTAACAAAATGGATTGTAGAAAAGAGGAAACCACACATTCATGAAGAACACAAACCAGATGAACCACAACCAACTTGAAAACATCCCCCATAATAAAATCCATCCACCGATCATTATGGAGACAAGAATAAACATCACCAAATACCAACAGATCTGATAATGAAATGAATTGGTTCTACCATGATCAAATAAATGAATAATTAGAAATAATTACTCACTTAGAGAAACTCAATCCAACCAAAATGGTGATCAATTGCCAAATAAATCACTCCAGAATTAACGGAGCCCACAAATACAACGAATAAAGGATATAGGTCGAGAGAAAGAAGGTATGATGATGAATGAATGTAAAATAAGTAGATATAGAACCCAAAAATTCAACATCTCAATAGTTACATGATGTTTAACCCATTTACACATCATTTAATCCATGGGGCTAAGGTATTTCAAAAAACCTGATAGATTTTTATTAAAATCCCATCTTTTAACATTAAACGTCATGTAAAAATTACAAGGTGTGTACTTTCATGATTTGTACATAGTTCATGGATTGTGTATAGTGAAAAAGTACACATCATTTAACCCCTTTACACATTGTGCAATTATTCATCACAAAAAAAACCAGATTCTTACACAAAATTCCCAAACCAACTCAGGGTTTCTCTAAACTCGATGATAAACCAAAAAATCCATTAACACATTTATATCAAGACTTTATTAATTCAAAAAAATCTATAATTTTTGGAAATTTTGATCAAAAAATGTTATCCATCCCCAGGAGTCCCAAGACATTCCCAATTAAAGTGGAAAACTATCAGAGATAAGGGAAATACTAGAAAGTGGGCAACGGGATGTTACAAACTCCCTAAAATAATACTTTCTATCCCGGGGATTTAAAGTGGATATATGATGTATGAGAAAGAGTTGAGTCCCCTACTCCCTCATCAATGACACATGCTCCCATGTCTCATGAGAATTCTGTCCTTATTTACATAACACTCTAACCAATGCAATTTACTTCCCACACAAGACATTCACTTGATAGTCAATGATATTAAATAGATACTCAATAATGGAAATGTGTATCTATAACTCAATCTATTCCCAAATCAAAACACGAAAAGGACCAGGATGAAATTTCCTAAGCTGTGATACGCATAAGACATCATTAATTACTCTCAACTGATCTTGAAATTATGATTGATATAAAACTTTCTCAAGATGCTGAATGACCTATAATGGTCCAACATATCTTAGAACCAACTTTCCATATTTCCCAAGATGATGGTGACCCAAATATGTAGAAAATACCAAGAAAACATGGTCACATATGGAAAACCACAATGTAATATATCATTGATCTGCATATAAATTTTTCCAACTCAACATTGTAAGCAGACGCCGACTTATATCTCAAATACTCATAGATGTCTCCTAAAACAAACTCAATCCCAACAAATAAGCTTTTCCCAACTCTTACCAACAAAAAGGTCCCTTTCATGGGTGGCCATAAAAATCATTGAAAACATCCATTATGATCTATGACTGATAACTGTTGTCATAAGTACACTCAACCAGTACTATATGGCTATCCCATGATCCACAAAATACCAAGACACAGGCATAGAGAATATCCTCTAGAATCTGAATAGCATTCTCTATCTGACCATCTGTCTGTGGATGATATGTTGTATTCAATCTATTATAATATTCCACTAACTCCTAGAGACACCGATTGAGCCGAGAAGTAATCCTAGGATACCCTCTTAAATATATATAGATTTATTCTCATGTAACCTCACAATTTATTACACATACACTTTACCTATATATTCCACTTTTGTGGTGTCTTTGATCAAAATAAAATGAGATGACTTTTCCAACTAATCAATCACCACATAGATAGATTCCTATATCGAGGAGTCCATGGTAATATAATAACAAAATCCATGGATACATAATCCCATTTTTAAACAAAAAATGTTTGAGTTTAGAGAAAATGAAAAGGTTTAAAATAAACAATCTTTATCTTTTGACTAGTGTAATGGTGGGAAACATAATCAGCTATGTCATGCTTCATACCCAGCCACCAGAATCATTGTATCTTTTCTTAATACATATTCATTTTTTCCAGATAAAAATAAAAAAATTAACAATGAAAATTAAACAAAACCAAGTTCCTCATATATGTTAGGAGAATAAGCTGATCCTCAAAACTGAGAATACCATCTAAATATATAGACCAACCTGAAATGGACTCTCCACTATATTCGTTTCTCAAATTTCTCTAAACCCATAATAAAACTATTGAATCTATATAATATACTCAAGGGGAGATAATGATAACTGACCACTAGTCAAAATCATACTTGAAACACCCAATAGAGATTCCAGATGAAATAGACCCAAAAGCCCCATAAGGTTCCACTATTCCTTTTATTCTAGAATAGCTTATGAAGGAAATTTCCTGCTAAGAGAACTAAAAATGACATTCCCCTTTCCTAATGTGTATGATATATGTAACACACACATTTTAAGACATTATACCCACCAACTCTATATAAGATTCATGTTTTACTAAGAAAATATATAGGTTAAAATTTTATGGTAAAAACAAACCATGAACCTTTCCCCAAAAAGATAATAATGCTACCAACACTCAATCACATGCGTAACTAAAGAAAGATATAAATAATTATTAGGGTAATTATTCTCATTAAATAGATGATGGAAGGAGTTTTATTCTAACACATGATTATAATGCATAAGCACACAACCATAACCACCACCAAAACCATCATAGAAAACCACATATCCTTTATTGGGATCAGTTAAGATCAGAATACGAGATGATTTAATAAGTCCATTCATCTCATCGAAAGATGACTAACACTTTACATCCCATTTGAATTTCACCTTTTTTAAGGTATGAGTGGTCAAAGGTGATGAAAAATTTAAGAAATCCCTAAAGAACATTCAATTGTATCCAACGAGACTAAGAAATATCTGAATTTCGAAGAAAATATATCTTACTTCCCATGAAAAAATATCCTTTACCTTCTCAGGATCAACTATAAGGTAAGATCAGAAATCAAATGACATAAGAATTTCACTTCCCAAATCCAGAAGTTTCATTTTGAATTCCTTCTATACAAATAGTTACTCTTCATGATTTAAAAAATAAAATTTAGTTGTTGCTCATTATCATACTCAGATATCGAATAAAACAAAATATAATATATAAAAACTACCACAAAATTGTAAATATATTAATGGGATATCTGATTCATTGAAAAAATAGAAACTACCATAGTGTTGTTCAGAACACATCACATAACAAGATAATCATAATGGATACCTTATCTTAGAAGCTGTATTCGGTATATCAAACTCTTGAAATATGAGCTGAAGATATCTTGACCGGAGATCAATCATTGAAAACCACCTTTTCCCATTTAACTCATCAAAAAAAGAACCAAAACAAGGAAAATGATAATTTTTCATAGCCATTACCCAGTTCAACATATAACAATCCCTAAACAATTAAAGTGAACCATATAGCTTCTTGATCGAGAGAATTGGGGTTTCCTAAGGTGAAACACTAGGGAAAAAACCCCATCATGACCAAATTTTCCAACTGAATCTTAAACTCATTTAGCTCTAATGGTTCTATATTATATGTAGGTATCCTTATTTGATATGTCCCTAGAACTAGTTTAATTTTATACACTACCTCCCTCTCTATATGAATCCCAAATAAAAAATCTGGGAAAAATCATGAATGTACCAAACAATAGTGTAATGATCTACAATAGATGTAAATTCACCAATAACAACATCAACGGCTTCCAAAAATCTATTAAGATCAGGTAAGGAAGGTTATGCATGACCAAACCTCATATCTCACTCTTATTGAAACACCAATGATCACTTATCATCTATAAGAAACACAACATGTTGATGATAACAATCAACCTCATCCTGATGTGGAATAAAAAAATATATCCCGATAATGACTTACATTAAATATAGACCTAGAATAAGAAAATTTTAGATTAACTCTACATCACCTATTGTTAGCATAAAAGAAGGACATCCTTTTTATTTTTGACATGGTATCATTGGAATGATGATAATTTGAATAAAATTATCATTTTAGTATAATTATAATGTAGTAAGTGATCATTAAATGTTCCTTTGAACTGGTGAGAAGTTGGGATTGATGAAAATTAAAAATAATGGTTCCTATAGTTAAATGTGTTTGAAATGTAGTGGGTAATTGTTAGTGGGTTCTATGTATGACCCATGATTTGATGAAATTTGACTAATGGGAGTGTGAGTGAGGTTGTACGATCTTGTTTTACAGGAGTTTACACTTATTTTGGTTGGATGGGATGATGGAGCAGATGATGGTTATTCATGGGGTGTGTTGTGAAATAGAAAATGTTTTTTATTATATGAATGTTTTAGATAAAGAAGATCTTTTGAATCTTGATTCAGTTTCATTTAAAAAATGATATTAATAGTTTTTGAAACCGATTGGAATGTTTCGAAATTCCCTTGTGAAGGTGATAATATAAAATAATATAAAATAATTTAAAATGGATTGGTGTTTTCAAAAGAACATTCATTTCTAAAAAATGATTTTTGATTCCTATAGAATGAAGTGATTTTTAAAACAAAAGAATGAAATTTTTAGAATGTTTTTTTCCTTGATCTATGAAAATATAACAAAATCACATGTTTTCATATATTTAAATGGTTATATGTTTTAATATATTCACCAATTATGTTGTGCTATCAGGTATTGAATGGATCGTAATTGGATACATTTATGAAGAACCCCTAGTGAATATAAAAAAGGAGTTGATGAATTCTTGTTATTTTCTAAACAACATCATCAAAATATTGATGTGATATTCTATGCATGTGTGAAGTGTTCGAAAATGATAAAGTTAACCTCCATTTAAATCAAGGATCATCTCTTTTGTTATGGTTTTAGCCTTAATTATACACGTTGTTTCTAGAATTGTGAAAGAACTAAGAATTCAACATCCAATGTTGATAAAAATATTCATAATGAGGTATAGTATTATATTGAAGAATTAATTCATCATTTAGATGTTGAAACCATTGAAAAAATAGCAGCTGTTAAAAAATTGTATGAAGATTATGAGAAACCATTATTCATAAGTTTTAATAAATATATATTGTTATTAAGAGTTTTGACATTAGTTAACTTAAAAGAAAAAAATTTATGGAGTGATAAATGTTTCTCTAGATTACATGATCTTTTAAAAGAGATACATTTAGAAGGAAACAAGCTTGCAAATTCCAATTATGAGGTGAATAAAATATTATGTTCAATGGTATTGGGGTATAAAAAGATACATTCTTACCCTAATGATTGTGTACTTTATTGGAAAAAATATGAATATTTATAATTTTTTCCTACTTGTGAGACATCAAACTATAAGATAGAAGACAAGGTAAACATAGATTCATTATCAGGTACTATCATCTAACGTCATGAAAAATAAATTTTGTACTCCCTAATGATGTCATCCAACAATTTTTTCATAAAATTATTATAATTCAACTGCGGTTCATTCTTTTTTACTAGAATCAAAACTCCGACAAAAGAAATTCGGTAACTTCCAATAATTCCTCATTTGAAGAATATATTTGAAAATTTGATTGATGAAAAAAGGTTAAGATAGAATACAGATGAATTCATCTCTGATTGTAACTTATTTCACCCTTTTGATTCACCGCAATGGATGGGTTTTGATAAAAAATTCATGATATTGGACATCAGGTTAGAAAACTCAGAATGGATTGCGTACTAATGGAATGAATCTATATCAGAGCCTCAGTAGACAATATAGTTCATGGCCTATTTTGATGGTAGTTTACAACTTGTCCCCACATATTTGTATGGAGACAAAATATTTTTTGATGAGCAAGATGATTTATGGACCAAAACCGCTGGAAATGAAATTGATGCGTATATTTCAATAGATCCAATTGAAAAAATGAATACCCTTGTACTTTATCACGTATAGTGTATCCATATTTAGAGTAGAAAATGATTGAAGATAAATTTGAAGCATTAAGAAATTGATCTAGTAGTGGTTCATAAGGGGTCATGTTTGGTTATCTATCTCCTCCCACATTCCATGAAAATAGAAATGGGCAAGAAGAAGGAAAAATGAATATTATCTTATTTGGTAAGCTAATAAAGTAGCTTAATAAATTTTATGTAAAAATTATTTACTTGTCATCAATTTTTCTATTTTATAAATTATAAATCCTAATATAACTCTTTCATTTTTCATTTTAGGATGACCTTATGGAGAAATAGACATAGGGAACTTTTTTCCTTGAGGGTAGGATGGACATCCTAGCCACTGCTTTGGGAAAGGTAGAACACCCCAACCATCTTAGAGGATATCTAGTGGTTGTTAGTATTTGGAAGGTTTTTGGTCATAGTAAGCAATCAGGAGACCCAAAAATAGAATCCTTAATAGACGAGCTAAAATAAATGAAATAGTCTATGTGAGATCAAATTCAAGTAGCAGTGCTGAATGATTTGTTAGAACACATGGAAAGGCAATCATAGTCTGCGCAGCCTTCCCAGGTATATTATTTATTTGTCATCAATTTTTCTATATTATAAATTTTAAACTCTAATGAAACTTTTTTTATTTTTCAGTCTTCCCAGCCTGCTCAGCCGGACTACCCTACCCCATCTTCCTACTTCGATCCTCCACCTCCTCGTTCAGACCAAACCATATATTATTTATTTGTCATCAAATTTTTAATTTTATAAATTATAAACACCAAATTTACGTTTTAATTTTTCAGTCATCCCAGTATGCTCAATGGGACTACCCTGACCCATCTACCTACATAGATCCTCCACCTCCACACTCGGACCAAATAGTATATTATTTATTTTTCAATAATATATATATTTTATAAATTATAAACACTAATATAGTTTTTTCATTTTTTATCCTACCTTGCCCTCTCACCCAGACCACCCTTCCCCAAATTCCTACTTAGATCCTCCACCTCCTCGATCAGACAAAACCATATACTATGTGTTGTTTGCTAGAGATACTCATATAAATACTTTTAAATTAGGACACATTCAAATTTTTGTGGATTCTATATAACAACATCCTATGTAGATGGGTTAGGTTAGAGTATCAGTGCATGATATAATATATCCTAATTATCTACTACCATTTCCTATAAAGGAGATCACCAGAGTTGGGGATTATCTGGGTCATTTTTTACTTTGGAAAACTGGTCTTATTAGTTGTATTTCAAATGAGGTATGTGTTTTTTTAAATATTAGTTAAAAATTATTTAAAATTACTTATAATGTTTTCTGACGTTTAACTTATATAGGATTATCTGAAAGAAAAAAAGAACTGCAGAAATGAAACAAAATGTTCCCAAATAATCAAATGTATATAGTTCTGATATATCTTATGGGATTAAAAGATTATATCTTGATTCTTATTCACTGAATAATATCTATGAGTTTCAGATGATGACCAATATATATGGAAGAGAATATACATTGAGATTACACAATAAAGATGTCACGTATCTAGTTGATTATCAAGAGCTCATCCTCAATGTGGTATAGTTGTTTTCTATGTAATTAAATTGACATTTTAATTTTTATATATTTAATAATAAATGGTTTATATTGAATAACTGTATTTTCCATTTAAATTATGTATCTACACACAGTTCTTCAAAAAAATGAAAGAACATGCATTTACAATTTTATAGATTCAAAATTCATTTCCATGGAAATGAAACATGGTATGAATCATGATAGAGTTTCTTATATATATGAAAGAATATAACAGATAGAGATTGAGTGTTGGTTTTTTCCATTTCATGATTAGTAAGAAGTGAAACATAATTATGAACTATTGATCATTATAATTTCATTAATTGTGAAATTTTTGTATTGTAGGGGGAATTGGATGTTAGGAATATTTTTCCCAAGTTAAATCACGTTATATTAGTTTTTCTATTTATCATGGAATTTTCATAAAAGATTTTCCACCTTATCAGATAGGTATGTTTTTTTATAAGCTCATTGGGTTCAATTCTCATTGTTTAGACATGAATTAGTAGTTCATATATATGAAAATGTTTTTCATGGAAAAAATTTAACAAAGAACACATGTTGATAAAGAAAACAAATACAATCCAATATGTGGAAGTAAAGGTAATTAATTTTTATATTAGATTTTATTCTGATTTTTTGATATATATTAGTTTGTTTATCAATTTAATGTCTTATAACTACAGTTTCATCATCAACAATGACATGTTGATTGTGGTTATTATATTATATGATTCATGTATGAGATAATCACAACGGGGAAAAATAATAAATTTTATAAGGTTAGTTATATTATTTATTTTATATTTTTCTCCATATTATTTTATTTATTAATCTCATATCATTCAATGTTATTGTAGGAATTCAATGATTACCAACCTTATACCCAAACTATAGTTACCCATATTCAATCTAGTTTTATAAAAAAATTATGTATGATTAGGATTTGAGGTATGTATATTCAAATGTTTATGAATAATATTACATATGGGTTAAAAAAACTAACTCTTTTGATATAACATGTGTTTGAACAAAATAATAATCAAATGAATGATTCAAAAATTAAAAAAAATAAACATGTTGTAAATTTTAGGTATGTTTATTTTAATTCTACTTTATAACACAAATACATATATAATTTTTTGATTAACTAGATAAAAACATGTTAGTTAATGATTTTTAGTCAATGATAAATACTATTTGATTTTTTTATACTATGTTTTTATTATAGGGGTTTCTATTAATTTGGAAGTGTAATATTCTGAATATTCTAATTTTTTTTATTTCGCCATTGGTTTTTAGAAAAACCAAAACTGGAAAATTTAAAAATATATCACATTTTCAACATTGGGTTTTTAATTTAACCGACGCTCAAATATACTTGGAGAGGGTTTTCAATGTCAGTTTTGGGAAAACTGACCCCGAAAATTATTATTTTTAAATCCCCTTCATAAACATTGGTTAAAACCCAATGTAAAAAAAGACTATGTTAAATCCTATTTTTTCACTAGGGTTGATTTCCCAATCTTCTACTTTTTCTTTTCGTGAAATATTAGATTGATTGAAGGATGAATATGGCCTTTCAAATATGTTTTCCATGTGCACAGGTTCATCATAAACATAATCTTCAACCTGAGGAGAAAACCTATTTGTAAGAGAAACACCGTCAATTTGATGAGTATTGTCTTGTCTTTGAGTTCTGTATGAAGAGTTCATGCCTTTCCCCTACCTACAATAAACAGATTTATAACAAAATTTTGAGGAATGAAAAAAATATCCATAGAAATTATTTCTTATATAAGAAGTAAGATATGAATTTTTCCTCATTTGTTGAATTCATAGCTTTTATCTATTAAAATATCTCACTACCTCTTCGTAATAAGACATGGTATGGCCCATATAGCCAAAAAAATTGACATTTCATAAGAGGAAATTTCTTCTCACTTCTGTTTCTCCCCATGTCGCCTTCCTTATAAAAAGAGTTTGACTAAAAACCATTTATGGAACCCCTTTGATTTTTTTAGTTCTCCTTTAAGTTTGGTTTATGCCTTTCTTTATTATGACTTTATGTAACTTTTCTATATGTCCAACTTTTATTGTCCCTTTATTTTGGTTCATCTTGTTTTCATCCATCGACGATTCATTATCCCAACTAATTCCACTTTTTTCCATGAATGTGGATATTTGATAATCCAAATCCTTCTCAACTCCTTCAGAACCACACTTGGATGTCTCTATTAGATCAACATTTGAGAATCATCAAAACTATATTTTATTTTTTCTTTCCATTGAATTGGATTCATTTTCATGTTTACTCTTAATATTAAAAAATTCTTATTCAAGACCCTCAACTGTCATGGATTTCTCCTCTAGTCTGGATTTAAGTTCACTGATGACCTTTTCTGGTTCTTAAATTATGAGCATCAGTTCAACTATTTCTTCCTTACTTTTAAAGTTTGTTAACTATTTTTTCACTTATTCTCTCTGTCGTTTAATTTCATCATCAATATGGTCAACATATTTTTACGATTCTTTCATAATTAATATCCTCTTTTTTCATTTTTTACTTTGATTCTCATGATTTCCTAAAGAATTATTAAGCTGAAACATGAGATCATTATCCACAATAAACTGATTATTTCTAGCTTTATCTTTTGACGTTTCAGAATTTTCAACTATAGCCATCATAGATGCATGGGTTATAGGTTTAATATTTGGTTCTTATTCATTAAGGAACTCATTTTCTTCATCTTCTTATTTACATAAGAAACTCTTCCTCATTACTTTCTTTTCATATATAAAGTATATATTTTGATAAAACCATTTCTAAGGCTTCAATAAATTTATCACTTCACTTTATTCATCATAGAGCTTCCTTGAGCACCAAGAGGAAATGTGCCCAACTCTAGAATAATGAAAATAGTCTACATGAAGATTTTCTTCCAATCTCCCTTTTCATCTCTTGAATTTAATGGCAAGAAGAGAAATAATTTCATCGTTTTCATAATATTAATCAACTATATCTTCAGACATATAATTTTTTTTATGTATTTTGAAATCCATTTTCTTTCTTACTCGAGTCGTTGCATCTTCAGGTTTGACTCTCATTTCATATTCCACTAGACTGCCTAACAAATTATCCAGAGAATGTTTAGACAGATACCTCTCCTTAAGGGCTGGAACCTTTTCATTGTAGAGATGTGGAAGCCTTCTATTGAGTTACTTCACAATGTTAATGTCTTTGATTTCTTCACCAAGTCCACATATAACTCCAATAAAATCATTAATTATATTAAAAAACGTATATGTATTTTCATTAGGATGCATCTTCAAGTCATCAAACTGATTGTGTAGGAACTGATGTTTTTCCTCCGTCACATTGTTGTCTCCTTCATAAATAATCTCCAGTTTTTTCGACGTAGACTTTTCTGAAGTAAAAATCATCACCTTTGGATAGATTTGATTAGAAAGAGATGTAGTGAGGGAATTTCATGCTTTATCATCAACGTTAAGTATTTTCCTGTATATATCATTCATAGACAACCCTGTTGGATCAGTGAAAAGTATACCATGTGCAGTGGGAAAGATTACTTCCTTTCCAAGATATATTAGATGAGATCTCATCTTATTCTTTAATATTTGAATGTTACATCCATCAATGTTGGGGCTCCGCTGACATTAATTGAGTTCTCCATGATATAAAAGAAGGAAATAATTAAGAGTAGAAACCTTTATCCTCTTATACCACTTGAAGGACATAGAAACACACTAATAGAGGAGGGGTGAATTAGGGTGTCAACTTTTTCTTCTTAGGTGACGGATCTTGTTCTCACAAAGGTAGAAAACTATTAAACCTGTCCGATGGTAATGTACAGTAATTAAAACATTCCCAAGCAGCAAGACAACAAAAAAATTTTACTTCATTCACCACTAAGGGATAATATAAGAAGAATAAGCCAAAAATATTTTGTTTATACATAAATCTACTAATATTCACTACATGTGGAACAAAAATATTCAGAAATAGTAAAATTGTCTAGGAACACAACCTTTATAAGATATTAGAGATAACACACTGTGTCTGTCAGAATAATTTTTCAAATCCCCATACCTCTCTGTTTTAAGGAAGTCTAACTCTTTTATCAAATTTAAGGTCAATTAAATATATATATTGAATATTTTTTCTTTGTCTAGTATTAGATTTTTATTGTACAGATGTCCTGAATTAATGAACATTTGTTGCACAAATGTCTTGAATTGATGAACATGAAATCACTGATCAAACAAACCAAATGTTCATAACATGCTAGAAGTACACACTAGCACTTGTGCTCAATGCCTACTCTTGACCACAAGATTTGGTATTGTAACATAATATGAATTTCCCACGTATCTTATTTTCCATGAAAACCTTATCTTTTGTTCATCTACACCATAAGGTTTAGTTGGTCTTTATAGACTAAAGGAACACTTTTCACACACTATTTGCTTTCTTTAACTCTTCCATGGACAACTATTTCACATAGTAGAAGAGCTTGGTCTTCATTAGAAAAGTTCTTCATCTTGACTAGGGGTAGCCACCTATTTACATGCCTTGATGATCTTTCAAGAAAGATTCTCGATGGGGGCATAACACCCTATTTGATGTTTAATTGGGCATGTAATCCTATTTTACTCAACCTTGTCTTTCAGGCACATTAAAAACTTTCATTCACGTTTTCCTTTTCCATATTTTGATGTGATGATCTGAAAACATTCCTTGCACAAAAATTTACAAACCGTCTTCAAACTTGGGTGCGACTTCCTTTTCCAAAAACACTTTTCTACATTTTAAAATTTTCAGACCAATTTTTTTTGGCAAACACTGGGAAATGAAATCGCCTTGGATACTATTGTATACTTGAACTATAAGATCCCTTTCCATGAAAACTATCTAATATTAAATGAGAGGATTGAAAAAATACACAATCTGTGGTTCATTTTTAGAAAATACTAGACAAGGATCCAACAGTAACTAGGATGATTAGTATTTTTCATATATTAGGCACCTGATAGTGCTAGATTTTGTTTTGATGAGTTCATTTAGGTATGAGGATCATTTTTGAAAAACATGCTATGTTAAATCTGAGTACATACCCAGGTAGGAGTTCTTTTCAGTTATTTACATTTCTTGTAGATGATTAATCATATATTTTTCTCCATAGTGAGTTGTTGAAGTATCTTCTTTGGGTATTTTGGAAGTTCTTTTTTTATGATTCACCATTTTGGTGAATCCAAAAATGGTGGGGATATCTATGCTTGGTCTCCTATATTTATCTAGTTTGGATACTTGTGTTGATCTTGGTGTTTTGTTCTTGGAATTGTGTGTGTTGTTATATTTTGGGTGAGTCTCTATTCTGGACGGTGAACCTTCCACCACACAAGATGAGTGATGGGTTTCTTCTTATGTCATCATGTTCTATAATTCATACGGGATGTTTTTAAGGGGTTGAAATTATTATGTTAGGGAGCTATTAACATAATGTTACTTTTTTTGATGTTTTGTGACCCATTTATTTGAGTACCTAATATTTGGATCTCTTCGAGGGTTGTTTTCAGTATTTTACTGGATTTTTTTAATGTTATCTAGGTCTGTTCATTGTTTAACATTGTTAAACACAATGTATAATATGGGGAGCATGGTTTGTGCATGGTTAAACTAATTGTTAAACCTGTTACATGGTCTTTTCATGGATAGATCATTGTAAAACTAAGTGTGCATCGTGGTTACATGGTTTTCACATGGTTAAACTAAGCGTATAGCCTATGTGTGCAAGGTTGCATGATTAAGGCCCATGGTTAGTAATAAACATGAGACTTGGCCTAAGAAACTGTGATAATGGTAATTAATGATAAAAAAATATAATTCAAATAATGAAACCCCCCTAATTAACCTTAAACACCTCCCACTTGAACCTAAATTGATTATCTGGATTTTGGGTGCCCCCTAAGGCCATTTTTTTTAAAAACATCATCTCTTGGCAGATCTGAGTGGAAATTGAAGGAGAGATCTTTTCTTATGTTGAGTTATTTTATTCATAATATTGGATCTCCCTTCTCCTCTTGATTCCTTCTTCCAAAAGTTTATAATAGCCTTGTGTTTTGATGGATCATGATGGATTGATTTGGAATTAATGATCTATTATCTCTTATCTCTTCTTTCATGAGTTATCTTCTTAGATCCAATGATCACCATTGAGGGTGACACATCTCAGATTTTTTGTGGTTGGATTTCTTAATTTCCAAGTAGTTGTTTCTTTCCTTTTCATTTTTTTGTGATTCTTTTTTTTCTTTAGAATTAATATATATATGTTTTTTGATTTCTAATATATGTTCAATGAAATTTGTTCATTTAATTCCTTATAAAATCTTATTCGACCATTTTTCCTTATAATTGAACATGGAATGAATTTAATGGAAACAATCATGATCATTCTCACCTTTTTTTGAATTTTATAATTCCATGATTGTTTTTTCAGTGAAATTTTGATGGATTTTTTGGTTAAATTGAGGGTTTTGGCTTGGGTTTTGATTTATTAAATGAACATCCTTGATTTGAGTTAAATTATTTAAACTATTAAATTTCTTTAAATAGTTTTAAATTATTAAATTTATTAATTAATCAAGAACCCATTTTATATGATTTGACCTTTATTTTAAAATTTATGTTTTTTGGTTATTTGAAATTAATGATTTATCCACATTAAAAGAGGGTGTAAAACCATGTTTTGAAATTTGTTATATCCATTGAAAATTTTAATACATCCTTTGAATTTATTAGGGTTTCATTGAAACAAATTATTGTTTTAAAGGCCCGATTGATATTGTTATGATTAATTGTGAAAGGAAGTGGGTATTATTACCCATTTGAATATTGAATTGTATAAAGTTTTTGAATTGAAATTGATGATTCTTGATAGACCGATTGTCACTTTATGATAATTATCCCATGGAATAATCACTCAATTGTATCTTTTTTGATTATTATACTTATAATTTTTGTTGGAGGTCAAAAAATTATTATTTACATTGAGAGAGTTTTGGGGGTAAGAGTGAGATGTTTTCAATAAGGATATATGTGTGATCCTCAAAACATTTTTTATCTCACCCCTTCTTTTGATTAGTCATGGGAAGAAATATAGTTAAATGTGATGACCTAGATATATGCTTCATTAGGTAACTTACACCCCTCTAGTAGATCCATAGTGAACGTGAAAGGTTCAGGCTTTGGACATGTGGACAGGAAAGAAGGTGTGCATGGAACATGATTTCTTTTGAACCGTGAGATGAAATATAAGCCCAATAATTGGCCATGTTTTAATTTGATTATCTATTCAGAGGTGGGCTCACTGTCACACCTATTTTGTACCCATGAAATCCATACACTTGATATCGATACATGATAACATTGGATGCTACTATTTGGCACCATAGTTTCCTTTCTTTATTCATTTATTGTTATTATGCACCTTGAATCTATTGTATTGACTCTTTTTTGTATTTACAAATTAGGTGAGTATTATCATATTTATTCATTACCTGACTTTAGCTTGTGAAATATTTTTTAATGCTTTTCAAGAAAAATTGCAGTTTTTAAAAGGAGAAATGGACGTTTTTACAGGTTTAGTTTAAAAAATGAATTTAAATGCTCAAAAACCAATTTTTAAACTATTAAAAGTACTCTACTATTTTAATCCTATTTTAGATTTTTTTTAATTTCTGTATGAAGTAATTGTATAGTATCTTTGGGGGAATCCTATTGGGGTCTTTAGCTAACACCGAACATGTACCGTTTGGTGGTTGTTTCCCTTTATTATCTTATAGAAGGTGTTTGTTCTCTCACCATATATTGTGGTTTTGAGTTAGGGTGACTCTGAGCGGGTGACTTGGGATATGGTGGGTGGTCCTGGACTACCAGTAGTTGGGTTTTTGTTGTTATGTTTTACTTTTAGTTTTCTTAGTGTTTATTTCTACATTGATATGTATATATTGATTAATGAATATATATATATATATGATGATGTTTCCTCATTTTAATATTTTATTGTAGTATTTTTATAGGTGAAATAGTTCCCAATAATAAATTTTTGATGAGCAGGTGCTTGTCTCAAGCCTGTGGAGATGAAGAATGCTCTTCGGGTTAGTGGTGAATCAGCTCAGGCACTAGTTTAGATGGGATTCTATGTTGTTTGATCACACATTTTCAATGGGATTATCTAACCAAATAGGTTGTTACAAGTGTATAACATCCCACATATGTTATTGTCTCATAAATATAGTTTAATGTAAATATTTCATTAAAATACATTCACAATAACTTTTTTGTTTAGAGTTTTATATAATTAAAACAAAACATTAACTAATAAAACTCATGGGATTTTTATCTAATGGACATTTTTCCCACTATATAAGAAAATTATTAATCCATAATTAGTCTTTAACATCTCTTATAAACTATAAACATAAGAAACTCTTCAATACATTTCATACTTTTCATGTCTTCATAACCAAGGGATATTGAAACATAAGAAAATGGGTGAGCTCAAATGATCAATAAGGGTAAACATAATAAATAACATTCAAATATCATTAGTGAGTATAAGATGATCATATGGGTATAATCAAGATATATAAAAAAACTTATACCCAATATATTATAGATAATACATCACAGTTAAAGGCTTTTTATAACATCATACATAAATGAGTCATTAAACATGATCCTTGAGAGCATAACATAATAATGGTAGTGAGTATAAAACTATGGAACATCTTTCAAATATGGAACAAACAATAGTATATGGAACATCACTTTCATGATCCAAATTATCATTTACCAAGCTTATAAGAAACTAAAAGGTACTCATGAATAGTTTATTTCATGATATATAAACTTTTGACCAATGCATTGGTGGGTGATATAGGAGCTTACCCATCAATTATCTATACTTACATGCATAAATTGAAAATAATTCACTTATCACATCATAATGAAACCATATAAATAAAATGGGTTTTATAAAACTTTAAAATGAAGATCATTAAATTTTTATAGCATAAATTACCCCTAGAAATAAAATGGTTTTCATTCAACTCATCATAAAGAACTCATGGAAATAAAATGGGTTTTAATTCTCTTTAATATGGATTCACATAATTAATTCATTAATGACTTCATAACTAATCATAACCAGATAAACCCATGGAAAATAAATTTGTGCCTTATGACATAAAGCAACTTTCTAGGTAAATACAATTCAATAATGATATTATATAATATGTTTTTTATACAATATTGATAAAGACAATATATTTAATATAATAATTCCCCATAATCATTTGATGTATAAAACTTAGGTGAACAACTATCAATAAATGAATAAAAAAGGGTATTCACCGAGGGTAAGAATTGAAAGAAATATTAAGTTCACAATACATCAACTAGTTGGAATGAAAAATTTATTGATATATTATTTAGATGATTGAAAAGAACATTTTGAAAGAAATCAAAAAAAGAATATGTATATTTGACACATTTCTATCATGGGTCATGGAAAAAACATTTTAAATTACCTAAGTATACTATTTTTGTTAACTTAAGGTAGTCTCTTGAAGAGGAGTGCACAGAAATAATGTTTTTCACTTCTTATTGTTTTTTAAAAAACAATTAGTGAATAATGTGAGAGAAATAAGAAGTTTGATTAGATCTATTTTAAGAAAAGAGAAATACTGTGATCGGAATAGTTTTAGCAAGACCTAGTACAATGTCATTATGGTTTATATGTTTTTTCCATTTTCTTCCACTCATTGGTAAGAGATAGATTCATCCACTGAGTCCTTTCTCTTCATTGTCTAAATCATTATGATGAGAATAATTTTATCATAATCATCAGGTAGGTCTACACTTTTTCATGCGTGCGTAGTGTTGAATTATGATATCATTATTAATTAGGACAATACATGTACAAGCATTGTTATTCAATTAAATAACCAATATTTCAACATAAAATATTACACATGTGATAACTATCATCAAAAATTTACCACCCAAACCTTATTTATTCCACTATATACATAATTGAATTAGGAGGAGGGATATAGGGATCATCAAAAATCAAAATTAAAAATAACAGAATCATAACCTAATGAAACCAAATTTTGAATTTAAAACAGAATTATGAATTAAAAAAATATTTATAAAGAAGAATTTATCTTATTACATTATTTTATAAGAACTCAAGAAAAGCACATAGGTTCAACTGCCCCTTTCTCAATCACTTAATGAAACTACCCCACCCATAGATGGAGAATTCGAGATAATGCGGGTTAGGGGAGACATTATAGTGCAAAAAAATAAAAGAAAAATAAATAATAAAAACAATTTTTTAGAAGGACTTCATCCAATTCATCCCTCTCAAGTTGATTGGATGGTTTGGGGTGGATTAGAATTTTAGTTACATAATTTTAATTATAAAGTATCCACATATTAGACAGATAAAAGTGAATAATTTGGGACATGTTTCTTCATCAATGTTTTTCAAAAATATAATTTTTATAATTCATAAAAATTTCATTGGAGTCCTCTAAATGTAGAAGAATTTATATCCCAATTAATCTAAAAAATTATTCTATCTAAATTCTTCCTGAATCATAATTCAAAATTAAGCACCTAATACCTTCTTAATGAGTTAAAAACTCCGAAAAATTCATTTTATGAATGAATATAGGTGTCCAATTTAAAATACATTTTTAATCACATCAATTAGAGTTGTATATTTATATTTATGTCTCATTTCTAGAGGTGGGATCCAGCATGTCTGCCTGAAAAATATGTCCACTTGATTGTTTTTTTTCGAGTTTCATGTTTTTTTGTACCATTTCTTGTTCCAGAAGAAAAATTTGAAGAAAATAAATAAATAAATCCTAAAAACTAATCACTCAAATTGGAATAATATTTTTAAATTTATTCCCAAAATACCCTTGTGATTAAAATATTTTAAAATTTAACAATTAATTAGTTTTTACATTTAATCCCAAAACACACTCTAAATCCAAAATTGAGATAAATAATCTCAAATTAATAAATTTTGAATGTTTAAATAATTGAAAAAATTAAAAAATGAAGACAATATTATCTATATTAATTCCCCCACACTTAAATCATGCTTGTCCCCACGCATAAAATCTCACCATGGAATTCAAAGGGCACCAATGCTACCATTATTCCAATTAAAAAGAAATAAAATCAAACAATTTTCAATTTCAAATATAATTATAATATTTCACATAAAATGTCAATTAAACTTCCCAATTTTAAAAGAAACAATCAATTCTGGACATTTATTTTTTCCCTTTGAAAAATGACGGAACTTCACGTTTCATTCATTTATGTTCCTCAATTCATTATTATTAAACATTTCAAATCATAATCTACAACACGTTTTATTCATTTCTCTCATCACTCGTGAAACAATTCAAGTAGATTTATTATCATATCACGATAAAATGATCATTATACGTAGGCTTGTAAAGGAACTACTTTCTATACTATGTAAAGAAAAAAGTAACATGAAATCATGAGGATTTTTATTAATGGTTAAAATGAATCTCAAGATTAACGTTTATAGGAATTGATGTTTGAAAAGAACTATTCAAGGAAGAGGAATATATCTTAATTACAATCAATGATTTCAAAAATAAATGTGTAATTAAATTATCCCTTTCAATGTAAAAACCCTAATTTACCTAAAACTCAAATAAATGGT
Organism: Viscum album; assembly: GCA_963277665.1. Classification (NCBI taxonomy): domain Eukaryota; kingdom Viridiplantae; phylum Streptophyta; class Magnoliopsida; order Santalales; family Viscaceae; genus Viscum; species Viscum album. The sequence continues at coordinate 747,843,503 of OY728152.1, forward strand.
CATGAATAACGAAATCATAATGAATGATGTGAACCATCTTGAATTTTTCTCTATATTTATATTTTTTTCTCTTTTTAATGTAGTTTTATTTATTTATTTTTCTTTGTAAACATTTATGATTATAAAAAACCTCACATCCACCACCTATCCACATATGATAACAAAATAAGTCTATTGATGGTGATTTTTTTATTCTTTTATGCCACGACTCAATCCCTTTTTTTATTTTTTAAAGAATGGAAACATTTAAGTAAATTGAATTAATAAAAAACCTTTCATTAATCACATAATAGAACCTCCACAGATTTTCTATATAATGAATTTCCTCCCTTCAACCATGAATCCCTCCACCCCCACACTTTAATTTTAAAACATCATGAAAATCCTAAGAGGATGATGGGAATTGATAAAAATAGCTTGAAACGTCCCCTATTCCTATAATGGTCATTCATTGTCTCTACGGGCTAAAGAAAGAATGATGTAAAGGTTATATTTTAAGATAAATCAATTTATCAAGAGATTTGTTAATCATTTACAATGTTTTTTTCACAATCATAACTAAAACAAGTTAAAATGCATGTTCTAGAAGGTGACATGTCCAAAGATTACTCCCAAAATATTTTCTAGAAAACTAGGAAGTACGTGGTCTAGTAATCATCTCAGGAATGAGAAATTTGATATTGGACAATCACTCAATGAATGATTAATAATAACAAAATAAATTCTCTTAAATTTTAGAAATTCAAAGCATGAAATATGTTATGGAAATTCTACTTACATGAATTAATCAATTTCCTTAAATCACGAATCTTTATTTTAATATACATGATTCACATATATCATCAAATTATCCCTTTTACTCATTCAATCTCATTAAAATTGAAATATAAAACAAGGCATCAATGGATTCCTAAAAAAACTCATGTCTCCAAGATAATCCAATAAAAGAATAATTCAAGTATGGGCATGAAATTTCAACATTAATGATCAAAACATATTTTTGGAAAAAAATGTAAGGAGTTTAAAATATAAATAGAAAAATTTAACTCCCTTTTGAAATAATTATTTTGTTCTCTTCCTCCAATTTTTGGTAATTCATTCTTTCATCATGATCCTATAAAGGAAAATTACTTAATTAATCACAAGGAACAAATCATTTAAACTAAAAATGAAAAGAGGATATGAATTTTCTAGGATGATAAATTCTATTACTGTTGTGTTTTCATTCCATCTCTTTGTTACTAGAGCCTTCCCATCCTACAAAGTCACATGTTGTTTCATATCCATTGAACCATTCTTCCATGGAGTTTTCTGTGGAGTTTTCTGGATATTCGCACACCCCCTATTTTTGGAGTAAGGAGGAGTTTTGGACTCATTTTGTTCCATGTAGGGATTCATTCATCTCTCCCTTAATTGTGTATCATATGCGGTGGGTGTACTTATTTCCTCTTTTAAATACAGCTGAATCCAATTTAAAGAAGATATTGGAATGGAATAAATAGGTATGAGGAATATATTAATGATTGCTTGATTTTATATATTATCATTGATTTTTAATGTGAATTTTATGGGTTGTATCCCTCTAAGAATCATGTTCGTTGGTGGTATTTTATTTCTCATCCATGATGCTTCAGGATTTTTATTGATTCTCTCTTAAAACGACTATAAAAATGAAATATGATTAAATTATTTATACCCAGATAATTGCAAAGGATTTCCCAAGATCAAACTTGATTTGTGATCACCCTTGTTTATCAATGTGGAATTAAATAACCTTTGTTGTCTAAATCCAAATTTATATAGCCTATTTTGGTGTGGTTGTGTGCTGTGTGGGCCTTATTGGGATTTATGATTTGTGAGGGTTATATGGTGGCTATTGTGGGATTTGTGTATGAGGGGGTGTGGAAGGGGTGATGAAATCTTAGGTTGAGAGATTGATTGTGGAATGGATGGAATTGTTATGTGGTGGGACTGCTTCTAGGTAGTGGCTGGGAAGTGGGGCTTCGATATTGGGTTGTTTCATGAATTAATGTTTATGAGTGTTAGAATGGGTTACCTGACCATTATCCCTTCTTTCCATGTTTGTCTTGGGTTGTGGTTGGTATGGTTTCTTGTCCTTATAATGTTTTCATTATTTGGTAGTTTCACGAGAATGGGTGTAAATCAATAAATGAATGATTTGATAATATAGAATGATAATTGGTAAAAGGAATAGAATTAGGGAATGTTTGAAATTGTTCTTGTAGTGAAGGGAAAGGCAAGTGATCGTTGTTCATGGTGGTATGTGCATGTAGGGGTAGCATCAAAGGTGATTTTGAGTGGTCTGGTCATATGTTTGGAATCCCATAGGATGGGATGAGCATTTTTTACCTATATGTAAAAAATTATAGTTACTTATTTTTTCTATATGCACCCCACCTGTGTTGATCACTATGTTATGAACACCCATTGTATTGGGGGAGGGTGTCCTTCCTAACATCCTAGTGGGAGGATTGATGGATGGTTACTGACTTTACCCTACTCCCTCTTCAAGGTATTTATCATCCAATATTCATCAGGCAGGATGTAATGGCTTGAAGTTTAATATGAAATTTATGGTATTGGATGTGTGAGAGGTGGTTTTTTTCCAAGGTGTCTTCGGTATGAGGCCCACGTGTTCTCGAGCGAGATGTGGGGTGGTTGTGGCCTAAGTGTCTACAAGACTAAAGTGATGTGGTAATGGACCAATTGTGTGTGGATAGGTTGTGATAGTGGGGCTTGTGGAAGAGTGTGGAATTGTCATAACATTTTCTATTAGGGATGAGTAGTTAACAAGTGGGTAGTGGTGTGGGGTACCCAAATATCAATGTGCTTATAATTTAAGTTACTTTATATTCATATTTTAGTGAGTGTGCCTTGATGAGGTTGGGGTGGATAGTATACCTTGTTAGGTGCTTTTGATTTTATGTTGTTTTATAATGGGTAAATTAGTATTATTCTCCCACTTATACATGGGATACATTGGGGTTCCCTTCCGAGTATACATATATTCTGACCCTACATATATAAAAATATTTTTAGGCTTCCAAGTTGATTAAACCGACTATGCTAGACCATACTATCTTGGCGTTGGGGACGTCTGTTCTATCACTACAATGTTTTATGTTGGTACTTACTTTTGAATTTTCTTTTTTATTTCTAGCAGTTTTACTTAAACATCCATATGGGATGGATTTTAGTTTCATTATATATATCTGTCTTAGATTTGTTTTTGGTTGGTACATCTTATAATCCGATCTTGGTTACTATAAAAGGGTAATTAATCTGACTTTCATGATATTTTATACCATTGGTGCTGGTCACCACCTAGGGCCTATTGGAGGTGGTACTCAGGGGTCATTAACTATCCTTCATCTTGAGGAAGGAAGGTCTTGATATCTTGTTATCCCTTCTATCATCTTGAAGAAGGTGATTCATGACAAAATATTATCAGAAGCTGATGGTTCGGTGGTATGATGATGTTTTGGTGTTAGGCATGGTGTGGATTACATAGGTTGGTAGGGTAATAGTGTTAGTTGATATTGGTGTGTGACATAGGCCAGTGAAGACCAATTAGGACATGGGATTTTCAGGCCCCCCAGGATCTGATGCAAGGAATCCGTGCTTACCAAATGACCAAGTGAGTCTACAATTATTGCAGGGTAGAGACTGTAGGAAATGTACATGCATCATGATGATTTTTTTTCTTCTTTGTTTTGGGCATTTTTGGTAAATTAAAATAAATAATTAGTTAAAATGAATCCTAAATAAATTTTAAACTAGCTGAGGTTAAAGGCTCATTAATTCCTTTTAGATATGGCTCTTGGGAGTCTCCCCTATGTTGCATGATTAGTGAAAGGAAAGCAGGCCGACCCAGTTTACCGATAGAGTGTCAATCCAGGGGAGGAGGATGATTAGTGGCAGAAGAAACTTTGTTATTTCCAATATAAGGCTCTGGGAAAGTATGAGGCTAGTGTCTCAGACATTGATATGGAGAATTGGATTGAGGAGTTGGTGATCACTTTCAACTTGATCTAGGCTCTGATAGAGTACTGGGTTCCGCAAGCAGTGGGCCCAATTTGGGGAGTAGTGCATTAGTGGTGGACACATTACCTTAGGAAGTGAAAGCAAACGGGTGTTTTCTCAGTCAAATTTGAGGAGTTCTGGGCAGAATTCTTTTCTTCTATGATGAAAGCCAAGAAGAGGCAGGACCTACTCTCCATCCAACAAGGGAGTATGTTGATGAGAGAATTGGGGATCAATTTCAAGGATCTCCTACATTTTTATCGAGATTGCTTTTGGGATGAGGAGTCTCAGGTGAGACATTTGGAGGAGGCATTATGTCCTTCCTTCAAGTGTGTAGTTACTCCCTTCACCAGAACAACATACATAGATGTTCAAAAGAAAGTTGAGATGGTTGAAAGGATGCAATCATGAGGTGGTCCACCTTGAGAGGTAATTCAATCATGTTGTTCAAAGAGGAAATACTTTAGCAGTAAGTGTCAAGCATCAGGGGATTCCATGTTTCTTCCAATGGGCAACCAACCCCTATAGTTTTAGTTTTGTCACTATAGTCCTCTCCCTTTCTCCCATGGGCTTGGGGCCGAGGTTTTTCGCTTGTGGAGTATGCATGAACTTTCAGATTCACTATCCAGTTCAAACTCAGAATGGTGGAGGTGGGTAGGTTCAGCACCAGTAGTAGTTGTTAGCCCGACCATTCCAACAGTGATGGAAATTAGGCCCCTACTCCCCCAAGGGAAAATGGTATAAGAAGAGTCCTACCTTAGGGAGGTCCTCAGGGACTATGTACATGGTGTGGTTGGAAAGACAGATGATATAAGATGGGAAGAGGAGTCGGCCACGGGCAGTTTCATTCCATAGTGGGAGTAGTTCTAGTAGGGTTAGAGTTTGTTCAAGGTACGATTAGTTTGTTTAGTATGATTTTTTCACAATGTTTGATTTAGTAAAATTTTACTCCTTCATTTCACTCAATCTACTCCATGCCTTCAGACTAGACATAGAGATAATTTTCGTGCCCTTGGTGTCGAGTACAGTAGTCATAGTTAAACACAACTTGTTTTATGTTTTCTTGGGATATAACCATATATTGGGTCACATTAGTCTAGGGGGATATATTTCCACTATAGATGTATCAATATAATTTCATTCTTGGCATTGAATAGTAGTTTTCATTGAATGAGCTTGTCAAATGATTCTAGAGAAGAGTCATGTTTTTAGACATGAAATGCTAATGTGTATCTTTCACTAGCGAGGAGACCTTTTCGGGGGGCCGCCAGTGTATGAAGCCTCTTATTTCCTTGTAAGTTCAACTATTAGTGGGATCAATGGATGATGAGATGTTGGAGGTTCTGGGAGTTGTTAGATAATTTATGGGTGTTTTCCACGAGGAGGTTGTGACACTACCCGCTCGATGTGACGTTCAGTTTGGAATATATATACAACACAATTGTAGTCTGATTTTGATGAATCCTTATCAGTTGAAACCTTCTGAGTTGCAAGAGTTATGGATCCAAATTGATGGCCTACTGAAGAAGGGTTTCATCCGACCTAGTACATCGTCGTGGGCAGCTCTGGTCTTGTTTATGACAATGGTAGATAGTGTTCTCAGGCTATGTATAGAATACCAGAGACTGAATCAGGTAACAGTGAAGAACAATTACCCTCTCTCAAGGATAGATTATATTTTCAACTAGATGAGGGGAGAAAGTTGGTTTTCCATTATAGATATGTGGTCCGAATATCACTAGTTGAAGGTAAAGTAGGGTGAAATCCTAAATATTACTTTCTGGTTTATGTTTGGGCACTTAGATTTTATAGTTATGTCGTTTGGTGTTACAAATGCACCATCCATCTTCATGGGGCTTATAAACTCAATCTTTCATGATTTTCTAGACCTGTTCGTCATCGTATTCATAGGAAAAATCCAAATCTACATGATGTTTGGGGAGGAGCATACTAAGAATTTCTAGACTATCCCAAAGGTCCTTCGACACCACCAGCTCTATAAAAACCTGTCCAAGTGCATGTTTTTGACATGATAGGTCCACTTCCTCGGGAATGAGGTGTCTCTAAAGTGAATAACTATGGACCTGTCAAAGGTCGAATCAGTTGTTTCATAGGAAGCACTTCAGAATGTGGTATTGAATTGTAGTTTTCTAATTATGGTAGGCTACTACTCGATATTCTTACCATGTTTCTCTTGCGTAACATCTCTTTTTATGGATATGACTATAAAAGGCCAAGATTTTGTGTGGGGAATGTAATGTCAAGTGGATTTTGGCTATCTGAAGGAGATGTTGGTCGGTGCTCTAGTGATAAGGCTTCCAAAGGAAGGGGTGATGTTTGAATTGTTTTGCGATGATTCCCATCTAGTATTAGGATGCATTTGATGCATGAATTAGGAGTGATCTCTTATGGGTATAGGTAGTTAATTAACCATTTTAATAACTATGAAAACCATGATATGTTACTAGAAGCAGTCATGTTTTCACTAAATATATGGAAACATTTCATCATTGAGGAGTGCTTTGTGGTCTTTATGGATCATAAGAGCTTGATGTACATCTTCTCCCAGATAGGCCTGAACTTTTTGTAGTGGAGATGGATGTAATTTCTCAAGGATTATTATTTTGAGATCTCCTATATGTCAGGAAAGAATAATTTTGTAGATGATGATTTGATAAGGGAGTTTCAGAAAGAGATGGTTTGGGAATCTTTAGATTCTTGGAGGGTGATGGAGGAGTTGGTTGCATTGAACTTAGATTAAGGAATTGATGGAGGAAGAGGCCATCTATTTTAGATGATAGTATAATAATTATTGAGGTAGAAGGAGAAATATACTTAGTGGGAATACATAGAGGCAGAGGTGATGCATTATCGCATTGACCAGGGTGATGCTCTATAGTGATGGTCAGAATTGGATGTTATTCCATGAGAAGCTGTTTGTTCCAATGGAAATTCGTTGGGAAGTAATCCGTGAGTTTCATATATCACACCTAGCAGTATAACGATGAATTTATATGATGTACCATGGCTTGAGAAATCATTTTCAGTGGCCTGGGGTGAAGCTGGCAGTGGTGGAGTTTGTGGAAAAGTGCTTGGTGTTCCAAAAAGTGAAGGATGAGAACCATGTTCCTGGTAGTTTGTTGTAGCCACTAGATGTCCCTGAGTGGAAGTGGGATGACATCTTGATGAATTAAATCACTGGATTACCCAGGTCCTAGGGATTAAGGGATGTTATCGGGGCAGTAGAGGACCAATTGATGAAACTATATCACTTCTTAGTGATCAAGGAGTCGAGAACAGTGGATGACTTAGGATAGAGGTATATAGATGAGGTGGTGCGAGTGCATGGAGTTCCAAAATATATCATCCCAGATCAAGATAATTTTTTCATGTTGTAATTACTAAGGTGATTACAACATGATTTTGTCACTCAGTTATGCCTTAGCACTACCTTCCACCCTCAAACAAATGGGAAAATAGAGAGGACCATCCAGAAATTGGAGGACATGTTGTGGGAATGCATCTAAGATTTTGGTGGGTCTGGGGTATGACACATATCCTTGGTAGAGTTTACTTTCAATAACACCGGTCACTCTTCCATTGGAATGAATCGATTTTAAGATTTATATAGAGGACTATGTCATTCACCCTTGTGATGGACAGAAGTTGGGGAGACAATTGCTTTTAGTCCAAACGAGGTGCAGAGTGTGACAGAGAACATGTATCTTATCTACAAGAAGATGAAGGCAAAACAATACCGGGAGAAGTCATATGATGATTGTATAAGAATACTCTTGGAGTATTAGGTTGGGGACAATTTATTCATGAAGGTTTTCCCTCAACGTGAGCTGTAGAGATTTAGTAGAGGGAGTAAGATTTATCCATATTTCATCAAACATTTCATAGTGTTGGGAAGAGTTAGTGAGGTTTCATATCAGTTGGCATTGACACCATAATTGGGGAAGGTCAAATACATATTTTTTGTACCCTAGATTTTTTGGTATCTTCACGATGACTCCCATTTCATTGATTGGGGAGAGTTGGATATCGATGATGAAACAATGTTTATGGAGTATCCAATAGAGATCCAGGATAATCTAGAAAATGTACTTTGTGGATGGACCATTCCCTTGGTTCCCATGTTGTAGATGCATGTTGTCCTAGAGGAGATTACATTTGAAAGGGAGGCACAAATTTATGCCTGGTACCTGGAGTTTTTTTGAGTTTTCTCATGTGTTTTCTTTGTGTTTTAATGCTTGAAACGTTTTTTCTATGAGATGACTTGTTTCCTTATTCTGTGACGTATGATAAAATCCTGATGTATTAGGAGAGGAGGGCCTGATCTCTAAACAAGATAGAATAATGTGTACGTGATTAAACAAGTGTGGGTGAGTCAGTGCCACCCAAAGCATATAATATCTTTACATGAGGGAAGTAATTCCATGATTCATTTCTTTGGAAAGTGTGACATTTGGTTATTGTGTGGTATGCCTTGTGGTTTTTTGGGTTGATAAAATCTCAGAGGAGGTGTTATTGGATGTTGACGTTTCACTCCAACATAGTGGTTTATCCTTGAGAGGTATTTTAAGGGGTGGTTGTTTAGACCCTTCTTTGTTCTTGGTTGGTCTTGAATCCTCGATGGTGAGAGTAGTATGATTGGTATCTAACATATCGGGATAGACCGATGAGGTCAATTACTTTGTCAAAATCTAATGTTTGGGGTGTTATAGGAGGAAATGGTTACTCATTTTAAGTTTTTTCCTATTTTTCCAATTTTTCCATTGGAAGGTCGAGGCATCATTATGTCAGGACGTCGGTAGGTAGAGGCATCAGTAGGTCGAGGTGTCAGTAGGTTGAGGTGTCGTTAGGTTAGGACATCGTTAGGTTGAGTTGTATATAGCTCAAGTCATCAGTAGGTATAGGTATCAGTAGTTTAGAGCATCGGTAGGATGAGGGAATCAGTGAGTTAGGGCACCTGTGAGTCAGGGCATTAGTGAGTATGGGCATTGGTGAGTTAGGACATCGGTGAGTCAGGGCGTCAGCGAGTCAGGGTGTTAGTGAGTCAGGTGTTGGTAGGTCATGTTAGTGGCTCAACTTCGGTGGCTCAACATTATTAGCATAGTATCATTGACTCACTATCAGTGACTCGCTATTGGTGGATTATTGTTGGTTCCTTGCAATTGGTAACTAACCCATTAGTGAATCATTTTCCATTTTTTTTCTATTTTTTATAGTTTTATCCCTCTTACATTTTATTTCACATAAATCGAGTTTAAATCCTTGTTTGGTTATTTCAAAAGGTGTTTAAAAGGATATTAATTATATCCTTAATTTCCTAACACTACAAGGACATTGAAATAGTCAAACCATGTGGTCTTGGCCATTATCCAACATTAATGGCCCTTGAAACCATTTCCCATTCCATTTATATATGATCTAGATTTTTTAAGCTGATATCATCTATTCCCAGTTTGTTTTCATTCCCTCTTGGTGTGGCTAGGTCATTATCTTCCCATGGATTCATGTGTTGTGTCATATCCATCAATCCATTCTGCCTCATAGTTTTCCTGCTACTCCCACACCCTATGTTTTTGCGCAAGGAGGAGCTTTGGTTGCCTACTTTTCTTAGCAGGGATTCCTTCGTCTCTCATTTAATTGTGTATCATGTAGGTTGGTTATACTTATTTCCTCTTGTAAATACAACTGAAACCAATTTAGAGAAGTTAATAGTAAGAATAAATAGAGACAAGGAAGATATAGATGAACTGTTTCTTTTATCTATTATCTTTGATTAGTAATGTGGATTATATGGGTTGTATCCCCCCTGAAAATCATGGATGTTGGTTTTCTTTTCTTGTGCACCCATGATGATTGATTATTAATGATGATTCTCACATGAAATGACTGTAAACATGAAATATAATTTAATTTTGTATAATTAGTTAAATGAAATGGATTTCCAAGGGTCAAACTTGATTTGTGACCACCTCTATTTATCAAATTGTAATTAAAGAACCGTTATTGGATAAATCCAAATATACTCATCTTATTTTTTTGTTGTTGTGTGTTGTGTGTTCTGTGGGATTTTTTGGTATTTTTGGTTTGTGAGGGTTATATGGTTTTTGTTGTAGGATTTTTGTATGAGGTGGTGTAGGAGGTATGATGGAATATAAAGTTTAGAGATTGATTGTGGAATTATGGACTTGTTATGCAGTGGGACTACATTGGGGTAGTGGCTGGGTAGCGGGGCTTCAGGACCAGGTTGCGTCATGATTTTATGTTTGTGAGTGTTATAATGGGTTCACTTACCATTATCCCTTCTTTCCTTATATTTATCGGGAAGTGGTTGGCATGGTGGCTTCCCCTTATAATGTTTGTAGTGTATGGTATTTTCCTCGGTATGGATGGAAATAAATAAATAAATTATTTGATAATACAAAAAAAAATAATGGGTTAAATGAATTGGCTGGGGAATGTTTTTAGTTGGGTCTTGTAGTGAATCGGCATTCAAGTGACCATTGTTCATGGTGTTACGTGCATGTAGGGATAGAAATAAAGGTGGTTTTGAGTGGCCTGATTGTTTGTTTGGAATCCCATAGGATGGGTTGATCATTTGTTACCTATATTTACAATCTTTTAGTTCATTATGTTTTCTATACACATCCCACCCATGTTGATAACTATGTTCCTAACACCATATTATTATGGGGTAGGATGTCGTTCCAAACATCCCAGTGGGAGGATAGATGGATGGTTACTGACTTTACCCTGACCCCTCTTCTAGGAATTTATCACCCTAGATTCATCAGGATGGTTGAAATGGGTTGAGGTTTAATATTATATTTTTGGTATTGGCTATGTGAGAGGTGGTTTTGTTACCAAGTGTCTTGAGGATGAGGAAAGGGTGTTTTTGGGCAAGACTTGTGGTGGTTGTGGCCCAGGTGTCTGTGGGAAGGATGTGATGTGGTTGTGTCCTAGGTGTCTGTGAGTGGGTTGTGATAGTTGGGCATGTGGAAGAGTAGGGTAGCTTCAGGATGTTCACCGTTAGGGGTGAGTAGTTATCTAAGGGTAAGTGGTGCGGGGTATCCTCAATGTCCTAATAATTTACTTCACATGACTTGGGTTATTTGGTTAGTGTGCCTTAATGAGGTTAGGGTGCATAGTATACCTTGTTAGCTTCTTTTGTGTTTTTTATATTTTATCATGGGGAATTAGTATGATTCTCCCACTTGTGAAAGGGTGACTTTGATTTTTCCCTATTGAGTATTCATGTATGCTCACACTATGTATATACAACTTTTTTTTGGTTTTTGGGGAGATTACGCAAACCATAGTAGGCCTTACTATCTTGGACGTTGGGGATGTTTGTTGTGTAACTACATAGTTTTATTTTGGTACTTACATTGGAGTTTTCTTTTATATTTCTAGCTTTTTTACTTAAAACCGCATGTGGTATGGATTTTTTTTTCATTATATATATCTGTCATGAGGTTATTTCGAGGTTGATAAATCTTGTCTCCCAATCATGGTTACTATTAAAAGGTTAATGCCTCCCACTTTTGTGAGATTCTATACCCTTGGTGTTGGTCGCCTCCTTGGGACCTATTAGAGGCGAGACTTGGGGGTCATTATCTCTCATTAATCATGAGTAAGGGAGGTCTCATCATCTTTCTATCCCTTCCCCCATCTTGAAGACGGTGGGTCGTGACTCACTCCTTCTGTTAAATGCTAATTGTCTTTAGGGATCTCAATGTGTTCTGTAACAAGTGCAAATTTTTTTGTTCCTCATCATCCTTCAACTAATAATATGATTTAATAGCATCTAAAAAATTAAAAAATTAAGAGTGATACTCAAGTTAGTTTCAATAAAATTAAATAATTTTGGTGTTAATAATGTGTCATCTTCTTGATTTGGTTTGACATGAATCTCTTCTGTGATAAAAATTTCCATCTTGGAGTTGATCATTTTTATATGGAGGTAGGTAGTCAGGATCCTCCATTTTGAGTTTGGACTCAACTTCTTAAATTTCATCAGTGAAATTGGGGAAAACCAGGGAACTAATTTTTTGGATTTAAATATTTTAATGTTAGTTCGGAGTTCATTGATCATGATCATAAAATATTGATGCGAGTTCTATGTCTATATTCCTTATTTATTTTTCTTAACTATTATCATAAGAGCATAAAATATTCACTAAATTTTCTCCTCAGTATGGTCTATGTATTGTTCTTGCACATGTGAGTCATTGTTCCATGAATTGAAAAATGTTCGATTTGAAAACATCATGAGGAAATAATTTTTTAATACTTTTTCTATAAAGAAAAAAAAAAGAAAAAAATTTAAAAAAATGTGAATATTGAAAAAGTGACCAAAATAACTATTTAGATCACATGAAATGATGCCATGTTTTGATGCATGTATATTGTGGGGTGTGGTAAAACAATGTTTTAAATTACCTAAGTATATTATAGTAGTTAAATAAATGTAGTCTCTTGAAGAGGAGTGCACATGAAACAAGGCTTTCAATTATTATTGGTTTTCTAAATAAATTGGTTTTAAATAATTTTTAATAAAGTGAGAGAAATAAGTAGTTTGATTTTATTGGTTTAAAAAAAATTGAGAAAGACGATGATCTTAGTGGGTTTTAATAGACATAGAGTTGTGATATAATGGTTTCTAAGTTTTATCCCTTTTTATTCTGTTGACTCGAAAGAGAGATATTCATCTACTGAGTCATTTATCTACCTTGGCTAGATGATTATGATGATAATATTCCAATACAAATTCTTAGCTAATTAATCCCTCCTTCCCATGTGTATAACATTATAGTAGGTATTATTTATTAATTATAAAAATGCTTAACCAAGGATTATTATTCCCTTAATTAACCAATATTCCAACATACAATATTACACATGTGCTATTGACGGTCAAGAACTCACCACCCAACCTTAATTTGTTCCACCGTATACAAAATTGAATTAGGTGGAGGGAGATATGGATCATCGACCAAAGATATTAAAAAATAACCTAACAAAAACATAATTCAACTAAATTTTGAATTTAAAATAAAATTATGAATTTAAAATAAAATTATAAATAAGAAGGGATCTTATTAAATTTTGTCACAGGAACTCAGGTATATCACATAGGTACAACCACCCCCTTTCCTGATCCCTCAACGAAACTGCCCCTCTATATATGGGGAAGTTTAGATGATGTGGGAGAGGGGACATATTATAGAGTAAATAAAATAATAGAATGAATAAAGAAGAAAAATAAATTTTTAAGTGTCCTCCATCCAATGTTTCCCACACCAGTCAATTGGATGGTGTGGGATGGATTGGAATTTCAGTAACAGAATTTTAATTATTAAGAATCCGCATATTATGATAATAAATTTACCGAATGTGGGACATGTGTATTCTTAAAATTTATTTTAAAATATGTTTTTCATTATTTATAAAAATTTTAGCTGAGTCCTCAACGTGTAGAATAAGTTACTTCCCAATACATCAGGAATTTATTATATCTGAATTCTTTCTAAATCAGCATTCAAATATGAGTGTCTAATGGACCTCTTAATGAGTGGAAAATAAAATCAAATTCAATGGAAGAAAATATCTATGTATCCTATTTCAAATCCATTTAGAATCACATAAATTGGAGTTTTGTAGCCTAATTTTTGCCTCATTTTTGGATGTGGTGTCCACCATGTCCTCCCGAACAATATGTTAACATCATTGATTTTTCAGGTCTAATTTTTTTCAAATAACATCTTTTTTCTAGAAGAAAAATATTTAGAAAATAAATCAAGGAATCTTAAAAAAATAATAACCCAAATTGGAATAATATTTTAAAATTTACTTCCAAAATACCTTTGTGATTAAAATCTGTTAAAATTCCAAAATTAATCAATTTTAACATTTTATCCTAAAACACACAATAAATCCAAAATTGATAAATATATATGGTTTAAATAGTTTAAATACAAGTAAAAAAATACAAAAAATATTATCTCCATCAGCAATATCATTTTAAGAATATCCTTGATTAAAAAAATATGTATCATAAGATAATAACTATGATGAGGACAATGTTTTTGATGTTTTAGAAAAAAACCATGTTGGAAATAAGAAATATTCAGGATTATTTAAAATTATTTTAAAATAAATATTTTATGAAACAAGGAAAAAATTAGTTCTTTTATAAGCCATGAAAACATTGAGATAAATTTTGTTATAAAATGACAAAGGTTGTGGAATAATGTGTTCACATGTAAATGTTAAAAAAATATTTTCAAATTTTCATGATAGCGACCCATATGGAAAACATTAAAAATTTATTTAAAACATTTAAAATAATATTAAGTGGTAAAAAATTACATTAAAAAAATATTGAAGAATATATAATAACACTTTCAAAAGCATCCGAGGAATATGGATTTGGAAAAAAGAGGTTATCGACTATGAAAAGGGGATGTGGTCAGTTTAACTTATATGAAACACTTCGGTTAAAATATTATTATGGAGGATATTTTATTTTTATGGAACTTGTAAAATATCAAGAATATAAACTGAAAATTTTGTGTACTTTTTGAAATAATGAAAATCCACAAGATGGATTATACGTTTAAAATAGTCTTGATTTAAAAACAATATTTTTAATCAAAACCCTTATGGTTTGAATAAGAATTTAATCAAAACCCATTTCAACTTTTTAATCTTTTGAGTAGATGTACATTTTAAAAAAATATATGATATGTATATTAAAACCCTGTTATTATATTAAAATAAATTGATTAGGATTTAATCACTCCATATTAAGGTTTTCATGGTTAACATTAATAAATATGTATCAATAAATTAAATTTGAGAAAAAGAAATCCCTTATATCAAATCCAACCTCATCAATATACACTATAACCTATTGTATAAAAAAATCAGTTTTCTTAATCTCCCTTTTTATAACATTTTTAATATCTCTAACCTTTTAAAAAAATTATTTGTAAGTGTTCTTTAAATGTATATTAGTCATTTATTATCTATTTTTTATATCACATGTGTGTAATCATGATCATTTCAAAGTGTTTCATAATAGTGTTTTTGTTATTAATTCTTCTCCAAAAATTAGTCACTATCAAGTCATAAATGGTACGATAATTTATTTCTTATAATTATTTATAATGTTATAATTTAATTCTATTTTATTTTTGGTAATGATTATTAAATATGAATTTGGTGATGGGAATGTTTTGATGATTCTTAGTGAATGAAGAATGTTTTCTTAAATGATGATCTAAATTTTTATATTACCGTTCTAGAATAGAAAAACTCATTATTTATTTATCTATAATATATATTATTGGAAATTATATTTTTATCGTCATCCATGATATAAATTTCTTTATCATTGTTCAAATAGGTGGTTAACCCAACCCAAACAAGAATATACCATAAGTAATAAGATAATTATGAAGTGATTTAGTTGTAATATCATTATACCAGAAGCATGATGATATTCCTTATTTTTTATTAGAGTGATATATAATTATTTTAAATAATTATAAAGAGATGATAATTTATACAAGGTTATCTCCAAGTATGAAAACAATAAATTTTCACTTAAAAAATTCTATTATATGGTTAAATTTAGCACGACTATTAATTAATCATATTATTGATATATTTTTAATTATTTATATAGATAAAAATAATAATTTCATCAAAATAATATTTATAAAATAAAATCATTATCATTACCGTCCATGTAAGTTACTGATGAAAAAAAATGGAAACCAATCATTCTATAGAGGCGATAGTCCACACATACGTAGAGAAGTTGATTTTGTTTTCCATGGAATGGGGAAAATTGGTAATAAGGTTTATCATTTAAGATAAAAAATTTCATAAATATCATACATATATATTAAATTCCAATTTTGGAAAGTATTGTAATGCAGTGAGGAAAAATGGAACTCATTGTGTCATGGAGGCGGTAGTCTGCACAACATGAAAATGATGGTGTCGATTTTTTAATATAAATGTGAAAGGTAATTAATTATTCTTACTACATTATAATAACATACCTGTATACTAATTATAATGATGTTATCATTTTAATATGGTGTAATTTAATTTAAGGAATACGAATTCCACATAATGAATAGAAAGGGGAAAATGCTCATTGTGTGGTAAGGAATGACATAATGTAATGAATTGTTGAGGAAAAATAAATATTTATGATGGTAGGAAATGAAACTCACCATAAGGAATCCTTTATAGTCTGTTTCCGTAAATGTGGGGAACCTTGACATTATCCATGTCAATTTCATCTTTTAGAGGATAAACTCTAGACCGAGGAATGATCTTTGTGAAAATTATTGGGTGAAGTATTTATGAATTTCTGTTGTGTTGAAAACATTAATTAAAATACAATTTAGTGATTAAAATTATTTAAAGGATGTCTATAATATTTATTTTGAAAATATTATTAATATAGTTTCAGAAAAGGATAACCTATAAGTTGGGTGACAACCAATCAAATTCAGTGAGGATATGGGACATGATCCCATGAATGAATTATGATAAGGGTTTATAACCAAGAAAGAACCTACACAATGTTCCAGTTAATATGCCATTGTTTTTAGTTGAACTATTTTATGAACTGATACTGATGATAAACAATTATTGATTATTTTTAGGTTTAGAAACTAAATTATTAACCATACTGGTTTTGGAAAATATTTAGAGACAAATAGTTAGACTTTTATCTCTTTTATTGGCCTTATGATCCATTATATGTTTAGTATATTTATTTAGTCATCAAAGATAATTTTTGGATATCCACTTCCTGATATAAAGGATAAATAAGATTTTGATTGAAGAACAACCAAAAGATAGAATTGTTCACATGAAATTAAAATTTATCAATTAAGTAAATTTACTTTATTCATAGGTAGTAAAATAATTTCCCAACATTAGGAAAATGATTTAGAAGTAAAATGTTATCATAATACCTTAATTTTTGTTGAACACATGGTCTTCTAAATCATCACATATTTATATATATGAGCACCTCGACTTTTCATTGATCATTCACTAGTTTTAGATTGATTAATTCAACCACTCCCTATAAATATTTACACATTTATCTAAGTGCATATCTCTACTTGCAACTAATTTTCTCCTAATTATTGACCTATTCATATGTTTGTCCACAAGAACTTTGTACTTCCTATTCTATCTTTTGAAGAGGATGGTATATAAACCCTACTCACAATGTGGGATTTAAAATATAGGAAATATCAAATAATATACTACCAAGATCATGTTTAAATTGCGAGGATGTAATTTAATTAAGGTTTATAGAATTCAATTCCCAGGAAATATATAGTAGGAACATTGTATTTGTAATCGTGTATGGAACGCAACACCAAGCATGTAAGGGAATATTATATCCAAATAATTTATAACATATTTAATATTTAAATAAATTAAATATGTTCTATAACATTCAATTCACATGATTCTATGTTAGTAAGATATATACGCAACAACAATTTCCTCCAATGTCTTTCATTACACGTAAGATCTAATTTTACTGAATAATAATATATTATTAAAATATTATTATTTAATATAATAAGACATAAAGAAGAGATAATAAATATTATTAACTAAATTATGAAAATATATATCTTAAAAAAATATAATATGTATCAATTAGTTATAAATTAGTGAAAAATTTATATAAGAGCCAATTGAAAATAATGGGAATATTTTATATAAACTATTTTTATGTTCAAAAAGCTAATTTATCCTAATAAATTATATTAATTAAAATTAGTGAGTGATATTAATATAATTATTTATTATAAATTCAATTAAATATTTTTATATTCATCAAATATATTTGATAATCATAATATAAAATAAACCTGATTTTACACATAAAAACCTATATTTTTATTAAGGTATTTCTACCACCTTTTAATTGAGAACCTATTTTAAATTCCATTTTTTGAACTTTTATATATTATATATGTGAATATAAACTTCTTATTATATATATAAACATAAAAATTGGGTTAGGGTGATTTTTTGGTATTTTTTGTGAAATTTCATTTTTTTAATGAATAGTGAAAAATATAGAATTTTAGTTTAAATTTTCTTTTTCATCTGATTTATTTATAAGGATAAATTTTATTTTAAATGGGTTTTACATTTTAATTATATCATATTTTTATAAATTAATCAAATTTAGGTCATTGGAATCTATTTTACTTTGAAATTGATGAAAAAACATACCATAATTTTATACATTTTTACTTTAAAAACTCGTATTGTCGCCCCATCTACAGGATAAAATTTAAATTAATTTCTACCACATTTGAGATTGAAAAAAAGAGAAATTTCTTTCATATTTTTAATAATAATAATTTATATTTTCTAATAACTTCAAGTTATTTTCTGACGAAAAATATTAGTGATAGTAACAAAAATTAATTGTAGCGATTAATGTAAAATTAAGCTTAATGAGGGACTAATACATAGTCTTAAGGACCTAAATTACCTATAAAATTATCTAAAATCCATTTTATTTCCATATATCAACCCTATAATCCATTTTCTTGACATCGTTCCATTATTGGATCCACTACGATGGGAAAAATGTGGGTACAATTTCTTTTCCCAAGATTTACAAGAGTGTCACTCCTCCTCCACTATAAAAAGGCCTCCTCTCCATCCACTTCCTCAAACTGATAGAGATAATTTAGATCAACCTATATCAAACCATATTTCTCCTAAAAATATCTCACCTCATTCTAGAATCATCTCATTTGTCAAAAATCAATCCAAAGAAGACCTTGGTGCAAACCAAAATGAGTTACCCTATTAAGAGGTAACATCTTTCCTTAAGCTCTATAATTTTATTTCCATTATCCACCACCTAAACTATTATTATTACATAGTTATATAAAAAAACCAGTATAATAAGTATACTATTATGTTTTTATGATAATATTTTTACCTATACTTTCACACACCCCCATTTAATGGGTAACAAAAACACTGTTTATGTGAACGACGGACTACCGCCTCTTGAAATGAGGATTGTTAATTATTCTTTTACCACATATCATGGTGGTCATTATTATAGAAACTATATTTATATATGATATATTTTATACTTATTATGTCTTTATGAATCTTTAATTATTTTATAATACATAGCTTTATACATTCTATTTCTCGTTAATACGACAACATCTTTTGCGGAATTGTGGACTACCACATCCTAAAAGTGATGTGATTCGATCAAACAATAAATGGAATGTATAAAGGATGATTATAATTAAAAATATGATACAAAAAAACCTATATATAATATTAATAAAATAATTAACCTTTTATAAATATTATATATATATATAGATTCTAATGCCCCGACCCCAGAAGCCCGGAGCTGGTGCATTATTTTAACACATTGGCATGATTACAAGTTATCATGTCCTGAAGGACCGAACAATTTTTAAGTCTTGAAAGATATATTACATATAAGAACATTACATTAGACATTAAAACGTAAAAAAAATATAAATAATCCATTTAGAATTCCATTATCCCTTAGCTTAACCCATCGTATCAAATATAAAACACTTATTAAAATCCTGGGAAAACAAAACATAAGAAAGGGGTGAGATCAGATTCTCATTAAGAGAAAATAATATTTCATAAGCTATAAACTATTAATGCATGATGTGTAAAAAATGAAATCTTTCTAAACAAAAACTTGAACATAATATTGTGAAAATAAATCAACCATTACAATATAAATGTGCTCATGGATATTCTAACAGTTAAATAATCACATGTAATAATTAATTTTATAATGAGGGAATGCCTAATGTCGGACATCATTACCACATAGTCAAGGCCTCGTGTAAAGAATAGAAATAAAATTTTTGTCAAGGCCTTGTGTGAAGACACTAATTTGTCTCATGAGACCTACCGATGCATTGAGGAGCTATAGTGGTCCCCACCCATCACTTACTAAGTCCATTGTATTCTTCATATGAAAAAATAGAAACATAACATAAACATTCGTATTAAAACTAGCATATGAAATGTTAATACATTATACATAAAAAATAAATGGTATAAAAATAGAACATCTAGAGCCAAACATATCTTAAATTATTAAATACAATATGGAAGATTTTATTATAATAAATCAACCTCAATCAAGAATAATATCCAAAAAGGATGTTGACATAGTTGAAAATAATGAGTTATTTTTTTGAGAGAAATATCCCTTTTTGTGAAATCATTTAAAAGTCACACATTTATAAATTAAGTAATTTAAAATATATTTTAGAATCAAAGTTTTCCATACCACTTTGAATCTTTTGAAAGGAATTAACATTTTAAAACAATCATGCCCATATAAATAAATTCTTAAAACCATTTTGAAAATATGGACATTAATGAGAAATATTTAGAAGAATAAATATTTAAAATATTTAAAATTTTGTTTTAGTTAAATATTACCATAAAATAATCATTTTGAAATTTATGATATGAAAAATTGACATCGATAAAAATATGTCCCAGAAAATACTTACACATAAAAAATATCAGATAATAATGAGATTGAGGAATTAACCCTTACCTTGCACTTTCCTTTGGTTAAGGGAACATTTAACCTCCTATATAATGACCATAATATGTTATTAAATTATTCAGGAACCATATTATTATTTATTACATCATATCTGATTCATTTATGACCTTATACTACAAATTTAATAATGATTTCCATGTTAAATTAACATTTCGGGCAATAATCGCTTTCTTTATCATACGTGTTTTAACTTGTTATTAATAATCGTATCATTTAGATCATGAAATAAATACTACCGAAATATAAAACATGATTTATATATGATATATATTTAGAATATAAATATTTATAATAGATATATATTTTAAATGGAAGACACCGTTTACGGAGATGGTAGGCTGTATGTACTCATAAACATTGTTTCCGTTTTCATATCGTATAGAATTGATGTAAGTGAATAAGATAATTGTGTATATATATATTTACTGTATAATTATTATGTAATTCATTACATAATTATTATTAATATGAATTTCTATAATCATCGTTGAATGTCGAATGTTGAAATCAATCTCATCGTGTCGTGGAGACGGTAATCTGTATGTACACACGAGCGATGATATCATTTCTTTAATGATTAAAAGGTGTGTAATTGGATGGTATATTAATTTTATAGTGAAATTAACATGTTGGATTCATTATTTATATATTACTCATCATTATATACATCCAAATAACATATTATTGAATAATAAATTACACCATGACGTGGTGACAATAAGCCGTACCTACGCATGCATGGTGACATTATCATTCATACAATGGATAGAATAGTGAATATGGTTGTACCATAGTTATGATAAAATCACAGTTTGTACATGGTACTGGAGTTATTATTTTGGCATTGAAATAACAAATAAATAGAAAGTGTAAGAAGAAAATAACTTTGAAAGGGGTGATAAAATAATTACCTATTCTTCAGGTGTTTCCTTTGGATTTGAACAAAAAAAATCTTTATGTCGGCATTCTACTCAAGATAAGGAATCTAGGTTGAAGTTAGGGATGTTGGGAGGAGATTTGGGGAAGGGTTGGGCGATCCAAATGGATTTGGAGTTGTTATTTTGAGAGAAGGGGAAGTTCCCTTTTATAAGAAATGTGAGGGTCACATAAGGAAACATTTGAAATATTATTTTATTATATCATAATTTTCTTTTTCTAATTGCTCCAAAATTGATTTATTTCGAATCTAAGGTGGGTATGGGTCTAAATCCTCTCAAATATAGGTTTTTGAGATGTTTAGGTCACCATATTAACCCTATCATTTAGATTTAACTCTTTGTTAAATAGTTTATTTTTTACCATGTCCCCTTGTATTATCAAAATAAATGGTTAATAAACATATTATAAAAAGACAAACGAACCAAATGTGGTTCATTAATAAAAAATATAATTATATAAGTCCTTGGGATGAACCATTTAGTTTTAGGAATATTATATCATTTAATAATATAGTATTTGTTTTAAAACTCATTTTTGTCAATTTTGACACTTTTGTTTTTGTTTTTTTGTGAAATTCATACCAGCATGATTACTTCTAAAAAATAATTTAATTAAACCTAACATGTCATATTAATCTATAAAATTATTGGATATCATCAAAATACTCAATTTTAATTTATTTGGATATTTATAATATCAATTATTTTAATTATTCATTAATAAGGTAATTACTACACCATCATTGTGTCATAAATAAATTTAAATATATAATGTATAAAAATTGTAAATAAAATAAAATTATATATAAAATATTTTTATAATTCTAATGAATATTTATTGTCAAATTTATCTTATGAATAACCCTATATAAAAAATTGTTTAGTTATTAAACATTTAATTTAACACATTTAACTCTTCTTTAAATAAAATAATAATAAATGTATTAATCTAACCCAAGTGGACCAAAAGGATAATATTTTATTCATAAGGTTCATTTTGGTCTAAATACAATTATCCAATAGAATTAGGACATATGTTATGGTAATTATAATTATATTTTTCCTTCAATTACCTTATTTACTTTTAACCGTCGTAAATAAAAGTCACAAGATTCTATTCTCGGAAATTTATTTTCATCTTATTGAAAAACAATTTACTTATAGATGTGAACTATGTATCTAGTATTTTTGAAATTCAATTCACAGAAGTGGAAAAACTTTGTTTTATTGGAATTTACATATGTGCATAGAAGGTGGGTAAAAGACGCTAAAACGTTCAATAAAATTTTATACATCTTATTTTATTATAAAATGACTTCAATGAATTAAATTTAAAAAATATAAGTATTTTATATATATTATTACTTAAAATAAATTTAAATAAAATAAATTATTATTTAAATAAAAAGTCTGTTTTAAACATTAACGCAATGTTTTTCACCACTCATCAAAAATTGTAAGTTTTCAGAAAAATAACAAAAATCAACGTTAAGCTAATTATGATATTCAGAATTAAAAAATGAATTATATTTTACCAAATTTAAAACATAGAAGTTGAATTAATTAATTTAAAATTAATTCCTTCTGCCAAAAACAAAAAAGTGGTTTTTCTAAAAAGTAAAAACTTTCAAAAGATTAACATGTGTTTATGTCTAATTTAAATATGAAATTACTTATAATAACCTAAATTGTATTAAATTATAAAAATATAATCTAATTACACTTCCAAACCATTCAAATTCATAATTTAACAATATAAATTATTTCGACTAAAAAGTTGTTTTCTATTAAAATTTAGTATTTTTTACTATTTATCAATATATGAAAGTTATCAGAAAAGTACAAAATTTTTTTCCAAACTAAATTTTTATGTCTTGATTTTATAATAGAATTTAATTTTTTGAAATTTAATATATTAAAGTGTAAAATATTTGGTTTAAAAAATGGTTCGCTATTAAAAGGCGGTAAAATTTCATTTTTTTAAAAAAACATCTTTTATCTAAAAAAACAAATTTGTTCTTATATTATTTCTACGAAACACATAATATGGATTATAAAATTATATGGTGTATATAAAATTTAAAATTTAGTTAATACTATTCATAACTTCTTTTTGAACGGCTAGTTTGGTAAGTCGTGGTGCTCTCAAACTCGGTGTTGTGTGCAACACAAGTTATTGAAATACTTTGTAGAAATAATGTACTATAAAATATTGTGGTGTTACATTCTCCCCTCCTTCAATAAATTGTGTCCTTGAAATTTGAAATTGTTCTTCAAAAATAAAAGGTTAAAAATAAAAAAAATACCTTTGTGGAAAACCCACTTTGGAAATTGGGTTAATAAAATTTAGTCTTAATAAGAGGGAAAGGGAAATGAAAATTCCACCGAAAAGTTTTGATAACGATTAAGAGAACATTGGTTGAAAATAGGGACACATAATTGAAGGAAAATTATAAATATTTATAAGGAGTTATTGATGTTATCAGTCAAAAACAAGTGTAAAAGTGAGGGCCTGAAAGCCATTAATTTACAATGATTTAAAATATCAGCTGTTCAACAAAACATATGGTATTAGGATAACACATTTTTGGTTTTAAGATACCTTCCCTAATGTGTAAGAATTAATTTATTAATATAATAAAAACAAAAATATACATTACCAGTAAAGTTTCATCCTTCATCCAGTTCCTACCACAAACTCATCTTTCACTCTAAAAGATAATAGAATTCAAAAATATTCTCTTTATCCTAATCATACAGGGTTCCAAAAAAATTAATTTATAATGTATCTGTCAATTTTTTTTAAAAAAAATACATTATACAAACCATGACATCACGTATTCTAGTGGTGCGTGATGCACCCTTATCAACCATCGGTTTCGGGTTCAACTCTCATGGCCTTACCAGACACAACAAGTTGTCTCCCGACCTTTGGGTTGTCCTTTTTATAACAATCCAAAAATAATCCTAAGAAATGTTTTTACCTTAATGAATAGTATCCAATGAACAACTTAATTCATTCCATCCTTTAGAGTTATCCAAAATACTTCTTTCCAAACTCACAGTCCAAAATTGATAGGGAAGGTACATATAACAATGAAATCTTTTCGACACATAATAATATGTGAATACCTTCATCATGAATTTTCTTAAAATATGGTAACACCCTGAATTACCATAAAACCTTATAGATTACATTCATGGTCTATTATTACTTAAAGAATAATGGATATACTCCATATATCCAAAAATGTTGTAAACTCCAACAATGATGAAATATACAAATCATTAATCATTTTCAAGGTAGTCAAGAATGTTCAATATAATTTAACCAAATAAATCATAACTTTTTCCCAAATCACTACCTCAGTATCAAAACCAAATTAATTTTTATATTCCCCCCATCCATGTATTTTCCCAAAAAGATTAACTTTCTATTGAGTAACTATTAGAACCATATAATCTCAAATCCTCAATGAAATAGTACTACAATACAATCCTTATTTATTTCCATAATTCATAAAACCAATAAATCGTTGATACAACACTCAAATGAAATAATTATTTAATAAAAACATAAGTACACTAGTCATTCCTCTTCATCTTTTGTAGTATCATAACATAATTATTATCCAATAGCATCATTTGGGGCATACTCTGATGATTTGGATATTAATGCGTATAGCGTCACAACTCCTAGAATATGAAGAATTGTACATATGAAACGATTTTCATACACTTTAAATCACATGCATGGTGTCCTTTTTCTCCACACTTATAACAAATTCCCATTCCCTTCAAGTATTTAACAAGGTGATTCTTTCCACAGTTATCACATATGGATAAATCCTTCTTTCCATTCTTCCCTTTATCCATATTTTTCTCAACTATCCTTTTCTCCTTTGGCTACCCTTCAAAGCCATTAGAATCATTCAATTATTTACTTATCTTATTAACACATGATACTATTTATTAATATTATAAGAATTAGTGGGAGACCATTTCCATTCTAAATGTTGTCTTAAGACCATAAAAGGTACTGTCTTTTTTATGCTTTGGATCAGGCATATTACTGGAGTTCTCATTCCTTATACTGGGAATCATTTCTAAACAATGACCTACACTAGGTTAGTTTATGATTCACAATGCATAATTCATAACTTGTAAAATACCTTACATAAATCGAACTATTTATGCATATAATCCATAATCAGAAAAAAAAATTCATTAAGGAGTTATTTACTCATAAATACTTCATAATGGTTTGTAAAAAAATGTGAATTATCCTAAGAATATCCCCTGGGAGTGTCATAAACAAGAGTGTAGAAAGGTCCATTGTTATGTACCAGGATACCCCAAGTCAAGCTGGAAACTCATTTCCAGAGTTTTCACTCCTAGGTAAATTTGTGCCAGAGCCACCTCTACCCGCTCGTATTCAGACATGAATGTATTTCTTGGAAAATACAAAAAATCTCTACATTACCTACATTTTAGGAAGTTCTTCTGTACTAATCCTCAATGTATATATTAAGGTAATGTTCTATAATAGGAGTTTTTATAAATCTAGTTTCCAAAGATTGTACTAAACTACCTTTGATACCAACTATAACACCCTGACCCCAGAAGCCCGGATCCTGTGCATTATTTAAATAAATTGGCATGATTATAAGGAATCAAGTCCAGAAAGACCAATTAGTTTAGCAGAATTGGAAGATATATTACACACATGAATGTTACATTACACATTCAAACTAAAAAACATAAATAATCCATTGATAACACCATTATTTCTTTAGTTTAACCCTTTATATCAAACATAAAACACTTCTTAGAATCATAGGAAAACAAAATATAAGAAAGAGGTGAGCTCAGATGCCCAATAAGGGTAAATAATTTAGCAGAAGCTATAAAATTTTAAGGATTGATGTGTAATAAAAAAAATGTTTTTTAAACATAAACTTGAACATAATATTGGGAAAATAAATCAAGCATTACCATATAAACATGCCCATGGATATTCTACTAGTCGAATAGTCACATGTAACAATTAATTTCATAATGAGGGATTGACTAACGACTGACATCATTACTACATACTCAAGGCCTCTTGAAAAGACTTAAAATACATTGTTTTTAAAGGCCTTGTGGCAAGACACTAATTTGTCTTATGAGACATACCGATGCATAGAGAAGCTATAGTGGGCTCCAACTATCACTTACTATGTCCACTGTATTCCTTATATGAAAATGATGAAACATAACATAAACATTTGTATTAAAACTAACATACAAAATGTCAATAAATTAACCATAAACAATGAATGGAACAAAAATAGAACCTCAATAGTTAAACATATCATAACTTATTCCATACAATATAGAAGATTGTATTATAATAAATCAACCTCGATCAAGAATATTTTCAAAAAAGAATTTTAACATAGTTGAAAATAATCAGTAATACTTTTTGAGAGAAATATCACTTTTTGTGAAATAATTTAAATGCCTCACATTTATAAAGTAAGTCATTTAAAAGATATTTTTGAATAAAAGTGTCCCATACCACTTTGAAACTTTTTAAAGGAAATAAAAATTTAAAACAATCATGTCCATATAAATAAATCCATAAAAATATTTTGAAAACATGGTCATTAATGAGAAAGAATTAGAAGAATAAATATTTAAAACATTTAAAATGATGTTTTTGATAAAGAGTACCTTAAAAGAATCATTCTGAAATTTATTTTATGAAACCCTGACTTGGATAATTAATATGTCCTAGAAAATGCTTACACATAAACAATCTCGGATAATAATGAGATTGGGTAATTAACCCATACCTTGCACTTTCCTTTGGTCGAGGGTAGGTTTAACCTCATGTATAATGACCAAAGTATGTTATTAAATTATACTAGAACCATATTAATATTTATTATATCATAAATGATTCATTTATGACATTATACTACACATTTAATAATTATTTCCATGCTAAATTAACATTTTGGGTAATAATGTCTTTCTTTATCGTACATGTTTTAACATGTTATTATTGATTGTATCATTTAGATCATGATTTAAATATTTACAGAATATAAAACATGATTTATATATAATATATATTTAGAATATAAATATGTATAACAAATATATATATGAAATGGAAATCACCGTTTATGGAGACAGTAGGCCGTACATATGCATAAACATGGTTTTCGTTTTCATATCGTATTTAACGGAAGTAAGTGAATAAGAGAAATGTAAACAGACACACACCCACCCACCCCCACACACACATAGACACACACACACACACACACACATATATATATATATATATAAATTTCAGTAGCACTATTATGTCATATATTACATACTTATTAATAATATTTATTTTTATAATCATTGTTGAATGGTGAACGTGGAAATGAATTTCATCGTGTTGTGGATACGGTAAGCTGTACATACACACGAGAAATAATATCATTTCCTTAATATTTAAAACCTTTGGAATTAAATGGTATATTAATTTTACAGAGAAATTAGTATGTTATTTTCATTATTTATATATTAATCATCATTATATCCATCCAAATAACGTAGTGTTGAATAACAAATTACACCATGTCGTGGAGACGGTAAGCCGTATGTATGCACACATGGGGAATTTATCATTAATAGGATTGATAGAATAATTAATATGGTTATACCATATTTATAATAACATCATAGTATGTAGAAGGTACTATATTTATTATTTTGGATTGGAAATAACAAATAAAAAGAATGTGGAAGAAGAAAAGAACTTTTAAAGGGGTGATAAAATAATCACCTCTTCATCGAGTGTTTTCTTTTGATTTGAACAAAATGGCTCCATAGTTGGATTTCTGTTCATAGTAAGGCCTCTAGTTTTAAGTGGGGGAATTTGGGAGGAGATTTGGGCAGGGGTTGGCCGTGCCAAAGGGCTTTAGCGATTTTATTTCAAGAGAAGGGGATGTACCATTTTATAAGAGAGGTGAGGGTCACTTTAGGAAGCCTTGGAAATATCATTTTATTATAAAATTATTTTTGGTTTATAATGGATCCAAATTGATTTATTTTGGAGCTATGGTGGGTATGGGTTTCAATCCTCCTAACCAAGAGGTTTTAGACAAGTTTAGGTGACCATATTAACCTATCTTTTAGATTTAACTCTTAGTTAAATCGTTTAACTTTTACCATGTCTTCTTGTATTATTAAAATAAATGGTTAATAAACATACTATAAAAAGCCTAGAGAAACCCAAGTGGTTCATTAATGACATATAAATCCTTATACAAGTCCCTTTTCTGATCCTTAGATTTTTAGTAATATTATATCATTTAATAATATAGTATTTGTTTTAAAAACTAATTTATGTAAATTTTGGAACTATTTAGTATTTGGTTTTTGTTAAAGTCATAACAACATGATTACTTCAAACCAAATTAATTGAATCAACCCTAACATCTCATATTAGTCTAGATAATTCGTGGATGGAATCAAAATCCTCAATTTACATTTATTTGGGTATTTATAATATCAATTATTTTAATCTTTCATTAATAAAGTAATTACTGCATCATCATTATGTCATAAATAAATTTAATTATTTATGTCTAAAAAATATTAATAAAATACCATTATGTAAGAATTATTTTATCTTTATAATGAATATCTATAGTCGAATTCATCTTATGTTTACCCCTATATTAAAAATGGTTTAGTTATTAAACTTTTAATTTAACACTTTTAACCATTCTTTAAATAAAATAATAATAAATGTCATAATCTAATACAAGTAGACCCAAAGGATAATATTTTATTCCTAAGGTTTATTTTTGTTGAAATACACTTATCCAATAGAATTAGGACATGTGTTATTGTAATTATAATATCATTTTTACCTTTAATTACCCTAATTACTTTTAACCGTGGTAAATAAAAGTAAAATGTTACTATTCACCAAAAATTATTTTCATAATATTGAACCACATTTTACTTAATGATGTAAATTGTGTCTCTCAGATTTTTTAATATCAATTCTCAGAAGTGGTAAAATTATGTTTTACACATATTTATAAATGTGCCTAGAAGGTTGGTAAAAGATATTACAAAGTTCAATAAAATTTCATACATCTAATTTTATTATAAAATGACTTCAATGATTTAAATTGAACTTATATAGGTATTATATATCTATTTTGACTTAAAATAAATTTAAATAAAATAAATAAATATTTAAATAAAAATCAAGTTTTAAACAATAACACAATGTTTTTCATTATTAATAAAAAATTGAATGTTTTAAAAAAAATAAAAAACAATTCAACCTAATCTAATTTTGATATTCCAAATTAAAAAATTATTTCTATTTTAACAAATTAAAAACATATAAGATGCATTAATAAATTTAAATTTAATTCCCGTTGTCAAAACCAAAAAGCATAGTTTTTAAAAAGTAAAAACTATCAAAAGATTGACATATGTTTATGTCTAATTAAAATGTGACATTACTTGTAATGACCTAAATTGTATAAAATGATAAAAATATAATCTAATTATACTTCCAAAGCATTTAAATTTATAATGTATCACTATAAATTAATTTGATTAGAAGAGTCGTTTTCAATTTAAATTTAATATTTGTCACTATTCATCAGAATATGAAAGTTATTAGAAAAGCACAAAATATTTATCCAAAGTAAAATTTTATGTCCATATTCTCGAGGAAAATTTAATTTAATTAAAATTTAATATATAAAAGTTTGAAATATTGGTTTTAAAAAATGGTTTTCATTAAAAAGAGGTAAAATTTCATTTTTTGAAAAATAATTCTTTTATCAGAAAAAAATGTATTTGTTCTTATATTATGTCTAAGAATCACATAATATGGATTCTAAAATTATATAGAGTATATAAAATTCAAAATTTAGTGAATACTAATCATAATTGATTTTTGAACTGATAGTTTGGTAAGTTATGGTGCACTTGAAGTTGGTGTTGCGTGTAGCACAAGTTACTGAATTACTTTGTAGAAATAACATACTATGAAATAATGGGGTGTCACATACATACATATATATATATATATATATTATTTTCTTTTTTAGCCTTTACACACTAATAAGTGATAATGTCGGTCGTGAACGTGTGGACTACCAGCTCCTCTACATAATGTGATTTCTTTTACATCACAATAATTATATATATATATGTATATATGATTAAATAAAATTGTATTTATAATAAAATTATAATCCTTGAAATATATTTTGTTACATACCTTTTTTCCATAATAATCATTGAAAAATGGGAATGTTAGTCATGCATATGTAAAGCCTACCATCTCCATGATTGCAACATTGATTCATTTTTCATAACTATATTTAATGATTATATTTAAAAGTATAATTGATGTATAAATATTAGAATTATTTCATGAATACTATTTTGTAGATTTTATATAATTACCTTTTTACCATAGTTGACCTACAAAAGTTATTTTTGACAAAAAAACTGAAATTTTTCAAAACAACTCATATAAACATAATTGTTTAAGAAGTTTTATATGAAATTATAATAAGTGAAATAAAATTTACAATAAAAATGAAAAAGTTTCTCAATTAAGTAATTAATTAACATAAATTTTCTATTTAGGAATACAAATACATATGAGACAAATTAGACTCAAGGTAATGGATTTCATCCCAATTTACATTCCATTGAGACTTATTTGTTGTTACACACCACTTCACTTTTATATGGTGTATATATTACCCTTTTTCATTTTATATCATGAATATACTTATTTTCATGATATTATATGTTTCATTTAATGTTGTTCCTTCAACAATATTATGATTTAAATATTTCGAAGTTTTATTGGACACTTTAGAATATTTAATGATTATTTTCCACATGATTTTTTAAAAATAAATCTTTATTGTATTTATATTCATCAATGAAAAAATCACTTTATTTTTAATTCAATTGGGTGATTTTTTAATAATGTCATCATTAATTTTCCTCGGGGTTCTTTATAAGTTATTTGGATAAGGATTATATTCAAATTCACTTTCTTTATTTCTTTTATTCCCCTTGAAATATTCAATTTCCTATAATCATTTGTTATTAAATTTCCCTAAAATATCCATATCAATTTTCATGGATATTAATATGGGTTAAACTATGTAATATTTTTCATAAGATGTTCACTTTTAAAGTATTAAATTCTTGTCAAGAATCCTTGAAAGTATTATATTCTTGGAATGAAACCTTATTAGTATTTGATTCATGTAACAACGGCTTGACAATATCATATTATTAGTATGAAGCCTTGACAATATTAGATTCACGACATGATGCCTTGATAGTATTAGATTCTTGTAATTAATACTTAAAAATATTATATTATTGGAATGAAGTCTGGATATATGTTTTAGATATAAATCATTATAATTTTCTCTCATTTAGATTAAGCTATTATTCATCCAAGATAATTTGTGTCAATATATCTATAGATACATTTCATTTTCAGTTCATTGATTAAAATTCACGTGTTTTTGTTTCTTACCATGCCATATTTATTTTTCCCTATCTAGTTCTATTGATGAAATGTGTTTTTATCTGTCTTTCCTTGTTGTTTATTCACTTCCTTTCCAGCCTATTTATTAATGTTTATCTATGTTCTATTATTTACCTAACCACGTTGATTTATTCCCATTGATTCATTATTGATTCTGTTATACTTTACACATACTGAGAAAATGAGCTCACAATTATTATATTTTTTCCCCAGGATTTGAATAATTGTACTAATAAATATATGAATGGATACACTAGATGGAATAAATTTATTATCCTAGAATTTATTTATTTTGAAAAAAATTATGTTGTAATAAGTGTATTCATTTTTAATAAAAGTCTCATGTATGTATCTGGTTTACAAAACTAAAAAATTGATCCATCTTTCGATATTTGATACCTCGTAATATTGCCAATGTAACTGATAGTAGACACTAGATCTGGGTCTTCTAGGGTCGGCTCACTATAGGTATATCTTAATAGGATTTGGTTACTACAATAATATTATTGAGTATGTCTATATTATGGATATGGACAAAGTGTTTTCTGCTCAAATATCCAATATTCAAAACTATTATGATTGGGATGATTCCCTGCCAATATAACTATGTTTTGAGAGAAATTACATAGTGGACACATTTATTATTGAAATATAGTTCTTTTGACAGTAATGAATATGATTAATTTTAAAAGGGGTAATCATTTTAGTGGGACCCCATTTAATATAAGTTTTTATTGAAGGGTTACAAAACATGATACTCATATGATAAAATATTATGTTATTGATAATATCAAAATCTTCATCAATAAGATAAATTTTTTAAATAATCTTTAAAATGAAGAAACATAATATATGTATTTCTTAAGACTAGTAAAGTAATAATATTTCTTAAGAAATACAATCAATTTACGAGAAGTTCTTAGGGGAAAAATCCTTGTTTCATTATAGTTCATTCCTTAATAACAAAATGTTAATGTTATTCAATAAGTGAATATAATAGATAATGGAATCATAGAGTGATTCAATTATGGTTTTAAAGAAATTATATTTAATATGACCATAGGGATATTAGTCTCAAATCAATATGATTTGTTTTTTCAAATTTAGATCGCATATAATCAATATGATTAGGTATGCAAAATAATATTGGAAATGAATGAATATATTATTAACTTAATATGAATAATTGTTTCCATAAAATATTAATGGTTATAAAAAGAACTTTTATTATTTTTAAAGATATATTATATCAACTGTATGATTTAAATAGTGTTTTAAATATATATAAAGTCAGATGTTAAGAAAAGAATTGAATTCTGGAGCTTGAATGTTTCTTTCATGTGACACAGTAAAGAATTTTCTACACTGATAACCTGGATACCTCAAGTATGGATAAAAGCATCATAAGATGTGCATTTTATCTCATTTTGATATTTTGAAGAGCATGCAAAAAAATTATTTTCTTATAAAACGAGATAGTGTGTTTTTGTTATATATAGTAATTATTTGTTCAGTTATATAACATGATTTAAGGGGAGACTAAAAAATGGATTTTTCAAGTTAGAATATTTATCTTCTTTTCATCTATTGAAATGTTATGAACATATATATGTTTTGAAATACTGTATAGACAATACAAGTATGTAAACATTCAAATTGGAAGAAGAAAATTTGGTTGAAAATTTAATCAATGTTTATTCAGGAATAAAATCAATTTTATTGAAACCTAGGGTTATTGAGAAGGAAGGGTAATAATCCAACATGATTGGATTATCCAAGATATTCTTGAAGGATATTATGAAACTCCATGGAATTTCCATGTCATGTATAAATGTTATAAAAATTTATACTTTGGTTTGGAAGGTTATGTGATACTAAATATATATTTTACAAAGTACTATAAAAATTCCTGAGCTAAAAAATGAATGTAATAATTAATTATTATTTATTTTTCTATTGGTAAGATGAAGTGAATATTTATTGCATCATGGATTTTAATGTAAATGATTTTTTCATGATCAAATGAATCTATGTAAAATACATATATCTTTATCTAATTTCCCTTATGTGATAACATAATTTGTTTTCTTACAAAGAGTTATTGTGAATAATTATGAGATGATTAATTGTATAAATATGTTTTATGATTCATCAATTTCTATAAAAAAATTGAGAAGAAAATATGGAATTTTTTTCCTAGATAAAATGTTTATCCAAGTATTTTTTGAAATATGTGGGAATGTGTCACCACCACCCATTGGTGGTTTATTTTAGTTATGTCTTATTTTCATATAAAAATGATCTAAAAAATACTTTGTATTATACAGTTAATTTGATTAATATTCTTAAGGAAATAAAATAAATGTTATTTCTTAACAAAAAGAGTTGTGTATCTTATAAATATGTTTTGAAGAAAATTTAATGTTTATAAAACTTGTGGGAGAATATTTAGACTTAAATAAGTTCAATGTTAACAAAAACTAAGTACACCCATCAATGATTAAATTTAAATTTACATAATATTTTAATAGATTTAGGATGTATTAGTAACCAATAATATATGTAGTTAAATTATTTAAAGGAATTTTTTTGAGGGAATATGGTTCTAAGGATGTTGAGGGTGAACATATAAAGGGTGATAAGTAAAAAACAAAATTTGACATCATAACATTTGATGTTGTTAAATTAAGAATTTTCAATATGATTAGAAAGCTGAATAATTAGAAATATGATTCCCAAAACTCAGCATTATTTAAATTGAATTACTGCATAGATGTTTCTAACTAAAGTGTTAAGTGGGTGAATTTTATCAAATGGTTACATAGAGTTGTGTCATGAATTATATATGAAGAAATGGGTTAACAAAACCCAAAAAGTGTAGAAAACAAGAGTATGATCAAGAAGTTTATCATATATGATACGATACAAAGATACTTTTTTTGGATTTGAATAATATTCTGAAAGATTTTAATAACATTAAAATGTATCGTATTAAAGGAAAATTACATTTTATTATTCTATAATGTTTTATACATAAATTTAAATATATATATACATTTTGTGAAGTGAAATTATAATTGACCTCTCAAAGTATGACCAGGCGTTATCCCAAATCGATGTTCATCATGGAGTATTATAGGTTTTCTAGAAATGTTAAGGTTAACATGAGTAATATTCTTTTATAATGATATATAATATGATTATGATGCATAAAAATATAGAATCATATTCTCTATGTGTACAGGATGACCTATGAATCATTCCACAAAGATTTTCATACAGATGTATTTAGTGTACTAGGGGGAAAGGAACATAATTGAGTCCCCACTACCTATGTTTATTGAGATACCTTTCCAGAAAAACATTATACTTTGATACCCTACTAACACAAGTCTATATATAAACTTATCTAATACGGGGGAGGTTGGGTATGTTGTTGACAATGTCTTCTGTTGGAGATTAACCAAGATGTGATTTGTCCTCTCATGTGATGAGAATGAAATCCTGGCTCTCAATTGAGAGAGACTATGGGAGTGTACACAACCCCTAGATATTATATATATATCTTGATAAGGTATATCTGATGTACATATCCATAAGGATGAATGACATGTGATCCATTCCTCAATCAGATTAGTATACACATAGAGGACAATGAATAGATGAGTTGGATATATGGAATTGAGATTATCCATGTCCAATGACCCCTTTATGTCTTAAACAAAATACAAATATGATAATCCATGTTTACATATGATTCATACAAGAGGGCTCAAGTATATAAATTCATATGTTTTATAGAAATCATGCTAGATCCCTTTATATCTTGGGTAGCATGGAATATTTTCTAAATGATTATCTTTGCTTACATATATAGAGTTGGAGATTCTTATTTTTTTCAACTATATAAAGACCCTTGGGTCATATATTTTGGTTAACTGAATGGGAATTTAGTTATAATCAAAGCTCTACTCTAAATGTGTTTTAGATATAAACCAAACGTGTTTCAGATGTTTATTCACATGATATTACTTGTGACATAAAATAATGTGGAGTTAATGATGGATTTCCAAAAGTGTTTTGGAAGATATACAAAAGGATTTTTAGATACACTTTCACATGTTATTGTATATGATACAATATAAGGTGATATGTAATGAAGTATTTTTGATTTAGTACAAGTGGGAGATTGAAGGAGATATTCCCTAAATCGTTTTGTATAAAATAATAATAATATATATATTTTATGAAAATTATTATTTTCATGCACATAAGTGTATATTATTTTATACAATATGAAATTGTAGAAAAATTATAATTGATATAATTTTGTTTTTATCCCACATATAATTCAAGGAACTATTTCATAAGATAAAACATTAAAGTGGAACAACATTCGTACTATGAATTAATTTGTTGGCCAAATAATTCACTCATGTGTTATGAATACATTAGTAAATGCTATAACCATAGGATTTTCCTTGTAGCTTGATAAATAATTATCAAGTGAAGGCAATAAGGGGTATATTGAGATCATCATTCTTGAAAAAAACGCCCTAATACCTATAGATATCATCACCTTCCTTATTTTCTTTTGAGATTATAGAACATTGTGAATGTAAGGATGGATACTGATCATATGATGAGATAGTTTGGAATGTAGATACACCATAGTGCTTGGAATATTTTTCCACCTAGTGATCTTTATCAATACCATGTGATGGAGTTTGTCGATGTTTCAATTCTGTTTGTTTTTTGGTATGCATGTTTTATTGTTTTGTGTATTTAATTATTTTATGCAGTTTTATATTTTCCTTCATGGAGATCCTTAGGCAAGTGGTTTTCAATTTCATCCATGGGATTTGATAATCATTATTAGACACTTACAAAACCATTCACCTAAACCATATCATAGCTATCTTCTCTACTAAATCTCTTGGTTATAGTTATAAGGGAAACCCAAGACTCATAAAAGAAAACATCAACTAATAGAGTAACAAGACCTTATGGAGGTATTATACACCGACATGTGTAGTATGAGTTGTCTAAAAGGGTTACCTACTACATGAGTAGATGAATCATACTATATCCATATGAGAGGGTTACCTACTAAATTATATACATGAACGACCCATACCATGGAGTCATATGTTCCCTGAGAGGGTTACCTTGAATGCGGTTGCTCTAATCATTCGCCTACATGTGACATCATCCCTATAAAACTATGAAAAAACAATTTTTCTTACTAGATACCCCAGATGATTAGATATTAGCCTCATCAAATTCTATGTGGGAAATTTCTAATAATGTACTACTCATATGATCTATATTGATACTTGAGTGAGAATATCTGAAACATACACTAGGATTCCATGTACTCAACATATTCATTATAGGTACATGATGTGCAGGACTCAAGTTGTAGATGGGCATGTACAATTTCCAGATATCTTGGGTAAATTCATCATTCACAGTGTGTCTTAATAGGGTACACAATGGTTGAGAGAAGTGGCTTTACTAGACGTGTTCCCCTAATACAAAATTTCATACCATCTTGATAGACATGACATGTTATCTAATGATACATGCCATGCGTAATTATTTAGGTATTAATCAACATGTACTATCAAAACTCATGTCGTGTCCTCAAAATAATAACATTATTCTTAATTTTTGTATCTAAATTAATATATATGTGATAATCTAGAATTCTTATTGATAAAAATAATAATATTTAATTATTATTATTGTTATTTACTATATATCAACAAGTAACATCATTATTTGATTAATAGTAACAATATACTCTATTACAATCAATTTACAATTAAGTGGGTGACAAACCAAATTCAATCTACACTATTGAATCAAACACTTTATGATGATAATTATTTAAATTGAAATATTCAATAAAAAAATTATTATTAATTCAATAATCATAATTTACGTTATAATCCTTAATTATTTCCATTTTCACGTTTTTTTTCTCACCACACATATGTGAATTCATGAAAAATAATAATCTATAATAGGTAAGGTTGATTATGAACCACAAATACACATTCATATAGACACCTTAGTGGTTCAATCCTCATCTGTCTCTATAAGGAATGAAAAAAACTAATTGGACCTATTTTATTACAAATAATTTATTGAATCACCATGTCCTAGGGGGATATAAAACCCAACTAAGTATGTCAAAACATTGCTTGAAGGTGATGACCTGAAGGACCAATAGAGTCACATGTAAAATACCATGTCACCAATCTTACATCGTGCATCCCTCTGTGAGAAATCATCACATCATCTCACCAGTTAGAATTCCATGTCACCTCTCTTCCAATAAAAGTCGATCCATAATAAATAATAAATAATAATAGTGTAGTTTTTTATAAAAGTTTCTGATAGATACATTATAAATTAATTTTTTTTGGAACCCTATATGATTAGCATAAAGAGAATATTTTTGAATTCTATTATCTTTTGGAGTGAAAGATAAGTTCTTGGTAGGAACTGGTTGAAGGATGAAATTCTACTGGTAAAGTATATTTTTGTTTTTATTTTTAAAATTCAATAATTTATATATAAATAATTTAAATGAAAAGGTAGTTTTAATTAAAATTCAGAATTTTTTACCATTCATCAAAAATGAATCTTTTTAGAAATATCCAAAAACATTATCCTAAACTAATTTTGTTATTTTGATATAAAAATGAAATGTAATTTTATGAAATAAATTTTCATATACGAGTATTATGTTATTTAATGTCAAATTACCAAATTTTAGAGGTAGGTTTTATTTGAATTGATCTAAAATTTCCCCTTCTATGATGAATCCAAAATATTAATAGGATAAAAATAATTTAACCTGAAAATAATTTGTTCCAAATTTTCATCTGAATCACAATAGGAAGAAGGGAAAAAAGGAAAGATGACTGAAAGATGGTAATCCATGAAAAACAAGGACATCCAATATGAATTCTTATCTACACACACCAGTGAACGCAATCCATGAGATTAGAAATAATTTCAATGATCAAATAGAAATCAATCATGGGAATATACAATGAACTATGATGAAATAAATTTCACATGTAACAAATTATTATAAAAGCAAATTGTTCCTTTTTTTAAATATCTGGATCATAAATTATAAACCATAAAGTATTACTAGAAAAGAAATAATCAAATTCAATGTGTAAGAATAATTCGAAATTAAATATAATAAATCATTATATGTAATTTTAAAATATTTATTTGACATCATTAGATTATATTTGCATTCAATTAGTATTTATTTGTTCAAGATTAAATCCTTCAAGAATGTATTTCCATGTTACATCACATTGGATTCAATAATCTCACAATTTGTCATAATAATTGAATAACACAAGAGATTATTCTAAAAAAATATATAAATGTTCTTCCTTATTAGTGATCCCATGGGACATAGTGGTCACATCATGATTTTCGGTTGTTTTCATAACCTTCATTGTGAAGATTACAAAGAACTCAGAGTGATCATTCATTGTTCTGTAAGGAGGGAAGGTGCAGGAGGGGGTTTTACATAGATTGTTCTTACAGGGGGAAATTAGAGTAATATGGTGGATAATTATAAGGGAGAATTATTTTTTACAATAGATATCATCATAAATCCTTTTATTAATACTAATAATTAAAAAATAACCCCCTCATAAATTTTTTGATTCCCCCTTGACTTAATGGGGAATTCATTCTAAAAGAAGGGAGTTCTAGAATTTCCCATAAAAAATCATCACGACGTTATTCCTACATTTTCATGTCACATGAAATATCATCACCACCCCAACATTCTCAAAATAAAATAAAAAAATATTAATCTATTTTCAAATTATACTCATAAATTCTAGGTCCCCAATTTCGAAGACATTCCTTAATTTTTATACCTCTCCTAAGAGAATTCCTTCACTTCAGAAATAACAGTTGTGTCAGAGGTAAGATTATAGACCTCATTTAAGAGTTATTAAATACTAACATGTACATGACTAAATGATATATGTTAATCTCTTATTTATTTTTGAAATCCATCAATGATAAATTTAAACATGTGAGCTTTATGAACACCTCAAAAAATATTATTAACAAAATTCAAAGGAATAAAAATCTATGTCACCACATGGGGATTGAATATGAAACATTCACGCATAGTATACCAATGAAATAGTTTATGACACTCTATGTGATATATAATTTATGGGAAATATAGATCACAATATTTTTTTATGCCTCATGATAATATTTCATATCTCAATACAAGAATCTTACAAACAGTAACCTTAACATTTCACCACATCCTATAATACTCTATGATATATATCAATCACAGATAACTTAAAATCATTCATTGAGAGGTTAATAATCATTTCACTTCACACGATATATGAAACCACTGTGAATGAATGAAAAATTTGATTCATTTTTTTTCCAAACAGAATATATTTTATACTCTTAAAATCATTTTAAGAATACTTACCAAAATAAAACATAATCTATTGAATAAAATATCACATTTTTTATACTACAATTTTAGCCTTTTTTCAACACTTTCTATGTTTTGTTAAACTCGTTACATTTTTTTGTAATTTCTATCACATATTTATGTGACTATCTAATAAAAAACCTCCCATGAAATTCTTTAGTGAGTAACATTAATGAATCAAAATATATTGAAAAATGGTTAGATGCACGAATCATATTCTTAATACTAACTATGTGTAAAAAGATCATGTTCTTCTTAATTTCATAAGATTAAATGTTACAATGTTAATAACTTATTTGGAATACTCATATCTCTTTATATGATTAAAACTAATATCATATTTGGAACCAATTACATAAATATTTTCCTTGAAATATTTTTCTAACAATATATACATTTTACAGTATTATCTCATCCAAAAATACTTCATGATAAAGTGAAATTCACTTTGAATTTTGACTTACATAATCCTTGTCATGTTAGTATTCAACATTTTGAACTCCAAACATACTTCCATGAGACTATTATACACTATTATTTTCAGAATATCTTACTATTATACACAAACTCATTTGTGTTAGGAATAACACTTATTTATGATAAATGGGAATATTTAACAAATAAATTGTTTCATCCATATCTTATATGGTATTATATGTGTTTAGATAATTTTCTTGAAAATAAAATTATTCTTCAAAATATGCCCTGGTGGTGCTTAATTGATATCTCTTATATTTTAACTAACATACAGAAAAATAATTTTATCCTATATAAAACGTTTTTTATCCTAATATTTTTCTCTCAGAAGTTATAGAATCCAAATAATCATAAACCATGTGTATTAAATCCAACATCTCATGTGGTTTGTTATAAGAAATTGCAGAAAAATAATATATCTTATCATATAAGATAAATGGGATAAATACATGAAATATTTATATTGATCCATCAAAGCATTATATATTCCTTTACATTCAAATTTATGACTCAAAAATCCTTTATTTGATCATTTTAATGAAAACTAAAAGCTCTACAAATTCCTATCTTTATTTTTGACTCTGATATATTTATAATATCTCTAAAGTATACATTTGTTATAATTTAATCTTCCAAATCAGTGAATTAATTTTTATAACATTGGTACCAAACATGTACATTCCATGAAGTTTCACAAACTCTTTCCCATATTGTAGAAAATTCCATCATATAAAAACAATTTCCCTCATGACACTTATTTTAGGTTTTAATGACCTTGGTTGGTTACTTAAAGAAAAATTGTTGGACATTCAAGATAATTTTTCTTCTTTTTGATTGAACTTTTACCCACTTACACTCTATATATAGTACTATAACCTAGGCATCACATGCCCAAGATAATATACCCTTACCAATTTGAGAAAATAGAAAAAAAAATTCTTAAATTCATCCACATTATCATAAAATTTCCAACAATAATCGAAAAATGAATTCCTTTACCAAAGTAAGCCTTAATGAATTCATTATTATATTAAAATCTCAAACACACTCATTTATATTGATCATATGAGCAGATAATAAAAAATATTTGGTCATTTTTTATCTAATTCCTTTGAAACTATTAGTGAATTATATTATGAATCTCACTAACATATAAAAAAACTTGATGAACTACTTAAACATTAGGATTCTTAGGAAGATGTTACTCTAATCACATTAAATTTTCCTTCTCCTTATGAAAAATTCATATGTTTTCTTTATCAGTTTAAGTGGATGCATAATCTTTTTATTTATTTTGGATTGATCTAAGATTATAGTGATGATAAAGATGTAATTATCTACAACATAAGCTATTATAAAATGAGTATCATGTTTTATAAACAAAAATTAGCAATGATGACCCCTTTTGAGCTCATCATCCCCATTAGTGGGCCAAGATCCTTATTTCATCATGATGTAAAGTATTTAATAACCTAAAAAATCCATGATTATATCTAGATGAAAATAATGTCAATCATGTCATTTATAACTCTTGGATATTTTTGTGGAAAACTATTTTATCTAATCCGTCATATATATTAAATCTACTATATTCATTGTGTATCATAATAGTTAGGGTTACCCAGCTAAGTGGAACCTAAATAAAATTAAAAGAACAAGATACCTAACGATTAAGGTCACCTCATTACATTATTTCCTTATATAGGATAATCCATGGGAACCTAATTGTGACGGTCACCTATACCGATTCATTGAGGTCATGACAAGTTTTTGAATTATAAGGAATCTAACAATTCATATTTTTAAATGGGGTATAATCTTATCATCATATATAATGTTATTACCAAAACATGTATGCTTTAATCTAATGATCTAGTTGTGAATTTTATTCCTTCCACTAAAAAAATATTATAAAATGATATTTATGTGTAAATATTTTCATAACTCATAACTTATGTTACTCGTCCAGTCTAAAATCCAAATATATTCATAAATAGTCAAACACATCCTATGAATATGGTAGGATAACCCATATTTGGTAAATGCTTAAAATTATATAAAAAATACTAATAAGAATAATCCTAGAGAAATTTATTGTCAACCACCACTTTTTTAGGCAAGGGATTTGAATTCATGTCAGTAAGTAGTCTGACTTAATGTCCCTCTACTAAGGGATACTTCTCTCAAGATTTATTTCAATCTCATCATAATTAAAATACCGATTATGTATAACATTACTCAATAAAAGAAAAATTCATAGTGTAAGAAAAACCAATCCATTATCATACCCTGTATGTAACTCCATAAATGAATGTATGATAACTTATAGAAGTAGTTTAACACTTAGAACAAAATAAAACATAAAAATTCATAATATAAACAGTATACATATATGAATAAAGTATGTAAAATATAAAAAATTGAATAATTCCCATATTTAAACACAAGATTAACTATTGATGTGTATCTTAGAAATAAATAATAAGCACTTTATAATCTTGGAATAGATAATCATGAATAATCCACTTATATTGAATTTAAAAATATAAAATTATAATTAACATTGTATTAATAACTTCTTTATATTTCATAATATGAGATATTTGATAAACAATTCTATTATTGAATAATTACTAATTAATATTATATTTTAACAATTTACAATATTTACATATCTCATATTTTATTTTAACTATACCATTAATCATATCATCATTTAAAGCTCCTTTTGTAAGGGTTTATATAATTTCCAAATAATTCATTAATAAAATGAAAATTAAATTTTCATTTATAAAATTTTAATAAATAAATATAAATAATTCTTTATTATTCCCTTATTTAATTTTTCTAAAAAATTATAAATGTTGCAACCATGTAAATATATTTTAAACCTATATCCAATCTACCAAAATCTTTTCGGTTAGGTTTAACCCACCCCCACATATTTGGATTGACCCTTTGGGCATAAATTTTAATGGATTAGATGAATTATAAAAAAGAAAATATTTTCATTAAAATTTCTCTTAAAAAAATTTCACCATGGTGTGGTCTACCCCAGGAATAAAAAACATTTCGAGGGATGGCCAAAACTATTTTAGTGGCCATCTTTGTTGTAAAGGAGTTTCAAGCATAAAATAAGGAGATGTTGTTAAGGGGATCAGGTTGTTTTGGGAAGGAATTTACATGTCCAAAACGATTTTTCCTAATCCATGGTTGATCCTCATTTTGAAGACCACTAAAAC
The DNA here is from genome assembly GCA_963277665.1 of Viscum album. NCBI lineage: Eukaryota > Viridiplantae > Streptophyta > Magnoliopsida > Santalales > Viscaceae > Viscum > Viscum album. Next base: position 747,888,015 of record OY728152.1, read on the forward strand.
ATAGAGATCCATCGACCATAAAAAAGATCATCATCCAATTATTATCAATTTTTTCATGAAATAAATATGAATTTGTTAACGATCATTTCAATAAAACTTATGTTGTAGAACTTCAAAATGTAGTATTGAAACATGAATTTTATTCTCAGCTATGTTTTAGTCCTTATATTTCAAGAAATGAAATTCCCTTTTTGGAATTGACTATGCTATGGTACCTAGGAAGCACATTTTTTCTAGAATCATTCATATATTCAAATATCAAAACAAACATTGAACTTTTTTTCTTCTAAAACCACTGTTGGGTTTTTGAGGGATTTCTAACAACTTACATGCAGCTGAAGAACTTCTCAAAACTGTTGGACTGCTAATGTTATTCCAGAATATCCCAAATAATTTAGGTTTTGATTATCTCAAATACCCTTCACATGTTACTAATACATTTTAAAACTGTGCTCTTTAAGATTTATCATTACTTTAGTTCATTTTGTTAAAATATGAAAGTTATAGATGTTTTATGAATATTTTTTTAAGTATATAAAGAAGGGTAAATGATGAATTTAGGTTCATGGAGAAACTACTATGTCATTCAACAACATGATGGAAACTCTTATGGGAAGAGACTATGTTGTGAAATTGGCTATGTGAAAATTGTCTGTGTCGATAAATCACCTACATGAATAATCAGCTATGTAAATCAAATGGATACATGAATTGGTTACATGGATTAATAATCTATGTGATTTGGATACATTGTGAAACTAGTTATATTTTTCAAAATGGCTACAAAATTCATTCAGATACCTGAATAAATTCATCTACATGATGAAAACTAACACAATTTAACTATATAGATCAATTAGTCTATATGAATTCAAATCAGTGGACTTTGGATACTTGGTAATCCAGGGTCAAATACATTATTCTATAACTTACTAGTTATTATTGTTAGAGTAATTTCATAATAAATTAATTTTTCTGTGCATGTATTAAATTTTTGTTGCATATTTGTGGTAAAAATGACTAGTTTTTTTCAAGTACACAGAAAATAAAAAAGTACAAGAATAATTTAATGTCCAATACTTTTGATAATGTATTTACTAGAGAAAAAGTTCATATTTAAATTAATTAAAAGGAAATATTTTATAGATATGATGTTGTGAAATAAAAAATATATGTTTTTCATGTATTTTCTAGTGTGATGAAGAGAAAATAAATAAGAAAAAATTACTTTCAGCATTGAATCTCTCTTTCTTATGAAGCTTTGTACACTACTCTATATTACACAAAATGTAAAAGAAGATAAAAATCATCTATAGATTATCTATCATGTTTTTCTTGGTTATTTTTTAAGAAAATTCATGAACTTCTTTTGTTTCTTATCATACGTCCTATAGAATTATTCTCTTTTGTTCCGTTGTATCTTACAATTTTGCACATCATTTGTAAACTCTTTATTTATTCTCCATATCGCTGTAAAGGTTCTTAGTATAAGAACATTGATGTATGGTGTCTGTAAATCATTATTAGATCTCAGTTAAAATATTTTATCAATGTAAAATGTTTCAAGTACTTGTAATTAGTTAGGTAGTCCATGAGAAAATGACTAGAAGTCCTCAGAAAAAGGACTGGTCTAGTGAAAATCTCCATGATCTTAGATTTGAGCATTAGTGGAGTGGACTAATGGATTTTTATTTATAAAACCACAATAAATATCTGGTGTTTGACCTATTTTATTTATGATTTTATTTCTATTTCATGCATTTGTTATAAAAACAAATTAAATAATAATATCTTTATGGAGGCGGGTTTTCAATGTGATGAAAATTTCAAGAACAGAACTCACCCCATATTGAGTCATAATGCAGTCTATCACTGAACAAAAATTGGCATTAGAGGTAGTAAATTTTTATTTCTTAGCTTTTAAAGGTATAATTCATAAGATCATAATGAAACTGGCAGTTATGACTGACAATAGAGAAGTTATGACTATGGTAAGATCTATATACATTAATAGTGAGAAATATGGTTTCGGGAAGTCACATATGATAACCTTTTTGAAGAAACATGGACCAAAATTTTATCTAAAAGCCCTAAATAATTATGAAATTACCAAGACACAAAATTAAGCATAGGATACTAATATAGAATCTAGAATTGATATAAACATTAATGCTACAAATTCTCTAAATATGGACTAGGTCCAGATTAGTTCAGTCGAGTTTCACAATTAGAAACCACTCTTGAAACGTGGAATACTATATCAGTGGATTATGAAGTAATAGACAATGTGAATGTTCTCAAATATCATACTATCTAACTTATGTTTGATACTTTCAAAATGATGGAAAGAGAATGTAACACCCAACTAAATGAAAAACTTATTGAAGTAGAAATTAATATTTTTTTAGAAACACTAATTCCTAAACCATATAAATCATTGAAAATCCTTAGAATTCAACCACATAGATGGATAAGAATCTTAGCTTTCATTAGACAATCTGTATAGGTAAGAAAATTTAAAATAATATATCCTTTTGTTAAAATAATTATATATGAGGCTAAAATGGAAGTTGATTCAGGTGATAATAAGTTTGCGAAGAATGATAACGTTTCTTTGAAATTATCTACTTAAAAATAAGATATGATAATCTATGAAATTAAAATAGAAAAGTCATCCGATGAAGATACCTTAGAAGTATAACATGTTCTTTATGTGTAACACCCAAAATTTTTAAAAAGAGTTCCATGTTTAATGGCATATATGACACAAATAACAAACATAAATGAACCATGAAATATTATTATTTAAACATGATCATTATAACATAGATATTAAATTGGAAGTATGAATATGATTAAATGATTTATGAAATATATTTAAAGGAATTACTCAAAATAAATATGTTGATACATTTTTAGAAAATAATCACTCAATTTTTAGTAAAGCCATTTTATTCTTTCAAAATATATTTTCTTCAAATATAGTTTTTATTCCTTTTTATGATAAAATATTTTAATTAATTTCTCAAAATTTTACAAAATTTATCGAATAAAATGAACGTTATTTTTTAAACCATCAAATTAAAATTATCTCAAGGTGAATATTTTGTATTTTTATGAAATTATTTTTTTCTTGTGAATAGTAAAAAATAGAGTTTTTTATTTTAAACTGTATTTTTGTTTGAAGAATTAACTAAGTTTCATTTTTCTTAAAAAAATTATCAAAGTAAAATTATTTATATTATATTATTAAAAATTAATCTAAGTCCATTGGAATTTATTTTATGGTTGAATTTCATATAAAAACTTTTTACAACTATAAAGTCTTAAAAAAACTCTTTTTCATTGAATTTTGAATTTGAATTTTAAATTAATTTCTTCTTCTTCAAGAAATTCAATCTTGAAAAATGGTTTATATATTTGTAATAAATAGTACCAAATTTGGTAAACACAACACTTTTATTTTTATTAAATATGAATAGTAACCATGGTAAATTTATCACCTTGATAAAGTGTAAATCTTGTAATTGAGGTTGAAAATAATATGATAAGACATTAAAACTCAACCCAAGAGTTGAATTAATTTCATTTTATGAGTTTATTTCATCCAGAATCATCAAAAATTAAAATTTATGAACTTTTTTTTTGTAATTTGGCTATAATTTTTATTATTATATAATTTTATGTAAAGTAGAGTAAAAAATGCCATTCTCTTTGTTTTATTATCTCCAAATTTTTGTCATAGAGATAAATAGAAGATAGTTTAAGTTGTAAATAGAAATATAACAGATAAATTTTGTTATCATTGTAATTTATTTTTTATTTTAAATCAATAAATAATTACCTTATATTTTTATGAAACCCTGATATGTTATTTATTCAATTAACAGAAAATTAAAATAAATTACTTTAAAATATCTAAAGGTAAATTTTTTTGAGTAATTTAAAGTGACCCACGAATTTTATTTATATATATTGAAAATTAGAAAATTTTTAAAAGTTAATATTCTAATTACCTATTTTTTTAATGTATTTAAATTCAAATTAATTGAATAATGTAAAAAATGATATTAATGTTATTTTATAAAAAATAATATTTTATTATATGATTTAAAATTAAAAAACATCATATCTTCAGCCTAGTGATTTTTATTTGTGTAAAAATATAATAAATGGTCCATTTAGGGACCAATTTGCATTTTATAGAAACTATCTTTGCACCTATATAGAAAAAACATTGTTATCGTGGTAATTGTCAAAAGGTGTTAACACAGTTTAAAAAAATAGATAAGGATAAATACCTAATATAAACATGTAAAAATTTTATTAGATGATATTATTTATAACAATAATTTTTCTATATTCTAATTATATTAGTTTATATCCTTTTATCCATGAAAATTAATTTATATTATTTTAATACTTTATGTAATTATAAGAGTTTCCATCTCCTCTCTTATAAATGGGCACCTCCTCTCCACTTTTATTCAAAACAAAATACCTTTTAGTTTGGAAAATACCAAAATAAATCCATTCCTAAACTCCCTCCCTATTTATTATAGTTATTATTTGGGTTATCAAACCAACCTTAGTGGGTTTAAGGTGTAATGAAAAAGAAGTCATCCAAAGAAGAGGTATCTTTAAGTGAATGTTTTTATTTTATTTCTTCTTCAACCTCCTTCAAATATTATTTATTATTTATGAAATAATAAAACCACTATCTCTCATACAAAAATATATTATTATGATAATTTAATAACCTACATTTATTTTCTCATCCATCAAATGGGGAATGAAATGACTATTCATGTGTACGGCGGACCACTGCCTCATGAATCGATATAATTCAGTTTCCACCATCGCCTCTCACAGATGGTTATAATGTTTAATCTAATAAAGATATATGTTATTTATGGTATATTTTTATTCTATATAGAGGAATTATTATTTTCCTTTCCTTTTGTTTCATCCATAAAAATTAGAAACAACGTCCATGCGTATGTATGTTATACGATCTCTATGAATTGTGTAATTCATTTCTTTCACCTATACCTTTTATGGATGACTCTAAATATATATAATGAATATATATAATATTAATATTTTGGTTTAAATTATCCATATGGTGTAACCATGATCAATATATAAATAATGATATTACTAAACCAAAACATGCATGAAAAATGAAGCCGATATCACCCGAAATAATTACCTGAATAAAGAATTATTTATAAATGAGTGGTAAAATGTTTTAATGCAATAATATATATGTATATATATATATATGTCTATGTCTGTGTGTGTGTTTGTGGTTATGGTTCTATAATACATTTTTAATAAATATATATTTATTATATAGTATTTTCTCATGCGTATGAAGAATATCAGGACATAAGGTAAATGATCTCTCTGAACCACCCTTATTCTTTGGGATAGGACCATTTTCTCTATAATTGACTTTCCCTGTCTATTTAATTATATTGAATTCTTATAAATTATGTACATATGTATATCACATATATATATATATATATATATATGATAGTAGCTTTATTATATATGGTAATACATGCCTTATATTCATTTGTCAAATGCATTCTTTAAGAAATATATTTTTATTTATGATATAAGGAAAGATGATGCAACCAATTTCTTTTCATGGTTAACTATTATGATTATTCCTTATGATTTATTTCCTTTTTTTAGAACACATATATTTGAACATTTTATGATGGGTGTTCCCAAATAGCACTTAAATTCATTGGGTAAATATTTTCTGTCATGAGATGTTATGTATGGGATTAGGGAGTAAACATAATCCACTATGGGATTCTATCTACCATGTGATATTGTATTGGAATATTGAATTGAGTCATGATTATGTCAAATTTTTTGTTACTTAAAAATTTCCTATTTCATCATGATCTTATGATACCATATTCTTTATTTTATACTCCCATGTGATTACTCGAGAGTCGTTTCTTTTATGATATCATATTATACCTTTAACCCACACATTATAATTCCTTATTAAATTTATTCCCTTACTAGGATTTTTATCTCACCCCTTTTTTCTATGTATTCCTCAGGTTATATCGTATAGTTTTAGAACCTAAAAGGGATATAGGAGATCATTATAGAGATTAAAATAAACACATTTTATTTTCTTTTTGATGTTATATTTCCTAATTCATCCAAATACACCAGGAATCATGATATTTGGGTTGTATTTATTGTGTATTTATTTTAAAAAATAATTTTAATAATATTTATAAAATTATTATGTCTCAATAGAATAGAACACTAAGATGAGGCACATTATTTTTATTTTTATTAGCATGAATTTAACTCTAAAAATGAATGTTTATCTTATGAAAAATTGAATGAATATTTTACCATGCTATAAACAATGTTTTAAAGATTAGAGAATAAAAACAAGGCCATCTAAAAATTTAATAATAATTTCTAATTGAAAATGTGGAGTAAAATAAATATATTTTAGATATATAAACCGAGAGGGAACGTTTATTTGTTTCCTGTACTGAACATGATAATGAGAATACATTATTGCAAAAATAAGTCAAATAATTTAATGGTATAATAATTTTTTTTATATAAAATGGTCTAAAATACTTGAATCAAATTCATGGAAATAATAAAGTTCCAAAAAATAAGTTTTGAATAGGAATCCAATGTGATAAACCAATTCTATATAAAAATTATTTTGTGTCTAGTTGTAAGAATAAGGTCCTCTACAAAGTTAATTATTTTCAATTATATGAATTGGGGCACTATCAAAATAATTTTATTTTGAGAATCCCCCAATTTTTTCAAGTCATGATTTCTTTTGTAGATTTAATAACGTTATTAGATGCATGAAATTATGGGGCGAAAAATATTTCTTGTTTAATATGTATTTTTAAGGAAAAAATTTCTATGATCATCAATGAGAAATGGTATATTGAAAGCCGATTCCTGGGATATATGAGTGGAAATTTCTCCAATTTACACTCCTTATCAAAAATTGATGGAGGCTATGTCACTTTTAGTGAAAATAACAAATGAAAGATTATGGTAGTTGGATAAATTGGTAGTCAAATATCAATCCTCATTAACAATGTTCTTTTTGTGTAAGTATTGAAGCACAAACTAATAAGTATTCCATAACATCTTGATGAAGGTTATTTTTTATATTTTTACAACAATTTATGTTATATTTTTTTAGATAAAATTAATCAATTTAAGGAACCTCAAATGGATAATTTAAATACATTAGATATTATTTGTTGGAATATAAAAAGAATTTTACTACTTAAAAGTAAAAACAAATGAATCTGGGATTTGGCATAGAATACTTGGAAATTTTATTATTATTCTTTTAGAAAATTTTAAAAAAGGAATTTAGTTTCATATTTACATAAACATAAATTGAACAAAAATAAACTATGTGATGCATTACAAATTCTCATGCAACAGAAGTCATATTTTAAACCAATTAAATATATATTTACTTCTATACCTCAATAAATTATTCATATGGAGTTCTTTGGTCATCCTTTAAAGTGATTCTAAGAGTGAAATATTTTTTAATTTGATATTTGATGATTTTTCTATATTTAAATGTGTTTTTTGGGTTTTAAGAGTTAATATTGTTCTATTTTTATATTTTTTTAAATTTATTTTAAAATATAAAGATGCTAAAATTATTACTTTACAAAGTGACAATAGAAGATAATTTTAAAATCATGAGTTCAATTCTTATTATTAAAAACATTGTCTCAAGAATACTATTTCTTCCCCAAAGAAACCTCAATATAATGGTGTTGTTGAAAGGATTAATAATACTTTGCAAGAAATTTTTAGTATGATGTTATGTGAATATAACATACCCACTTGTTTTGGGGATGAAGATGTAAATATAGGATGTTATGTCATAAATAGAGTTCTGATTTCACAAATTTTAAAGAGTAAACCCGTTGAGTTATGGAATAATAGAATATCAAAGGTTATATTCTTTAATCTGTTTGTATGGAATGATTACATTATAAACAACAAGGAATATCTTTCCAAATTTTATCCAAATGCTGATGAAGGAATGTTCCTTGGTTATTCTACTACTTCCAAGGAATATAGAGTCTTTAAAAAAGGGTCAAAGATTGTTAAAGAATAATTTCTTGTGAAATTTGATAAAAGTGATATTTTTTTTATCACAAAATGACTCAAGTTGATGAGCTAAAAAATTCTTTTGAAAACATCAGACATGAAACTACATTATATAATAAAAAATTATGATTAATTAAGATTTTATTTTGGTTAAGTGAATCCTGGAATGGTGGACAATAGTAAAATTAATACTGTGCTTCCTAGACACCCTAGAACCTGGAAAAACCCATCTCCTTGAAACTATTATAGGATATATAGTTTAAGGTATTAAGATTAGAAAATGTTGAAGAACATTTTTATAATTTTATATGTTTTTATCTCAACTAGAACTTAAGACTGTTGAATAATACTTAACATATGAGAGTTTTGTTTTATCAATTAAAGAAGAATTAAACCAGTTCAGGAGGAACAATGTAGGAGTATTAGTTGATGAACCATCTAACTATCCTATTATAGGAACAAAATTGAGTTTTATAGATAAACATGGTGATCATGGTGTGGTCACTATGAATAAAGATATACTAGTAGCCAAAGGTATACAAATGAGAAGGTATACATTATAAAGATACATTTTTACCAGTATCTAGACAAGAATCCATTAGGAATCTCTATGACTATGCATCACAAATTAATTTCAAATTATATCATATGGATGTAAAATAAACTTTTTAAAATTCTATTTTTTATGGATGATGTTTATGTTGAACAATATCGTGGTTTTGAAAATCCTCATTTTCCAGATTCAATTTTTGAACTTATAAACGACCTTTATGGCCTTAAATAAGAACCTAGATATTTTTACAAACATTTAAGTTCTTTTCATTTATAAAAAAGGTTTTCTATACAAGTAGAATATTTTACTCCTTTCAAGAAAAATTCATATAAGTATATCTTATTAGTTTGGATATATGTTGATTATGATAATTGTGGTTCTATAAAAAATAATTGGGTAATGAATTCTCAGAACTAATAATTTTTTCTAAATGAGCATGATGGGTGAGTGAAATTATTTTCAAGGATTTTAGATTTACCAAGAAGACTTTTTAAATTTTCTATGTCAAAGAAAATACATATTTTAATTACATAAAAGGTTCTTATGTGAAAGTGGTAAAGTACATAAAACTCTTATGCGTTCTAATGAGAATATTAACCTAGATAAAGTAGGGAAACTAGTTGAAAATTAGTTATTCAATATAATAATTGGTATTATATAGTATTTAATTTCTATTGGAAATGAAATTATGTTTACATAATTATTAGATTATATATATCATGAAAAACCCAAAGAATCTCATTTAAAAGATTCCAAAATAATTTTAAGGTATTTAAAATAAAAAAATTCTATTTTTGTAATTTTTCCAAAAAATATATTATTCTAATTTGACTTCCTATTCGGATTTCATCTTTGGTGGTTATATACTAGATATAAATATTACTTTAGGAATCTTCTATTTTCAAGATAAATCAATAGTATCCTAGTCTAGTAAGAAAAAATTCTCTCTAGCATTATCTACTATTGTAGAAAATTATATAGCTTATGGTAGTTGTTGTCCATAGGTCTTGTGGTTGATACACACTATGTTGGATTTTGGATTTAATTATAATCATGTCTAAATCAAATGTGATAATACTATTGCTATCAATTTTTTAAATAATCCGATAAATCATTCTAGAACAAAGAATATAGATTTAAGGCATCGTTTCCTGATAGATCACACTCAAAAAAGATATAATAATCTAAATATTATATCTATCAAGAACCATTTAGTAGATATCATTACAAATCCTATTTCTTGTGATTATTATGATTTTATGAAAAGGTAATTGAGGTTATTACGATTTAAATGTGTTTAATTTATCTTATTACATAAAATTTTAATTTATGAATTATTTTTTTATTGTTTTATTTTAATTAATTTAATAATTAAGTAAATTTATTTTATTTTATTTAATTTAAAAAAATTTCACTACAACTATATTTAAATTTAACATGTTGTGTTTTTAGAAATAAATGGCATTATTTTAGTTTCAATTTCATTTTATTTTATTTTAAGTTAGAGTCGACTCAAAATTCTAAATTAGCTATATACCCCTTTGGTAAATTGGGCATGACCTAAAAATTTTGAATCGAGGCTAAACCCTTTTTCTATTCACCTATATCTTTTCTGTCAAATGTTGGACAATCACAATTTGATTAATTAATCTCTATTTATTCCCTCTCTAATTTTTGTCAAACTTATTTCATGGGGATGTCCAAACATGGAGATGATGGAAGCTCTAGTTCGTCTAAGAAAGCTAAGTTAAGTAGTTCACCACACAAAGTTATCATTGGGAAAGCCATAGATATGTCCTGGATAAAAGGAAATGAGATTTTATTGGAGAAAATATTTCAATTTCAAGGATGTGAGTTCTTTTTTGTTGAATAATTGTTAGATTTATTATTTAAGGAAGAAGTGACTGATTTTCATGAGGAATGAAAAGTACCAATTCAGTGATATAAATGATTCATTATCATGTAATTTCAATGAAAATATTTTCATATTTTCATTAATGGAAATAGTGGAAGTATTTCATTGTCCTAATGAGTGTGGGTTTATCTTTTGATTGAATCTAGTTGGTACAAGTGTAGTGGGACTAAACGAGGCTTTGATGCTCCTATTTGGAACCTTTTATTTTGTGAATAAATTTGTAAAATATTTAGAGACTGAATGAAAATTTCATTATAGGTGTATCAAACTGGAATTTCCCAGCTAGCTAGTGAAAGTATAAACGTGTTGTTTCAGGATATATATCTTTTATAGGTAATGATCAACAATCAAAAGATAAATCTTACAAGTTATATGATGCAGTTTATGCATCATTGTTACTGAGGGAAGGAAAAATTAAATTATTACCCATAAAGAAGTCTCATGTATCTTGTTATTAAGAATAAAGTGGTGGATCTCAATGAGGGAGATGTTTTAATGTTCCATAAATTTAGTACCCAATCTACTATTCTCTTGAAAACTATTGGCTATTACTAGGATACTCTTTAAAATTCCTTAAATCTCATTGGACAAGAAATTGTATCTCTAGGTGACTCATCCCAAACCTCACCCCTAGGTATGTAGTTCCTATTTAGATAGTAACTTCTAGGGAGGTGAACGAGTCAATAATTTCAATATCAGAGCCCGAATTTCCAAATATTAGACTTGTTGTGGAAGAAAATTTCCAGATCCAGGAAGCAATAAAATATTGTAATGTGTTGAGAGTTTGCTAATGTAGCTTATAAAGAATGGCTAATTTAAACTATACCTAGCGTGTCATATTTAGAAAGAAAAGAATAAGTTGAGGTAGAGAATTATATGGTTGATTAAATCCCTCCTTGATATCCTTTTCATGACATAGATATCATTATATATGTGATTATAGAGTCTTTCGATAATTCTCATACTCCAGCACCTATCTCAACACCTCCTCTTATCCAAGATGATACACCTTTTGTAAATAAGAATTTTGATTGTTTTAATATAAATTTATTTTCCTCTACAGTGTTGTATAAATTTGACAATATCATAGGATATTATAATTAGTTGAATAATGAGAAATTATCCTATATGGATGAGATCAGAGAACTCAAGGGATGTTCATTTTCTAGAGCTGATTTTTACTAGATAATTGGGATAATAGAAGCCCAAACTGACCTGTTAAAAAACATGCCCCCGGTGTCTCTTGTGAAACCTATTCCATCTGGAAAAAGTGATATAAATGTGGTGGAAATGAGATATTATGTGAGTGAGCTTATGGAAGAATGTTCTACTAGATCCAAGGTCAATGATCATAGTGTTTTTATTATAGCTCAAAGGGAAATAATTCAAAATATCCTTCTGATCCAGTCAATTTTGTCTCAAGATATAATTGATGAGATTAATAGTTTTATGAAATATATGAAGGAAATATTAAATACCTTGAATATTATAGTGGTATGTCAGTTTGACATTCATATGATATTCCAACTAACTTCCACTTATGTATTTTAACCTTCAGTGGATCTGGACCTTCAGAATCATTTTGAGAAGATATCTTTATATTTTAATTATGGGTCATCATTATTTCAGTCTCTTTGGTGTGATATGTTCACACCTATCCTAATTTATGATTCCAAGATAGGTTTTTTGGTGGAGATCTAGGACACTATAGAGGATTTCAGAAGTCTTGGTGTTGAAAATAATACGTTTTTGAATGACATGGTGGGTTATCATGAAGAATTAATGAGTGGTAATCTGAAAGAAATCATTGGATTTTCATAGGATGTATAAGGGATGGTTTCTAGGTCAATTAGTATAGTAAACAGATATCATCAACACATATGTTGGTGAAGATTTATGAGGACTTTGAACAGTTATACAATAAATATTCCTAAGAGGATTCCAATTCCTCAAATTTTGAGAAAGCACTAGTAGTTCTAGTTTCTACTATAGGTATATCTTTTTTACTACAATCCTGTTAGGATTATCCCTTCAGTCAACCATCTACCCATGTTGTACCTTCTCTAGTTGCACCTATGAACACTATTGAGAATACTAATACCACAATTCCTCCATCTCATACCAGTGTTGTTTGGGAGGTAGATCAAATTTTAGTAGAGAATATAGCTAATGTGGAAAAAAATATAAATTCTATGAATAAAAGACTGATCTGGTTGCAAGGATCATTCGATCGAGCTTCAAAGACGTTTCTTAGAGATTCTAGTTTCTGTATCTGATTCTAAACATGATCTCATGTTTAGTTCTCCTGAGATATTTTTCCTTTATTCGGCTTTATTCATTCAAAGTAATGGTGACGAATGGTTTAGTAATAATTTACAAAATACATAAAAATTAATCCAATTAAATTCTAGAGTTGTACAAGTCAGTTATCATCAAAAGGATTAACATGTATGCAGATGATATGTTTTATCTTATTGGAAAAAGGACTCTTGGACCATCTCTACTAGATACCTTTTGAGGTACCAGCCATATATTTTAAGTTATTAATGGTCCATCTAGAATTTATAGGAATGAGAAAACCAAGGATGATACTAACTTATATGTTGAAAAGTATAGAGAATAATATTCACCTTTCGGACCTCCATAGGAAATGTATTTTTTTCCTTGAGGGTACTTACGATTTTAATATAGATTTTCTTAATATTGATGGAGTTGTTAGCACCCATGCTTTGAATCCAAGAGATAGATTAACAGTTGGATCTATAGACAACAGTACTACCGAAATTGGGAAATCATTGTTTCCTCTACTAATGGACACTCTTACTACTTGTTAGACCTCTCCAACTTTCAAGAAACCACCACCGAATCCTTTTTCGTATTTTGAAATAATCTATATTCTTGGGTCTTTTGACTAGTGTTTGTATATGTATTTTTTGGGTGTTGACTTAGATTATTTATTTTACAAATTTTGACAATTAATGAATTACTTATTTATCCATCTATTATGTCTTTATTAGAAATTGTTTTCAAATTATGCATTTTATCTATTTGTTTTTTCATTGTGATTATTTTTATTTAGTTTTTTAATTCTATATTTCTTTTAAAGGATGTTTTAATTTATATTTTAATTAATTCCACTATTTCCATAATTTCAAATTTAGTTCCATTACTATACCAAACAAGTTCATTACTATAACTTCAAAATAAATTGTTTTCTCGTCTCCTTACACGTATTTTTTAATGAAAAATGAGGGATATGTTTATCCAAGGGGAAGAAGTATCTAATTATGAGGGATAAAAAAAGCACAAGCATAATAAAATATAAAAAATATACATGTTTCATATATTTTCTGCAAAATATTTTTAATAATTTTAAAATTTCATTCTTAATGTTTAATGTGTTCTATGTCTAAAAAAAGGGGGAGATTATTAGACTACTAAATTTGTTCCAACAGATAATATTTACTTCAAGTTTTGATGATCTAAGATACCCTTCATATGTTAGTGATGGATTTTTATGTGTGTTCAACAGGATTTATCATTACTTTAGATCTTTCTCTAAAAATATACAAGTTTTGGAAGTTTGTTGAATATTTTCCTATGTTTATAAAATATGATACATTAGTTATTCAACTAAATGGGGAAATGTCTACATCAATTGGTTATTTAAAGGGAACACCTATGTGAAATTGCTACATCAAGAAACTGACAACGTGGAAATCACCTACTTGAATAAATCATCTAAATGGGTAATCATCTATGTAAATAAAACGACTATGTGAATCAGTTACATTTAGTAGTTGGATGTGTGATATGGATATGTGGTAAAACATTCTATGTGGTTTGAAATAGATATGTAATTCATTCATAAATGTGAATATATTTAACTATGTAAATAATTCTTATGAACTTAGGCTTCGTGGATAAATTAGCTACAAGGATAAATTTGGAAACATGAATTCAAATTAGTGGAATTATGCTACATGGTGTTTTGGAATTGGATATGACATTATGCAACCTATAATTTATTATCCTTAGTGCACTTTTAGTGGAAATTAACACTATCATACATGAATTAAATGTTGGATTACCTCTTTATGATAAAAATGATTATAAAAGGTTCCATCTACAAAGAAAAGAATGAAGTACAAGAATAATTGAATTGTTAGTATTGTTGATGAGATATTTTTTGATAAAAATAAATGTGGAATTTAATTCCAAAACCCAATTTTGTGGATATGATGTTGTGAAATTAAAATATAAGTCCTACATGTATTTTCTAGTGTACATAAGATAATATAAATGAGAATAGAATCAATTTCACCATTGAATGTCTCTTTCTCTCAAATCTTTGCATGCTACTCTATTTTACATGAAATGAAAAATAATATCCAAATAATCTATATCCATACAATCAAGTTAATAGTCGTTTCTTTATAAGACTCTCCATGATAAAATTTATTTTATTATCAAATCTCATGGTGATTTATCCTCTTTTTTTTAGTTTTATCTTACTACTGGGATCATTATTTGTAAACTCTCTATTTCTTATCCCTCTCATTGTGAAGGTTCCCGGTAAAATTACCATAAAGGCAGATGTTTGTAAATCCTTACCTAGTTAAAAGATCATAGAATTGTACCATGTTTTGACTACTTTCACTTAGTCAGGTAGTCCCCAAGAAAAATACTGGGAGTCCTCAAAAAAAGTACTAGTCTTGTGAAAATCACCATGATCATGGAGTTGAGAATTGGTGGAGTGGACTACACGATTTATGTTCCCCAAGGCACTAAAAATCTCTGGTGTTTGATATCTTTTCATTTTGATTTTCTTTACACTACCTAAAAGTGTTAAGAATAGATCATAGGTAATCATATCTTTAAAAAGGGTTGTTTTCTAAAACAAGATAAATTCAAGAACTCAATTCACCCCCACTGAGTCGTAGTGTAGTCAGTCTCCAACCAATAAAAAATATAATTATAATAAAAAATTATATATATGTTTAGATTTATTATAAAAAAATAATAATAACGATTTACTATACACACATAAACCTGAAATGTGAAAAATTTTAACATGACTTTGATCGAGATCACTGATATTTTATCAAAAGATATCTTCATATGGAGGTATCCATAGATTGTGGAAATCAACCAATGCGAGGGTAAAACCTATCTATCATCCATGATATACTAGAAAAACTTGTTAAAGTATAAATAGAATCACGAGTTAAATGATTTTACCCTCTATAATTTCAATCTATCACATAACATGATCGATGATTAAATCACTTATATATGAATTTAGGGAACTCAAAACATCCAACATACATTAAAAGAGTGTTTCAAAAAATTCTTAAATGTTTAAGGTTTTATAACATTTATATTGAATCTTCATGACTAATGATTGATGTTTAAACATTCATGTTATTCATTTAAACTCCTCCCAGTCATTATCTTATGATGAAAAACTGAATATGATAGAATTTGGAGATTATTTTTGTTGATTCTCATGTGACATCAAAAAATTAGATAATCCCAAACAGGAACCACCATTAAACCTTTAGTTTACAAATGAATCATCATGTTCTTCATATTCACCATTATTGATCAATTGAGATAATTTACCATGGGTAAATTGTATTAAATATTTCATTATTATCTTATAAATAATGACTCTCTTTCATTGGAATAATATGTCTTACAACTATCCATAATAATTTAATTTTATAATGTTTACAAAATTTCTATAATATTCCAAATTCATGAATTTAGTGAAGATGACACTATTTTTGGTCTTCAAACCTTCTTCATGAAAATTTTTATGAAACTTGAATCCAGTATAATTATAAGCATCAAATCTCATAGAGTGATTCAAAGGTCATTTTCACAACCCACCAACACTAGTAACTACTTCTAGGTCTACTTCAAATATGAGTGTGACCATTAAATATCCCCTCCAAAAAGTCATGGGTTGGTGGTTATCATTGGGTATATAAAACACACAGATGAAAAAATTACAATAATAATCCTAGGAATATATAAGAAAACCCATCAATATACTCCATGATATAAAATAAAAAACCAATATCTCACAATGAATGTGCATTTCATACATTAACAAAGCCCCAAAAAAACAAAATATGAAAATGAAACTCCAACAGAAGAGACACCAACAAAAGCTCCATGACTTGAGCCAGTAATTTCCATCTCAGTCACTAAATCCCTCCTGGAAACCTGAAAATAAAATTTATATATAGGGGTGAGCAGACAAGTATACGTTGTAATATCCTCCTCAATATTCTTCATATAAATTTGAAAGAATCTTATTAATGATTTAGTGAGTAAACACCACAACCAACTCACACTTACATCTGGTCACTTATCCCCAAACCTCACTAAGCCTAACTCACTCAATAATGCATGCATTTATAATAACATAGTATCGAAAGAAAATAGAAAGAAGGTTCCCTTAAACCACATCCTCACCAGATTTTCACCCTCACACCCTAATGATTATTTTGGTACTTTCAACCCTTATGAAGTCATTTGAGTACACACAATATCCCATATCATGACCATATACTGCATACCACAACCACATCATCATCATCGCATATCCACCACCACATACCATATTGTAACCACACATTACAACCTTATCAAATAAGTGTGGACATGAAGGACATCTTCCTATCATATTCCTTTTACCATACACATCTTCCGTTACATATCATCATTATAATTTCATAACCAAGTCAGATAATATATTGCATAGTAAAACCTTAAACTATTAGAGCCTATATACATATACCTAACTTGTGAAATCACATCCCATACTACTATATAAAATGAGGATGAGGAAGAGGTAGTAGTCCGTCGTTTTTTCCTTCTCCAACCTGAATGTTGGAAAACACCTAGAACCCAAAACATTTATGTGCCAGTTAGGCTATCTGAATCATGTGGTGGTGCATAAGAAATCACCTCAAACCATAGTTACACAGAATCCCAACTGATGGTTTCATACCAAAAACACACTACTAATACCCATCATAATTACTGTACTGCTACCACAACAATCAAACAACTATTTCTATTGTTATACCACAAACTAGACAAAAAGTTTCACACAAAACAACCATAACATTCATGATTTTCCATTTAATCATATCATTCATACACTTCCAGATTATGTGTTTTACCCATAAAATTATATTAATTATTTCATTGTTTTCTCCATATTTAATGGAAAACGATCTATTAGAAATCAACCACCCTTATATCAACCATTACATATTCATTTAAATCATTAAGAGTTCATTATTAACTCATTAATTTTTAAATTCCAACTCACTATCTGTTATCATATTCATTAATTTAGACCATAATCCATACCATCAGGAAACTATGACACAAACCACATCATCCAAAACTCATGAATACAATGACCACCACACAAATATAAGATAGAAATAACCAACGACACCATAGAACCAATTAATTTCCACATAGCTAGTCATGTCAATATTTCCAAACCAAATAACAAGTCATCCTCCACTACCACATATCCTCTTTACAAATATGGAAAACCAAATGCAACACTTATTATGAATCTCATGTGAACACCTCAAACCTAGCCACAACAATCCCCAATAAAGACCACTCTAACCATAATAAGAGTGGCACAATCAACAACAAAAAACCACACCAAACCAAAAAAAATAACTATAAGAAATCAACCCTTAATCATACATTTTCTATGAATTAATCATGACCAACATAAAAATTATCTACATGATTATATATTACCAAGAAAAAAAATTCATTTCCATATTTAAAATATTATCACTTTATTATAAGTGATTCCAATAATTTAATTGCAACAACAGTACATATATCATAGTGAAAAAAATCAAATCACCATCACTCATAGGAAATATCACATAATCATATAAAACACATGTAAATCACCCAGCCCCTTCAATTTCCTTTAGTCAAATTCACTATCTTCATTAAGTTAATCCATTTCATCCACCCAAATAATGAAAAATAATGTTATATCCACAATTTACAAAAAATAAATATAGATAAGCCTCAAATCCCCTACCTCAACCAGAGCTTCAATGATCATTGTAAAATAACAAAGTTATGGAGATGATTTTAATACTGAGATTTCATGATGAAACCTCAATAACATAGATAAAAACATCATCCATCAAAAACACCACCGATGGACCATAAAACTGAAACTAAAGTGTTGTTACAAACTCTACAATGATAAGGATGGGGAGAGAATCTCAAAAATGATAAAATAAAAATATTATGTGTGATAAAGTAGTTAATATCTAAAAGTATATTGTAAAACCCATCAAAGGGTGCTGAATGGTCTTGAAAGGACCACCTCTTATCACCTAAGGATTGATGGAAAAACAAAGAAATATATAATAATTAAAATGGGTTTTGTAATATATATTAAAACTAAACATTTAAGGAACCATTACATGGATGGTCATTGTCACGTTGTAATGGGACTAAGTTAAGAAAACCTCTAAAAATCATGTTGTAATTCCCTTCATCTTACCCCCTAAATCACACGGATAAAGTGTATTAACTCCATGAAAAATATTAATTCCACGAAAAAACCATGGTGTTCAATAATGAGTGAGGTTGTGGGTATACTCAAAATATTTTCTTTGTTTTACTATGTGTGTTACAATGGATGAAATAAGTCATTTTTCTTATGAATAAAGTGAATTAAACAACACTTTTAGGAATTTATGAGAAAACAAAAGGTGTAAATTGAATGAAAGGGAAAATAGAATTTGGGTCATTTTATAATGTCAAAATTTCAAGAAAATAACTGAATGAAAACAAAAATATGGTGATGATGTGAAAAAATTGGAGAGAAAGCAGGGTTCTTTTTTATTTAAATAATTTTCTTTATAAAAGTCCAACTAATATAACCCCACACTTTAATTATTTAATTTTCATTATATAACTTATAAAAATCTATAATATTTTTATCTCCAAATTTTTTAACCCATGAACTATACAGAAATTAACAGAAAAATATAAATTGAAGCTTTTGAAATCTTTGTTAACTATAGAACATCAAATCCCATCATCCCACTTTTATAGTCATTAAAAAGATAAGATTATAGTTCAAAGAAAATTAATAAAACCCTTAATCTCTATATATGTAAATTAATTTATTCTTGGGATTATATTTGAACCTTATAAGTCAATATAAGATAATTAAATTTAACAATTTGAGTTATCTCTCATGATTCACACAAACTTGACCCTGCTTATTAAGTGTTTCTCGAATATGTTCCATAATATTTTTCTTCAGAAAATTTTTATTTATCATATATTTATAAATTAAATAAGTTAAGTTAATTAAAAATAATTAATTTAAGAATGTGTAATTAGATTGAACACAAAAAAAATTATGCTTCCATGAGTGGATGTGTCATCCAAGAGAGGTTTTCCACAATCATGTGATTAGATGGGAAGGACATGATCTCATATCAAATCTTATAGTCCAAACCAAAGAATTGAAATAAAATAATCATAAAGAATCATAAAATAAAAAAGATAACATAGAAGATGTAATTTAATATCAAGCACAAAATCATTACAACATGGAGGAGGAAGAAAAGGGCATTATTTGGAATATCCATGCATGAATGCATCCTTCCTTAAAAGGTGATGTAAATCTGAATGAGACCATTTATCCAATGATATAAATTAATAAATACATGAATAATCACCTCCAAAGGAAAAAAATGAAAATTTATAGAGTGAAGGGGATTCTAGGGTTAAAGATTACAAATTAGATATTTAAAAAATCGAGTCAAAAATTTATATAAACTTTCATTTAACATCTTTGACCCTTAAATCCAATGATAAATAAATCCATACATTTTAAACAATTTTTAGGAATATATTTTTCAAATTCCTGTCAAATTTTGATTCCAATATAAATAAGGAAAAACAATTTATGGCATGAATTGTGAGGTAAGGTATAATCTATCGAATCTATCCCATCTTTGAATCCATGGCTAGTTGCGGCCAAGAAAATGTGAGATTCAACTCGATTATTTTCAATGAGAAATTTATCCCAATTATTTTAGAGTACCAACATGAAATTTAAAATTAAAATATGGCACACATAAATTTTTAGAAAAAAATTCTAAAGTCTAATTAAAAGAGAAAAACATACATTTCCATGAAATTTTCAAATTCATGCACTAATTATATTTTTTGATAAAATAATACATTAAAACTCAATATGTGTGAACTAAATAATTTATTATAAACCAAATATTTAATAATAAAAGTTTTATCAACTCCCAGAAACTTACCCTTTTCTACTCCAAAGAAAAAATTATCTAATATCTATATCAAATTTTCATAAAAATAAACAATTTGAAAATTTTCAAATATATTTTACAAAAAAGAATTTATCATTTCTCATCTAGGAAAATAAATTCCCTTTTATTTTATTCTCTCACATTAAATTTTTTTTAAACTAAAAAAACTATCCAAGACCCAATCACAACTTTCCTCACATGGAATTTTTAATCTTAATCTTCACTCAAAAGATATTTAATCTAGAATTAGGCTCAGACCAAAAGTTCATGTTACTTACCATAGGACTACAAGGCATATAAAATATTACTATCATAAATAAAAAGATCATAATTAATCATAATGAACATTTATTAAGAATAAAATGACTTTGAGTCTTTATGTTGGTGGAAAATGATGTAAAATATATAATAAGGCTAAAAATGGATGTTTAACTCTTATGTTTAATGAACAATGTTCAAAAGAAAAGTTAAATGAAAACACTCCTCCAATGATTAAAATTTTATCTCCCTACTCCCAGAAACTCAATGTGACTCATGAATACTAGAATCCATATGTTATAGTTCACTCTTTTTTTCCTTTTTACATTTTTTATTTTGTTTTTTGAATGTTTCACTTAGATAAAATCTCACATCCACTATATAACATCATATAGTCTTATTTACATTAGAATAGTAATGTTTATTTTTGACATATCTAAGACGCATCCCATGTTATTATTATTTTTTCATTTTCTCTTATTTTTTTTTAATTTATTTCAAGAGGTTTTCATAATAAAATAAAATGATTTATAAATAATGGACCCTGATAAAATCCAATAACTCCTCAAACATCCTCTAAAATTTTAAACATCCATTTCTACCACCAGAAACCTCTCCTATATACTTATCCTAATTAATATCATCCAATAATACCATAAGTAGGGCATGAAAGGAAAAAATAGTCTTGTAATATGGATCTTTCCTATCAAATGTATAAGGACCCAGCCTTAAACCTTACTTAATCTTGAATTATTACAAGATTACACATTGTGGATATTTTCAGGTTTAGAGTTTTAGAGAATTATATCATAATACTTGCATTACATTCCACATTTAAACAAAGTGGTTACATAAAATATAGTATTCATTTTTTTCCCATCAACAGAAATATATTTAAAATTAAAGCATGGATTCTTTCTTAAAACTTCCTTGACACTATCATCATATCATATACCTTTCCCTTGACCTGTGAAAAACATTTCAAAAAAAACTTGGGATGAGAATAAAAAGCTCAATAAGGGTTATAAAAATATATAAAGGAAACATGAGTTCATATATACATAAGAATGAAATCATACTTTACCCATAAAACATAGGCACTTTAACATACCTCATCAAATCATGAATAAATCATAGAAATCATAAGACATAAAGGTAACTTGAGGCATTCATAACATTATTACGTAGGGAGTAACCCTCTTGGTTATGTTTGGAATACCTACCATAGTATATTCCCTATATGTCTTCGGAGAAACCTTAACATTTCACTACATCACGTTACCCAATGCATTGGAGAGCTATATCGGGCTCACCCGCCCTTAGTTTATCATGGAACCACCCGTCTTCATAACAATGCCCAAGAAACATAACATAATCATAGCACATAACTTAAGCATAAAGGAAACATAACATTCCCACATTGCAATAACATTATAACATTTTAAGATATTGAAATAATAAATCCATTTTAAAAACCATTTTCAAAACCATTTAAAACATTTAATAAAGAGATTTTTGAATCAAAGTATCCCATACCACCTTGAAGCTTTTAACATTTTAAACCATTAATATCCATATAAATAAATCTTTAAAACCATTTTGAAAACATGGATATTAATGAGAAATATTTATAAGATTAAATCATTAAAACATTTAAAACGATATGTTAGTTAAAGGGTTTTTAACAAAATGAGAGACACTTGAATACAATAATTGAGGAATAACATTTAATAAAAACATTATAATATTATGAGAATAAAGGGATTCATGATATAATATTCCGAATGATAGTATCTACACCATATAAGAGTGAATTGGTGCATAACAACAATGAATTCTCAATTGAAATATAAATTGAGATGAAATCCATTATAAAGATGGTACCCTTAAATTAAGGATAAATCAATCTCATAATTATGTGAGAAAAATATAAATACACCCAATATTAGTGGATATTAAGTGTAAAATAATCAAAGGTCATTCACAGATATTCAATGGATGATATATTCAATAACTACATGTTGAACCCAAAGAAATCGAAATTGGGTTAAGAAGTTCCCTTGACAGCCTAACGGAGTCACATCAAAATGAGTTGATGAGAGATAAAAAGAGTATATAATCACATGGACATAAAATTTAAATCAATAAGGATATATAAGAACATATCCCAGCATAATGGTATGTGAATTAAAAGACATAACAAAAGAAGTCTTTTAAAAAGAGGAGGGTGAAAGTTCCCTTACCGACATGGGTATCTTTCGAAACATACACCCCGTGAAAGAAGGATAATAAAACATTGATGTAAATACTCATAAATGAAAGTATATTACATAATGATTAAAATAATGGGTAGTACATACACCACTCAAAGGAAATTGTGGCAAATGTAGCATAAATCTCACGAGAATAAAAGTGAGATGAAAAATCCCTAACGAAAACTTAGCAGCCTAATGGGGCCACTTAAAACTCCCAAAATGGATTTATGAGAGAAAATATGGTCTCTCATAATATTAACATAAAGTTTACAGAAATAGGAATATAAAATAAGATCCCTGAACAAAACAAAGAGGAGCTTAAAAGAAGTGACATAAAGGAGAGTACTTAAAAAGAAAGAGAGAGGTTAGATCTCTTACGAAAATTCGGCAGCCTAACGGCGCCACTCAAAACATCCAAAATGAATTGATGAGAGAGAATAGGGTCTCTAATCATATGAAAAAAAAAATACATTAAGAGTAATATAAAATAACATCCCAATAACCAGAAAGATGAGCTTTAAAAAGAATGACATAAAAGAGTGTACTTAAAAAGAAAGATAGGTGTAGGATCCTTTACCTCAAGTCCGACTTGTATTGTTCGTTTCTTTATATTCCTGAATAATAAACTCTGATAAATTTATAATTGCCTAAATTTTATTATTCAGTTCATATCATATATTATAATTTTATATTAATTGTTTAATAATGTTAGTTCATATCAGACGTTTTTGCCGATGTTTGGTACATGAGTCAAAAATGAACTTGTTTGAAAAACGATTGCCCATGTAGTTATAAGTAAATAATTTCCAAAATAGTATTAATGATTAAAATATCATATATATCTAGTACATATTCATTTTATACTATTCCATATCAATTGGAGATAAAAAACAAAAAGCACCGTTCATGGAGACGGTAGGCCGTACGTACGCATGAACGCTACTTTCATTTTTTTCTTTGTCATATTAATGGAATTAAAAATAAATAATATATATATATATATATTATACTTCCAGTATAATATATATGTTATATAGGTCACATATGTTCATTAATTTCATACTTTATACATTCCATGTATTCCATGTACGAGACACATCACTTGAGGGGGCGGTAGTCCACACATCCTCATATGAAATTATCGCATTAACACAACATGAAAAGAATATAGGTATGTTTTAAATATAAAATACAGAAGCATATATTAAACATAAATACCATATATATCATATATAAAATACAGTGACATCATAATGACCACCTTTAAAGGTGTTAAAAGAATATTGAACAATCATCGTTTCGTGAGGCAGAAAATCGCCAACCACAGAAACAGTATGTTATTTAACCATTAGACGAAGGTGTATGTAAGTGTAGCTAAAATCATTTTTATAAAACATCCTATTATATTTAAGATACTGGAGTTGTTAAAAAAGAAATTAATAAAAAGAGTTTAGGGGTTGGAGAAGCAAAATAAAAAAAAGGACTCAAGTGAAGACATTACCTTAAAATCGGGTAACTCCCTTTGGTTTGAGCTTAAAGGCTTTCTTGGGAAGACTTCTGCCCAATGAGAGGCTTCAAGTAGTTAGAGAGGGATTTTGGGATACAAAATGGGAAGGGGTTGGCCGAGCCAAAGGCTTTGGAAGTGTGGTTAAGGAGGTAGAGGTGGGGGCCTTTTATAAGAGGAGAGGAGGGGCACTCTTGGAAAGTAAAGAAATGTTACTTTATTTTAGAATGTGTTTCAGATATTAATGGTCCCACATTGATGTGTTAAGAGGATAAGGAGGTAAGGGTTCGAAATACACCCATCCAATAGGTTTTTGACAAGTGTAGGTCTTAGATTTTACATTATCTTTCCATTTTATTTAAATCGTTAAATAATGAGGTCATCGCTGCATCATCATGATGTCATAAATAATTTAATTTATTTATGTCTAAAATTTATAAAAAAATACTATGATGTAGGAAATATTTTTATCTTTCTAATGAATATTTATAGTCCAAAATATCATTTATGTAGACAAAATTAAAAATATTTTACTTAGGTGATACATTCTTTGTTAAGTTTAACATTCTTTAAAAATAAAAAGATAAAAAGTGACTTTCTCACAAAAGTGATTCCATGGGGCACCCAAGTTTGGAACAAGGCATCCCATGGTCGGACATGAGACAACCAGTAGCCTTAGGACACATGTTGTGGTCATTTTTTATTATTATGATAATATTTTATTATCTTTAACTATTTGATTACTCATTAATCAAGATAATTAAAGATAATTACCGTCGTTACCATTCATAATGTCAAAAAATAATCGAGTCTTAATTACATAATTTTGAACTTTTGATTCCAAATATTTAATCCATTTTACCAAATTCCAAACACATAAATTGAAATTATTAATTTTAAAATAATTCCCGTTGTCAAAACAAATAGCGGGTTTTTTAGAAACAATATTTATGAAAAGATTGGCACTTGTTTATGCCCAATACCAAAGTGAAATTAATCCCAATGACCATAATTGGATTAAATGGTAAAAATATATTCTAATTAAAATTAAAACAAATTAAAAAGATAATATAACAATATAATTAAATTATATGAAAAAGCAGTTTTGATGTAAAATGGAGTATTTTTCACTATTCATTGAAAAATGAACATTGTCAGAAAAATACCAAAATTAAACGAAGGTAAATTTCAAAGTACCAATCATAAATAATATGTTTGTTTTAAAATATAGAGATTATAAAATTTTCAAAAGTTTTATTTAAAAATAGTTTTCCATCAAAAGGTAGTAAAACAATCGTTTTAAAAATACTAGTGTATTCAATGTTTAAGATTGGATTCATTTGTATTTTTAATCCTCTAAAATTTATTGTAAAAAGTAAAAATATTTGACAAACATATATACTCATTTTTTAGTTAGTTCTGTTCATTCCCGCCATTACAACGACTAGGCATTAACTACTATTTAAAATAATATTATTTTATTATTAGAGTGAGATGTAAGATTCCCAAGAAACATGTTGTTGCGTATTGGGTACGTCATCGAGCATAACATCCCCTTTAACGTAATATTAATATTTTATTCAAAAATATGGATAAATTTAAAAATGTCATACTCTTTATTTACCTGGGGTGTTACAAAATGTTACTAATGGATTCAATGGTATATGTAGGATTTAATATCATGGTAGGTACATGGATTAAAGACAAAGCAATAAAATGTCTCAATCATTTAAAATGTGAATTTAATCAATCATAGATTTGATAAGATCTCATGCTAGTTCTAGAATAAAACATACTCTAATGTCATTCAAAAAATGGGTATTATAAAGAGTAGGAAAATTTTGGTTCTGGATATCTCACAGGCCGGAAAAAATAATTTATATTAGCACTTCATGGTTATGAATTCCAAAAATTGACCAAAATCATAAAAATGTTTGAAAATAATATTTCCTGTACAAATTTATCACATCAACAATAATATAAAATCAATTCATTCCAAAATCAAGTCAATTCTATCCCGATCAATTTATAAGATAAAATTTATAATAATCATTTAGTTATGCTAAAATATAAAAAAATTTAAAAAAAACAACAAATCACATGAAAATAAAAGAGATAGAAACCTTAATAATAATAATAATAATAATAAATCGACCTAAAATTTTATTTCCTAATACTTTACAATGCCTCCAATGTGACCCTATGAAATTGTGTATGCATATGAAATATATAATTTGAATTAAGAAGAACTATATAAAAGAGTTAGTGAAATGAATATCCTGATGTGTTTATTATAATTGATAGATTTAAGAAGATTTACACTATCCATCACAATAACAACATTTCTACAATGAAAAACCAAAGAAAACTAAATATTTATTAAAAAACATGAATAAAAGAAATATAAAAAATTAAACTGGGTTTACCTCCCCAAAAATGCTACATTTATATTGTCTACAAACTCAAAATTTAAGAATATTATCCAAATATAAAAGGGGTGTGGATTATTTATTTTTTAACCAGCATATTTTTGTTGCTTTGATGCTCCTCCATATTTCGTTCTTCCTATGAAGGTCCCTCAATCTAAAAAAAGAGATGTTAGACTTTTCAATGATGTATATGTCGATTAGTAAAGGTGGAAAAAGTAGGGTTCCTCCATTTTCATATCCTCTTGGAGAATGGTTGAATCAATGGGGAATTGAATGTTAATTCTAGGATGTGAATCTTCATTCAATTTTCTATAAACAAATTATTTTTCATGAGATTAAATGTTTTTCATATAATCCTCATACACCCCGCTAAAGAGTACCTCGTGTTCCTCTGAACTTTATTCAAACTACACCATGCATTGTGTGGTGTCCTCATTGTCATCTTGTGAAATTAGTAACTCCATAGTCATTTCAATTTAAAAAGAAAAAATGTTGTTTGAAATTTAATCCTAAGAGTGAATATCCTTTGTGAAAAATTGTTTTAACAATGTTTACCTTTTTATTGAAAACTGGTGTTTTATATAAGAATGTTTTTGTTATTCTAGAATCAAACCCAGTCCAGCATAATGACATCTGTAAGAAAGTTGAAAGTTGGTGAATGTTAGAAACAAAACATAAAGGGGGGGAAATGATTTTTTAAGAAATATGTTTTCCAAACTTTTAAGATCAAACTGAAAAGCACAAGACATAGAGTATCAAATCCATCAGTGTTGGATTCATATTATTCAATCCAAAATAATTAGAGGAATAAATTGTTGTTTGCTGGATGTATTTATTTTCCATTTAAAATAAACTATGTTGTTAATGAGATTGAAAGTCATATGTTGTTGAGTGAATAATTCCTAATGATTCTGATGATATTTTTTTGTAGAAATTGAAGTCATGATTTTGATGTTTTTCATACTTTCTAAACAAAATCATACCATTCTTTGCGGATTAATAAGTTCCCAAAAATCATAAAAACTATTATGATAAAAGACTTTGACGAAATGAATGAATCTAAAAGATTTCATCAATTTGAGATATATGAATTTGTGAAGATGATGGTGTTTAAATAAGTTCAATGTTTTTTAAGTGGATTCATTAATGAATACTTTCCATAATTATAGAAAAATCATCATAATGATATTTACATAATATTGGAAATTCTATAGTAATAATTATTACATCAGACTAAATCTGAGAAGGAAATTCAATTGATTTTAATGAGATGAGAAGGGAACAGATCATAATAATATGAGAAGGAAATGGATCATAAAAATATGAGAAGAAAATAGATCATAATAAACTAAGAAGGAAAGAGGTCAAAATGAGCTGAGAGAAAGAAGATCTTAATGATCTGAGAAAGAAAAATATTTTAATGAGATAAGAAAGAAAAATATTATAATGATATAAGGAAGATATTAAGATTTTAATAGTTCAAACATGAAATTAAATTTTGTGTAAATCGTAGAAAAAACTGAGGAGGATTGAAGAATTCAATGTTGATGTTTAAATGCAAGGTATTTTTAATGTTTTTGAATTTCATGGAAGCGTAGAAAGCTTCCAGGTTTCTTGGTATTGTTTTTTGAGTCTCCTATAAATACTTTCTCATTTCATTCATTAATTGTAAAATATAAATAAGTGGAAATGGAAAAGCACTGATGAATTTGAGTGAATGTTCATTTAGGACTGAGATTTCTAAAGAAGATCAGAATACTAATGGTTTTGTTTACCGAATATAAGAATTGTATTGAGAAAATTCATATTGAGTGGTTCATATTCAATAGATTGAAGTGAGAATGATAATACTGAGTTTATGAGAAGAGTTTGAGAAAGGGAAAATCATATTGATTTGATCGGACTAAGTTTATAAGATCCATCCACATCATATTAACCAAATTTGATCCAGCTAAATTGGAATAAGGATTCAAACTAAGGATTCAAACACATAAATTGTTGAGAAGTTTCAACAAAGACCTTATTATTCTTTTGGCTCAATTGTTTTATAGGAAAACATTGTAAAATGATGAGAGTTAGTATAATCTTTCTTATTAGGAGATAAAAGGTGTTAAATGGGAGTTACCACAAGTTGTAGTCACATATTTTATAGACCCATATGAGTGGTTATGGTAAGGATGTAGGTTCTCACACTGAGTTCAAATGTTGTAAATTTGTGTGTTTTAATTTATTTTTTCCTTTTTCATATATGAATTTTTAATAATATGATAAGAATATATATCTTAACAGGTTGCACAAGTTATGTTTTTTAAATGTGTTGTAACATATAAAAGTGAACAGCTGATTAAACCGTCCTTATCAATTGTTATTAAATCCTTTAGAACATCAATTGATATCAATATAAGGTTCCATTATTGAATCCTTATCATGGATAATATCAATCCTGTCAATGGTAGATGAATTATTACATTTATGGAAAAAAGTATTATAGATGAAAAAATAGGATGATTCCTTATCTCATATCTCTTGGATTTGAAGTAGTTGATACTACCACAATTGTGTTTCCACCTATTGATAGATACTATAATATGACCTTTACTGATAAGATAAATATACAAGTTTATGGACATGTGATAAATTTAATGATTATATCCCTATTAGAGATTTTTTATCATAACGTTTTGGGTCTCCATACTTCAAAAAGTGTGTAGGACAAGATGCAAAGTATGTTTGAGTGGAAAACTAAACTTAAGGATGCGAAGCTAAAAATATGGCATAGTATGTGTGAATAAATAAGATTGAGAGATGAAAAACTGTTGATGAATACTTCACCGTAGTAAATGTTTTTGCAACATCAGAGTATTTAATGATGTTATGGATGATTCTACAATTATGAAGAAACATATGCCAAACTTCTAGAATAGGTTTGATTCTAAAATATCATCTTTAGAATATAACGATGGTTTATCTCTTGATCAATTGCATATCATTACTTCTTCTTATGAATTGAGGAAAGATCCAATTTTTAAGAAGAATATGAAAGATGAAATGGTTATTGATTCTATGAGAAAGATGAAAATACAATATTTTGAAGAAACTAGACCTTGTGAGTCTGAAGATAAGGAAGAAAAAAATTTGAATGATAATATTAAGTCCCTTATATCTAAAAAATGTCAGAGATGAAGAAGAAAATATGGAGGTAAACTTCCTTTCAAAATTTATGAGTGTGGTGAAATTAGATACTTTTTACTGATTTACCCAAGAAGAGAGTTGGAGAATATCAAGATGATTCTGATGAAAAACCTCAATGGAAGAGGTGGAAAAAATGATAAAGAAGAAAAGTCATCCAACAAATACAAGATGAATTTTGCTGAAAAATAAGAATTATGATGAATAATAAAGTTGAATCAGACTCAACTAAAAAAATTCTTCTGAAGGTGAATGTTCAAAAAAATTCAAAACCATCAATGGAAAAGTTGAGAAAACAAAATATTCCTCAGATATTGGAGAAGGTTGTGAAGAATCTTATAGAGAGTATTCAGTCAAAACAGAACATGTTATATGACTTTACCAAAACAAAACTCCAAAGAAAGAAATTATATTAACAAAGAATGATCATGAAGAAGTTGTTGATGAATTAAAAGATATCATCAATCAATAGGAAGAATATATTGAAGAGATATTAAGTTTCAAATTTAGAATTGTTGAACATTGAAATACGATTGAAAATCATATTAAAAAGTTTAAATCTAAATAAGAAGAATTTAAAAATTTTAGATCAACACTTTTTGAGTTAAAAATTAACTTTATTATGATGAAGGAAAATTCCATAAAAGCTTCAGAAGTAAATTATGAGACTTTTAAAGTTGCTGAAAAAGCTTAATATGAGAATCGAGTGAAATCTTCAGTCACCAAAATTATGGTTTCATCAGATTATATTAACATTCCAATTTCCAAATAAGGTGTTGTAAAATCATGGTAAGATAAATGATATGATAATCTATAAAATATACAAAATTAGAAAACTCACATAAAAAAAGAAAAGATGATCCGCATCATAAGTACATTAGAGATGAAAGAAGTTACCAACCTCAACAAATTTCCTATAGATAAAGATATTTCTTGAATAGAAAATCATGATTTGATGGATACTGTTGGTATTAGGGAATCTATGGGAAAATAGATTATAATTATTGTCACAAATTGTCTCTACCTAAATAAGTCTTGAGTAAAGTGAAAGAAATAATGAAATTTGAATGATTAATATTCCTAACTTACATAATGATGAAAAGGCGAATATTCAAAAAGGTGGAAAATTTACAAAAAAAATTAATTTGAATGTTTGGAATAAGTTTTTGGAACATGTGATCACAATAGTCATTATGTTTAATGATGTTTGAAACTACTTCTAGTCCAATTTTCTTATAATAGAAAAGAAAAAGAAGCTAAAAAGAAGAAAAATGAGGAAAGTGATTTTGTTGTCGAGACAAATTTGAATGAATGTAAAAGTAATAAGACATTGATACTCAATAGTGGTTTTTAATCACATATTAAAGGTGAAATTTATTTTTTGAAACATGTTGAAAGTCATTATGGAGGAGCATTTACCTTTGTTAATTATAGTTCCTTAAAAATTAGAGGAATTAAAATAGTTGAATTTGAAAGGGAAATGTTAAAATCTATTGAAGTTTTATTTTTTATGGCCTAAAACATAACTTAAATATTATAAGTCATCTTTGTGATGATATGAAAGATTTTTTTTTAGAAAATATTTTTGTATCATAAAAAATGTAAAATATGGAAATGTTATTACAAAAGGAGAAAGAACTAGTGTAAATCTCTTTTAAATAAGAGTATTCAACAACAACTGTTTTGTGAGCATTGAATATGAAAACAAATTGTGGCATCGATAACTTGGGAACATTAGATAGAAAAGTATGTAAAAACATTATAATTTTTAGTTCATTCAAAACATTCAAGAATTGAAAACAAGAGAAGAAGATGTTTTTGTAAATTGTCAAAATGGGAAGATACTAACAAAACTCATAAATGAGTTGAGATTCATTCTACTAGACTACCTAAGCGCGTTCATTTCAATTTATGTGGGTCTATGAGAAATAAAACAATAAACGGATATTTATACATCATGTCTTTTATTGACTATTTCACTCAGATGAAAAACATCATGTTTATTAAGCACAAGTGAGAGGAAATTGAGATGTTCAAATTTCTCAGAAATGAAGCTGAGAATGAAATGGGGGTTTCCATAGAAAGGATGACAATATATAATGGTACCGAATTCACAGGAAATGATTTTGAAACATATCTGAGGAAGCATGGTATCAAAAATTTGTTTTGGGATCCCTATACTCCCTAAAAAAGTGGAGTAGTAGAATAAAGAAATATATTTTTTGTGGAAAGGGGAATAAATATGTTCGTAGAAAATGTAATTCTAAAATTCAATTAGAGGGAAGTTTTCAGTGTTATTGTAAATGTTAAAAATAGATTCTTATTGAGACCATAAACCAATATGACTTATTATGAAATGTAGTGTAATAAAAAACCATCATTGAAATACTTTATTTTTTTTGGAATTATATATTTCCTGAAAATAAAAAATCCAAATCTAGGAAATATTTATGAGAAAGCTGACGAAGGAACTTTTATGTGTTATTCACCTAATGAAATAAGCTAAACATGATGGAATTTTTTTTATAAAAGTTGGTGGAATCATATGATGTGAAAGTAATTTAAAATCAATAATCTATAAAAAATGTTTCTTAGAATTCTAAGGAGGATAATATGAATATTTCCAATAATAGTGAAAGTAAGTCAAAAATTCCTTATCAAGATTCAAAAAATCCATGTGATGAATAAAGTTCACTTGGGAAATAAACATTGAAATTTCCAATGTTACAAAAACATATGGAATATGAAAACATTATTTGAAATCAGGAGGATCTAGTTCAGATAATATGAAAGATGAGATTAGAAAATCAGACTTCACATATATCAAAAGATAAAATAGAATCAATTTCTAAAGAAAATAAACACAAAGAATATATGCATGATATGAATGAAGAGTTGGGTCAGATTGAGAAAAATGAAATATAGGAACTTGTTCCCCAACCATAAAATAAAAATGTTATCAGAAAATAGTGGGTTTACAAAAACAAGTTGAATGATCATGGAGAAGTTTCAAGAAACAAATTTAGGTTTGTTTTTAATAGATATATGTGGGTGGAAGGTATGGATTTTGAAGAAACATTTTCCCCAGTTGTAATATTAGAAACTATTGGAATGTTTCTTTTAGTGGTCGCACATCAAAATTACAGTGTTTATCATATAGATGTAACATCATCTTTCTTTAATGGTGATGTTGAGGAAGAAGTTTAAATTAAAAAATCATGTTGTTTTAGACTTAATAAATATGAAAATAAGGATTTTAGTTTGAAGAATGCCTTTCATGTATTGAAACACGTCCCACTTTCCTGGTATTCTAAACTTGAATTTTTTTGAGAATGTTAAACTTTACTAAAGAAAAAGTTAATAGAAACTCATATGTGAAAGATGTTGACCCCAAAACTCTCCTTGTAATTGTTTATGTGAATGATATAATTTTTGATGGTGATAAAAAAGATGTTTGTAAAACATTTTCTGAAGAAATTAAGATGAATTTTTAAATTTCTATGATAGGAAAATTAACATTTTTATATGGCATAAAAGTTTAACAAAAGGAAAAATACATTTTATTATCTCAAGAAAAGTACATCAATGAATTGTTAAAGAATTTTTGGATGGAAGAATCCAAATAAGTTTCTACTCCTACATCTGTGAGCACAAAGTTGAGTAAAGATGAATCCCGAAAATGTGTGTGTCAAAACGATTTTCAAAAGTTGATAGGCAATTTACTTTATCTTATAGACTCAAGAACAGATGTTGTTTTTAGGTGATTTTAGATTAACATATATTGGATGTAAAGAGTATTCTAAGATATGTTAAAAACTATTAGAAAAACTATTTATTACGTCATTATTTTCACACCAGTTATTTATAACCTATGTGAATATCTTGGAATATTATTTTTTTTCGCTGGTTTTCCATTGAATGAAATATAAAATTGATATCCATCAATCATTCATGTTGGTTTTATAATTTAACATATTTAAAATATCTATTTTTAAGTCAATTATAGAATAAATGATGTCAAAGAGTAGAAAATATCAAATTTATTTATCAGGTATAATATAAACGACATCAAATATATTTTAAAAAGTTATGAACCACACCAGGGTTCCATTATCGCTATTTAGTTCTTGTTTATCTCCCATTGAATCACTAAATATTTGGTTTTGTTATCCCCATGTTATTTATATAAGATCGATCTGATGTAAGCCTAGAACATTTTAATTTCTCTCTTTTCGGTCATTCGTTGGATTGAAATCTCTATCTGAAAATTTGTTTGATCAG
Source organism: Viscum album (assembly GCA_963277665.1). NCBI lineage: Eukaryota > Viridiplantae > Streptophyta > Magnoliopsida > Santalales > Viscaceae > Viscum > Viscum album. The sequence goes on from OY728152.1 coordinate 747,922,935, forward strand.
GTTTTCTTCATTCTCGCATTATCATATTCATACATTTGTATTTTTTCAGCTTCGCCATTGAGCATTTGATTATTTATTTTCTCTTCTCAAAATGGCTCACCTGGAGGTTTTAATATCTTTTATATTGTGTTAATTAGTCATTCTTGATTGTATTTCTAGTATGAATTATTTGTTCTCATTCAATATATTATTCCTTGTATAGATTAATTTAAAATTATTTTATAAACTATTTTATGATAAAGAGTATTACTCAAAAGATAATATAGGTGCATGTTGTGTGCTTCTACATTGTCATTTGTGTCGATGAGTTGGGTTTTAAATTAATGAGTTATTGATATCACAATTAGTTCATTTTAGGTCTAATAAAGTTAGGGCATGAGAGAGTTGAAAGAATATTTTTTCATGTAATTTGACATCAAGATATGGTTTTTGAAAATGGTTTTATTATAGATGTTTTATTTGAGATATGGTATGTGTGTCTTGTAGAATAGAATGGGGGTTTTTATTAAAAACTAGTTTGGGGTTTGAAATTGGTAATTAGTAGTTAAAACCATTTCTAATGGTACTTTGGGGCATTGCAAAAGGGTTGAATGTGTGATGGGTCTACTTTTTAAAGTAGCAGACCCCCTGGTATCCTATTAGGGAATACTATGTACCATATAATGTCCCATGAATCAATGTTTAATGTGACATATTTTTAAACTAAATCTGAATTTTGGATTAAATTATATATTGTAATTACATTATAGAATAAATTTTTCATATTTATAAATAATCGTGAATGAATTGGTTTTTCTCATTATATATAATTTCTATGGAGGTTTTTTTATTTATATCATTGTACATATTTTTTAATAATTTTATAATGTTTTATTAATTTATTTATACTTGAGAATTTTTTAAAAGAATCTAATTTTTAATTCATTCTTCAAGAATGAATTTTCTCATAAAAAGTTTCTTTTTTCTTTCTAATGTTTCCATTCATGGTTTTCTATATTTTTCATGGTCATTTATAATATCAATATTTGATAAATTACTATCAATTTTTATATTTGGTTTTTATATTTGTTATATATAATGATTCGATGATGGATTAATGAACCTTGAATAGGTGCTAAATATGGGGAATGTTTCAATGATTTTGTAGAATTTTCAAAATTAAATATTCCGACCCACAACATGTTTTTTTCCATCCCTGAAATGTTTAAATTTGAAGAATTTTAAATGCAGAGAGATCAAAGATCATTTAATTTTTCATGGTTCTAATTTGAGTTATAGAACATGGATTTATCACAGGGAAACCAAGTATAATTTCAAATCTATTGATGATGGTGTTTTGTAAGATGATAAATCTGATAAGCTTGAGGAAATTATTCATGATACTGAAGTATATGAAATTGAGAAATAGTAAACAATTGAGAATTTATATGATGATCTAGGAAAATCAATGTATCCGGGTTGTACGGAATGTATGATTTTATCGACAGTGTTAAGAAACACCATGAACTAAAAGAAATGTTTTTTTGGTTGGAGCCCAAATTCATGAAAGAAGAAGTAAAAAACCATAAAAATCACCTGGTGGATTTTTCCACTCAAATGAATTTTACACATCACCAGAAGGAATTTTTCAATATACATGAAGGATTATTTTTTCAACACCATATGGATATTTATTACTCACCCAAAATATTTTTTCACACACACATGTACATACCAACTTGTTATAACCCTGATCATAACAACCAAGATACACCACCTGATCTCTAAAACCAAGAGGACATTTGATGTATAGATATTTTTCATGGGTCTATTCACACACATATATCAAATATTTTATTACCATCACCACACTCCATCATATTATCCTCACAGTATACACATTTATTTGTAGTTTAACAACAAAGAAGGTGGAACACCATTTTTATCTCTAAAAGTGGCTACATCATTCCATCCCTCCTTTTTTGTTATCTTCAACCTGTCTTTTATAGAAGGCTTAATGCTACCTAATTTTTTAAAAATAAGGTTGGGTTTTTTAGAACACCCTATTTTTTGTGAGTTGGTAAAAAATCAAAAGTAATTAAGATTTTAAAATCACTCCCAAAAAAGTGAACATCACACACAGTACAACTGAAGACCAGATTACATAACCATAAATTTGATCCTCCTCTCACATGCTATATTCTTATAAAATGGTGGTTGAATCGAGCAGTGGTCAAACCTTCCATTTAAAACCTTCAAAGAAGCTCTTGGACTTCCATTTACCATCATAATGCATCCTCTATAGAAACCTTTATATGTACTGAAAACGACTCATTGTTATCATTTATGGGGAGCCTTCATTGGCATGTTTCAAAACCACCACTGACCTCCCAAATCATTTCTGAAGTGGTGGCCATTTGATTGGCCTAGTATATTAGTCCTCACGAACCAAAAACGAACTACTATTTATAGTATGTAGTGGTTCCCCCATTCCCAAACTTTATTCAGCACAAGAACTCATACCACAAGAGTAGATGATTACTTAAATAGGGATGGAAGCCGTGGTGTGAAATCCCCTCACATGACTTCATCCAATTAATCATGTGACTATGATAAATTAGATTTAAATTTAGCGGTTTCCATCCTTTGTAAAAAGTGTCCATACATTACATAAAAATAATTATAAAGAATACTCATTTTACAGGGTAGTATAAAATTTAGATGAATTTTTTATTTCATTTCAAAGTACTAAACAAAACATCAGAATTTCTAGATTTCAAAATAATGAAAAAATAACCCTCTTCAATAAATCAACCAATGAGTTACTGAAAAAAATCATAAATCTAAAAACATAAATTCCAAGAATAACCAGATGTGTCTCTAAATTGATTAAAATAAATTTCAAATATTTTCATTATAAATACAGTTTTTAGAAAAAATATGCATAATTCAGCACATTAGAAATCCAAGAATTAAAAAACAAGAATACATTTAAAAACATGGATATATTTTTAGGAAAATGATAAGAAGTATAATTTATTTCAAAATATATAATTCCATGGGAATTTTTACATTTTAGTCCAAAAAAGGAAACAATATTCCCTTATTAAAATATAAACAATAAAATCATGAATAATGTTTCTGAACACTATTTTTGACATGAAATGAGGTAATGTTTTCAATAAAGATAAAATAAATAATGCATGAAAATCATGTCAGGTTAGTATCTTGATCCAATATCTTATATTCATATGGAAAAATTAATATCCGAAACAAATTCTATATGAAAATTAATGATGAGGAAACCTACAATACTTTTACAAAATTAATCCATCAAGTTTTTATAACTTCCCACCACTATGAACCATTGATAAATGCCCAGACTAGCTATTGCAACTGTAACTCAAGCATTCCTCCCCATACATTGGATACTATTGACTAATAGTGGGGGTATAATGTGGTATTTTGGGGAGAATATACCCTCACATCAGAGTGAAAAAACACAAAAAAATTAATCAAACATCATATGAAACCACAAGGATCGAAGTATAAATAATAAATAATCGAAACAGAACACACTATAATAAAATAAACCAAGGAATATATACACAAAAACGTTATCACCGACTGAGTTAATCACACATAAAAATTAATAATAATGAAAAGAGAAAAAATACTGAAGAAAATGTATAATATAATCCACTAAAATCCCCAAGCCATACCCCTCCACAAATAATAGGCCCCATCCAAGATGCCTCGGGTTGATCATGAAATCTTAGGCCTCATCCCAAGATGAATCCACAATGAGAAAGGGTTTCTCTAGTATCCAAATGTCATTGTTTCCAAAGTTGGACATGAGTAAAAAACTCAATAGTGAACTACGAAGATGATCTCCCACTATAATAACAATGAAATGATATGTACATGTGAGATGATCACAATAATAAATATCTAATTGAAATAAATAAACAAAATAACCAATAATAATTGCTTTGGTCTAATATCATAATATCTCTGAACATGTGACATAGAACGTGCCAACTCATGTACCCTAACATTTGTGATCCTTAGGTTTGTGCCCCCAATCGATTATACCTACTTCGACTAGTGTCAAGGTGTCTCTAATAACATTGTGATTACCACACCTCCCTATATAAGTGACATGGGTCTCCTTGGTATACATATTTGTATCACTAACCTCCCCTTTATTATTTTTTATACCTTGGTATAGTTCATAAATATCACAGACTTGGGGAATACTCATGGAAAGCTCCATCCCAATATACCAGATGATATACGACTACATATCTTTATAATCCCCATATAATGTAACATATACCACATTTGAAAGATTTTTCTCTACTAATGACATATTCCACAATATCATGGACCTACTGCCTGAGAGTTTTCTTAGCTAATAATCAAGAATAACCTAATACAAATTTATAAAACAAAATGAAGACTACCCTTATAGTGTATACCAAGTCCTATCATTAAACAATTAAAATAAAGGGATAATTGAATTATTAAACTCACAATCACAATCCATACCCAATAATACCCTCCAACTTGGGTCTGATTATCCCTGAGACACCCACTTGGCCCCATAAGCAAATATATAGAAGAAGTAACTCTAATAGAGTCCTTAATACCATCCCATTTCACACAAGTCCTAACTCACTACCCCAGGGATGTTACACTGCCAAACAATTTCATAAACATAATATGGCCTCCCAAGTCTCATTGGCACACCACAATGACACAAGTCAATGAAGATAGCTCAAAACCCCTATAACGGTCTGTTGTTATCCTAGGTTGGTATTTTCACCCATACCAAGCCCTTACAGGCCAAGGTCGGTCAATATAAGCTATCCATATTCCAAGGGTCATAAAACAACCGACTAGGAACATTCCATAAAAGATATCACACCCTCCCAAGGGGTTCTGGTATTAATGTATCTATAATTGTATATTACTCAACATTCAATTTTCAATTCATTAATCCATATCACTTGGTCTATAGTGTCCTAGGAATTTTGTTTTTTTCTTAAGTGGTCACACAAGTTTAATACTCAAATTTAAAATTAATCATTCTATATTAAACAATCCAATATGATAATAAAAGTGATATACTCATAGTGGAAATACCACACACAATAATGAATAATAACAAGCATTAATGTCACAAAGAAAGTACATAGACAACCTACCACTTTGTAATATTCTTCCATTTTAATCCCATAACTCAATTACTCCACCTATGCTCATCCTAGGTCCAACCAAGCTCGCAAACATACCCAACCACCACCAACCTAGGTGAGGCCCTAAATTAATTTCTCGGTCCAGAAAAATTAACTATAAAATTTATTGTTAATTGAAAACGTTAATTTCATAAATGTACAAATGCTAAAAACTCATCATAATGCTCCATCCCACTAGAACCGGGAAAATGTGTGCACAAAATTTCCCCACCACAATCCAAATATATTCATAGTATGGAGTACTATCATGAAATGATGAAAGAATTATCAATTTAAATTAAATTTAATGAAAATATTAAATAAACCTTTATTGTGATGAACCTTGGTTGAAACGAAGTACAATGGTAGGAGACCATTATCTCAGGATGTCCTCTACCTAAGAAGAATAAAATTCCTGAAGAAAATGGTTTATTTTATTATTATCTGATAAAATATCTATCAAATACCTAAAAATCAAAACCATTTCAATGTGAAAGAGAGAGAATATTGAACTAAAGATGGTGAGGAGACTATACCTTAATCTTCAACTAAAATCACTAATGAATATCACCCAAAATGAAGGTGTAGGAGAAGAAAGAATGGGGATACCGCCATGGTTGGAAGAATCAAATGAAGATAAAAATAGGGGTTTCCCCTCTTTAGGTTCTAGGGGAATGATGTCACTTACACACTTTTAGGGGCCACCATCTAGAAAATGGTCACAATAGCCTACATAGATGCGGTCTGTAACCACCGACTAGAGAGTGGATTACAGTAACCAATGATGAAACACCCACCTATGACCCTCATAGGACCTCCCCAAACCCTCAATAAACCTCTCGATCTTTATTCCTTATCCAAAATAATTGTTTTGGGTATCCCAACCTTTTGGATTCCAATATAAGTCATGGTTCAAATCCACCCCAGATTAAAATATAAAATTGAAATCCTCATTGAAAATTTTCACACTCAAACAATCTTAGGGAATTATAAAATCACACATATAACACTTATCATCTCTAAGAATCCCTGGTGGTCCCCAAACTGAACATCTAGGTATATCCCAAAAACCAATTCCCACTCAAATATCCCCATTCTGTCTCTAAACACTTTATGAACATCCTGAGTGCCACATGCAAAACCAAGTCACTCAAGTCCCCAAAACTGAGACAAGGATTAGTTTCATTATCGAATAACTAAGATGATTCTTACTTGATGCTTGTTTATCCTGATACACTAAAGGGGTCTTCATGAAATTAACTATCTAGATTAAGGTCCACCCCACCATAAGGCTTGGTTCATAAGACCAATTCTAAACAATGATACCCCCACCATTATAATTGTTATCCAAAGCTTATTCCCAATAAACCAATGAAACTATCATTGCAATTACCATAATACTAAACCCGTATATACATTATAAAATTTTTTATATGATGATTCCCATTATTGGTCTAAAATTCTGATCCAAATGGATTCACCTCCTTTATCCAAGCACAATATGAACACAATTTCTTTTCATGAAAGTTACCTACCAAATCATGAAACATGCCCATCATATCTAAAATAACATGCTCGTTGTTGGTTTAATGTCACAAAATCCAATTATTTTCCAAAGGACCAATCAGACTTCCTTTAGTTTTTCCTATATCAAAATGATCTACTACCCCCGCCAATGTGTTTCCAAATTACCCAATTCTGATGCCTCTACTCCCAGAGGTAGGACCAGATAATTTTGATACACCCACTGAAGCCTCACTCAAGCATAGGTGTGTGATTTTGAAGGTCAAAAAATAATTCAAACATATCTATTTTCATGTAATAATTGTGAGCACCAACACATCGCCTACCCAATCCATGTTAGGATAACCTCAAAATTACTCTGAGGTAGAGGCCAATTCATGATCTCGATTAGGTATTACATCCAAACTCACCTGTAGAATTATCCATAGAATTTAGATCAAATTATATCCATTTTATTTATGTAATCCTAAATATCAAAAAAACTATTAGACCACAAGTATCACCACCCAAATTCCTTCAATTATGAGTGTTGTATTACCGGCACCCGATATCATGCTCCTCACCATGGGAGAATCCTTGTAATCGCACTAACATACAATTTATTGATCTCTATATCTCATGTACTATTCATCACCAATCAAAATGGTTGGGTGAATCCAAAATCACTCATACCTGATTTCTACATCAAAACATAAATTAAATGTTTGTTCCTAGCTCACAAGAACTCTACCTATGGTAACCACCAAAATCAAAATCATGTTTGAGGTTCATGCCCTCAAATGGATAGTAGTGCACTCTCCACTACACATCCTTACATACCACAATACTCGATCACAAACTCAATAACTTTCACTAAAAATTATTCATGTCACTCCTCTCAAGACAAACTCAAGTGAAACATTAACCTTTATTGCTTTCATCTAGGTCCAACTCAGATTGTTCATAGTAACATATCTGATCTAGTTATGGGGTCTCATCTCTTCAAATGGAATCCTCAATATCCACCATAATCCCCAAGCTACTAGGATCTTGGGATATTACATTAAATTTATTGGTCTTTTTCCCACAATGATTGATCATAGACTCACCATTCAGGGGCATCACACATAAACATCACATGACACCACCACTCATTAATCATAACAGGTGTACACTTTTTTCCACCTCATTATTGAATCCCGGCCCATGAGCTCATTAATTTCTTACCATCTAACGAAGCTGACAATGCTCCACAACATGTCCATTCTGTCTGTAAAGAGTGTTCTAGGAAAAAAATTTCCAAATTGGGCACCTTACCTTTGTCAAGAGAAAGCACATGAGGCATAACCACTAGAATCATTCAAAAAGTGAGTGTCTACCCACATCCTTACAATAATGCTAAAATGACCCTGAGTTAGCAGGTTCTAGAACCAAAATATTCATTCCCTTAAAAAACTCACCTTGATATCAAGGCCCTCCATGTTCCATACATTTAAAACACTAGCACTAAAGGTTCTTTTCATGAAGATGGAAGTTTTTCATCACTATGACTATAACATGGCCTTGATAGCTCCTCCTACTCATCAATCTCAATCTGAAGAATCTATCTAGGATTTTGTCTCCAATGAAAACATAAACTTGTGATAATCCCTCAAATGGGACAACATATATACTATGAGGAACTGAATCACTAAAATATAGGGTCCTACCTCAAGGTTCATTTGGTTTCCCAACTAAACCAACAAAAAATTCTCACAAAATTTCATAAATCACGAGCATTCCTCTTTCTCTCATCTAAGTACCCATGAATCCTCATATGTAAAACCACATAATAATGAGATATCACACACATTTCATTTCTCATGGGATTCATTCGTGCACTAGTCTCAAATATCCCCCATCATCCAGTATTCCAAACACCAATCTCCCTGGCCTCAATATATACCACTAGTATTATGTTCTCAAATTAGTATCCCACAATGCACTAATTATCATGAGCATTCGCACATGGGAATATCCCTAGAGACCAAAATTTCATTGTTCAACACTCCCCATAATCAACAACATCATCCTAAATGACCTTTGTCAACAGAAATGCATCCACTCTCTTGGTTAAGAAGAATATAATTCCAACATATATGGGGAAATAACATATAAGTTATTACTAACACATTAAGTAATAGAAACTAAATATTAACAACCCAAAAGGGGTTACAACCAAGTAATAATGTGAATATGCTAAACTACTAGGTATTATTCATGTCCGTTTAGATGAGGGATTGCATCATTTTCATCACCATCGATCATCTCACTATAGAATCCCATGACCTATCATAAGAAGAAAATATATATACATGTCTGTCTAGATGAGTAGAATACCAAAAATTACATATATAAGAAAACATTGTATGAGTATTTTTGAACTCATTAAATTATTAGAAATCTCCATAAATCACATAAATCACACATTATCAAGATTATATATCATGTGAATCCATACATGTTGATAATGATTCACGTAGATGCCTCTTACCTCCACAATCTAGGAGAAAAAGTCCAATATAAATCCCTCAAGATAATCACACATCCATATAACCCAATCAAGGTGGAACTCATATATAACTATTACATCAAATACCAAGTATAAAAATCCTAATCCCCTAGTAACCTAGACTTCCTAACAGAATATGTGTTCATAATGAACCAGATCGATATTCATCACATTCTCGGAAACATTCTTATCTTATGGATACCATATACCAAATAGTAAAACAAAATAAATATTTATACCACCTTTTATTGTTTTTCTCCCAAAGAAGAATAATCGATACCTATACTTACGCAAAATACTATACCTTTAGTGCACCTCCTCATATGCTAGATTTTACTACATAGTAGTGATGGTCTAGGAGGTGCTATAAAGAGACCATACTCATCACATCATAGTAAGAAATCATAGAAAAATAAACAAGAAATTATAAAAAACAATAATAATTAGTGTACACATCAACAATAAATGAAACAAAATTTGCTATAATAATATAAAATATGGAATAATGGAAATCATGCTCAATCACCCACTAGTATTATCACATATAAAAAACTAAAATAAATTAATATGGAAAATTACAAAAGAAAATGTATGAGTGGTTACCCAAAAATCCCCATGCCTCACCAATCCCAAACTCTAGGACACATATGAGCTGATCTCGGTCCATCATGAAGTCATGGACCTTATCCTATCCTAATCCAAAAAAAAGTGATGGATTCATGGTTAGTGTCATGTCTGCCCAAGTTGGGTGTGAGTAAAAAATTTAGTAGTGAACCACGAATTCAGTACTATAATATACCTACAATGCAGTTATATGTGCATGTGATGTGATCATAATAATAAATAACTACTAGATATAAATAAAAACCCTCCAACAATAACTACTTTGACAAGATACTGGAATGTTCCTAAGCATGTCTCATGGACTATGCCAAACCATATAACATATCACTGTTGATCCTTAGGTTTGTGATCTTGATCGACCATATCCACTTCAGTCAGTGTGGGGGTGTCTTTAAGTATGTTGTGATGGTTGAACCTCTTAAGTGAATAAACCTGGATCTACCCAATATAAAGATATGTACCATAGACCTCCCCTATTAGAGTTTTCATAGATCAGTCATAGACTGTATGTATCATATACCTAGAGGGATGCTTCTAGAAATCTCCATCCCAGTATACCATTTCAATCCTGGCTCCATATTAATGGAATCTCCGCCGATGGTAACACAAACCTCCCCATTGACTATTTTCTCTTAAATTTGTATCACAAACCTCGACAACAAGTGTTTTCTCAACCAAGGTCATAACCCATAAGTATCACAAACTTCCCTTGAAAAATCTTTCTCAGGTAATAATAAAGACCGCCCAATGGGTGTCTTCTAAAAAATAAAGACCTCCCATATTGGTGTTTTCATAGAAAAGGAAAGATATCCCTATGGTGTGTACCATGTTCCATCATAAAATAATGAAAATAAGGGGTTGGTCGAACATCGAACACCACTGTCACTATCCATACCCAAACATACCCTCCCATTAGGTTCAGTATATCCACGGGGAATCCACTTGAGTCCCTTAAGAAAATAAATAGATTGTGTAACTATACTAGAGTCCTCAATACCGTCCCAAGTCACTCAGGTTATAACCCACCTCATGGGGGACTTCACACTTCAAAAATATTCCATAAACATAATTTGGACTCACATAACACATTGGAAAAAACAAATTAGAAATATTCAATTGTTATGGATCATAACCCACATGAAATTCCTTGGTCATTCTAGGATGGTATGACCACCCAACCAAATCCTGTTCCAACCAAGTTTTATCAACCTAATCTAGTCATATCCCTAGTGTCACTACATTAATAAATAAGGTCATTCCATAAAATACATCACACACAAATTCAATGGGATCTGGTACTATTGTATCTGTATTATTCCAAGACATGACCATCGATGATTAATGTGTTCAAATAGAGCATTTGGGCCATAGTGTCTTAGGCACTTTGTTTTTTTCTCAGGTGATTGTTAAAGCTAAATAGTCATATTTAAAATTAAAATATTCATATTAAACTTACAATTCCAATTATTAAAATTACTATTTTCTTAGTGGAAATCCTACACAAGAAAATGTATCATAACATGAATAAATAAAATATAGAAAGTACATAGACCACCTACATATTTATAAACTTATCCCATTTTAATCTTGTAGATCAAAATCTATACCTATGCCTATCCAAGTTCCAACTAATATTATCCACTTACCCAACCACCACCAACACACATAAGGCCCCAACTCAAGACACATTCCCCAAAATAATTAATTATAACATTTATAGTTAATTAAATTATTTAATTTAATAAATGAATAGACACAACAATCTAGCTAGAAAGACTCATCACACTAGAACAACAACCAAGTGCATAGAGAAGGTCAACAAAACACTCCTAGTATCATCTCAAGAAAAATATATATCACATGATGGTGAAACAATTTTAAATTTAAATTAAATTTAATGAAACTGTAATTAAATTTATGTTGCGATCTTCATTTTTCTAAATTACGAATGATGATTAGAAGATGTTGTCTTAGGTTATCCTCTTCATATGATTCATGAAAGAACTAAAAAATGGGTGATTTCACCATTCTATGGTGAAATTTTAAACAAATATATTAAAAAATAGATTCCAATTCAACATGAAAGTGGGAGAAGATAGAACATATGAAGGATATGATCCCATAGCTTGATCATCTATTGAAATGTCTAAAGAACATCACCCCAATCATGGCCCAGAGACATTCCTGCTTTGTTGATTCCAATGAGGGGAATAAGATGGGTTTCTCCCTATTCAGTTATATGGGGAAATATTCCCATTTCCCCATTTTAATGGCCACTGGATTTCTATATACAAGGTTGTAACAACTACCCATGCCCCTCCTAGGGCCATCCTAAGCACCAAAGACAAATCCAAAGATTCATTATTCATACAAAATAATTATTTTGGGGCAAACAAACCTTTATAATTCCATTCTGAATCATGGTTAAAAATCTAAAACCCTTACCAAACACAAAAATTTAAATTCCATTTATAATTTTTATGATAGTACACACACATGATAGTATGGTTTCCTTCTCTAAAATCACAACCCCTTTTCATTTATTTTTTAACATTCGAATTTATTTGATCTTAGTTATCCATCCATGGTAACTTTGAATCCTACCATCCATGTAATTTTTATCACACTTCTCTCAAGTGTTGATATTAAATATACTTATACTCATATCAAGACTATGAATATCAATCTATATATATGGTAATATTCTTATTATATTTGAAATATTCATTGAAATTGTATTAAACTTGAGTATATTTCAAGGTTATATTGTTAGATAAGGCTTGGTGGGTAGGAATTAAAAAATAGAATCATTAATGAGAATGGTTTGACTCTTAATACAATGCATGACTAATTCATGAAATCTTTGTAGATTGTCCTTAACTTCATCTCCTTTATAAAAATATCAAACCACAAACCCTCTTGTTTTTACTATATTTTTTTATTGTGTTATACAACTATGAATAATAAAACCTTTCAATCCTATTTATTTGTTTTCTTAAATTTTCTAATATGAAATTATCTTTTTATAATTTTTTATTTTCTATTATGAACATAATTTTTCATATTTTTCTAAAATTTTAATTTTTAAGAGAATAGAATGAAACATGTAATTTGATGATGAATGACTTATGGGAATTTGATTTAATGTTGCAAAAATGATAACATGCTCATAAAATTCCACAAAATTTTAGGTCTCCTTAAGTAAACCCATGAAGGCCCTTCCCCTAATCTTATTATTGAAATGAAAATGAAAAATATTTAGAATAATGGTATGTAAGAATGAAATAGTAATATAACATGGCTTTAACCTATATAGGTATTCATGAAAACTAAGGTATTTTAAATAATAGATGTTAAGGTGGTATAGAATTGGATTCAATGGTGTTTCAAATATTGAACCTCTATCATATCAATGCATTTGTTTTTTCTCAAACTTATTTGAAGGATAAATTCATAATGTTATAGTTATCGAATCCTGAATTGTGTTCACACATGAAAATAGAGTAATATAAATAATATATAAAAAAAATTTAGATCAACTCGTGGGGTATTGAAAATGATATTTTACATTTGACAATATTGTAAAAAAAACTTCAAGGTAAAGTTATCAAATATAAACATTCAATTTGACACATTTTTCAAAAAACCAAAGAAGTCCCTCAAAAATGGATCAAGTGTGGAAGATGATCAAATATATTTCACTTCATCTCGTTGAATAAAAATAAACATTAATAAATAATGGAAGAGGAAAAATAAAATAATAAGTCTTTCTTAAAGGCATAAGAACCATCCCCCATATCTCTCCCACTCATTTACTATTATTGATGTCATAATGAATGTTCAAAGTTCAAGAATTAATATAATTTAAGGAAATAATAAAGTATAGAGTGGATAAATATAACACAGGGATAATTTTAAATCAATGTAAAATAGCATATGTAGTTTACTTTTGGTGTAAAAGTACTGTTCCAAATTTTACCAAAAAGGATGAGTAGAAAAAATTCTAAAAAACTAAACAACAACTGACTAGGAGATTTATTTAATTGGTAGATAAAATCAAATTTTGGTTTCCTAAACATGACTATAACTACTTTCCCACTTCACGAATTTACAAACAAACAAGAAGAAAAATTTATTTAATAGAAAATAATCAATAATAAAAGTAAAAACAATAATACTAATTTATTATGATGTAAGATAACAGTACTTTTTGATATTAAGTTAATTTTCCAAGATGATTTCTAAATTATAACCTACATAAAACAACATATAATACATGTATTGAACGAAACTAAATAAAGGAAATTAAAAATAAGATAAGAGGGATGTAAATTACAGGAAAAAATCCTAAAAATGGTGTGGTAGTTAAACTATTTATTGTTTTATAGTTCCAATTGGTCAACCCAGTTTGTTGAAAATTTTGGGTTTTCCATTAATAACCAATAGATCCATTTATTTCATCATATACCCTACAAATAAAAATTTAACATAAGAAATTATAATAAATAATTCATTAAATAATTTCCCTCTAGAATGGAAAAAATAGTATCCTTTTAAATTTAAATCCACCCTTTACTACATCATTAGGGAGGTCAATGTATACTCTAATAGGCAGATCAATGCATCCAAAAGTCCATCGACTCCTATTTGGTGGATTCTTATCTAAAAACAGTCTCCAAGAGTTTCCATTTTTAGTTAAATATTTGAAATATACAAAAGGATAATTATTATTAATATATTCCCGAACAACATTATAATTATTAAAATATTCAAATGAATCAACCAAAAATCTAATTTTAGCCTTAATTTCATCTCGTAATCTCACTGCTGCTTTAATAAACATAGATTCCAAAGAGAAGAATTCAATCTCTTCCTTATCCCATTCTCAGAACACCTCATTTGATATCTCAAAAGTGTGGTGCCCCACTTTTTCTTAATTTCCATCCTTTAGTGATAATTTTAATAGTTTTTTAATAATTATAAAATATATCTTAGTCGATGAATGTACAATTATGCCATTTTTACCATTGATAGAAGCCCAATTTTACTCTAAAAATTAATAATTATGATATTATTATTCTACAAGGTTATATTTAGCAGTGATTTAATCATTGGATAACACATGTGAGTAATTTATTAGTGTAATAGAGTCATTTTCTTAAAAACTCATCACTAAAAGTTTATTATAATGAAATATGGTCAAACTAAAAAAAGAAAATATATAATGTGAACACTAAAAAAGAACATGAATCCTTGAAAACGGTGCTAATAAGTGATAAAATGTTACCATATAAAAGGTTCACTTGATTCTTTAGAATTTAAAAACATATGATAATGAATAATATGGGTTAAACATGGTGATCATTCTCATGAAGTGGGAATAATTTCTTTCATAATGTACTCTTATTTTATAAATTTGTTTTATTTTTTTTAATATTTTGAAAATGAGAGAAAATTTTTTAGGTGATGATATAAGTGAGAAAATAGATGTTAATATAAAATAAGGGTGATGGATGAAATATAGTGGAAACAATTCAATGATGTAAAAAAATACTAGGCTAAGAGAACAAATAATGTTCTACAAAATATCCATTGAAGATAGATCAATACTAGTTCTATTTTTTAAATATTTTTAGCAAAATTTATAAATTAAACATGTGATGTCTCTCTATATTCAACCTACTTTTTTTATTAAGTAGTGAATGAACCTACTGATATTCCATTTACATTGATGTATTCTAGTGAAAATTTCCAATTGTATCTATGAAGGACATGAAAAACTATATAATTTTAGAATCACTTTTTCAAGATAAATATATAAAAAAGGGAAGGTAGAAATTATAGAAATTAATGTATAAATCAATAGGTTGAAATTAATGATTTATTACCTCATTAATTAATTCATTAATTGAATCCTATAATAAATAGTGAAATAAAATCAATGAAATAAATTTCAAAAATCAAAATCAAATTTCTATCTTTTCTCCACATGAATAAGAGAGTATTATTAGTTTTCCAACACCCGATATTGGATTTCATAGATAGAAGGGTGGATAATTTCATGAATAAAAAGTAGAATACTCATAAAAAATAAAAAAACATGACACTAAATTAAATTAACACATGAAATATTAATTAATGAAACACTTGAGGTATAATAAATAATACAAATAGCAGTGAAACCACACATTCTCTACAAAAAATAATAAAAACACAACATAAATGAATTGGGAGAAAACACAACACATAATACTCATTAATATTAATTTAGTGATAAAATATAATCATCATAATAGAAGAGATGAATAAAAACATTAATAATAATCCACAATGTAAAATTTTATTCATAGATATTACAGTGTCGTAGTAGGAGACAAGAGTCCTGATGGGGGAGGTTGTTTTAATAGTGTTTTTATAAACAAATTAAAGGAAAACGGGATTTCCCACCACATTGTGCATGTGATAGCTTTGAATAATTAAATATTTAGTATGGTACTCCATTTAAATAAAAACAATTCGTTAGATAACTTATCTTACACACAACACTGAACTAATATGGAAGAATCCTTAATTTATTAAGGTGAAATGTTACAATAGAACAAAACAATAAAATATTTTTAAACACAACCTAATTAATAAAATTAAAAAAGGGATAAAACCACATCTAAACCAAAATATGACAAGATTTAAATAGTCATAATTATAGTCACCCATAAAGATAACACCACCAATTATAACTATAGAAAAAAAAGAATTTATTAAAAATATGATAAATATATTATGAATATAAATGATAAAAATATATGAATGATTTTAATGTATGTAACACAATATATATGAATGAAACATGGGTGTTATATTTTTATTATAAATATATGGATGTTGATAATGTAATATCAATAATGTGGTGGATCATATTATTGGTGTAAATAATATTCGATACTGAATTGAAATAATAATTAGATTTTATTGTGTTAAATATTTTTTTGACATGGTAATTATAAATTAGAGTAATAACCTAGTTAAATTTATATAGGAATAATGATATTAGGGAATAAAATATTATATCTTTTCAATAATAGGATCATTTATCTACTATTGAAAATTTGGTAGAATCAATAGGGTTTTCCCTTGACCAATCCAAAGCTAAACCTCAATAAGTAAAGCTTGAGTAAAATCATATACTAGTGAAGTTAAAACACATGAAAATCATTTTGATGTCTATTCTAGCTAAATCACTACCCATGAATAAAATAATTTCTTATCTCACTGTTAGAGCTTATTCAAAGGTCTTGAGAAATTGATTAAGTTGATGTTAGGATGTTAACGACATTATGTAATAAACAATATTCTAGAAAATGTACATATTTTTATTCTTAGTATTTGAATAATTATAAATTTTAAATTATAAATTTTAAATATTGATTTTAATTAATTATATTTACAAAATTCAATGAACGATATTAATATAAATTGATTAATAAAATTCAATGAATGGTTAAATAATTAATTTTAAATACATAATAATAAAATCATTTAATATTAGAATGATTTACCATTCAAAGAATTGTTTTTATATATGTTGTTTATTTTTTATACATTTAATGGATAACTATTAAAGAATAATTTAAAGAAAATTCATTTTTTATATATATAAACACTTAAATTAATTTTTTTAGTGATTATTACTTGGAAATGAGTAATAATAAATCCCTTTTTGTGCTTAAAATACATTTTAGTAGTTTTTTATACATTATAAACTTTATTTTAAATTTTATTTTAATAACTTTGAGAAATTGAATTTAATAAAATGGAATTAATATTTCAAATCACCATGAAAAAATAATTTAATAATGTCAATTTAAATTTTAAGAAAAAAATATATGTTATTGAGGTAAATAGTTAGTTACCACAGTAAAGGTAAAATGAATTTAAATGGTTAAATTAAGTATTTTAGGAATAAATTATCTATAATAATATTTAAAAATTCTTTATATGAGTTGGTTAATTACCCATATATATATATTTTCTACCTTGGATCCATTTTCCTTTTAAAATGGCCTTCCAAAAACATTAGGGAATGTGTATTTGTGGAAATGTCACATAAACTCACCAATAAAAGAATCCCCTACTATACCCACCTAAAACCAAATATTTTTTTTATTTTCCCAATAAAAACATAACAATATTTTCTATATTAAAATTTATCCCATTTATGAAACCCCCTATTCACAATAATGTGTCCCAAATCATTCATTTCCATGAGGGTCTTTAATAGAATATTTGAATCTTTAATGTAAGTGTTATCTTCTAATTAATAATTTTAATTTATTTTATCCATAAAAATAGTTTCAAATCATATTTAATAGGTTAATAACATATAATTAACATCATTATTTGTCTTTAAAACTGATATTAAATTGCACAATCACATATTTTCACCCATTACTTTTTTATAACACGTTTCTTATTTGGGTCGTTTTTAACACCTAAATGAATATTGATATAAATTTATCATCATGAATGATTATGAAAGAAATACTAGTAAAATACTGATAATAATTATGAATTTAATATTTATTATTTAATTTTAATAAATATAAGTATATTTATTAAGAAAATAAATACTGTTTATTAGTTCAATATTTAGAGAAAATGTTTTTTACCCACCCTCTTCAAATTATTACTATAACATTCCTAAAATAATAATATAACTCCATAACACTATAAAAAATACATATTCCATCTCCATTAAAATTATATAGGTGATGAACACATAACCAAGGAACAAGGATCTTGGGCTGGAACTTCTATACTGAAGCAAGAATAGAAAAAATAAAACAATTAACATCTAATAATTAATATTTTAATAATGAATGATTAATAAATTGGTAATAATAAAATATAAATTAATGATATTAAGTTAAATAAATATAAATAATTTTGAGATATAGATTTATTTTAATTTTAAATTCTTTATATATAATGTTTGATTCCGTACCACCAAATGATAATCTAAGGTAAGGGTTTTCATCTCAATTTTATTTCATTGAGACATATTTATTATCATGGGATTCTTTTATTTTATATGGTGTATATATTTCCCTATTTAAATATTTTATCAAAATTTAAATTTTATTCAATGTATTTATAATTCCATTTCATGTTGTTTATTTCATTGACTTTTGATCCATATGTTATCAATGTTGTAAGGGTTTTCTTGACTCAATATCCATTTTATTGAGCCAATATTTTTCCTTTTTTGATTATGTTCTTCTACAGTTAATTAAATTTTATCCCTTCTCTCTCATATAAGGTATTTCCCCTTTTTTTCTTGTTAAATTACATTTAATTACCAGAATAGTATTTATAAATTATTTTCACTCATTAATGGTGTAACATTTTAAAGGAACACTTTTACTCTGTACAATGGTTATTTCTCTTCCACATCCATGTTATTTCATAAAATGGTCTAGATCTTTTATCATATAACTTTGTGTAGTTTTGGGTAATTAAAGATTCTATTGAAGGTTTGATGATAATTTTGTGGAGTTGGAGTATGATTTCAACTCAAAATAATAATTTATGTTGTGATGATTTGTGTTATAATTTAGTGTTCATATGTGTGGGTAATTTGGGATTAATTTAAGGGTCAATCAGATTCATATTTTTGTAATGGTAGTATTGTGGAATAAAATGTTTGTTATGGCTTATAAATATTTCATAATGTTAATATGATGTTTTATGTAAGGGTAAATCTCATGACTGTGGCATAACATGGGTACTTTTGGTTTTTTAGAGGAGATGTTATTGTTTTGGTGTCTATTCGTTGTTATTGGTGGATATGAAATAATTATAAGTAGTAGTGTGGTGATGGGTAAGAGGAAACTTTGCTATGATGTGAAGGTACGGTATGGTGTGGAGTTTTAAAGTGTTTGGTTTGGTGGCCTTGTGAATCCAACGGGCGTTCTAATATGGACTACTATTAGAGATGCATTGGGTCTATAGGTTGGATAATAATAGTTTAAAAGAAGCTTTATGATTTTAATATATAAAGTGATTGGTTTTGGACCCTCTATCTATTTATGGGAGTCTATTGTGTGGTGTATGGGTTAATCTATAGCCATACTCCAAGTATATAAGATCCTAAAAATGAATATAGCATGGATTTTAAAGGGTAGATAGACTGAGGTCCATTGTATCATATGACCTTATCCTTCACTGTGGGTTTAGTATAAAACCATACTCACTAAAACATGGTCAGGGGTGCCACACCATGGTCAATTTAAGAATCATATGGGTATAAATTACATAATGACTTCAAAAATCATCACTCTACCATCTTTTCCCATAAATCTTAGTTGACCCTAGTGCATCCATGAGAGGAATTTCAACCCCATTTTTATTATTTAATTCCCATATGAAGGAGATTAATTCATTGAAATGAACGTTTGATTCCCTTCCCTTCCCATATCCATTTATTTATCGCTTTTATTATTAATAAGGATGTGGTTTGAGAATTATTGTTTTGGTAGAAGTTGCAGAAAGTGACTGATGTGGAGAATTCTGTTTTATGATATCGAAACCTCCTTAGTGTGGCTTCCATATTTTGGATATTTATTCTTCATTTTAAAAACACACAATCATTCAGAAATCATATGTTTGATGTAGTGAATCCAAGATCACACATTATTTTTTTTGTTTATTTGGAATTATTATACTTTTATCTTTATTTGTGTGAATGAAAAAACTAGCTAAACAAATTAAATTAACAGGGAAGGGAGAATTTAACTGTGTTTACTAGTTTTATATTATTTCTATTATTTTTCCTTACATTGAACATAAAGAACAATTGTAATGTGTGAGTTATAGATATTGTTAATTGTGACCCCTTTTAGTGTTTGATTGTTTAAATTCACCTTTCATTAAAGGTTATGAACTTAATTATGGATTTGAATTTATTACATGTAAATATTGAAATTGTGTGAAATATCCCATGAAAGAGATGTTGAATGTTATAGAATCCCCCTCTGAATGAAAATTTTAAAATACAAGAGATTGAAATGAACTATTATATATTTTTTGTGTTGTTTCTTGTTACTCTTGTGTTTGTGTTTTTCTTATGGGGTTGTTAAATGATGGTGGTTACTATTTTGAATATGGAATGAGTTAAGGTACTGGGGTTGTGGTTGTTCTGGCATGGGTTAGGTTGAATATAATGATCCTTACCATTATATAACATTTAAATAGGATTTATTAAATAATAATTACTTAGTAAAATTCATAAGATCAATATTTCTAATGAATTTTGGAAATAGGTACAAAACATAACAAGTTGAACATGGGATACAAAACAATTATTGAAAACTTCCTCGATATAATCATAATATTCCAACGATCTTAAAACTACATGGGATATCTTGGGGAAACCATAAAAAAGGAGTGAGCTATATAGCATAGTAATGGAAAAAAAAGAATAAGATAATGAATATAATACTTGTCAGACAATAGGAATATCAATTTATAATTAATGGAATATTAATAATAAGGAATGATAATTATAACATGGTAAATGTGTCAATAACAAAAAGCATTGCATCATAATCATAGGTCAAGGCTAAACCCACCAAGACATCATGGTGGAAAGAAGTCCCATAAAGGCATCCGGTACACCCCTATCCCAACATGACATATCATGACACTAAACATCATCCAATTCATTAGAGCACTATCAGGGCACACACTTCATAATCATTTCATTATCATGCTTAAGTTTTCCACATAGATCCTATAACATGGAATCATTCAACATAATAATTTATTCCAAATTAAAGGAATGTGTAATAAATTCATGTAATTCCAAAATCTATAAGTACTTGTTCATAAAGTTTAATACCCTTGATAGAGAAATGGGTATGGTATTCACTACACAATTATTTTGGTATAGAAAATCATGGTGAAATTTTGACAACATAACGACATTATATAAAAATTCATAAAATTGGTTGATGAAATATAAATGGGGATATTACCATTTATAAATGAAATGGGTAGTAATAGGTATATATAAAGACATTCCCCAACATAAGGAATTCTAAATATAAGGCATAACATGATAAAGAAACTTGACGACAGAGGAGAAAGGAAAGAACCCTTACAAAATTTCAGCATGGTAATGGGTGTACATAAGGGTTCTTAGGAGGTTTCAATGAAAGTGAAAGGGGATATAATCATTTATAAATAAAATGAAAATTACAGATAATATTCTTAGAACATATCCCAATATAGGTAAAATGAAATTAAAAGAGATATATAAAAGGAATTCTTGATAATTGATGAGGTTAGAAGATGAAGTTCCCTTACAGAAATTTTGGCATAGTAAAGATATATGAAATGGTAAAAATGAGAGATGATAAATTATATGTAATTAACATAAAAACTACTTTAAAATAAGGTAATAATAATAAATTAATGGAAATATAATCAATTTAAATTAAAACGAATAATTTTAAAGGAAGTGTTTGAATTGACAGGAGAGGAGAGGGATCCCATATATGAATGTGTGACTTCAAAGGCTTAAGAGAGGATAATTGGGAGGTTGGGTCACCTTGTACTGAATCTAGGGAGTATAGGGAAGAGTTTTGATATGTTTCATGGAGTTTTAGTAAATATAAATGAGAACATGGGTGGATTTATATAGGGAAATAGGGTGATTTGTTTATTATTTTTGTTTTGGACACTACATAATAGAATATTGAAAACCAAAAACCATCCCATGGGTTTTTCTAATGGATTCAAGAGAAGGGGAGTGATGTAAATTTTTTTATAAAGATAAGGGACTAAGATAATAAAATATTGCATTTTCTTATATGGAGGGGAGCCACAGACTCAAAAAAATGATTCTAAAATCATAAAATATATTATAAGTCTTGGAGGATTCAATAATGATTTATAAAATAAATAAAATAAACATAAAATTACATTATGTTAATGTAAAAACATATATTTGGACAAATATACCCTTTACAGTATATATTACATCACTATTGGGCCATTAGGATGTCATAAAATACAAAGTATATTTATACAGTATTTAATTATTACTAAAAAATTCAATTGTCTTAGAAAATTATTAAAAATTAACTGTTGGATAATTTCAAAATCCTGATTTCAAAAATAATAATAATTTTTTCTTGAATAATTTACTAAATATGTGGATTATTAATTTT
Organism: Viscum album; assembly: GCA_963277665.1. Classification (NCBI taxonomy): domain Eukaryota; kingdom Viridiplantae; phylum Streptophyta; class Magnoliopsida; order Santalales; family Viscaceae; genus Viscum; species Viscum album. Next base: position 747,946,061 of record OY728152.1, read on the forward strand.
AATATAAAACTGATATTTATTGAAAATTATAGGATTTTTACAATAAAAGTTTTCAAACCACAATTAAAAATTACATTTCACTTCATAAAAATTATATAATAATTAGTATTTAATAATATTTATATAATAATAATTTTTTAAAAAATATTATTTATCTAAAAAATCCATTAATTCATTAATTCTTTAATTTAATTATAATGTTAACCAAAAATAAAATTTTTGATTTATTGAATAAAAAATATAAATCATTTATAAAGTAACAATAATAGGATGAAAATGTATTCATTATTCTATAAAATAATGTCCATAATTATTTTTTCTAGGGTCTTGATACATATCATTCTATCACACCAGCATAATCCTTATGAGTAAGGTGTGTGGTGGTGGGGATTTCATGGGGTCGTTCGGTGAACATTGTTTTGGTCATGATCTCGTTAAACACAAACTTCTCCCATAAAAAATTTTCATCATGCTTAAGTAGTTGGATCTTATCTTGGGATTGGTATAAAAAAATACCATAATTTCTATTTCCATTATATTCTCTAATAAATGGTCTTCATAGGGTTAAAACCTACTCGTTGATGACATCACATCCTTTTTATTTGCTAAAAAGATTTTTTAAAACCCTATATTTATACTATAAATGTTATCACTATTAAATGACTATATAATCAATGGTAAAGATACATAATGGTTATTTAAATCCAATTAGATATAATAAAATAAAATATGTTCATGTACCCATATTTTATTATAAAATTTACCCATATTTTATACCCTTATTTTTGGGTGGGCAGCGACGATGTCTGAGCAAGGCCAGCGACGATGACCTAGATCCGGCGATGGACGTCCTCCCTCCCCCCTCCCCAACGGAGGGGGGAGTTCTTTCTCGTTCTTCGTCACGGATTTCCCCGCCTGCTTTCACTCCATTTTCTAATCCTAAATTCTTGCCACCGTTCCCGCGAATCTCACTTTGCCCTAAATTTCCAGATTTGTTTCGTGGAGCACCTCAACTATGTTTAGCACCTTCAGAACTTAACTCTTCCACAGATCTTTTCAAGCTGACTCTAGTGGATCGATTTCATCAAAGTCGTCCCTCAGTTGATGCTTTTGATCGGTTTGTCTTTGAAGCCTGGAACCTGCAAGATCGGGCGGTGATTGGTCTTCTCGATCAACGACACATAATGATTCGTTTTGGGTCTATGGAGGATCTCATCACGGCGTGGTCTAAGGCTCCTCGACGGTGTGGAGGTATGCCTTTCTTTCTTCTTGGGTGGAATTTTGACTTCCATATGCAGCGGGATAATCCGAGTATAGCGATTTGGGTATGTTTCCTGGGCCTTCCTCTCCAATTCAAGAACCCTTCCATTCTATCTATGCTTGGGAACATGGTCGGCCGCTACCTGTGCTTAGACATCAAAATTGAGACTGTGTGTCATCCCATCTGCCCTCACATATGTGTGGAGATTGATGTCTCCAAGACGCCGGTGGACTGGGTGTGGATTACTGATGAGCAAGAATTCCGATGGAAGCAGGATGTTAAGTTTGAATCGTGGGTTGATTATTGCAGTGTGTGCCATCGGCTGGGACATTGTGCCTCTGCCTGCAGAAATGGATCTCTGAACAGGAGGGTGTGCAGGAGGGTGAGGGATGGTTTGGGTTCTCATGAAGCTGCTTCTGTGGGGAGTTTGAGGACACATGGGCTTTTGGTTGATGGTGGGGTGAATGTAGAACAACCCATACTCCCTTGCCATGAGATGGTGAACTTAGTGGACAATGGGGTTCTGGGAATGGGGGATGAATTGCATAAGCCAGGTGTGGAGCCTCCTGGAGTGAAGGTCAGTGATATTTTTAATAGGCTGAAGCGGGACTTGGGTAATGTTGATACCCTGAAATGCAGTGTTGAGTCTTCTTCTGCTTTTAAGGATGTAGGAGGCTCTGCTGAAACTCCTATGTTTGAGGTTCCATCCTTGATGGCAAGCCCCCGAAGGGAAGTGAGTGCTAGTGTGGAGGGGAATGTTCATGTTGAACGAAGTTGTGCTGCTGTGGAGAAAGATGTGGAACTGGGTGGGCAGAATGGTGGTGTGGATTCTCTCGGTCTGGAAACTGTGAGGGCACCTGCAGCCGTTGTCGCTGTCCATGATGTGCAAGTTGTTGCTGTAGGTCCTAATTCCCCAGCTCAAGAGGAGATTGAGAGGCAATATCAACACATGGATCTTGGGGATGTGAAGCTGGCTGGGAATCAAGAAACTCCTATCAAGGAAAGTGCTAATGCCATTGGTGCTGTGATGACAGTGGATGGGATGCAGGAATCAACTGGGAGGCAGGAGAACAACATTGAGCTCGACAATCGGTTTGCATGCCTGGTGGATATTGATTTGGTCCTGGATCATGAGCAGGATGCCAAAAGGACTCATGAGGATCAAAATTTTGTTTCCTTATGTGCTAATGTTGAGCCAAGGGTTGCTAGTGTTGGCACTTGTGATCAAGATCTGGGGAATGAGAGAACATATAGTGCTAAGAAGGGCTCTGAAGCAAATACAGACAATGGTCCACTATTGGACAGCTTAGCTGGAGATTGTAATGTGAAAAAAGGCATGCATGGTGGCGGTGACGGGTATAGGGTGGTGCACATTTCTGGTAAATAGGGGGACTGCTCTGATAGTGAGAAAGAAAATGATGGTGGTATGGTCCAGCCCTCCTATGGTGGTATGGTCCAGCCCTCCTATAGTGATATTGTTCAAGGTGGTCGAAAGAAGATGTCTGAAAGTGAAGGTGTCCTGACTGCGCCACCAAAGAGGAGGCCAAGGAGAGACTACACGGATCTACCCAAACCAATGGCAACAAGGTCTGCACACAAGATTGGAGCGTCACAAGAAAATGTCATTGCAAATGGGTACAGTGGAAAACGAAGAGGAGGGTCCCCGAAGAGGGATAAAGGATTCAGTGGAAAACGGCCGGTCAAAGAGAAGTTGTCTGAGGAAATGTTGCGGAAGAAAAATATGTACCTTGAGATGATGCGCAAATACGAATCTTCTGAATGGGAGTCAGCTGATCCTGGTGATGAGTCATCTGATGATGGGGAGAAGGATGCATATGGTTTTGATGTTATGTAGCGTTTTATTTTCTTCTAACTTTACTTGCACTTTTCTTTTAATAAATTTGCGGGACCAGGCTTATGCCTGGTTCAGACTTTCCTGGTATGTTCATGTGTTTTCTATAACCCTAAGACATATCATTAACTCAAAAAGTGGAAGTTTATATATTATAGTTCAGGTCATTAAAATCTTCATCCCTTTAAAAATTTACTCTTCAACATTACATTTTACCATGAAAATGAAAATGAGGGTAACCCTAATTCATCAACTTCTCTAATTCCCATTTTACTTCTTTAAACTTTTAGTTTCACCGTAACACTTTGACGAGGGGTATTGTCTTATTTTTCAGTACCAATTTTCTACAATCCAAGATTGTCATCGACTGCTCCTCATAAGATAGTTCATTCACCAATGGTACCAACTATTTATTATTTACATGGGATGGGTTTGGTATGTACTTTATAAAGAGGGATACATGGAATTCATCAAGTACTTGAGATAGGTTCAGTGGGAGTTCTAGTCAATAGGCCACTGCACTGATGTGATCAAGGATCTCAAAATGACATATATACCTTGGAATAAGCTTTACCTTCTCCCCAAATCTTATCACTCTCTTCCATGGAGACATGTGAAGGATGATCATGTCTCTAACATCAAAATATAGGTCTCATCATTGATTTTTAAAATAAATATTTTGTCGACATTGATTATCATTGATGTACTACTAAATGGTCCTAACTTTCTCCACCATTTCATTGACCATTTTAGGACCTAGATTTTTTTGTTCCCCAACGTCATCCCAACATGCTGGTGTTCTACACCTCTTCCCATAAAGGGCTTTATAGGGATCCATTTGGAAGCTCGAGTGGAAACTGTTGTTGTAAGATAACTCGACCATATGGAGATATTGGTCCCATTCTCCTTTGAAGTCCATTGATCAAGCTCTCAATATGTCATCGAGTGTTTGTATTGTCTTCTCAGATTGACCATTAGTTTGAGGGTGATGTCCCATACTGAAATTCAGCATAGTGTTTAGAGCATTATGGAGACTTTTCCAGAATGTGGAGGTGAATCTTGGATCTCAATTAGATACAATCGATAGTGGTACTCCATGTAGCTTGACCACATCCATGATTTATATCTGTAAAACCTAATCTAGTAACAATTCCTCTCATATCACATTGAAATGTCGAGCCTTTTTAAGACAATCCACAATACCCTTATAGAATTATTCCATCTTGATGTCATTGGATGATCAATGAAAATGTATATGGTTATGTTTTACCATTTCCATGTAGGTATGGGTAATTCTTGCATCATCCCCATGATTTTTTTCTTTTCTGCTTTCACTTTCTGACATACAAGACATATTTATGTATATTTTGTGATATCCGTATTAATATTTTTCCACCAATAGTGTTCTTGGAGATCCTGATACAAAATTGTGCTTCCTAGGTAGATGAAGAAGGTTAAGCTATATCCATCATCAAACATCTACTTCTTTAACTTAGTATATGATGGAACATAGTCATGACCCAAATGTCCCAACACCTTTATCATTAACATTTTACTATGAGGATTTACCTTTTCTCATAGTTTCCACTTTATTCTGAATTCCCAAATCATATTTTTAGCATGTTTTATCCTTTCAATAATAGATGGTTTAGAAATAATTTATGAATGCACTGATGATATTAATTTTATTTTGATTCCCATGCCCATACTGTTCAAAACAATGATGATCAGATGCTTCTAGATTAACATTGATTATAGGTTTTTTTATCATTTATACTTAGAGAATATTCTACTTTGTTTGATTTCTCAATATAGTATTGGATGGAGCATTCTTAATCCATGATAATATCCAACCATCTTCTTTGGAGTATATTTATCTCTTTATTTGTAAATATAAATTTAAGAAATTTGTGATCTATATATTTTTTACACTTCTAACTAAAGAGGTAATGTCACAAAATTTTCAAAGTGTAGATCACTACTATAAACTCCAGATCATGTGTGGAATAGTTTTTCTCATGAATTTTTAACTACCTTTAAGCATAGGCTAAGAAGTTTTCATTTTACATCAACAAAAGTACCAATCCCTTCTTCTAATAATCACAAAAAATTATGAAAAGTTCCCTACATGTGGGTAGTGTGAGAATAATGGAAACGATAAGCCTCCTTTTCAACTCCTTTAATATTACTTCACATTTATCATTCCTAGAAAACTTGACTCTCTTCAGAGGTATCTTGGTAAGATGGTTTGAAAATCATGAAAAATTTCTCACAAATCACTAATGATATCCAACTGACCTATGGAAACAATGCATATCTACCACAAATTTTTGCCTCATCTATCCTTCAATTGATTTTTTCTTTTAAGGATCCACAAATATCCCATTTATTACGATGATATACCCCCTGAATAAGAGTTACTTTAAGTAGAACTCAAAATTTATGTACTTTTCATTGGTGTTCTATTTTTACATAGTATTTAGCATAGTCACCAGATTCTCCTCATAGTCATCGATGGTTTTAGAATATATTATAATATCACCTTAAAATACTACATTGAATTTATTGAGATAATATCTGAATATTCTATTCATTAATCCATGAATATTTCTGGAGATTTAGTGAGTCTGAATGAAATCACTCAGAACTCATAGTGCTTATACCTCATACAAAATGTAGTATTAAGGATTTCCTCCTTCTACACCATAACTTGGTAATATCCCGACCATAGATCCACCTTGGAGAAGTATTGTGATCCACATTGCTAAAAAAACGTCATCAATTAATGGAAAAGGATACTTATTCTTTATCATGATCTTTTTGAGATCCTGGGAATCAATACAAATGTGCATTGACTCATCCTTCTTGATAAAGAGGACTTGTGCACCCCATGGTGAAGCATGTGGGCATTTGATTCCTTTATTTAGATTCTCTTATATTTGTTTCTTCAGTTCCTCAAGTTCCAAAACAACTATGATAAATAGATTCTTGGTTATTGGCAACACCCTAGGTATAATCTCGATTGAAAATTTAACCTCTCATCTAGGTGGAAGACCATAAAATTCTTTGAGAACAACATCATCATATTCCCTCAAAATAATCATTCCTTTGATGAGTGTGCATTCCTTAGACTCAATCATTTGTGCTAGATATTCATTCATGTAGGTAAATAATATCTATTCTTCATAATATGGTGGTAAAGAATATTTTTCCTCGTCTTTGAACTTGTATAGAATTAGGGGTCGATTCACCATATAGATAGTGATTTCCTCTTGCAGATGTTTATGTTGGCTCTATATAGGGAAAGCCAATCTATGCCTGTAATTGCAACACATTCCACCAATGGAAGTATGAAAAGGTTCTATATGAATTTCAACCCACAAACATTGATAGGGGATGAGTTATATAGTTGGTATGCAATAATTTCCCCATTTTATTTTTCACCAACATCTCTACTTAAATTATTTATGGTGGCATTTGAATAGTTCTAATTAACTTTTAGGATAAAAAAAATTCATTGAACTAGAATCAAATAATACAATCACTATTATTGAATGAATAACTATGGTACCTATCAACACTTCATTGTCAGGATTCTCTTCAGAAGTAGTGTTGGAAGAATCTCACCCTTACTACCTTGGAGGTTGTTGGTTTCCTCTAAAAAACCTTGTCTTAAAGAATTTATTCAAATAGTACCCTGGTTCCTTCCATTAGTTGTAGTGATCAATGTAATTAGGGTTGTCCAGAGCATTACTTTCATCTATCACATTGGTTGGTTTCTCCCATCAGCAATCATTTTCCAGGTTCCCTTCTCTTCCACACCAAAATCATTTCCTTGTTCCCATTAGGAAATATTCAAGGTTATTCTTTCCAAACCATTAACATGTGGGATGATGAAATTTATTAGCACTATTGGATTTATCCCTAAGACCACTAGAATTAAACTCCACATTCTTCTTATTATCCCTCTAATAACCCTAAGATTCACTGATATCCATTTTGACATTGAGAGTACATTGGAAAATTTATTCACAGTTATCAAATTCAATGATTGGAAAGGCTTTTCATATCCTATTCTTTAGAGCACCAATGTAGTGGTCAACCGTGCATTTGGGGGAAACGAAAAAACATGAGGCATATCATGCAATTTATGTGAAGTTTACATTTTACTCTCTAAAAAATTCATCATCCCAGTTCTTTAGTGAAAGGAAATCCATTTCCATTTTATGATAGAGAGTGTGAGGAAAATATTTATTGAAATATATTTTCTAGAATTACTTCCACTTCATTGTTTCAATCTCTTACTAGGAATTTGTATTGTTGATCAATTTCCATAAACTATCAGCTTCTCTATCTATATAATAAACATTGAGAAGAATATTCTCTTTTTCAGAACATTGATGGATGGAGAAGTTCTTCTCTATGGAGTTGATCCATTATTCCTTGATTGATGGATCAGATGACACATTAAATGAATGATGCCTTTGTCGCATGAAGATCCCAATTGTGGATTGTTCTCTCTTAAGGGGGTTTGGGAATTACTCTTGATCTAGGTTTCTATTCAAAACCTGAGTTTGCTGACGGGGTATAGTGGCAAAGTTCATGATTTTTGTTCCCATCAGATTGGGAATCTCTTTGGGTAAATCATCACATTTCCATTTATATCGGATGTTAGCATGATTCCACTTAATGTTTTGAATTTGGATAGAATAAAAAGGAAAATTTCAGATGAGTATTGTAAATAGTATAAGAACATAAATCGGAATATAATGAAATTAATTAGATAAATCCTAAATTACATTTATCTCCTTATGTTATGAGTTTCTATCCTTAAATCTATGTTATCAATGATAATATATTCTTATGGTTATTTTATTCCCTTGATGATGGTTCCTAATGAGATTATGAATTTATAAAAGCATATCACCCAGGACCGTCAAATCAGCTGTATAGTAAGACCCATTATCATGTACAAGATTAACCCAATTCAAGGCTGAAACATCTTTTCAGAGTTGTTACCCCAATGTACATCTATGCCAGAACCACATCCACTTGTAGTATCTAGGTAGGGATGTATTTTATTGATAAATCACTTAATCTATACTTATCAAAATATAGGGATGTTATATTATACTTATCATTATTCTTAAATCATTCTCTATATTTCCCTAATACTATGTATTTCTCTAGTGTTTTCCAATCATAATCCCAAAATACTAAACCTCCCTTTAACAGTAACTCTAATGAAACTTCTCTTTATTTAACAATAAAATATGATTTGTTACATAACATTACACTTAATATAACTCCTATGATTGATATGTCTAGTGTATTTGGGAAATAGGTACAAAACATAAAATCCTGAATGTGGGATACAACAAAACTCTTGAAAACTTCTTCAACATGATCATAATGTTCGAAGGATCTTAAAACAACATGGGATATCCTAGGGACCTCATAAGAAAGGGGTGATATATGAATCCCAGTAAGAAAAATAAATTAGGAAAAACATGTATAATATAATACATGTTATACAACAAGAATATCAATAGATAATAATATAAACATGAATAATAATTCATGATATAGCATGATAATTATAACATGGGAAATGTGGAAACAATATAAAACATTCCATCATAAACATAGGTGAAGGATAAACCAACCAAGAAATCATGGGGGGAGTCTAATAATGTAATCAGGTACACCCCTCTCCCATCATGATATATCATGATAAAAAATATTACCCAATGCATTGGAGAACTATTAGGGAACACCTGTCATAATAATTTAATTCTAATACATAAGTGTGCCACACAGATCATATAAGATGGATATATTGAACGTCATAATTTATTCAATGATAAAGGAATATGGAATAAATATAAGTAAGTCCCCAATAAATAAGTATATGTTCATAAAGGTGAATTACCTTAATTTACAAGTGAGTGTAATATTCACTACACAATTATTTTAGAATGGAAAATCACAGTGTAATTACAGTAGCATAACGACATCATATTGAAAATCATAAAATTGGGTTTTAATAGAAAAATGGGCCTCATACCATTTTGAAATTAAATTAAATGTTAGAGGGACATAGAAATACATACACCAACATAATAAATTGGAAATATAAGGAATAATATAATAATGAAACGAGATGATAGATGAGAATAGAATGAACCTTTACAAAATTTTGGCTTGGTAAAAGGTGTACATAAAGGTTATTAAGAGGATTAAATGAGAGTACAATGGTTTATCCTAATTTTTAGATAAAATGGATAGTAATTTTAATATTTATAAACATATCCCAATATATATAAAATGATATTAAAATACACAACGTAAAAGGAATTATTGATAAAATAAGAGGGTGGAAGATTTGGTCCCTAACAGAATTTTGGCATATTAACAGCATTGGAAATGGTAAAAATGAGAGAGGGTAAATGAAATATCAGTAAAATTAAAACAATTGTATTTGAATTGAATATTAATAAATTAAATAAAATATAATCAATTTAAATTAAAAGGGATTAATTTCAAATGAAGTTCTAGAATTGAAAGGATAATAGGGGGATACCTTACTTGAGTGTGGGACTCCAAAGGCTCGGGAAAGGATTTTTAAAATATTGGTGGTTCCTTGTTATGACTCAAGGGATTATATTTCATAGTGTGGATGTGTTTCATAGAGTTTGAGTGAAGAGAAATGAGATATTGGGTGGGTTTATATAGGAAAAGAGAGTGATTTCTTTATTATTATGGTTTTGGAATCTGTATAATAAAATTTTCAAAACCCAAACCATCCCATCAATTTTTCCCATGGTTATTGTAAAAGGGGAGTCAATTAAGTTATTTTATAAGGAAAATGGTATAATATAATAAATTAATTCACTTTCTTATTTGGAGGTGAGTTACACACTAAAATAAATGATTTTAAATTCTTCAAATATATTATAAGTCATGGAATATTCCTTAAGGATTTATGAAATAAATAAAATAAAAATTAAATAATGTTATTTTAATGGAAATAAATATATTTGGTCAAGTATATATTTTATTTTATTTATTAAATTACTATTGGGATATTATAATTTTATAAAACACAAATTAAATTTATACAATATTTAATTTTTACCCCAAAATCTGACTATCTAAGAAAATTATGAAAATTTCACCAATGGATAATATTGAAATCATGATTAAAAAAATAATAAAGTTTTATCTAAATATTTTTCTAAGTATTTGTATTTCCATTGTTCAAATAAAAAATAAAATTTATTGAAAATTATTGGTTTTTGACAATAACAGTTTTTGAACCCCAATACAAAATAATATTTCACTACATAAAAATTATACCATCATTTATATTTAATATATTTTTAAATAAAAATATTTTATTAAAAAGTTATTTATTTTATAAATCCATTATTTCATGAATTCATTAATTTAATTTAAATATTATCCAAATATAAAATTTCTTCTTTATTGAATAAAAAATTAAAATCATTTATAAAGTAACAATAATATGATGAAAATATATTCATTATTATATAAAATAATCTACATAATCCTATTTATAATGTCTTGATATATATACCTTTAATACACTAGTATATTCTCTAAGAGTATGGTGCGTGATGGTGGGGCTTTCATGGGGTCGTTCAGTGAACATTGTTTGGCCGTGATATTGATGAGCTTGAACTTCTCCTATAAACAGTTTTGCTCATACATAAGTTGTTTGATCTCAACATGGGATTAGTTTAGGGAAAAGAAACAAAATTTTATCTCCATTTGGAAGACCTAATAAATGGGATTTATATGGTACGGTCTTATAGGTTGTGGCCATCACATCCTTCATCTATCCTAAAACAATTCCCAAAAACCATATATTTATATTAGTCTTGTGATCACTGTTAAAGGACTATACTATCAAAAATAAAGATATATAAAGGTCATATAAATACAATTTGGAATAATAAAAGAAAATAAGTGCATGTGTTTTCTATAACCATAAAACATTTAATTATATCATAAAGGAGAATTTTATTCATAAAAGTTTGGGTTGTTACATTGAGGGATGGGTTGCAGTGGATGGTTGAAATTTTTGGATGTGAGGTAGTTAGAATATTATATTGGGGTAATTTTTTATATTTTCTCAGTACATATGGAATACAATTATTAATGATTGAATTTGAATTTCATAGACTAAAATTAAATAATAATATTTCAGAATTAAATATATATCGTAATTGGTTACTGAATTAAATATTGATAGATGGAATGGAATCAATTGTTTACTGGATAAAAATAAATATGGGATGTGATTGGGAATGACTCATCATTAAATATAGAACATTATAATTTATTAAATTATTCTTTTTGAGTAATTATGAAATAATAATTTTTTTGAATTTTTGAATAAATATGGAAATTTTGGATAGGATGTTGTTTTTTTGAGTAGTGAGTTGCATTTAGTGGTTGTAGTAGTTAGTTGAGGATGTCAAGGGGTGATGTGAAAACATTTTAGGTTATTCTTATGGATATTTTGTGTGAACCCTTTGGCTGGATATTGTGTGAGATTATCTATTATTTTATTTTCATGTAATTTATAATTTTACCCCACCCAAGTTGTATATCCTCACCAACATCTAGAAACTTTGGGTTTTTGGTGTTTTCCCTAATATTCAGTTTAGTGAGGGAGATGGTTGACTATCCCCTATATGATGATCTATCTTCAGATAAGTTACATAGTGAAAAAATATTAGTTGATGATGTTTACTAATGATTATGGCTTAGTTGGTGGCGATTATTTGTGATGGTGACACAATTGGTAATGATGCCCAAAGATAATGGCACAGTTTGTGGCAAGGACCTATGTTGATGACCTGGTTGGTGGTGATTCCTGGTGGTGATATTATTATTGGGGCTTCTACCTACTAGGAGGAAGAAATGATATTGTTGTCTTTTATGTTCAATATTCCATACTAATCTAGGCACATGATGTGATGACATGGAAGGGATGAGAAAAAGACATTAGATGTTGGGGAGTGAGAGCGGCTAACCATTCTAGAAGTGGTTATAGGGAACCTTGAATTACTTTATTTTGGTATCACCTTACATTATTGGATGTAATACTTGGTTTTTTATCCATTGTGAGGTTTTTGGTTATTAAATGACTTATTTTAGGTTGATTTTAGCTATATTTTTCATTCACTATATCATTAGTATACTCATTTAACATTTTAATGAGATACCTTGGTTATGATCCTATTGGTTATACATGTTATTCTCACCCTACATATAAATAAATTTATTTTAAAGTAAATAGGTGGGATATGATTACTGATCATGATCATATTTATGTGGAGTTGAGAGTTTCTATATGAGCTACTATGTAATATCTTTTTTGGGAATCATAGATTAGATATTCATAGGTATTTTCATATCTTTCATAGAGGATTTTGATTATTATAAAATATTCATATATTTTATTTTATGTGATATTGATTGATGGTTTCTATTTTATCTCTTTTCTTTAACTTCTTATAACGATGGAAATACCTCCCATTATTTTTCATACCCTTGAGTCTAGTATCCAACCTGAATCCTATTGGAGATGGGCTTCAGAGTTCACTGTGTATCATTATTATCAGCCTTAGAGGGGTACTTGTGGGGAGGGGAGTCATGATAGAGTGGTATCAAGCCTAATTATTGAGAGTTAGTATAAATATTTGAGTTATGCACTTTGAGTATTGTATAGGTCAGTAGGGAAAAGATACTAGTAGAGCATGATGTGTGGAAATGTCTAGGGAGACCAATGAGGACACAAAATTTCAGCCCCCACCCCCCGTAATCCAATTCAAGGACATTGAGTCTTCCTAATTAACAAGTGAGGTGATGTTTCATACAAATTAGATACATGTTAAAGGTACATGCATCATGTTTGTTTGTGATTGTGATTTAATGGGGATGTTTTTATAATTTAATGAACCAAATTAAATGAATTTGAATGAATTACATGTTTTCAAGAATAAGGGGTTTTCATGTATTGATAACATATGTTATGGATTCAAGAATATAAAGAAGGGGTACACATCACCAATGAAGACATGTTATTTTCATGAATCATTTTAAGACCGTGGAGAAGAGATAGATCTTAACAAATTAGAAAATTTCATGGTTTAGTGGATTGATTCCTTTTATTTGTATTCTTGTGAAAGCTCTATTTAAACTTATGTTAGTGCATGTATTATTTGAGAAATATAATGTGGTTCAAAATTATAACTCTGAGAAGTAAACATTTTCCCTTTTAATAAATGATAAATGGAAATGATAAATCCTTATCGTGGTTATTTGGGTTAGTTTATGATAATTATTGATTTTTTAATAAACATAAAAAAAATTAGACTAGATGAGGTGAATTGTCTTAACCTTATTTCTTATGAATCATGCTATGTTAATTATTTTGTTTTGATGTTAGTCACATTGATATTAACTAGAAAATGTGATTGACAGATCTTTATTTGGTAAAATAGAAAAGTATGATGAAATAATTAGTAAATTTATAATGTAGTGATGATTAAACTATTAATAACTTACATTGCATGATAAGATAATTTTTAAAATATATTGAGTAGTTATTTTTTTATAATTTTTAATGTATTATTATTGGAAAAATATTTTGACTTTGAGAATGTTGATTCTAATAAATTACTCCATATTGAATGGTAGTATATAATGTGGTGTTTATTGTTGTTTTTCGACATGATTTAAATGGTGATGTGATTTTTTTCTAAATAAGTGACAAGATTTATTTTTAAAATGGTTACAATTATTTTTAGAGTGATATTTAAAAAGGTTTAGACTATTTTATAAATTTCTTATTATTATCACGATTTAAAGAATGATATAATAGTTTTAATTATAATTGATGGTAAGAAAGATTTAATGTTTTCTCTCTAAATTATTTTGATTGGGTTTCAGTGTTTTTAATGAGTCTTTTTAATGAATACTTTTCATGAATGAATTTACATATTTTAAAACTGATGTTTAATTTTAGGGTATGTTCAAGAATGATTTATGTGTTTAAAAGTCTCTAAGGTGACTGAACTATATTCCTAGATAGATATTGAATTTTATTTGTGAATATTTTTAAAGTTTTTACTTGTTCCAAAGTGTATTTATATGAGATGGTTTTTATAATTATTATTAATTTATCTTAAATTATTTAATACTTGTTAATACATGATTTTTTTGTATGTTATAAAATAATGAGATACTTTATTTTATTTAATAATATTCCCAATCAGTTTAAAAATAAATTAATTAAACATCTTAATTAATAAACATGTAAGAGCATGTTATAAATTGGAAATATTGTTAGAAACTGATATAGGTAGTATGTTAGTGTGTTTCCATTAATGAAGAGCAATGTCTAAAAGATCATAGTTCCCATAGAAAAAAACTTATCTGAGAGATTTTTCTAAATTGAATAAGCATAATGGTAAATTTTATATTTTGAAAGTAATGTTTGAAAACATTCTTTAGATTTTGAAATTGCATAATTTTAAATTTTATTCCATGTGTTATGATAAATTGAATCAAATTAAATATAATCTGTAAGTATGATTTATTTAATTAATGATCTTACTAAGAGTTGTAAAATCTTGTTGATTAGCTTGTGTTACATAAATGAGATTTGTAATACATGTATAAGAAAAAATAATTTTAAAAAGGGAATTAGTGGTGCATTATTTAAATAGAATAATGATTCATTTAAAATTATTAATAAACAATATAATTTTTTAAATGAAATATTATAGACTTATGATACATATTTTTTTCCTTGTTAATCATGAAAAGTTCAAAATGATTTAAATTAAATATGGTGCATGATTTATTATAATAGTATTTCATTAAGTATAAATCATAAAAAGGGAACAATCATAAATTATGTGGTGAATTAAAAGAATGGTGAGAAATTTATTAAAAAAAGTAATATAGTAAAAATATTATGATTTGAGCATATGTAATAATTTTACCAGAACTAGATATGAAACATTTTAGGAGAACCTCCCATGATATAAGGGTATAATGTTGTGTATTAATTATTGACACGATACATTCCATAATATGTTTCCTCTTAAATTTAATTATCTTTTTGTTTATCAAATTAGTAACCCATTTAACTAGTTCTATGATAGTAAAGTACACATAAAGTATCAATATTGTGTGATTTTAAAATACTTTATAAAACAAAATTCCCTTAATATATTCCATGAAACTTGAATCGAAAGAATTGTTTTGGAGCCATTCCAAGATGCATATTTATTCTTGTTCAATTTTTTATTTCATGTTTTACCTCTCACTTATGATGTATATGTTATGTATTTATTATAAAGATGCGTTTTGGTCAATTATATTTTTAATTTTTGAAAAGAAACAATAATTAATAATGTTAACCCATATGAGATTTGAATAAATTTAGATAAATTGACTCGTTTATTTTTTAAAGAATTGTTAATGTTTTGCGATGACATAGTATATATTCTATATGCCTAGAGTTATGAATTCGATGCCATGTCTAGTTTTTTATAATAATTAATAATTTTTAATGGTAGGATGTTGATTTTTTTTACGGGAGTAAATTTAATGATAAATAATATTCATGAATTTTTTTGAGAACACTAAAATAAAATTTTTCGATGATTGTTTTGGGCTATTAATTTCATACTAAAATATGGAAGTAAAAGAATGTTTCATTAAATGTATAATAGAAGAATATTTCATTAGTCAAGTGATGTTTAATGAATATTTAATTTATGCATGTCGAGCATGATACACTTGTATAACGCATATGCATATTTTCTTTTGGGAGAATGCTTGTGTAAAATTGTTAAAGTGTCATATATAATGATTTATTTTATATAAATTTAAATAAATTAAGGGTGGGATATAATTTACTATTTTGTTAATGATTCCCCTATGTTTTTATATGAATTTGTTGAAAATATAATTTTTGAATAACAAAATTGGCATGATAAATGTTGATTAACATGTAATGTTCCCCTAAAAGATCAAAGGAAAGAAAATTATATGAAGTTTGTTTAAGAATAGTGTGATGTATTTATTTCTAAAAGGTTTTCCCTACTATATAATTTATATTTCTACTATGATTGGATTGATAAAATCACCTTACATAAAATATTTATCATATAAATATGGTAATGATTTCTTTTTTGTAAATATGAGATTAGGTGATGGTATAATTGTTGTCTACACTTAATTTATGTAATAAGGATAATTAAAGGGTGATTGAATGATCTGTATTGTTGGTTGGGTTTTCTATCGATATTTAAATAACCTTATTGTGATTTTTGTGGTAAAAATCAAAAAAATGACAGGGTTTGTGTGAACTACTTGAGTTCATAAAAATACATTATTCTTTGTATATTAGAAGTATTTTATTCCAATTTTATAAGTATTTTCTCCATAAGTGTGGCTTTAAAGGATGGTTGTCATGTTTTGGCTATAAAATAATTTTTCTGATGTATCTTGTGGTGGGTTGTTTAGATTATCCCATTATTTCCACTGTTATGGATTTTGTTTTGATTTATAAGTGTGATAATCATTTTAGAGGTTTTTAATGTAATGAACTAGATATTGTAACTTGTTACTTTTTGTGTTTTGGGGTGATAGAGGTGCTGATAGGAAGTTCGAGGATATATTGGTGGAGTTGGAAAAGACATTTCTTTTGGGGTGAATTGTTTATGGTGTAGAGATTTGGGTTACATTGTAGGGGTATTGTGTTAGGTTAATCTATGATTTATGTAAGGGTCACTCAAATTCACGTTTTTTCATAAGTATAGGTTTGAGGAATGAAATTTCTTCTCATAGTGTATAAATCTTACATAAGGAAAATGTAGAGATTTATATATGCGTATATCTCATGACAAAAAAAATAGAATGTCTCCTTTTGTGTGGAAGATGAGAGGTGATGGTTTCAGTGTCTCTTCCTCCCATGAGGTGGCTACGTCATGGAGATAAGATGTTGTGTGGTAATGGGTATGAGGAGTCTTAGCTATGACATGGAGGTATGTTGCAGTGTTGAGTCCTAGAGAGGATAGTTTGGCTCATCTATGAATCTAATAAGAGTTTTGTTGTGGATTGGTGTTTGTGGAATAGTAGTTCTGGATGTTGGATTCTTGTGGTGTAGTATAGGATTTTCTAGTGAAAAGGATTGGGGTGGATGATTTTAGATCTTCTACCTATTTTGGGGTAGTTTCATGGGTTTCTTTGTAGTCATTCCCTGAGTATATAATATATATACATTGATTAGAAAATGTACTCTAGAGGGGATTTAGATCATGGTCTATTTTGGACTAAAACATTATCTTATTCCCTATTTTGGTGTAAAACCCTACTCACTATAACATGGTTAGGGGTGTTGTTCTTTGGTCATTTTAATAATATAGAAGGTCTAAATCACATAATTCCTTAAAAACTCATCACTATCCATTACATTCTTATGACTGTGGGATGAAATAGGTGTTCCCTTAAAAATTATTTCAATAAATTTTTAGTGGGTTTGATGATTGGATTCAGCTTAATTATTATTGGAAATCTATGGTGAGTTACCTTCTCTTCACCTCTCTATTTCCTTCTTTCTCTTATTATAGAGAAGGTTGTGGCCTGGGAGCATTTAATTTGGGAGATATTGTGGGTATATATTTATGGGGAGCACAATGTTATTGGTTTTTCATACCCTATTGGTGTAGTTATGAAATTTTGGTTTTTTATTCTACACTTTACATTCTATAAGTGATTCAGAAATATTCCAATTATGGTATGAGATTTGGGCTTGCTTCATATTATTTTCATTTAAGGAATTAACATTATTTTATCTTTTATTTTTTTGTTTTAAAGAGATAACTAAATAATATAATTAACGAGATCAAATGAAATTTAATGGGAAGAGTGAATTCATATGTGTTTTCTAGTTTTATGTTATTTTTATTTGTTATTCCATACCTTTAACTTGAAAAACTATTGTTATGTCAGTTTTCACTTATGTGAATTTTGAATACTTAATATGATTGATTGTCTTAATTCACCATTAATAAAAGATTAAGCACATAAATATGGATATGAACTGGTTGTGTGAAAAACTATAAATGTTTTCAAATCTCCCTTGTAAGAGGTGATGAAATGTTTTGAATTCCCTCTATAAAGTGAAAATATAAAATAGATGATATTGAAATCTAATTATTTTTATTTATAGTGTCCTTTATCATTACTCTTGTGTTTGGGTGTATCTTGGGGGGGATATATGCTGATAGTGGTGAATGGATAGAATATATAATGTGTTGAGGTAGTGTGGTTGTGGTTGGTTTGGCATAAAATTTGTTGGGGGAAGGGTTTTAGTGGATAGTTTATGGTTGTTATTACGATCTGAATGGTATGTCGTCTGGTGGTTTTTTTTGTCATTTCTCATTATATTTGGATAAAAATGGTTAATAATGGAATGAGAATAAAATGTAATGAAATTAAATAGTCATGGTTGGGAATTAAATATATGTGTAAAATAATTAATAGATAAAATTTTGATAGATGGGAAGGAATAAAATGGGTAGTGGATGAAAATAAATCTGGGGTGTGCTTTAGAATAACATTTTATTAAATGTATAACTGAACAGTTTATTAAACAAGGTGTGGTTGGTAAATGGGAAATCTCGAATTGGTTGAATTTTCGAATAAAGTGGGAAATCATGGGTAGTGTGTGTCTATTTTTTTAATTATTTTCATTTAGTGGTGGAAACAATTAGTCATGAATTTTATACAGTGATGTAGTAGTATTGTGGGCTATGCTAGTGATTTTTTATGTGAACCCTTAGTTTGGTATTGCGTGAGACTATATATTCTTGTAATTTTATGTTATTTATAAATTCATCCCACCTGAGTTCGATATCCTTATCTATGAAAAATGTTTTGGGTTTTATGTTTTCCCCAATATCCATGTTTATGTGGGTAGATGGATTAATACCCCCTATCCCTCTTATCTCTCTTAATATGAGGTACATAGTGATGATACCTTAGTTGGTGGCCATGCTTAGTGATGATAGATTAGTTGGTGGAAATTCCTAGTGATTTCATCTTAATTTTAGGTGATGTCTAGTGATGATGGCTCAATTGTTGGTGATCTATAGTGATGATGTCTTTATTGGTGGAAATGCCTATAGATGATGGCTTAGTTTCTAGCGATCCATAGTAATGGTGACATAGTTGGTGGAGATTTCTGATAATGATAGCACAGTTGTTGGTGGATACCCATAATGATATAATTGTTTGTGGTAAATTAGAGTGGGTAAATTATTAGTGGGGCCCTCTCATGGTAGGAGGAGGTCCTGAGGTATATATTCTGGATGTTAATGATACCTTAATCCTCTAGAATTATAATACGATGGAATATAATTTATGATCATATGACATATGATGTTGGGGTGTCAGAGAAAGAAAATAGTGGGAAGAAGTTGTGTGGTGATTTGAATTATGATATTTTATTATTATATTATTAAATTTGATTAGTTACTTGGGGAGTGAGCCTTGGTGACATTGAGGGTGATTATATTACTTGTTTTAGGTGCATGTGATCTCTATTATTCATTAACTAGAGAATTAGTAATATCTTCTCACATTTACATGAGGGAAATTGGGTAGAATCCAACCACATATACATGTTATGCTCACAAAAAGTATATGTAAATAGATTTTTAGGTAATTAGGAGGGTTTTAGTGGTTGAGTTTCACTATACTATCTTGTATCCGGGTGTTTCTGTTCGATATATTATGTAGAATTTGTTTGGTTGTTTTAGTTTGAAGACTGTTATATATTTTCATATCATGTGTGTGGGATTTTATTATTATAGGATATTAGTTTATTTTGTATTATTTGTTTTTTAGTAGTGGTTGATATCTTATCTTTTGTACATAAATTATTATAATGATTTTAAGTTCCCTTATTTAGTAATATATAAATTCAATGTTACTCAAAAATATGGGGCCTATTAGAGGTGGGTTTCAAGGGCCAATCCCTCTCTTTATTTCTAGACAAGGAGGGGTACTGGTGGATGTGTGTGTGTGGGGGAGGGGGGGGTGGAGGGTGGTCACGATATTTCTTTCCTGTAATTTTTTTATTAATTTGAAATGAAAATATGTAATCTCTTATATACCTATCGTATTTTTCATTAAACCCTTTTAATAGATAACTTTTTATCTATTTTATCTATGTGTGTAATTTTAAAACAATTTCATTTTTTTTAAAAAGTAATTATTTTCTAATTTTTTATCTTTTGTTACAAATATACCCTAAATTTATTAGATTTCATTTAAAAGTTCTATAATTAGGATATTTATTTGTATTTTTTAACCTTTTAAAATTTATTTTTAAATTTTATTTTAACATATTTTAATGAGAACATTATAAAATGTTAATAAAACAATTTTCATGATTTATCCTCCATTTAAATCTTTATCCATACATGATCCATAATCAATGGTTACTATGATTTATGTATCTCAATTTAAATTATATTATAATGTTAATGTTTTTGGTGTTTGAATTTTTAGTATCATTCAATTTAAATCACAATTTCTTCCAATTCAAAACCCGAAAAAAATATTTTATAACCAATTTCATTCCATTTTTAATTAAGTTATGATATATGAATGATTTCATGTGGCACAAATCTATATGGTTAATCATTATATAGTTTCTACGCGTGAAATTATGTATCCCTCTAACTAATTGTTTAACTATTTATATCTCATTAGATAATTATGATATGAATGGACATTCTTTGGTTAACTATGTTCACAATTTATGTGCAGAAATGATTTAGTTAGCAGTGTTCAGAAGGTTATATGTGGAAATTATGTTGTTAGATATGTTCACAACCTTATTTATGAATATGATACAATTATCTATATTAACAGTTTTATTATTTTATATTCTTATGTTTGTGCCACATTACTTTGATTTTGTCTCTATGGATCATTATTATTGTCTTATGACTGTCTTATATGGTACATTATAGGCTTTCATGATGATACTTTATAGTTATGCGTAACTATGACTTGATCTACATTATTGATATTGTGACTCATGATTTCATCTTATATATCCATGATTTTATTCTGTTAATCATTCCATTTCTTCCATATTGGTGTTTCTCTCATGTTTATGACACATTCATTCGGACTTATTGATGTCCATTTATCTTAATTGGAAATTGAGCTTGATATTTTCCCTTGTTTCCCTTTTTCATATGTTATTTTGAAACTTGTTAAGCATCAGATATCTATAATAAAAACATGTTATATTCAATTAGTAAAAAAAATATTCCTTTTATCATGAACTAATTTTTTATAAAGGTTAATTTCTAAATCCATTAAACCATTAGGTTATGGGAGTGTGTTTTATTTATGAGTTGTAATAGATAATAAAGTGTAATAATATAATATGTTTTCATGTTATATTTTGGTTGTCTAAAATGGAGTTCAAGTTAAGGTTAAGAGATTTTCTGAATTAAGTTAATAATAACAAGGGAACCAAACTTATGGAAACCTATTTTTAACCAATAGTATCATAAGTTAAAATGAACGTGTCAATGATAAAGGAATAATAGGCATGATTTTTCACATTCAAATGATAATTTAGTCATTGTTTTTAGATATTATTATTTATTAATCAAGCTAACCCTTTTGGTTTTAGTAAATGGATGTAACTAGGAACCAATTTAACAATTCCTATGATGGATAAAACAATGATTATCTAAATGAGAAACCAAAATAAATAGGATATTGTGTACAAACCCTCATGCTATGTGGTCTTATGTAACAAGGAATGAACTAAACCATGTCAATATTCCAAATGTTCTAAATATGGATCACCTCATTAATGATTCCTTCATATGATAATGACCACCATCCTTTGGTGGATACTCTTATCCATTAAATTTTGTTCAATAGATCAATATGATCGAAACGTAATTTTAATTTTTTTAATGCTTGGAGCATAAAAAGTTTGTTTTTATGTTTATCATTTGGATGGTGAAGTAGAAAAATTTTGGACCTTTATTTAGAACACAATTCAAAAGGATTAAGTTTAGTCTATGGAATGGGAGGAGTTTAATAAATTATTTTCAATAATTATATTCATATAACTCTTGGTATTAAAATGAATCATGAATTTTTTGAGCTAATAAAAAATTAGGATGAATCTATTAGTATATATATAAAGTGATTTTGATGAGACACATTTGATAAAACTTTGGGTTTCTTACCAATACCAAAATTAGAAATCAACCATTTACATAGAGTCTTAAAAGCAATTCTCTAAAAATTCTCATCTATAGAGTACTTTGGTAGCTATAATGAAATATTTTTATGTGAACCTATGGTGGAAATAGAAAATTTATTCTCTCATTATTCTCATGTATTTTATTTTAATAAAAGTAAAATGTAATTTTATATAAGTTCAAATGAGAAGGATCATATAAGAAATAATATTGAACTATCTAAACACTGAAAATATTGTAAGAATCCCCCATGTGATTTCTATAATGGATAATTAAAATGATTCAATTATGGAAGTGTATGCCATCAATATCATGATTATAGAATAGAAATAATTATTCTAAAGAAAATAATATAGGTTAATAATGTTCAACCTAATTCACCACCTATACTCTTATACGTCAAATATAAATGAGGATAATCATCATTAATAACCTCAAAAACCAATGGATAAATTAAGAGGCTATGAATTTTCTACTATTGAAGTGGATCACAATAACTCAGTTATGAAAGTAAAAATTATATTTATTAAATAAATAAAAATTTATTATTTGATATTTGTTATTCAATTCCTTTATAACATGTTATTTCTTTATTTACCAACATAAAAAATTGGATATTATGCTATCTGTAAAAACACCTGGTTTTGCAATGATCACATCCCAAATATATGACTCCCAACAAATTACGTTTTCTGGGATGATAATTCCTATATATATAGTTATTATTACCTTACTATAATTAAATATGATAAAGGGTATAAATTTACACTCTCTACCTAGATCTTATATCAATTTTCATGATTGAGAAACCTCATTTCCTATCCCAAACCATCTAATGATCAAATATTGATGGAGGGATGAATATGAACAATAATTGAAAAATAATTCCTTAATATGGGTCACGATACCCCATAATGAATGATATTTAGAAACAATTATTGGGGATGAATTAAACAAAAATATTTTTTAATTATATGAGAATATGATAATTGATTTCATGAAGAATTGTATAGTATTTTTCCAGAACATGAGGTTGAGTTTTTAATTTAATTCATAACATGTGACATTACTAGATTGATGAGTACTTATAGAATATCACCTATTGAATTAGAGTAATCAATGAAGAAATGTTAAAAAAAATTGTTAGAATGGTTTTATATACTGATGTGCTTCTTTAGGGGGTTCTATTGTCATATTTGTTAAGAAAAGTATAGGTCAATGCATATTAAAATTGATTACCATGAGCTTAAAAGTATCATGATTAAGATCATGTATCATTTTACATCTATTGGTGATTTTTTTGATTAAATTAAAGTGTCTCATAAATTATATAATGTGGAAATTTGATCTAGATTTCATCAACTAAGGTCAAGTAGGGGAAATATACCCAAGAAAGTCTTAAAAAGATGTCTTATGAACTTATAAATTCCCATGTCATCTTCTTTGATTTATGAATAGTTTATTTAAAGACTCTCTAGATAATTTTTCATTGTATCTAATTTTGATATTCACATATATTCTAAGATAATGGAGAAACATAAAAAACATTTGAGTATTGTTCTAAATACCAAATTAAAGGAGAAACTATTCTCCAAATTTCGAAATTCATAATTTTTACTGCAAAAATAATCATTAGGTCATATAATCACAAGTGGGAGTATATACATAGATCCTTTAATGATAAAGTTGATTATAGAATGTCTTATACTATCATTTTTAATAGGTATCTACAATTTTCTTATATTGAATGGATACTATTAAATATTTGTGAGATATTTCCCAATATTTTCAAATCCACTAACCATGTTGACATGAAAGGGTATAAATTTTCCCTATATAGAATAATTTGAATGAAATGTCAAGAAGCTAAGAAGAGGTTGTTCATTTAACCTTTACTCACACCTCCCTATATTGAAGAATGGTTTGTTATATACCATGATGCTTCAAGTAAAGGATTTTGAAAAATGACTAAATGTTAGCTTATGATTCTCATAAATTTAAGACCCATGAGAAAAATTCTGTAACACATGATATATAGTTATATGTAGTATTTGTTTCATTAATGATTTGTAAAAATTATATTTATTTAGTGAAGTGTAATATATATACTAATCACAGTAGATTAAATAATATATTCACATAGAAGGACATGATTATGCATGAAAGTAGATGTTAGTGTTAACCAAGGACTGTGATTGATCAGTAAATTACCACCTTAGAATATATAACGAGGTGGATAATGCATTGAGAATAAAATAACATTACACTGTATCCGTTTTGAGTAATTGAAGATACCCAATCTTTATGGATATACAAAATATCAACATGGAAATCAAAAGGGAAGCGATGAAATCCGATATTTACCAAGTGATTACTTAACCATTCATCTATGTGAAGATCAAAGAGGCATATATCGATGATATATAACTTCAAAAGATTATGTGGGATATTTTGTAGTAAAACCATGATAAATAAAAAGTAATAATATTTTTGTTCTAGAGTCTTCCATCCAAGCAAGAACCGAGGAAATGAATTTTGGATGATGTATATAGAACATCCTATTCACTCAGGAAGCACAAAGATGTATATGGATCTCAATGAGAATTTATGGTGGGTCAGTATAAGGAGAGGATTTGTAGAGTATATATCTTGATGTTTTTTACTAACAAGTCAAGGATTAATGATTTCAGTCTATGTTGATGATGAAACTATTACCCATACATATTCCATATTATCACAATGTATTGCATCATAGAGATCCTAAATTCATTTTAAGAAAACACATTCATATGGATTATGGTGGATCAACTTATAAATTAAATTAATTTCATTTCAATTTGAAAATATTTCTCACATGATCAAATTGTAAATATATATATATATATATATATATACAATGTATTGCATCATAGAGATCCCAATTGTCCACATTGGTGTTTTAAATAAGTATTCATTGGTAATTAGATAAAAAGAAAAAAATTAGCATGAATCACCATTATAAAACTAAATTTCAATATAAAAAGACCATTCATGTAATATCCTATGATTTTAAAAATAAATACTATGTTCGATAGTGTACAAAATATGTAACAGCGAGTGTAAAAAACCATAGAATATTATTATTTGAATATTATTATTATAACTTAACCATTAAATTAGAAATATAAAATATTCTTAATTTTTTTGGAAATATATATTTAAATATTATAATAAATATAGATTTATTTATTAATTTAGAGGAAATATATACTAAATTTTTAGTAAATCCATTTAATTCATCAAATAGACATTTGCTTTAAAAATTTATTATTATTGACAAAATACTATAATTAATTTTTAAAACTTTTAGAAATTTATATGATCAAATAAATATCATTTATTTAATTATCATATAAAAATTATACTATGATGATATTTTTAATTTTTTCTGAAATGTTTTATTTTTAAGTAGACAGTGGAAAATAATAATTTTATTGAAAACTGTTTTTTTATTAAAGTAATTAATAATTAAAATTTGATTTTAGTGTATTTTTTAAAGTTCAATTGGTTATTATTTATTTAATATAATCCAATAAATGTTTTGGAAATAAATTATATTTCTTAATTTCCTCCAAAAACATTTTATATTTAAAAATGTCATTTTTATAAAAAACGGGGTTTGCCGCATTTTTATAGTCTTATTTATATTAAATTACAACATGTCTGTATATTTAATTTTAAAAATTGGATTATATAATTGTAATTAAGATGTATAATTTTTCTATATATGTTCCTATTATTTCTGGTTAATATGAATTGTAGCCTTAGTAATTTTGTTATCATGGTAAAGGATAAAATAGGTAATTGAAGTTAAAAATAATATAATAATGAATAGAAAATGACCTTAAAACTTGAATTAAATTTATTTAATGAGTAAATTTCATCCATACTCTTACAATATTCGGTTATATTTCCATGTTTTTTCATTGTGATGTCATTATGACCTTTATTATATTTTTTGTAATGAAAAATAAAAAATGTCACATTAATATCTTTAATAACTATAATATTTTTAATATGACGATAACCAGAAGACATGTTCAGTTATAAATATTATTTTTAAATATAAATGATTTATACTCATCATTATTTTTTTAAATTTTTAGTGGAGATAAAATTAAATTAAATTATTACACAACGATGACACAATAATTATTCAATTAATGGAAAAATTCAATAAATGATATTAAAAATATTTAACAAAATATAATTACAGATTATCAATATTGTCCATGAATTTTCAAGATTAATATAATATTTTAGTTATGCAATAAAATTTTATTTTTCTAATTTCATTTTTTTCATGACATTATTTATGTCAAAGTAATGAATAGTTTTAAAAAATTTCTTTAATGATATTTTATAATGAATAATATTTTATTAAATGATATAAAATTACTAAAAATTATATATTCTGAAAATTGATAATATCAAATGTGATTCATTTACATGTTATTTTTTCCATTTATAGTTACTATCATGACCATTAAAGTGTAAAACTCATTGTTGTTGCACTAAGTGAGAAATGAATTAACAAATGGGTTAAATTAAAAAAATATGGGTAAAATCATAGTAAATACATGTCAAAATTTGATTTATGAGAGGATTTTAACTAATAATTATCTTATATTCTAATATTATCATATTTTATTTCTTTGTACATCACAATTAACATATATTAATTTTATATTTTTAAGAAAATCTATGAGTGCTCCTCGTAACCCTTATAAAAGGGAATCAATTCTTCTTAGTTCGTCACACTTAAATAAAAAATTTGTTTAGAAAATACCTATAAAAATATATTAATAACATAAATAGACAAACTATATATGTATTAGTTTGGTCATAATACCAACCATAGAGGGATTAATTTTTGAATAAAAGGTTATTGTCAGAAGAAGTGGTATAGTTTTTAATCAAGAATTTTTATTTTATTTATTTTCCCACCTACTTAGAATATTATACATCCTTTATGAGAAAATAAAATAAATACCTCCCATATAATAATATTTTAATATTCTAAATACATGACCTATATTCATCTCCATCCTCCATGAGATGGGAAAGGAATCCATCATTTGTGTGTACGATGGACTACCGCCTGACAGACTGATGTTATTCATTTTCTATCACCACCTCCCATTATAATGATGGAATTAAAATTTATATATTATTTTAATTATATATTTATCATTATTAAAAGATAATATATCATTTAATTTATTATCTTTCATTTCACTAAAAAATGGTAACATCATTCTTGCGTACAGGTGGGCTACCACCTCCACGAGGGGATATAATTAGTTTTTCATCAAAAATCACATGGATTATATATATATATATATATATAATGATAATTATGATATTATTATCATTTTGGAATGATATAATAACACATTCCTTCATTCCAAAATTATCGTTTAAATATGGAAACGTTACTCATGTGTATGCATGACCCACCATCCCCATGATTGTAACATAGTTCATTTGTCATTACTATATTTAA
Organism: Viscum album; assembly: GCA_963277665.1. Classification (NCBI taxonomy): domain Eukaryota; kingdom Viridiplantae; phylum Streptophyta; class Magnoliopsida; order Santalales; family Viscaceae; genus Viscum; species Viscum album. The sequence goes on from OY728152.1 coordinate 747,974,077, forward strand.
TGGATAGATTTAAAAGAATTATCTATATAAAAAATTATATATATATATATAGTTATTATTATTATATAGATTATAGATTAATTACCCCTTTTACCATGGTCAACATACCCAAGCCGTTTCGAAATTCTGGACCAAACATCCTCAAAACATCTGACATGGACTGAAATTATTAAGTAATTAAATATTTCATTTCTATAAATTAATAAAATGGTTTAAGGATAATTTATTAAACATAAAATTTTTTGTTAGTAAATAAAATAATTTATACAATTTTATTATAGACAATTTCAAGGAAATACATCGAAAGTATCGACTCATGGTAATGGATTTCATCTCAATTTACTTTTATTGTGTCATATTTTACTTTTATATGCCTAATTTATTTTATATGATGTATATGATAACCCTTTTAAATATTATATAATTGATAAATAATAATTCATGTTATTTTATATTGATATATTAATTATTTGATTCATGGGAATCTCATTTTAATGTTTCTAATTGGTGATAGTTTTCTTAACACAATTACCATTCATTGGGTTATAACTCATTTTCAATGACTTTTTTGTGCCATTAATATTTTAAAGTGATATATAAATTGTTTTATTTTTTTAAACATGTTTTATGGGTATTTTAATTTTTTACATATAATTTCTCCATTGATTAATTCTCAATTAAATGATATGATCTATATAAGGGTTGTTCAACACAAATTACCATTCTTTGGGACATACATTTATGATTTACATATATATTATTTTATATGGTGTATATATTAGAATTTTTAAAATTTAAATCATTTATATTCTTATGTTCTTGATATTAAAATTTTTAGTTTATTTTATTCTTTCATGGGGATTATGATTGAAAATTTACCAAAGTGGAAAAATATTTATGTTATAGTCTTCTTTCATTTCAATATTGTTAAAGATTTAGGTTCTTCTAGGAAAAATCATAAAATAATATTGTCTTAAACCAAATTTAGTTTATTGTAATATGGTGATGAATGTGTTTTACGCGTTTAGTTTCCATTTCCTCCTTTATTGATAAAGGAAACATCGAGAAAATACTATGTAAGGGATACTGATCTTGTATCTTCTTTTAGATCATCAATATTTCTCTTTCATATCTATGTTTTCAAGAATGTTTTCAAAAATGTTATTTTATAAATATAAATTTTTTAATAAATCTTTTTTCGAATGGTATTTGGCAATATTTTAATTTTTTTAGAAATAATTTTTTAACCTTTTCCAAGTGGCTCACTTTTGACCAATTTTACAAAAGGTTTATAAATAATGATTATTTTAAATCTTTAAAACATGAACAAATTTTACCACCATCATGACCAATATTTTATTTCAATATCCCATTTTAATTTTCAATGGTTATTTTCAATGAAAATTACATTCAAAATATATTTTGATATTTTAATTTTTAAATGTTATTTTTAAAATAAAAAGGTTATTTTTAAAATAAAAATGTTATTTTATTCAATAATGTTTTTACTAATCATTTAATTGTATTCACATTAATAAATTAAATCAGCAATTTATGTAAATTATCATCCTCTGGGTATTTTTTTAATGATTAAATATTCATTATTTCTATTGATGGATTATTATTTCCAAAATAGATTGTCATAGAACCAATTTATTTTCAATGGGTTAATCACGTTACTAATAGAATGCTCCATTTTAATTTATATAGTGACAAAAATGTTTCCAGCCACCATAAAAATTATTTGATTTTGGGATTCCCTTAAAATATTTCATGAAAACCCATCCTTTTCTCCCTATAGTTTATCTATGTTTTGAAAATGGATTTTTAAATGAAAGGGGTATTTTGATATCTCATAGAATTTTACACATGAGTTTAAATGAGTTTTTAAATGGTTTGATTCATGATATGGTCATTCGATACAGCTCAAAAAGGGTTTATCCCCATTATAGCTCACAGATGAGCTCGATACAACTTATATGAAGGATTGATCCCCATTATAGCTAACATGTGATCCTGATATAGATTATATAATGGGTGAACCTATATTGCGCTCTAATATATTGGGTAACAATTATTTTCTTTAGATAATTATATAGTATGTCCTCTATATAGTAATTCCTATTATAAGAGTTCTTCAAGGGTTTAATGATAATGATTTCCAAAGGTACAAACACCTTTTATTTATGCTAGCTATAGGTTATAAATGTTTCCATTGACCAAGATTTACATCACATTGCTCATGATTATTGATTCTTTTGATTATTATCCCATGGTTAAGAATTATTCCATGCTTCATGATTGATGATCTAGGTATAGATTTGTATGAATTATATTATGTTATTATCATGAACTTTGATTATGTCATCATACCCTTCTTCTCATATTACTCTCACATATCACATTCAATTATTAATGTTTATTTTTACACTTACTATGTATATGAGGTCACCCTTCTTATGTTTCCTTTTCCCAAGGTTATAAATAATGATGAATAATGATATGTTTCTAGAAAGGTTTCATATGTAAAGAATTTGATGAGATATGTTAAATAATTAACATGGAATATGAAAAGTTGGGTATAGTGGGGGAAATACTCTATTAAAGTAATGAGTGTTGTGTACGTAATAAGTTGTCATAATTCTCTTAATCAATAAACCTAAAAAGTACTTAGGTATGTAAGGGATCAAATATTGGCTTTTGAGATTGGATGGTTTTTATGGAAAAAAATTGAGTCACATTTATTAGTATCAAATCAAGAAAATGTAATGTTTATGTTTTTATCACCAGATCCAGGAGTGTGGATTCATGGGTGTAATAGTTGGTATTAGAGTAGGATTTAGATAAATTTATATCATAATATGTTTTCATGAGAGGTTATCTTAACATTTACAGATACCATCGCAGGATTATAATATTATGGTTTATCAAAAGATAAAAGTGTTACAAATCCCATTAGATATTTTAAGTGATGAAATTTTATAGTGATGAATGATATTTTGGGAGACATTTTATTTGTTCAATATATATGTAACCCTTAGGTTTAACATGACGTATTATTTTAGAAAAGTTATATTACACATTTTTGAATGTAATGTAAATGGTATGAGATAAGCTTCTAGGTTAAAATTTTCATTATTTTTATTATAGGGATATAGTGTTATTTATTTATGGAAATGATTATAATATATTGAAGATTATATGATGAGGGGATATAAATTATTGGTAGATAAAATTAAGAAACATTTTTTTATTTAGAGATAAATGTTAAATTTATCTTGGAAGAATACATGATCAAATTATTCTAATTGTTTCAATATTTTTTGAACATTTTTGTTATTATTAAATTTTGGAGATTGAGGTATTATTTCTTGATATAGAGTTTTTTTCATTTTAAAAATTAACTCATTTTCTATTAACAACTTTATATTTTAATAATGTCTAAATATAGGTGATATTGATTTTTTTGGAAGTACGTGATATGATAAAAATTGAATTTAGTGGTTTACAGATAAAAAATTCATCTTAAATACTCATCATTCATATAAATTGATGAATTTATAGATGAAATTTCTTAAAATATGGAATTCTACTTGTCATGTTAGTATATATCATTATTATCTTATTAAAAATTGATAGGGATTCATTTACTCAAGATAAAAGTTCTTAAAAAATGTTATCATATTATATTTTCTTCCAATGAATCGATGGTCGTTTTCATACCTATTTGGTTTATGGTTTTGTGGTTATTGAATTTCTCATCTTCATTAAGTTTCTTGTGACCAATGATTTTAGTCACTCTCCATCATTATTTTATTAGTGTTATTTTATTCCATGTTAATATTTTCACTTTACACCAATGTTTTCCAACTTATAAACCATGTTACGTGTTATACTGGATTCCATTTATACTTCCCCTTCTCTCTTTTCAATAAGATGTTTTATTAACCCTTTTTACATAGTGAGATGTCAAAATGGTATTTTAAAATATCAAAAACTGATTAATTAGATCAAGCTAAAAATTTTGTGGAAACAATTTAAAAAATTTGGGGTGGGAGAATGTAATATAATATGATTTTGAAAATAATTTCTATGTTTGATAGTATACAAAACACGTAAAATAGAGTATAAATGAACCAAAAAATATTAGTATTTAAATGTGACCATTACAATATAGATGTAAAGTTTGGTCGGTATGGATAGTCATAATTTTTTTTAAAATATTTATAAAGTTTATAATCAATAAAAATTAATTGATTAATTCTTAGAAAATAAACACCAACTTTTTAGTAAATCCATTTTATTCTTTAAATATATGTTTTCATCATAATTATGTTTTTATTGAGTAAAAAATATTATTAATTTTTGAAACTTTTAGAAATTTTATTTCAAAAAGTAAATATAATTTTAGAATTCATCATAAAAAAATTAATCTATGGTGAAATTTTTATTTTTTTTTGAAATATTTGATTTTTAGTGAATATTGAAAAATATTGGTTTTTAATGAAAACTGTATTATATGTTAATGTCTTTAGAATGGAAAATTATATTTTGGATTATTTTTAAAATTTAATCAATATATTTTTATTTAAAAGAATTAAATTATTGTTTTTAATTGATTTTTATACTTGAATTTAGTAAAAATACATTTTATATTTATTATAATACCCCAAAAATTATAAAAGAATATATTTTAATTTTATAGCGTGAGTGAGACATAACACCAAACAGAAAATAATCTATATACTATTGAGACATTATGGTATATCTAATATTTTAAAAAAATTTAATATACATTATATCTTTCAATACACACAATACTGAGATAGAATAAATCATACACAATGATGAATTTCATTGATGGAATGCATTACATGAAAGACTGAGTTTTACTGAACAACACTATATTATTGAAACATTATTATTTAAAATAATAAGATATAACATCACCATTAAATTATCAGTTGTCAATATTATTAAATCTATTATCAAATATATGGTTTATAAAAATATAAAATGAATTCATAGGTATCCAATAAATTAGAAATGAATATACAAATCAATTGAATGTGAATCAAATATTTTTATGTACACAAATGTGTTTTATCATAACATATAAAATTAATTACAATTAGTTAATGATTTTAACTAATTATATATATTATATATTCAAAAATATATTTTGAACATTCATCCAATATATTTCATAAGCTTAATATAATAATAAATTCATTTTTATGCTTAAATTTGTATTTTTCTAAAAAGATTTTTTTTTCATATTTTAATGGCCCGCCTATTTTAAAACTTAAATTTGGAAATTTCAGAAATTTTATGCATAAAAATAAAATTATATTTCTATAGTGTAATGTAACTATAATCTTAGGGTGAATATTTTGTATTTTTCTGTAAAGTTTCATTTTTTATGAATAGTGAAAATAGTAAATTTTAATTGAAAACTGCTTTTCCATATAATATCTTTATATATTAAATTTATAATAAAATTTTCATAAAACAAATTGTAAAAATTATAAATAAATTAATCCAAATTAGTTTATTGGAATCAATTTGACATTAAAATTAGTTTTGAAAAATTTTGAAGCTTTTGAACTTTAATATATTAAAAACCTGTTATTTCGTCCCGTCTGTAGGATTAATTTTAAATTAATTTCTACCACTTATGTGATTATACGTCAAAAAAAGATTTAATATTTTTAAGAAACAAAATTTATAATTTATTAAAATTTGAATATATTTTTTGACCAAAAATAATAGTAGAAGTTATTAAAATTACTTATAATGATTAAGAGAAAAATTAACTTAACAAGACCAAAAAATTATCTTAAGGGAAAAAATTACATATAACCTTGTCCAAAATAAATTTTATATCCATATTTTGACCAGATAATCCATTTTATTTAATTATATTCATTATTTGATCCACATGACATAGAAAAAAGGTGGGTGGAATTCCCTCTTCAAAAAATCTACAAGAATTCCACTCCTCCACTATAAAAAGGAACTCATCCCTACCATTTATTCACACATATAAAGCCCTTTTTTGGGCCCAAAATCTACCCATATAATCTCCTAAAATCCCTCCTCTCATCCTACAATCCCCAAAATTTATAATAAAAAAATCCATTGAAGTCTGTTGGTATAAACCAAAATGATTTACCCTTATAAGTGGTACCTCTCTTCAACAATCACTTTTGTTTCATTTACTTATCCACCCATTCAATTATTTTTATATCATTATTATATAATAAACTCAGTATATTAAATATACTTAAATGTTTTTATTCTAATATTTATACCTAAAATTTCACACACATCCATCAAAATGGGATACACAATCATCGTTCGTGTGTACGGCGGACTACTATCTCGCAAACCGATGTCATTAATTTGTCCATTTAAAACATTTAAAAGTTATAAATAATTATAGATTTATAGATTTATATATTATATATATGATATTTATAATATATTTATTCTTTTATAATTATATTATAGCTAATATCGTCATGTTTTAAATTTGTGGGAACACGATAACATTGTTTATGGATGTGTGGACTACTGTCTCCTCAATGTGATGTGATTCGTTCGAGCTATACATGGGAAGCATAAATGATGATTTTAATTAAATTATGTTTTATATATTATTTAATTAATATAATGTAATTATAATATATATATATACTATTTACTTTTCATTCTTTGAAATATGATAAGGAAATTTAAGTAGCGCTCAAGAGTACGTTCAACCCATCGTCTTAATGAACAATGCATTTCATTTTATATCTCCGAACATTATGTATTATTATAAATAAATATATTATTAATATATATAAAATTTAAATCATGGTTTACATCCTGTCGATGATGAAATCTTGATCAATATATGAATTAAAAATGAGACAAAACTTACTGAAAAACTAGGCAATTCACTGCCAAAACTATCAAAATAACGAAATATTATTAACATACAGGTAATAAGATATTATAATAAGGTAATATATGATATTATAAGTATTATTAAGGTTATATAATAAGTTATTTACTTTCTAAAAACCGTTATAAATAAGGTTTAAGGATGTTCACTTGAAAGTAAACACATGGTAAGGGATTTCATCTCAATTTCATTTCATTGAAGCACATTGTAATGTTATGCACCTAGTTTCTTTTATATAGTGTATATACCGACCATTTGACATTAAATATCATTTATATTTAATTATTAATTATATTTTGATTTTAAATTTTAATTATTTTATCTATTGGGACTTGAAAATAAAATGAACAAGTGGTAATGAAATTTCATAACCCAATTACTTTTTCATTGGGTTAAATTACATCATCATTATACTTCATATTTTTTATTTTTGGTATAATGAAATTGAATATATATTTATGAATTTACAATTATTATATATGGATTTTAATTTAATATAAATAATCAATTCATTGATCAATTATCACTTTAACATTATGATAATTTTAATTGTTTATTTAACAATCCCAATCTTACCAAAATTGCATATTATTAAAATTAAATTAATGGAATTTATATGATAATATTTAAATAATAAATTTAATTTTATTCTACTATTTTTATTCATGAATGTTTTCATGTAATGGTACCATTTTAAACTCTTTGGAACTCAATGTTTTTCAAAAATGTTTTAAGAAATCCCAACTTCATTCCTCTAATTAGTCATAGAACCTATAATATTCTGAAAACCCTATTCACAAAAAAGGTATTCAAAAATGTTTTTAAACATTCCAAAATGATTTATTAAATAAATTTTTACCATTTTTTCATACACAAATGTTTTCATAGGAATATTTTTTTATCTTTCTGAACAATGAACATTTCTAACCTTTTATATTGTTAAAGGAATATTAATTTTACATTATAAGACATGTATAAAATTACCCACTATCATTTCCTTGAAGCATCCTCAATATGTTTAAAATTATATTTTTTTAATGATTAAAAAAACATAATTTCCAAAAAAATTATTATTAAATTTTTTTAAATGAAAAGGATATTTTCCTCAATAATTTTTTAAAAATATCTTTTTTTAGTATTTCCATTCCTCATCAACAAAAAAAACACTTTATTTTACTCAAGTTAAGATATGTTGTATTAATAAAATCCTTATTCTTTCTATGGATGTTTTATGTTTGATTTTTCCATGTTAAATATATAAATTCACTTAATTTATTTATTTTTATAGTCCCCATGAAATATTCATTTTCTATAACCAATAGACATTAAATTTCCCCTAAATATCAATATTCGTTATCATGGATATCATTATTACCTAAAAAGAAAACCATTTTTACATATGTTATATACATTTAAAGTAATTTTATTATTTGGGAAAATATTAATAAGTCTGTATCCTTTATCCTATACTGATATTTGATAAGGCACATTGTTTATAAATCAAATTGGTTATTTAATATATGAATAATGATTTAGAAATGTACTATAAGGGTTTGGGACTATTTAATGAAAGCCCCTCAATGCATTTAAAGTATCATGAGATGAAAAATGTTGGATAGACTAAGCTATTGGGTTTTCATCTAATATGATCAAAACCATTTAGTGGATAGATATTTATGGTTAATGTATCATGTTCCTAGGAAACATGAATTCTAGTAATTAAGAATTACCTTTATGGATAATTAATTAGTTATTATTATCCATGAGATTAATTCTTTTAAGTTATCTATGGATTCCACTTCATTAATTGTTTATTAATTACATATAATGTTTGTTAATTTACTTACCTTGCTATATTAATTATGCCTTACCTAGTTATCTCAAATTGAATTTGTGTTTAGTTATTTACCATTCCATATAGTTTATATACTTCCTACTAAATTCAATGATTATATAGAAAGTGTTTCGAGTTATTACCATTCCATATTGATTATTCTCATTGACTAATTATTTATTTCACTATACATTACCATTAATGAGCATTTGAGCTCACCCTTATTTTTTTTCATTTCCCTAAGAATCCAATAAGTGTACTTATGTAGACATTAAAGGATATTCCTAGTGGGAATAATGTTATCCTCAAAAAAATGTTCTAATTAGTGTATTCAATTGAAATAAAAGACTCATGTAGCTATATAGTTTAAAAATACTAATAAGACTATTGGCCCTTCAGGAAATATTTCTTAATAATCATGCCAATGTAATGGTAGTAGATACTAGATCCTGGATTTCTCGGGTTGGGGAACTACAGTTATCATTGATGGAAGTTTAGTATAAACCTTGATAACTAGATTTATAAACACATTGATTAGAGAATATATCCCTAAAGTATAATTTAAGGATATGTATATAATAACATCCTAATGTTTTGGATAGATAGTGATTATGTGGTTTTACTAGAAACACATCCCTGCCTTGATACTAAAATTGGATGTAGTTTTGGAACAGATGTACCTAGGGGAAACAACTTTGAAATGGTACATCAGTCTTGACTAAAGCTTAATATGGTACACAATAATGATCCATACTCTATAGATTATTTTAAAATCATATGGGATATAATTATGATAATTCACACTTTATTTACAAACCACAATAATGTATCTGAATAAATTATGAAAATGAATGACCTAGGTTAAATCAGAGGTGTCTTAGATAAAAAAATGTGTCAATATTTAAAAACTTTAAAAATGATCATATGCTTTTCCAAGTATGATAATTATTTCTCACACTATGATTTTTGGTTTTATTAAATGGTTGGAACTCAAAGGAATCATATTAATATTAATCATGAAGGAAAAGAAGATGTAAATGAGAATGAAATTGGGCTATTGATAGGAGTGAATGATATCATGTTTATGAGAAATGAGTTTTCCAGAAATATGATTAAAAACATATATCTTAACCAAATATCGAACAGACAAAAATGTTAAGGATAGTTTTTTCTAAGATCTTGAGTGGTGGAGACTATGAATAAAAAAATGTATCAATTAAAATCATGTAAGAAATGTGGAAGGAGAAACCAAGGAAAGTTTCTTAATGTAATGAGGAAATTATTTATGTGTTGGAATTGGCATAAATCAAATAATTGATCAATAGAAATGAAGGGCACAATGGATAGAAATATATCTCATCCTAAAGATACTTTTATAGTTTATTTTCTTAAATGCGGGGAACATGGACATTACCTGGGTCAATTCCCTATTCCAAAAGGATAAACTCTAGACTAAAGAGGTGCCTATATGGAAATAAATAGATTAAGTATTTATGTATTTAAGAGGTATTGAAAACCATAGTAAAAATATTTTTTAAAGAATAAATTTCAAGGGTATCCATTATATTTATTTTTAAATTATATTAATATAGTTTAGAAAATGGGCAACTAGCATGTTGGGAAACAACCCATCAAATCTGGAAAGGAGGTCGGGCTAGAACCCATGATTAAAGGATGATAAGTTTTTTTCACCTTCCATTGGACTACGTGATGTCCTAGTTAATGTGTAATTATTTTTAGTTAAACAATTTGATGAATAAATGTTAATGATTAACCATTTCTATCAATTTTTGGGAATAGATATTAATATATTAACCATATTAGTTTTTGAAAATAGTTTGATACAAATATAATTACTTGTCGTAAGGGTGTTACGAACCATTAAAAGGAAATTTTGGTGCTTAAAAAATGGGTTCATTCTTGGATATCCATTTCATGGAGTAATGGATGAATTAGAATTTGATTGAAGCACAACCAAAATAAGGAATTGTTCATATAAAATTGAAACATATAATTTAGTTATATATTCTTATATTCATGGTTAATAACATAATTCCTCAATATTAAGAAAAGAATGTTAATTTTTTTTTATAATGATACCTTCATTTATTTCAACTGGTGGTCTTTTAAACCATCACAATGTTATGGATTTGAGGCCCTCAAAATTATATTTGTCATTAAATTTTTCATGATTAATGATCTCAATCACCCCTAATAAATATTTATTCTTTTTTCCAAGTACATATTTTCATCCTCCCCTAATTTTAACCTATGTAGAAACCTAGTTATATGATATTCTATGTGACCGTTGTACTTATTATTTTATCTTATTAAGAGTTGATTTTATAAAATATTTTATGATGTGGGGTTTTCAAAAAATTTATTTCCAAAATATCAATTCATTGACTACTTAGATTGATTTTAAATTGTGAGGACACAACTTCTTTAAGGTGGGGATAATGTAACACCCTAAAAATAATAATAGTGTAAATTTTTATTTGTTAGCATGTATGAAACGCCACACTAAATATAGAAATGAATATTACCTCTAAAGAATTTTTGGTATATTTAATATTTTAAATAAATTTAATATATTATATATCTTGAAATACATGTAATACTGAGTTATATTGCATCACACACAATAGTGAAATTCATTGATGACTTGTGTTACATGAAAGACTGAGCTTTTCTAAGAAAAATATATTATTAAAACATTGTTATTTAATGTATTAAGATATAAACTTGATATTAAATTAGTATTTATTAATTATATATACTAAATTATGAAAATATATTCTCTATAAAAATATATAATTAATTCATATGTTATCAATTAATTATAAATGAATATATAAACCAATCAAATATAAAGGAAATGTTTTTATGCTCACAGAGTTTTTTCCCCATAATAAATCAAATTAATTACTATCAACGAATGATATTAATGAAATATATATATATATATATATTATATTAAATAAAATATTTTGTATAATCATCCTATTTATTTTAGAATCATAATATAAGAATAAATCCATTTTTATGCTTAAAAATTATATTTTTCTAAAAAAGTTATTTTCCCAACTTTTCATGGTGCATCTATTTTAAAATTAATTTTGGAAATTTTATAAAATCTATATGTAAAATTAAAATTTATTTTTGAAATATAAAAATTAAAATAACCAAAGGGTGCATTTTTTAGTATTTTTCTGTGAAGTTTCATTTTTTTGATGAATAGTGAAAAATATTAAATAATAATTAAAATCTACTTTTTCATCTAAATTATTTTTATAGTAAAATTATTTTTTAAAATTATTTTAAATAAAAATTAGATATATTATTAACAAATTAATCCAATTTAGTTCATTGGAATCAATTTTATACTGAATATATATATAAAATCATTTCAATCTTTTAAACATTTTTACTTTAAAAACTCGCTTTGTCATCTCATCCGTGGGATTAGTTTTAAATTAATTTCTAGAAATTATGTGATTGGAATTTAGAAAAAATAATGAAATATTTTAAATCATTATGATTTATAAATTTTAATAATTAAAACATAGTTTTTTACCAAAAATAATAATGAAAGTGATTAAAATTAATTACAATGATTAAGAGAAACATTAGCTTAACATGGGACCAAACATTAAACATAAGGGCCAAAATGTCCTATGATCTTGCAAAAAATAAATTGTATGGATATATTTCGACCATATACTAACATGGAATGAATTTTTTACATTCCTGGCACCAATTGAGATGGAAAAAACATGGGTAGAATTCCCACTTTCAAAACTTTATCATAATGCCACTCATCCTCCACTATTAAAAAGCACTCATCCCTCACACTTATTCACACATATCAAGACCAATGGATTTAAAAAACTCTAATGAAATAATATAAAAATATTCAAACCTTCATCATAGAATCCTCAATTTTGGTAGACAGAAAACCAAGGAAGTATTTTGGTATAAACCAAAAGAAGTTACCCAAATAAGAGGTAACATTCTTCAACAATCATTTTTGATTCATTTGATTCAATAACACAATAATTATTTTTATATAAATATTATATAATAAAATAATAATTTTAAATATATTAATATATTTTTATGATAATATTTCCTCCTACACTTTTACACACATCAATCAAAATGGGATAGACAATCATCGTTTGTGTGTACGCCGGACTACTGCCTCGAGAACCGATGTCATTTATTCTTCCATTTACCACATTTCATGGTTGTAATTAATGTTCAATTTATATTACATATATTATATATGATATTTATATTTTATGTATGATTATGGAATTCATATATATCCCATACATTCATGATTTCCATTTTTGGGGAAAACGATAACATCATTTGTGGATGTATATACTACAACCTCATTAAAGCGATGAGATTCGTTCACGCAATACATGGAATGTATAAAAGATGGTTTTAATTAAAATATGTGATATATATGATTAAATTATTGTAATATAATTATAATATACATATATAATTTTAAATTTTTCTTCATTTAAATATGATAAGGAAAGGAAAGTAGTGTCCATGTGTACATACAACCAACTGTCTCCATAAACGCTGCATTTCATTTCATATCTCCAAACATTATGGATTATTATAAAAATATATATAATTAATATATATAATAATTAAATCATGTTTTACATATTTTATATGATTAAATATTTATTTTCATGATAAGAATAAAAAATAACAAGCCAAAACATACTAAAATAACTAGGAAATTAACACAAAAAATTGTGGAAATAAGGAATGATAATTAAAAAATTGGTAATACAATATTATATGAAGATAATATATTATATGATAACTATTATTATGGTTTTTATAGTCTTAAAACAATTATAAATGAGGTTAAATTATGTTCACCCGAAAAGAAACACATGGTAAAAGATTTCATCTCAATTTAATTTTATTGAGGCATATTATATTGTTATACAACTAGTTTATTTTATATGGTGTATGTAATACCCATTTAAAATTTAATATATTTAATATATCATTATTCATGATATTATTATTTTCAATTTTAATTATTTCATAAAGGGGATAAAAACCTAAAATGATAAAGTGGTAAATAAATTGTATAACTCAATTCCTTTTTCATTGGGTTATATTTAATCCTCACTATTGTAAATATTACATGATTATTTGTATAATTTATTTAAATATCTATTAATGTATTTCATGGTAATATAAGTGTATTTATAGTTGATACATGTAACAAACTAATTGACTAATTCCTACTTTAATGTTATGATCTTTTTAACGCTTTATTTCATAATGTCATTATAATCGAGATTACATATTATTGAAATTAAATTAAAAGAATTTATATGATCATTATTCAATAAACCCATTAATTTTATTCTCATATGGTTATTCATGACCCTTTTAATGTAATATTACCATTTTCCACTCTTTGGTATTCAAAATGTTTTAGAAATTGTTTTTAAGAAAACCCGACTTCATTTCCCTCTTTAGTCAGAGAACCTATTTTCATCTAAAAACCCTTTTTCTAAAAAGTTTCACAATAACAATTTAAACATTTAAAATGACTTATTAAATAAATTGTTACCATTTTTATTTTAATTTTTTTTTCAAAGGAATCTTCTGTTCATTTTTTGAACAAGACACATTTCTATCCTTTAACCTTTCAAAAGTAATTTTCCTTTTAAATTATATGATATGTAAAGAATTACTAACCGTCATTTCCTTAAAGCTTACTCTACAAGTTTAAAAGGTTATTTTTTTAAATAAATCATTTTTTTATTCATTTTCAAATGAAAGTATTTAATAATTTTTCTCAAAATAAATGGGATATTTTCCAAAATAATTTATTTGAAAATATATTTTTGTAGTATTTCCATTCATAGGTGATTTTTTTTTATTTTACTCAAATTGGGAGATATTGGATTGATACCATCCTATTTTTTTCATGGTTTATGATTGATTGGATAATGATAGTGTTGAAATCAACTTCATGGATTCATTTTTATAATCCATTTGAAATATTCAATTTCATATGATCCGTTGAAATTAAATTTACCCTAAATATATATACTATTTGACATATATATGGGTTTCTCTTAAAATATATACCATTTTAACATATAATGTTTAATTTGATAGTTATTTTATTATTTGGGGAAATATTGATAAATCGTTATCATTTATTCAATATGGATATTTAATAAGGCCCATTGATTTTTTATTAAATTGATTATTCGATATATAAGGAATTCTATAGTCATACACTACATGGGTTGGTGACCAGTTAATAAAATCCAATCGATGCATCAATAGTCTCATGAGATGAAATTAGTTGGATATACTAAGATAATGGGGTTTTATATGGTTTGTTTTAAACCATTTAGAGGATATATATTTATGGTAAAATTATCATGTGACATAGAAACATGATGTCCAATAATTATGAAGATCCTTTATTGATAATTCTTTTATTCTTATTATCAATGAGATTATTGCTTTAACATTACCTATGGATTTAATTTCATTATCAGTTTATTGATTACATAGATTGTGTGTTCAATAATTTTCCTATCCATATTAATTATTCCATATCAAGTTATTTAAAATGGAATTTGGGTTTAATTATTTACCTTTTCTTGTTGTTTTTAGACTTCCAACTCGGTTTATAAATTATATGGTATGTGTGTTGAGTTATCACCTTTCTATATTGATTATGATCATTGATTTATTATTGCCTATACTATACATTGACCTAACTAATAATTAAATCTCACCCATATTTTTTCATTCTCTTTGTATACAAGAATTCTATTAAGAACAATATGCGTGGATATGATAAGTAGGAATAATGTTATCATTGAAAAAAATTATCTTGTAATTATTGTATTAATTTGTAATACATGACTCATGTATGTATCTATTTTTCTAATACTATGAAACTATTCTATTCGTTTTTCTGAATTTAATTGTAATCATGACAATGTAATGGTATTAGACACTAGCTCAAGGCTTTTCAGGGTCAGGTAACTAAATTTAATAAAAACATTTTTTTGAAAAACCATTTTCGTCAGGTTTTTTCTGTAATGTCTCGAACTTCTCTGGACCAGTCCATTAAAAAAATATGATGTCTTTTGTTTTATAGGAGGTCAAGGTGACTTATTCCCAATACTCTTTCAAAATTTCCAGTTATCTGAACAACGTTTCTAGTTCTATGAACAATGCTATCAGTGAGTCTTCTTCATCTGTCAGTGAGTTATATATATCTATTGGTGAGTCATATTCATCTATAGGTGATTCATATTCATCTATAGGTGAGTCATATATCAGTTATTTATCTATCAGTTAGTCATCTGTTAGTGATTCATCATTTGGTAGGTGATATAGTGTTTCCAGATTGACTAGTGAACAGTGTTTCCAGCTTTCTACAGTTTCCCCATTTGAAGCTTTCTTTGACATAAAATGAATTCAAATCCCCCTTTTATTGTATTTGAGGACAATTAAACTCACATAATTCCATTTATTAAATACTGAAGGGTCCCAAGGATTTTAGTTGGTCAACCCACGTTGGTTAATGAGATCCATATTTAAAGGAAATTTGACTATTTCATGCTCTATGATTCTCAGATATGATCCTTCTAAGCCGCGGACCGTCACTTCATTCATTTATTCTCTTTCTACTTTCTATAAGGTTCCTATAAACATTTTTCGGAAGGATACATGTTATTGTGTTATATAATTGGACCAAGTTTTCCCTTCCTGGGCACCCCTGTTTTGGTGCAAGCGGCAAGTGTAAATCCTTCTTCGATAGAAAGTTTGTTATATCTCTGTTCTTGTTGATTCATTAATTTATTTCATCCCATTTCTCCTTTACATTTTTAGGAACATGTTATCCATATTTCTAATGGACCATTCTTGGGTTTTGGTTGATGCGGTTGGGCCGCGAAGTCCTCGGGTGGATGCATTCATTGCCGGAGCGGTGATCATGATTAATTGTGTTATCCCATACTTGTGCAAATAAATTCATAAAGCTTTTGAGGTAGGGGATTCATAGATTCTATATTCTTTTTATGTGTAGTTGTGTAGTTAGTATGATTTATCCACTAGACCACAATGAAGTCGATATAATAAATATTGAACCAGAGTAAAGAATTGGTATTGATCGTATGTAGTTGCTTTATACCATGATAATGGTTTTCCTTTTGATTTTCTAGAGAGCATGATATCTATTCCTTTATTATTTAGCAGGCCCTTCTTGATGTAAATTGGTAAATAATGTAAATACAAGATCAATCTTAAATTTATTTGGTCAAATATAAAGAGTCATGTTCAAGAATCTGGATGTTGTTTTTGATATACTTGATGATAAATCAAATGGATGGAGTTTTCCATGTTTAATTGAGTCAATTAATTTAATGTGTAATAATGGAAAATTTGTGTGGTAAATATAATGCATTGAAGTGTTCTGAGTTACCATATTCCATTTAAATTCCAAGATCTTTGTTCTTTGGTGATGTGATTTCTCATTCTGTTTCAAGGTTGAATGTCTAGTTTAGGGCCAAGAGCTTAGTTACAAGGTTGTTTTTTTCCACAACATGTGTTATGGTGTGATCCTGGAATGGTTGATCCTGGAGGGCTATTGTGATATGTGGGTTAGGAAGTCCTAGTAGTTTGGGTGGTAGTGATTGACACTGATAGTGGTGAGATTCATCGTTTTATGCATGTGGGTGTTGGGGAGGACACCATAGATGATGAAACAGATTAGATTTGAATGTTGGATGCTTATTAAATCTTGTTTTTTGTTTATCAACATTAAATTCCCCACACAATGAGTCATATGATCTTTCTTACTCTATTTCCAGAATAGGTGAAGACATGCAGGGTATGCTACATGGTTTCCGTGATTAACATCTTGAGGGTGGATGGACCTATGCTCTAGCTATAGGTGGAAAATACTCAACGGGTAGTTCATATACTCACTTTTTAGCCCCATTTTTTTAGAATCATAGAATTTTTTTTCTAGAATACCAAGAATCATGGAAAACTGATAAATCTTTTAATAAATGATTTAATAAATGATGTTAACCTATGTGGTTAGAGCTTTTTGGGATGAAATATTAAGTTTACATTTTTTTAAAGGAACCGTGGGCTTGGTCTGGTTATGCCTGGAGGGAATAGACCTTAATTTTGATGTTATTGAAATGTAATGTGGAAAAGAAAAGGTTTTATTAATGGTTAAAATATTTATAAATGTAATGTGAAACTGATAAAAAGGGATAATGTAATGTAATATAGCTCTTAAAATGGTTGTGTTCTTATAGGATACCTAGTCTTCACAGAGATAATAGGGAGTCCGAGATAGGTTAGCTACAGTTGAGTCAAAGACTAGGTTATTACCAAAGTGTGGTTTTGAGATGTAGAATATTATATTATTTTTGTTTTTCTATACACTACTCCACCCAATAGATTAGAGTGACTGACACCTTGAGGATTACGAGCCTTGTGGGGTGTTTTCCACAACATCCCAATAGAAGGATGGATGGATGACTACACCTTTTGGCCCCACTCTATTATATTGGTAGTTTCGTATTCTAGTAGGCACAATATCTAGTTTTCCCTATATATGTGTGTAGAGGGTTTTAAGGTTTTGTGGTTTTTCACACAAATATATTCGTGATATAGTTTCATATGGACTACTATATGTGTAATATGTATAGGCTGTGATGGGTTAAGGATCCTTACATGGTTTATGGGATGTAATGGCTTGTGGTATAATACCCTATGTATGATACACATTATGAGATCATTGGTGGCTCCTAGAAACTACCTCGTTACTTTGGCTCTGTGGATATGGTGGTTGAGTGGAATGAGGTGCATGTTGTGGTTCTTCACCCCGGAGTCTAGGAGCAATCCTTTTAGGAGAGAGTTGCTCAAGAGGTGTGATGTTGGGGAAAAGAAGAAAACCAGTGGGGAAGTGGTAGATGGGTTACCTTGATCTTCATTATTATATTCTATACCCTTGTACATGATTCTTGGTGAGGGTATCCAGGGTGGGGCTTGGAACATAGTATACCTATTTAGGTGATGAGTTAGTTTTACTTATTACTCACTGTGCTTTAGCATGATTTTTTTTCTTTTTACGAGAATCTCTAGGGAGGATCCCATTATGTATACTATAATAACCACCCTAAATTATATAAACTATTATTTAAGTCACATAGAGTAGGTTAGAGATTAGATAGGTTACTACTTTCTTGGGGTTGTAGGAGCTGTTCGAGCTTCATGGTCATTTTTGTTTTACTTTTTTGGGTACATGCAGTTTCGATTTCAATTGTAGAATTTCTTGCATGACATTAAATATATGTACTTGGTATTTATTTTATATTGTAGTCTGATCAGGATTTGGTGGGTGTTTTTCACTACACCTCTCCTCTTATATGTGGCGTAGTATGGGTACACTTTGTGGGTAGGGGGTCGTGACAGTTCCGGTTTGATATTAAATTAAATTATACAAATTTTCTATTTTGAATTTTGAAAAATAAATTCCATATTTTGAATAATTAGCTACGAATTTGGTAAAAATATCACATTTTTGGTCTATATGAATGGAAACCATCGTAATTTTATTACCATAAGAAAATGGTAAATTATATAATTAAAGATAAAAATATTATGATAATGAATAAAAAATGACACTAAAACCTATGTAAATTTTATTTGATGAGTTTATTTCATTCGTAGTCATCCTATACACCATTATATGTAATATTTTCCCTTTTTATGTGATTATGGACTTTAAATATTTTATTTGATGAAAAGTAAAAATGTTGTTGATGCCAAAATCTGGAGGAGGGGCCCGTCGGGCGAATTAATGATCTCAAAATGAATATGGGATGAAGAAAAGGAGAACTTGTGGCCTAGGGGGTGGGCATACGCAAAATTGAACAAAGCGCGCGCAAGAGGCCTTAGCCGCACAAACCGTTGCGCACTAGCCTTTGCTTCAGCACCCAAAATGCTTCCCTCCACGTCCGACCTCTACGACATCACTTCTGTGCCGAAGGCGTCATCGAAAGGGAATTTGCGTGCATGGGAACAATCCACGTTGAAGGCCCCAATGAACCGTATTTGCCCGGCCGAGCCTGGTACTGCGTTGAATGTAGTGGAGAACGACCATTTGTGTGTCGGCCACACCGGCCCCTGCTTCTGTGCTCAAGGCGTTGTCCAAATGGGGTTTCCACGGCTGGGACCGATTCCATGCCGAAGGCGCCGTCGAATGCCCGTTAGCACGACCAGCCCTGTGTCTGCGCCCCAGGTGACGTCGGCTGGGGTTTCTGCATCGGTCTCCTGCACACCTGTCTCTTGCACGCATGTCCCTTGTACATCACTCGAAAAAAAAAAAATATCTTCCCTCCCTTTGGGGGACAATAACCTCAAAATCAAGCGACTCTCTAATCCATGAAAACCCCTTCTTCCACTACCGTGGGAAAAACCATGGCCTTCATGTAATGGTTGTTGTGCGATAGAATGGGGGTGCCTTCAGATGGGCCCTCAGATCCACATAAACATTCCAGGTTCTTTGCATGCAAGGGTCTCATCTTGTGCGTAGGCCCCCTCTGCGACATACGTCCTTGCACGCCACCTGTCTGACATTCGCCCAAGCCTGCTTCTTGCGCACCTCTGGTCCGACATGTGTGCAAACCCCTGTTTTACGTGCAACACATAGTATTGCGTGAAACAGGTTCCACTTGCGTGCTAGCTGTCTGTCTTGCGCGATAACCCATCCTCTTAACCACATACTTCTTATTTTACCACAGTCCATTCTCTGATGTGCTCTATGCGCTTGCCTCACCTTGAGGAACCTTGTTCAAACCACTCTTATGCACGACACACCTGCGTCACACACTTATTCACCGTGTGGACCCTACAGTTTGCACAGAGTAATTTCAAAGACTCTTGGATGATACTGCCCATTGCATTGCTTCGCCTCATGATTCTTTGCATAGACATGCTAACATAAACCCCCCAATGGTTCTCTCCGTGACACCCCCAAATCACAACGTTGCCTATCCATTCTCTTCACCAAGATATAGAGGTTACCAGTTATGTAAATCCTAGTGTTGTGGAGTGAACCCTCCCTCGTCCGAGCAGCAGGACGTTAAACTCCCAAGAAACGTCATCCTTGCCACGTGACATTTAACTTTGACTTCCCCCCATGCATCTTATGCGGGGAAGGGAGAACCATCCTGGTGTAAGCCCCCAGCTTTTCATGCAGGAGGCAGCATCCCTGCCCCTCCTTTATTTGGTGCCAAATCCCTCTCCTGCTGGGATTTTTCACGACCAGGCCTCCATCTTGGAGTAAGTCCCAACCCCTTCGGGCTACTAATCAGTCATAAGTCCATGTTTCCTATTTGGGTTGCGATCACGTGTAAGCCCCACTCTGTTTCCCATAAACGCACCTTTCATGATGTGATCGTCAGGTCTTTGGTGTCTCTTGTTTCTCACACCAAGCATGACTCACATGGGCTTAGAGTAAGCACCAACCATGCCATCCACTTTGGGCTGCCTAGAGTGTAAGCCCTACACCCATTCAGAACTACGTGGTCTTTGAAAATTTCTAAGGCAAGGTACATAGGAATCCTCCATGAGTTTCAATCCCACCACCCATTGGTCCCGACCACCTTCACGTCAGTTCTCCACCATCCGGGACGATGTTAAACTGTGGACCCCAATCAGCGGTAAGCCATTGTTTCCCCAGTCAGCAGTAATCCATTGCATAAAAAATCTACTGTGAACTATGTTGTCTTTGACCCTTTCCATGGTAGGGTATGTATGAAGCATCCATAAGGTTCAAGACCACCATCCACCCATTGGTTGCTCCTACACTGTTCACGTCGGTTCACCAACACCTTAGGTCACCTAATAACATAACCCCCAAATTCCCCTTTAACCCGAAGTACAAGGTATTTGATCCTTGTTAAGGCAAGGTACGTAGGAAGCCTCAAAGAGGTTCAAGACCAAAAATAGGTCACTCTGATCTCCTTCCCATCAGTTCAACCCCATCAAGTGGTAAGACATTGTGACCTCAATCAGCAGCAAGACATTGACATTCTTATCTTGCAGTATGTCGTTGACATTCTGATCCAGCGGTAATCCATTACGGCCCCATCGTATGGTAAGTCGTTGAAAACACCTATTGGCGCTAAGCTATCATCAAATGAACTATGTGGACTTTGATTCTCTACCACGAGGATATGTAGGAAGCATCTTTGAGGCTCAAGCCCAAAACCATCATCATCCGCATGATGGTTCCATCCCATTCACCATCATCTTCATTTAAATTCTCCATCACCCATCCTAATTCTTATTTGGGCTACCACACCCTGGTGAAATCATGCCATATCATTCAATAGTAAGAGGGAAGTCAACCACACATTGGTACCAACACTATTGTACCCCCCAGGGGTTTCACCCATATGATGCACCCTAATCAGTGTTTCAATCAGTCTAATCTGTCTCTGTTGGACATTAAACTTGTGGCATACCCTATGTTAAACATGGGAAGCTGAGGAAAACCATAGAGATATTCTTATGGAATATAATTCCTCGCACTCGATCCAGGATGCCTCAAGCTTCCATGACCTCGAGAATCCCTATAATAAGGGGAAGAAACCCAGACTCGCCATTGTCCCAGCATCCAGACATGCCAATGATGTCCAACATCACTACTCCCCTGACCGAAGGTTACTGCCCTGACCGAACCCTTTGTAATGTTCCGACTGAAGTAGGGAAATAAACTAGTGTCCATGATGACATGGTGCCAGGAAGAGTTTCACGAACAACGTCTTAAATCTATAAGGGAGACCTGGACTAGGTGACGAGTTCTGAGGAGGAATCCAAAGAAGGACCAAAGGACATCTCATCATCCTATTTTGATCAAGGATAATATGTCCCTGAACAAGGATTGGATACCGCCCGCCTTTGCAATGTGGGAATGCGGGTAAACAGACAATGTCGGTGTCCCACGAGAAGAGACGGACACGCACTCCCTGACAAAAGCATTGGAAACAGAAATGGTGAACTCGACGTGATTTTATTCTCCTCAATATGGAGAGTATTAGTGCTCGAGGAATCAATGGATTAGTGTGTCACCACACATCCGTGGATGGGGGCAGTATGATGCCCTCTTCTTCATTCCTGTCCGACGGTAGCCCGAAGTGCTAGGTAATATTGAGGAAACGCCACCAGGAAGGGTCACGACCAGCATGGGAAACATTGTGGAAGAGGAGGATGAGTTGGGGCTTCTTGATGGGTACTTACCCCCCGAGCATGTGCCACAACTATTTGACCCATCGGGGAGGATTACTCGCTAGCAGAAGAACCTTCTAGGTTTCCCGGCACCCACTGAGACATTAGTACTCAGCCAGAATTCCGGTAAGGGTAAAGAGAACGTTAGAGCTGCCAAGAACTCTGACCCATCCACCTCAGTGAAGAATATTGAGGAATACCTTGAGAAGGACACTACACCAACAACTTGCCGAGTAGAAGAAGTTGGTCGATACCATCTTGGATGAACACACTGCAGAGCGACGGCTAGACTACGGTGACCCTAAGCCAGAGCAGTAGGGGTAGGAACAACTTCCCCTCGACGTGCTTCCTCCAAGAGACCCTGACCATCCTGCCCCCGCAGATAGGGTTGAGGCTAGAACTTATAGAACGAGGGAGAGGTATGTCATGCCAAACCCTCCAGAATGGTTCCACAATCCAAGGGACCCATCTCTGGCTCTCCCAGTGGCTCTGGGGGTCGTGCTGCTAGCCGCTCCATGGGACTTGTGCCCGCTTAGCATGTTGATGAACCCGCCAATGCTCTCATGGTTAGGGATCCCTGTCAAGACAGGTACTCTCACCCAGACGATCCAATGGCGGTACTCATTAGCCGCCTTGACGCGTTGGAAACATGACAGGTGGAAATCCAACCGTATGGCAAGCCATAAACAACATGGGTGGACGATATTCCGGCACGTCTGTGTTTCGAGAATCCCACCTTCCCTCCATTTAACAGGATGGGTGACCTTCCTCACCACCTGCCCCACTTCCACTAGATGTGTGGGACCATGTTAGGGACTCCACGACAGTAGGAGGCAGCCAAGATCCATTTTTTTGTTCATACATTGGAGGGGCCTACATTTGTCTAGTACAACCAGCTTCCCATCGGATCTGTAACCATCAAGGAGGAAATTCGCATGAAATATTTCTACCAGTTAAGCTCTACCACGAGGAAAATGAGCATCACAAACCTATTAAAGTCCAAACAAAGGCCTGATGAGTGTTTCATAGACTTTAGCACCCGGTGGAAAGGGCTTACATATTTCCTTGACATGACACCGATTCAACATAAATTACAGACGATGTGTGTATGAAATGTGAAGATGGAACCGATTACCTCTCTGATAACCTAGAACTACCCCATGATATTTTGATACTTCTCCGATAAGGCCTTGTTCCTGGAAGAATCCTTGCAACAGGCCAGCCAGAAACATCCGTTGCATCCTAAAATTCCCATGAGAAGGGTTGTCAGAGCTGAGCCTGCCGCGGTGGCCCATATGTAGGCCCCCAGATAGGTGGAATTAATACTAGCAGTGCCACTTACCCAGCCTCGTAGAGGACCACTACCACAGATGTAGCCTCCAAACTAGTAGCGGCATCCTTATAATTGGCAGGTGCCCCGCGAAATGGGCCTCCACCACTTAGGCAGGACAAAAAGGCTCCACCTCCTGGACAGGATCCTCCAGCTCTTCATCAGAACCAAGATCCACGGCCCCCCTTACCAGATGGGAGAAACTGGACCTACATGTTCAATGAGAATCAGGTCCCCGACTATTTAGGAAGTTCCTTGGAACAAGGGATTGTGCGTTTTCCTGAGTGTAGAAGGCTAGAGGAGGAGAACCTCACTAATCGCCCCAACTACTGCCCCTATCATTAGATCATTGAGAACACCCTCATGTAGTGCTATGTATTCAAAGAATTGCTTCAATACCTGGTCGATAACTACATAGTTAGGCTGGGCTCGGCCCCGGCACAAGTGGCATGCGTCGTCGTAAGGCCAGACAACATCAACGACATCGAGGGAAAGTTCCAGTTGGTTTCTAAACATGAGTCCCAAAAGAATTATGACTGGATGCCTCAAAAATCAATTTCTCATACCCATGGTATCATTCGTGCATGCCTCAATCAGCCGAAGCCTTCAGAAGCTGTAGCCACTACTTCTGCATCATCATCTCAGTCGACCTCTTCCTAGAAGACCAAGAATCAGCGACGCAAGGTAAAACAAAACTCCCTCACAATGCCACCATAGTCCCGCACTCTAGGAGACTTCATGACTTCGAAGATAGGGATTCCTCCTAGAATCCGACCAGTTATGGATGAATCTTAAATTGATATTCAAGGGTACATTTCAGTTAATACAGTGGAGTTGGTAAATATTTATATGACTCCCGACAATGGGGAGCGTCAGGCGAACCACCCCAACATCCCCAGACGATGCCAGCGTCGGCGGAAACACGACCATGTGGGTTGTTGAGGCACATCAGTTTGCACCTCCTACCAGGACATGCATGCCACTGTGACAAAACAGTAGGCCCGACACAGAGTTCAGCACACATAAGCCCCTCATCCGGTGTCATCAGGCCCACCTCCACTGCCATTTGTGTTGTTGGATCAGGAAAAGACACATCGACCATGACACAACAAGCCTCACCCTGCTATAGGTCGATCTCATTCATCCGACCCTCATCTAGTAGATACTATGCGGGATTCGACTAGTTAGCAGCAGGATATGCCCATCACCAGTCAGCTGGTAGCCCAGCAGGCAGGGCCCGCCATGCCCCCCTGTCCCAAAGCGGCCTCCTGCAAGCCAATGTTTGTGCCTAGCATGGAAGTATGATGTTATCAAGCAGCTTGGAAGAATCCCAGTGAGGCTGCCCATCCTCGAGGCCCTTCACGTGTTGTTAGATATGCATGAGGCCCTCTCTGAGGCTTTAAGAAGGCCCCTCCAGTTCGAGATGGAGGTAGCAGCTGTAGAGGCCTTTCATGTGGAGGCTCTCAAGAATGATTAATGCCATGATATTATCTCATTCTTCGATGAAGATGAAGGTACTCCTATAAAAGGGAACATTCACCCATTATATATCACTGGTAGGTTCAAAGATGGGGAGGTTCACCGTTGTTTTGTTGATACAGGCTCCGAGATTAATCTAATCCTAGCATGGAGAATTCAAAATCTAGGGTTATCCAAGGATGACTTGACTACCTCTGATGTGAATATCCATTTATATGATAGGACATAGTAGACCCCAATTAGAAACATCCATTTAAACACCCATTTTGGTGGCCTATTTTCCAGCACCGAGTTTATGGTTTCCCAAGACACCACATACAATGCATTGATGGGAAGACTATGGCTCCACCTACATGTGGCGGTCCTCTCATCGTATGACAAGTGCCTCAAGTACTCCATTAATGGTCTATTAGGAGTAATTTAATGTGAAGCATCTCCTTTCACCTCTTTTGAAGCCCGCTATATGGATGATGACTATTACAAGAGCAAGGATAAAGAAACTAGGACAAGTGATATTGATCCCGTTATGGTCGCAACCGAGCCCCAGGCAGGGCTGGATAACGCCTACGTCATTACGACCCATCGATTGGAGGCCACAACCCCTGATATAGGGAAATGTTTTTTTGTCTCTGGTATAAGGGGTAACCATATTCCCAAGTCTAAGTTACGGCGGAATATCACCTCGTATTCTTACAAAAATCAGGCTCAGGTGATCCCAGAACCTCCTACCGCCTTAAGGAATTGAATTTTCTGCCCCATGGAAATAGAAGTACATCATACATGTCTGTTTTTCCAGGATAGAATTAACTGGCTCAAGAATATGCACAAATATTTCTTTGATATCATCAAGATTGTCCCTTTGGGTCGAAGACCAGATGGGATTGGGTCCATAGCCCTCATTTCTATGGTTTCGGCAGTGCCAGAATCTTTCAATGCACTGAACACTGTTTCTTGGGCTGGTACCAGCCTCCTGTCGGAATCTGCTGACCCAGAGGAAGCTTCTCCCACTAGGGATCCCTCCTCATCAAGAAAAGAAAAGGATTTTGTGGATGCTCCCTACCTTTGAAGAGGGAATCTCTACCATGGTTGATGAACTAGTACATGCGATCCTTAGTAGAGAGGTGGACCTATGACCCACGTGGATCAGTGCTGCCATGACACCCGAGGAGAAAAAGTGGTATGTGGACATCCTTAAAAAAACTGTGATATTTTTTCCTGGAGTTACGATGAGATGCCAGGACTAGATCCTCAGGTAGTCGTCTACCATCTCGGTCTTCTGACAAATCACCGTGGGTTCAAGAAGCATCCTATAAAGATGTATCCTTCTCAAGGTGCCATGTTCGAGGATGAAGTTGAAAAGATCATCAGGTCCAACTTCGTTATGGAGGTCTAGTACCCCAAATGACTGGTCAAAATTGTTACAGTCAGGAAGAAGAACAGAGAGATCAAAGTCTGCATCGATTTCCATGATCTCAACCATCACTATCCAAAGGATGATTTTCCCCTTCCTCTGATGGAATTGTTGATTGATGCTATGGCTGGGTTCCATGCCTCTTCTTCATGAAAGGTTACTAAGGATACAACCAGATCTGATTGGCCCCTGAGGACGAGGAGTCCAAAACCTTCAGGGCGACGCAAGGTATGTTTTGTTACCCGGTCATTACCTTTGTCTTGAAGAATGCAGGTGCCACCTATCTGTGGGACATGAATCATATATTCAAGACAATCCTCAAGAAAATAGTGAA
This sequence comes from Viscum album, assembly GCA_963277665.1. Classification (NCBI taxonomy): domain Eukaryota; kingdom Viridiplantae; phylum Streptophyta; class Magnoliopsida; order Santalales; family Viscaceae; genus Viscum; species Viscum album. The sequence continues at coordinate 748,001,757 of OY728152.1, forward strand.
ATTCTATTTGGATGACATTGTTTTCAACTCTCACCAGTTCCAAGACCATATCAATGACCTCGAGAAAGTGTTCATCTTCCTTCATTCCCTCCACCTAAAGATGAACCCATTGAATTGTGCCTTCGGGGTCACCTCTAGGAAGTTACTTGGATTTTTTTAGGTGACGGGGCATCTATATCAACCCAAGGAAGATCAAGGAAATCAGTTAGATGCCTTCCCTGAGAAATATATTAGTGATTCGAGGTTTCCAAGGCCACTTATGCTACATACGCTGATTCATTGAAAATCTGGCCAGAAAGTGTAAGTCCTTTTCATGGCTCCTGAAAAAAGGCTCTGACTACTAGTGGGATGAAGAGTGCCAGACCGTGTTCGAGGAAATCAACTAGTATCTGCTCCAACCTTTGGTCTTAATGCCCCCATCTATGGAAAACCACTGATCTTGTACGTGACTACCCTGTAACGATCTCTTAGTGCCCTTCACTCCCAAAAAACAATTAGGGGATGGAGCAAAGTATCTACTACCTCAGTCGCATGATCCTCGATACAAATAATAGATACAACCCCAGAGAAAAGTGTTTCCTTGTGATGCTATTCACAATAGAGAAATTGTGACACTGATTGGATCACCATGAGATACAGCTCATGTCTCGGGTAGACCTGTTGATGTACATTCTGAACTGCCCCATGTTGATCGTCCATCTAGCTCGGTGGGTAGTAATCCTCCATTAGTTTGATATCAGGTTCGGGCTTTAAAAGGCTATCAAGGGACAAGTATTGGAAGATTTTCTTGCTTCCCATCCAACCCCTGCAGACTAGTCCTTGGACCTCGATTTTCCTGAGGAGGTAATCCTCTCGGTAGATCATGTCATCTCGTGGTGGAAGATGCACTTTGATGGTGCTTCTTGGAGGCCCACTGAACGGAGGCCCAATGATCCCAGGCTCAACAGAGTTAGGACTGGGTATTGTATTTATTACCCCGACACAAGCCATTATGCTGTACTCATTCCTATTTTCAGAAGGCTACACCAACAACAAGGTAGAGTATCATGCTCTTATCACTGGCCTTGAGCTTTCCCTCGAGATCGATGTGCCCCATTTGCATGTGAAAGGGTATTCCGAACTAGTAATCATCAAAAATAAAGTGTCACTATGTCGTCATAAAGCTAGAGCGAGTACCATTATTGGAGTTCACTCTCTAGCTAATGGGCCAGTTCCCATCTTGGTTAGAAGTTAATATTTCCCCTCTATCTCAAAACGGTTGAGCGGATTCCCTGGCTAGCCTGAATGCATCAGTTGTAGAACCCGAGAAGGATGATTTTATTATACACATGGCACATTAGAGGATTATTGCTCCCATCACCCAAGGTGATGATGAAGGCATGCAGGTAAGCCATCTTACCACCATATCCTCCATTTTAGGACCCACAGGTTCCTCAGATGCAGTGGTTAAAGTGACCCCCGACTGGAGAGCGCCCTTTGTCAAGTATCTCCAAAATGGTTACCTCCGGGAAGATCGGGCCAAGCGTGAGCGAATCTAATGCCACACACTATAGTTTACCCTCTAGAGTGGTCCTAGTCTTGAGAAGACCATCAACAAGAATGGGTTTGATGGTGTTCGCCTCCGTTGCTTCAATGGAGTCAAGATTTATCAGGTCAGGCAGAAGGTTCATGCCGGTTCCTGTGGCGCCCACCAAACTGGGCTGAAGCTGTCCCACTAGATCCAGAGACCGGGGTACTTCTTGCCCTCCATGGTCCACAATTTCATCGAGTTCTCCAAATAGTGTCATGCATGCCAAATTTATACTAACTTAATTCATCATCCAATAGAACCTCTATACTCCACCAAGTAATCCTGGCCATTTGTGGTGTGGGGGATCGATTTCGTTGGACCATATCCACCGGTGACGGCTCGCCAGTGCAGATTCATCCTGACTGCTACAGATTTCATTTCCAAGTGGGATGAAATAGTTTCACTCAAGGAGGTCAAGTCCCAATATATTATCTACTCCATGAGCTCCAATATAATCTACCGGTTTGGATTCTATCACGCCGTCCTCACCGATAACGGTACCAACTTCCGAGCAGCTGAGTAGAAGAAGTTGTACACCAAGTAAAACATATATTCGAACTATACCTCCCGCCATCACACACAAGAAAATGGAATGGTCGAGGAGTTCAATAAAACCCTCTTTAACATTTGGTAGAATATGGTTTGTCAGAATATGAAGAGTTGGCTGGAAAAGCTCCCCAACGCTCTCTGGGCTTACTGGACAACGACTCGTAATTCCACCCAGGTGACTCCATACTCAATGGGGTACAAAACTTAGGCCATCCTTCCCATCGAGATCCAACTACCTTCATTACGAATAGAAGTCTATGAATAGTAGATGCTAAATAAGGTAGTCTAAATTCCTCTAGCTAAGTTGGAATAACCTAAAAATAATAGGCTTTATGCGTTGAAAAATTTGTAAAGTAATCAGAATAAAATAGCTAGTGCCTTCAAGAAGAATTTTCTCTTCTACTCTTACCTACAAGGAAAATTGGTATTGGCCCTCTGGACACCAATGATCCCTAGCAGGAAACTGCAAAAGTTGGAGCCCAAATGCGAAGGACCATACATAATTCACAGGGTTTACCCTTTTAGAGAGTACTCCCTAGTGACCATGGATGGAGAGCATATAAATCCTCCCAAAAATTCCAATTTTCCCAAGAAATACTTTTCCTAAGCTAGATGGTCCTGCATGACCCTAAACTACCGGGCCTGACATGACCGTAAAATGTCTATTTCTACAGGACATTAAATAGTATCAGGTCCAATATGACCATAAACAATCTGGTCCAACAGGACCTTAAACCGCTTTGTCCCGCATGACATTAAAATTTATGCCGTCCTACAAGACATTAAACTACACCCTTAGAACTATGGTTGGCTTGATTACCATATGCATGGGATACATAGGAACGCTCTAGCACTATGTCTTGAGCCCGGCCCCAAACACTTCACTTTGACTATCCCCATGGGTATAGTTCTCTTAGAGGATCCTTGCATGAAATGGTGTAGGCTTCCTTAGCCCCACTCACGGCTGGATTACAACAATCGCACCATGTGCCCACTTTCCATTTTTATATCCTCCCACGTCCTCACCGTATGACATTAAACTACATGGCCTTCAAGATCTATGTACGGCTAGATTCCAATACTCATGGGATATGTAGGAATGCCCTGACATTTTGTCTGTTGGCCCAGCCCAAACACCAGAATCTCCCCTCGGGTCAAGACATATTGTGTGATGTATGTTTCTAACTCAATACACATCGATCTTATGTTGATTCCACCATACGTCCCACTCCACAGAGGTGTCCGCCTCTTCCACTTCCCTTTTTTACATTAAAATGTATAGGAACAGCTATGCTCCACCCATTATTTTGATTGGGACTCCATCATCCTTCCCATCCACGAGGGCCCCCGAACGGAAGGGATGCTAGGACCAAGGGCTCTTCTACCACTTTGAGACAAAAACATCAGGGATGTTGAACAAAAAGTTAATACAAGTCCCGCGTTGCGAAAATGGTTAGTGGACAATGCTCATTTTTTGTTCCCATTCCAGGCTACTATAAGGAAGTTGTTTTCCGAACATGGTCAACATCTATCCTCTGTCATTAGAGCCTCCCCAAGATGTCCCAAACATTGAGTGTAGTGGTTCATTCTACCCAGTTGTATCTCCAAGAAGTGAGCTCCCTTCGGGTGATTCCATCTATCTGACCCTTATATGAAAGGTAAATCCAAATCTGACACCTTGTTTCCCAAACCGATTACTTATCACGTGGGCTTAAAAGTTGTGATGAGGTGGTAACCGCACAAGGGGTCAGATGAATACAGTTAGCCAAGACATCCAGCTTCAGGCCCCTTGGCCTTTGCTTGCCCATTGGACACTTCAGGCCCCTGGTCCATGTTCTCATTTAGAGTTGTGTGTGGTGGTGCCGACTTATGTTCTAATTCACATCGAGCTATTTTTCCACGCCACATATATCCCCTACCATGCTTTGCGAGCCCCATCATTTGGGTTTCCATCACCCTCTATATCCAAATCACCCCAGAATGGCGTGGATTCTAGGCCCAAGGGACCTCTTACCTTTATGGGCTAACAACCTTGAGGATTTCGGGAGATGGGTTGATGCAAGTCCCATGTTGAGAAAATGGTCAATGGTCGACGCTCAATTTGTTTCCCTAACATTTGGTCACATAAGGGTGGGTACTGTGTTTTGACCCCGATCCATAGTTGTGTTCAATAATCATTGCTAATTTTTGGTCCTCTATAGGCATGATGGTTCTCCCTTTATGTCCCATGAATATGACATTAAACTAGGCATATATGGTCTGATCTCTATGACCCTAACCTAAGCCCAAATCATCCTCACTACAAGACGTTAAACTTCAAGCTATGCAAGGATTTCTATCCAAGGCCCAGCCTCATTCCCCTTGGCCTTTTCGGGCCCTAGGCCCAAGTTCCCATTTAGGGTTGTACAGTGTGGTATGGGATTATTTCCTCATTCACGTCAGGTTACTCGCCACACTGTGCACCCCCTCTATGTGGGGTACCTCACCCATTTGTTTCCTTTATTTCATGATCGTAAACCAAACATTACTCTCTTCAAGAACTACGTGTGGCTTGATTCCCATCCTCATGGGATACGTAGGACCGCCCGAACATTTAGACTTAGGGTCTAGCATCATTTCTTGAAATCTCCCTCTCATCTTGGACCCATGGCCTGCATTCCCCCAGAGAGAGGAATATATGGTGTGGTATGGGATTATGTTCTCACTCATGTTGGGTGATGTAACGACCACGCCATGTACCTCCTCCTACTGAGAGCTCTCGATCCCCTTGTGATATACTTATCTTTTCAAATTGTCCACTCTCAAGATGAGCCCCTTGGACCTCTTTGGAAATTCACTAATGTACCAAAAGTTACTCCGGTTTAGCACCTAGAATGTCAGATTCTACCTGAACATGCTTTCACCCATTTTTTTAGGCTTCATGTTCCCTTTCGTTAGGGATTCCCTCACCTTTCAAATATGAAAGGAACCCCAGATGGCATGAATTCATTTCCCAAGGGTACTCCTACCATTACATGGAAATGTCATCAAGGGTTTTGAGAAATGAATTGATACAAGTCCCATCTTGTGAATACAGTCAGTGGTCGATGCTCATTTATTATTCCCACCTTAGGTCACACGATATTGATGTTGTGTTTCGAACACAGTCAACAGTTATCCTCCATCGTCACGTCAGCCCCATTTATCCCAAAATGTCAGTTCGATGACTCATATCCTTCTCCACATCATCATGTTCGAGTAGAATTTCGAGACTATCAGTGCTATTCCTCAGTATGCATCTGCACGTTAGGAGAAAAAATCTGTGATAAGGCATTCATTCGGGGCTCCACCAATTTCCCCCTTGAATGTATTTCATGTATTGAAAATACCTTATCCTCCCTTGTTTCCTACACCGAGTTCGACTCACATAGGATTTGGGATCAGATGAAGGACCTCACTTACTTGGAATAGTCCCATTTTTCCAAGGTCCAAGTTATATGACTTTAAACTAAAATATTTTGATATTACCCCTTTATAGAACTACATACATCTTGATTTAAATTCCATGGGATATGTAGGAACACCCAAACACCTTGTCTATGGTTCCAACTTAATTGAGAGCCAGTCTCCCCTAATTTCGACCCTGTCACCTCCTTTTGGTTGTTTGGCCCGAGGTTTCTTTCTCAGAATGGAACGTGGTGTGGTGTGGACCTCGTTCTCATTCATGTCGGGTATGATTTATTTCACCATGCACATTCCCCCTTTAGGAGAGTCTCTACTACTTCTGTACCACACGATGTTGAAATAAATGGCGGGTCCCATCACATGACCCAAAACTGGGACAATATCATCCCTACCACATGATGAAAAACCAGACTGCATTGTGATGTCTTCACTCAAGGGACCACATGTTTGGTATCAGTCAGGAACCATACCATTTTTTATGCCTTTAATTGTATTGATTATTGTTGTGATGTCTGGATTGTCTATTCTTGGCCAATCACTTCATAAAAAAACACCTCCATTCACCCTAGAGGACAAACAAGTTCTATCAAATTTAGCTTCCTTTGGTGCGAGGGCCATACCCGCACACCCCTTTTATCCCCGACACTGGTACCTTACCGTTCCACATCTCAGAACTATGTTCGTCTTGATTCTCATTCTCATGATATTCATTGGAATAGATGGAAACTTATCTATGGGTCCATCCCAACTTTTTTTGTTTGGTCCCTTGACCTAAATGCTTCCCCAAGGAACACATGTTAATCTATACTTCGGGTCCTCATTCATGTCGGGTTTTATAATTACCCTACCATGTGTCTCCCATGTTTCCTACCATCCATGGTCCGAGCTCTATGACCATAAAATAATACAACTCCACTTTCTTGCCATAAGATGTAAACTACATGACATTTTCAAAAGCTACCTATGGATTGATTCAAATCCTCATGGGATATGTAGGAACGCCCATGCATTTTTTGTCTCTAGGTCCATCCCCAAGAATCTAAAAATCATGTCCCTTCTTTTTTGGCCACTTGGCCCAAACTCATCTGGGAATATGTGGGGTGGCGAGTAACTCTTATGTTCTCATTCACATTGGGTATTTCAATAGCCACACCACGTGCTTCCCATATCTTTTCCCACCGTGGTCCGAGTTCTATGACCCAAAACTAAGACCTCCCTATGAGAACAACGCGTCACCTTTGGCTGTTTTTCTGCCCTATGCACATTCCATTAAATCAAGCCCCCCTTAGTGGTCCACATAAAGACCTTACGTTGAAATCATGAAACCCTAGGACCCTTTTCCTTGTAATGAGACTTGACTCCCTCAATCTGATACGTCTTATAGTAGTATTCAGATGTGTTTTGACAAAGAGCCCGAAGTGTAGAATTTTCAAGGGGAAATTCCCCTCATTCCATGTCCAAGCTTCATGAGCCTATTATTTGGATCCTCATCCTCATCCACATCCAAAGGGACCCCCTTCACAGGCTTGCCTCAAGCCTCCTTGGCTCACCTTCTGTTTTGGGCCAATGTCCATAAAGGCCCCAGACGACATTTACAACAGGTCACATGTTTCGAACACGGTCAATAGTCGACCCTCATTTTTTTGTCCCCATTCCAGGATAATGCAATATGGATGCTATGTTTTGATACTGTCAATAGATATCCCCTATTGTTACGACACAATCATTGCAATCCATATTTCAAGCATCTTGACTCATATGTTTCTAGTCCATTATGTTCATGTGGAATTCCAACATGCTTGCATTTACTCTCCAGCGCATCTATATGCGTTATATAGGTAGGTGAGCATCAGTGGGATGTTGGTCATCTAATGAACCATCATCACAACCATGTGTCTCCCTATGTTAGGAAAGTCCCACCACTACTTCTAGTTTCCCATATCGAGCACGAATCAAATGGGCATAGTAGTTCTGGTAGGACATGTACTGGTGCAACCATTGCCAAGAATGCCTTTCCTCATCCCACATGATGTTAAACTGTGCACTCAAAACAATGTATGGCTTGATTACCATTATCATGGGATATGTAGGAACCCCTAGAAATCCTATCTCTGGGTCCAGCCCGAGGAATCGTAATTCCCATTTCCCCATCTTTTTTTGGTCCCTTGACCTGATCTCTATTTGGGAACCATGAAATTGTATCATTACCCTGAAAAAGATAAGGATTCCCCATGATAAATTATGGGAGGCGACGATTTAATCATCAGAGAGGTCCTATTCAGAAGCATGTTTGATTCCTAATCAGGTTGGTGTATCCACCTAATGAGTTTCCACCAAGGTGGCGTAATTTCAGGAGTGTGGAATCTAGTTGAACAACCCATCAATCCGTTCTCCATGCTTTGTGTGACATTTATTCGCATCCACGCCCTATTTAACATCTATAAGAACCCCCGAACAGTATATATTCTTAGCTTATGGACCACCTACTATCCTGGGCCAACGTTCCAAAGGAACAACAGATGGAATTTTGAGTCAGGCCTGTGTTTCGAACATGGTCAGCGGCCGAACCTCATTTGTTATCCCCATTTCAGGCTAACACAGTAATGATGTAGTGTTTCAAACATGGAAATCATTTATTCTTTATTGTCATTAAATCACTACAGTGTTTAGAATCTTGGGTGTGATGATTCACACCTTCCATTCCCCCTATTTGGATTTGTTCCAGCACCCCTGGCGTTACTCTATTCATGCAGAGAAGCAAATGGGGAAGATGGTAATTTTAATTTTTTGAGTGCTTCATTCCCATGTTAGGTCTCTCTATTCTATTTTAGAGAATCCGAATTGGTTTCTCGAACCTCAGGTTCCCTAATCTTGGTTGGCGCTCCGACATTCAAACGAAGTAATAGGGCGAGTATCCCTTGTTTCTCACACAGTGTACGACCGATGTGGGCATAGAAATGTATTTCTATTTATTTCAGGATTATGGTAGAATGTATTAAACCAAATTAACAAGAAAATAAAAATATAAATACATGAATTTCAAAATAAGGGGCATTAAGGAGAAATTTTTTATGAGTTCGACCAAAATAGGGCCATTCGGGATTATCATCTTGGATAAATCACTCTTGAGCCGCTACCTTTTGGATTGTGGCCTCCAAGATAGCCTCTCTCCCCATGAGAACCATCTCTTCATCAGTGGCCATAGGGTACAGTTCACTGACCCTAGATTTTTCTTGCGCCTTTCCAGTTTGGAGTTCAGTAATTTGGTGACCCGATTCCACTAGCTACTCTTGGGCATTAGCCAGCTGGGCCCTCAATTGTTCCACAGGCTTGGAGTAGTTTGCAATGAATACCTCCTTCTCCTTTACCCATTTTTCAATGCATTGGAATTCTTTTTCTTCCTTTAGGAATTCTCAGGTACTCCCGGACTCTTCATAACACTAGGAAACATCGAAGCGTTGGCTGCTCTCGCACAGATTCTCATCCATGTAATCGCGGACTGTCAAATAAAGGCGTGGAGCATCCACCCCTCCATCACAGTGAAAGCACAACCAGGTATGGATAAATCCCATCCATTTTATCCAATATTTCTGAGGATGACCAAGATAGTGCTCGATAAAATTCCACCCTTTGTGACTCATCATTCGTCTTTCATCAGCTGCCTCTCAATCAAAATCATCTATCTCCTCAGGATCCACAGGCTGATAGTTGGGAAAAGCAGTGAGGAGCTCAGCTGTAGGGTCTTCCATGAGAACCACTAAATCTACTGCGACCATGCTCTCTTCAGGCTGGAGTTCAACCTGGGTGGCATTACCATCCCTCATTCTGATCTTCAGCTCACCGTGTATCAGGGTAGGATCGCTTAGAATTGTTTCTAATGAAAAATATGATGCGGTCATTGCCCATCCCACACCTACAGATGTTCTGGATTCGATGGTTTGTCATGACTCCAACCGTGCAATCATTACATTAGGAATGAGTATGCCGATTCCCTGAATTATCCAGTAAAGAGGGAAAACCAGTGAGAAAGGACTTACAAGAGCCAAGTGCAGCGGTGTCCATGGCATGTGTCTTGGTGATGGCCCCTGCCATGGGAGAGAATTCATAGCTTGTCAACTTGATTACCAATGTCAGTTCCTCTTGGACAATGGGGATGGTAAGAGGCTCTCCTTCCGGCACATTATTTCCTAGTTTAGATAAATCCAGTTCCCTATTACGCCTGGTCCCAAGGACTGACCCTCGAGGTTGCACACTAGTCTCCACAAGCATACCCACGACCTAGGCGGGGAAGGCTTCTTGGTGACCCTCTCCCATGTGTTCTTAAATAGGATAGTGTTTTGTTGATGGATCAATACTAAATAAAATGATAAATACTAGTATGAGGTTTAAACCATACCTCAAGTTGCTCTGCCAGTTCTATATCAGAGGCAACATTTTTTTCACTCCAGGGAACTCCACTTGTGAGTGGGAGCTTCTGAAGGTCCCTCACCACCCAGACCCTCTACTTGGTCCTCCTCCTCCTCCTCTTCTTCTCCTCCCCCTTCCTCCTCCTCTACACTTTCATCCTCGAATGGTAGCCCCTCTGGATCTTGTGCCTGGCCATGCATTACTTTCACCAGGAGATGCAGCTCCTCATATCGCCCCCGCTGGCATGCGTACATGTCCATGGCTATTAGCTATGCGTGCCGGTGATGAAATTTTACATTATATAGTATCAGGATGCACCCTATGTCCATTAGATCGAGCCCAGTATGCATCAACCTCTGCCATAACTCTTTGGAAGACATGGAATGTCATAGAGTTCTCCATGCAGACCATAGAGAAGGGAATATGGCATTGGCAGACGGTGTTAGGAGGTACCTGGGTTGCCTCCCTGAGAGGTCCCTAGTTGGACCCTGAGTCCGTCCACGAGACCACCCTTCCTGGGATGGCAGAGGCACATTTTCGGCCTGCATTTCCCCTACCGATGATGTACATGCCTATGCACTACTAGCCCCCCGACCCATTGTCTACCTCACTTCCCCTGTAGAACCTCACCAAACTTCCTACAATTTAGTCTCTGCACTAGTTGCCTTGACTTTCTGAATTCATTTCCAAATAATTGCCTCAGGGTGCGTCCTCGTCCAATGTTCAGTATACTCTATTAATAGACTGGCACTGACATCAGTGGGGGAAGAGTAATGATTTCTCCTAGGCCTTCTATCATGAACATAAGCCACAGATAACATAGAATGAATGTATTTCACTCTTCCCATACCCGTGTATATACTTTCTGGGGAATCCGTTGCATGCACCCGAACTTCTTGGCAAATATGGTCAGCCCATAGGATTTGCAGAAGATTTTTCCATTGATTCGGGACACCAGCACGCCATCTTGGATGCTCTTCAGGTACTCCCTCTACTTCAGTGGACCCCACTCATCATGTACCATATGGAAAACTGGTGTTCAGAATGGGTGGAAGTCAAAGTGAGTATGGATTCCAATCATGATCTTTACTCCATCATCCCTGAGTGTCAATGGTGGGATCCCAACGATGTTCAAGAGGGATGGTTTCATACCATTTCCAGGGGGAGAATGGAATTCAGAAAGTCATACCCACCACAGTGGGCTCCGACCCAATTGTGGAAGATCTAAAATTGCCCGCATATCCTCATGGGAATACTTCCCCTTAAAATGCGCCTTTGGATTATGTATAGCCTTGGCAACACTGTTACCCCTATGTTAACCCTGTTCTTTGCCTCCATGATCCCGACCATCTCCATCATCCCTAGGCGGAATCCCATCATTGTGTCTATCACAGGTAACAACCAGCCCCTCAAGAACACGGAGAGGAACCTGTCATAACTCATATTTGGGTCTCGAACTTCATTGATGTAAAATCCAAACGATCGATATTCTACAGTCTCCAAAATATTCAAATAAGATCCTATCTTTCTCCTATGGGATGTCTTAGGGAATTGCTTCCCTCAACCTGGCATTTTCACGGCAGTGTCATGGGTAAAGAAGAGGCTAAACCACCCTGGCTAGGATATGTCCTTTATGATATATTTTATTTTGAGTTCCACTTTAGCTAGCTCCAGCAGGTGCCATGAGAGAATTGGGGTGCGAGTCCTACCCCCTAGACATTCTCCATCGAGAGAAACTCATCATACTGATACCCCTCCAAGAGAAACCCTCCGATATAATGGAAATCCAATAGACTAATTCCCACCTCCACATGATGGAGGTTGAAAGTATTGCTATCAGGTGACCAGCGACTGAAAAGATCCGCTACTAGGTCTTGTTGTCTGTAAAAGTGGAATTGAGACATCCAATTGGCCTTGAAATGCCCAATGGCTTGTAGCTCCAGCCCAAATTCCTTGCATGCCTGGTATACCCAGTATGCCCATGCACATTCATTGGTAAAGTTGCCCCCGGATCTGAAATCCCACTCATGCCAATCGGTTGTCTCATCGGTAATGCTGCTTCTGAAAGTACTTGCATAAATAGCGGGAAATTTCTCGAGAATTGGATCACTTCTTGTAGTTTTACTAGTCTTATGATTTAGTATTTAGATGTCTATATTGTGTGTCTCCCTAGAAGGATGGCTGTTGTTGTTAATGTGGAATTGTGGAATACTATCCTCACGCGTCTCCCACGACCACGGTGAGCCTGTCTCAAAACTTGACATCAACACGCCATCCAGAAGAACGAAATTCCAAAGTAGTAGGTTACCGTTCAAGATGTATTTCTTTTGAGATTGTGCCAACATTACGAATAGAATTTTATTGTCAGAAATGACCCTCCTCACATTAATAATCTGAGGGTTCGCGATCATTTGGGTTCTATTGGTTGTAGAGGAAACATCCCTCTTGGCGTCGGTTTGATGAGCAGCCATTTTTAGGACTCCGAAGGGGTCAGCGTGAAAGGCGGATGAATCAGCGTGCAAAACGGTGGTGGCACAGAAGACAGTTTACAGGCGTGGAAAAATTCTAGAAGGTGGGAAAAACCAGGAGTTAATCACGGAATCTTATGCATGGAAGTGGATGTTTTTCTCATACGGGAGCAAGCAAGCATGTCATGTGGAAAAAGTCAAAGTAGGGCAAGGGGGACCTCAGCCTATTAATAAAGTGCGAATGCCGCATCCATGCCCACACAACCATCTAGCATGTGCAATCTACATTTTTTGCATGCCACCAAGGATTTCATTTATATTCTTCGTGTACCATCAGAATCTGACTATCGGGTTCCCTTTCAACTCCGATTTTGAGGGGGGGCATATGTTGATGCCAAAATCTGGAGGAGGGGCCCTTCAAGTGGATGAAAGAACTAAGAATGAATCCAGAACGAAGAAAAGGAGATCTCGGGGACTGGGGGGTGGGCACATGAAAAATTGAACAAAGCTCGTGCAAGCGATGTCTGGCATGCAAACCGTTGCGTGCCAGCCTTCACTTCGGCGCATAAAATGATGCCCTTAGGGTCTGGCTGCTCTGGCCCTGCTTCCTCTCCCAAGGAGTTGTTGAAAGGGGGCATGCACACATGGGCCCAATCCACGCCAAAGGCCCTAATGAACCGTGTTTGCATGGCTGAGACCGGTTCTACACTGAAGGCGGCGGGGAACGACCGTTTGTGCATGGACGGCTCCGGCCCCCGCTTCCATGCCCTAGGCATCATCGAAAGGGGGTTTCTGCGGACTGGACCAGTTCTGCACCAAAGGCACCATCGAATGCCTATTTGTGCAGCCGGCCCCATGTCCACACTGCAGGAGACGTCAGCCATGGTTTCTGCGCCGATCCCTTGCGCGCCTGTCCCTTGCGCGCTTGTCCCTTGTGCGGTACTCTGGGGAATTTGGATATAAAACAAACCATCTCCCCTACCTTATAGGGACAGTAAGATGAAGAAGAAGTTACTCTCTTCTATGTGAAAACCCCATCTTCTGCGACCACACAAAAACCAATGGCTTTCAGGTAATAGTTGTCACGCGATAGGATGGGGGCACCTTTGGACGGTCCCTCAGATCCTGATAAATTTTCCACGTTCTTTGAGTGCAAGGGTCTCGTCTTGCACGCAGGCCCCCTCTTCAACATGTGTCCTTGCACACCACCTGTCCAACGTGCACACAAGCCTACTTCTTGTGCGCCTCCGTTCCGACTTGCACTCAAACCCCCATTTTACACGCAGCACGTCCGTCTTGCGCACCACAAGTCCCACTTGCGCGCCAGCCGTCCGTCTGTCATGCCAACCCTTCCTCTTATGCGTAGAATTCTTATTTTACCTCATTACATTCTCTAACGACCTCCATGTGCTTCCCTCACCTTGAGGCACCATGTTCAAACCACTCTAACGCGTGACACACCTGGGTCACACACTCATTCACCGTGTGGCCCCTCCGGTTTCCATGGAGTAATTTTAATGTTCCTTGGACGATAATTCCCGTTGCGTTTCTTCACCTCAAGATTCTTCGCACATGCATGCTAAAGGCTATTTCATTTTCGAATTTCCATGCTAACATGGACCCCCAATAGTTCTCTCCATGAAACCCCCAATCATGGTGTTTCCTGTCCCTTCTCTTCACCAAGGTACAGAGGGTACCCGTTATGTAAGTCCTAGGAGTGTGGAGTGAACCCTCCCTCTTCCGAGCTGTAGGATGTTAAACTACTCAGCACTATCATCCTTAGCACATGAAATTAAACTGTGATACCCCCCATGCATCCTACACAGGGAAAGGGGAGCCATCATGGTGTACACCCCCAACTTTTCTTGTAGGAGGTAGCATCCCTGACCCTCCTTTATTCGATGCCAAATATATCTCCCACTAGGCTTTGTCGCCACCGAGCCTCCATCCTAGTGTAAGTCCCAACCCCTTCAGGCTGCTAACCATGCATAAGACCCTATTTCCTCTTTGGGATATGATCATGTCTAAGCCCCACTCTATTTCCCATAGACACACCTTTCGCGACATGATCGTCGGGTCTTTGCTGTCTTTTGTTTCTCACATAGAGTATTACTCGCGTGGACTTAGAGTAAGCACCAACCATGACATCCACTTTGGGCCTCATAGAGTGTAAGCCCTACACCCATTCTGAACTACGTGGTCTTTGATCCTTGTTATGAAAAGGTATGTAGGAAGCCTCCACGAGGTTCATGCCCACCACCCATTGGTACCGACCACCTTCATGTTCGTTCGCCCCCGTCCTGCATGATGTTAAACTATGGACCCCAATCAATGGTATGCCATTATTTCCCTAGTCAGCGGTAAGCCTTTGCACAAAAAACCCAACCTAAACTATGTGGTCTTTGATCCTTTCCAAGGCATGGTACGTCGGAAGCCTCTCTGAGGTTCAAGACCACCATCCACCCATTGGTTTCTCTGACCCCCTTCACATCTGTTCACCAACACCTTGGGCCGCCTCAGAACTTAACCCCCAAATGCCCCTATAACCAGAACTATGATGTCTTTCATCATTGTTATGGCGATGTACGTAGGAATCCTCCAAGAGGTTCACGTCCAACAATGAGTAATTCTGACCGCCTTGCCATTGGTTCGACCCCATCCAGATGTAAGCCATTGTGACCTCAATCAGCAGTAATCCATTTCCATTTTTATCCAGAGGTAAGCCATTGACATTATTATCCAGTGGTTAGCCATTGAAATTCTTATCCAGCGGTAATCCATTGCGACCCAATCCAGGGGTATGCCTTTGAAAACCCCTATCAGTGATAATCCGTCGACAGATGAACTATGTGGACTTTGATTTTATGATACGGGGATATGTAGGAAACCTCTTCAAGGCTCAAGCCAAAATCCATCATCATCCTTATGATGGTTCAATCCCATTCACCATTTAATCCATTCAATTTCTCCATCATCCATCTAGATTAATATTCGGGCCACCACACCCCGGTGAAATCTTGTCATCGCATTGAACAGTAACTGGGAACTCAAACACACATTGGTCCCAACATCAGTGTTACCTCCAGGGGTTGCACGCATCTGATCCACCTTAATTAGTGTTTTGATCAGTCTGATCCGTCTCTGCTGAACATTAAACATAAGGAATACCCTGTGTTAAACATGGGAACATGAGGAAAACCTTATAGATATTCCCATGGAATATTTTTCCTCGCACTCGATGTGGGATTCCCCGGGCTTCCACACTATAGAGAAGCCCTATAATAAGGGGATGAAACCCAGACGCTCTAGTGTCCAAGCATCCAGACATGCCAGTGTTGTCTAACATGACTACACCCCTGACCGAAGGTTGCTGCCCTGACCGAACCCCTTGGAATGTCCTGAAAGAAGTAGTGTAATTAACTGGTGTCCATGAAGATATAGCTTCAGGAAGAGTTTCACGAACAATGTCTTAAATCTAAAAGGGAGACCGAGACTAGGTGACGAGTTCCGAGGAGGAATCCATGGAAGGAAGAATTGATATCGCATCATCTCATTTCAATCAATGATAAAACGTCCCTAAAAAAGGAGCAGATGCCACCCACCTTTGGAAAGTGGGAATGAATGGCAACAGACAGCGCCACCGTCCTGCGAGATGAGATGGACGCACACGCCCCGACGAAAGCGTCAAAAACAAATGCCACACTCTTGTTTTAAATAAATCAAATATTTTTAATATAGGGATAAAAAGAATATACTTGTTATTAATAAATATTAATTTGAAATATAAATTATTTATATTAAACATAATAATTTATTTTTAATTTTCAGTTAATAAAAAATTTCCATAAATTCTTATATAATGTTGGTGCAATAATTATTCTTTTAGTAGAAAAATAAAGTAAATGATATTAAAAATAATAAAAGTAATATAATTTGAGATAAATAATGTTATTCCTAAATTTTATATATGAATATAAATTATTAGGAATATATTAAAATATTTTTTTCTAATTTCATTTTTTCTTGATGTTATTAATTTCAAAGTAATTAATAGTTCTAAAAATTAACCTTAATCATATTTTATAATAAATAATATTTCATTTAATTATATAAAATTCCTAAAAATATTCTATATGACCAAGTGATTATGATATGGTTTATAATATCAACTATGGTCCATTTGTGGTCCATTTTTCTATTTATAATAAATATCTTGTCACTCAATGTGTAAAAAACTTTATTGTTGTGGTATGTGTGAAAATGGTTAACAAGGGGAAAATCCAAAATACATGGGTAAAAAATATTCAACTTTTATTCAAAATTTAAATTTATTAGATCATTTAGACTAATCATATTATTATATTCTTATATTACAAATTTTGAACAATTTGGACATCAAAAAAATTATTAATATAATATTTTAATAAATTCCAAGAGAACAAACCACTCTTATAAAGGTCACATATTTTTCTTATTTCACCATGCATAATGAACCATTTGGTTAAGAAAATACCTTCCCAAATACATTAATAACATCTATAAACACATTATAAATGTCATATGTTTGGTAGAATACAAATCTTATAGGGAATAATATGTAACTAAAATGTGGTTGTCTGAAGAAGTGGTATGATTCTTAACCAAGCACTTTCATTTTATTTCTCCTTCCACTTCATTAAAATATTATATATAAATGGTTAGATAATAAAATATGTGTATAAAATATAATTATATTTTATTATTTGAATGTAATTATCTATATTCATCTTTAACCACCATCAAATGGGAATGGAATCCATCGTTTGTGTATACATGAGACTACCTCCTCGTGGACCAATGTAATTAATTTTCCATCCCCACCTATCACAGATGATCATAATGATGGAATTAAAATTTATATATGATATTAATTACATATTAATAGTTCTTAAAATAAAAAAATATTAATTAATATCTTCCGTTTCTATTCAACAAAAAATGATAATTTCATTCATGCGTACATGTGGGCTACCACCTATACAAAGTTATGTGATTTATTTTACATCACCAAATCACATGGATGATATGTATAAGTGTATTTAAAGAAATTATATAATTTTTAATATATTATTATTATTATTTAATTCTATAATTAACTTACCTTTTATTACTAAGTATTGTTGGAAATTGGAAAAGTTACTAATGCATTCGTACGACCGACCATCTCCATGATTTTAACATAGATCATTTTTATAACTATATTTAGTGGTTTAGTTAAAATTATAATTTAGGTATAAAAATTATAAATATTTCATTATTACTTTTCTGTATGTGATGGAATAATTACCCCTTTGACTATGGACAACATATCAAAGACGTTTTGAAATTATTGAAAAAACATCCTAAAAACACCTGACATAGACTTAAATGATTAAGCAATTAAATATTTGATTGTAATAAATGAAGCAAAAAAATTTAAAGATATGTGATTAATATAATAAATTTTTCATAATCACTAAGATAATTTAAATGAGTTTATTATATAATATTTAAAGGATATACATGGAATGTTTGTACTTGTGGTAAGATATTTCATATCAATTTACATTCATTAAGGAATATTTTATTTTTATAAATATAATTTATTTTATATCGTATATATACTAACAAGTTTAAATGTTATATCATGAATTCTAAATAATTCATGGTATTTTATGTTTCAATTTGAAATATTTCATCAAAGGTATTTGAATAAAACGTTACCATGTGGTAAAATTTTTCATCACTCAATTTACTTTTGTTGGGTTATAACTCCTTTTCATTGATTTTCTATTCCATGATTATATGTGAAGTGATATATAATTTATTTGTTTTCTGTAATATATCTTTTTTGGAATATTTTCATTTTTTACAAATAATCCATACATTGATTAATTCTCAATCAATGATATGATCTTTATAAGGTTATTCATATCAAATTCAATTTCTTTGGGACATATAGTTATAATATACACCTATATTCTTTTATTAGGTGTATATAGTACCACTTATACATGTTATATCATGAATATCCCAACTATAATGATATTCGATGTTCCAGTTGATGTAATTATTTCATGGGGAATATGATTTAAAGTTTACCTATGTGGAAAATGATTTGTTTTGCAATCAACTTTCTTTTTCAAGATTGTTTATGAACAATATTCCTTTGGGGGAAATCATATGATTTTATTTATCTGAAACATATAAATTTTATTATAATATACTTAATAATGTGGTTTAAATTTTTAATTTTAATTTTCCTTCCTTATTTATTAACAAAACATCAATAAATTCATTTTTATGTGATACTGATATTTTACCTTATTTTAGATTAGGAATCTATTTAGTTCATATCCATGTTTTATAAAATGATTTCACAAATGTTCTTTTATAAGAACAAATTTTTTCCTAAAGCTACTTCACATTATCATTTTCCTTATTTTAAATATTTTCTAAAAGGAAATTTTATAAAATTTTCCAAATGGGTCACTTTTTTTCCCCTTTTACAAAATGTCTGAAAAGAGTGTATATATTTTATATTTACAAAATGAACAGATGTTCCCACAATATTGACCATTATTTTAATTAAATATTACTTTTTATGATTTAAAGGTTATTTTCAATGAAATGTATTTTAACAATATTTTGTGAATTTTTAGATTAAAAAGTTTATTTTCAAAATGAAAAGGTTTATTTTCTTGAGAATTGTTTTAATGATTTTTAATGATATTTCCATTCATCAACACAAAAAACCCCTTCCCTTACGTATAATACACTAGGGATATTTTTTAATGATAACATCATCATTCTTTCTCTAGAAAGATTATTACTATTTAAAAGGGATTGTCATTGAACCCATTTCTTTTCAACTGTTTAATCAAGTTATGAAATGAATGCACTATTTTAAAGTATTCGGTGGAATTTAATTTTCCAAAATCCATAACCATTATTTTCGGATTTTATTAACATAAAATATGTCAAAAAAAACCCCTTCTATGAATATAGTTTTTTTGTATTGAAAATTGTTTTATAAAATAAAAGGGTATTTTTCTATCCAAAAGTTTATTTTACACAAGTTTAAAAGATAATTTAATTGGTTTTATTTCTAATATCGTCCCTGTACATTTTTACAAATAATTTAGCCCCAATATAGCACATTTGTGAGCCCAATACATCTTATACCAAGTATTGAGCCCCATTATAGTTAACAAGTGGGACATATATTGCTTATACAATGGGTGTGCCCATATAGCGTTACAGTGCATTGGGTAATCAATAAGCTTTCTAGAATAATTTATTTTAATGAAATCATTTTTTATTCAAATTTTAAAGGTTCTACAAGGGTTATGTGATGA
This sequence comes from Viscum album, assembly GCA_963277665.1. NCBI lineage: Eukaryota > Viridiplantae > Streptophyta > Magnoliopsida > Santalales > Viscaceae > Viscum > Viscum album. The sequence continues at coordinate 748,021,571 of OY728152.1, forward strand.
TAATGTACAATGTTACCACACATTTTATTTATTCATTTGGTGTGTGTAATAAATGAATCCTTTGATCAATTTTGACATCACATTGCTCATGATTATTGATTCGTATGACTCTTGTCCGATGGAAAATATTTATTCTATGTTTCATGATTTATTATCTAGATATTTATTGGTATGAATTATCTTCTGTTATTATAATTCACTTTGATTATGTCATCATATCCTTATTCTCTTCTTACTATCAGCAATGAAAATAAATTGTGAATGCTTATATGTACTTTTACTAAGTATTTGATCTCATACTTCTTGTGTTTTCCTTTCCCCAGGTTCTGAAGAATGATAAAAAATAACTTATTTCTTGAAAGATTTCATATGTGGAGATTTTTATGGTAGGTGATGAATAATTAATATGGAATATGAAAAGGTGTGTATAGTGGGAGAAATAATCACTTGGTGTTATGATTAATTTTTAGGTAAGAGTTTGTACCAATTATATAATACATCAAATCTAAATTTTCCTTGGGTATGTAATTCACCAAATATTTTATTTTTTATGTTTTATGGTTTGGATGGAAATATTGGGAAACATTTTATTATAAAACCCAGAAATATAATGTTTATGTTTTTATAACATGATTCTGGAGTGTGCATTCATGGGTGTTACAATTCAAACATAGGATGATAAGGTAGGATCATTCTCAATGGATTTCAAATGATGATATGATGAACATCTTTCTATGTTTATGTTCTCATATAACAATATCTTTCACTCAATTATTCAAATGGATCCATATAATGATATGAATGAGAAGAGATATAAATTTATCATGTTGGGATGATATTGGAGAATGTAAATAATCAAGTATTGATCCTACTCAAGATGTGATAAAGAAGTTTTAAACCATTAAATGTTTTATCAAATAGTGAAAAGTCAAAAGAAAAACTATGATGATAATAATTGATGAAATTTATAGTTTTATGTAAGTTATAATGTATTCATTTTAATATCTACAGGGAAGAGGTATATGAGATTCAGAAAGATTGTAAATAGAATCCCAAGATACATCAAACTATTTGGGATTGTTGATCATTTGGGGACTGTCACTTATCACCCATCACTTCCAATAAACTGTTTCTAAGTTATTGACATATTCCATGTATCACATTTAAATGATTAAATACCATATCCATAACATATACTAAAAATAAAGGTTTTAAAAATGAAACATGTTTTTTATTTTGAGGAAGTTAAATTGAGATCTTTGATACTATAGATAAAATATTCTAAAACAAGACCATACACATTGTTAATGTTATTTGGAGAAAATATGAGTTTGAGGAAGTATTTTAGGAACTAAATGAAATTATGATACAAAATTACCCTCATCTGTTTTCATTTGAGTAATGAAATATTGAGAGAGATTTTTTTAAGGGGTGATAATGTTGAATTCTAACGTTTTAGTATAAAATATTCTTTAAATAAAATCAATGTGTTTGATATAAGTCATTATTTCATTAAATTATAATATAATAATAGAAAAAACATTACATTTTAGCTAAAAGAAACATAACCAATAAAAATTAAAATAAAAAAAATTATAATAAAATTAATATATAATAATATTTAAATATTGATCACCATGATCACCCAAGAAGATCATACTACTGATGAAAATTTTGGAAGGAATATAACATGTTAGAAATATAATTAACATATTGAGAAGATAAATGACGGAATATAATGAATTATTTTATAATTATGTAAGGAAATATATATGAATAAAATGTAGTTATTATGCAGTTGTTCAGAATATATAGTTATTGGTAACATATTGATGTTGGACACGTGTTGTCATCAATGATATAAATTTTATTATTGGTGTTAATAATATATGATACTCAACACAAATAATAATGATATATAACCATTTTAAATATAGACGTTGATTTGGTAGGTTAAATTCATGTAATCACACTATGAAATTTTTATATAAATATAAACATTATGAAATCATGTAATATAAGTATTCTATATGAGTCACATTTATTCATTATTGGAAAGGAGGCAACAAAATTTGGGTTTCCCTTCACTAATTCAATGACGAACTTCAATAAGTGCTACTTGACAATAATAATCTATAAAGGATGTTAAAACCCATAGAAATCACTACCTGATACATGATAGTTGAATCACCACCCAAAACTATATCCATTTATTATCTCTAATTTAGTGATTATGTGGAGGTTTTATGGGTTTTTGTCAAATTTATAATGTTAACAACACGCTATAACAAAAAAATATTTTAAAAACAATTATTATTTTTATTATTAGTATGTGTATTATATAATTTTTTTTTGTTATATTAAAATAATTATTTTAATAAAATATATTTATAAACTTGAATTAATTTCCTTAACAAAAATTTATTAGTAAAATTAAATGATTTGGTAAATAATTAATTTTATATAAATATGAATAAAATCATTTAATGTTAAAAGAGACATTTTTAAAGGCTTTTCTCATATATGTAGTGATTTTATATAAATGGAACTAATCACTGTTAGACAATGATTTGAAATAAATTTATTGTATATATATAAAAAAATAAATAACTATTAATCTAAAAATTATTAATTGTCCTAGATTAATATTAAATCCATTTTTCTATGAAAAAATATGTTTTCCAAAAAACCCTTTTTATAAATTATACTTTTTTATTTTAAAATAAATTTTATTTGATTTTATAAATTGAATTTTTAAAAAATAATTTTATATTTGAAATTTGTATAACAATATAAAGTTTTATTGTAAATATTTTTTAGTAAAAAAGATAAGTTACCTAGGTAAAAAATTACTTACCATGGTAATATGTAAAATAGAAAAATTATGGAGTAATGGAATAATATATCTACAACCATATCCCAATGTTATGTGGATGAGGGGATACATGAAGCATATCCAATATATTTCTACACTAAATCACCTTCCCTTATAAAATAACATTTTTATGCATTAACTAATGAACATTTGAAAACATTCTACTCAAACTCACCTATAAAGGACCCTTCCTCTACCTATCTCAAACCACACAATTAAATTGGTAACCAATTCAATCCTATAAATTCCACTACTAGTACATGAACATTGAGTGGTACCCAAACATGAGGAGTTACTACATGACATCAGGTCTACCTCCCCATACACCAGAGGCTTCCAACTAGAAACGGGAGTCTAGGTTCTAACCATGGGGAGACTATAACATTGTACTATAGTATAAACAATAATAAATAATAAAAAAACATCTTATGTAATAACAATACAAGTATAAGAAATATACTAAAAAAAATCATACTATAAGAAAATGGAATGTATCATATAGAAACACAATCATGTTAACACATCAACTTATCACCCACTGGGCCAGTCATACATACAAGATAAAAAAAAGAAAGGAAATAAAATAGGCAAGGTCATACTACCTTCATCAATTTATATATATTTAATCTAATAATTCCATCTAAGATATCCATATTAATGATCCCAACTCGGGCCTCTCCCGAACATGAACCTATGAGTAGTGAAGATCTTTTTAGATACCCAAGTTCAATTACTACCCGAGCAGGTTGTGAGTACAACTTAGTAAGGAACCACCAATGTGGTCCCATAAAAACTGAAAAAGAAGTGTATGTTCATGTTAAAAACTCAAATGAGTATAAAAATATAGTGATAAATAATAAATAAATAACCTTTATCGATCCACATGTTCTATCATGACACATGAAATCAAATATACCTTCTATGACCAGTGCTAAAGTGCCTATGAACATGTCATAGAATGGTGCTAAAAAATACACGGACAATGTTCATATGGTATTAGGTGTAGGCACTATATACTTGGAAATATCCAAAGTATTTTCAATAGTATCAGGAACAAATGATCAAATACATATGAGGTAATATTGGGCATTACTCAGGTAATTCTAGATAAACAATTGATTTAAAGGGGATAAAACATCCCAATCTAGTATCATACATATAAAAGATTCCAAGGGGAATGTAAAAGAGAATCATATAGGCCTCAAAGATAAATCCCAAAATCACAATAATTCCATACAGACCCAAAGGCTAAATCCAAGGGTATTTCCCCCAACATTCATATAGTATCAGGATCAGAAATGGATACTAGGATCACATCCTCGTAATCTAGTAGTATAAGGCTCAACTATTGGATCCTGGGATCATGTATTAGGCATCATATTTATATTAAATGGTTTAATCCTAGGTAAAAACCTTGGAATTCTACATTATGTACCAAAGGTATTGTTTCCCTACTCTAACATATCATAAAAAAATAAAATCTAGTTTTATCCATCTGCCCAAAATAATCTAACATAATAGGGGTTCAACTCTTAAATGCATGAGATAACATATACAAATTATTCATATCAAGGTCACATGAATAATTCATGTTTTAAGGTGACACACAAAGTCATCTAGTCCTAATATTTCATGCACCCTCATTAGGGTAAATATCTCACTAGGCCACCCATCAGGGTCTCTTAGGTCACATAACAGTTTGGACACCCTATACGGGTTCCTCAATATTAATATCATCACATGGATAAACACCTATGCCCCAAAGGGAATCATACTCCTTTATATCATCATAATCATAAAACTGCCTCATATGCCTTATAGGAAATCACGTATCAGTGTCCCATATGGGAAACTGACTTATGATTTTCCCCATTTAATGTTTCCCTAGGTTATTCCTCACACATCCAACCAATACATAACTAATTCATGTCATTGTACCTATGTGATAATATACCAAGGGGGAGGAAATATCACCCCTCTCTCATCTTAACTCTCCCAATGGCTATGAGGAATCTCAAGGGTCCCGTATAAACAATATCTTGGCCATCGGTCATGATTCAATACTCACCTCTTCCTAAATATTACTAAGGATCCTGTCACTGGGGTAGTTACATATCATTTATCCATTTCATTTAAACCCTTATAGGGTTTAAGTATCACATGTCAGATATTTATAATCATGGTAATGGATATTCAAGAACACGATATCATGCTATTTTATAGAGATCAATTTTGTTTTTAGTAATTATTCATTTCCCTTTAGTTTATTATTTTGATATGTATCATATGATGTGTGTTCACGCCACTCTGGATTATAGACCTTTTTTATTTTGTTCATTGTAACACTATTCAGTCTATAAGAATTATAAATATATTTAAAACATTTATTTAATAAAAAAGGTCTATAATCTAGAGTGGCATTAACACACATCATATGATACATATAAAAATAATAAACTAAATGGAAATGAACAATTACTACAAACCATATTTACAAATCCACATCCTTTCCAACCAATCTAGAAAATCACATCCAATTACTTTCCAAACATCTCATTAACTCTAAATCACCTATATCAAGCCATGAAATCCAATAAATAATTATTAAAATTTATAATTAATTATTTTGATCATCTTTAACAATTTATAACTAATTTAACACTTCATAAATTTATAGTATCAATATAATAAATCACAAAGTGACCTCATCAAACATTAACAATGACCAACCCCTCTCAAAAGGTCCATGGCATACTCCTGACACTATCCTGGAAGAAATCCCTAACACACGACATCAATTCAATCACAATTTAATTTAATTTAAAAAACATCAAAAAAATAATATAATGATATAAATTAAATAAAATTAAATGAAACATCATAAATTTCTCACCTAATTACATATTATTTCCATCTCATTCAAAATCCTCATCATTATTTCCCAATTCCACCATGCACTTCTGGAATTAGTGCATAAATCCTAAATAAAACAATAACAAATTAACAACTAACCAAGAAGAAAAATAATAGAAGGAGAGAATAGGAATAATGTAATACCATTTGTTTTTTGAAATGTTTCTTTTAAAATAAATTTAATTTCATTGATAGCTTACATTACAAGTCGCACCAAGTTTTAAAACAATGTGATATAATATTAATATTATTATTCAAACATAACCATTATTACATAGAAATTAAATTTAGTGGTATGATAGGAATAAAAAAATTTAAAATCATTTATAGTGGTTTTATATAAATAAAAAATATTGATTTTAGAGTAACCAATTTTTACTAAAGAATTTATAAACTTAAAATACACTCATTTATAAAAAATGATTTTATTAATTTTTTGTGAAAAAATAATAATTTTATTAGATTTTTCAAAAATGAAATCAGAAAACTCATTTCATTTTTTTATCAATATTTAATAATTATCTCAGGGTAATTTTTTGGAATTTTTCAAAATTGTTTAATTTTGTTAATGAACAGTAAAAAATACAGGTATTTATTGAGAACCGCCATTTCATTTAAATCATGTAAAAAGATATATTTTGTTTTAAAATGGTTTAAAAGTAAAATTAGATAAATTAATTTATAATTAATAAAATTAATTTCATTAGAATTATTTTAATACTTAGTTTTTATATTAACAAGTTTTATTTTTATTAAAATTCCCTTTTTGGAAAACCGCATTTTCATTTTTTTTAATTTTAAATTAAATTAAGGAAATTATATGAATTGAATTCGAAAAAAAGGATTCCATAATTTATTCTTCATAAATTATATTATATATTAATAAAAAACATATTTTTTGTCAATAATTAATAGTAAAAATAGTAAAAAATTAATTATTATGATTAAGATTAAAAACAGTTATCGGGGTGGTTAAACTAAAAGATATAGGTTAATATAACCAAAAAAGATTTCAATTACAATTTCATGTTCATATTTACACTTTATCTCATCTAGGTTTCAATTATACTTGTGGTATGTTGAAAATGTGTGTATACCATTTTCTTTTCAAAAATTCCAAGTGTGTCCTCTCCCCCACTTATAAAAGGGAACCCCATATCCTCTCCTCCTCAAACTTAAAAATAATTTTTTATCAGACAATACCAACCCATATATATTACTTTATTCTATCCCAATATCACAATTTACTTAGTTTTATTATAAAACCCTTCTAATAAGGCTTTTGGTTCTAACCTATGGAGGATGTCTGAAGAAGAGGTATCATTCTTAATCGATTGTTTTTATTTTATTTTTTCTTAAACCTCCTTAAAATATTCATAAAATATTCTGATATAATAACATTATTATATAAAAAATACTGAGGTTTTAATATGTTAATGTAATAACATATATCCATTTAATCCCCCATCAAAAGAGAAATGAAATCGTCGATCGTGTGTAAGAAAGACTATAATCTAGAGAACAAAGGTATTTATTTTTCCATCACCTATTCTCACATATGGATATACTTATGTATTTAACATATTTATAAGCTATTTATGTCCTAATTATACTTATGATTTTATAATATCACATCTAACTTATTAAATTCCATTAATTTGAAAATGATAACATCGCTTGTTTGTACGTGTAGACTAATACCTCCGCGAAGCGATGTGATGTGGTTTTTATTTTATTTGAAATGGATGGTAAATTTTTTTTTTAAATTAATATATATGAAATATCTTACATATGAATTTTTATATTAATTTGATATAATATTTTCATTTCTTCCATTCCACTCATCTAGAAAATGAAAACAATGATAATGTCTATGTACGACCTACCGTTTCCATGAATGATGTAATTCATTTTCTATCTCTAACATTATTAGATTACTATAAATACATATATAATGAATATAAGTAAAATTCACAGAATGTTTGAAACTATTTACATTATGTAATGATATTCTAATAAACATGATAACAACTTATAAACCAAAACATACATGAAAAGTGAAGTATTTATTACCCGAATCCTGATTTTAAAAAGGAATTTTTTATTAACAAGTGACAAATTATTGTAAATAAATAATATAACTTATGATTTATATGAGTATTTTTTAACATATTTATAATAAAACTATATTTATTATACAGTAGTTTAAAATGTGTACAATGAAATTCAAGACCTTAGGTAGGGGATTTTTGAAACAAGTTGACTTTTTTGGGGCATATGTTATGTTATACACCTATATTTTAATACAAGGTGTATATACCTCATCTTTTACATTATATGTCATGAATTTGTATATTCTCATTATATTTAAAGTTTTATTTGAAATTAATCTTTCATGGGACTCAAATTTTAAAAGTTTCCAATCTATGTAAAATATTTTTATTTCAGTTATATTCTGTGGGATGCATGACATATTCACTGATTATTTATTTTGTGTTGCATATATAACAAACATGAATTTATTTAAAGATTATTATCATTAAAATTGTAGGATATAATTATCAATATATGGTTATTTATTTAATGGGGATTATGATTCAAAATTTATCCAATTGGTAAATGTTTTATATAACAATACCATTGTTTATAAGTACTGTTTATGATTATATTTTTGATGATGAAATATTATGATATACCACTCAAGAAACTCATGTAGTTTCATATCCTGTTGTTATTTTATTGATAATTCATTCTTACATTTCATTTTCCCCTCTTTAATAACTAATGTTACAAAAGAATTTTTTTACAAAAAATTCATATTATTTCTTTATTTGATCGAATATCATTTTTCGTCCATTTCCGTGTATTGTAAAAATGTTTTAAAGATTTTTTTTAATATTCTAAAATAATATTTAATTAATATTTACCCATGTCCAACTTTTTACAAATTATTTTAAAAGGAGTCTCCTTTCCATTTTCAAAATGATTTATTTTTGACATTTTACTGAGAATATAAAATTGATCTTTATTCAAAGGTGTACAACATGAATGTTTTTTTCTACTGTCATCACCACAAAAGGATGAAAATATTCTGTTATAGTTTTAAAATTTTATTTCCAAAGAAATTTTTTCCTTTATTATTTTTGATTTTTTAATTTTAAGTAAGTGTTTTAAAAATGGAACGTATATCTTCATCAAAAACGTTTGAATGATATTTTAATGGAATTTCTATTCATGATTGACAATATCCTTTGTTGTTAATTATGTTTTTATAAGGATATGATCTAATGTACAATCCTTATTCATTCAATGGATGGTTTATTATTATTTTACATGATCTTTATGAAACCCATTTCATTACCATGGGTTATAATATGATTAATGGTTTATGATACCCATTTTATTTTCATGGGATGTGATAAAATGAATTTATTATGAAATTATGTTACAAAAATTTGTGGATTATATGATTGGAGGGACCTATATCTATCTCCAATGAATTAGGTAATGATTTATGCTCTATGAGCTTAAAAGGTACCCTAAAGGTTATCCCTAGCCTGAAATTAGAAGGTACATGTGAGGTTTTCCAAAGACTAAAACAAGATATTACACTGGTGGTTATCCTATGACTGGAATAATAGATCACATTAGAGGCTATACTAATACCAAAACAGTAGGGTACATGGGAGGTTATCCTAATTCCAAAACAAGAGTTTGTAAGAGAGGTTATCTCATGCTGAAATAAGTTACACTAGTGTTTATCCCAGTACTAACATGTTATGAATGTGTTGGTGGGTATACAAGATATTAAATTTTCTATACATAAGTGTATAAAAAAATATGTTCTTTATTCCATAATAAGGTTCTGATGACTCATGTTCTTTGATTCCTCTATGATTCTGGTCTTATGAACATCCAAAATTTATTCCATGACTCATGTTTAAAATATATGATATTCATGGTATAGTTTTAAAATGTTATACTCATGTTCTCATACCCTTATTCTCATGTTTTGTTGATATCTACCATGTTTATCATTACTGATAATTTCAGATCATCCTTTGTTATGTTTTCTTTCCGTAGTTCATGAATAATGATATTATGTACGATATACCCAAGATGGATTAGATTTGTAAAGAACATAGTGGGAGATGATGTAGATCACTTATGAACTAGTTATTTATGTTTCTATGTTTCCAAAGATAATAAAACATCACAGTCCTTAGGTGTTTTTTGTATAATGAAATAAATATTTATCTCTTAAGATGTCATCTCTATGTATCTAAATCATGGGTCTCAATAGTTGGTATTATATGAAAAGATTAGTTAACCATTATAAACTAGGATGAGAAAATATTATTAATACACCAAGGTGTATGTATGAGGATATGTCTAAGGATATGTGTAAGTATAAGTCTAATGATAAGTCAAATTATTGTAAAATTTCCTTGAATTTTCGTGAAAGATATAGTGAGTGTTTTCCAAATAAATACATCTATATCTGGATATTACAAGTATATGTGGATCTGAAAAAAATGTACTAGTGCAAATAACTATGAAAATGGTGAACTAGGAATTGAACCAATTGTCACTTGCTGCACGATAATAGGCCTTGCTACACACATAGTCAATCACTCATTGGGATATGTTTTGAAAATTCAAAATCCCTTTATGAATCGTCATGAATCATTCTAATAGGTGATAACCATGAATGACCTAGGCTAAACCTAAAGTGTCATATTTTGTAAATAAGGTATCATGATTTAGATATCCTATAATTTATTTTTCATTATTATGTGGTTTACCTAATATGATTATTTTTTTTCATACTATTCTTTTTTGTTTTAATCAACGACTATAAGCAAGAGCTATCATTTTTACCCAAATTATGATGGGAAATTCAATGATTATGAGAATCTTAATTAAGAGATTATTGGAGAGAAGATATTACGATTATGACTATTCAACTATCATGATATATGATTAACAATATGAAATTTGGTAAGATTACTAATGCCTAAAATAAGATAATGATGAAATGTTATAAAAGTTTGTTTTGTAATGAACCTAGAGGAAGGAAGATTCAACTGCTTACATGTAAAGATAGTGGGAATAATAACCTAGAATAATATCTAAAATGTATGGGAATATGTTTATATGTGTAAATGAATGTCATAGACCTAAAAATTTCCATTAATTAAATTTATTATATATGGGGAACATAGGAATTATCTCAGTTAATTATCTAAATCAGTGGTTTACCACTATAACAAGGAGGGACATATGTTATACCAAATTATTAAATTAAAATGAGTGATGTATTCATATATGGGGATTAAATAAATATGTTTTAGAAGTATTTATACCAATGGTATTTTGGTTATAAGAATCACAAAACATATAGGTATTGTGTTAATTTTGGAATAATATATATCTTAACATACGATTAAATTAAGAGTTATGTATAATATCATAGGTTTATAAGTTTAAGCTTAATAAATAGTTAATATTATGAAAAACCAATTTTAGGTTTTATGTGATGGGATTTAAATGGTATTAATTATGATTTTGGAGATGTTTAATTATGATAAATTTTATATAGCCTTTAGGTTCAACATGAAGTATTATTTAAGAAGAATTATCTTTTCAAATGAATAATGTTAATAGTAACATTGAGGTTTTAAATGACCATAAATGATTAAATTCATTTTTTTGGAATTTAATTATATTTATGGGGATGTTATATTAATTATATGAAGACAGTTTTTGTAAAAAATGGATACCTAGTCACATCCAGAAATGCTGTGGGTATTGAACCCATAACTGAATTGTGAAATGGGTGAAATGCCTCCCAATAACATATGTGATGTCTTGGTTAGTATGTCATATTTTTTAAAATTATGTGATATATAAAGATTTATTTCACTATTTTAATATATGTTTTATCATATATATAACCAGGGTATTTTGAAATGATATGGTGATAGCTTATGCCTCACTATAATTGAACGATAATGAGAAAAATTACCTAACTCATGTCTCAAAGTTAGATAAATTAATTTTTACATTACTGATATAGAAGAATTATAAATATGTAAAAAAGTGTGATATATATACTGTTATAAGATTTATATGTATATATTCACAAAGAATGAGTAGAACATGTAAACGAGATGATGGTTGGATCTGATTAATGATTATGACTGATCAACACATTAACACCATGGAAAAGAAAACAAGGTGGTTGATGATTTGAGACAAAATTATCTTGCTATATTATCTATTCTAAGGGTCATAAAAGATCTAATATTTATGGATTTGAAAAGTATGGATCTAGAAATTATGAATTAATGAGAGAAATATTGTCTTTATTCAATGAGTGTTCAACCGTCTATACAAGTGATGATTAAAGAGGTGTAAAAGGATGATAAAGGGATAAAGAAGAAGGTTACAGATGTTCCTAATTTTAACCTTGATTATGATGGAATGATTAGTTTTAATAATCCTGAATACGTTACATTCATACCCAATTTTAAGGATTTATTGGACTAATAATGTAATTCTTAATTATATATTCATCAGGGAAGTACAAATATGAATAAATATTTGAAAAAGTTTTTCCTGTGAGATGAAGGGAAGAGATATAATACAGAATTTATATCTTAGTGATTGGTATGTTATCATATTTCTGATAAGTGACAAAATTATAAGGGGATGTTCAAATCATTATCTATACTATAATGGAAATAGGAAAACATAACTATGGATTTTGTCATCAGACCACCCAAAACATCTAAATGGAATAATGCAATATGAGTTATAGGCGATCACCTTACAATGTTAGTGAACATGATCACTATAAAATAATATTTAAATATTGTAACACCCTGAGATTTTATGAGATATATTATTTTTAAATTCATTTATGTATTCTATTATATCGTACACCATGATTAGCTTGTACTATACACAACACCGTATTAGCTTGCAGTATACACAACACTATTATTGGTTCGTGTTACACACAATTTCAAGTTCATTTTGTGGAAATTATTTTATGAAAAATTAAGTATAGATTCTGTTTAATGTATAAATGAAATATGTTTTGATTATTTTATACGCAACACCAAACAGAGCATTCACAACATGCAGCCTGGACTTGTCTTGCATAACACGCAATCTTGACCTTCTTCGATAGCATGTGTAATACGCAATACCAAGTTTCACTAAACGAGATATTATTATAATATTATTATGAACAAGCTATTATGAATAGTAATAACCACTTTTTGAAATTTTATAAATTTTATCTTTCAAAATGGATATCATTTTTGGATTCGTAATATCGAAATTAGCCTAGGGTGAATTTTTGGTATCTTTCTGAAAGCTTTCAATTTTTGATGAATAGTGAAAACAGTAGGTTACTATTTAAAAACCGACTTTTTATTTAAATAATTATTTATTTTATTTAAATTTACTTTTGGAAAAAATTGATACATAATACCTATATAAGTTCAATTTAATTAATTTGAGTATTTTTATAATAATTTTAGATATATAAGAATTTTATGTAACTTTTCGCCGTCTTTTACCCACCTCATAGGAGAATTTGAAAATCTACATAAAACTTAATTTTACTATTTCTGTGAGTGTAAATTTGAAAATCCAAGATACCTAGTTAATATCAAGGAGTAAAATGTGGTTCAATAAGATAAAAATAATTTTATTTGAATAATAACTTTTTAATTTTATTTACCACAGTTAAAAGTAAATAGGGTAATTAAGGGTATAAATGATATTATTATTACCCTAACACATGTCCTAATTCTATTGGATAAATGTAATTCGACCGAAAAAAATCATAGGAATAAAATATTACCCTTTAGGTCCACTTGGATTAGATTAGGACACTTATTATTATTTTATTTAAACAAGAGTTAAAATAGTTAAAATCAGAGTTTAATAAATAAAATATTTTTAATATAGAGTGATACATAAGATAAATTAAGCTATAAATATTAATTAGAAATATAAAACTATTTAATACATAATGGTATTTTATTTATAATTTTTAGACAATAAATAATTTACTTTATTTATGACACAATAATGATGTAGTAATTACCTTATTAATTAAATATTAACATAATCGATGTCATAAATACCCAAATAAATGTAATTTGAGACTTTTTATGAATTAAACTATTTTTATAGGTTAATATGACATGTTAATATTTATTCAATTAACTTTTTTCGAACTAATCATGTTGTTATAATTTTCAAAAAAATGAATTACCAAATAGTGTCAAAATTGACATAAAATAGTTTTCAAAACAAATATTATATTATTAATTGTTATTATATTCCTAAAAATCTAATGTTCGAAAACATTACTTAGATAAGGTCATATATATTAATAATGAACCACTTGGGGTTCTTTTGGCTTGTTATAGTATGTTTATTAACCATATAGTTTAAGAAAACAAGAATACACGGAAAAAGTTAAATTATTTAACTTAGAGTTAAATTTAATGATAAGGTTAAAATTGTACCCTAAACTTGTCTAAAACCTATTTGTAGAGATTATTTCTACCCATACCCACCTTAGATTCTTAATAAATCAATTTGGAGCTATTATAAACCGAATATGACTTTATTATAAAATAATATTTTTAGTTATTCCAATGGTGCCCCTCTCCTCCCTTATAAAAATGGAACCCCTTCCCTCTTCTCTTCAAACCCTTTTGAGCCATGAAGTTCGGACAAACCCAGACCATTTCCATTATCACCTTCCCTAGAAACATTATAGAGGTTCTAGTCTCCTCAAAAGACCAACCCTAGTGCCTTAAGAGGAGGTTAAGAAGAGGCGCGTCAAAGAAGAGGTAATATCCTTTACCGATTCCTTCCAATTTTTTTCTTCTTCTACTTCTTCTTCTTTATTTGTTTCATCATAAATTATTAACATCAGTATCACTAATATACGGATATGTTATTATAAATATGAAACAACCCAATTTAATCTTCTATCCATCCTATAGAAAATGAAATCACCGTGCGTGCGTACGTACAGAATACCGTCTCCACGCCGTGGTGTAATCTGTTTTCCACCACCACCATACTTTGATGGGTATAATGGTGTAAATAAATAACTATATATGATTATTTTAATGTTATATTGATTCTAAAAAATTATACAAACACTTCAATAAAATTACACGATCTTGGGAATGATATCATCGCTCATGCGTACGTACGGACTATCGTCTCCACGAACTTGATGAGATTCTTTTTCCATGATTAATCATTCAAGTATGATTATAAAGTATTTATAATAAATAATCATGAAATATATTACATAATAATGATACTGAATTTATGTAAATATATGTTTCATTTACTTAATTCCATTTAATTCAATAAGGAAATGGAAACAGCGTTCATGCGTACACACGACCTACCGTCTCCATGAATGGTGTATTTCATTCCATTTATCGATCTATCATATATATTTATATACTGAATATATATTATATATAAATCATGTTTTACATTCAGTAATTAAGTAAATTAGGATATAAGTAATAATATCAAGAACAACATGTCGAAACACGTACCATAAATGAAACGATTTTACCCAAAACACTGCTTTAACATGGAATTTACAAAAGAACGAGTAATATAAAGTCATAAGTGAACCATATATGATATCATAACAATGAATATGATTCTGTAATAAGTCAATGAAATTACTTAAATCATTATATATAAGGTTTGGATACATATGAGGAATATCAAACCTAAGGTAAGGGATAACTTTTCCAATCTCATTTTTTATGAGATTGTTTATTCGTAAGTATTTACAGGGGTTACATTTATCATCCATGTCCTAATTTTCTAGAAATGGTTTCTTGTATGTTTAAAGTATTGTTTACCGATTTTTTACTTTTACTACAAGGTATGTAAGGAATCTTTCTTTTGTTTATCATACAAGGTACTTTTTGACTTTTCTGGCAAAACTACAAGAAGAATGTTTTTTAACTTATATGGTGTGAACTGATTTTTACGGTTTCATAACGCCTAATTTTCATAAAGCTTCATTTACAATATTTCATTATTATTTTCCAAAAATTTCATTTTCTTTTCAAATTACATGGCATTTTGTGAAAATAAAATGATTTAAAAAAGGATATTTTTCTCGAGAATTCATTTCAAGTGTTTTGTCAAAACTATTTCCATCTAAGATGACATTATTTAGTATGATTATGTTTAAAGTATAATGATTCTATTATTTATGTGGTTTGATTTTATTTATTATGAAATGATATCCATTTGTTTTATATGGAATACGTTAAGATGAGATGATGTTTATGAAACCCATTTTATTCTTTGGGTTATGATGAATGATTTATGATTATTTTGTGGCACAAGTAAGAATGATTTCATTATGAGATGGGTGAGACCTATATCTCCCTCCAATGCATTGGGTAAAGATTTATATCTCATGAGATAGACATGGATGGAATGACAAGTTAATCCGGTTCAGTGATACAAGACTAGAACGAGGAGTGATCTCGATTTAGAAAGGGACTTTGTCCACTAAGATGGTCTTGGCAGCAATGCCTTGGCTACTATGGAAATAATATCATGTGCTTAATGGGTGACACAATTACATGTTTTATCTCCATGATATTTTATCGTGATTGATGTTCCTTAATGATATATTCCTTACGTACTTCAAAGATTTATGTCTTTGCTCAAGATTTTGATGTTTAGATTTTATGTTCACGTTTTGGCATTCAAATGATTATGGATTGTTTTATGTTCTCTATGTTTACTCTTACTAAGCATTTGAGCTCACACTTTTAATGTTTTATTTTCCCCAAGATATAAATAAAGGTTTTAGGTAAGAAAACAAAAGGGGAATATCTTTATGGGAGATGGTTAAGATCTTTCATCGTGATTAGAAGATTATTTTTCCGAGTTTCCAAAGACACTAAACTATTACGGTCCTTGTGTGTTTGTTTTTGTTATGTATTAAGTATTCCATAAAATTAATGTAATGTCCATCTACGTTAAGCTTTGGGTATCTATATTTGGTATCATAGGAAAGGTTTAGTCAACCTTTGGAGACTAGGATGTGAGAACTTTAGTGAGATCCCTAGAGATATTTCTAAGGTATGTCTAGGGATTTTCCTAAGGGTAAGTATAAGTATAGGTTATAGTCCTAGAATTACGATAATGATATTAGAATTAAAACTATGATGTTAGATATTGATGGTAATATCACTTCATTATGTTGTTTTCCCTAGAATGAATTTTTCCTCTCATAGTATTCTTTTTGTGTTTTAGACAATGGTTGGAAACCGAAGGAACCATGTTGATCAATGTAATGGACAATGCAATTACTGTCCTCTTGAACAAACCAATGCCATGGGAGTTGGAGTGAAAAATCTTATTGCTATACTTACACAAGCTATGAATCATTCTAGGCTTCTAAATGACCAGAGAAGGGAACAATATTCTGTTGAGTCCTTTATGAGGCAACATCCACCTTTTTCAGTGGGGCTTCTGATCCACTTGTTGCTAAAAAATGGATCGGTACCATTGAAAAGATATTTTCCATACATTGTTGTATAGATCATGAAAAATTTATTTTGGTTGTTTACCAGTTAGAAGGTGAAACAGACAAATGGTGGACTTTAATTTAGAATACATGGCCCCAAGATGACATTGAATCCATGGAATGGTATGAGTTCAATAACTTTTTTTTCAGTAAGTACATGCCTCGTATTCTTCAAACAAAGATGGAAAAGGAGTTCCTTGAGCTTAGGCAAAAGGATGATGAATTTGTTGGTAGATACGAAGAAAATTTTACAAGGATTTCAAGGTGTGTATCTGGAATTATCATCCAACCTGAAATTAATGTTGATCAATTATTCAGTGGCTTAAAACCAAGTCTTCAAAGGGCATTAGCTATAAGAGTCATCAATAGATATGAAGAAATTGTGCGTTGTTCTGTCAAGGTAGAACTGGAAGTTGGTGTTACATATCCATCTCATTGTTTAGACAAGAAATGAAAGATGGGGTTCAAGGAGAAATCTCAGAACAATGGTTAAAAGAATATGAATGTTACTTTATGCTCAAAGTGTGGAAAAAAGCATGGTGGAGATTTTCTAAAAGGTACTAGAAAATGTTTCAAGTGTGGAAAAGAAGGTCATTGAGCAGTTAAATTCCTAATTAATGGAAAAAATGTTTCTAATGATGTGAATAGAGAAAAGACTTCAGAGAATGATCCATCAACACTTCAATGCTACAAGTTCAAGGAAATGGGGCATTATGCTAATCAATTTTCCAATCCAAGGGATAATGATGATCAACGTAAGAAACCTCATAAGGAAAAGGATTAAGGGATTTCACATGTGATCTTTATTTGTGATGTTGAGTATGAAAATGACGTTGTGTAATGATTATGTATTTATGTAATGGGATTTCAAAATAGTATCATGGAATCTCATTTATGGTATCATTGAATTTTTGAATATCTATGTATTGGATTTCAATAATTATATGGTAACAGTATCAATGAAAACTGATTGAAATATTTTTTTAAAGAAGATGATATGCACATAATGAAGGGATAAAGAGAAAATGAAATGAGCTTATGACTGATATCATAGTTTGAGTATATAGAAATTTTGGGATTTAGGTATGTGGAAAGACTTATCCTTTGATAGAATTCATGTTTTCTCTAAGGTTCAATGGGTATTAATTTTTCAAGAGAATACAAGATTAAGGTATTCAAATGTTTGGAATGTGACCAACAAGATATATCATATGATATATGGGGATAAATTATTGTATTAACATGATTGTTTGATAACATTTCTAGTAATCGTTCTCTTTATACTATAAGATTTGATAGAAGTATTTTAGATAAGCCTAAAGATTGGAATGGATTATGTTGGACCTAATTTAGTATTGTTTAAGGATATAACTTTTTTTGATATTATTGATGGGATGTTATAATAATGTATTTTTAGAAAAAGGACAACCTGTAGGACGGGCGACAACCCATTGCGTCGGACAAGGCTGTGGGAATCGAACCCACAACCAAAGTGCGGCATGCCTCTATCGCCTACAACTAGCCTACAGGAAGTCCCTGGTTAGTAGGAACTATTTTATTTTATTAAGAGGTATGATAGTTAAAGTATAAGTCCATTTTTGGAATCATATACGATTAATCTCACCATAGATGGAATTATTTATATTTAATAAATTATGATAACCTTTTTGTGATAAAAATAGATGGGATGACTTATCATTCTATCGCATGATATATTAACACTTCCTGAATGAAAAATTCAACTTAATTTCATTAAATAGATATGAAGTGGAAATTGTTCTTGGAATGACTAATGATGATATTTAACTGAAATCAAGTAAGTATTTATCCTTATGTAAAAGTTCATCAATGTTAGGGAAATGATCTTGGAAACCAAAAATTTTGTCCTTTTCCTCTCATATATGATGAATCATATGGTAACTTAGATCGTCACCAATTTATGGCTTTGCGATTGTTGGATTTTTCATATCCATGTTCTCTACCACTCTCTATCAAAACATAATGCTTAGATTTCTCTTCCATATCCATATTTTCACCTATATACTCCTATGTGGGAACCCATGTGATGAGTTACTTTGGGTATCCATTTTGTTTCTAACTTTCCTTTTTAAAATGATGATTTAGAATTCCTTTTTACGACGTGGGTTTCTATGAATGAAACTTTCATGTAGTAAATGATTTATAACCATGACGAATTTTGAGGGAGAAATTCATTTTAAGGGGGGTAAAATGTAACACCCTGAGATTTTATGAGATATATTATTTTTAATTTCTTTGATGTCTTCTATTATACACTACACCAAGATTAGTTTGCACTATATGCAACACCGTATTAGCTTACAGTATACGCATCACTATTCTTTGCTCGTGTTACACACAATTTCACGTTTGTTTTGTGGAAATTATTTTACGCAACATTATGTATAGATTTTGTTTAATGTATAAATGAAATAAGTTTTTTTTATTTTATACACAACACCAAACAGAGATTTCACTACACAAATCACTGACTTGGCATGCATTACATGTAATCAAGACCTTCTTTGATAGCGTGTGTAGTACGCAATACCAAGTTTCACTAAATGAGATATTATTATAATATTATTATGAACTAGCTGTTATGAATAGTAATACCGACATTTTGAAATTTTATAAATTTTACCTTTCAAAATGGACTTCATTTTTGGATTCAGAATATTAAAATTAGCCTATGGTTAATTTTTGATATTTTTCTGAAAACATTCAATTGTTGATGAATAGTGAAAACACTGGGTTACTATTTAAAAACTGAATTTTTATTTAAAAAATTATTTATTTTATTTAAATTTATTTTAGGTAAAAATTGATACATAATACCTATATAAGTTCAATTTAATTCATTTGAGTCATTCTATAATAATTTTAGATATATAAAATTTTTATTGTATTTTTCACTGTCTTTTACCCACCTCTTAGAAGAATTTGAAAATCTACATAAAACCTAATTTTACCGCTTCTGTGAGTGGAATATTGAAAATAAGAGAGACACGGCTAATATCAAAGAGTAAAATGTTGTTCAATAAGACAAAAATAATTTTTGGTGAATAGTAACTTTCTACTTTTATTTACCACGGTTAAAAGTAAATAGGCTAATTAAGGGTAAAAATGATATATTATTACGCTAAAACATGTCCTAATTTTATTGGATAAGTGTAATTCGACCAAAGAAAACCTTTGGAATAAAATATTAACCTTTAGGTCCACTTGGATTAGATTAGGACACTTATTATTATTGTATTTAAAGAAGAGTTAAAATAGTTAAAATCAATGATTAATAATTAAAACATTTTTAATATAGAGTTATACATAAGATAAATTCGACTATAAATATTCCTTATAAAACTAAAAATATTTCTTAAATAATGGTATTTTATTTATAATTTTTAGACATTAAATAATTTAATTTATTTATGACATAATGATGAAATAATAATTACATTTTTAATGAAATATTAAAATAATTGATGTTATAAATACCCAAATAAATTTAATTTGAGACTTTTTATGAATTAAACTAATTTTATAGGTTAATATGACATATTAATATTGATTGAATTAAATTTTTTTCGAACTATTCATGTTGTTTTGATTTAAAAAAAAATTACAAAATAGTGTCAAAATTGACATAAAATAGTTTTTAAAACAAATATTATATTATTAATTGTTATTATATTTATAAAAATATTAGGTTCTAAAAAATGACTTAGATAAGGTTATATATATTAATAATGAACCACTTGGGGGGTTTTTGTGTCTTTTTATTGTATGTTTATTAACCATATAGGTTAAGAAAACAAGAAGACACAGTAAAAGTTAAATTATTTAACTTAGAGTTAAATCTAAATGATAATGTCAAAATAGTAACCTAAACTTGTCTAAACCCGATTGGTTGAAAGAATTAAGACCCATCTCCACTTTATCTTCGAAATAAATAAATTTGGAGTGATTATATACCTAATATGACTTTATTATAAAATAATATTTTACGTTTTTCCAAAGGTTCCCCTCTCCTCCCTTATAAAAAGGGCACCCCTTCCCTCTTCTATTCACACCCATTTGTGCCTTGAATCTTGGAAAAACCCTATCCATTTTCATTATAACCTTACCTAGAGACATTATAGAGGTTATGGGCTCCTCAAAATACCAACCCTAGTGCCATAAGTGGAGGTTAAGAAGAGCCGTGTCAAAGAAGTGGTAATATCCTTGGCTGATTCTTTCCAATTTATTTCTTTATCGACTTCTTCTTCTTTATTTGTTTCATCATAAATTAATAACATAAGTATTAGTAATATACTGATATGTTATTATAAATATGAAACAACCCAATTTCATCTTCTATACATCCTACGGAAAACGAAATCACTGCGCGTACGTACGTACAGAATACCGTATCTACACCGTGGTGTAATCTGTTTTCCACCACCACCATACATGGATGAGTATAATGGTGTAAATAAATAACTATATATGATTATTATAAAGTTATATTGATTCTCAAATAATATAAAAACACTTCAATACAATTCCACGATCATAGGAATGATATCATCGCTTGTGCATATGTACGTTCTACCGTCTCCACGAACGCGATGAGATTCATTTTCCATGATTAACCATTCAAGTATGATTATAAAGTATATATAATAAATAAACATGAAATATATTAAATAATAATTATACGGGATATATGTACATATATTTTTCATTTACTTAATTCCATTTAATTCAATAAGGAAATGAAAACAGCGTTCATGCGTACGCACAACCTACCGTCTCCATGAACGGTGTATTTCATTTCATTTAACGATCTATCATATATATTTATATTCTGAATATATATTATATATAAATCATGTTTTACATTCTAGAATTATGTAAATCAGGATATAAGTAATAATATCGAGAACAACATGTCGAAACACATACGATAAATGAAACGATATTACCCAAAACGCTGCTTTAACATGGAATTTACAAAACAACGGGTAATATAAAGTCATAAGTGAACGATATATGATATCATAAGAATGAATATGATTCTATAATAAGTCAATGACATTATTTAAATCATTATACAAGAGTTTTAGATACATACGAAGTATATCGGACCAAAGGTAAGGGATAAAGTTTCCAATCTCATTTTTATCCAAGATTGTTTATTCGTAAGCATTTACTAGGGTTACATTTATCATCCATGTACCTGTTTTCTAAAAATGGTTTCATCTATGTTTAAAGTCCTTATTACCCATTTTTTACTTTTACTATAGGGTATGTAAGGAACCTTTCTTTTGATTATCATACGAGGTACTTTTTTGACTTTTCCATCAAAAGTATGAGAAGAATGTTTTTTAACTTATACGGTTTGAACTAATTTTTACAGTTTCATAACACCTAATTTTCATAAAGTTTCCTTTACAATATTTCATCATTATTTTCCAAAAAAGTCCTTTTATTTTCAAATTACATGGCATTTTGTGAAAATAAAATGATTTTGAAAAGAAAGGTTATTTTCCCCAAAAATTCATTTCAACTATTTTGTCAAAACTATTTCCATATAAGATGATATTATTTAGAATGATTATTTTTCAAGTATAATGACTCTATTATTTACGTGGTTTGATTTTATTTATGATGAAATGATATCCATTTGTTTTATTTGGATTATGTTAATATGGGATGATGTTTATGAAACCCATTTTATTCTTCGGGTTATGATGAATGATTTATGTTTATTTAGTGGCATAAGTAAGAATGATTTAATTATGAGATGGGTCGGACCTATATCTCCCTCCAATGAATTGGGTAAAGATTTATATCTCATGAGATAGACATGGCTGGAACTACATGTTTATCCAGTTCATTGATACAGGACTGGAATGAGGAGTGAACTCGATTCAGAAAGGGACTTTGTCCACTAAGATGGTCTTGGAAGCAATGCCTTGGCCACTATGGAAATCATATCATGTGCTTAATGGTTGCCACAATTACATGTTTTATCTCCATGATATTTTATAATGATTTATGTTCATTTATGATATATTCCTTACGTACTTCCAATATTTATGTCTTTGCTCAAGATTTTGATGTTTAGATTTTATGTTCATGTTTTTTTATTCAAATGATTATGGATTGTTTTATGTTCTCTATGTTTACCCTTACTGAGAATTTGAGCTCACCCCTTTAATGTTTTTCCCCAGGATATAACAAAATGTTTTATGTAAGAAAACAAAAGGGGAATATCTTTAAGGCAGATATTGAAAATATTTCATCATGATTAGAAGATTATTTTTCCATGTTTCCAAAGACACTAAACAATTACGGTCCTTGTGTGCTTCATTTTGTTTTTTATTAAGTATTCCACAAAAGTATTGCAATGTCCATGTATGTCAAGATTTCGGTCTCTACATATATGGATCATACTTCTAGGGTATACATTGAGTATGTCGTATGGTTGCGTGTAGTACCTCATTCTATTGTGCCTGACCAGGATCCGAGGTTTACTATGGAGTTCTGGTGAGGTCTTCAATAAAACTATAATACAGACTTATGTTTCAGATCTGCATATCATCTTCAGAAATATTGTTAGTTTGAGAGTCTAATTAAAATTTTATAGGATATTCTTGGATATTATTATATGTATTTCAATGGTGTTTGCGATTAATACCAGCCACTAGTTTATTTTTATTTCAAAAATTGATTTTAGACGAGCATTAAGAGACTCCTTATTAAACCCTAGATTGAATAAAGTATAGAGATACAACATGATGGGATGAATTTGTAGAATTAGACTATTGGGTCCTATGGTATTTGAGGAAATTTCATAGAATGTTAGATCTATTCAATAACACGTAAAGGTTTCATAGAGCCTTCAAAAAAGATAGGTTGATAATCATAAGTGTGATCTCAAGTTTGATGTCGGTGAGAAGGTCTTCCTATGAATTTCTCAAATTAAAAATTTTATGATATTTAAAAATATAGCTAATATTATTAATATTTGAAATTTCTCTTTCGTGATTCTCAATCATGTAGGGATGATTTCTTATCGCTTGAAGCTGCAACCATACCTCTCTCAGGATCATGGTGTATTTTATGTATCTCTCCTAAAGAAGTACATACCTCACCCTTCAATCGTACTGAACCTAGTGGTCATAAAACATGATAAATATATTGTTTTGGGGGAAAATATGGTTTATATTATGGACCATAGAGATAAATTTCTTTGAAAAAAGACCACTCACCTGGTTAATGTTTTTTGGTGAAACAACTAATTTAAAGAAGCTACA
Source organism: Viscum album (assembly GCA_963277665.1). Classification (NCBI taxonomy): domain Eukaryota; kingdom Viridiplantae; phylum Streptophyta; class Magnoliopsida; order Santalales; family Viscaceae; genus Viscum; species Viscum album. The sequence continues at coordinate 748,046,304 of OY728152.1, forward strand.
TGGGAACCTGAGGATATGTTGAGGGAGGAGTATCTTCATTTTTTTATTTTGGAGGGATGAATTTTTAGGGTGAAAATCATTTTAAGGGGGTAAAATGTACCATCCTTAGTTTTTATGATTTTTTTGAAAATAAATTTAATTTCTTCGATAAATTTCACTCTAAGCAACACTCGGTTTTAACAAACTGTGATATACTATTAATAATATTATTAAAACATTGTTATTATAACGTATCCATTAAATTTTCTGGTTTTAAAATTATTAACCACACATTTTATATTAATTATAATGGATTTATATAAATTAAACATATCTATTAAAATATAAATAATTCTTAGTAAAGAATTTATATTCTTTAGAAACACTTTTTTTTCTCATAAACATGTTTTTATTAATTTTTTCTGAAAAAATAATAAAAATAATTTTTCAAACATTTACAAAATTTATTTGAAAAAATTTACATCATTTTTAATAAAATGTTTAAAAAAAATCCGTGGTTAATTTTTGGTATTTTTCTAATGTTTAATTTATTTAATGAAAACTAAAAAATACTGGTTTTTATTAAATACTGTATTTTCATTTAAATCGTGTAAACACATTTATTTTTATATGAAAATGGTTTAAAATTAAAATTAATTTCATTATGATTTAATTAATCCATTTTAGTTCATTGTAGCAAATACAATACTTATTTATTACATTTAAACATTTTATTCTTATGAAACTTTTCGGTTGCAAATCGCCCTTTTAATTATATTTGTGGGATTAATTTTAAATTAAATTATAAAACTTATGTGAATTTAATTTAGAAAAATGAATTAAATATTTTTAATTAGAATAATTTATATCATATAGTAATTTAAAATTAATTTTTTTCATAATGAATATTAAAAATATAAAAAAATTAATTATCGTTGTTCAGATTAAAACGGTTTACCAGGGTTTAAACTAAATGATATGGGTTCAAAAAACCTTAAAACAAATCCAATTCATATTTTATGTCTATATTTCAATCTTATATCTTCCAATTTCTATAATTATCCATTTTGGATCCTTTTATCATTTTTAATATATGGGTATAATTTGTTCCATTCAAAAATTCTAAGTGTGTCATCTCCCACACTTATAAAATGTCACCCCCTATCTTCTTCTCTTCACAATTTCAAAGCCTTTTGGTCCAAAAACTACCTTCCAAAATTTCATCTTTACTTTAATACCCACTTCCTAGAGTAATTATTTTGATAATAAACCCTCTTAATAAGGATTTTGGTGCTAACCAATGTAGGTTGTTTGAAGAAGATGTATCACTCTTAACTGAGCATTTTTATTTTATTTCATCTTCCAAATACTTAAAATATTCTTAAACTATGATGATATAATGAAATAATTATATAAAATATACTAATATGTTTTTATTTTAATATCACAACCTCTATCTATCTCCTCCTCCATAAAATGAGAAACGTAATCCTTGATTATGTGTATGGAGAACCGACGACTTGCGGACCGACACAATTAATTTTCCATCACCACTTCTCATAGATGGATATAATTATGGATTTAAATTATTTATATAAAATTTATGACATAATTATACTTATATAATTTTAAATTTAAATCTCCCTTCTTACCTTCCAAGCCATTGAGAAATGATAACATCAGTCATGCTTATGTGTGGATTACCGACTCCATGAAGCGATGTGATTTGTTTTATTGTTTCATTTTTTCATGGATGGTAATGAAGATATAATTAATGAAAATATATTTAAAATAAATGATTATTTAAAGGTTATATATTATATACCATTCTTTCATTTATTTCTTTCAGAAAAAGTAAATAACATTCATGCATACGTATGGCCTACCGTCTCCATGAATAGTGTAATTAATTTTTATCTCTCACATAAATGGATTACTTTAAATACATATATAATGAATATATATTATATTAAAATCATATATATAATTCAGAAATTTATTTAACCACGATCAATGTAAAATGAATGAAACTACCAAACCAAAACATACAAGAAAAATAAAGAAGTTATTACACGAAATGTGATTTTAACAAGGAATTCTTAATACAAGGGTGATAAATGGTTATAAGTAAATCATATATAGTATGATATTTATGTGAATTTTTCTATAATATATTTTAAATAAACCAATATTTATTATACAAGAGGTTTCAATGTGTATGAAGAATGTTGAGAAAATTGTTTAAAAAGAATTATCATGTTGTTTTCCTAATCAGCTACTTTTGAATATTTACTGAAAATATGAAAGTATTACTTATTATAACATGTATGGAATGGATATTATTTTAAAACATCATAGATACTTAATTAATTAAATATTCATTTAATATTTTACATGTTTATTTTAAATGGTTTCTTCTTTATTATTTATGAAAATTATAGATTTTATGTAATTGATTTTTAAATGGAATGAATATTTTCCTCCCAAATTTTTTAATGATCGTTATATGGAATGTACATTAATCAATGAAAAAACCATTTATGTTTCTTATTATTACTTATTATATGATCTAATTGTACCAAATTTATTAGTTCCTTATATGTTTTATTATTATGATGATAATATGTTTATGAAACTCATTTCTTTCGCATGGGATATGCTATGATGAAATGATTGTGAAACCCATTTATATTCCAAGGGTTATGATATGAAGAAGATTTTATGATCTTTTGTAACTAAAATTTATATATTATGTGATGAGTGGAGAAAATATCTCCCTCTAATTAATTGATTAATGGTTTATTTTCTATAGGCTAAAGGGGTACATGAGATATTATCCGAAGCTCGAAACATGAGGGTATATAGTGTAGGATCTGACCACTGTGGAATCATCAAATGAGACCTTAAATAATATTAATTTTGAAATGATATATTGTTAATATTGTATTTACATGAGGATAAATTCCATGATAAACAAAATTTAATCAAATAATATCAAAAATAGATAAACACTTGAACCAAATCGAAAGATCATTATATATTACTATTAATAAATTTAATCAATTAAAAAATTACATAGAAATTATTTGTTCATTGAGGGATGTTATAATGTGTATACATTGTTCTATCTTTGAATTACAGGAATAAATACTTGCTTCCCTATAGACATGATCCACACATGTTCCAAGAACCTCTGATGTCACTGTAGGAATCTCTGGGTGCTACTACAACATATCCTAATACTAACATCATCCACTTTTCATTACCATTGGAAACACTTTACCGAAGGGTTCTCTTAAATCTCATTTGAATTGAGAGTGGTGGTGGAAGAGGATTTCCCTCCATTCTTGATATCATTCTTTGATAGGTATCTCTCTTGTGATTTGAGGGAATTTTCTATATATCTTGTTTTGTACAACACAAATGAATTTGGATTTGTTATGAAAAAAATATAATTGGGTTTATATACTACTAGAGTTAGAAAATATTAATTTCACATGAACCCCTATTATTTCTGTAATCCTTTTGGAATCCCGTGTCTATAATAATAGTTATATTCCTATTATTATTTCATAACATGTGCTAAACATGTGAATTAAATTAAATATTATTAATTCATATAACATTGAATATATATATTATTTCTCACTAGACTATAAAAATTGGTCCTACATTCCATTAAAATATTTATTAGGCTTTGAATAATGACTATTTATTTAAAAAACAACTACATTATTCTCAAATAAATAAATAAATATTATATTCACTAAATAATAAATGATTATTTATTAATTTGTATGCTCAAAAAATATCCTCTCAAATTACTAGTGAAATAATATATGAAATCTAGAAAATCTGAATAATTTTGGAACCACGTGTGGGAATAATATTTATTCAACTTTGTTGAAAAATAAAAAATAAAAAAAATATTTAAATGAGATTCTGGATACAACATAGTGAATGACACTCTAGGCCTCTTTCTTAGTGGCATTATGTGAATAATCCTAAAGTTAAAGGTTACCATCTAACAACAAACCAATGCACCCATATAGAAATAAGTTAATTTCATAATTAAATAATACCTCTTATGGAATCATACTGTGTTATATAATCCATTTATCACAATATATTTAGTCAACAAGGTTGTATGGTTATGCTATCCACCTATATGCTTGATGTCCCTTTCTTTGAATTTTAGAAAACATAATTATACTATAGAAGACGATGTTCTTGGATTTGTTTAGGATATGTCATTTACAACAAAGTACTTAAGATATAAGCCTTCATTAAAGAACCATTGGGACAAATTCTATCTTGCATTATCCACTAATGAAATATTACTCATGATGCACCAAATGAATCCTACCTCACTAAAAGCTTATGTCAACATAGATTTTGTCAGTATATCAAATTATGTATCTTATAATACTCATTAATTATAATACTAATGTCTATTTATCCATAAAAGTTTATGTATAAAGGAACATCCAATGACACATATAAATGATGCTTTTCTACTGGCGAGTCTCATTCATATAAAATTATAGATAGGATATTACCAAAGGAATACACCATGAGAAGGTGTCTCAAATTAATATGAGTCTCCACCATTGATATCCCATATCATTTATATCCCTAAAATAATTTCATCTAGATATAGAAAATATATTTAAGAAAACAGTTGTGGATCTTCTAGGTTCACATCATAGCGGGGAACTTCTATGACCTTTCTGTGTTATAACGACTATTAGGATATTATAACATACTATGCTATGAAAAATAAAAATCATGATGTGACAATACATTTATTAATATGAAAAAATGAATGCATGTTATCATAAAGTACACAAATGTTAGTTCTAGGGAACCAACCCCAACAGAATCCCTCTTGCATTAGATAAAACTAAAAAGACCCATCAGTATTCTATCAATAACATTATACTCATGATTATGTTGAGATAGGAATTTATTCGTAGGATCTAACATGTTTTATTATATGGGAACTATTCTTACTGCAAATTCACCCCTCTGAGAAAATTCATTCAAGAGGTGATATTTATGGAGTATGTGCTTTATCCGTTGGTATGACCTTGGCTATTTTACAAGACTCACTGCTATAGTATTATCAATATAAAATTTTATATGATCTTTAAGTATTTGTTTAAAATAAAGAACATTGAAAAAGTTTCATATTCAAATAGATTACGTGGTTGTATCAGAAGACTTTATATACTCAGAATCCATTTTCAAATCAGAAACAATTGGACTCTTTAAAAACATCCAACTTATAGCTCCTCTTTTGGGATAAGAAATATATCCTATCCATTAATTCAGATCATTATGATCTTTTTGAAAATTATAATCTGTATGACCCCTAATGAATAGCTCCTCATCTCCTATTTTAACCCGGAAAATATACTTACTTCTTCTTATATACTTAAGGATAACCTAAACAATATACTAACACTATTATACTAGATAACCTTGATATCCATCTACCATACTCAGAACATAGTAGAAATTAGGTCTAGTACACAACATTATATACATGATTGATCCTATCACTGAATCTTACAGTATCTTACTCATTCTCTCTTTATCCTATTGTGTCTGAGGACACATTTTCTTTAAAAGTTGTATACCATGTGACCTGAGAACCAATCCCCTTTTGGAATGTTCCATACTAAATCTCATTAATTTTTTTTCAATATATATACTTGGAATTAGTCTAATAATCCTCTTATATCTATCATTAATTATCTTTATCCTTATAATATGGGTTACTTCACCTAATTCTTTCATGGAGAAGCAGTTTTTAACCAGTCCTTAACAGCTTGTAAGAATAGTATGTCATTTTCAATAAGTAATATTCTATCTATATATACTAAATTTATAATGTATGTATTCCCACTAAACCTATTATAAAAAAATGGACCTCATTCCTTCTTAATGAAACCAGATTATTTTACACCTTCATCAAATTGAATTTTTCAATAACCTAGAAACTTGATTCAATCCATAAATGGATATCTGAAAAAAAAATTATCATTTTTTTGATCACATATATTACCAAAAAATTTTATTGTTTAATTAAGAAATCTTCTCAAAGGTTATTATTATAGAAACCTATTTTAACATACATCTACTAAATTTAATATTCATGGTAAGCTGTTATAGAAATTATAATTCTGATGGATTTAAACATGGAATTTGGTGAAAAGGTTTCATTACAGTATATTCCTTCATACTATCTAAACACTTTATCCACTACCTTTTCATTATAGGAATTTAATTCATCAGAAATGTCCATTTCTTCTCTGGAATACCCATTTTCACCCTACGAGCATTATGTCAACTACTACATCAACTAAAACCTAAAATTGTTTCTGATACGTGGAATTTATTTCAGAATTCATGACTTTATTCCATTTTTTAGCTACTGATCTATCTACATTCTATTTATTGGAGAGAGTTTCATCATTTTCAACCAACATTGATTCACCATATTTGATGACTAGAAAAATATATCTTTTTAGTTATCTAACCTCTCTAGTGCTCCTATGAAGTACTTATGTTTTAGGAACTACTTCTTCCATGGGGACCTATGAAATATTTTCTTTACCAACTATTTTGAATCATAATCATCAACTTCATCAAATTAAATCTTTCTCCCACTATCCATTTTGAGGATGTTATTCCTCTCAATAAATACAGCTTGTTTAGAGATAATCAATTTCTTTTCTATGGGTTGTATAGGTAGCATCAATTTGTTTTCTTAAGTTACCCTATAATGAGATATTTAATTACCCAAGGTGTTAGTTTGATTCCTCAAAAGGACATAACAAATGCCCCTCAACCCAATATTCACGCGCACGATTAAATGGGTTTCTTTCCACTCCATAAATTAAAGGGAATTCCATTTTCTTCGTTAGGTGGTACTTAATATAGTGTGTACATCACAATTTGTAATGCATGTATCAAAAAGGATAATGGAAGATCTTCAAGGATCATCAACAACCTTACCATTTATATCAAGGTATAATTCCTCCTTTCATTAACACCATTCCAATGTGGTTTGTATATGGGATTGGGTTGAGATAGATCCCCAAACTGGCATATAAATTCAATGAACTCATGGTTAATATATTAACTAACTTGATCCTTTTAAATGTTATTTATCTTATTTTAATGTTTATTCTCCAATTGATTCTTAAATTATTTGAATTTTTCAAAGGGATCTGACTTATTACTCATCATGTAAACATAGGAATATCAACTCAAGTCATCTGTAAAAGTTATGTAGTAAAAATAAAAACCTGTATATTCTACTAGAAATTTTCAACACACATCACTGTGTACCGATCCTAAAATATTTAAATCCCTTTTACTATGTCTATCGAATGGTGGTTTATTAATATTTCCAAGTAAACAAGAATGAAATATTTCATGTTGTTTAGCTCTAATAAATCTAAATAAGCATATTGAAATTACACTGTAAAATGATTCTCATTTACATGACCAAAATCATGACACCATAACTGGTTGTTATATGAGTCATGTGAACATAATATTTTATCTATTTCCAATACATTATTTTCATAATTTAATACATAAAGAAAACTATTTTAATATTCCATACCATAAAATAAATAGTCTTTATAAAATAAAAAAATTTATTTCAAAATTATAAAATAAAACCATATGTTTCTAGGTAACCTATAGAAATTATGTTTTTTGTAACAATTAGTACATAATAACAATTTCTTAAAACCAATATCTTTAATATTTAGAATGAAAGGTTGTATTCACCAATTTCTATAGAATCCAACCTAAACCCATTGGCAACTCTGAAATCATCCTCTCTTATTGAAATATTTCTAAATCTACTTGGTTACAACATTTGGATACATATGTGAGAACCAAAATCTATTCTAATAAGAAATTCAAACATATTGAAATATTACACTCAATAAAAAATTCACCTTTATACTCCCATTACATCTGGGTGTAGTTATACTTCTGGTGTCATTTCATGCCACATACAAAACATACTACTTATTTTTTCCTTTCCCAATCTCTAGATCCTCCTCTTCTTGGATGTAATATGCTCATGATGTATAATATTTTTTTGAGTCATGGGCCCCATCTAGTATTTCGTTCATTTATTGTTCACCATAAGGTCCATGGATTTGTCACACCCCATTTCTTTATACAATTAGTGAATCATAGAAAAATGTTCTAAAAGGATCTTCTAATTATTTCACATGTTTTAATTAAAAAAACAATATAAGGGCTTGTGTAGTTAGGAATTTATGATATTTTTGCACAACTCATCTAGGAATTTAATCACTAATATTTTAATGAAAACAATTTATCAAATAATCATGAAAACATGATTGTCACCGGGGAACGACCCTCCAAGATTATTTGTAAATAGGGCATTTGATATCTTGTATCTCTCAGGTCTCATTTTCTCTTGATAGAGATGCTAATGGTGATAAATCATACTTTATGAATCCATGTCCTCATATTTCTTTAAAATATTATTGGTAATAGATGATAGCCTGAAAAACTAAACATTTGAGGAATAATTCAAATGTTTCTTGTATAATGATTACTCTTCTTCCCCCGCCACTTTATTATGTTCATCAAGAATAGGTTCCTCTAACAAATATAATTTCCTTCATGGAATAAGATAACATGTATGTACCTTTTACACTCTTGGAAATTTATGCAAGGGAGAATGTTATCCTCTAATGTATTGACCACAATGATATGTTTGAAGTCCTTTTATTTCGTTTTTACAAAAAATATGTGATGTGTTTTAAAAATTTATATGATAAAATATAGTCAAATAAATAAATATAATATTTATTAATATCCAAATATTTTATCGAATCCTAATATCCCTCATCATTAGCATTAAAATATAATATTTCTTAAAATTTATAGTGGTAATGATCCATATTCCCCTTATCATCACCCCGACGTTGGATTGTTAAAAAACTTGAAGGGTTTTGGGGAGAAATTATTAATTCCCACTATATTAACTCATAGTTATCTGATCGTTTGAGTTGATTCACCAATCCTAAAATTATTTAATTTTATTTAATCAACATTTTCCTCTTATTTATATCTTGTTCTACATTGGAAATCTACTCTTGATGAGAACTAAGTTAAGTCAACCCCAAACATCAAGTAATAATTCCTCGATAATTGAAAGCACCCTAACATTGGATGGTCAAACAATTTCAACTATGGTTTGATTTTTAATAATGTATTCGATGGCTATGAGGAAGTAATATATATAATTTAGTTATTTTATAATTTATGCAATTTTTTTTAATAATTATATTTATTATATGTTTTTAATATTAATTAGATTTTCTTAATTTATAAACCATGTGTTAGATAATTTTTACAAATAATAGATCTATCATAAATTCATGTTAATTATTTAATTTTTGTTATCATAACAAAACAAACATAACGAAATAACCAATAAAATTAAACCATTTATTGTTCATTATTTAGCTTTCCACCAATCTACGCATGTAACTCTCTCAGATTGGTTTTTCCTTGAATAAAAACTAAAATCACCTCCACTATCTTGGAATATCCCTCTATTACATACAATTTTTTTTCACACATGTAAGGGGATCCAATGTATTGGTTATTGTTTTTAAATAAGAGAAACCACGGGCACACATTCCCCTACGTAATGGGAGCAGAGAAGAATCCCAAACCATCAATTTAATTTAATAATGAATTAAAATAATCTAATCACATGTAAATGTCTAGTCATGGCTCTAGATCATCCACATACATGAGAATAATTACACATTTAATTTTAATTCAATTCAAATAATTGTTATTTAATATAATTCTTGCTCGAATAAATTAATTATATTCATTATAAAAGATATTTTTATCTTAATTCTTATACAAATTTTCATGAGATTATAATCCATCATAATTTTAATCAAATTAAATAAATTTATTTAATATTTACTATTTAAAAAAGTACATTTGTGGAAACATGATGCGTACCCTTACGAACAACCAAATGTGTATTATAATAATATACTATTTTCTCTTGCAAAATATGGAAGACACAACTTATCACATAATTTAATGTAATGTACTATAAACTTAAGGAACATGAAGAACACATGGTATTTATGTAGTGTGTTATGATTTAATGAATGTAGAGTAATAACTATAATACCACTTATACACAACATGCATATCTAGGCATTATGAAGAAATTAATTAGAAATTTTTAAATATATAACCCACCACATAGATTTTACAATTAACGTAATAACCACATAGAACACATTTTGATAAGGTTTGAATAGTATAACAAATATTTTTTTGTGTAACTTTATAAAATCACCCAACATGTATATTAGAGCTACACGTCATGTATTATTCTCACCATCTATATGAAGAACATCCCAAGAGACATAGAATGTAATAATTCCTTGTAAAATTTTAGGGTGAACAACATGTACATGGGTTACACGACATGTGGTCTCCGAGTTACACGACCACCTGTGATGTGGTCCATTTAAGAGGATACACAACCCCTCTATGACTGAAGGACTAAACATTGTGTACAAAAGTTATGTGGCATGTAGTATGGATAACTGTGTTCCAAAAGGTCCCCATAAACACATAGTGTGTAATTAAATCCACTACATGTATAAAATTCACATGACTTGAATTTATTATGAATTAATTCAGGATTCATAAAACACTAGTACATGTTGTGTACCTCTGGGATACATGTCATGTACTCTGGTGTTGTTCGAATAGAATCCTTGGAACCCCTTAATGAGATATTTGAATGAATTTCATTGATAAAATTAATTGATTTGATTATATTTTGGATAAATAAAGAGTATTAAATATGGTCCTTCAATCGAGATTAATGAATGATTAAAATGGAATTTTAAACTAATGACAAATGCGTACAACAATTAATTATAATTAAATAATTAGATATAATTTTGTGAACCCTTTGATACCACTTGTAGGTTATGGGCACATTAAATTAATCGAATGGGGAATTCCAAATATTTATTTATTATCATGATCGATGATTAATCCATGATTTACATAGAATAAAAATTGTGATCAATAGAATTGATCAAGTAATATAAATAATAGATAAATTTTAGAACCAATGAAAAAGATCATTATATATTATTTATAATTAATTTTAGTAATTAAATAATGACATTGAGAGTAATTTTTTCTTCATTGATGGATATACCAACGTATCTGCACTGTACTATCAATGGGTTGTACGAATCAAGAGTACATTCCCTCCAACGGTGATCCGCACATGTAGCACAAACCTTGATATGCCACTCATGGAATGTCGAGGTTCTATATTGACAGATCATAATTCTTGTGTTGTTCACATTTAATCACCCCAAGAATAACTTCAAGGAAATTTCATATTCAGTCACTCTAGAATTGATAGTGGTGGTGGAGGAGGATATCTCTCCATTCTTGAGAGCATTCTTGGACATCGATCTCTCTAGGGAATAGAGATAGTTCTCTTTTCATCTCACTGTGCATAAAAAAATGAATTCATCTCTATTATGAAAAAATATAATTGGGTTAATATACCTATAGGGTTAGAAAATAATAATTTCACAAGTGTAGTTATGATTTCTATAATCCCTATGAAACCCCACATCTATAAAAATAATCTCAATATTATTAATTCTTGATATGTTCTAAACAGATGAATTAAATTAAATATTATTTATTCAAATAATACCACTTATATATATTATTTATCATTGGACCATTAAACTATTTCTTTCATTCCTCTATAATATTTATTAAGCCTTAAATAATGACAATTTATTTAATAAATGAATATCACAACATTATTCACCAATAAATAAATAAATATTATATTCAAACAATAACAAATAAATATTTATAAAATATTTTGGTCGCATAATATTATATTGAATAAGAGGTGACATAATATATGTGATCAAGAAAACATGAATAATTATTAAAAAACAAACAGGAATAATATTTTTTTCAACTTTATTAAATAATAAATTATAATATATTATTTATCACAAATTCTAGATACCCTTAGTGTGTGACCCTCTAGGAATATTTCTCAGTGGCATTAGGAAAATACTACTAAATTCGAAGGATAGAATGAAAAAAACATACTAAGACACCCATAAAAAATAATTTAATTTCATGATGAAATAATATCTCATGCAAATGTTTATTGTGTAATATAGTCCTTTTGTCATGAATCCTCTAATCATATAGGTTGCATATTGGCGCCATCAACCAATGAGCTAGATGTCACCTTCTTTTATTTTTTGAAAATTGAACTTGCCTATAGTACACCATGGATATATATTTATTTTAGAAATATAATTTCTTTCATAGGGCCTAAATATCAACTTTTGTTAATGAACATAATGGAAAAATACTTTCTAACATTATTTATTAATGAAATATTACTTGTGATGCACCCAATGTATCCATCCTCTCTGTCAGTATATATTATCATAGTTTTACTAAATACATAAAAAACTACATAAAATACATATTAACAATAATATTAATGTATAAGGATTAACACACACGTATGAAGATAGGAACATCCAATGACACATATAAATATGGGTTTCCTATTGGTGAGTCACATTCCCATAATATCCTACACTGGATATTACCAAGGTAATTCACCATAATAATATGTCTCAATTATCTATAAGTCTACAAACATCATAGAACATATCAGGTGTAACCCTCAAATTATTTTAACTGGCTATAGGACATAAATTTAATAACACTATCATGACACTTCTAGGTTCTCATCATAGTGTGGTTATGTTATGATCATTCTATGAAATAGTAACTCTTAGGACATTATCACATGCTATGTTGTGCTGAAGAAAAAACATTATGTGTTAAGGTGTTTATTAATATTAAAAATAATGACTATGGTTTATAATGTACATAATAGTTTATTCTATGGAATCTACTCCAAGACACTTGAGGTTATCCCAAGCCTGAAACAAGAGGGTACCCAAGAGGTTATCCAAAGCCTAATATAAGAGGGTATACATGAGGTTATCTCAATCCAAAATTAGGTACATGGGTAGTTACCTAATCCTAACATGTTATGAATTTTAGTGTGGGTATCCTTGACATAAGATTTACTATGCTTATGGGTATTCCAAAATTCAATTTCTTATGATAATGTTATATTCACATCAATAATTTTTTTGTTTTATTTATGATTCATGTTATATAAACATCCATGATTTATGTAATGAATCATGTTTAATATATTTGAAATATTGGGTATGATTTTAAAATTCTATTATCATTTTCTCATACCCTTATGATCATGTTATGTTGATACCTCCCTTGTTTACCCATACTGAGAATCCTAGCTCACACTTTCTTATGTTTCCTTTCCTGATGTTATGATGAAATGTATTATGTATGACATGTCTGAGAAGGTTTCCATTAATGAAACATATATTTGTAAATGAGTTAGTTCACTTATAATTTTTTTATGTATCCATGTTTCCAAAGACACAATACCATTATGGTATTCCGGAGTGTTTTAGTATAATGAAATTAATATTAATATTTTATGGTGTAATATCTATGTATATAAATCCTTGATCACTATAATTAACATACCCAAAAATGATACAAAGTCACACTTAAAATCAACCTAAAATATATGGGATTGAATAGGGTAAATTTGGGGGTGATCCCTACCTTATCGAGGTCTCATGTGATTAAGAAGAAGTGGTTATGAGGTGTTTTTAGAAACAATGGGGGAAATGGGTTTTTATAAAGTTTTCAAATCATAATGGACGAAAACATGGCTTGAACAACACCATTATATACCTCTAGGAAGCCTCTGAGAACCCTCAACATGCTTAGGGCCGCAAATAGGTCATCACCACTCACTACTTTACATTTAGTATAGGCAAAACACATCTATAAGGCATAGTGATCCACGACATAAATCAACTTTTGGATGGCCCTAAATACCTTGAAAATGTAGGACATGATCCAAGGGACCCCATTGTGGTCCCTCGAGTGCCACAACCACCCTAGAAAACACCAAAATCACCAAAAATTCACAACATGGTTATATTGGCGCCCTTGTTTATGATAGGTGGGCCTTCTAGGAACCACTCTCAACTGAGCACAAAATGACTAGGAACCATGGGCAATCCTTGCCCCCCCCTCACCATTTCAGAACCCACCATGATACGCACCACACCATGGTGTTTCTTAGGGTCCATCAAAATGACTATTAAGGAATAAATTACCATGTATAATCCTACGTGAAATATGCTCACCCAATTGCCACTCCCTCTAAAATTCCTAGCCACCATGATCTAGGAAAGATAAAACTCCCAACACCATGATGTAGGGCCTTCTCCCTCACTATTTTCTTAGAACTACAACCACAATAACTTGAATTTCACCCTTTGGGGTTCCCACATGTTAGTCCACTTTTCTCCATACTCATCCTAGGGCTCCATGACCATGGCCATGGTGTTTCACCCTCCACCATGGCATCCTCAAAATCATGATCCTCCCCATATTGGTGTACCTTTAGTGAAATTAAGTTGTACATTCACCCTAATTCTGTTTTCTATCCATAGATCACCAAAAATACCTCTATGAACCCCAAGAAAGTTCCCAAAAAATTTAATCAAGATGCTCTAAAACTCTAAATCTCTATCTAATACCCGTTTATCAAGACATGACCGTCTCTACAATCAAAATTTAAAATTTCTTCTGAAATTCAGAACACATAAATGGGATGGGGTTTTGAAAACACCTCACCCTGGCTTTTCTCATCCTTGAGAATCCTTAGTGTTCTTCTAACCATAAATTTCAACCCATCTTAGCCACTAATTCATAAAAAATCATAATGTTCTAGTAAGGAATGTTGTATGATATTTCAATATGAAATTTTAAACATGAACTACATTATTTATTAAAAATAAATCATCCAATAATTATCATCATGAAAATATAATGAAAATTATTTCCCACCTTCATCTATCCTAAATAACTAATGGTTTATCAATCAATTCATCATCAAGATTATGGTTCTCTCCACCATAAGACACATGTCATAAGGGATGATTTTGATCCATTATTCTCTCTAATATCAAAATAACCCACTTAAAGATCATTCTTGGTGGTCCAATGACCCACTCTATGTTGGTTACACCACCAAACACCCAATTATGAATGGTAAAAAAATTTGGGAATCCTCTGGCTGAATATTCTAAAAAACACTCAAACGCCACTACCAACATGTGGTAACTTCCAGACCATTTTTCTTAACTATTGAAGGTGTCCTAATATCATCCAAACACCCACAATGAAATCTGTATCCACCTTTCAATGTATTTCCATGGTTGGATCACCAACCAAACTAGATTCCATGTTCACACTTCAAGCATCGGTGCACCTATAATACCACTCATGCTTGGATCAAATACAAACCATATATACCATAATACTAATGCAAGAAATCTGTCTAATACGACATTAGAATTTCAAATATGGTATTCATTGAGTTACTAGATAAAACCCAATATTCTACACACCAACATCAAATTGCAACATTGACTATCCATGTTACAATATCATTTCATGAATGGCACTATAAAAATTAGGTTATTACATACATGACTCAAGATCTAACCATTAAAACATGTAATGAATTAATGTGGTTGTTTTTTTCATTATTGAGTGAATAAATAGAACATCAACTGCTAACTATTCCCTTCTCATACAAAACATTGTCCTTTATATATAATGAAATTCAAATCAAACAATGGTTAATCCCTTAAAAAACCATTACTTCACTCCCCATCATATGTGTATGATCCCTTCCTTTTTCCAGGTATGATTATTTTATATTTTTTAGTGAAGATGAGTTTTCTTTGTTTTAATTCACACAGATGTTTTATCAGTGAAATTTTGATAAATGTGTTAAAGGCCATAAATTCCAATTAATAGCATGGAATATTAAATTTAATATTTTTGAAGTTTTATAATAAGTTAGTGTTAGATTATGAGACCCTCAAAGTCCCAGTGAATACTAAATAAAAATATTAAATATAATATTTTCTGTGCACAATTTTAATTAATAATAACTGAATAACTCCAAAAATGGTGAGTCATATGGGTAATCTAAGACCACTGTTGTGTTAGGAACATGGTGTTTAACCTAGGTAGGGTATAACATTTGTATGCATCGAAGGTGCACTCACTAGATCAGAGCCAAATGGATTTTTTTAGAATGAGAGAGTATGGTTATGCCATTGGGACCAGCTTGTGCTTTCACGGGAAGCCTAGCCAGATAGCCATGAAAAGGTGGAGAGCTACTATCATGATGCAGTTGTTGGGGAGGGGTAGATTCTTATAGATAGTCTAGTTGCATTCCCTAAGGCCTTCAGGAAATGTATTCTCCTAATCCCACAGGCCATGTAATATTTGAGCCTACGAGCCTTGTAAGGGTTCCCCCTCATCCCTTTAAAGGGTGTTTATAAAAAAATCAATCATAAATATGTCCTTCAGGCCATTAGGGATCTCGTAAAAATAACCATTTTTATATTCAATTAATTTTTAATCAATTTTTTTGGAATATTAAATAATTAAAATATCTCAAATGGTGTGCCGTATAGTAAATCATAGACCACCATTATGTCCTGAATGGGGGTTTTACCCTAGTCATGGTATGGATTTTATTTGTAATGGATGTTTGGTGTTATTTATTTTAAAGATTATTTATTTTCTAATTAAATGAGATAAATAATTCTCTAATTAAATAATAGGATTGATGAGATTAATTAATTTTCAAATTAACAAATGAGGATTGTTTCTTTGATAAAATTTATAGAATTAGATAAATAATTGTGCAGTTAATTATGTTTTTTTAGTTTGTGGATATAGATAAATTAAATGATGGATTAATTTCTCGGGGTGACGTACTTAATAATTTGGGAATTAACTAAGGATATGTATGTGAATTTGTTTTTTTCAAAAAACCATTTCAATAATAAATCATTCATATTGTATCAGATGGACTTGTCGTTAATGGTTGCATGACACTAAAATTGTGGTAGTAATTTCCTGACCAATTTTATGTTTTCAATTCATTCTCACGGTACAAGTCTACAAAACCCCAAAAATGATTATGGGTTCACACATGTAATTAATGGGAGATATAAATAAATAAATTATTCAATTTATAAATATAAATATATTAATGGATTAAAAATTATTGTAAATTTGATTTAGGGTGGTTCACAAGACATGGGTAAAAATCCCATTATTAATGACACACCACTCTCTCCTATCCCTATCACTCCTTTTTGACTTTAATAATCAATATCATTCTCCACATTGATCAGATTGATGTGCCACCAGTGGAATTTGATTATTTTGGTTAATAGGATGGGGATTATCAAATTTCTTTCATTGAAAATAAAATATTTTTAGAAGATTTTTATATTACTGAATATTCTTATTTATTTAATTTCCACTTCGATAGTCATCGGAAAAACACACTGTTAGCGATATTGGAATCATATCATGTTTCCATCATATTTGAGGTCGGTGGTCTGAATTTAAAATCTCATAGTCATTATTATAAATTAATTGTACGTGATAGTAGATTTTCTCGGATTCAATGAGAGATTGAAATTCCAAATTGAATTAATCAATGTGGTCAATTAATTAATTTAGGAATCAGATATTTAAGTGAATACTAGAAATTAATGATTGTTGAAAATTAATTGTTAAAATTAATTCTCAATGTATTGTATTGTGAAATTGGGAATAATTAATTTTTTACTAATTATAGAATTATTGGAGACCATGAAACATGATTAATTAATTGTAGAATTATTAAATAAAAATAGATAGAATTATTAAATCGTGATTTGGTATAATAAAATATTACATTTTTGATGGATGTATAAATTGTTGAAATTTAATAATTAACTGTTTGGTTTTTAAATTTAGTGATTTGGAATAATTAATTGGTGAGATAATTATGTGGTTATGTGATATGGTGAGTTGGAATAATTAATTAGTGAATTAATTATAGAGTTATTTAATTACGTAAGTTTTAAAAAATAATTCCTGAATTAATTGGTGTTATTGAATCGATTACAATGGAAAAATTAAAATTTTTAATTATTTTAGGAGATTGAGATAGATTAATTAATTATATAAATAATTAATGAAGTTTATTTAAACTATTAATTAGTGACTTAATTGATGTGATTGATTTAGATTAATTATTTTTAGAATTAATTAATGGTGTGTATGTGAACAATTAATTGGTCAACTAATTAAAGGGACTGAGTTAGATTAATTAATAATAGAATTAATTAATCAAGTTGATGTGAAATATTAATTAATTAATTAATTGAATGGATTAAATGTGACTAATTAATTATGAATTAATTAATGAGAGTTGACATGGAAAATTAATTGGTGAAATAATTGACGGTATTAAGTTAGAATAATTAAATGAGGAATTAATAAATGGAAATTATTTGGATAAATTAATTATTAATTAATTTATGTGGATTTTTTAGATATTTAATTGATATAATTTGATAATTAGTTGATGAGTTGATTATGAGATATTATGATATTGAGAATTCTTATAATTATTTATTGAATTAATTGTGAAATATTAAATTTAGAACTGAGATAATTAATTAATGATATAAATATGATATGTTCAGTTTGGTTATTGAGATAATTAAATGATGAATTAATTATGAGTAAACAATTAATTAATGGGCCGGTTAATTTAGAAGATTTTTGTGATTAATTAACTAGGGAATTAATTAAGGGGTATTATTTGAAAAATAATTGTTTAATTAACAATGAGGGTGAGAAGATTAATTAATTTTTTAATTAATGTGATACTGGGGTAAGAGGTTTAATTTTGATTAATATTTCATGATGTGATGATGTGTTATATGTGATAATAGAGTTAATAATAGATTAACCATGATAAATGAGATAGAAGTGAAATGTGTAAATGGTGAATCATTAATTATTAAATGGTAAATGGTAACATTCTCATTAGGATTACTATTATGAAGGATAACATGGATATTCTTGGGTGTGTGAGTATGGAATGGAAGCATGGAAATTCATGGGTGTGCGAGTTTTTAATGGTAACATGGAAATTCATGGGAGGGTGTGTATGGAATTTTTGCATGACCATTCATGGTTGCGTGTGTATGGAATAGTAACATGTACATTCTTGGGTGTGTGAGTATAGAATTGTAATATTGAAATTCAGGGGTTCGTGAGAATAGAATGGTAACATTGACATTCACGGGTGCATGAGTACAGTATGGTATTATAGAAAATCAGGTGTGTGTGAGTTATGGAATGGTAACATAGTCATTCAAATGGGTGGAAAATAAGAATGATAACATTATCGTTCAATTGTGGGGTTGAATAAAAAATATTAGTTTATTGATAAATTGTATAATTATTCATTGTAATTAATTTCATTATACAACTGCATACACTTGATATTGATTGGATTTGTTTTAGACATCTTTGGGGTGGCCTACTGAGTTATACATACACCATATTCAGGATTCCTCCTCAGTACCTGAATAGACTTTTTTTCTACTAGATATGATAAGGGAAATGCACTAGATTAGATAGCTGATTGGGGATGGAGCATGGATGAGGGAACCAGACATGGTTCAAGAACCTCCGGAGAGTCTTTGGTGTCTTTATAATCATGTTTTGAATTTTGACACTGACATTGTTATGGTGTGTTTCCCTTTCAATTGATTACTGTATTTGTAGATTTATTTACATTGTGACATTAGTATTTCTATGATTATATATGCTTCATCTATTAATTTATTTACCTCCTCTAGTGTTTTACTTTGAAAAGAGAGTGTATAATCTCCCCATGACTTATTTAATAGACTCTCGTTACTAGTTGGCAGCCTTTATAATTTGAGGAGGCACACCTGAGATCATGTAATGGTTTGGCTTGGGGATCCATTGTGTGGCACTCAGGCTGGGACGTAACAAAATGGTATCAGAGGCCAAGTTTTCATTTCTTCTTCAATTGTCAAACTATTTTGGAATGGTAAACACGAGAGTAATAAGATTCATGACATGGTTATTAGCTCATGCATGGAAGTATCTACCCCATGTACGGGGGAGAACCTATGTACCCTGGGTGGGATAGAGGTTATTTCTATTTTATATTATAATTGAACATTATTTCACCTTGGGTAATGCACTTGTTGTGTGATGTGATTATTTTTCAGATTTTCTAAATTTTGACTTGTTTCCCTGAATGGAATGAGAGTTGAGTCATCATGCATTATTCTAGGCAATATTGATAATTTTTTGACATTCATCATGGTAGGAACGCATAGAAAAATGTGTTTTGCGTATGTTTTTGGATATTAACTATTTTTCCTTTATTATGAAATTTACCTAAAAATAGACCCAAACATGAAATTGAGAAACAATTTAAAATGATGAATGATGAGAATAAATGGGAATCTAAATTATAATCATGAACAATGAGAACGTTTTTACCCTTGTTAACCAGGACCTAGGGGTAGGATGGTTAAGGGTAGTGATAGTGACTCAGTTTAGACCATGAGGTAGGAAAAAGGGAAGAAATAATGGTATAGAATGATTGGTGGTGGTATTCAGTGATGAATTTTTAGCATACTTTTAATTAGTGATGATCATGTCCCATACCTTGACATTATCCAGGGAACACTATGAATGTTATGGAATTATGCCTAGTTAAATGAAAGTGTTTTAGTTGTATATGGGGACCCTTGGAGGATGTGCTTATGAAGTAGTATATATATGGAGCATGATGGTGTGAGGTATGCCATAGAGAATTTATGGACGAGGTTCTCAGGACTGACCAGAGGTCGATGAAAACTATGGTTATAGAGGTACATAACCAGAGGGGTTAATGATTCTCCAAAGGTGGATAGATTGTAAGAATTTTGGTTTTCTTAAATGTGATTGGGAGTATAGCTCGATGAATAGATTTTATAAGGTGGAGATATTGTAATATCCCATCCTTGTTCTTGGTATGACTCTTTTAACTTTTTTGGAGAAATGAGTTGTTCTTTTTTTAATTATCCAAAATGTTTTATCAGTGAAATATTGATAAAAGTGTTAATGGAATTAAATTCCAATTAACATATTATAATATTCAATTGGATATTTTTGGAGTTCGATACTGACTTTGTGTGTGATTCCGAGGCCCATAATGTCTCCGTGAAGATTGAATAAAAAAATTTAAATATAGTATATTAAGTGCCACCTTTTTAATAAAATTAATTTAATTACTCTAAAATGTTACATTGTGTGGTTAATCTGAGATAGCTGTTGTGTCCAGAGCATGGTGTTTACCCTTGGTGGGGTATAATATTTGTTAGCATCATATGTTTGGACGTCTCAGTCGTCAAAATAGTCCTTTCAATATTTAATTAATTTTTTAAACCATTTTTTGAATATTAAATAATCAATATCTCTCAAATGGTGCATTGTATGAGATATCCAAGACCACTTTTGGGTCGGGAATGGGGTTTACCATTATCAGGATATGACTTTTATGCACAATGGGTGATTGATGTCATTTAATTTTAAAGATGAATTAATTGACAAATTAATTGAGGTAATGAATCGGTTAATTAAATAATAGGGCTGAGGAGATAGATTTATTTTCAAATTAATTAATGAGGATTTTTGTGTTGATACAATTGAGATAGTTTGATAATTAATTGTGGAATTAATTATGTCATTTTGAGTTTGTAAATTTTTATTAATTAATTCTTGGATTAATTGTTGGGGTAGACAAACTTAATTAATTGGGGAATTAATTAAGGGTATTTCTGTTATAGAATCATTTCTGTTAAAACAAAAATTCATTTAGAACTATTTTCTATGGTGTTAGATCGACACACCTTCAGCGAAATCAGGTCCCTAAAATTTAGGTGGTCATTTCTTGACCAACGTTGAATATTTAATTCAGGCTCATGATATAGGTCCATAAAACACCCAAAATGATAATGGGTTGACGTATAAAAATAATAATAGATATTAATAAATAAATCATTCAATTAACAAATGTTGCTAAATTAAAGGATGAACAATTATTATATTTTAGATTTGGGTAATACACATGACATGTGTCGGAAGCCCGTTATTTATGTCACGCCCCTCTCTCCTCTCCTCATCTCTCCTTCGAAACTTCAGTAATCTGTATCCTCTTCGATATTGATCAAATTTATGTGCCTTTAGTGGAATTGGATTCATCTTGATAAGATGATAGTGCATATCAAAATTTTTTCCTAGATGATAAAGTCTTTTGAGTATATTTTTGCTAAACTGGATATTCTTATTTATTTAATTTATCCTTCTATAGTTGACGGAATGACATGCTGTTAGCGATGTTGGATTAGAATCGCGTGTTCATAATATATTAGGGTGGTGGTATAAAATTGAAATACCATAGTTTTTATTATTAATTACGTGTATGTGACTCTGTATTTTCTAGGGTTCATTTAGATATTGGAATTCCAAATTGAATTAATTAATGTTGTCAATTAATTAATTAAGGAATTGGATATTAAGATGAATTATTGAAATTAATGAATGTTGATAATTAATTAGTAAAATTACTTCTCAATGAAATGAATTGTGAAATTGAGAATAATTAATTGTTGACTTAATTACAGAATTATTGAGACCATGGAACATAATTAATTAATTATAAAATTAATTAATGTGAATGGTGAGAATTATG
The DNA here is from genome assembly GCA_963277665.1 of Viscum album. Classification (NCBI taxonomy): domain Eukaryota; kingdom Viridiplantae; phylum Streptophyta; class Magnoliopsida; order Santalales; family Viscaceae; genus Viscum; species Viscum album. Next base: position 748,069,180 of record OY728152.1, read on the forward strand.
AATGTGTGATATGGTATATTTAAATTTTGAATTAATTAAGGAGAGATAGAGATTGTTTAAATTTAATAATCAACTAAATGGTTATTGAATTAAGTGAGTTGGAATAATTAATTAGTGAATTAATTATGTGGTTATTTAATTAGTTGAATTAGAATAATTAATTGAAGAATTAATTATTATATTTTTTTAATTAAGTTATTTGGAATAATTAATTCAGGAATAAATTGGTTTTAGTTAATCAATTATAATGGAAAAATTAATTTTTTAATTAATTGAGGAGATTGACTTAGAATAATTAATTAAGGAATTAATTAGTTGAGTTTGTGTGAACAATTAATCAGTCTCTTAATTAAAGCAATTGGGTTAAAATAAGTAATTTTAGAATTAATTAACGGTGTTGATCCCAAAAATTAATCAGGGAATTAATTGAATGGATTGAGTTAGATTAGCTAATTATAAAATTAATTAATTGAGTTTATGTGACCAATTAATTGGTGAATTAATTGAATGGATTGGATGGGATTAATTAATTGTGAATTTATTGATGAGAGTTGGAATGAAAAATTAATTGTTGAATTAATTAAAGGGATAAGATTAGATTAATTAATTATGTAATTAATTAATGGAAATGATTTGGATTAAATAATTTGTAAATTAATTAATGTGGATTATTGAGATATTGAATTGATTGAATTGGATAAATAATTAATGAATTAATTATGAGGTATTGAGATCTGAGAATTGATATAATTAACTGTGGAATTAATTATAAAATATTAAATTTTTGATTGAGATAATTAATTGATGAATTAATTATGATATGATGAGTTGGGTATTAGAGATAATTAATTGATGAATTAATTTTGATTAATTGACTGCTTAACAGTTGGGTTAATTAAAGGGAATGATGTGCCTAATTAATTGTGGAATTAATTAAGGGGTTCTATATGGAGACTAATTTTTGAATTACCCATGAGGTTTAGAGGACTAATTAATTTATAAATTAATACGATGTTAGGGTAAGAGGGTTAATTTTGATTAATCCTTCTTGGTGTGATGATGTGCTATATTTGATGATGGGATTAATAGTTGATTAAACATGATAAACGAGATATATGTGATATTTTTAAATGGTGAATAATGTATTCTTAAATGGTGAAAGGTTACATTCTCATTCAGACAACTATTATGTATGGTAACATGGATATTCATGGGTGCTTCACATCGTGGAGCTCCTTGTGCCCTTCCTCAAATGCCCAAAAAAAGTCAGTCATGATAAAGGGTACCCCATTTTGGTCCCCTAGGTTCATCATCTATCCCGGATGCCACCACGATCACCCAAAATACCCAGAATAGTAATTTTGGCTCCCCTATTTCTCACATATGGGACTCCTAGGTGCCAAACATAACAAAGTGAAAATTTATTGGGCACCACAATGAAGACTCACACCCCTCACCATTTCAACACATTCCATTATATGAATTATGACATGGTGCATCCTATAGTACATTAAAAATACCACCAATGGTAAAAGAACAACCAAGAAGACTAGGAAACAGATGCTCACAAAGGTTCTATACCCTTCAAATCAGTAGACCACAACCCTCGAGGTGATTTAAAATTATTAAAACCACATTGACGGGCCTTCCCCTCACCATTATCTCAATACCATGGCTATAGAAATAGGTGTTTTATGTTGATCATTTTATATAAGCACCTCTCTCGTGAACTACAATATACCAAGGGATTCATCCCCTCAACCTAGGCATCTTTCCCTATACCATAGGGTCCACCATGACAAGGTCCTCCCCATGGTGGTGCACCTTTAGTAAAACTCACTTGAAGGTTCATGTATATTTACACTACAATATACCCAAGAACTCAAAACACATCACCGAGCCCCAAGGTATTTAAAAAACATTCCACCAAGGTACTCTAAACCTCATAATCTTGATCTAAAACCTGATTCTCACAATAAGTCCCTCACAAAAAATAATTATTTTAAATTTCATCTGAAACTCAAAACCCATTAAAGGGGTGGGGTTTAGAAAATCAATTCATATGTTCTCTCTATAACAAGTCTCTCCAAGATTTAAAATCCCACAGTGAAACACCCCCACCCAAATAATTGGGTCTGAACCATAGTGGAATAAGGCCCCATGCGTTCCTCCCCATATGTTTGAGGCTACTGACTTTTAGTGTGGATCTGAGTGATCATGTGTGAATACTATGCCCTGAATATTAATAAATTTCAATAGTAGTATATAATAAAAAAAATAGTAAGAACAATGGTAATACAAATAAATTCATTATCACATTATATAACCAAAAATAATTTATAATCTGATCAAACATCAACTCTAAAAAATATACTCGCTATCTATGGATCAATATAAATGAAAAAATAGAGAGTAAATAGTAAATATGAAATCCTCTAAAAATATCCCAATGTATATCATAGTATCACCTCTAAACCTATGTTTCTTAACCTTTTTAGTATCTTATCATTGGGCCCCTTCCCTTGGACATATCCCCAAAAAAATTCTATAGATGCCCTAGGATGCCCATTCAGGGTGTGAGTAATAAACCCACCATGACACCACGAACACATCCATAGAATATGTTTATGAAATACGTATGATTGTATGGACTGATAGAATTAAGTAGATAAAATAAAAAAAGCATACACCCTTTTATGATCATCATGAACTAACTAAGCCATCATGATCCCCAAACATGATTTAGGTGATCATTACTAAAGGAATATATTCCTCAATAATCTAGAGCTGACACAAGTAACTTGAAAGAGATCAAAGTAAGGCATCCAAATTACGATCCTCTTCCATGATCCAAACCTTCCCCCTAGGGTAACATCCCATAGTTAAATCCTATATACATCTATCATCTCAAAAAATGTTTGAGGAATGAATCTCAACAATCGACCTATCACACAAATGGAACCATTCATTTAATGTAAGTTCCCATGTCCATTTATCACAAATCACCCATCAAGGAACTAGTCTGAGGAAGGAATCATAATATCCCATCTTCGATAAAAATAAGACCATCCCCTTGGGGTCACGGTTCCATGGAAATATTACACAAGTCATATAACATTTATGATATAAGTGTCATAAATTACAATCCCCAAACCACTAGGGATAAAAATACTCTAAGAATATGTCCCCAAATATATATTCTAATAGAATATACTCACATAACTCACATAATTATACCTAATAGAAATCCATATACAAGATATACCCTATCAAAAACACCCTCCCATTGTATGGAATATATCCCCCAAACTCATATGCTACAATAAAAGGTTACATTGACCCTAACTGAGATTAAATTACTCAAATGAATCTCAAAAAACCCAAGATGACAAGCCTATATCATTCCATGTTTCAAGATATGATTTCATTCCACCCAATATAATCACTCATTTCAACCCTCTATGTGTCCAATAATAGTAAAACATACACATGAACTCTTTAATATGAAAGCAATCTCATATCACCCAAATTCATCAATGTTTATACATTGATATATAAATATTAAAATAGTCTAAGGACTTCCTACATCACACATACGAGATCACACTCACCAAATTTCATAATAGGTTTAATTCAAGAATCAAATCCCTAATTTCTTCCATAATCCATTGTAATTAAGGATTTTTAATGGAAAACCATGAAACATTGAGATATGAGAACAACATTTCCATATATGGGGTTAAAATTACCAAAAAAATTCCAACGTAACAAAAAACATCTAATGGAGGAGGAATAATCTTCGAAGAGTTTAGGAAGCCAAGGGGGGATCTTAAATTGAGAAAATGTGATGTATATGTCAAGGGAGGAATAAATGAATGCCAAAAAGGTTTTAATGGGGAAATTCTAGGATTTACCATGAAACCATTTACTATGGAGGTCATTTTACTTTTACCATGATGGTAAAAAAGAAAATATTCTCTGTCAGGGACACATTGTAGTGTTTTACTTTAGATAACAACACTACCATCCCTTAATAGAGAGAATAAAAACCTAGTAACTCAAAATTGTGGTGTAAACTTATATATCATTTGGAAATTTTCAACCTAGAAGATACCTCATCATGAAACCACCATGGCTATTCTGTGAGCCTTCGCAACTCTATACTGTCACCTTGTAGAACCATGTGTTGTGTTGTGACCTCTTTCCCACTATATAATATTTAGCCTTGAACCCTATCCGACTCCAGAAATCTTGATCTTGGGCCACCACCAATACTCCAAAATAAAAAAATCATAATTATACACATAAATAAATACTATTTAAATAAAACAAACCTTAAAATCCAATGGACATTACAACCTCCCCTAAGAGCTTATTGTCCTTGGGAAACATATCTAGGGTACTCATTGAATATATTTAGCCATTGGGATTGATCATTTGACACCCAATCCCAAGTCTAATACTAGATATGATTGTACTAGGACAATAAATATAAAATATAAAATATATTACCCCACAAAACCTTCTCTCTTTAGTATATAATACACACCAAGAACTCAAACAATTTAACAACTTTTAACCTGACATGGGTACTATCTATTAAATGAACAAGGTATGGATTATACCTCCATACCTGTGATAATTAAAAAAATTTATTTATACCCTGATTTCAGGTATAAATATAAAACTTATAAACCATTAGCCCTTCTATTACACAATATTGAATGGGCCAAGAAACAATATCGTAGGCTTCCCCTGCTTCCTCAAATGTTGATGCTGCAACCAATATGACACCCATATGACTTTTTAGTCACCCATGATACTATATTAGTATCATTATCTCTAGTCGATATATGAGTACTTACTACTCTAAGAACCATCCAAAATCTTCTGGATCAATAATACCCACTCAGTGGTATCTTATACCACGATCAACCTGATTAGTACTGACCCAAATTCCTCTAACCAGCATAACGGTGACCAATATATTCTACTATTCTAATAAATTAAGGGGAAATATTGAAAAAATCCTAAAATATGATATTATATGAAAATTATTCCATATCCTTATGGTTTTCAAATGATTCAAAAAAATCAAACACACACTTGCTAATTATACCCTTTAGTATCTAAATCATCATTTTAGAATGCTTATCTATCTGTAGGTAGAATATTTTAATCAACCTTAGCTAAGAACCCATGGACATGTACAAGATATTTTATAGTGTAGAGGTGAAACAAATATTTAAGTCTAATAATATCCACATAGTCAACCCATGAATCCAAATTATCTTCCACACATATAAATTTCGCAACTAGTCCTTATACTGAGTCCCTTGAATGATAAAGAAAGAAAAAACCTTTTTCTACCAGTCAATTACCACCCAAACTGTATCATGACCCCTATAGGTTTTAGATATTACTATAAAGATGTCTATAGTCATACAATAAAACATACCATTTGGAATTATATTTTTTAAGTAACCCACCTAGTAAGGATGCTCCATCTTTATCCTTTGATAGGTATGATTACATGCATGGAACTTCATGATAACCTTACTTATACCCGATCACTATAAAACATATCTAATGACATAGTACATATCCGTTATCGTTAGGTGAACCATCCAATGTATGGAATAACATTTCCACATAAAATTATCTCACATGGAAGTCGGGACCACTACCCAGTCATGGATATAAAGCACCCTATTTTATCCTACAACAATCCAGATATTTGGTAACCGCCCATGACCCATTCCTGTATCGTAAGAAATTATGAATCCGGATCCTAGGGGGCCATTATTTGTTCTACTATGTGGATGAAATGAAAAAATGGAATAGTTCATAGACTTTCACCCATATGATACATCAATATACCAGTTAGTGAGAACGATCATCAACATCCACTCCTCATCAGATATATTAAATCCCTACTCTTGAGTCTCCATACAGATATCATCTATGATGTCATTCCCCTTCCCCAGGGAATAAACTACCTCAAAATAAAATATTATGGGTCCAAACCTAATACCTCAGTAGTAGGTTTAATTCCCACATAAAGAATAGGTACATCAAGATATTGTGGACTGTGAAGTTAGAAAATATCTACCTATAAATATAACAACACCAACACATTAATATATGGACTAAAATAAATTTCTCCAAGTAATTGGTAGGTTTGTTCATATCATGGATCAATATTTAATGTGACCCAAAATTTACTACCCAAAATCATTTCATCAATATATCAATTATACTAACCCTATATGCATTGAAGTACATGTTGTAACCCCACATTGAGTCTAATAGAATCAGAATCAATGTGGATGTCAACCTAGATTTAAAATCCTATAATCATGATTTATACTAATCAATATAATACAATTTAACCCCTTTCTTTTTGAACTTTTTCATATTCCATTTAAAGTGATAGAAATTATAAACTAACAGCCTTTAATACCAATCTGTGTAGAAAAACTGTATATATAAAAAATTCCTAGGTAATTTCCAAGACATCAGTACCTTTAGATTATTTGGGTAAACTGAAATCCTCACCATCAATATCACATGCCCAAAGAATCATAGTTCATGAATCTAGAAGTGACATATGGGGTACTTGGAATAAAAATAGTGTGCTCAAAGTGCACTAAATAAAATATCTAGGTGCTCGACATGAAACTCTTTTGTATGTGGGTATATAAATATTTCATGAAAAAAATAATGATGATGGAGTATGGGTGGGGATAAAAATATAATTCATTTGTGTTATGATCATCACCAATTCATTCATCAATACTAATTTAATCCCTAGATACTTCTATAATCAATAAATAATATAACACACTATCATGATTTTATTTCCTTCCATGAACATGAATTGATGATTATAGATAATAGGATAATCATGTAGTATCATAAATATATTTTAAATTGGTTAACAATATCATTTATCCAAGGTAATGGATAACTATTCTTTATCATAGCCTAGTTAAAATTATGGTAATTCATGAAAAAATATGAGGCCACCACATAGTAAATAAGATAGAAGGAACCCAATGAGAGGTAATTAAGTAAATAAAATCTTTCACTTCAAGATCCTCAATATGAACCTTCATCTCTAAGAGCTTAGATGATTCTCTATGATAATAAGGTATTGATATAGGTTCCTCACCTACAACAACATCAATCATAAAAATGATCCCTATCTCAAGTGGAAACCTTATGTAATAATCAAAAAGGTCATCTTTGAAAAAATAAAGTACTAGAGGAAAAGTAATTATAACCAAAAATGGATCCACTATAAGAACCATACCTACCACATGTGTTGTAATGTATACTATCTAACTGTGGTCAGGTCCCACAATATTTGTTTATGAATCCCATTATTCCCTGAAAAAAAATATTCTTCCCCATTGGTGAAGTAAAATACACCCACCTCCAGTAGTAGTTTATGTGACCCTATAAGTGTGTCTGTAATCCTATCCTAAATATCATATCAAAAATCATTATATCAAGAAAAATAAAAGTCCACAAGTGTCAATATCCCATAACCACTATAACACATAATACAAATATCTGAATATAGTTTCACCCCCTCCAAAGAGGTTAATCAGGATCCAACATCCCAAGGGGGTACTCCATGAAAACCTCACAATAGACTTAACCTGAAAATAGATAAAAGGTTGGGATTCCATTTTATCAAACAAAGCAATAAAAATAATTCAAAAAATCAGAATCATAACTCTCATGGTATAAGGGACCTTTTCGATATTATTCATGTCTTGGATTATAGTGTACACTCTGTCTATATTAGATTTACTACCCCAAACCCAATGTCATTGAATCACATGAAGAACAGAACCCCGAGGTGTATGCACCTACTTCTGACCATGATTCCCTCAAGATGTTTCATGTACTATTCCTAAACACTGCTGAGAAACCCTCATAAAAAATTTGGACGATGTCCAACCAAGCCCAAATTATGGAAATCTATTATCTATGTGGTATTAGGATTATGGTAATGGTCTAACTATCCAAATTAATCATACATGAGAAAGCTCCTCATGAGTGAGGAATCATTAAACCTATAATATTCCATGACTACCTCTTTCATCCCTATAGTATTTTAGTAGATATACTATTGCTACCATTATATTAGGCACCACTATCCCCATAGGAAATGACACCACTTATCCCCAATGAATATGGGGATATAAACCACGACACTGTCCTTTACTATGATCTTCTCAATAGTGGATAATGTTTGAGCCACATTAGTATAAGGATTGATGTTGAACATCCTCAATTAAATGCCCCACATCCCATCAAAATTGATCCCGAACCCATGTGAATTCTGGTCATTATTAATTTTCAGTAACGGAGAAAACCTAAACTTATCAATAAAGAATGAAACATAGACCATTATGTAAATTTACCTACAAAAGATCCATGAACTTATAGGTTTGATATAACATCTGGGATTCTATAAAAAAAATATTAAAAAATTGTTTTTTGAAGGCCTCTGATGATATAAATTTTTTTCCTTGTAAGAACCATAACACCCCACTCTCTTCTGATGGGTCCCTAATGACTATAGGTTACCAACTTCACCTAGTGATCATTGGGTGTCTTAGCCAGCTCAAAGGAACCATCTAAAATATTAAAATAGTCTTTGATTTATTGAGTATCTCATGTAACCATAAAATTAATAGGGTTGAATATTTTTATGTCCTAATAAATGACTACCATAGTAGGTCCACCCAGATGTACACATTTGTCTCCCACCAATATTTTATGAAGTACCCCATGCTGATGTGGATCCACTAATTAAACTACTAGAACAACCTCAACAGTAGGCTAATAATCACTATTCTAAACATTTTAAGGTATAATATGATCTTTCCAAACCATGGTAACATCCAAAATCTAATCCCTAGGTGGTACCATGAGATATCATTAAAATATTATTTTCCAAAATTCCAATACATAAACTAAACGATTCCTTTTATTATAGTAAATCTTAATAAAATTTAATTATTTAACATGTGTATACACACACACACAAAATCTAGGAGGAATAAAAAAAATGTTTACACATAATCCACTAGACCTCCCAAATGACTATCGACCCCGGACAAAACAAATAATACTGGTACAAGCAAGGTAATCACAACCATATATAACAAAATTAACAACATGATCTAGTTAAATTAATTATATGTTATAAATAATGTACTTGAAAAAACACAAAATATATAACTATTTAAATTTAAATAATATAAACCTATGTTAATCATATGTAAATAGGTTAATGACATGTGAATCTTTTTGTTAAATCATGATTCTTGAACTCACACACTCTCTCTACCCCATGAAAGAGGAAAATACCCTAAAACATAATCACATAATATCCCTTGAAGAAAAATATAAAAACATAATATAAGAGCCAATAGAAGATATTCCCACTGCCAATATATTGGTACTTACAAAACATAATAATAGCTTCATAACTGAGTCCCAACTATCTTATCTATAATCTAACATGCCCCAAATAATTCATCAATAGAAAATGAGATTTGATAAAAAATTATTCCTCCCAAACCCAAATTACCTGGTTTGAGATAGAGTGACACAGAGTATCATTCATGTGTCCCCATATTCAAGAGGATTTGACTAGCGCTAAGGGACATGGCTATCTAGTGAGGAGACTATTCCATCAATACCCATAACCCGGACACATAGTTAAAAATAAGAAGTAATAAATAATAAAAAACAAAATATGAAGAATAATGGTAATCCAAAATATAATCATCATAAAATACTAGAAAAAAGGAGATATAATAAATTTGTATATCATCTAAAAAAATCCCCATCAGATGTGGATCAATTCTTATAATAATAAAAAATTACAAAATAATAAAGATGAAAAACTAAAAAAATAACCCAATGTATGTTCTGGTATCAATTATAACCCAAGATGTTTCTATGAAAACACGGAAAACACCAAAAAACAAGTGTCAAAAGTATCTAAGAAGAAATTTTTTTTTAATGAAGTTCTAATGTGAAGCCAAGAAATTTACATAACATAGGTTTGTATGAACTATATTCATATTACCATACAAATCCATTTTCTATGCATGTAATGATGTTTCATGAACCAAATTCATAAGATATCATCACTTGATACTTTTAAATTACTACAAAAATAATGTTAACGTCCACCTACAATGAGTTTGAGTCTTAGAAATACCCCTTAATCATTCTGTTTAAGGATATGACCGTTGTACTTTCAAGAAAAAGATATCAACTTGTGTATTTGGGTTTAAATGAATTATATAACTACAAATATAACTATTTACTCTTATAGGTGAGATAAATGCATGAATTACAATACATAATTCCTTCAATGAATTGTATTGTGTTTAAATTTAATTCTCCTAACCCCCTTCCAGGATTATTAGAATTAATTCTATAGGTATATGTCTCAATCAACTCCATGTTTCATGCAACACCTAACTTACATAGAACCCATAACATGGTGTCCCTGAAGATTACTTATGCTCAAATACTAATCATTGTAAAATTCAAATCATTACACAACAGTAAAAGGTATAAAACCTATTCCATGGTGGAAATAATTATTAATCCTTCACAACACATTCTCCCACTGATGTTAATGGATCATGGGTCCCCTATCCACTTGATCTGGGATTACTGATTCTAAATTTATACACAATAAAGTATCACTGACTCTTTTTCTTGAGACCATTATGGTAAGCATGGATTGGGAATTACCCTTGACTTTTCTCCTAATAATAGGATACATCATATCCAAAATCTTTATACTAATCATGGGTTGATAAATATCTATTATAGTTTCCCCCACACACTATCCAAAAAAATGTTTACACATATACCCCACTCATGCTCTCTCTATTCTAAAATATTACCCCAATCCTCATAAAAGTTACAATCCCAAAATATTTTTACCTTAACCTATGCCACCAACAATGATATTAATTCTTGAGAATAATATAGAATAATCCCTAGAAAATCCCTCAATTTCTCCCCTTTCACGACATAATCTTTTTTATTACATGATTTCAAAAATTAATGGTGTAGTCTTGACACATAACCTTTAAATTGTGCAATTAAAACTATGTTGGTTTTGATTCTTACACCAATACAATACATATGATTCCTATTTAAGGTTCAATATTATCATCATAAATATTCTTATCTCATATAAGGATGTGTCACTGATGTATAGTCATTTTCATGGAGTACACAAAACCTCTCACTAAACCTACCAACAATCTCCATGAGTCTATAAACTATAGGGATTCCTCACTAGATTTTAAACCATGAATCAATGTCCCCCAAAAAATTAACCTATTCCCAACCATACATGATGATTGTATGTGGGACTACCTCAGGCCTCATATGATTTAAACCTACAGACTACCCTATGTTAAGAGCATAGTGGATCCTCTACTGTGTGATGAGAACTTAAATCCTATGTGAAAATCATAGGTTAACCCCAAATCCCTAGTTGACGTTATTTAGATGACCAAAATCAATTTTTTGATGTGATGATCAAACGAGGTCATGTGTTTCAATCCCATGAAACCTTTTGTGATGAGAAAAATAATCCTCATGTGAAAATCATGAGATTCCTTATGTGATGATCATAAGAAGCTTATGTGATAATCATGAGTTATATATATTATTTCCTCATGTCATTATACTAATTTTTTTCTTTACATGATGTGATAATAATTATATTCCTTATGTGATGAGCATGAGATACCTTATGTGATGTGCATAAGAGGCCCATTTTAAAATCCTATGATCTATTCATTCATCCATTTGGTGATAAGACTATGATTCTTCCCTTCCCTATGTGACGAGTATATGATGCTCTGTATGATAAGAATATGATTCCTTTGGTTATAATCCATGGATTCTTTATATGTCTTGCCTCGGTTTCCTGGTGTAATGAACATAGTGTATCCTATTTAATGAGCATATAAATCCAAAGGTGATAATAATAGGTTTCCTTAGGTGTCATGACTAAGACACGTTGTGTGCAAAGCACATGATTCCCTCCTAACAATACATGAGGATGATATTTATTTTTATATGGACAACATTCTTTAATATCAAACATTATTAGAGCACTCATAATCTAATCATTAGATCTATCCCCATGGTTGTTTCCCTATCAAGGTGGAAATCGATGTAACTAATCTTTTTATACATGATGATGGTCTATGGAATGGATTTTTTGTACATTTATTAAACATATAAGGGAGACCCAAATTAGGAAACAAAATCTATAGATGAATCCATGAAAGGAATTTAGGAGATTGTGTCACCCTGTTCTGGTCACGTATCCATCAACGTCAACCCTAGTGGTGGATGGTCCCTCACATTTAGAATGTGGGAATATATGATCACATGATCATAGACATCTCAGTACATATTTATATGTGAAATTAGTTTTGAAACATATATTTTAAAATATAATATTGAACCTCACATGAATAATTCCCCTATAAATATTATAGGAAGAGTAGTGTGGTGAATCACCAATTATGTATCTCCATCATGAATTCATTCTCTAAAATTAGTGGGTGGGTGGATATGTTTGGGAATGTTGGGCATGTTGGGTATCTTTATCACTAGAAAAGTAGTAATGGTTGATTTAAAATATTGCAATAGGACACAATCAAACACGAATACTCAATGATCTAATCTAACCACCACCATTAGGCATGAGGGTAGGGCCTCCCAGAATGTTGTTGACACCCCTAGATGCCCATATGTGGTGATCCTATATAGATATACTCAAGCGAAAACTATCACATATCCCACAACTCTGGGAATCCATCACCACATTGTTTCATTATAGATAATTCAATGAAAATTCATCAACACCATAATGTTCAATAATAACCAATATAATGATTTTTAAATGAAAATATTTACCCATTTTGACTTTTTATAAAAAAAAATTAAAAATAATGATCATTTCATTTTCCAAATTATGGTGGTTTAGATGTTAGTGAAAATGAAAATGTTATCTTTGTTTTTAATGTTAATGAAATGAACGAAAAATCCCATCACCATGAACAATATTTTATTTTAATATTATTTTATAAATTATCAAGTCTATTTTCAAAGAAAAATATTTCCAAAATATTTTATGTTTTAAAAAATTATTTTCAACGAAAAAATATCTTCCATTGAAAATGTTCCAAGTGATTTATTTTTCAAAATTATTTTTAATATAACGTGACTACATTTTATGTCACTTATGCTTTACTAGGGACATGAAACATGTATAAATTTCTTCTTATTTCAATGGATGTTTTATGATGACAATATGATTATGAAACATGTTTCTCGTCAATGGGTTATACATTGATAAAATGATTAGGAAACTTATTTCTTTTTTCATGTATTATTATTTTATGATATGATGAAATGATTATAAAACCCATTTCTTTAAAAAATGATAATATGATTAAATTTTTGTTAAACTGAAATATTTTACATGGGTTATTTTATGGTGAAATGGTGAAATTATTATGAAACCCATTACTTTTCCAAGGTTTATTATATGATTAAATTTATTATGAAACCGATTTCTTTTCATGGGTTTCGATATGATGATTGTTTTATGATATTATGGAAAACATATTTATAATTTTCATTATGTTATGGTTAGGACCTATATCTCCCACTAGTGAATTGGGAAGTGATAAATGTTCTATGATCTTAGAGGGTATATGGGTTGTTAGACGAAGCCTAAAAATTAGGGTATATGGGTGGTTATCCCATTCCTAAAGTTGGTACACTATTTTTAGACCAACACTAAAATGTTATGAATAAATTATTTGGTATCCTTGACATAATATTTTTTTATTATGTATATTCCTCAAATCTATGTCTTATTTGAATTTTATTCTCTTAGGTTTCATGTTCATTGATTAACTTATGATTCATGTATTATCAAATACCAATATTTATGTCTGGACTCAAGATTATGATCATTGATATGTAGGGTAAGTTCTTCAAATGTTATGATATTGTTATCATATTATGCTCATGTAATGATTATGTATATCTATTTTTTACTCATTCTAATAAAATGAGATCACCCATTCTTATTCTTCCATTCCCCATGTCTTGAATAAAGTTATTTGGTAGTGGTTTTCTATGAAGCACACTTAATGGAAGATGTTTACAAAGAACATCGTAGGTATTTTAGGAATTAAGAATATTACGTTCCAATTTTACAAAGGAACTGAAATATTATTGTCCATAGTCATGTGAATGTGTAGTGTAATGAATATTCATCTTAAAATTTGTAATATCATTGTATAATAATCCTAGGATTCCATAATCATGATAGTGGAATGATATGAAATCCAGATCCCAGTCTACATGATAATTGATGGAATTATAAAAAAATGGATTGAATGAGTTGGTATATATGATTATATATTAATTTTATAGTGGGCACATAGATTGGTAATATTTAACTAAAGATTGGTTGTTTGTATAAATGGTTTCTTAATGAATTATCCTCCATCCCAGAGATAATTTTAGGGTCAATGGCCTCTATATTATAATCTATAAGTCCATCCATGATGATGGAATGAAAGAAAATATATCGATGTAGTAAATGGATCTCATGGTTATTGAAAATTCAATAAACTTCTACCAAAACCACCTATAGGTGGTCCACAGTAGACTTAGACCACTGAAAGTCAAGGCTACATATTTATTTATTCTATGGAGGGCTTCAATCGACCGGTACTAGATATAGTTTGATTTTCCATTTTTTTTATTTTCAATATTGGCACCCATGATTTTTAACACTGAAACAATACACTCATTTATCAATTATCAATTTTTTAAGATTTATATATTCTTGTGTAACCCATAGCCTGACCTATTCACCCACATATTCTGATTGGGGGTGATTACACACTTTATTTCTTCTCCTATAAATATGAACTTTCTCTTTTTAGTTAGTGGTTTTCATAAGGTTTCATTATATTGGGGATAAATACCCATTATTTCATTATTAGTTGGAATTTTAAACCTCAATATGTTACTCGGTATATTTTTAACTTTAAAGAGTGATGTGATATCAAGATGATATATTTTTGTTCTATAGCATGGGTTGATGGGATCTTTAGGTAAGATGAGAAAGGACCACCCAAAATAAGTTATAGTCAATTATGCACTAGTTATAGAGATTACTTCTTTCAAAACTCACCCCAATAGGAAACCCTCTTGGCTTGGAAGTGAAGATGAGAGTAGACCATGAAGCCCGCCTCAAATTGTCCTTAGGATGGAAAAGAGAATTGGGGGTAACAGACATAATGGAGGTGTTACCCTCATAAATATTAGGAACACGAGATAAAAATCTAATAAACACTATATAAAAATAAATTTAATACACAATGAATGTTAAAGTCACACATAAAAAAGTGTATCTAAAAGAGAATACCAATATGTAACTCTTATGGAAATAAATCCACCAACATCATCGATCACTCTAAGATAGTATAATACATTTCAATCACTAAGACACTCCTCAAATCCTAATATATATAAATATATATATATATGGGTGACCATACAATTATAAATAGTATAATTCTCCCTAAAACCTCTTATTAAAATTAGGAATAATCTTGATAATGACATAATGAGTAAATATTGAACCAACTCATTACCTATATAAGATTAAATCACAACTTTCCCAGAAAGGAACAATCATCCAATAATTCACCTAATTATTGTAATATAATATAATGTAATGTTATTATGAAGGTACCACATAACCAATTTACCAATAATCATTTCACCCTCAAGGTCTAACAATATATTTAATAGTGATCTTATCCCTTCCAAATCCAAAATATATAAATCCTCATATCACATCATATTGATATAGACATATCCATACACACAGACCTCATTCTAGAACCAAATACCACATACCATGGTCGTACACTATATCACCACTTAAAAACCACACTACCTGTCCCCATCATAATAGGGTATCTTGAATAAGAAGGCCATCGACCACATTCCCTTTTCTTTCCATACATCTCCCACCACACATCATAATCAAATCATATGCACTCTTACCTCAAGAAATCATAACCCATGCATTATAAACATAGGATATCCTAGCCTACACAATATATATAAGATAAGGAAAGGAAGAGAGTGTAGTCAAGCATTAGTGAAACCTCCATCCTATATATTAGTAAAAACACTTGATACACATGACCTCATAAGGGAATCATCAGTGTTTCTAAACACAGGTGGTTGGGCATAAAATAAAAAAATACACGGATAAAATAGACCATAAAATCCCAAACTAGTGGGTCAACTCACACATTGGTTTATATTGACAACTAAAACCACCCATAAAAACATTTTCCTAACAATGTAACACTAAAAACTACTTCCACTAATAATCATAACACACACTGACCACACTAATTCTATAGAAAAATAATACCATGACAGTAACTTCTCATTTTTTCATAGAATTACCAAAATATAGATTTTTCATTACCAACCACCTAAAGTTAGTTATATCATAGTAAATTACATCAATTAATAATTTCAAAAAACATTTCAATTTCAATTTTACTAGACCACTTTACCACACATGATTTTCCAATTAAATCATTTTTTAATTCTAACAGAACATTAACACATCAACCCCACAACCCAAAAATAGATCAACAAATCTAAAATGTCTATCGACCGGTTTAATAAATATAAAGGGAACCCTAATCCTCTATATCTTGAGTTTGATATATCTAACTGAGTTAGGTGTAATAAAATATTTTAAGCTTCCAAATCAAGTAATTTATATGTCATGGTACAAGACATATAAATGATATATAAGATGATCTCTAGACCACCTTGTGAAAAAAAATCCATGGAGTTTAACTAAATATCCACTAATCCATTAACTTACTTGTCCAGATGAAGAACACCATCATAGTAATACTTAGTCCAATGTCTCTATAGATGGGGTATTTCATGTGTATTTCCTCTACCAACTACATATTTTATATACTACTGAAAATAATATTGACATTAATACTAATAATAATTCCGTAGGGGAAACTATGGTCAAGGCTCTATAGAAAAGTTACACAAACCCCATGCTAACCACTATTAATGTCAATTTAATGAAACTTATGAGGGACATAACCTCTAAAAGTAAAAAAAGT
Organism: Viscum album; assembly: GCA_963277665.1. NCBI lineage: Eukaryota > Viridiplantae > Streptophyta > Magnoliopsida > Santalales > Viscaceae > Viscum > Viscum album. The sequence goes on from OY728152.1 coordinate 748,086,462, forward strand.
TTAATGAAACTTCCATTAGAAACCTGATAACTGCCAAATGTAGAGATATTTGAAGAAGAATATTCAGACCAACATATTTTTAGTTGAAACTTATACCGCACAGATATTAGAGAACCCCTTCTATATCAATATGCATCTAGAAGTTATAATGAATTTCTCTAATGACTATCTGATCCTTATATGAATCTTCTCAACTAATTTAACATTTTATAGAAACTCAAGATACATTGATAACGTAAAAAGGGTGACTTGGAACTCGATATATTGATGTAAAACCACCTCAAAATTGTGAACCCTCACCTCCTCATCTGTTGGAAGATCATGATGAAAAGGAAGAATATTTTTCAATTAAATTTTAATATATATTATATTTTTTCTCCCTTTTTGATGTGATAGAAATTCAGGATATTGATCCACCTACATCATTAAAGAGAAAAACTCAGCGTTAAAATACTTTTGAAAATCAACTTATGAAACCCGTGACTCCTAATGGTTTCCATAAAATAGAAACCACCATAGAAGAGTATTAAATAAAACATAACTAATAACTAACAAGATCCAATTCATATTAAGTGAGTGTATCAAACTGAACACTATCTTGATATCCTCTAACCACTACTCTATCTCTTGATCAGAAAAATTCCCATTATAATTTTCCAAGCACGAACACTAAAACATTGACACCATATTCCTCCAAGAATCATCCTCATTTTCTTAAAAAATCCCATGATCAATTATAGTATCCTACTACACCTCTACAACTAGAACAAAATATATGAAATTCCAAAAAACTATATCTGTATAAAAAAAGAAAATCCAAAGCATGGAAACATGGGTATCATTTAAATTCAATTTAGTTATATTAATTTTAATTTCCCATAAATTTACACTAATTATATGACATGCATAGACAATCATGATAAAATTACCTCTCTTAAAACACTAAAACAAAATTAGTATCATCTCACACAAAAAGTTCATTAATATTATAGTCCTTATATGGATATTGGGGTTTCCTAAATTATTGGTTCATATCTAGTTTCACTCTCTAGGCAATATGGTAAGTTTGAGTAATACTATTTCCTTAAAAACACATGTTGTATTTACTGTTGCCTAACTCCAAAATATATCGCATATATTAACAAAAAATATAATATGACTATATCATGATCTAACCCCACTAGAACCCCTCATGTACTAATAATAAATATGAGAGTTTCCCTTGAAGCCCACATCCAATAAGCTATATAGTTCTGACTACTACTATGGGTATAGAAACATATATATAGGAGAAATTTCCCTTATAAATATGAAAAATATAATATAACCCACTATTTAAAACTACATAAAATAATCCACAATATGTTATCCATGTAATATTAATACATAAAAAAGGGACCCAAAATAGAATTCCATAATAAAACACCTACAATAATGACTGCACCAACACCATTGATCACCACATGCTAGTACAATCCAACTCAATCAACCAAACCATACGAGAAATGTAATATATATATATAAGGGTGAAAGTAAAATTATAATAATTATGGTTATCCTTAAATATTATTATTCAAATGTGGAAGAGACATACCAATTCGACAAAAAATAAAAAATTGATCCAACTCACACTTATACCAGGTCAACTACCATTAATTATCACCAAGTATATCTCAAAAATAAATCTATGTAATGAAACATAATATTATAATAAAATATTAATAATGTAACCTAAAAAAACATCACCACAAATATAGTCCCCCTAAATCCCCCATGATATATGTATTAGTGCTCTCATTACTTCAATGTCCACATAACCACAATCATCATACCACATGAAAAACAAAACCCCATATCCATATGCATATAACATATACCAAACCCACATTATATATCACTAAATAATAACCACACATCCTATACATATTAAAATTAGGAAATATAAACATTAAGTACCTCAAAAGTTTTCCCTCCTCTTACTATACACATCCCCCACCATGCATTAACATCACAAACACATAATTGGAACCCCCATGACTGGAATTCATTGATCTATAGTCAAAACCCCCAGAAATTATGGACTATACCATGTTTGGATGAGAGAGTGGGGAAAGGGGAGTAGTAAGCCATCCATTCTACCTCCATCATAGATGTTGAGGAAAAAACCTAGTACCCATGACCTTTTTATGGAACATGTAACGTTACCCAAATTTGGTGGAATAATGAATGAAATAAAAAATATAAAGACATTATAAACCATAGAATCCCAAAATAGTTTCTTAACTCATAAATATTATTTTTGAAATAATTATCAATCATAATTATAAATAATGATTCTATGTAGTTCATGTTAATAAATACTTCACTCATGAAATGGAAATAACATTAAAATCACATAAAGCATATTTTAAATCATCGTTATCTTTTAATGTTTCTATAACTAGTTCATTATATTTATTAGTTTAATACAAACCTTAAAACCATTTAAGAAAATGATTTAATGTTTCAAATTCATAAATAAATAAAAAAGTATAAGTCTTGAATCCTTTTCCCTAATTCATGATTCAATAAAGACAGAAAAAGAACAGGGAATAACTGATGATCAAAACCCACCAAAATCAAAAGGAATATCCAAAATCAAAAATCCATTCAAACCCCAATCATAAACTCAAACAATAAATACAAAAACCAAATCCATCCCACTAAAACCTTTCAAAAAATAAGGAAAAATTGAAATAATACAGATAGATAGGAAAATAGGGAGGAAAATAACCATTGAATCAATGAATCTCAATCACATAAATCTAAGGATCAAAGAGACACCAATGGATGACTACATGCCACATTAGAAAAGGAAATGATGGTATAATAAAAAAACTCGTGATTTGAAACTCTCCAAAACACAATGATTCAAACCCCATAAATTATATATATAAAATTTTAATAGGATAATATAGTTCTTTATGCTGTATTGTTTGAAACTCTGAGATTAATGGAACAATCCTCATCCTTTCATATTAAACATAATAACACCTGAATAAAAAATATAGTGAAAGAAATTACAAATGGTGGTACCTAAAAATCAAATAACCAATCCCCTCATGGGGAAAATTCTACCCTCACACTGAAATTATCCTTACATTATATTAAAATAATAATTCCTTATTACCCACACTATATAAAAAAAGTAACTGGCAAAAAATAGAAGCTCCCAAAAAAATAAGGACACAATAATTAAATCACACATAAACCCCAAAACCACAAAACAAACCCTTAAAACCACAACAAAAATCTATTATCAAAACCAAGACAACCTCCTCTTCTAAACCTATCAGCAATACACTTTATTTTGAAAATACAATCTTCAAGGAATTAGTGGATTCTATGTCTTAAACTTTAGTGGAGAAACCCATTTAACCGTTACAAATTATATTTAATTATCTTCTAGAAGACACATTCACCTAGAAAATTCAATTTAATGGGCCATAAGGTACCAAACCATTACAAATTTTTCGTAAAAATGATGTTTTTAGGCTCAAATTCCCATATTTACGGACGAATACATAGAATTTTTTGGATTAATGTCCTTGGATTTCTCAATCATTGATAGATCAAATTTTTCTTTGAATTATATAATAGTGCCACTATAAAAGAATTATCAACTTTTTAGATGTCCTTGATCAGGATCTATGAAATAAAAGTGTTGTTAGAGGACCGTCAAGAGATTTTTTTTGTTAGGCCATGTGTATCCCACCATTCAACTATCAATATGTTAAATAAGATAGTAGATAATAGCCTGATGATTTGTATTAAATATTAGAAAATAAAATAGGTGATAATAAAGAATAAATAACCACTACCAATGATCGATGACATATTCAACTAGTAGAAATATGTGAAGTGGTTCTCAATGATAAATCTCAATTTTGGATATCCTTAGCTTCAAGCCTACAAGGAGGATATTATAAATATGGAATTCATGTGTTTTTGTGGACATTTTGAGTTCCCGGTGATGTTGTTTGGCATGATGAACAGACCCACTATATTCACGGGACTCATGAAACAATATTTCAGCTATTAGAGGTCTTGTTCATAGTGTTATTCATATATTAAATCCTTATTTATTTTTTTTGAAATAATGAGCATATTGAGAATATATGTTTTTTCATAGAAATTATTTGTGAGAATAAAAATATGGTAAACTCTATAAGATTTGTTTTATTTTTGAATTATGTTTTTTTGGTAATTTCACATTTAAGAGAAATAATAGTATTTTATCACAAGAAGATCAATGTTGCGATTACGTGGAAGACACCCAAGAATATGTTTAAGGGGAGAAGATTCATTTGGTTTGAATGATATTGTTATATATTTTCTGACGAATTATCAAGTACAAAGCTCACGTGGATTCCCTTACCTAGAAGGGGTATCCGTTAGTATAGTCTATCCAATATCAGATATCTTTTATAGAGATTAAATAGAGGAATAACATTACTATATTTTTACAAATTTCAAATGAATGGGTTGAGTAAATATTGTTTTATGAAGGCTTTTGAACCAGGCATGGATGTGCGTCATTGAGAAGGCCTATAATGATTACTTATGGGTCCAATAATCTATCACGTCATGTTAGGAAAATAAAATATCTTTAATTAAGTATTATAATAGAAGTATTTTCCTTAAATACCTGGAGAAATTATCTCTTTAGTGAATGATTTATGGTGTACACAGATCAAAATAGTTATAGGTATATTTTCTCTCAACAAGCTATCATCTTGATATAACAGTGATGGTTAGAGTTTATATAGGATTACATGTTTAGATAGTCTATAATTTTGTAAAATTATTGCTGGTGGTTGATTCCTTCATTATGTAATCTTGAATATATATGGAATATGATGCATATAAGGAGTGGGAAATGATAGTGAATCTAGCCTCAATGTAGTTGGTCATGTGGATGAGGGAGATATTTTATACCTTAATTAAATGGTCGGGGGCCCCATGCTACTCCACTATGTGATGTATTCCTTGTTTTGAGATATAAACTATAAGGTATTTCATGATTAGAAATTTTAATATGATCCGCCTGATGGATTATATGAATGTGGGGAGTATGTCATCCCCTTCTAGAGGTGGACCATGATTTATGTCTGGTTGTGTGAGGAGGTGTTGAGTGAGTTTTATACATGATTATTTATGATAAAACCAAGTTATAAAATGATGTACTCAGATCTTAAGCATCAGTATTGGTGGATAGAAAACAAGAGGAGGATTGTAATGTTCATTTCTCATTGCCTCACCTGCCAATGGGTAAAGGTAAATCACGAGGTTCTATCCAAATTTTTCCCACCTCTCGACATTACACTCTAAAAATGGGAAGGAATACCAATGGATTATCATATAGTAATTTCATGTTTGGTGAAGGTTCATTATGCTATATGGGTGATTTTTTTTCTAACTAACCAAGTTATCATACTTCCTCTCTATTTGAGAGAAGATTTTGGTCAAAATAATAGGATTTATATATATGTAAAATATCACATGGTTTCTTAAATATCTGATAATGATCATTTCTAATAATGATACCCAATTTATATCCCAATTGTGATGGGGTTTCCAAGAAGAAATTGAGTCTCAGTTTTGATTTTGTACAATATTATACCCTCAAACATAATTATATGTTTAGTATACCATTTAGGTTATCAAAGATATATTTTGATATTTTTCGATAAATTTTTGTAGATGATGAGATGATAACTTACAATTAATGGTGTTTGGGAACAGTACAGAAAACAAATTTATCATTAGAATAGTCTCTTTCATAACCCTTTATGAAATAACCTAACGGTCTCTTATTTTCACGATAAGGATTGGAAATTAAATGATTATGGGTACAGAGTTTTTTTTAGAAGATGATGAAGGTGGTAGAGGTGATCATAGAATGAATGAGGATAGTTTTGATACATTTTATTTCTTACATAACCTAAAGATGGATTCCATTATAGTTTGATATTGATACCAAGCCTTCCAAAATGTATCTCCATTACATAGTTTGAGTAGGTTTACTCGAGGGTGAAATTGATCATTGAGATTCATTGGTTCCTTCCAGATCCAATAGAGAGTATTCAATAACAGAAAGTTTCCCAAAAAATTAAGTCAGGTGTATGGAATCTCTATAAAATCATATCTTATAAGATATGTACATGATCTATCACACATTATTAACCACGTTTGTCTATAAATCAATGATGATACCACCCTAAAAAGTACCCAGTGGTGATTAATGACTAGTTTTAGAAGACCCTTTGAGGATGTGTGATAATATTGGTGTGTATTTTTTGGTAGCATGGAAATCATTAGGAGGGTTTTTGGGTGCATGAGAATCAGATATGATCTTATCACCATCACCTTTTTGAGTGAGTTGTAATTTTTAGGATAAAAAATACCTAATCTGGGGATGGTGTTGTGACTAATATTTTCATTTGAATCTTGTAATATTTTTATTAGTAATTTAATATAATGGATGAATATTAGATATATTTTAGTTTGTATCATGGGATATAGAAAAAATATTTAATATTTTAAATATTAACCCATGTATTTGAGTTATTTAGAATTTATAATATATCATTAATAGGGAATTATATAAAAAATATGTCATCATAGTTTTTCTGAGGATGTGGTATTTTAGTTATGAGCAACATAATTTACATCTTGGTTTCAGATCCCAGATAGATCATATTTTAGTCCTTCAAAAAAATTCATCTAATATTAGTCTTTAGATACCATTATAATACCTTTAATTATAGTATTTTATAATAAATACATAAAACACACACACATTCACACACATATATATGGATTTCTGTTCATCAAGGAGGAGATAAAAAATTCTCGAAGTAAGGAAGGATCTTGAAGCAATAATGAATCTCTATTGAGGTAGGATTTTTTTATGATTTAAATTTCACCATTTTTCATGAAATATTTAAAATTATAATTATTTCCTTTTATTGTGAGAAATATTTTTAAACATTATTTATTTTATTTTTATTTTTATATGAGTATTAGTGCATTTATCATTGAAAAATTAAAATTACAGAAGAATATTGGTATCTATATTATTTCTAACCACCAACCCCTCCTCACCTCATGTTTTATGCCCCAATTTAGTATGATTACACTAGCCTAGTTTAATGATTAATCCAGATGGGAATCCCAGAAACTATACCATTATTTTATCTCTCTCTCACTCTCTCTCTCTCCCTTTCCCTAACTTCTCTCCCCATTGATGAGAAAAACCATAGTCGACGTTCATAGTTGTCTAAATTTTAATGGACATAAAAATGTGAGATTTTATGGTAGTAAGGTGGTTTTCTAGAGTAATAGTAGAATGGTGGATTGGGTGGGTGGTGGTGGTGTTTTGATGGTTATGTTTGGTGTGTGAGCGACATTGATAGTAGGGCATCAAATGGTGGTGCAACATCGAATAGTGGTGGACATGATTGTAAGAGATGGGGGAAAGAAGAATAAAATTGGATGTTTGATATGATAATGGATTGATAGTGATATTCCCTCCATGTTATTAAAAAATTGGAGGTAGGATGGAAGCATGATCTCCTATAGAAATGTAATAAACAAGACCCTACTATAACGGGTAAACACTACATCCTGAAACTATTACACAATGCACACTATAAAGAGCCATTATTCATGTATCTATTTAAATTTTTAATTTTAATATTTTATGTCAAGAACATTAGGATAATTTTTCTATATATCATATGTCACGACCCGTCCTCGGGGCCCGTGCCATGACTACCCCAAACCCGCCTTCCATAGGCCAGGGGCTGGCGACTAGCACTAAGGCGTAAATCCCGAAAAAAGGGAAGGCACTGCCTTTGAAAAGTAAACAAGCACCACAGAGTAAGCAAGAGGAAAAGTAAACACTAAGTAAAAACTGTAACAAGCTGTGTTGAAAGTAAAGGGGGCTGGAAATACAAGCCCAACTGTAAAGTACAATTGAAAGGGGAAAACAGAAACTGAAAAGAAAAGCCACAGCGTCGAGCCGTCATCTGGAAGTCCCACCTGAAGGGTGGGTACAGATAGCCTCTACTCCTCCTCGGTCCACCTGACCGCTCCGAGTACGTCCCGCCCAGTGGTCCACCTCCAGGTATCGTCCTGCTCCGCAAGCCTCCACCATGATCAGCGCTGTCCGTCGTCTGCAACCAACACAATGAAGTGCGAGCATAGCCCGTGTAGGGGTGAGTATAAGCTACTCAGTAGGGACCCCGAGACCCCCGAAGATCTCCCAGAATCCTCAAAGGATAATCCACAAAGGAAAGATACAATCACAAAGTAACATCCGACACGGCTTAGGTATATGCCCATACATATACCTAAGTCATCAATTCCCGTTCGGCTCCAACATCCGAGCCCAAGCACAACCCAGTCCACACAGGAAAAAAAACGTATACCCACACAGGATAGCACAACACAATCCACGAAGGAGAGAAAAGTAATCCACATAGGATAGCTCAGCACAATCCACAATGGAGAGTAAATAGTAAATCCACACAGGATAGTTCAACACAATCCACAAAGGAGAGTAACAAAAGATTCAGCTCACATAGGTATACTTCTTTGTATGACGATAAAGATGATCACTGATCCATCTAAGTCATCTGACCCGCAATGGATCGATAGGTACTAACCCACGCAATGACCCACGCAGGATCAGACCCACATAGGATCAATAGGCAACTAACCCCCGCAAAGACCCACATAGGATCGGTCCCACACAGGACCTGTAGGCGCTGGCTCACACAGAACCGCTGAGCGCTGACCCACACAGGATCAGATCCACACATGATCTGTAGCACTGATCCACGTAGGATTGCTGAGTGCAGTAGTTGTCGCAGTCCACTGAGGATCTCTGCACAGTCGTCGTCGCAGTCCACTGAGGATCTCTGCACAGTCATCGCTGTCGAAGTCGCAGCCAGCACTAGGGTTCCCGCACAATGCATGCTCGTTCGGGAGGGTCCGATCCACGAGCCGAGAGGCTGATACATCAACTGACACAAAGTCCAGAGTTGATGTATCCAAAAGTTCCGTATCGCCAACAGGAACTCAATGTCGTAGACGGCGCGTCAATCGGACGCCCGGTCTGAGAGTTATTGGCCTTTTCGTCCCAGGGGCCCGGTTGGTTTTTAAGGAAAAACCAACCCGACCGTACTCCACCTGCATCCAAACCTTGGGCAGAGTGAGCCAATAGATCCGTCTCACTTAGAGGAATTCAACAATGTCGACGACACGTCAATCGGACGTTCGTAGCTCAAGATATGAGCGTTTCCGCTCCGAGGGCCCGGTTGGTTTCGTGTACGAACCAATCAGCCGAACGCAAACTATTCAGAAACCTTGAGTGTAATATACCGAAACGACCGCCTCAATCCAAGGATCGCGTCGCCGTTGACGGCGCGTCGTTTGGAGTCCCAAAACTCAAGTTACGGGAAAAAGACCGAAAGGGTCCGAAAACGGGGGGTCTGGGCCCGGGTCGACCCGGCCCGACCCCCACCCCCCCCCCCCCCCCCTCTGGGTCGGCCCGAACCGAGCGACCTGACCTGGGTCCGACTCAGCTGGACCCAGTCCGGCCTGGCCAGGGCACGGCCCGGCCGAGCGGCCGCGCAGTGCGGGGGGCTCGCTGCCCCCGCGTGACAGCACCGCGGCCCCCGCGGGGGGCGGCCCTGGTCAACGGACGCGGCTTCACCATATCCTGTGTGCGCCAGACCCGCGCGGTCGCGGGTCCGACGGCGCCGCCGCCGCTGGGGTGCCGCCGCACCGGTAACCCTCACTGCCGGAGGCTTCCGCGGGCCACCGGAGTTGCTCCGGTGGTCCGTTTTCCTTCCCGTTTGCGCCGATGCTCCTCCCGGGTTCCGTTCTTCACTGCAGAAACATCAAATCGCCATTACGTCTCATTTTGTCGTCGCCCTCCAAATACGCACAACAACGAAGAAAGGCGGAGGGTTGTCGGGCCGTGTTCGTTTGGCCCGCACCCTCCGCGTTAGGCGGTAACAACCGGGAAGAATAAACAACATATCAAAGGACAATTTTAATAAATTAAAATTGTTCTTATGAAACCGGGTCTTTATTTTAAAAGAAACGACCACGGGAAAAGAAATTATTTCACAAAAACCCCTACCTCATCAAGTTGTCACACGCGCGTTCTTCTCGGAATTGACAGTCATGGAGGGTGGGGATCGTCGCGTCGTCACGGTATCCGGCGTTGCGTCGATGAACTCAAGAAGTTGGTGATCGGAGATCGGGGCGAGTAAGAACGTCTCAGATGAAGCGTCGTCAATCTCCGAAGGTGAGGCGTTCTTCGCGTTCTTCACATTTTTCGCGTTCTTCGCGTTCTACGTGAAGGAGGATGAAGGCACAAAACTTGTCAAAACCTCTCAACGAGCATTTTTTCAGAAGTCGTGCATTGGTATTATTTTATTATTACGCCAACGGATTTCAAACAGGTTAAGAAACGAATAAATTAATTCATAATATTAATTTAATGAAGAAAACCTCCCAATTAATTGGTGCGTTAAGAAATTAAGAAAACGCGTCAGTTGACATTCATAATGACGGGTTTTCGTGGGTGCGTTACTTAGCGGAAAAGAAACGGTGGGGCTCATGCGGGCCGCACCTCACAAATATCCTACCAAGAGGGTAGGCTATTTTGGATTGCACCATATCCATAACAACTCCACTTAAGAAACTTTAAGTGGCTTTCAGGTGAAATTAAAATAAAATTGTTGCACAAAATTATTTTATTTCATAACTTTAAACCCAAAAATTAAAAACCACACTCGAGCGAACGCAACTCTGGAAGAGGCGTTTCTAAGCAATTACCGGCACTGCGATTCCATCGGTGCCCTCAGAATTTGATTCCGAGCACCGGTTCAAAAGTTAGAAAAACTCGCTCGTCCGTTCACTGAACGTACCCGAGCCAAACATCGGAAAATGATTCCGGGCACACCGGGCCTCGTAATCAGGTGCGGTCAGAAACTGCATTCTTGTAAAATTCCAAAGAAAATTAAAAAAAAAATTCCTCGAAATTTACGGGTCGTTACATTACTCCCACATCAGGGCTTTACATCCCCATAAAGATACATCATAAACTAGGGAAACAAATGTGGGTACTGAGGACGCATCTGAGCCTCCCGCTCCCAAGTGCTCTCCTGGAGGTTCCCGTGCTGCCATCTGATGCGCATTAGAGGAATCGATCGTCCACGTAGGACCCGCTCCTTTCAATACTCGATCTCCATTGGGACCTCCACAAAAGTCTCCCCATCATCAACGTCCAGCTCCCCATAGTCAATGATATGCATCGGGTCGTGCACGTACCTCCTCAGCTAAGATACGTGGAAGGCATCGTGCACCCGGTGCAACTGAGGTGGTAGAGCCAGGCGATAAGCCACCTCGCCAATCCTGCTAAGGACCTGGAAGGGTCCAATGAATCATGGAGACAACTTGCCTCCTCAGCCAAATCTCCGTATTCCATGTCGAGGTGAGACACGCAAGAAGACGTGGTCGCCATCCTCGAACTATAGTGGCCTCCGCCTCCTGTCAGCATAAGGCTTCTGCCGGCTCTGAGCTGTCCTCATCCGCTCCTGGATGACCTGGACCTTCTCTGTCTTGGCACGGACCATCTCTGGTCCCACGATTGCTGAGTCCCCAGGGTCTGTCCAGCACAAAAAAGATCTGCAAGGTCTGTCGTACAACGCCTTGTATAGTGCCATCCCGATGGTGGAGTGGTAGCTGTTGTTGTACGCGAACTCCACCAAGGGTAGGTGGTCCCCCTAGCTGCGACCAAAGTCGACGACACATGCGCGGAGCATGTCCTTGAGAGTCTAAATGGTCCTCTCCGTCTGACCATCCGTCTGAGGGTGAAAGGCGGTGCTCAGACGTAGCTGTGTCCCGAATTCCTCCTGCAACCCCTTCCAAAGCTGGGAAGTGAAACGAGCATCCAAATCGGAGACGATAGATGATGGCACATCGTGAAGCCGTATAATCTCCTTAATGTAGAGACGCCCCAAGCTCTCCATTGAGCCCTGCTCTCGGATGGGTAAGAAGTGTGACGACTTGGTGAGTCAGTCAATAATCACCCAAATGGAGTAGTGACCTCTGGAAGTGCGTGCAAGTCCAGTTAGGAAGTCCATAGATATCCCATCCCACTTCCACTCCGAGACCTCCATGGGCTATACCAAGCCTGCTGGTACCTGATGCTCTGCCTTCACCTGCTGGCAGGTGAGGCATTGAGAAACGAACTCTGCCACAACCTTCTTCATGCCCGGCCTCCAGTGCTGTCGTCTGAGGTCTTGGTGCATCTTCTCCACTCCAGGATGTACCACCAAAGGAGAAGTGTGAAACTCTCTCAGCACCTCCTCCCGTAAAGCAACTGGTACCAAGGTACGTCCTCTGAAAAGGAAGTCGTGCTCTGCTCCAAAGGAGAAGCCATCAGGTGCATGTCCTGAGGATAACTGCACACGCCGCGTTTCACAGTCGGCGTCCCCACGCTGTGCCTCTCTGACCCACTGCAGCAGTGGAGGAGCGACTATGAGAGACTGAAGGAAGGCTGATCCGTCCCTATCCACAAAGGATATCTGTAAGGCGGCTAGCTGCTCTGTCGCCTCCTCGAGTAGTTGGATGCCTGTCCTCCTGTTGAGAGCATCGGCTACTACGTTCCCCTTCCCAGGAGTATAGACTATCTCAAAGTCATAGTCCTAGAGGAACTCGAGCCATCGCCACTGTCTCAGGTTCAGGTCCTTCTGAGAGAAGATGTACCTGAGACTCTAGTGGTCAGAAAAAACTGTAAAGCACTCACCCATCAGATAGTGCCGCCATGTCTTCAGAGCGAAGACCACTGCTGCTAACTCCAGGTCATGGGTAGCGTAGTTCTTCTCATGAGGCCTCAACTGACGTGATCCATAGGCAATCACAGCCCGCTCCTGCATCAGGACACATCCGAGTCCGGTCCCTGATGCATCTCAGTAGACTACGTATCCAACTCCCTCCTCAGGCAACCTCAAGATAGGTGCGCTGGTCAATCTCTATCTCAGCTCCTGGAAGCTCTGTTGACATCTGTCTAACCACACAAAGGGTTTCCCCTTCTTCGTCAAAGCTGAGAGTGGCGTCGCAACTCTGGAGAAGTCCGGAACAAATCTCTGATAGTATCCGGCTAGACCCAAGAAACTCCGCACCTCCGTCACGCTCCTGGGTGGCTCCCAAGCTAGCACTGCTTCGATCTTCGCGGGATCCACCGCAACTCCCGCCTCAGAAATGACGTGCCCCATGAAGTGGAACTCACGAAACCAGAACTGGATCTTCGAGAGCTTTCCATAAAGCTGGTGCTCTCAGAGTGTGTCTAGCACAACCCGCAAGTGGTAGGCGTGCTCCTCCTCTATGGTCGAGTATATCAAAATGTCGTCGATGAAGACCACGACAAATCGATCGAGGTATGGCTGGAAGATCCTGTTCATGAGGCACATGAACACTTCTGGAGCGTTGGTTACGCCGAAAGGCATAACCAAGAACTCGTAGTGGCCATACCGACACCAGAAGGCCGTCTTCTGCACGTCCTCGTCTCGAACTCTGAGCTGATGATAGCCTGACCTGAGGTCTATCTTCGAGAACCACCGAGATCCCTTGAGCTAATCGAAGAGGTCATAAATCCTCGGTAGCAGATACTTTTTCCTCACTGTCACCGGGTTCAGGTGACGATAGTCGACACACAGTCGCAAGCTCCCATCCGCCTTCTTGGAAAACAATATCGGGGAAGCCCAGGGTGAAACACTGGGTCGGATGATCCCCTTGCCCTGCAAGTCCTCCAACTGTACCCGTAGCTCTCAAAGCTCAGTGGGGGCCATCTGATACACTGGAGTGGATATCGGGGATTTCCAGGGGTACAGTTCAATATAAAATTCTACCTCTCTGTGAGGAGGTATCCCTGTAACATCATCGGGATAGACATCCGCGTACTGATCCACCACTGTAGGAAAACTAGGACTCCGCATGTCCACTACTCCTAGGATGAGGCTAGCCAACTGATGAGTAATGGGTTTCCATCTCCTCTCCGGAAGTCCATCTTGTGCTGCAAAGGCTCCCTTCTCGCCGGTGAAGGTTAACCTGCTCCCGTCGATGTATACACATCACACCTTGCGCCTAAAATAGTCAATCTGAGCATGGACTGTAGATAACCAATCCATGCCCAAGATGATGTCGTAAGGCCTCGACGCCGCTAAAAGAAGATCCCAGCCGAAGTTCTCGCCTCTTAGAGTAATCTCACACTGCCGGAACTAGTGCGTAATCGTTGAGTCTGCTCCCGTAGGGGTCTCTATCTGTAAGGATCGAGCCAACGGCTCTGTTGGAATCTCCGAGCTCTGAACAAGGGCAGTGGCTATGAAAGAGTGACTCGCTCCTGTGTCTATAAGAACTGCAACAAGGGTGGAATAGACACAGATCGTACCTCGAATCATCTCTGGCGCGCCGTGGTCGTAGGCCTCCGCTGCCTGGATCTGTGCCTGTCTTTGCCCGCCAGCTCCCGGTGGTTTGGTTGGCCCTCCTAGCGGTGGTGGGGGTAGAGCCTCAAAGCGTCGCCCACCACCCGCTGCTCGGCCAGCTCCTCTGCCTCGTCTTCCTCCTCCCTACGGATCACCACGGTTGAACCTCTGCCTTTGCCTAGGTGGCCCCTCCACCGTCTTCTGCTCCTCGGTATGGCGGGTCGGGCAGTCACGAGCCATTTGGCCCTGCCTGCCGCATGCGTAGCACTGCCTGCCTCTCGAAAGAATGGCTCCACGCTGTGTGCCCCGCACTGCTGAGCCAGTGTCCTGAGGTCGTCTACGAGAGGATCTGGTCTACCTAGAACACTGAGTTATCCGTCGGCAACCTGCTTCCGAAGACTCCGCTACACGCCGCCCTGCGGTAGGTCTCGCTGCTGAAGTAGACTCAGCAAGAAAGCTCTCGATCAGAAGGGATCGCTCCAGTACTCCTGCCTGGGTCGGGATGCTAAGGGAGATCAGCGATGCCCTGATCTCGTGTCTCAAACCCTGCTCAATGGTACAGGCCCAGAAGAAGGGGTCTCGTACCATGTCGGTCGACTAGCGAGAAAGATCGGTAAACCTCGCCGCGTACTGGGCGACCGTCAAGATGCCCTGCCGCAACTGAAGAAGCTCCTGGATGCACACCGCACGGAGGGTGGCCGAGACGAACTCTGAGTGGAAGAGGCTCTCGAAGTCTGTCCAGAGAAGAGATGACTCATCGTTCAGCTGGAGCATCAAGCTCCACCATCGGCCCGCTGCTGCGTGCAGTAGGCTCGCCGCGAGGATCACCATGAGGTCTGCTGGTGTCCACACTAGCCTGAAAACTCGTACGACCGCCTCCAGCCAGTCCTCGGCTGCCTGGGGGTCCGTCTCCCCACGAAAACTGGGTGGTCGTTGGCGCTAGAACTTTTGAAGAGCTCTGAGGTGACGTGCATCATCAGCAGTCGTGGAGGGGAGTATCGGTAGCTCGGCGGGTAGAGGTACCACCGGTGCCCCCGCCGTCAAAGGGCCCTGTATCGAGGCCTCGTCGCTCGGTGGGCTGTCGTCGCGCTCTACTCTCGGAACCCCAGCTAGCTGCCATCGTGGAGCCATCATAAAAAGGAAACAAGTGCACCATGGTCAGAACAGTATACCTGGTGAGCTGATACAAAGTAATCACAAAGAAAACTTTGAAACACACATGCAATCAATGTTTTCGTGCATTAAGTTGAAAATCAGAAGTCATTGTCCTGGTGTACGGATACGTCGGCCGCTGCACCAACACTGTATTCCTTGGACTGATAACAACACCCAATACGCTAAACACTATTTCTTCACATAGAAGAAAGATCAGAGTCTACGGTAGAACTGACCATCGTTGATACCAATTTGTCACGACTCGTCCACGGGGCCCGTGCCGTGACTACCCAAAGCCCGCCTTCCATAGGCCAAGGGATAGCGACTAGCACCAAGGCGTAAATCCCAAAAAAGTGAAGGCATTGCCATTGAAAAGTAAACAAGAACCACAGAGTAAGAAAGAAGAAAAGTAAACACTAAGTTAAAACTGTAACAAGTTGTGCTGAATGTAAAGGGGGCCGGAAATAAAAGCCCAACTGTAAAGTATAACTGAAAGGGGAAAACAGCAACTGAAAAGAAAAGTCACAGCGTCAAGATGTCCTCTGGAAGTCCCACATGAAGGATGGGTACAGATAGCCTCTACTCCTCCTCGGTCCACCTGACCGCTCCGAGTACGTCCCGCCCAATGGTCCACCTCCAGGTACCGTCCTGCTCCGCAAGCCTCCACCACGATCAGTGCTGTTCGTCGTCTGCAACCAACACAACGAAGTGAGGGCATAGCCTGTGTAGGGGTTAGTATAAGGTACTCAGTTGGGACCCCGAGACCCCCGAAGGTCTCCCAGAATCCTCAAAGGATAATCCACAAAGGAAAGATACAATCACGAAGTAGCATCTGACACGGCTTAGGTATATGCCCATACATATACCTAAGTCATAAATTCCCGTTCGGCTCCAACATTCGAGACCAAGCACAACCCAGTCCACACAGGAAAACAAAACATATAGCCACACAGGATAGCACAACACAATCCACGAAGGAGAGAAAAGTAATCCACATAGGATAGCTCAGCACAATCTACAAAGGAGAGTAAACAGTAACTCCACACAGGATAGTTCAACACTATCCACAAAGGAGAGTAACACAAGATTCAGCTCACACATGTATACTTCTTTGTATGATGATAAAGATGATCACTGATCCATCTAAGCCGTCGGACCCACAAAGGATCGATAGGTACTAACCCACGCAATGAACCAAGCAGGATCGAACCCACACAGGATCAATAGGCAACTAACCCCCGCAAAGACCCACACATGATCAGGCCCACACAGGACCTGTAGGCGCTGGCTCACACAGAACCGCTGAGCGCTGACCCACACAGGATCGGATCAACACAGGATCTGTAGCACAAATCCACGTAGAATCACTGAGTGCTGTAGTCATCGCAGTCCACTGAGGATCTCTGCATAGTCGTTGTCGCAGTCCACTGAGGATCTCTGCACAGTCGTCGCTGTCGAAGTTTCAGCCAGCACTAGGGTTCCCGCACACAGAAAGCTCTTTCGGGAGGGTCCTCTCCACGAGCCGAGAGGCTGATACATCAACTGACACAAAGTCCATAGTTGATCTATCCAAAAGTTCCGTATCGCCAACAGAAACTCAACGTCGCAGACGGCGCATCAATCAGATGCTTGGTCTGAGAGTTATTGGCTTTTTCGTCCCAGGGGTCCGGTTGGTTTTTAAGGCAAAACAAACCTGACCGTACTCCACCTATATCCAAACCTCGGGCGGAGTGAGCCAAAAGATCCATCTCACTTAGAGGAATTCAACAAAGTCGACGGCAGGTCAATCAGACATCCGGAGCTCGAGATATGAGCGCTTCCGCTCCGAGGGCCCGGTTGGTTTTGTGTACGAACCAACCCGGCCGAACCCAAAGTATTCCGAAACCTTGAGTGTAATATACTGAAACGACCGTCTCAATCCAAGGATCGTGTCGCCGCTGACGGCGCATCGTTTGGAGGCCCGTAGCTCAAGTTACGGGCAAAAGACCAAAAGGATCCGAAAACGGGCGGTCTGGGCCTAGGTCGACCCGGCCCGACCCCCCCTGGGTCGGCCAGAACCGGGTCGACCCGACCCGGCTGGACCCGGTCCGACTCGGCTCGGCCGAGTGGCCGAGCAGCGCGGGGGGCTCGTTGCCCCCGCGTGACAGCACCAAGGCCCCCACGGGGGGCCGTCCTGGTCAACGGACGCGGCTTCGCCACGTCCTATGTGCGCTGGACCCGCGCGGCCGCGGCGGCCTTGTCTGGCGGCGCGCCGGGGCGCCGCTGCCTCCGGCTGCCAGGGAGCCGCCTCCTCCGGCCGCCCGCGCCGCCGCGCCGGCTACCCGCGCCACCAAAGGTTTCCGCGGGCCACTAGAGTTGCTCTCGTGGACCATTTTCCTTCCCGTCTGCGCCGGTGCTCCTCCCGGGTTCCGTTCTTCACTGCGGAAACATCAAAACGCCCTTGCGTCTCGTTTTGTCGTTGCCCGCCAAATATGCACAACAACGAATAACTGCGGAGGGTTGTCGGGCCGTGTTCGTTTGGCCCGCACCCTCCGCGTTAGGTGATAACAACAGGGAATAATAAACTACATATCAAAGGACAATTTTTATAAATTAAAATTGTTCTTATGAAACCGGGTCTTTATTTTAAAAGAAACAATCGTGGGAAAATAAATTATTTCACAACAACCCCTACCTCGTCAAGTCGTCGCACGCGCATTCTTCGCAGAATTGATCATCGCGGAGTGTGGGGATCGTCGCATCATCGCGGTATCCAGCGTTGCGTCGATGAACTCAAGCAGTTGGTGATCGGAGATCGGGGTGGGGAAGAACGTCTCGGATGAAGCGTCGTCAATCTCGGAAGGTGACGGCGTTCATTGCGTTCTTCGCGTTCTTCGCGTTCTTTGCGAAGGAGGATGAAGGCACAAAACTTGTCAAAACCTCTCAACGAGCATTTTTCCAGAAGTCGTGTGTTGGTATTATTTTATTATTATGCCAAAGGATTTCAAACAAGTTAAGAAACGAATAAATTAATTCATAGAATTAATTTAACGAAGAGAACCTCTCAATTAATTGGTGCGTTAAGAAATTAAGAAAACGCGTTAGTTGACTTTCATAATGACGGGTTTTCGCGGGTATGTTACTTAGCAGAAAAGAAACGGTGGAGATCGTGCGAGCCCCACCTCACAAATATCCTACCTAGAGGGTAGGATATTTTTGGATATCACCCTATCCGTAACAACTCCGCTTAAGAAGTTTTAAATGGCTTTCAAGTGAAATTAAAATAAAATTGTCGCACAACTTTATTTTATTTCATAACTTTAAACCCAAAAATTAAAAACCCCACCCGAGCAAACCCAACTCCGGAAGATGGGTTTCTAAGCAATTACCGGCACTGCGATTCCATCTGTACCCTTATAATTTGATTCCGAGCACCGTTTCAAAAGTTAGAAAAACTCGCTGGTCCGTTCACTGAACGTACCTGAGCCAAACTTCGGAAAATGATTCCGGGCACACCGGGCCTCATAATTAGGTGCCGTCAGAAACTGCGTTCTTTTAAAATTCCAAATAAAATTAAGAAAAAAATTTCCTTGAAATTTACACGTCTTTACATCATAATTATCAAAATAAGAATTTTTAGGACTTTTTAAAAAAATATGGATTTCACGTGGATAGTCAAAAATACTTATTTTGATAGAACAATCACTTCTATAAAATTATCATAATACAATAAGTAATTAAATATTTTTGATACCTTTATGGTATTATATATATATATTTAAATTATAATAAATATTTTAAAATTATTAGGATGTATTTACAAAACCCATGTTTATCATTTTGGAAACCTATGTAACATTTTCCTTTAAAAAGTAATTTTTATGAGCTCATATTAAAATAAAATTTTTCAATTCAAGGAATATAATTTTAAATAATTTATTTCATGTTTAATAGAAATATGTACATATTAGTTAATAAGTAATATTTCATTCTTAATTGTAAAAATAATGTTATTATGAATATAATTAATTACAATAATGATAATAAAACTGTTTTTCATAAAGAATTGTTTTATTAATATTGGTTAGTTTTTATCTAATAAAAAATTTAATCAATTATTAATAATTATTATATTAAAATTATTAAACCTATATATAAAAAAACAAAAAAAAATTAATCTATTTATCACTAATAAATTAGATTAGGAACATTTAATAGTTAAAGTATCCTTTTTTCTACAAAAAAATTCTTTCTTATATATTAAATGTTATAATTTAAAAGTAAATTTTATATTAATTATAAATAAAATTATATTAAATAATGTTTAAATTTATGTAAATAACAATAAAACTTTTTAGTTGGGTTTACAATATAAATTTAACAAAATATAAATGACATAGAAAAAAAATTGTTACAATGTTAAAAACTAAATTTAAAAAATGTAAATATCTAAAGGCATATAAATAAAAAAATGTCAAAAAAACGTTTTTATATTATTTTTTAAGTATTTATCAAACTAATTAGACAAAAATATAAATAATTTTAATCTTTTTGAGTCATTGAATATAGAATAGTGTAATGATATCATTGAAAATTAATGGGTATTTACAAAAGTGTCATTCTCTTCACTTATAGAAGGGATACATTTCCTCTACTTCATACCAAACCCATTAAGTCTATATTATTATTTAAAATAATTCATTGTTTACATAATAAAACCATATCTTAATTACCTGTGCTTATTTTCACCATTAATTATCTTAAGGCCTCTTTTTTGAAGGATATTTTTATGATAAACCCAATCTCACGACATATGTATTCCCTTCTTCTTAATCATTTATTTTTAATATTACACTTTATAAACTCCTATATAAATACCTGTATAATGAAATAAATATAAATATAATAATGACATATTATTATATTAATGGAACAATAATTATTTTTTTCCTTTCTATCCCTTAAAAAAAATCTTCATTAGTGCGTGTGTGTGGAAAATTGCATCCACGAATCAATGTCTTCCTTTATATTCCACCTATCATTGTTAAATTTATTGTTTGAATTAATGATTAAATATTATATATAATAAAAATCTAATTCTCTATTTGAAATTATCATATACCTTAATTCCCCCTCATTTTTTGAGAAATGTAAACATTAACCTTGTGTTGTACGGATTTCCACCTCCATGAAGTAATTTTTCTTGTTTTTCATATTGTTTATTTATTAATTTATTAAATAATATTTAAATTTGAATTGAAAAATTAAAATTATCTAAATAATATCACAATTATACAATTATATTGATATTATGTTCAAAATAAACCACTCTCATAATCACAATCATCCATTAATTATAGTATGTTAATGTTTGGGTTGGTCTAACAACATACATAAACGATGATATAAAAATATATCATGGATGACTATGGGAACTTAAATAATAATATTATTATAAATTATTAATTATGTAGTTATATTTTAATTTTTTATATATTTTAAATAATTTATTTAATTATTATTAAAATATCATATTCGATTGCTAAAATTACCGAAATAAGCGGACACAAATTCCACATTCACACAAAATAACTAAAAAAATAAAGGAATGAGATAAGATATTTAAAAATAAAAAATCATATATTATAGTACCTTATGATATCTATGAATGATTTACTTTGGTAGAATAATAAATACAACACCATTCTTATGAAACTAGTTCAAAATAATAAATATTACTCAACCCTAATAATGAGAAAAGAAAACTACTAACTAATTTACTTGTAGTGAATAATTATAAATGAATTCAAAAAGGTTATAATTATGAATTATGTTATTATATAGGTGATTAAGAAGGTAATTGTTTTATATTATTTTAGAGAACATTTGGCTAAGTGAGATTAAAGGTAGGGGGTTTTCATCTCAAATTCATCTATTTGAGACATGTTTTGTATTATGCACCTAATTTTATATATGTAAAATATTTATATAAATATCTGAGATTTTATATCATTAGATTCATTAGATTCAATGTATTTTAATATAAATTTGAATCCCAATCTTTCAAGTCATTTTTATTAAATTTCTATCTAATCCATTTCTGGGTATTTTCAATCTCAATTTTCATTTTTTGGGAGTCATTATATATTAACTAATATTTAATATTGCATAGTGAATAAATTTACAAGGATGAATTTTTACCACCTTTCTCATGAATTTGATGGGATTTAAAATTATTTATTTTTTTCCTTCCCTCATATTCCTTCAATTAAAAATTGTCCAAAACCAAAAAAACCTTAACCATTTATATAGTTGAAAAACCATCCTATATTTTGTTAAATTGAAAAATATTCATTTTAATAGAAAATAGATCCTTATAGGGATACTAGAATGTGGATGCATCTATATAAAAAATCCACCTAGGGGTAATCACATTGAAAAGATTTGGTGGAGAACTGAGTCAATCATTACATTGATGAAAGATGAGTGGGCCAAAGAATGCACACCTGACTAGACACTCACATTGGATATGATTTGGAATATTCACACACTATTTATAAAACATGATGAATTATTTTTATTATTGTTTCATTGGACTCATACCAATGTAAACTATCTAACCAAATTACTATGTTCCATGGATAACATAGAACATTTAAAATAACCTCATAATTATATTTATTTTATAAGGGTCCTTCCAATTACTTTGATGATACCACACAACATCTTTGTTGATAAAGGGAATTTATCTAAATCATCCACTTTTTTCCTTTTGAGTGGGGAAGAATTTGTTTTACTTATCTTCATCATATGGATAACAACATTTTTATTCAACTATAAGTTCCTTAGGGAATGTTAAGAAATTTATTTTTGGATATTATAGTGAATGACTTGGATATAATCATTTTGTAACGTCCTAGTTCTGGGTGTCGCCCAGTGGTGCCCCGTACCCAGTTGGTCACATGGCCTCAGGCGAATTTCCCCTAATGCTAGAGGCTGTTGACTAGAAGTGAGGGACTTGGTTGTTATAGTGCAGAAACTATGCCATCATTGGAAGAGTAAAAAATGGAAATAAAATGATAAATGAATCAGAAATATTAATAATAACATGAAATAGTAAAAATTATAAGACTGAAAGTAGATAAAAAAATGGAGCCCATATATAAATGATGAATGTCACATATGTCTAGGAAAGTATCCAAACAAGTCCCAATGTTATTATAAATAACTAAACAAAATAACAAATGAAAAAATTTAAATTACTCTAGCATTAATGCAAGCCTCATATAGGTCACATTCCTTCTAGCTCCAAAGAAATAATGTTCCTGAAGTAGAGGGGCACTAGCTCTTATCAATACCTGCCACAATATAATCGGTTTAGACCCCAAATCATGACTGAAATAGTTTGTGAGATGAATCCTAGTAGGAAAACACCCAATGATCTATGCCTATCTGTCAGTAAATATATATGTCAGTAAATATGAAAAATGATGTAATAAACAATGAAGTACTCAAAAGTAAACAATCCCACAGTTTCAACTACATTCCATTACATTTATTAAATATAGCACAAAACAATATCAAGCAACCCTCTAGAAAGTTCTCACAGTCTAGCCCCTCTGGTTTAGCTTAACAAAGACACTCTGAGGAAGCACTCACCGTCATTTACCCCAATGGACTCCCGAAGGTAAACTATAAACACTATAGGGAAGCACTCAACGTCCAATTCCCCCAGTGGACTCACAAAATGGAACTATAGATCCTGTGAGGAAGAACACACCTCAATCCTTCTTATGGTCTATCATATGAAAGTATAACAGACACTCTAGGAAATCCCTCAGCGTCCATTTCCCCTATGGTCTAACTACACCAGGTTCCCACAACACTATGTAAGTGAATCATGCATGAACGATATATATTAGCCAATGTAAAACATAATATAGTACTTGGATAAATAGCTAAAAAGCATGGCACAAGCATGATAGATAATATCAATCCATTCTATCAGTACTAGGAAAGGAAAATAAAACATCCTAAACAGAAAAACTAGGGCCAATATCAAATATAAGTTACATCATGGGAAACCACATCTATATCAAGGTAATTATACCATATTCTCAAATAGGTTCCCTAACTCCTGAAATCAAGGAATTGCAGGCATTAAAGGGGTAAATTCCCTAAACATGCAATACCATTAATTAGGGTATTTGGAATTTTTCTCATATAGCTCAAAGACAAAAAATGGAAAGGCACAAACCACCAACCTCGACGTTGTACGATCGATATAGTTGAATCCCATCCTTTGATTCGATGAAGAACATCATAGATCTACAAAAATGTCGAAAACATTCAATCAAGGATATCTCACGAAATAGGAGAAATCCTGAGATGGGACTCTAAGTTGAAGGAAGAACTCATCATAGTGATTCTAATGTAATCAACTATTGTCGATTTAGAGAACAGATGGTCGATTGGGGGATCTTGGAAGAATCGTTGATATTTGTCCCTCCTAGATGAGATAAACTGAGAATAAGATGTTCCTATTGATTAAAAATGATACCGGTCCATTTAAAAAAAATAAAAATAAATATACACAGTGTGTCCTTTTAAATATACACAACGTGTATATGCCTTTATCAGGCCCCACATTAGGTGGTCTCTAGGTCACCCCACAAGGCCATGTACTCAGCCATTACATGCCCGGTACATGCCTACATATGGATACTGGGTACAAGACATGTACTCTTATGTACATGGTGTGTAATACTTAAATTTATACATTCTTGTATTTTCTTCAAACACACCAAAAATCATGATCCATCCCTGAAATGAAGGTCTGGGTTCTTATAGACTTCCCCCTTATAGAAATTTGTCACCGAATTTCCCTAGAAATTTGGCATAGAAGAAGAATCCTCGAATAGATACGGCCCCTATGATCGTACATCAAACTCACTCTCCTAGGTCTCGTCTTGAACTCACCCATTCTTCCATAGTACTCATACTAGAGGAAGAGAACAACCATGGAGAAGCCTCATGTTGTGATCAATAAACTAGATAATATGCTCCTTGAATGATGCATCCACATCCAACTCAACCACCGCTGGATAAAAAAACATGAGACAAGTCTGAGAAAAATGCCGCAACTGAGAAATGGGGAAGAATTCGTTCATATCCAAGTACCTCTGAGGTAACTGAAACAGATAGGAAACTGACCGACCCTCTCTAAATCCTCAAATGGCCCGATATATCTATGTGAATTCTTACCATGTCTCCTAATATTTCTATGTCTCAACCTCAGTGTGACAATTAGAAAAACTTGATCTCTGGCCTCTAACTCCAGAGGTCTTCTTCGTCGATCAACATTAGACATCTACCTTGATTGTGTAGTAGCCATCCTCTTCTAAATCATCTCTATCTACATTTTGGTATCCTGTATAAGAGGAGGTCCCAGAATAACTTCATCTCATGCTTCCATCCCATATAGGGTTTAACTGCATGGGCTACCATACATAGCCTCAAAATGTGCCATCTAAATATTTTCGTGAAAACTATTATTGTTCGAAAACCCCACAAGGGGTATATAATTCTCCCATGAAACTCCAAAATCTAGGAAACATGATCAAGGAATATCCTCCAACCCCTAAATAATACACGCAAACAAGTAATCTATCTGGAGATCATAAGCTGTACTCAGAAGTAAATGTTTACGAAATGACCTCTGTAGTCCCTACTAGGATCGAGAAGTAAAACAGGAATCTCGGTCCGAAATGATGAAGTATGGAATCTCATGTAAATATACAATATCTCTGATGTGAAAACATCCCAGATCATCAACACTAAAGGTATCCTTGATCAGAAATAATTGTGAAACCTTTGTGAGTCTGTCAATGAAAACCCAAACTGCATCATTCCCTTGAGGCGATCCTAGTAAGCCCGTCATGAAGTCCACCCCTAAATAATTCCACTTCCACTCAGGGATGGGTAACTACTAAAAAAGACCACATTTTCACTGATGTTCTACCTTCACCTACTGATAAATGGAACACCTCATCACCAAACGAGCAACACCTCTCTTTATGCATGTCCACCAATAATGACTGTGTATATCTCTACAAATCATGGTGACACTAGGATGAACTTGCCAAAATGAAGAATGAAAATCCCACATCATCTCTCTGTGTATGTTTTCTGACACCCATACATTCCCATGAAAACGCATGATCTCATCCTCACCTACGGTCTACCTAGGAATATGGTCTTCCCCATACACACTCTCATGTACAACTAGGCCTTTAACATCTGAAAGCTGCCTCATTCTCACTTTCTCAAGTAGAGTAGAGTTAGAAACTATAGAAGAAAGAAACATATTCCCTTGTATGTTGTGAACCTCCAAATGCATCTCATAGAATCGAGGCATTAGTGGCCAGTCACTGTTGGCCTCAGGAACTGCCTATATCTAAGTCCTTCTGCACAACGCATCTGCCATTGAGTTGTGTTTCCCAAGTGTGTAAGCAAGCTCAAAATCAATGTACTGAAGTTACTCAACCAACCTTCACTGTCTCAGATTTAGATCGTGCTGAGTAAAGATGTACTTGAGACTTTTGTGGTTTTTGAAAACCAAAAAATTATCTCCCAGAAGATAATGTCTCAAAAAACATATAAAATGAACAATTGCAACCAATAAAAGAACATGAGTCAGGTAATTCCTCTCATGAGGCATCAAATGTGGTGACCCATACACAACGACTCCTTCTCCCTACATAATAACTGCTCCCCAGCCAATACCTGATGCACAATAGTAAACTGTATAACTCTTGCCCACATCTAAAAAAACTAGTATAGGTTCTGAATTCAACCTCTCTTTCATCTTTTTAAAGGATGACTCATAAGTATCATTCCAAAGGTAGTTCGCACACTTCTTAGTCAGGCCCCTAAGTGGCACTACTAAGCATGAAAATTATTTTATGAAACATCTACAGTAACTAGCTAGTCCTAGAAAACTCTGTACCTCAAAAAAGTTCTTTGTAAACTCCCAAAAAACTAATTATTTCACTTTCTCTTGGTCAAATGATACTCTCATCTCTGATATAACATGACCAAAGAAGTTAAAATGGTCCATGGAAAAGTGGCATTTTGAGAGCTTATGATATTACAGATTATATCTCAGTGTAATCAATATTAACTCATGATGGGAAGCATGGTCGTGTCGAGTGTGAGTGTACAAAAAGATATCATCCACAAAATCTACCTCAAAAGAATCAATGTATGGATGGAACACTCAGTTCATGAGTTTTATGAATAATACAAGCACGTTCATGAGATCGAATGACATAACCACATACTCATATAGACCATACCTACTCTGAAAGGATTCAGAAGGTATATTATATTGTATAACAACCAACTAATGATAACTGGATCTCATGTAAATCATCGAGAATATCTGGGATCCTCAAAGCTGATCAAATATATCATCAATCCTCAGAAAAGGATATTGGTTATTGAACGACAACTAGTTAAGCTTCCAATAATAAACACAATTTTTGAGGGTACCTTCCATCTTCTTTTCAAACAAAACAAGCGAACCTCAAGGAGAAGTAATGGGTCAGATGAAACCCTTTTCCTGTAACTCCTCTAATGTATTCATGAGCTCTTTTAACTCTGGTGTAGCCATCCTATAAAGTAGAATGGACATCAGTTCCGCTCCTGGCACAAGATCAATTGAAAATTTTACCACTCGCTCTAGAGGAAAACCTATAAAGTCCTCTGGAAAGACATCCATAAAAAAATCCACCACTGGAGGAATGTCCTTATGTGAAGTCCCCTAGTCATCTAGATATAGACTAGCAATGTGCGATATAACTCCTAGCAAACCATGATACTTAGGTCCTACTCTTCTAGCCTAGACATCTCATTCTACTTTGTGTAGGAACATACTACCCTTTAGGGAAGTGAAGCTCACCCAATGGAGATAGCAATCAACCACAACCTGGAAGGGAACCAACCAGTCCATTTTAAGAATGACATCATAGCCTATCATCTATAGGACATAGAGGTCCCATAAAAAGTTACACCCATCAAACTCAAGGGGGAACTCCTTGCATAGACGTACACTATCTATTCTAGTCACTAACAGAGTGTCTACCATCATGAAATTAGCAGAATTAAATATACAGAGCCAAAGGCTCTCCACAACAGCAACAAATATGAATCTATGGAATGCACATGTACAGAAAAGTTCAGATGCTATAAATGAGAAAACTAGAATTGGAACTCTAATTATAGAGGGTTTAGGATCCTGCTTTGGCTTAATCTACTCTATCGCAAAATATTGACCTCCACCATAGCCCTGGGAAGATGATTGAGTTCCCTGAGCTGATCCACCCTATAGGTGCCAAAACACATGTGTCTGACCACAGTGGTCACAACCCCCACCTCATCCTGAATGTCCTGAAGAATCTATCCCCCGTTTTGATGTGGCACTAGTTGTCCTCCTCCGGTATGAGGAGTCAAAACATAACCCCTATCAACAGCTACTGGTGTAAAAATATAACAAAAATTATAAAGATGACCCATCTTGTTGTAATATCGGCACTCCAATGGGTCTCCTGGGAAATGAGGTCTCATATGCCCACTCTTCCCACATTGTTAGTACACCACCTATCCACCAGAGGAATTATTCCACCTACTCAGATCTCCATGCATAGACTCCCTTTGGTGCTACCTGCTGTCAGTCAAAGGGTTACTAAATTCTAATTACAAGGCGCCCTAGCTCACAGCCCGAAAATCCCTTATATTACACTCTAGGATCAGTGCCTGGTTGACTATTGAAGTTATGGATGTCATCCAAAAGATTTTCACTTGATATCAGATGCAATTCCTGAGACCATCCTCAAAATTAATCTCATTAAATAATTCATCACCCCATAAAATTGGTGTTATGTGATGTAACACCCCAAGCTTTCACGGTACACATCTCTTTGAATAATACATTAGTGTGTATTGTACGCAAGTTCAAGTTCTAAAACACCGCGACTAATCAAAGTAGCCGTTATGAATAGAAAATAACCACTTTTTAAAATTATAGAAATTTTATATTTCAAAATGGACTTCTTTTTTGTATTCGTAATATCGAAATTACACTAAGTTTAATTTTTTGTAATTTTCTGAGAAGTTCCAATTTTTTATGAATAGTGAAAAATACTTAAAAACATCTTTTTTAATCAAAATAAATTATAGTGATAAATTATAATATTTAGTGGTTTTAAAGTATAATTAGAATATATTTTTACCATTTTATCCAATGCTGGTCATTAGAATTAATTTAACATTGAAATTGGACATAAACAATTGCCAATATTTTGATATAAATTGTTTCTTAAAAACCCACTATTTGTTGTGACGATGGGAATTAATTATAAAATTAATTAATGCAACTTATATGTTTGGAATTTTGTAAAATAGACATAATTTTTGAATTCTAAATATAAATTATATCTTAGGGTGAAATTTTGGCATTGTTCTGAAAAACATCAAATTTTGATGAATAGTGAAACCACTATGTGGTAGTTAAATAACTGATTTTTCATTTAAATGAAATATTACCACTTCTGGGATTTTATTTTCAAAAATCCGACATACATGGTTTTCATTAAGAAGTAAAATGTGGTTCAATGTGATTAAAATAATTTTTGGTAAATAGTAACTTTTAAGTTCTTAATCGCGATTAGAGGTAATTAGTGTAGTTTAAGGTAAAAATAATGTTTTAATAATATGAGATGAGCTTGAAAAATGTCCTAACCTCATTGGATGTGTCATGGCCGACCAAGAAAATCCATGGGTCAACTTGGGGACCCCATGGAGCCACTTTAGTTGGAAAATGACATAAATACCTTTTATTTAATGATAAAGTAAAAAATGACACATTCATAAAATGTTTTACTAAAACAATTTTTACATGGGGTTATACAAGTCATAATTTTGACTATAAATATTAATTGGAAAGCTAAAAATATTTCCTACATTATAGTATTTTTTTATAATTTTTAGACATTAAATAAATTAAATTATTTATGACATCATGATGATGCAGCGATGACCTCATTATTCAACGATTTAAATAAAATGAGATGATAATGTAAAATCCAAAAAATAAACTTGTCCAAATCCTATTGGATGAGGATATGTAGAACCCTTATCACCTTATCCACGAATTATATAAGTGTAGGACCTTTAGAATCCGAAAAGCATTGTATAATAATGTAAAATTCCCTTACTTTCCTAGAGTGCCCCTCCTCTCCTCTTATAAAAGGCCCCCACCTCTACCACCTCATTCACACATTGAAGCCATTTGGATCGGCCAACCTCTGACCGAATATCCTCCCAACTTCCCTCCCTTACTCTTAGAAGCCTCAATTTGGGCATAATTCTTCCCAAGGAAGCCTTTGGCTCAAATCAAAAAGAGTTACCCGATTTTTAGGTAATGTCTTATCTAATGTTGTTTTGTTTTATTTAGCTTCTCCAACCCCTTAAACTCTTTTTATTCATTTCTTTTGTAACAAAAACAGTATCCTAAATATACTAGGATGTTATTATAAGAAGGATTCGAGCAAAACTTGCACACTCCTACATCTAATGGTTAAATAACATACTGTTTCTGTGGATGGAGAATTTCTGCCTCACGAAACGATGATTGTTCAACACTCATATAACACCTTAATAGGTGGCCATTAATATGTCACTATATTTATATATTATATATAATATGTTTATGTTTTACTTATGCTTCTGTATTTCTCATTTATGGCATACTTTATGATTTCCATTATGGGTAAACGTGATAACTTCATTTTAGGAAGTGCGGACTACCGCCCCCTCAAAGTGATTCGAATTGTTAATGCCATATGTGGGATGTATAAAGGATGGAGTAAATGGTATTATAAACTATATTATACTGGAATTATATTTTACATTTATATCATTATGATTTCATTCCATTAAATACGAAATAGAAACGAAAGTAGCGTTCATGCGTACGTACGGCTTACCGTCTCCATGAACGGTGCATTTCATTTCTTACCTCTAAATGTTATGTAATATTATAAATGAATGTATATACTGTATATATATGATATATATGATATCTAAATCATGAATATAATTCTGGATATAATGGATATTTCACCACATGAACAACTTGTAATTATAAGAAGTTTATTTTTGACTCATGTACCAAAGATCGACAAAACGACCGTTATTAACTTAAATAGTTACATAATGTTCATAACATGGTAATAAGTGATATAAAAGGAATAATGAACATGAAAAAGGTTCTTAAGTAAACAGAAATTAACTCTAGTTTATTAGTCAGGTGGTTAAAGAACGGTCGAGTCAGGACAAGACGCAAGGTAAGGGAATTTCTTAACCCAACTTCCATTCTTTGGGTTAATCTCCTACTTTCAAATTATGTCATGATATTATTATGTCCTATTTTGTATTTTTATGTTCTTTATGTGTACCTATTGTGAATACATGTAATAGATCTATTTTATTTTCAAAATGATCTTTTTAAGGACTTCGTCTCAATCTCCATTCATTGAGGCATATTTGGTTTTATACACAATTTTTTTTATACGGTTTATAAACCCCTTTGACTTTTACGTTTATTCGAAAGGAATATTTTTTATACGAAGCGTTTTACTAAACGACAAAAAAGGAATTTTTTTTCATACATATGTGGCGACAATGACTTCTCCGCCGTCGTGACCATTATTTGAGTTTCGGCTTCCTCTACAAGCCATCACTTTTTTTAATGAAAAATAAATACAAAGTTTTAAATTTCTTTTATTTTGGTATTGAAAATGGTTTTGAAAGCGTTTTTATTATATCAATGTGTTGTATTGAAATCTTGTGATTGAAATGTGGAAATGTTATGTTTCCTTTATGCATGTTTTATGTGATACGATTATGTTATGGTTTATGATGTGTTTAAACCCATTCATATGAGGAATGCATTGGACTTAGTATGTGACAGGTGGAGCCCGCTATAGCTCCTCGATGCATCGGCAGGTCTCATGAGACAAACTAGTGTCTTGGCACGAGGCCTTGACAAAATCGTATTTGTGGTCTTGGCACGAGGCCTTGGCTACGTGGTTATGATAGTCTGGCATTATGCATTCCATCATTATGAAAGTGGTTATTGATATTGCATGTGATTATTCGACCAGTAGAATATCCATGTGAAGAAGTAAATGACATTATCTCATTTTAATTTTTCCATATTATGTTGATGTTCAAGTTTAAAAGGCTTTTGTTTTAGTTATACATTGCCTTAAATGTTTATGTTTATTTATGAAAGCTTCCGCAATATTGTTATCCTTACTGAGCATCTGAGCTCACCCCTTTCAATGTTTTAATATTTTCCAGGATGTGAAGAAGTATTTTATGAATGACCTGCAGGGATAGTCAGAAAAGGATATGAGTGTGGACTATGAAGAATTTGTTATTATTTTTTCACTTTATGATGTAATGTAACATTTATGAATGTATCAAGTGTTTCCAAGGCTACTAAACTAATCGGTCTTTCGAGACTTGATCTTTTGTGATCATGCCAATGTTACGAAGTAATGCACCGACTCTGGGTAGCTAGGGTCAGGGCGTTACAGTTGGTATCAGAGGCAGTTTAGTACTAACCTTGGAAGCTAGATTTAGATAAAATCTGATTAGAGAACATAGACCAAAGATAGACTTTGAGGATTAGTATAGAAGAGCT
Organism: Viscum album; assembly: GCA_963277665.1. Lineage (NCBI taxonomy): Eukaryota > Viridiplantae > Streptophyta > Magnoliopsida > Santalales > Viscaceae > Viscum > Viscum album. The sequence continues at coordinate 748,118,913 of OY728152.1, forward strand.
TCCTAGAATTTTGGTATTATAGAGATGTTGTGAGTTTTCCGAGCAATACATCCCTGTCTGGATACGAGCAGGTAGAGGCGGCTCTGGCACAGATGTACCTAGGGGTAAAACCCGAAAACACCGCTTTGATCTAGACTCAAACGGGAACTGGTGCACGACAACGGGCCTTGCTGCACTCTTGGTTACGACACTCCCAAGATATTTTCTTAGGATAATTCTCATTTTCTTTACAAACCATTATGTAGGGTTTATAAGTATATACTTCCTCAAAGAAAACATTATTATGATTATGGATTATATCCATAAACCGTTCAATTTACATTAAGTATTTAAAATGTTTGGAATTATTCATTGTAATTCATAAACTAACCTAGTTTATTCCATTGTATAGAAATGGCGCCCAGTAGAAGGAATGTGAACTCCAACAATACGTATGATCCAAAGAGTAAGAAGGATCGTATCTTTCACAGTATTAAGCCAACATTTCGAAGGTAAATAGTCTCCCATGTGGTCTCAACATATGAAGAAATAGTATCATGTGTTAATAAGATAAGTAAAGAATTCTATGGGTCCTATGGCTTTGAATCCAAGCAAGAGACGAAAGGGATGGAAGAGAGAATGATGGATAAAGGGATGAGGGGAAAGAAGAATTTTCCAATATGTGGTAATTGTGGGAAGAAACATCATGGTACTTGCTTGAAGGGAATGGGAGTTTGTTATAAGTGAAGAGAAAAAGGACACAAAGTGCATGAATGCAAGGGTATGAAAATGGTTTCAAATGTACAATGCTTCTTCTGCAAGGATTGGGGACACTACACAAACCAATGTCCAAATCATCAGAGTATGCCCCAAATGATGTTATTGGATAATAATCAAGTTATGATACTACCACAGATGAGGAGTAATGAATAGATTTCTTATGTTCTTATTAAAGAATTTTGTAATTTGAGTGTTGTATCAATGATGTACTGGTTATAATAATTTTGGAGTATATAAGGATTGTACTGCAGTACTATTTCAACAATGACTTGAGATTGTGTGGAACCAAGAAAAGTGACTCCACAGTAGGTTAAATTTTTGGAAAATATATGGTTGAGAGAAATACAAACCATAATATGGTTCTGATACTGAGATACTGATTTTGGAATAAGACATGATTGATTCGGATAAATTATGTTGGATATTCTTAACATCCTTGAAACTAATTAATGATTTGTATACATTTTTGGATAGACGGAGTATATCTAGTTTTCTATAAGGAATAATGGATCATGAATGTAATCAATAAGGATTTTTGGTAATTCAGTATGTTGCAGTGTTTTAAAAAAATACATGATGAAGGTGTTCACATGTTGTTGCGCAGAAAAAAATGGAGCTTCATTATGTTTACCTTCCTCATAAAATCTGGATTGTGAGTTGGACAGAAGTATTTTGGATAACTATAAAGGTTGGAATGGATTATATTTTACATTGGATACTATTGTTAAGGTTATTTTTGGATATTTATAAAAAGGACAACACGCAGACCGAGTGACAACCCATCGCATCAGACATAGCTGTGGGAATCAAACCCACAACCATAGTGCGATTGGGATTAATCGCCTACCACTGGACTACGTGAAGTCCCTGGTTATTACAAAATAGTTTTTCTAATCTAAACGGTATGTGTTAATATTTGGAACCTTATACAATTAGGATAAATAGAATATTTTTGAGTTCTGTTACCATTTGGAGTGAAAGATGGGTTTGTGGTAAAAATTTATTATAGAATGAAAGCCTACATGATAAGTAAGTATATTTCCTTACATTCTTAGTAAATCTCTTAAATAAATTCCTCAACAATATAAAATGTAACTTAAAAAAAAACTTTGTTGGTTAACTTTTCCAACTGGGTATTCAATGACCGTTTAACCAATCACAAGTTTTTGATTTTATTATTGTTAACTTTCTTCTAATCCCCATCAGACCATGATGGTTTGTTTCTCCTCCATATCCATATTTTCATAGAATCATAGTATGGGCTATCTCAGATGACCTTTGTACTTCTCTTTCTTTCTTTTAATGTTATATTCTTATTAACACTATTTCTGATGTGGGTTTTCCACAAAGGTATTTTCTATTTTCAACCATTTATTTTCGAAGAACATTTTCAAATTGAGAGGACGCAATTTATTGAAGGAGGGGAGAATTTAACACCCCAAGCTTTCATGGTACACATCTCTTTGAATAATAAAGTAGTGTGTATTGTACGCAAGTTCGAGTTCTAACACACCGCGACTAATCAAAGTTTCCGTTATGAATAGTAATAACCACGTTTTAAAATTATAGAAATTTTATATTTAAAATGGACTTCATTTTTGTATTCGTAATATCGTAATTACCCTAAGTTGAATTTTCTGTAATTTTCTGAGAACATCCAATTTTTTATGAATAGTGAAAAATACTTAAAAACATCTCTTTTAATCAAAATAATTTATAGTGATAAATTATACTATTTAGTGGTTTTAAATTATAATTAGAATATATTTTTACCATTTTATCCAATGTTGGTCATTAGAATTAATTTAACATTAAAATTGGACATAAACAATTGCCAATCTTTTGATATAAATTGTTTCTTAAAAACACGCTATTTGTTGTGACAGCAGGAATTAATTATCAAATTAATTAATGAAACTTATATGTTTGGAATTTTGTAAAATAGACATCATTTTTTAATTCAGAATATCAATTATAGCTTAGGGTGAAATTTTGGCATTGTTCTGAAAAACATCAATTTTTGATGAACAGTGAAACCACTAAGTGGTAGTTAAATAACTAATTTTTCGTTTAAATGAAATATTACCACTTCTGTGATTTGATTTTCAAAAATCCGACATACATGGTTGTCATTAAGAAGTAAAATGTGGTTCAATGAGATTAAAATAATTTTTGGTGAATAGTAACTTTTAAGTTCTTAATCGCGATTAGAGGTAATTAGTGTAGTTTAAGGTAAAAATAATGTTTTAATAATATGAGATGAGCTTGACACATGTCCTAACCTCATTGGATGTGTCATGGCCGACCAAGAAAATCCATGGGTCAACTTGGGGACCCCATGGAGCCACTTTAGTTGGAAAATGACATAAATACCTTTTATTTAATGATAAAGTAAAAAATGACACAAACATGAAATGTTTTAGTAAAACAATTTTTTCATGGGGTTATACAAGTCATAGTTTTGACTATAAATAGTCATTGGAAATATAAAAATATTTCCTACATTATATTATTTTTTTATAATTTTTAGACATTAAATAAAATAAATTATTTATGACATCATGATGATGCAGCGATGACCTCATTATTTAACGATTTAAATAAAATGAGAAGATAATGTAAAATCCAAGGCTTACACTTGTCCAAAGCCTATTGGATGAGGGGATTTCGAACCCTTATCACCTTATCCACGAATTATATAAGTGGGGGACCTTTAGAATCCGAAAAGCATTGTATAATAATGTAAAATTCCCTTACTTTCCAAGAGTGCCCCTCCTCTCCTCTTATAAAAGGCCCCCACCTCTACCACCTTATTCACACATTCAATCCATTTGGCTCGGCCACACTCTGCCCAAATATCCTCCCAACTTCCCTCCATTACTCCTAGAAGCCTCAATTTGGGTAGAATTCTTCCCAAGAAAGCCTTTGGCTCAAATCAAAAAGAGTTACCCGATTTTTAGGTAATGTCTTCTCTAATGTTGTTTTGTTTTATTTAGATTCTCCAACCCCTTAAACTCTTTTTATTCATTTATTTTGTAACAAAACCAGTATCCGCAAGATACTAGGATGTTTTTATAAGAAGTATTTGAGCTACAATTACACACACCTACATCTAATGGTTAAAGAACATACTGTTTCTGTGGATGGAAAATTTCTGCCTCACGAAACGATGATTGTTCAACACTCATAAAACACCTTCAAAGGTTTCCATTAAGATGTCACTATATTTATATATGAAATATAATATGTTTATGTTTTACTTAATATTCTGTATTTCTCATTTATGGAATACTTTATTATTTCCATTATGGGTAAACGCGATAATTTCATTTTAGAAAGTGTGGACTACCGCCCCCTCAAAGTGATTTGAATCGTTAATGCCATATGTGGGATGTATAAAGGATGGAGTAAATGGTATTATACACTATATTATACTGGAATTATATTATAAATTTATATCATTATGATTTCATTTCATTAAATACGAAATAGAAATGAAAGTAGCGTTCATGCGTACGTACGGCTTACCGTCTCCATGAACGGTGCATTTCATTTGTTACCTCTAAATGTTACGTAATATTAGAAATGAATGTATATACTGTATATATATGATATATATGATATCTACATCATGAATATAATTCTGAATATAATGGATATTTCACCACATGAACAACTTGTAATTATAAAAAGTTTATTTTTGACTCAAGTACCAAAGATCGACAAAACGACCGTTATTAACTTAAATTATTACATAATGTTCATAACATGGTAATAAGTGATATAAAGGGAATAATGAACATGAAAAATGTTCTTAAGTAAATAGAAATTAACTCTAGTTTATTATTCAGGAGGTTAAAGAACGGTCAAGTCAGGACAAGACGTAAGGTAAGGGAATTTCTTAACCCAACTTCCATTCTTTGGGTTAATCTCCTACTTTCAAATTATGTCATGATATTATTATGTCCTAATTTGTATTTTTACGTTCTTTATGTGTACCTATAGCGAATACACATAATAGATCTATTTTATTTTAAAAATGATCTTTTTAAGGACTTCGTCTCAATCTCCTTTCATTGAGGAATATTTGGTTTTATACACAATTTTCTTTTATACGGTGTATAAACCCCTTTGACTTTTACGTTTATTCAAATGGAATCTTTTTTATATGAAGCGTTTTACTAAACGACAAAAGGGAATTTTTTTTTGTACATATGTGGCGACAATTACTTCTCCGCCGCCGTGACCATTATTTGAGTGTCGGCTTCCTCTACAAGCCATAACTTTTTTTATGAAAAATAAATACAAAGTTTTAACTTTCTTTTATTTTGGTATTGAAAATGGTTTTGAAAGTGTTTTTATTATATCAATGTGTTGTATTGAAATCTTGTGATTCAAATGTGGAAATGTTATGTTTCCTTTATGAATGTTTTATGTGATATGAATATGTTATGGTTTATGATGTGTTTAAACCCATTCATATGAGGAATGAATTGGACTTAGTAAGTGACGGGTAGAGCCCGCTATAGCTCCTCGATGCATCGGCAGGTCTCATGAGACAAACTAGTGTCTTGGAACGAGGCCTTGAAAAAATCTTATTTGTGGTCTTGGCCTGAGGCCTTGGCTACATGGTTATGATAGTCTGGAATTATGAATTCCATCATTATGAAAGTGGTTATTGATATTACATGTGGTTATTCGACTAGTAGAATATCCATGTGAAGAAGTAAATGGAATTATCTCATTTTAATTTTGCCATATTATGTTGATGTTCAAGTTTAAAAGGCTTTTGTTTTAGTTATACATTGCCTTAAATGTTTATGTTTATTTATGAAAGCTTCCGCAATATTGTTATCCTTATTGAGCATCTGAGCTAACACCTTTCAATGTTTTAATATTTTCCAGGATGTGAAGAAGTATTTTATGAATGACCTGGAGGGATAGTCAGAAGAGGATATGAGTGTGGACTATGGAGAATTTGTTATTATTTTTTCACTTTATGATGTAATGTAACATTTATGAATGTATCTAGTGTTTCCAAGGCTACTAAACTAATCGGTCTTTAAAGACATGATCTTTTGTGATCATGCCAATGTTACGAAGTAATGCACCGACTCTGGGTAGCTGGGGTCGGGGCGTTACAAATGATGCAACTCTGTATAGAGTGAAGAATACTCCATGACTGAGAGAGTACCCAAATCCATACTCATGAACCCTCATGATTGATTGGCCCTCAAAGTCTCCAGATAGAAGTAATCATAGAAGGCATTCTAGAACTCATCCCATGCCATAACCTACTGAAATCCCACCTATGAGATCACATCCCACCGTCTATTGGGAGAATATTGAAGCATATAAGTAGTGGGAATCACCGTTCTCTATGGAGGTGTCTCTAGATGCTCAAAGATCAAAAACATTACTTCTAACCATGACATTTCAGCCTAATATCCTCCATACTCTAAGAAAGTAGAAGGATGTTGCTGCAGAAAGACCCATGTCAGTTCTTCCATAGGCGTGGTAGGATGCAACACTCTCATTAAGGTCTACATAAACCCCATTAAGCCCTCTCAGAACTGTGCATTGGTACCAGTATCTAGGATAATGGCTAGTTCCAAGACATTCATGATGGAAGGATCAGCCGGTATCCTCTGATCTTCCATGTTTGGTGTCTTTTCACTGCCCTGAATCTAGCATACAACCGCAGGACGTCGTGGGGGCATGACTCTGCATGGTCAAGTGAAAAACTTAGATAAATATTATCATGGAAAGAAACACAGAATATCATGAATGGAATAATATAAATAAATAATTTGTGTTACCCAAAGAATGAAAACTTGGAGGATATGAATCATACACGACCTGTTCCCTTAACCCTTTACATGGGTGTGTTCTCCTGCCATGTCACGACCCATCCTCGGGGCCCGTGCCTTGACTACCCCAAGCCCGCCTTCCATAGGCCAGGGGATGGCAACTAGCACCAAGGCGTAAATCCCGGTAAATGGAAGACATTGCCTTTGTGAAGTAAACAAGCACCACAGAGTAAGAAAGTGGAAAAAGTAAACACTAAGTAAAAACTGCTACAATAGTAAGTGCAGAAAAGTAAAGGGGGCCAGAAATACAAGACCAACTGTAAAGTAAAACTGAAAGGGGAAAAACAACAACTGAAAGAAAAAGCCGCAATGTCGAGCCGTCGTCTGGAAGTCCCACCTAGAGGGTGACTACAGATAGCCTCCACAGCTCCTCGGCCCAGTCGTCCGCTCCGAGTACGTCCAACCCAGTGGTCCACCTCTAGGTACCGTCCTGCTCCGCAAGCCTCCACCATGATCAGCGCTGTCTGTCATCTGCAACCAACACAACGTAGTGCGGGCATAGCCCGTGCAGGGGTGAGTATAAGCTACTCAGTAGGGACCTCGAGACCCCCGAAGGTCTCCCAAAATCCACAAAGGAAATATACAATCACGATGTATCATCCGACACGGCTTAGGTATATGCCCATACATATACCTAAGTCATCAATTCTCACTCGGCCCCAACATCCGAGCTCAAGTACAACCCAGTCCACACAGGAAAGAAAAACGTAAATCCGCACAGGATAGCACAACACAATCCAAAAAGGAAAGCAAACAGGGTTTTAGCTCACATAGGTATACTTTTTCGAATGATGATAGAGATGATCACTGATCCATCTAAGTCATCATACCCACAAAGGATCGATAGGTACTAAGCCCCGCAATGACCCACAAAGGATCTGACCCACAAATGATCGATAGGTAACTAACCCCCGCAAAGACCCACACAGGATCAGGCCCACACAGGAACTGTAGGCGCTGGCCCACACAAGACCGCTGAGCGCTGACCCACACAGGATCAGACCCACATAAGATCGGTAGCACTGACCAACAAAGGATCGCTCAGTGCTGTAGTCGTCATCGTCGAATCCTCTGAGGATCTCTGCACAGTCGTCATCGTCACTGTAGTAGTCGCAGCCAGCTCTAAGGTTCCCGCATACAACAAGCTCGTTCGGGAGGGTCCACTCCACGATCCGAGAGGCTGATACATTAACTGACACATAGTCCAGAGTTGATGTATCCAAAAGTTCCATATCGTCAACAGGAACTCAACGTTGCAGATGACGCTTCAATCGGACGCCTGGTTTGAGACTTATTGGCTTTTTCGTCCCAGGGGCCCGGTTGGTTTTTAAGGCAAAAACTACCCGACTGTACTCCAACTACGTCCAAACCTCAGGAGGAGTATTCCAAAAGATCAGTCTCACTTAGAGGAAATCAACAAAGTCGATGGCACGTCAATCGGACGTCCGAAGCTCAAGGTATGAGCATTTCCGCTCCGAGGGCCCGATTGGTTTCGTGTACGAACCAACCCGGCCAAACCCAAAGTATTCCGAAACCTTGAGTGTGATATACCTAAATGACCTACTCGATCCAAGGATCGCATCTCTGCTGATGGTGCGTCGTTCGGAGGCCCGTATCTCAAGTTATGGGCAAAAGACCGAAAAGGTCCGGAAACGGGGGGTCTGGGCCCGGACTGACCCGGCCCGAGCCCCTTGGGGGGGCCGGAACCGGGGCGACCTGACCCGGGTCCGGGTCCGACCCGGTTGGGCGCGACCCAGCCCGGCCAGGCAGCCCGGCCCGGCCTGGGCGCGACCCAGCCCGGCGGGTCGGCCCGACTCGGCTCAGCCGAGCGGCCGAGCGGAGGAACCGCGGGGCGCGCTGCCCCCACGGGATGAGGTGTCGCGACCCCAAGTGGGGCCACACTTGGTCAGCAGACGTGGCTTTGCCGCATCCTATGTGTCGCCCGACCTGCGCGGTCACAGGTCTGGTGGGCCACCGCCGCCGCGCCGGCGACCCGCGCCGCCGGTGGATTCCGCGGGCCACCGGAGTTGCTCCGGTGGTCCGATTCTATTTCGGTTTGTGTCGTAGCTCCTCCCGGGTCCCATTCTTCACTTCCAGGCCCTCAAATCGCCATTGCGGCCCCGTTTGTCATTGTCCGTCGTTTTGGGCACCAAGAATGAAAAAATGCGGTGGGTTTGGACTTGTTTGTTAGTCCGCACCCACCATGTTAGCTGTTTTAAAAAAAGTTACATAAAAAATTTTAAGAAACGTCGTGGGTATAAATCACAATGATTTTTAAGAATCAAACCCCTACCTCGTCGAAGTCGTCGAACGGGCGTTCTACGCGGAATTGATCATCACAGAAGAAGAGGATCGCCGCGTCGCGGAAGGGCGTCGCGTCGTCGCGGTATACAACATTGCGTCGACGAACTCCGAGGATCAAGAACATACAGATTTAATTATAACAATTAAATCCATGTTGTTGTTATAAACCACAAATAATAAAAAGGTCCGCAATCTCTTACCTCAACAGATTATCGATGATTTGTCACGGATGAAGGAACATCGAAGAAGAACATCGCGGGAGAAGAATCTTCGGTGTCACAGTACTTGGCGTCGCATCTTCGATCTCCGAGGTCTCAGCGTTCTTCGTTTCCTTTCATCGATGGCCGGCGTTATTCGTGTTCTTCGCGTTCTTCGCGTTCTTCGCGAAGGAGGATGAAGGACGTAAGGTTTCTGTCAAATCCTCTCAATGAACAACACTCAAGAAGAAAAATGTTGGTCTTATTTTATTACATGCCATCAAATGAAAAACAAACTAAGTAACGACCCATTAATTCACAAAATTAATTTCAACGAATAAACCGCCCAATTAAAAGGAGCGTTTAATTGTTTAAGAAAACGCCCCAGTTTACTTTAATTAAAAAGGGGTTTTCGCGGGTGCGTTACTTAGCGGAAAAAAATGGTGGGGCTCATGCGGGCCCCACCTCACAAATATCCTACCAAGAGGGTAGGATATTTTGAATTGTACCCTATCCACTTTAACTTAGTTTAAGAATCTTTAAGTGAAATAAAAATAAAGTTTGTCGTACAACATTATTTTATTTCTTAACTTAAGCCCAAAATTTAAAAACCACACCCGAGAAAACACAACTCTAGAAGACGTGTTTCTAAGCAAGTACCGGTGCTGCGATTCCATTGGTGCCCTCAGAATTCGATTCCGAGCACTGGTTCAAAAGTTAGAAAAACCCGCTCGTTCGTTCACTGAACGTACCCGAGCCAAACTTCAAAAAATTATTACGGGCACACCGGGCCTCGGAATCAGGTGCCGTTAGAAACTGCGTTCTTGTAAAATTTCAAAGAAAAATAAGAAAAAAAATTCCTTGAAATTTACGGGTCTTTACATCACTCCCACCTCAGGTATTTACGTCCCTGTAAAGATACATCATAAGCTAGGGAAACAAAAGTGGGTACTGAGCATGCATCTGAGCCTCCCACTCCCAAGTGCTCTCCTGGAGGTTCCAGTGCTGCCATCTGATGTGAACTAGAGGAATCGACCGTCCACGTAGGACCCACTCCTATCGATCCTCAATCTCCACCGGGACCTCCATAAAAGTCGCACCATCATCAATGTCTAGCTCCACTTGGTCAATGATGTGCATCTGGTCATGCACGTATCTCCTCAGCTGAGATACATGGAAGATGTTATGCACCCGGTGCAACTGAGGTGGTAGAGCCAGGCGATAAGCCACCTCACCAATCCTGATGAGGACATGGAAAGGTCTGATGAAGCGTGGAAACAACTTTCCGCCTCGGCCAAATCTCCATAATCCACGTCGAGATGAGACACGCAAGAAGACGTGGTTTCCATCCTCGAACTCTAGTGGCCTCCGCCTCCTGTCAACGTAAGACTTCTACCCACTATGAGCTGTCCTCATCCACTCCTAGATGACCTGGACCTTATCTGTCGTGGCCTGTACCATCTCTGGTCCCACAAGTTATGACTCCCCAGGGTTTGTCCAGCACAAAGAAGATCTGCACGGTCTACCGTACAACGCCTCGTATGGTCCCATCCCAATGGTGGAGTGGTAACTGTTGTTGTATGAGAACTCCACCAAGGGTAGGTGGTCCTCCCAGCTGCGACCATAGTCGAGGACACATGCACGGAGCATGTCCTTTAATGTCTAAATGGTCCTCTCCATATGACCATTCGTATGAGGGTGAAAGGAAGTGCTCATACGTAGTTGCGTCCTGAATGCCTCCTGCAACCCCTTCCAATACCGGGAAGTAAAGCGAGCATCTCGATCGGAGATGATAGATGATGGCACACCGTGAAGCAGTACAATCTCCTGAATGTAGAGATGCCTCAAGCTCACCACTGAGCCCTGCTCTCTGATGGGTAAGAAGTGATCCGACTTGGTGAGTCGGTCGACAATCACCCAAATGGAGTCGTGACCTCTGGAAGTGTGTGGAAGTCCAGTCACAAAGTCCATAGATATCCCGTCCCACTTCCACTCTGGGACCTCCAAGGGATGTACCAAGACTGCTGGTACCTGATGCTCTGCCTTCACCTGCTGGCAAGTGAGGCATCGCGAAACGAACTCTGCCATAGCCTTCTTCATGCCTGGCCACCAGTGATTTCTTCGGAGATCCTGGTACATCTTCGCCACACTAGGATGTACCGCTAGGGGAGAAGTGTGAAACTCTCTCAGCACTTCCTCCCATTAAGCAACTGGTACCATGGTACGTCCTCTGAAAAGGATGTCATGCTCTGCTCCAAAGGAGCAACCATCAGGTGCCTGTCCTGATGATATCTGCGCACGCCGCGTCTCACAGTCAGCATCTCCATCTTGTGCCTCTCTGACCCGCTGTAGCAGTGGAGGAGTGACTGTGAGAGACTGAAGAAAGGCCGCTCCATCTCTATCCACAAAGGATATCTACAAAGCGGCTAGCTGGTCTGTCACCTCCTCAAGTCGCTGAATTCCCGTCCTTCTGCTGAGAGCATCAGCTACCACGTTTCCCTTTCCAGGAGTATAGACTATCTCAAAGTCATAGTTCTGGAGGAACTCGAGCCATCGCCACTGTCTCAGGTTCATGTCCTTCTGCGGGAAGATGTACCTAAGACTCTAGTGGTCAGACAAGATTGTAAAGCTCTCTCCCATCAGATAGTGTCGACATGTCTTCAGAGCAAAGACCACTGCTGCTAACTCCAGGTCATGGGTAGCGTAGTTCTGCTCATGCTGCCTCAACTGACATGATCCATAGGAGATCACTGCCCGCTCCTACATCAGGACACATCCGAGTCTGGTCCCTGATGCATCACAGTAGACTATGTACCCTACTCCCTCCTCAGGCAACCTCATGATAGGTGTGATGGTCAATCTCTGTCTCAGCTCTTGGAAGCTCTGCTAACATCTGTCTGACCACACAAAGGGTTTCCCCTTCTTCGTCAATGCTGAGAGTGGTGCCAGAACTCTAGAGAAGTCCGGCACAAATCTCCGATAGTATCCAGCTAGTCCCAAGAAACTCTGCACCTCCTTCATACTCCTGGGTGGCTCCCAAGCTAGCACTACCTCGATCTTCATGGGATCCACCGCAACTCCTGCCTCAGAAATGGCGTGTCCCAAGAAGTGGACCTCACGTATCCAGAACTGACACTTCGAGATCTTGACATAAAGCTGGTGCTCTCAGAGTGTGTCTAGTACAACCCGCAAGTGGTAGGTGTGCTCCTCCTCATTCGTAGAGTAAATCAAAATGTTGTCGATGAAGACTACGACAAATCGATCGAGGTATGGCTGAATGATCCTGTTCATGAGGCCCATGAACACCTCTGTAGCTTTGGTTACACCGAAAGGCATAACCAAGAACTCATAGTGGCCATACCAACATCTGAAGGTCGTCTTTTGCACGTCCTCGTCTCGAACTCTGAGCTGATGATAGCCTGACCTGAGTTCTATCTTCGAGAACCACCGTGCTCCATTGAGCTGATCGAAGAGGTCATAGATCCTCGGTAGCGGGTACTTTTTCCTCACCGTCACCTGGTTCAGGCGACGATAGTCGACACAAAGTCGCAAACTCCCGTCCGCCTTCTTGGCGAACAAAATCGGGGAAGCATAGGGTGAATCACTGGGTCGGATGAATCCCTTGCCCTACAAGTCCTCCAACTATACCCTTAGCTCTCAAAGCTCAGCGAGGGCCATCCGATATGTTGGAGTCGATATCGGGGCAATCCTAGGGTACATGTCAATATGAAAGTCTACCTCTCTTTAAGGAGGTAGTCCTGGAACATCGTCGGGAAAGACGTCCGCATACTGATCCACCACTGCTGGAAAACTAGGACTTCGCATGTTAACTGCTCCTAGGATGAGGCTAGCCAACGGATGAGTGATGGGCTGTCCTCTACTATGCGGAAGTCCATCCTGTGCTGTGAAGGCTTCCTTCTCACCGGCGAAGGTGAACCTGCTCCCGTCGGTGCGTACAGATTGCACCTTGCGCCTAATACAATCAATATATCCATGGACTGTAAATAACCAATCCATTCCCAAGATGACGTCGTAAGGCCTCAACGCTGCTACAAGAAGATCCCAGCCGAAGCTCTCGCCTCCTAGAGTAAGCTCACACTGCCGTCACTAGTGCGTAATTTTCAAGTCTGCTCCCGTAGGAGTCTCTAGCCGTAAGGATCGAGCCAACGGCTCTGTCAGAATCTCCGAGCTCTGAACAAGGGAAGTGGTTATGAAAGAGTGACTCGCTCCTGTGTCTATAAGAACTGCAACAAGGGTGTAATAGACACAGATTGTACCTCGAATCATCTCGGGTGCGCCGTGGTCATAGGCCTCCACTGCCTAGAGCTGTGCCTGTCTCTGCCCGCCAGCTCCTTGTGGTCGGGGTGGATCTCCTGGTGGTGGTGGTGGTAGAGCCTCAAAGCGTCGCCCACCACCTACTGCTCGGCCGACTCCTCTGCCTTGTCTGCCTCCTCCCTGAAGACCACCACAGTCGACCCTCTACCTCTGCCTGGGTGGCCCCTCAACTGTCTGATACTCCTCGGCATGGTGGGTCGGGCAGTCACGAGCCATGTGGCCTTGCCCTCCGCATGTGTAGCACTGCCTGCCTCTCGAAAGACTGGCTCCATGCTGTGTGCCCCGCACTACTGAGCCAGTGTCCTGAGGCCGTCTACGTGAGGGTCTGGTCTTCTGGGACCCATGAGTTATCCGTCGACTGCCTGCTGTGGAAGACTCTGCTACGTGCCACCCCGCGGTAGGTCTCGCCGCCGGACAAGTCTCAGCAAGAAAGATCTCGATCAAAAGGGCTCACTCCAGTACTCCGGCCTAAGTCGTAATGCTGAGGGAGATTAGCGATGCCCTGATCTCGTGTCTCAATCACTGCTCAAAGGCCCGGGCCCAGAAGAATGGGTCCTATACCATGTCGGTCGAGTAGTGCGAGAGATCGGTAAATCTCACCGAGTACTAAGCGACCGTCAAGCTGCCCTGCCGCAGCTGAAGAAGCTCCTGGATGCGCACCGCACGGAGGGTGGCCGGGATGAACTTTGAGAGAAATAGGCCCTCAACGTCTGTACAGTGGATAGATGCCTCATCGTGCACCTGGGGCATCAAGCTCCACCATCATCCCGCTGCTGCGTGTAGTAGGCTCGCTGCGAGGATCACCATGAGGTCTGCTGGTGTCCTCACTAGCCTGAAAACTCATACAACTGCCTCCAGCCAGTCCTCGGCTGCCTGGGGGTCCGTCTCCCCGCGGAACCTGGGCGGTCGCTGGCACTGGAACTCATGCAGTGCACTAAGGTGACGTGTATGGTCAGCAGCTGGGGCTGGAAGCATTGGTGGCTCGGCAGGTAGAGGTACCGCCGTTGCCTCTGCTGTCAAAGGGCCCTGTACCGAGGCCTCGTTGCTCGGTGGGCTGTCGTCATGTACAACTCTCGGAACCCTAGCTGGCTGCCATCATGGGGCCATCCTGAAAAGGAAACAGGTGCGCCACAGTCAGAACAATATTCCTGGTGAGCTGATATGAAGTAATCACAAAGAAAACTTGAAACACACATGCAATCAATGTTTTCGTGCATTAAGTCAGAAATCAGAAGTGAGGGTCCTGGTGTATGGATACGTTGACCGCCGTACCAACACTGGGTTCTCTGAACTAATAACCACACTCAATACGCTTAACACTATTTCTTCACATAGAATAAAGATCAGAGTCTGCGATATAACCGAACACCTCTGATAACAATTTGTCACGACCCGTCCTCGGGGCCCGTGCCATGACTACCCCAAGCCTGCCTTCCATACGCCAGGTGCTGGTGACTAAGCACCAAGGCCTAAATCCCGGTAAAGGGAAGGAATTGCCTTTGTAAAGTAAACATGCACCACAGAGTAAGCAAGCAGAAAAAGTAAACACTAAGTAAAAACTGGTATAACAGTAAGTGCAGAAAAGTAAAGGGTCCAGAAATACAAGCCCAACTGTAAAGTACAACTGAAAGGGGAAAAAAGCAACTGAAAGAAAAAGCTGCAGCATCGAGCCGTCCTCTGGAAGTCCCACCTAGAGGGGGAGTACAGATAGCCTCCACAGCTCCTCGGCCCAGCCGTCCACTCCTAGTACGTCCAACCCAGTGGTCCACCTCCAGGTACCGTCCTGCTCCGCAAGCCTCCACCACGATCAGCGCTGTCTGTCATCTGCAACTAACACAACATAGTGCGGGCATATCCCGTGCAGGGGTGAGTATAAGCTACTCAGTAGGGACCCCGGTACCCCCGAAGGTCTCCAAAAATCCAAAATGGATAATCCACATTGGAAAGATACAATCACGAAGTATCATCCGACATGGCTTAGGTATATGCCCATACATATACCTAAGTCATCAATTATCACTCAGCCCCAACATCTGAGGTCAAGTACAACCCAGTCCACATAGGAAAGAAAAACGTATATCCACACAGGATAGCACAACACAATCCACAAAAGAAAGCAAACATGATTTTAGCTCACACAAGTATACTTCTTCGAATGACGATAGTGATGATCACTGATCCATCTAAGTCATCGGACCCACAAAGGATCGATAGGTACTAACCCCCGCAATGACCCACAAAGGATCTAACCCACCAAGGATCTATAGGTAACTAACCCCCGCAATGACCCACACAGGATCGGGCCCACGCTGGACCTGTAGGCGCTGGCCCACACAGGACCGCTGTGCGCTGACCCACACAAGATCAGACCCACACCGGATCAGTAGCACTGACCCACAAAGGATCACTGAGTGATGTAGTCATTGCTGTCGAATCCACTGAGGATCTCTGCACAGTCGTCGTCGTCACTATAGCAGTCACAGCCAGCTCTATGGTTCCCGCACACAGCAAGCTCGTTCGGGAGGGTCCGCTCCACGAGCCGAGAGGATGACACATCAACTGACACATAGTCCATAGTTGATGTATCCAAAAGTTCTGTATCGTCAACAGGAACTCAACGTTGCAGATGGCGCGTCAATCGGATACCCGGTCTGAGGGTTATTGGCTTTTTCGTCCCAGGGGCCCGATTGGTTTTTAAGGCAAAACCAACCCGACCGTACTCCACCTGAATCCAAACCTCAGGCGGAATATGCGAAAAGATTCGTGTCACTTAGAGGAAGTCAACAAAGTCGACGACACGTCAATCGGACGTACGAAGCTCAAGATATGAGAGTTTCCACTCCGAGGGCCCGGTTGGTTTCATGTACAAACCAACCCGGCCGAACCCAAAGTATTCCGAATCCTTGAGTGTGATATACCGAAACGACCGTCTCGATCCAAGGATCACATCTCCACTGAAGGCATATCGTTTGGAAGCCCGTAGCTCATGTTATGAGAAAAAGACCGAAAAGGTCCGGAAACAGGGGGGTCTGGGCCCGGACTGACCCGGTTGGGCGCGACCCGGCCCGACAGGTCGGCCCGGCTCGGCTCTGCCGAGCGGGCGAGCGAAGGAACCGCGGGGCGCGCTGCCCCCGCGGGATGAGGTGCCTCGGCCCCACGTAGGGCCGTGCTTGGTCAGCAGACGTGGATTTGCCGCGTCTCGTCTGTCGCCGGACCCACGCGGGCATGGGTCTGGTCGGCCGCCGCTGCCGCCGCTTCAGCCACGGCGGCTCCATCCGGCGGCGAACCGGGGCGCCACCGCCTCCGGCCGCAGGCGCCGCCGCGCCGTCGGCCCGGGTCGTCGGTGGATTCCGCCGGCCACTGGAGTGGCTCCGGTGGTCCGATTCCATTTCTGTCTGCACCGTAGCTCCTCTTGGGTCCCATTCTTAACTGCCAGGCCCTCAAATCACCATTACTGCACTGTTTTTCATCGTCCGCCGTTTCGCGCACCAAGAACGAAAAAATGCAGTGGGTTTGGACTTGTTTGTTAGTCCGCACCCACCACGTTAGCGGTTTTAAAAAAAGTTACACAAAAAATTTTAACAAACGTCATGGGTATAAATCAAAAAGATTTTTAAGAATCAAACCCCTACCTTGTCAAAGTCGTCGAATGAGTGTTCTACGCGGAATTGATCATCGCGGAAGAAGAGGATCGTCGCGTCGCGGAAGGGCGTCATGTCGTCGCGGTATACGGAGTTGCATCGACGGACTCCGTGGATCAAGAACATACAGATTTAATTATAACAATTAAATCCATGTTGTTGTTATAAACCACAAAGAATAAAAAAGTCAGCATTCTCTTACCTCAACGGATGATCGAAGATTTCTCGCGGATGAAGGAACGTCGCAGAAGAACGTCGCAGGAGAAGAATTTTCGGCGTCGCGGTACTTGGTGTCTCATCGTCGATCTCTGAGGTCTCGGCGTTCTTCGTCGCCTTTCGTCGAAGGCCGGTGTTCTTCACGTTCTTCGCATTGTTCACGAAGGAGGATGAAGGACTTATGGATTATGTCAAATCCTCTCAACGAACAACACTCAAGAAGAAATATGTTGGTCTTATTTTATTACATGCCATCAAAAGAAAAGCAAACTATGTAACGACCAATTAATTCAAAAAATTAATTTCAACGAATAAACCGCCCAATTAAAAGGAGCGTTTAATTGTTTAAGAAAATGCTCCAGTTGAATTTTATTAAAAAGGGGTTTTCGCGGGTGCGTTACTTAGCGGAAAATAAATGGTGGGGCTCGTGCGGGCCCCACCTCACAAATATCCTACCAAGAGGGTAGGATATTTTGAATTGTACCCTATCCTCTTTAACTAAGCTTAAGCAGCTTTAAGTGAAATAAAAATAAAGTTTGTCGTACAACATTATTTTATTTCTTAACTTAAGCCCAAGAATTAAAAACCACACCCAAGAAAACACAACTCTAGAAGAGGCGTTTCTAAGCAAGTACCAGCGCTGCGATTCCTTCGGTGCCCTCTGAATTCGATTCCAAGCACCGGTTCAAAAGTTAGAAAAACTCGCTCGTTCATTCACTGAACATACCCGAGCCAAACTTCGAAAAATGATTTTGGGCACACCGGGCCTCAGAATCAGGTGCCGTCAGAAACTGTGTTCTTGTAAAATTCCAAAGAAAATTAAGAAAAAAATTTACTTGAAATTTACGGGCCTTTACATGCCAACACTGGTCTTGTGTCACCCCATACACACAGTGTGTTCTCCTTGGACACAACATGTACTTGAATCATTCTCCCCTACTTGAGTTCCTCGACATGGCTAAACCACACAGTTCTCTAAGTCAGAACAATGCAACGTGCATGTGATTAACACGACTTGTACATGAAGGATTTCACTAGCCTGTGTTGTTGGTCACACGGCTAGTGACACAGTCAACTCTACACTGCATGTTTGTGCTAGGCATGGTGTGTAATAGCTATACTTCAACCACCCGTGTCGTTAGACACATGGTTGGATACATGGTCTCTACCACATAGAATGTATGTCAAGCACATAGGGTCTTCCACCAATGGCTTCCCAACTTTTTGTTTCTTCATAAACAACCAGTCACACGGTTATTGACTACACGACATGCACTCAAATTACCCAGCGTGTACTTAAGAAAGGTTTTTCCTTGTCGAACAGAAGGATATATGGTGTGTATTCATCAATACACATCGTGTACTCTGAGTTTTTTTGATAGTTATCCTCATAAACTACTCTAGAACACAAAAAAACAATGAAACAGACATTAAAGATCCAAATTTTGATCTATGAGGGACCATACTCCACATGCATCAAATCATGGCATCATATTCATGTCACATAATAATATAATAGTGAAATCAAACAAATGATCCACTATATTCCAATCCATGAGGGCCTATAACACCTCAGGGACCAGTGTTTGGGGTTCTTTCAAAATAATTTTTTTACATTACCAATACCCTATCAAATTTCAGGTATTCTATAAAGTCATCTATCACAAAAACATGAATATGTAGCACAATATATATCACACAACAATTCTATCGGTAATGCACCCCAAATAGAATGACAAGAATGCTTGACATGTGTTCTCTAGCAAGTGCCTATACAATGCATGAGATTAAACACCCTCATCTCATTAGGTTGAAACAAAAATAGAACTTTAATGATATCCACGATAATAAGACAAAACATGTTATTGTCTTTAAGCCTTTAGGCCTTGTAATGGTTCCACCTCTCCCCTTGAAAGCTGAATTATCAAAATAATAAAAAAATGAAGTCTTTTGGGCCATTCTGACCATAGATATTGGCACCAAACTATAAGTCAAGATATAAATAATCCCTTTGATACCACTTTATAATGTCCCGGTTCTAGGTGCCATACCCAGTTGGTCACACGGCCTTAAGCACATTTCCCTATGTTATAGAGGCTGCCGACTAGCAGCGATGGCCTTTGGTGTGATAGTGGGGAAATGATGCCCTCATCGGAAGAGTAACAAAGCTAAAACATACCTATAATAGTTGGGTAATTTGTAATAATAATATTCAATAGTAAACAGTAGAATACAACATATAGATAAACAATTGGATCATATACATAAAATATTCTTGTCAAATATTTCTATGAAAGCAATCAAACAATTCACAATGCTTGAATACAGTACTAAACCAAATTAAAATGGCAAACAAGTAAATAACTCCAGTAGCATCGCAAGCCTTAGCTTGGTCCCATGCTCTATAGCTCCATAGATATCCAATACCAAAAGTAGAAGGGAAATTTCCCTTATCTATAACTACAAGAATAAAATCTGTTTGGGCCTAAAAGCATGACCCAATAAAGATGTTAGATGAATCCCAGTAGGAACCCATCTAGAGATATGTTCCTAGCAGTCAGTGAATACATATGACAGAAAATATGAAAAATAATGTAATAAATAAGAAATTACTCAAATATAAACAGTCCTATAATTTCAACTGCTATCATTGACATTTATTAAATAAACAAACATACTATCTCAAGAAACCCTCTAGGAAGTTCTCATAGTATAAACCATCTGGTTCGGCTTTGTGAAGACTCTCTGAGGAATCATTCAACATAAATTCCACCTATGTACGCGTAATGGTAAACTAAAGACACTATGGGGATGCACTCAACTTCCAATTCCCCTTTTGGTATTGCAATGTGGAACTACAGACACTCTAAGGGGGCACTCACGTCCATCCCTCATATGGTCTCATAACGTGAACTTATTATAAAAACTCTAAGAAATCCCTCAGTGTCCATTTCCCCTATGGTCTAACTACACCAGGTTCTCATAAACCAGTTTATGTCAATTGTGCACAAATGATATCCAACAGCCAAAGTAAAAATAACAGACAACTTGGATAAATAGCTACAAATCATGGCACAAGAAAGTAAGATAATATCACTCCATCCTAAGAGTACTAGGCATGGAAAAAAGAGTAGCCTAATATGATAAAATTGACCTAATGACAAATATTATTTCAATCATTAGAAACCTCATCCAAAGAGTGGTAATTAAACACTATTCTTAAACAAGTTACCTAACTCAAAAAATTAATGCAAAACATGCATTAAATAGGTAAATTCCTTAAACACACAATACCCTAAACTATGGTATTGGGAAATTTTTTACATATAGCTCAATGGAAGACTATGGAAATCCACAAACAAAATAACTCATCATTGTATGATATATATAGTTAAATCCCATGCTTTGATTCGACCTAGAATGCGGTATATATAAAAAACTAAAATGGTCATCCAAGCTTATCTCACGAAAGAGGAAAAAGAATGAGAAGAGAGTCTACAATAAGGATTAAATCACCGTAGTGATTCCAACACAATTGATTGTGGTTGATTCAGAGAAAAGATAGTTGATTGGGGAATCTGGGAAGAATTGGTGATATCCACCTCTCCGGGACAAGACGAATCGAGAAGAAGATGTTTCTTTCAATTAGATGCAACCCAAGTCTATTTGAACAATTAAAAAGAAATATACATGGCATTTCTTTTAAATGTTCATGGAGTGTATATGACTTTACTATGCTCCACATTAGGCTGTATGTAGGTCACCCCACATGGCTATGTACTCAGCCATTACACCGAAAGTACAAGCCTAGTACATGGATACCCATGACAACCAGGTACATGGCATGTACTCCTACGTACATAGTCTGTACTTTTTAATTTTATAGATTCTCGTGTTTTCCTCAAACACACCAGAAGTCAAGATACATACATAAAATTAAGATCTGTGTTCTTACGCATTTTATGGGTTCCAATCGAAATTTAGATCCCATCGATGCATCAAAAGGTCTCATCCGAAAAAATAACTTGTGTATTGGTGTATACCTCTCCCCATATCAGTAGAGTGTCTTGGAATAAGGCCATGAAAATGTGTTTTTATGTATAAAATCATTAATTCAAATAATATAAGATCAATGATTAATATTTTCAATGTTTTCAATTATTATCAAGGATATATCATTTCATCAATTTATGATTATTAAAGCTTCATGGTATTTATTAATTCCTACTATATCACATTTTCTATGTTTATGATATGATATATATTTTTGTATGAAACTCTTTTTTGAGAATTGGAACTCATCCTTATCTATTTTCCATTCCCTGTAATCCTAGATGAGAACTATGTATAATTTCAGGGATATGATGGAAGGGATAATAATGTTCTTGAAATGTGTTTATACTATATATAATTTTTTCAAAATTAAGGTATGTATGTATATAATCTTCCAAGACAACTACGATTATGGATCCTAAAAGAAATATTTCATTATATACCAATAATATAATATAACTACTATATCAAGGTTTTAGGTGTTCAGGTTGTTACAGTTCTTATAAGATCATGTTTAGTAGGAACCTTGAGGACTATATTTAATGGAAACCAGTTTGATAAAACAAGTACTATGAAAAACACTTAGTATTTCTAAAGATCAATCTATAGAACTTAATAGGTATTTTGTTTTAAAATTAAATATCATGAGCTAATTATGTGTATGGAATTATATAGAGATGATGAATAATGAGAAAAATGGCAATCATTTCCACAGTAGTAGTTAATGTCGGGATGTTTTCCATGAGAAATTCAATGAAGCTAGATTAGAGGCTAGTCATATAATAAAAAAATTAGGTCAGTGTACCCACGTTATGAAAATATTCTCACCCACATAGAGAAATCTACTGATCCACAACATGGTGTAATTATTTGAGGCTACTACATATGATAACTACTTAAAGCATTCAATGTAAATATTTATCCATTAGTAACAGAAAAATGAATCAATTCCCTTGAAAACATATTTCTCAAATTGGTATGAAGTGAATGTGAAATGGTTAGAATGGAAGTACATCTTCTTAAGGGAGAGACTTCAGTCCCCATGTATTTTATATACCCTCCCCCAACAGTCATAATTTTGGAAATACTAGGAAGAGAGGAATATAAAGAGTGATATATGGAAAATAAATATTTACTAAGAAAATGGATGCTCATATGGTTAAAGAATTCATTGATGTTTTCCAGAAAAACAACATGGTCATCCACTAGAGAATGAAGTTTAGTTCTCCATTGAACTCACTCCTGATGAGAGAACTATATCTAAAAATCCCTATATAATGGAACCAATGTAATTGGTGTATTTGAAGAAACAACAATATGATTTGTATGATAAAGGTTTTTATATGACCCGGTGTTTCACCAGGGGGAGCCCCTATTTATACATGAAAAATAATTATGGGTCTATGATATAGTGTATTGAATACATGGAGATCAATTCCATTACTATAAAGAATATGTGTCCTTTACCATGAATTTATTACTTATTGGATCAAATTAAAGGATCCAAATACTTTTAAAAGATCTATCTTCACTCTATTTATCATTAGATAAGGATGAAGAATGATGATATAAAGAATATAAAATTTCAAACAATCTATTGACATTATTAGTTTCTGTAATAAAATTTGGATTAACAAATGCACCATCAATCATTATATATTTGATGAATAGATTATAAATGTATTATCAAGATAACATTTTGGTGATATTCATTAATGAAAATTTATATATATTCAATGAGATATGATAAAAATGAACATTATATGAAAATAATTTTAGATACCCTCCTAAAAAAGAATTACATGGGAAATATATTAAGTGAAAATTTTGGCTCAATAAAGTTTCTTTTATTGTCTATATTGTTTCAAAGTGTAGAATATCTATCTACCCTTCAATGAAAATGGTATTCAAAGAAAGGAATGCACCAATGAATATAACTGATATCCAAGAATGTTTGGGTTTAACAGGATACTATAAGATGTTTGTTCATGATTTTACATTGTTGGAGAATACATTAACCAATTTAACACCTAAAGGGTTTAATTCATGTTTTCCAAAATATGTGAGGAATGTTTTGAAGAGTTTAAGATGATACAAATTAATTAAACTGTATTATAATTACCGATATCTAAGATATTATTTATAACATATATTAATGCATTGTAGAAATGACTTGGATGTGTCCTTATATAGAATGATAGGTTTTTTATAATACATTAAGAAAATTGAAAATCCATAAATGGAACCATCCATCTCAGAACCTTGAGAATGAAGCTATACTCATTTGCATTGAATATATAGAGACATTATATCTACGGTGAATGATATGATATAAATTTATGGACCAAATGAGTTTGATGTAGCATAACATGAGGGAAAGAAGATGGTTTCATTTACTCAAGGAGTATAACAGCTTGATAACCAACCACCATAGAAAAGAAAATAATGTGTTCGATGCATTGAGTATAAGGGACCATGGAATACTGACCATGGTGAGGACTAACAATGATTATCCATATAGAGATCAATTAAACATGGATATAGTGATTTTTAAGCAAGGGGATACATAATTCATTTTTCGAACAATTGTTAAGTCTTCTATACTAGAAAATATAATAAAGTATCAGTATGATGGTGGGGAATTACAAAGGAATATTAATGAACTAAAATATAATAAATTCATATATTTCACATATATATATATATATAGCATCATTGTTTCGAATGAAGTTGTGAATTACAACCATAATAGAGTTAAAGAGGGAACTACTAGATATAGAACATAGTTCAATTTTATCTATACACCATAATAGAAAATATATGCATTGATATATAACCTAAAATTTCTAGAGAGATAGTATCAAATAAAAATTATCAACTATGTGTCCAAATTCCCAGTATGCCAATATGTAATGGTAGAATGAAAACATAATAACAGATCCCTGAAAACTCTTACTATAACTATATGGAAGTAGTAAAATATGATAATGTAGCTTTTCATTGGTCTCTTGATGAATTTAAGAAGAATGATGCTATATTGGTCAATTTTTATCAACTTACTATGTATACTCATTTCTTATTGTTAAATGAAGATCTAACTCTTGAGTTCCTTATCCTTATCTATATCAATGAAATTGTATGGTTTCATGGGGCTCCTCTACCAATTTTATCTAATTGTAACAACCTATTCACATAAAAATTCTTGTAGAGTATTGAATGGGATTTTGACACATATATACATTTACACACTGCCTATATTACCCAAATTGATGAGAAGCCAGAGAGGACTATCTAGACATTGGAAGACATGACGAGATAACACTATCTTGACTTCCAAGGTATTTAGGATCTGTGCATAACTTTATTGTAATTTTCATATAATAAAATCTTCTATTTGAGTATATATATAGAACCATATAAGGAATTATATGGGATGATGTTTCATACCACAATATTTTGAGAAGAATTATGATAAGGAAATATATTTTTTAGATAATATATAAGAGATTATTATTAATGTACAAATTATTAGGATCATATTAATATAGATTAGTGTAGAAAAAATATTTATTCTGATAATCAACAGAACTAAATGAAATTTATAGAGGGGTATAATGTATTCTTGAATTTTTACACATGGAAGGTGGTTATAATGGTTGGTAAAAAGGGGATGTTACACCATAGGTACATTGAGACTTTTGAAATACTAGAAATAATTTGACATGTAGCTTACCAATTGGATATTCTACCCATCCTTCATAAAGTACATGTCATATTCCATGTTTTTTATAGAGTAAATAAATTTTGGATCTAATTAATATAATCGCATAAGTGGGAATAAAGTTATAACCTAACTTATCTTATAAATAAGATCTTTTTTAGATTATTGACACTTGAGAGAAAGCGTAATAGAATCAGTCATCTTTGCTGGAAAAATTTCATCAGGGAAATCATAAAATAAACGAGGAAATATGAGAGAATAAATAATATATGAGGAGGGAATACCCAAAATAGTTTAGTAGCCAATATGTATCCAATTTTTAGGAAGAAATAATTTATGGGGGAAGAATGAAATACTCAAGACCGTACTATATCAAAGAAAACAAC
Source organism: Viscum album (assembly GCA_963277665.1). Taxonomy (NCBI): domain Eukaryota; kingdom Viridiplantae; phylum Streptophyta; class Magnoliopsida; order Santalales; family Viscaceae; genus Viscum; species Viscum album. The sequence continues at coordinate 748,144,395 of OY728152.1, forward strand.
ATATCTAGAAACTATTTCACAATGCATACTCTAAAGAGAATTCATTCATGAATTAATTTAAAATTTATATTTTAGTATTTATTTTTTACCAAATTAACTTCACTTCTAATTCCACATTTCAAAATTGTTCTAAGATGATTTTTTGGGACTTTTCTGGAATAATTATTTTTATCTGGATAGTAAAAAAATAAGTATTCTAAACGAAAAATTTTATTATATTATCAAAATAAAAAGTTGTATTAAATGTTTTTGAAACATTTTTTATTATATATATATATTTTTAATGTAAAATAAATAATTTTAAATCACTATTTTTTTATTTTTATAACCCGTGTTTATAATTTTTGAAACATAACAAATATTCAACTATAAAAAAACTATTTTTATGAACATATATTTAAATTTATTTTTATATCGATTACATGAATATATTTTTTAAGATTTGATTTCATATTTAAGATTAAAATTTTCATTTTTGGTAATACGTTAAATTTCAATTTTAGGCATAAAAATATTCTTACTAGTATTAAAGTTAATTATTACGATAATGGTAAAATTATTTTCCTCAATGATCTATTTTATTTATATTATTGAATTTTATCTAATCAAATAAATTCATCACTTCTCAATTATTATTTTAATATTATTTTTAATCCTATATATAACTAAATTGGTACTAGTTAATATAGTAATAAATAATAAATATGAATAGGATAACTTAACTGTAAAAACATCATTTTTCAATAGAAAACCCTTTTCTCTATATGTTATATGATTTAATTTAAATGTTTATATTATCATCTTTATGAATTGAATTGTATCAAACCGTATAAAATTTTGGGTTCATCACACACATATTTGGTGACATTGGTTACCATATATATTTAATATCATACAAATGACTTGGTTAAAAAATGTATTACTATGTTAAAAAAATAAAAAAATGTAAAAAACTAAATGAAATAATTAAAAACATGTTAAAACTTGTGTATAATTTATGATTTGAGGATTTTTATACCCTAAAAGCCTGAAAAATTAATTTTAATATGTTTTTTATTCGTTGATCCTTTAATAGTGTATTGATATCATTGAAAAGTAAAGGGTATTCACAAAAATTATATTTTCTTCAATTTTAAATGGGACACACTTCCTATGCTTCATAACAAACCAATAAATTTTAATTTATTATTTTAATTATTCAATGTTGATCTTTCAATAATACCATCCAACATACTTAGTCGTATGTTTAAGATTATTTATCTTAAGGAATCCATTTCTAAGGATATTTATATGGTAAAAATCAAGCTCACAATGTAAGTATTATCATCTTCTTAATATCTTGTTATTAATCCTCCTATTCAGAACCTATGAAATACCTAAAATATATATATGTATGTATCATTATTATATCGAATTTTTTTTACATTAATGTAACAAAAACTATTTGTTCCTCTACATCCGTTAATAAAAAACAAAAGCGTCATTAGTGAATGTGCTTGTATTACCACATCCACAGATCAATGTATTACATTTTTCATACAACCTCTCATTGTTGGTTATAATTTATATATTAATAAATATTATATATATATAATATAATTCTGATATTGAAATATAAAATTATCATATAATATAATTCCCTCTTATTCTTAGGGAAATAAAAGTACCAATCATTTGTTGTGCAGACTACCGCCTCCACAATGTAAGACATCTTACATTTCATATAGTTTCATTTTTATTTATTAATTATTTTTAAAATATGACTAAACAACATAAAATTATCTGAATAATATAGTTATTATCCATTAATTATGATATTATTTCAATGATAAACTATTTTCATAATCATAATCATCCATTAATTATAATATGTTCATGTTTGGGTGGATCTACCCACCTACATGAATGACACTATAAAACATTATAATGGATTAATATTGAAATGTAAAAGATAATAATTTTATTAATAAAATTTAATAACAAAATAATTGTTTTTGAATATTTTTAATAGGATATATTAAGTATTTAATTTATTATTATAATATCATATTCGATCGCTAAAATTTCCAAAAAATGCCAACACCAATTCCACTTTCAGACAACATAACAAAAATAATTAATGGAATGAGATAAGAGATTTTTAAATAAATAAAATTTATCTATTCTAGTGCATTATATTATCTAGGAATGATGAAATTTTGGAGAAGAATAATAAACCACATAAGAATTATGAAAATAGATCCAAATGAGCAAGATTGCTCACACATGATAATGAAAATATATAATTACAGACTAGTATACATATAGGGAATAATTATTAATAAAGTTAAAAAAATGTTTTCATTATGATTAAGGTTTTTAAATATGTTATTATGATGATTATTTTTTATATATAAGGTTATGGAATATTTAGAAAAACTGGATTAATGGTAAGGACTTCCCCCCTGAAATCCTCTATTTGAATCATTTTTTAATGTGCACTTATATTATTTTATGTGGAGCATGTAATCCCTATTTTAGATTTTATATAATGAAATTAATTTATTTAGGGTATTTGAAGATCAATATAAATCCCTCTATTTAAATGTATTTTTATTCGATTGCTTCCCAATTCAAATTTATATTTTCCCATGTCAATTTTCATTATTTGAAACACTTGCTATTTTCAACACTTATTTCCATTTATTGAGGAATACATTACCATGGAATAATTTTTATCACATTCATCATGAATTTAAAAGAATTTACATATCCATATTGTTATCCCTCCCTCATATTCTTTTGATTCAATACTTACTAAAACTGTTGTAAAACTCATTATTTCCAATGTTGGAGAATCCATCTTATGTTTTATTAAAGTAAAAGTGTGGTAGTTTCCTTGAAAATACATCCATGTCCGGATACTCTCAAGTGGATGATACTATGTTATAAATACACATTGGGGTAATCACATTGAAATGGTTGGCTGAGAATTGAATAAGTCATCACATTGATGTATGATGAGTGGGATTAAGACTAAACAACTGGCTAGAAACTCTTATGGTATATGATTTGGAATAATCACATTACCTTTATGATCCAAGATAATGGATTCTTCTTACTATTTCCATGGACACCTAACAATGAAAACTAATGAACCTAAAAACTATATTCTATGGACAACCCAACACATTTAATGTACCCTAAAAAAATTATTTATTTGATAGGGGTACTTCTTATTACATTAACAACACACTACAACATCTGAGTTGATTATAGGATGTTCTATTAGAAATCCATTTTATTCTATGGAATGAAGAGTATTTGTTTTCTTTATTTTTTATTATATAGATAACCATGTTTTTAATTAATTAGAGGTTTCTTATGGTATAATTTAAAATGTATTGTTGACTGTTATGGTGAATACATTGGAATTAATAATGTGGTTGGTGGGAATCAAAATTATATATCCCCTTGATGAATCAAAATGTCTCATGAGACAAAACTACTTGAGTTGTGGTGTACGCCACTCCCCATATGAGTAGAGGGTCTCCGAAAAATGCCTTGAAAACATTTTTTTCTGTCCAAAATTATGAATTCCATCAGTATGAGATCAATAATAATAATTATAATTATCAATTTTTTCATTTGTAATCATGGATATAACATTACCTCAATATTATGTTATTATAAATTAATGATGTTTATTTTTTACTACAATATCTATTGTTCCATGTTTAGATTACGATTCCTTCCAATGTATGATACTATTTACTATGCATTTTAGATTACCCTTATTTGTTTTCCTTTCCCCAAAAAGATATAGAGGATGAATATATATAATTTTGGGGATATTATGGAAGGGTTAATAATTTTATCAAAATGTTTTCTTGTTTTCAAATGTAACGTATATATAAATATAGTATTCTAAGAATTCAAAGTTGTTGTATCATACAAAAACTATTTTATTGTGTGCCAAAAATGTAATATAATTGCCAGACATAAGATTTCAGATTATAGGTTGATACATGAAATCTATGTGACAATATAGCCATTTATCTGGCATGATAAGTGTAATAAATCCATTCAGCTGATTTATTTTAGGTGAATTTTGTTAATTGATCAATCATTCCATAGGGGGTTCATGGTTCAACATCCCCCTAGGATTCTTGAGAAGTGATTCAGGAAATTCCTAAAATCTCAACTCCGACTCCGTTTCATTATGACTATTTTTTTAGGAATGAAATGGGCCCCTTAACCAATATAGAAAATCTAGAGCATACCCTCATTTAGTCATGCATGGTTCCATGAACCCACTCCACTGTACACACATAGGTAACCTCACACCCCCAGTGTACATCCCCTTCCATTTTAGTGTTATGCGGAATACCCATTAAGAAGCTTGTAGCTTGATATACCAAAATAAAAGTTTTAACACTTTTTTACCTATGTGTTAGAATTAGATAAATCAATCAACCATTTTATGTATTTTTTGAATAGATCATATTGGAATGGACTTCCTTATAATCAATGATAATTTGTTATACTTTTTGGATATTTTTTATTTTCTCTCCATAGATAAAATGAATGGGTTCTAGTGAGATATTTGTATCAATTATGTTGTTCAATACTCCTTTAGCAGTTTACTGAGGGATTTTGGTTCTCTTTCAATGACTTGGGGTCCAATTCTCCCATTTGGGATGGGGTCAGGCACTCCCTTAATCACTTATACAATGTCAAGGTGTGCGTCACCCACAATACTGATGGGGTGAGGAACACCCTCAATCATTGAAACCTCGGTTTCTATACATGCAGTCAGAACTCCCTTAGTCGATATTTTTCCTTTATGAGTAATAATTACCCTATTGAGACTCGTACTCCATAAAAAAACATATTTATCATGGAATAGTATGAACCCCTATATGGATTTTGATATTTAATGTTGTTTTTATGAAGTTGGTAGGTTCGGTAATTATTAGTATAATTTTTTTCATTTATTATCACCTAAATATATGATCTCGATGCAGCTAAGTTGTAATATTGATATTTCATTAAAACATTACTTATCTCATTCCATAAAGTATATCTAGGTTCTATATACTTCTATACTTAGTTTATTGCCCACCTTTCATTTATTCAATTATTTTATATATCCTAATTAGTATGATATAATCACCTTTTCATGGGAACTCCCAACAACATATTTTATTCTTATATTGATAATGTAAAATCTATAGATTATCAAGGATGGGGTTGATTTTGTGGATTCAGTTCTTAATGTTGTTCAATGATAAATCCTACCATTGGCCTTTTTAATGAAAATTTATGGGATGAAGAGACATCCCTAATCTTATTTATGTCTATATTTACTTTTGTATTTTTTTACTATAATTTCCATTACTTTTAGGGTTTTTCATAATTTTATTTTTAATGAATTTCGATGTCTATTACATGAATTTTATTCCATTATTCGGTTTTTAGATTTAATATTTCATTTTTGGTGGATATATTTATTTGGATTATAGTTACATGTGGTTTATGTCTGGTTCATTACAATAAGTATTCCAATATTTTATAATCCTTATTCATGATATACATTACTTAATGTCCTATTGGAGGTTTAATGAGGTGGAATGCTTAGCAAAATTACTGGATTAGGTGAATCCTTGGTAGGTTGTGTCATGTCATTTAACTAAATTTTAAATTTATTAATTTCTGGACAAACATAGGTTCATTTTTAACACATTTAAATATAATAACACAATTATATTTTGAAAATGAAAAATCTATAATCTAAAAAAATATATAATAACACCATTTATGTTGAAATGATTTAACCTTACCATTAAATCTACCCTTTGTATTAATCAAAACCAATTTAATATAAATAATCCTAATGATAAAGTGATACATAATTAATGAAGCCCATATATATAAATATACCCTATTATAAATAATATTCCTTCGAGAAAGTATCGTTATGTTATCAAGGTCCTATGATAGAATCACATGGGCCCTCTCTATTCTTGTAGGTTTTTTTATTTTAGTTTATCGACTACATTCAAATAATATTTCACTCTTACAAAAATATTATGATCCTCACAAATTACCACTCGGAACTTCATTATAAAATTTTCTTATACCATTTTTTCATGACTAGTTATAGATGAAATACCTCAATGTATGATAATGATATTGAGTATTAACCCCTGAATCTCACCTCTAATAGGCCAAGGGTTGTTTTATAGAACCAAGCATATTTCACACATCATGGTAGGAATTGACTTTTTATAATTTAAACTCTATAACTCCAATAAAATAATCCCTAAAAAATAAATATAATATCGAGTTCCAAAAAGCAGAATAAAAATATATAAAAACCCAAAAAACCAAATACAACATGATTAATACATTCTAGACATCTCACGTTAAAAGACCAAGGAAATAAAAAATGTATTCTTATAATATCCAACATAATAAAAAAATAAAAAAGAATGAAAATGTTGGATCCTTAAAATCTATAACATTCACATCATTATAATTTATAATATCCTTTAATAACTCCTCAAATATTGTCTTATAATTCTGAAAATAATTAATAAATATACTAGTTAGTGTATACTATACTTAGAAGGTTTCTCATATAGAACACTCTAGAGTCAATGCAGTTTAATAATACTGATTACATTATGAATAAAATAAGGAAAACATTAAATCTTTATTATTTAGAAGTTATGTATATATATATATATAAATATCTCCACACAATCACACTCCCATAATATATAATATATAAATATAATACAACTCACACTATTAGAAATATAATATTTCATATAGGGCTTCCCAACTTATTCTCAAACAAAATATCACTATTTATAGTAATATATAATGTTATTTGTTCTTATCCCTTTATAACATAATTATAAATGAATATAATAACACGGAAGGGAAGTTTGTATAGAGAAATATTTCTACAATCCAATGTAACCTAGATATTAGTTTATACATCAAACCCAATATAACAAGGATGTTGGAACATTACTAATCTATCTCAGTTAAAGGTTTCATTTTAAATATTCAATATAACCACATATATCACTCAAATAAAAGAATATAAAATGATATAAAAACAAACCCACATATATGAAGTAAATAAAATTAACAATACATAATAAATAGAAAATTAATTCAACCATGAATATACATTATACTCAACCCAACAATCATACAATTTTTAAATATGTTAACCATATTTTAGAAACATTTCAATATCCTAGGAATATAAAGGTTCTATAAAGTTTATGAACAATTAGATAAAAAATCTATAATTTTTTTAAAATTTACCTCCGGGTATACTATTTTAAAACTATGTCAATATATTACAACTTCCAGACTTCAAAATATGTGACACCCACATGTCACTATTACATTTTATTTCATATTGTTTCATTATATCATTATGGATTTTATGTTTACAATATGTTTTTACCCAAATCATTATAAATCTAAAATTTTTACCTATATACATGGTTTGTATGCAGAGTTTTGTGTAAACCCTGAAATTATGTCTATGAAGAGGCTATTATAGTTGTTTTTGTATAATGAATGGTTAGCCAACATGGGTAGCCCATGTTTTATTAAAGAATGTGGGAGGCCTAGGGGGAATAATTTGATTCATATTTGGATCTAGGAATCTGTTCGTGGATTGATCGTAATTAGATGAAACCATGTGAAATGTGTGTGAGAAGGTTTTCTATTTTGATAGAGGGGTTTTGTATAGTTAGATAATAGTTTATAACCAATGAAACCAAACCATATGAGGTTATTTTTTATAAGAAATTTTCATAATAACATTTTTTATGGTTTTTAAAATGATGCATCGAAACCATGTGACCATCCCATATTTCATTAAAGGGTGATCTTACAATTTTCCCATTGTTGAATTTAAGAGTTTGGGGACATGTTTTCTCGTCGAATATTTGTAATTTCTTTGGTCAAACAAGGTGGACATAATTATATTCCTCCTATATGGGTTTAAATTTATATCCCTCATTTTCAAGTAGAATCTAAGTGGTAAGCCCTTATTTATTCTCTATTTTTTTCTCTTTTCTTCACTTCTTCCCCCCCCTCATGATTTCACATACTATCACAATACCTAACCATTGATAAAGTTTTTATTAGGGTTAAAAATGTTATAATTATTGGTAGGGTTGAAAAAGTCATTTATTGGATCAGTTGTGTGTTCACCATCATAAGGGAATTATTTTAGTGTGTTTCACTTGAAGGGAGGTAGGTGTTTCTATGTTATTCCTTTGATAAATATTTTATAAATTTCTATGTGTGTTTTTTAATGATTTATTATGATTTAATAATCATGTTTTAATCATGTAGTAGGATAGACAGAAATTTAAAATGTATTAGTGCTTTACAATAGATGTGTCGCAGGACAAGAACTTGGGAAAATGCATCATTGGATCCTTTAAAAATGGATAAAGAATTTTGAAACAATTTATTATTAAATTTTATTTGTTAAACATACCATTTTGGGGTTGTAAATTGTTTAAATGGTTTAATTACTTGACATCAGCATAGGTCTCATGTCTTGTTTTTTTAAAATTCATTAGTGGTTATTATAAAAAAATTAAAATGTTCATGTTGTGTTTGACACATATTGTTTCATTAGAGATTGTGTGTGATGTCTTAAAGTAATTATTTTTTGAAATTAAAGGATCATCCTTCATTATTTTTAATGTCTTTTAGAACATGGGGCCATACAATGACTTTTTATTCTTTGAATTTTGAGGTGTGGTTTTGTAAAATGGTTCTTGCCTCTAATATGACTCCTTCTAAAAAGGGATATATTGATTTTAAAATTTATTTTATGTAATTATTTGGGTTTCTAAATTGGATTTCAATGTATGGTTTGATAAATGGTTTCAATGATAAGTTTTAATGTGGTTAATACATAATGGGATAATGCTAAGGCTTCATTAATGATTTTTTTTGAAATCCTAGTAAAAACTTTGAGTAAAGGGGTTTATAAATTAGTGAAACCCACTTTGAGCTTTTTGTGACTATTATTAATATTTTGGAGGATTTTGATACTATGAGGGGATTTTTTAGATTGATAAAAATTTATATGAGGCTTATGAAATGATGTGGATGGGGATATTACTTGTGAGGGTGTTGGATGTGAGAAATGAGTTGTATAAAGTGTTTTATACTTGATACATGTGATGGTTTGTTTTTTATTTCCTTGTTTTGACATTTCGGGGGATTATTCAGTACATTGTATGTAACATGTATGAGACTAAGCCCTAGTATAAAATATAGGTTTTTCTAGTGAATTGTTTCCTAGCTATGCCACATATATTAGTCCAATAGGATTATAAGCCTTGGGAGCATGAAACCTTTTTATATATAATATGTTGAAGTGGCTTCCATGTTTCTTGTCCCTGGATAGTTTTAAGATACTATTGGGTAGCCATACTAGTTCAGTAGTACTGGCTTAGGTTCATTATCACCCGTTTAGGTCTTTGTTATTATATTATAGAGATGATTCCATTGATTCTAGGTCCTTATCCTGAAACTATAGGGGTTTTAATTTCATTAAATGATGACATTCCCCTGGTTAATTTGATTATTGGAACATCTTCTTGGTTATATATTTTTTACTATATTTCCTTTATTCCGGGGTTCTTATGTTGTATTTATATCAAATCGATTAACTAGGTTTACATTTAAAAAGGTTGGTTTAAAATGGTTTTAAAGGGTAATTTAAAAAGGGGGAAATGTTTTGTATATTTCTTGAAATATTTTTATGAAATCATTTCCCCTTTAGAATATTCATAAAAAATGATTTTCATGAATTTTTTTAAAAAATGGATAATGGTGGTTTTTATTGTTATTATGTTTTTAATGGACCTTTTCCCTTGGTTTTAATTACATTATTAATATAATTAATTATCCTTGTTTTGTTTTATTATAAAGGGTTGTTAGTTGAAAATGGGTATGTGGCATATTTATTAGTTTTTTTATAAATAATGTGGAAAACATACCTTATACCTTGTGTTCAAACTAGAAGATTATAAATGGTATTACCAAGAGGTTTTACATTGTCTTTTGGGTGGTGATCTACAGGCCGATTTAGCTAACATGTATATATATCTTCAATAGGTTTCTGTTACCCATCTATATATTAGTTTTATTGTTCATTTTTGTCCATGTATGGGTGATTGGGATGTGATGAGTGATTAGGGGGTTAATTAGGAAGTTGTTATAGATATTAGGGTTTCATTTCCCTTTGGATTTATTTTGGAATGCTTTATTGGCCTTCTGACGTAAGATATTTGTGTATCTACTTCCTCTATATTTCATTTTTGTTGTATTTTTATACTTATATATACGTTTTTATGCCATTTTGGATGGATATTTTATCTATTCCATATGTGGTTTATTTTATATTGAAAATGAGGGTGAAATAGTTCCCAACGGGAATTTTTTATACCCAAAAACTAGTTTCCATCATGAAATGATCAATAATACCCTTTGGGCCAATGGTGACCTCAGTCAATTTTCTAAGAACGAAATCATAGGTAGGTTTGTTATAATATAACTAGGATCTTGAATCACCCTCTTTCTATTTTTAGTACTTTGGTAATATTGAGTTTTGATTTTTATCATGACTCATGTGTTCAGTAAGGAGTGGGTTCATGAACATAATCCCTCATGATGATGCCTAAGTTACCATGTGAAATGATTTTTTAATTTAAATTTGATCATTTATAATATTTATTATTGATGTTTTTTTGATCCTCATTAGAATACTGTGAGATTACATGGGGGTTATATTAGATTTAGGTATGGGAATGGGAAGTGGGTCAGTAGCATGTGGTCAGCCAACATGGCCTGATAAAATAGAAAATAACTAGATTCAAAGTCATGTTAATGTTGTAGGGATTTATTTATGACTATTACATGACCAATTATACCATATAGAAAATACGATCTAGGTTCCACATCATTTATGAATTGCTATTTATATCACTCTTAAGAGATCCCCAACAAAAGGGTATGGGTTAAGGTGGGTCTTTTAATGTGTTGTTGATGTGGATTGAGATATGTGATGTGCCTCCTTTTTGGGTGTACTGGTTTGGTAAATTAGTTTTTTTAATAAGGATTTTGGGAAATATTATGTTTTGGTTTAAAAATATATCCTTGGTTCCTAAAAAAAATTGGTTTATAGTTTATAAAACTGATTGGTATTTATTATAATTTGTTGGTGGTGTTCTAGAAATATTTTGAGTACTTTTTTTTAAATGGGTTGATTTTGTTATGAATAATAAAAAATGTTTCGGTTTTAAAAACCATTATTTTAAAATGATAAAGTAATTTATAACCTAGTGGGTATTTTTAAAAGGTGACTGTTTTAATTTTATGAAATGAAATGGTATGTGTTTTGAAAATGTTTTAATGGAATGATCTTTGGGAAGCTCTTGTGGGACCCTTGTTTTATCAAGGAAATGGTAGTTTTACAAGTATGGTGAAATGTTTTGGACTTTACTTTGGGAATTATTTGTCTAAATGAAATTAGATGTTTTCAAGTGGCTGGTAGAATTTAAAAGAACATGTTTTTTGGGAAACGGGTTTTTCCATTAGTAATATTATTGTTTTCAATGAAGTGATATTATTAGCATGTGAGTTTCTTTTTTTCTAGTGTTTTTGATTTTTTTCTATTCACGTGGGATGGAAATGTTAGATGTGAATTGGTAATAATGATTAATTTTGGTCTATGTTTCATTATATTTAAATTTATCCTCTTATATGTTATTGAATAAATGTATATTCATTATAATTAGGGGCGGTTCTTCGCTTGTTATTTGATATTCCATAGAATCCATGTTGAGTGGCATGTTTCCTTACCTTTTTATGGTTTATGGTAATGTTTGTGAAATGTTTTAATAAGGACCGATCCAATATTGTTTTTAGGTAAATGTATGTTTTTAGGAATTTTCATCTATGAGTTTAGTTCCTTATATCCTTATGGTGGAAGTTTTTGGGTGTGACCATTGAGGTGCAATTTTTATTTCTCTTGTTCATGAAGTGGTTGTTCTGAATTTTCTCATGCCACATTATTCATTGTGCCTTGTGTGGATGCTTTGGTGATGATGGATTCAAGATGATATCCATTCATAGGTTTTGGTTAATTTCTTAGAGATTGAATGACCATGGGGTGTATGATACATGTGATTAGGACAACTATGGTTTCAATTGTGATTATCCACTAGCTAGTGTTAGTTTATATTTGGTTGGGTTCCCCATGGGTGGGTAACCTGAGTAAGAGTTCATTTTTCACACATTCATCTTGAATGTGATCCTAGGTTAGAGGTCATGCCATTTATTGATTAAGTCATTCATTTTGTTTCCATGGGATTTGGATGTTTTTAGATGTAGTGATTTTTATTAACCTAATCATGTAGACTTTAATTATATTAGACACGATGGTTGTAGTGTAACTCCCCAAACATTTATAAATAAAATTGAATAATAAATTTAATAAAATTCATTATTATATATTATAGATATAGAAAACACATGAAATTATCTAGTTTTATCATATACTATCGGATTTAAAATACCACTAAGTAAAATTACAATTCAAAATATGTCCATTGAATAGTTATCATATGTATAGTATAAATATATGGTTTTGAAAAATACAACTGAAACAGACAAAGGAAGTGATTTCCTCAACAAGTAGCATCGTAACCTATGAATCTCATTTATCAGAACATCTAAGGAAGACAACATCTCAAGTAGTTTTATCTTCCCAAGACCATGCTGAGAGTCAACAATAAAAGCCTGATTGAAACTATTTTTGCGATAATTTCAAGCACATTGTGATCACAACCCAAACCAGGTATGATGAACCACCCCATGAAAGTATCACTATCACACACCATAAACTTAGAGTTTTTGATAATGTATTAATGGGATATGTATCAGGAACATAATAATAATATGTATATTTTATATAATAAGGAATTTATTTTCAACTTATTATTATCACTTTATAAATGATTTTGATTTTGAAAAAATAAATAAAAAATTATATTTTTGGGTAATATTAAAAATAAATTATGGAAATTATATTGAATAATTAATGGATTTTTGAAGATATTATATTTTACTGAAATATTATTATTAAATATTTTTTATTAAATATAAATGATCATATTAATTTTATGATGTCAAATGTAAATTTTATGGGTTCAAAAACTCTTACTATAAAAACCCCTGTATTTATGAGTAAATTTCAATTATTATTTTAAAGGTGAAAATTCACATATTTAGATTAAATGATTTTTTTAATCATGACATTGAAATTATACAACGCAGATTTTTTTAACATTTTTTGAGACAGTTGAATTATAATGTAAAAATTAAATATGGTATAAATATGTTGTGTGTATTATGAAATCAAAATAACCCAAAAGGGATTTAAAAACTACTATAATTATTATCCAAGACCAATTCAGTGTTTCCCAGTTGAAATAATTTGATTTTATGTTTATTTTATAAATTTTAAAAATCTTTACGAATCCTCCAAAACCTATAATATATTTTAAGGTTTTTCAATATTTGCTTTATGACTTTGACTCACCCCACCATAACCGAGTATAATATTTTAATATTTTAGGACCTTTACCTTATATAATAATGAAATCCAACCCTTATTGGCTGAAACCATGAGAAAAACAATGATATGGTTTTTGGTTTTGGTTATTTTATTATATTGAGTCCAAAACCTATGTTTGAGAAATAATAAAGAATTCCCCACTCATTTCCTACATAAAACCACACATTCTCCCATTTATCTTCTTTAAAAATATCTTTTGGAATGACCTTAATCTAACCTACCCTCTCTAGAGTCCTCTTACGGTGCCCCCCAATCCCTCCAGAAGCTCCTCCCAATCATTTGGAATCTCCCCCTCAAGGTAAGGGATCCTCACATTCTCCTCTTTATTCACACATATTCTTTATCTTATGTTTTTATCATTATTTCGTAACGTTGGGATATGTTTTGACATATAACTTTACTATCCATTTTTTGTATAAATGATTAGATACCCCTTTAACTCTCGTTAATCCCTCCCATGAACATTCATACAACCACGTTATGCTTCTAAAACATCATCGTGATTTTCAATGCCAAGATATTATGTAGTGAATACCTGAACCCATTTCCTATCAAGGGTGTTCAACATTATAAAATAATAATTATTTATTTGATAGTTAAATGTATTTATTCCACATTCCTTGATCTTGTAATAAAATTTTATGATTAATGAATCTATGTTTTATGATATATATGACACACTTAGTCATGAGAATGAAATGAAAGTGATGGGTGTGACTGAAATTATACAGCTCTCTAATGCATTGGGTAATTTTTTAGTATCATGGGAAATCTTGAATGGTATTAAGGAGTGAACCTAATCCATCACATGAATTTTTATATCATGATGTCCTAGCAGTACTCGATGACTAACGTGAAAGGAAGTGGGATGACTACCCCAACAAGATGCCCAACCTGATGAAAGAGGGAATAAAAAACATCGTGATGATAATCTCTCAGCTAAATCTGGTTCTAAATAACATAATAAATAAAAAGGAGAATAAAAAACCCCCCTATGAAAAAACAAGCTACAATTGAGACTTTTATGTGACAAATTCTTCCATGTTTAAACGGATCACTTGACCCATGAATAGAAAAATAATGGATCAACTCCATTGAGATGATTTTATAAACCCTTCAATGTTCTATGAAAGAGAAGGTTGTAATAGATACATTTCATAGGGGGATAATATGATAAAAGGTGGATATTTATCAAGAATAAAAATCCAGAGGAGGATATGGATGTTATGGGATGGAGAGAGTTCTAGAAATGTTTTTTGGAAAAATATTTTCCTCACACTATCCAAATTAAAATAGAGCAGGATTTACATACCATCAAGAAAAAAAGATGAAAAATATATAGTATTGTATGAGGAAAATATAAAAATATATTAATAATACAATTTTGTATTTTCTTTTACCCCTAAATTCAAATTTCCCCTCTTCTTTGTTGGGTTAAAACCTAGTTTACAAAAATACATAGAGATATGAGACATTGATAGCTATGATGAAATTTTCCAATGTTCCCTTAAAGTAAAATTGGTGATCTATGAATCTCGTGGGTATCACAAGGATATGAATTAGAATGTGGAGATTAATTCTGTTAATATGATAGAGAAATTGAATAGTGAAAATAAACATCAACTTCCCACATGTCAAAGGTGTATAAAAAAGAACCCCAGAAATAGCATGGGGGGTGAGGAAATGATTTAGGTGAGAAAAGGAAGGACGCCTAGCTAGTGATTACTAATAGGAGAACTCCTATAATGTGATGGAGGAAAGGAATGATCCATTCAACCCCTTGTGCATTGTTCATAAGTTCAAATGAAAGTAACCCATACACTTTTTAATCAAATACCCCAAGACAATGGTTTTTGGATACAACCAAAAACCTCCTATTAATAGGGTGATTTTTCTATCATAGCTATTGAGGTGGATCTGGAAAATTAAGTGCTGACATGCATGTAAGTTATTATTTCATGAATAGTGAATATACTTTTTGATTCTGGTTTTATGCCTGAATTAATATAATGAAAGCTTAGTATAGCATATCAAACACCACCACAAAGCATGAATGTAGAGTTGTTAGTTAATGTGTCTATTGGGGAAATTATTTCATCCAAAGTATATAACTCATAATCTGAAAAAACATGTGGGGGTAAACTTCATATAAAAGTTTGTGAAACCCCCTTTAGTCTAATTTTATACCATTATGGGTATGTATTAACATTCCCTATATAGATCCAACATAAACTTCCACTAGTAGGAAATTACTCTCTATATCGTGAATCAACCCCTGATTCTGTATACAAGTGAAAGGAGGAGTATGAATCATCTTTATCACTAACATATATAGAATGGATATTATTTCCCTACAAGTAAGCATATCTTTCTCAAATTATTGATTCTATAAAAATGATTAACCTTAATGATATTTCCATTGTGAAAGGATACACTGATGTGTTTCCGAAATAATTTATTGGCCCTTCTCATAGCTGAGAGGATGAATTTTTAATTGAGCTTATACCTGGTGCATTTTTCAAATCCAAGAATCTATATATAATGGAAGTTATGGTATATGTGGAGTTGAATAAAAAACTATATATAAATCTAGATAAATAATTCATATTCCCATGCTCATGACCATAGGGTGCACTTGTTCTCTGAATCTAGAACAAGGATTGATCAATTCACCTCTTCATTGATTTTCATGATCATAAAAAGATAAAAATAATGAATAAGTATCATTTTCCATGGATTAAATACATTTTTGATCACCTATGTGGTCAAAAATACTTGTACAAGGTGGATATTTGGTCAGGGTATTACAAAGTTAGGGTAAAGAAGGGGGATATATCCAAGAATTCTTTCTGAGAAATGTACAGTTTCTATGAGTTCCTTGTATTTCCATTCAGAATCAGAAATTACCCTTAAATATCTATGGACGAGGTGAATAGATTATATAGATATTACCTTGAAACATTTATTGTTTTCTTTATAGATGATATTCTAATATACTCCAAAATTATGGAGGATCATGAAGAGAATATTAGAAATGTTTTACTGGCCTTAGAATAAAAATATTAATGCCATGTATATAAAATGGGAGTTCTAATTGAATAAATTTTCATTACTAAAGAATATTATCACATAAAATGGGATATAAATGGACCCTTCATCTATAGAAGCAATTTATGGATTCTTAATGGAAATAGATCTAACAGATATATGTAGTTTCTTTTGATTAACTGGGTATTATAATCAATTTTTGAAAAATTTCTCATGATTGTAAATCCCAAAAAAAACAAGATAAATTAGAATGGATTTGGTTTTTCATGGAATGATGAATGTGAGTAGAGCTTCAAGGAGTTTAATAAGAGTCTAATTGATTCACCTACACTCACAAAACTCATAGATGGATAAATTTTTTTGGTATACCATGATTCTCTAAAGAAGGGATTATGATGTATGTTAATGAAAATTGAATAAGTGATAGTTTATGCCTAAAAGAAAATTGAAATTTCATGAATATGACAAACCAAAACTGATATATGTTTGACTAAAGTGATATTTGAATTTAAAATATGGAAACATTATCTCTTTTGGGAGATGTGTGAAATATATACGGATCACAATATACTAATGTAAATATTCAAACATAAAGAGTTGAATATAGAAGAATGAAGATGGTAAGAGTTGAAAATGAACCATGAATAATCAGTAAACAACCATTCTAAGAAAGAAATTAATGTGGCATACACTCAATGTAAAAATGATCCATCAATTTTATCATTGAAATTAATCGAGAAGGATCTGATATTCATAGATTTGAATTGGATGGACATCAGAATCATAAAGGAAGGAACATCATCAATCCTTTCAAAAATGATTTCTCAATCAACCCATTTTAATAAGATAAAGGATGATTAAATAGATTATGTATTAATTTATAAGTAAGTTTATTATATATGAAAAGCGAAATCATTTAAATGCATTGTTAATTAAGAAGAAGATGTGAGATTTGGGTCATCACTATGTGTACCATGAAATATGGAGTTAAAGAAGGTGCTTTTGATGATGCACATAGTTTAACATTCTCCATATATCTAAGAAGCACATGAATTTATCAAAATATTCCAAGAGCACTATTAGTGAGACGATGTGAAGATGGAGATCACAGGATATACATCAAGATGTCTGGAATGTATCTAAGTGAAGGCAGAAAGGGAAATATCCTAGTAGATGATGCAATCATTACCCATACCTACATGGGAATGGGTGAACATCACCATAGAAATTATCACTAGTCTTTAGAATACATCATGAATAAATAATTCTATATTGTACGGGTTGGATCATTATAAAAAAAATTATCACTTCAGTGTAATTTTAGAAAAATTATTACTCGATCAACAAACAAGGATATATAATAGAGAAGTGGTGAGGTTTCATGTAACACCACTATCTATTTTATCTGATCTATACCCACGATTTACCTCCATGTGTTGGAGAGTCTCAAACAATCTCTAAATTCTGAGATGAACTTTTTCACCATATATCAACCTCAAACTAATGGCCAAAATGATTGGACTATATAGACCCAAGATGACTTGTTGAGATAATACAAAATTCACTTTAAAGGAGGATGCGATCAACATAATCCTCTAGTTTAGTTCTCATACAATAATAGTTTCTAATATAGAATCCAAATTGTTCTATATTAATCAATTTTATGGGAAGAGGTGAAGAACACCAACATGTTGGGATGAAGGTTGGTAACAAAAAATGGATAGGTTTTCAAATGGTCTAGGAAATGGTACAAATACCATTCAAAAACACATTAAGGATAGTAAAAGTAAAAAATATTTCTACACTAAAAATAATATATGAGACATAGAGTTTGAGGTTGAAGACATGGTATTCCTCCACATTTCTCAACTAAATAAATTCATGGTATTTGGGAATAAGGGAATGTTTAGTACAAGATACATATGTCACTTTGAGATCCTTGGTCACATTGGAGTTGTGGCCTATCGAATAAAACTCACAATTAACCTATATAATGTTTATGATGTCTTATATAGATCACTATTGAGGATATATATACTAGAACCCTCAAATGGACTCAATCAATAGGTGGTAACTTTTGATAATGATACTTTAAATGATGAGTAACATATAATGATCATAGTTTGTAGAGAAAATGTTAAACAAAATATGATAATTAACCTGGTTAAAGTGTTTTGAGAAACCATAAGTTTCTATAAGGGATGTGTAAATCATAGGAAGTGATGATACATAATTAGTATCATCTATTTTAGTGTGTGAAATGAAAATTTTGAGGGTGAAATTTCTAATGGGGGAAGATTCCAATGACATGAACTTTTATAAATATAATTCACCTTTCAGTTTAATTAAATACTTTGTTATATATTATGAATATATAAAACACATTCAATTTTTTTGTTTTATTATATCACATTGGATTTAAAATACGATTATGTATGATTAACATTGATAAAATATCCATCAAAAAGAGATCGTATGATAAGTATAAATATAGGGTTTTTAAAAATTGAGTCGTCATAGACAAAAGATGTGATAGCCTAAACTAGTAGGATTGTACCCTATAAAGCCCATTTATCAGAAATTTTAAGGTATATAGAATCATTAGGATTTTACATTGACTAATCCCTAGTAGATATCCAACTTCTTAAGTACAACTGAAATTGTTTATGGGATATGTTCATTCTCATTGATATCACAACCCAAACCATATTGGTTAAACCACGATATGAATGTCTCACTACTACAAACCATACTATAAGGGAGTTTACTTCTTTATTAGTGGGATATGTATCAAAGAACCTAAAAATATGTATATTTATATTTTATAGAATAATGAATATATTTAATCTTATTATTGTTATTTTATAAATGATTTTCATTTTGATACAATAAAACACAAATTGTATTTCTCAGTAATTTTCAAATTCAATTAAGGAATTTATAATGTTGATTTAATAGATTTTTTAAATAAATAATAATTTATTGAAATACTATTATTAAATAATGTTTACTAAATGTTAATGGTCATATTATTTTTATAAAATCTATTATATTTTTAGGGCTCGAAAAATGTTATTTTAAAAAAAAACCAACATTTCTTAATAAATTTCGATTATTATTTTAAAAGTGAAAATTAAAATATTTAAAATATTACTTATATAAAATGAATATTATTTTTCGAATCATATTGTCAAAATTATCCAGGGGATATTTTTTCCTAACTTTTTATGGTAGTCAAATTTTAGTGAAAGAATTAAAAATGATATAAGTAGATGATGTGTATTATGACATCATAATACCCCAAAAAGTGATGTAATAAATACAATAAATTGTATAAACCACCAAATATATGATTAAAATTTAAAATAAAGTAATTTTATGTTTATTTTATTGAATTTATAAAGCCTTTATGAATCCTACAAAACATATAATATATTTTAATGTTTTCAAATCATTTCTTTAAGAGCATGACTCACCACCACATCACCATGGGTGATATTTTAATATGTTCAGCCCTTGGAAAAATAGAATATTTAAAACCACCCAAATTTGGTATAAACAATGGTGAAAAACCATAGTAAGGTTTGTGGTTTTGGATATTTTATTATACAGAGTCCAAAACCCATGTTTCAAAAATAATAAGGAATTCCCCACTCATTTCCTATATAAACCCACCTATTCTCCCTATTCTATTCACTAAAAAACATGGATCATGTCCTTAATCTATACAATACTCTCTATAGTCCTCTCAAGGTTCTACCAATCTCTCAAGAAGCTCCTCCTAATAATTTGGAACCATTCTCTAAAGGTAAGGGATCCTCTCTTTTCCCCTTTATTCAAGTATATTCTTTATCTTATGCATTTTATCATCATTTACTAATTTTGTGTCATGTTCTTATATATTTACCTTAATATACATTTTATATTTAAATTATTATATTCCTCTTTTAATTAATCAATTTCTCCCACGAACATTCATACTCCCCTGTTATGCTTCCAAATTTCACAGTGATTTTCAATGATAATCAATTGTGTATTGAATACCTATTCCCATTTCCTATCAAGTGTGTTAACCTATAAGAACATATACTTATTTTTTGGGGAATTAAATCTATGTATTCCACAGTACATGGGCATCGAATAAATTTTTGTGATGAATGAATCTATGTTGTAGGATTTTTGTTTCCCACAAAAAAAAATTGAAATGAATGTGAGGGGTGCGCATGTAATTATATAGTGCTCCAATAAATTAGCTAATGTTTTAGTCTCATGAGACATCATTAAAGGGATTATTAAGTAAAAATAATCTAGAATAGAAATTTTTAATCATTATTTCTTGGAAGTTATCCATGAACTATGTTTATGATATAATGTTTTTTGATGTTTCCACATTTCCCATGTTTTCCTAATGATTATCATGTTATATCAGGCCCTATTTTTCATGTTAATGATTATAATCCCGTTTTATGACCATTTATAATCCTATTTTCTAAAATATATTATGTTCTTAATGTTAATCCATGTTTACTCCATTACAAGGATTTATAGATCACCCCTTTTTATACATGTCCTGAGGTTATCCCATGCAGTTTTATGTTTGATGGAATATTATGATCATGTTATG
Organism: Viscum album; assembly: GCA_963277665.1. NCBI lineage: Eukaryota > Viridiplantae > Streptophyta > Magnoliopsida > Santalales > Viscaceae > Viscum > Viscum album. The sequence goes on from OY728152.1 coordinate 748,165,748, forward strand.
AATGTTTTAAATAATGGATATGTATTAACTATTTTAATTAGTTATGTAATATACCTTAATCCCAATGAAACTATAAATATTGATCATATAGGTTGTATTATGTGTAATATTTGGTCATAAACCCTGAATTGATTTGTAATAAAGACAATGGTAATCATATATAGAATATTTGGGGAACCAATATTATGTTATTAAATTATATTTTGATTTTGGGTCTTTTAAGTGTTTTAGGGACCATGTTTCCTTTTTAGATTTGATCTTGCTTTTTGATGTCCATGTTTAGTGGAATTTGTTTTGGTTTATCTTATATATTTATGGAATAATTGTTTTCGTATTGATTCTTATATTTTAGGAATTTTCATTTATAATTCACATATTAGATCAATTCTAATTGGTTGAGATTCCCCATGCAGTATCCCTATATTTAGATTTCCATATTTAAAAAATTTACTTTATTTTAAATTTAGGTTCCTAACATTGATTGAGTTTTGTAGGTGTTATGGATCATGGGCCATGTTTGTAGTTTTTAGTTTGTATTTTAGAGAATAAATCTTGTTTGATGTGATTTTAATCTTGAATCGTTTTTGTTTATCACCAATCCTTACACTTTTTATAATGGAGTGGCGGGCTCTTCTCTCTATTTCACTTCCTTTATTTGATTAACAAATTTTTAGGGGATGAAAGTGGAATGGCAGTTAGAATTGTAAGACCTATAAGTTAAAAAAAATATTTTATTATATATTAATTCATTTTATCATCTTATAGTTTATGTTTCCAAAAAAATTACATTTGAAACTTGAGATAATTTGGAAATTTTCACTTTTCCATGCTTTAAGGGAAACTTTGTGGATACATTTTTAGTTGGACATCTATAAAGGTTTTTTATATTGAAAATTTGATCATAATGGGTGTCACATGGTTCAATAAATAAATTATAAGCCTTGGGGAAACTATGAGAATCATATTTGGGTTGGGATACCAGCACACGATTTGAGAGGGGTTAGATGAAGTAATGAAAAAAGTGTGAAAATGTATTCAGTTTTAATAGAGGGGATTTGAAAAGTTGGGAAACATTTTGTAAAATATGTTTCAAAACTATGTGAGTATGATTTTTCTAGTTAGTGGTGGCTGTATTGTTCACACATAATTTGGAAAACAATGCAGCCAAATCCTGTAGACTACCCAAATTTAATTAAATGGAGATTCTACAATATTCCACTATCAAATTTAAGTGGCCATGTATCACTTTTCCCATTATTTTTGAGAATAGTCAATTGAATTCATATAGGAGATCCTCCTATTCATTCTCTTTATATTTATATCTCCCTACATATCATCATCATGTCATGTTCATGTGGTAATACCCTCTTTCTTTTCCATTCTTCTCTCTTTTAATCCCCTTACCCAACCTCTCGATATCTATAACTCCCACAATCCCAAACAATTTCTTGGTTTCAAATTATGTTTTTATAATGTTCTAATGAAATTATTTAGGGATTTATATGGTTGATAATGTTGTTTATTGCCTCAGTTGTGTATTAACCATCATAAGTGATGGTTTCTATCAGGTTCCACATCAATTGAGGTAGGTGATTCTATGTAATCCTCCTTTAATGCATGTTATAAATTTTTTTCGTGATTTTAAATGATTTATTATGATTTTATAATCATTTTTTAATAATTTCTTAGGATATAATTGATTTTGAAATGGATTATTCTCTTAGAATAGATGTTTCTCATGCCAAACACTAGTGAAAAATACCTGAGTGGATCCATTAAAAATGGTTCGAGCAATTAGAAATGGTTTCTCATGATATTATATTTATACTATAAACCCTTTTTGGTTTCTAATTTTTTTAAATAGTTTAAATAATATACATTTAATTATTTCATATACCATGTGTTTGTTAAAATCTCATAGTGGGTTTTCTAAAGGCATACAAATGTTTGAATGGGTTGTTTTACACCGGTCTTTTATTTAAAACATATGTGTGATGTTTTGGATGAATTTTCCTTCAAATAAAGGGATTTAATTTCATTATTTTTAAATGGTTTTAAGACCATGGGGTCTTGTGGGGGCTTTTAAAATTTTGAATTAGAAGGCATGGTTTTGTAAAAGGGTTCTTGGAATCAATTGTCATCCTTTTAAAAATGGGTGTGTTGATTTAAAATGTGATTTTTTTGCAAATAGTTGGGTTTAAAAATAGTATGTAAAATTGAAATTTGATAAATTATCATCAATGAACATTATAATTTGGTTTCATATTTATGTGAAAATATATTTTGTTACAAAGAAAATTTAGGAAATCCCAATTGGATGTTTCAGTAAAGTGATATTATAAATGTTTGAGACCCTCTTTGAGCTGCATGCGACTATTATTATTCCCATAGAGTCTTTTGATCTAGTGATGGGATATTTTATATTGAATAAAGATTATATATATCTTATACATTGATGTATATGTGTATTTTAATTATAATAGTGCAGGAGGTGAGACATGATTTGTTTCAAATGTTTTATAATTAATATATGTGATGATTTATTTATGATCATCTTCATTTGACTTTTCATGGATGTACTAGGGAGATAGTAGGAAGTCATTGTGAGAGAAATCCCTTTTTTATATAAATGTGATGTCAAGTGAATTTTTCTCAACTACACCCCAATGATTAGGCCACGAGGATAACATGTCTTGTGAGATAGGACACATTTTATATCATATGTTGAAAAAGAGATTTCAAGCCATTTATTTTCAGACAGTTTAATGAGACTACTAGATACACAAGAATGTTTAATAGTTATATACTTGGTTCCTTGTCACTAGTTTATGTCTTTACTAATTGATCCTAGGAATTATTCCCATAAATCTAGGTTCTTATTATGAATCTTTAGGGGATTTACTTTCATGATTTGATTGAATTTACCATGTTTGTTTGGCTATTCACACCATTATATGATTGTATTCTCGACATGTGTTTCCTTGATTCTTGGGTACCTATGTGTCATTTATGTATCATTGATATTTTTTTAAATTCAAACAAGATGTTTTAAAATCATTTGAAAGTGTTATTTAAAAAGGATAAAATGCATTGGTTGTTTCTTAAAATAGTTTTATGAAATATTTTTCCTTGAGAGTGTTTATGAAGAAATGGGTTTCACAAAAAGTTTGGAAAGGGGGATAAAAAATTCTTATTATTATGGGTTTAAAGTGAATTTTTTTTACTTCTTTTGAATTTCCCCATTAAAATTTGTAACCATCCATGTTTTGTTTTATTATAAATGGTGGTTATTTATAAATGTTTAATTGGAATACTGATTGGATTATTTTATATATTATGTTAAAACCTTACTTCATAACCAATACATAAAATAGAATTTTATTAACTATATTTATAAATGGATTTATATAGTATTGTTGGGTGATGACCTACTGGGTGGTTAATCTCAGTTCTATTTAGATCTTATAAAGGTTTCTGATACGCATCTCTATCTAAATTGTTTGGTTTGATTTCATCCATGGATGGGTGAGTGGAACACGATGAGTATCCTGAGGGTCACATGAAATGAAACATGAGATTTTTGGGGGTTTTACCTTTTTTGGATTCTTCATCGGCCATTTGGTATGAGATATATATATATATATATATATATGTTTCTTCTATTTTACTGTTTCAATTGTATGTTTATCATGTATAGATGTTTTATTATTACATGTTTGTTTGGATGTTTTATCTGTTTCATCCCCTATTTTATTTAAAATTGAAAATAGTGGAAAAATTATTCCCAAAGTGAATTCTGAAGGTTTTAGGTGTAGAGTAAGCATGGGGTGGTAAGAGAAATATTATAATTTCTTTTTATATTCTATTTTTCCAAAACCATGAGAGAGGATATTTTATTTAAAATTTATATTTAATTTATTGAGATCAGAAAAAATAAATTAATTGTCTCAGGTTTCTCTCTTCAATATCAATGTCAATCATCCAAAAATAATCTTTCAAATTTACATTACTTCTTTGGTTAGGATCCAATGATAAAATTATTTTTGTGGTGATCCATATGTGATCTTTTTATCTATAAGAAATCCCAAATGATCTTTGGGGGCTTACATGGGGAATCTAATTTATTAAGTTGTTCATTATTGATCGCTCATTCTACAATATTGAATAAATCTCTCAAGTGTTTATCATTCTTTAGAGAGAGAGATACATGGAGGTAGAAAAGGATAATTCATTGTGTGAATCAATTCTATATTTTCAATTACTTAGAAAATAGTTTTAGTGATCTATTTATAGTGTTAGAGTTTATGTTATAACCTTATTTAATTGTATTCCATAACATAAAGAATATTATAACAATAAATAAACCTCATGCCACAACATAGTAATGTAATTACTTTTTTTGTGTACAATTTTTATGCAAATTATAAATAATATTTATCACCTTGTAAATAAATATTTATCAATAGACGTTGTCTTGGATCATTCAAACTCCTCGTTATTTATTGAATACTTGAATAAATATTTTCTTCACATATAGGTTACTAAATATTTGTTAATTTTTTTAGAAAATAAATAAATATTATTTCATTTACATGCTTGAGAAATATTTATTTAATTTTTGAGATCAATATAACTTAAATAAAACTATTTCTTGGTCTTGAGAATAATATTAATTCCATTAATTAAATTCAAATAGAATTTAATCAAGATCAATATAAATAAATAGTGTGTGATCCTATATGATTATTTTTCATTGGAATTAGGTGGGGTTGTCTAAAATTCAATATTTATATCTAGTAATGGGTCAAGGAATCTAAGATAAATAACTCAATGTTTCAATGAAGACAACCACATATGAAACACTCACTATGTAATATAACCCCCTTGTATTAATATCTAATCAAGTAGGTTGACATCTGTGCCATAAACCTATATGTACGATATGTTTTTCTTTGACTATATAAAGGAAACACTTCATTTCTCCAGGTATATAGAATTTATGGAAAAAATTTTGTTCTAATAAAAGGGGAAATATATCTGTTTCAATAAAGATGGAAGGTATAAATCTGTCCTTGATTATTCTATTAATGAAATTTCAACAATGATGCGCCCAACATACCCTACTCCCCACCAATATATTTCATAAAGGTTTTTGTTAGTAACTTTAGGTTTGAGAGTCCTAGAATTCTTCAATTATAATCATAAAATCATATTAAAATTACCCACTCTCATATATAGGAATATATGATGGACACAAAAAATGACGAATTTTTACAATCGGGTTAGTTATCATAATATCCCATATTAGAGATTACCATGTGTGAACCTCAAAAGAACATACCTCATCCTCTTATAAGTACCCATAGTAGTCAGTCTACGTACTACATGTCCCCTTATAGCACATTATCCAACTACAAAAAATTATTTAATAATACATTCATAGTACTTTAAAGGTTCCCATCATAGTAGGGAATTTATAAGACCATAACAATATGGAATATAGTCTAAGAAATTATTAAATTAGAGTCATGATTAATATTAAAAAATATGTAATAAGATGTTTTATTAATATTAAATACATATAATATAAAATTAATCAATGTATACACAGTTGGTCATAGGACCCCAACTCAAACAAAATACCCCTTAGACTAGATCCAATTTCCTATGACTTACAGTATAATAGAACTCATATGATAATCATGTTTCTACTGAGTCTCGGATTTATTCATGGAGTGTGCTACAATGTCTTCCATAAAAATTATACTAATTTCAACCTCATATATCTAATAAAACTCCCTTAAGATACGATGAATCCAAAGTATGTTCTTTATCCATTGATGTGACCTTGGATATTTTTCAAGAGCCACATCTGTAGAATAATTACAATAGAGTGTGATATGATCATTACATCTAGGTACCACATAAATTACGTGGAGGATGTTGTGTATCCATACTTCCTATTTATTTACATTAGAAGATAAAATATACTCAATCTCTACTATAAAGTTTGTAAACACAGTTTTCTTTGAGAACGCCCAACTCACAAAACCTCTTTTCAATGTGAATATGTATCTTGATTGTGACTTCATGTCATTTTTATCAGTAAGGAAATTGGCATCTATATATCCTTTGATGAATAGTTCCTCATATCCCCCATAAAATATTGAACATAATTTTTTTACACCTTAGTTACTTAAGGATTGTGTTAACTTCCATCAAATAGAGGTAACATGGATCATCTTGATTTATTCTTACCAAACATAATGTTCAAGGGACATCTAGTCTAGAATATAGAATAACATACATGAACGACTCAATAGCTCACATGTAAAAAATCATTGTCATTATGTTTCTTTCCTCATGTATCTAAAGACATATTTTCTTAGGAAGATGAATGCCATGTGACACTAGGAACAACCCCCTTTTGGATTGTTCCATATTTAATCTCTTCAATATCTGGTCAACATATATAAATTTACATAGGAAGAAAAGCCTCTGAGATATATATCAATATATCTTCATCCCAAGTATATATGTTTTCTTTCCCAAGTCCTTTATAGGGAATCATTGTTTCACCCATGCTTTAAAATAATGAAAGATCGGTATTTAATTTCTAATTGTTAATATGTAATCAATGTATATTATTAATTAAACAACTACAATACCACTAAGAAATTTATAGACACAAGGATCCCACTCATTATTTAAGAAACCACATTCTGATATAGATTAATAAAAGGAATCTTCCATAACCTAAATGTATTGATTAATACATAAATGGAATTTTTTTTATTTTTGAAATCCTTTTTGAATCCTTTGGAGTCACAAAACATTTGTGTTGTGCCATATTGACCTCTTTCTAAATTTTCTCCATGAGGAAGGCTATTTTGAAATCCATCTTCTAAATCTTAAAGTCATATAAAGTGTAGAACCCAAAGTTTATAGTAATCCTTTCATCATTCTTTTTAAGTATATAATTTATATGGGTGATGTTTGGGAGGGGGTGGATAATGTATGGGGTGATTTTGTGGATTTTATATAGGTTAATGGTTGGAAAATGGTTTGTGACCCCCAGAAACACATATAGGAAATCATGTATAATGTGATAAGGGCTATAGAGAAGGTGCACGAGTTGTGCACAGTTTATCCAAATCATGCAGAAGCCTAGGCGAATCAATGCTTTGTTGGAAAATGGGAATTGTAATGGTTGGTGCAAGGTTTGGAAATTGTGTTATCCAACCATTTGAAGACCAACCCTTGATGAAGTATATTGTGAAGGGCTTGCACACAGTTTTTATAGTCACGAATATATTAAAAACTAGATCCAAAAAGTTGGATCTTGATCAGTATGATGTTTTAATGCCATGTTTTTTCCCTAAAAATCCATAACTATCTATTTTCCCTCTCAAAGGTTGTATAACCTCTCCCCACTGATTTAGAAGAAATCTATATCTATTATTGGTGTTTTGAAACTGTATCTTCATGATAAGTGATCGTTCATGGTTATTCATGGTAATTTTTCATTGATCTACTTCTCTATCTCTCTTAGTTTCTTAGATTTATATTCTAACTAGTTAGATATAATATATTTGATTCCAAATATGATTATATTTCTCTGGTTTTATGATAGGGGAAGAGATATATGGTGTGTTTCTGGAGATTTAACCTCGTTTCACTATCATTCTTTGTACAATTCCTTATACCATAAATCATTTTCATCATAATTCACATTGTAGATAGATTCACTCTCTAATATTCTATTTCGAATAAGAAGGATTGATTTCAAATTTATTATTTTGTGTGATATTTATTGTAAATTTTCTATGAAATGATATTTTAACAGTTTGTGGAAACATGGATATTGGGTGTTTCTGTTGAAAGTGATTTGGTTTTTTGTTTTAAAATATTGATTTTAAAATATGGATATTTTGTACTTTTGGTAAATGGATTAATCAAAAAAAATTCACAAAAAGGGATTATTTTATTTTAATGAATTTGGAAAGTTTATTTGAATTGGTTTTTGAGTTTTTTTTAATAAAAGAATATTTCTATTGAAGTGGATGAAATTATTTTTTTGGAACTATTTGGCATAATGGTTATATGCATTCATGTGAATTTAAAAAGGATAAGGATAAGGACTCTCCTACATAATTAGTGGTATGGATAAGGGTTAGGGATATATCTTTTCAATATAGATCATATAGTGATGGATTAGTGAAAGAATGAATCACCACTCATGAGTAGAGGGAGGTCTAGGTTTCTATGCATGGCTACATGTGTGGATTTGAAAAATGGAATGGTTCTGTCAAAATAGTAATTGTAAAATTATTTTAAATAATTATTTGGATTCTTTACATAGAACTGATGATGTTTTGAGAAAATGGTTTCATTTCCACATGTTTATATATTTAATATAAACTATTTTAGAAATTGTTTTATATTAACTAAATTTATATAAATATTGTTAACATGTTTTATCCTAGTGATGTGATATGGGATGTCATTGGGGAATATACACTGAGTTTCATTACTCAAACCTGTTTTGGAACTTTAGTGATTTTACATATGTCGTTTACCAAGACATGGGAAAAGTAATGTATCACATTTTTCTAGTAGTGCATAATGATACATGGGCTATTATGGTGATGTTGGAGCATGTAAAATGTGGATCTTTGGAGTTATGTTTCTTGTTGAGTTCTTTTGTTCTTGTAGTTTTCTACTGTTTACTATGAAATTTTCAAGACTTCATCTATAGTATTTTTGATTGTTAGAATTGGTATATTATCATAACATTGAGTTGTTTATATATTTTCATCATGAATCATGCAGTAATTGTTTTATGGAGTGTTTGGTTGGTTGTTTTCCCTTAAAGGAAAAATACTCACCCAAATGTAACGAATCACATCAGTATTTATTTCCAACATTGGGAATATTGGGAATGTAACTTATGTCCAAGTAATTCATCACCCCTTCTCCTGCCAATGTGGAGAAGGGGGATGTTACAAGTTGTATCGGCATGGTCCTCTGTGAAACAAGTTGTCTAAGTCTTGGTTCGTCATTGAATTGGTATTGGTTATTGATGTTAGAGTTGAATTCATTCTAGACTATTCTTTGTTTTCAGATCATATAAAATATTAGTATTGTTGGAACATGAAATGTAAATCATAAAAATATGTAGCTAACCAATTTATTCAAAACATCATGTTATCAGGGAGTTGGGTATATATGTTTTTTGGAGAAACATAAAGGATTTGAAATTTCATTTTCATGGGTTTAGACAATGAGATGAGTATGACATGAATTATCAAAATGAAATTCCACTAGGAGTTCATATATCATTTTTAGTAATAATATATGATTTAGAAAAATGTGTTGATTTTTGAAAAAGGGCATGGTTTTAGTATTTTCAAAATTGATTGATTTTCCAAATCGAAAATATATTTCTCAAAAAATTGTTGAATGTGGAAAATGATTATTTTGGAAATACATTTTGTGAATGATGATGTGATTGAATTAGAAATGTTACATATTATGTTGGTAGAGTGTTATGTATACCATTTTTTTGTTATAGTAATGGAACACAATAGGCTTCATAGAAACTAGCTAGGGGAAGCTGCTGAGAATGTGGTTGAACGTGGGCCACATGTGAACCAAAAACTAGTTCAGATTATTGTCCATGAATTTTAGGAGGTGGACAATGAGAATAGGAGGGATGAGATAAGGAAAGTGGATCATTCCATCCAATTCTAGAAAATGAATCCACCAATCCTCTAGGGTGATTCTGAACTAGAAAATGTGGAATTGTGGCTGAATAGGATGAATTGTATCTTCAATTTCACAGGAACACCAGTAGATATGAATTTTAAAATGAAAACATATATGCTTGAAGATCTTGTATGCTAGTAGTGGGATTTATATATATATGATAAAGTGGATCATGGCCTTGGTTGGTTGGATTTTGAAGCATTATTCAATAAGAAATTCAATCCTCACATGTTCAGAATTAAATGATCAATTGATTTATATAGCATGAAGTATGAAAATATTTCTTTCATGAATTATGCAGTTACATTCATGAATTTAGTACATTTCACAACTGATGTTACTGCTACTGTTTCTTTAAAGGAACACATCATTGGATTTTGGATATGATATAATATTCTCAATAAGATTTCCATCCTATGTATTACAGACTATATAGAGATTCTCAATAGAGAGAAGATGGTAGAAAGAGACATCTTAGAAGATATGGGAGGATGATGTTTGTTAATACCCATGGGAAATGGTGGTAACTCTAATGTTGGGGGAAAATTGAAGAGGGACACCTATTTCCAATGTGGGAGCATGAATCAGAATCAAACGTATGGTTGGGTGAATATTCCTATAAACCCAAAGAGCCAACCTAGATGATTTCACTATAGTCCGTTTGACCACATGAAGCGACATTGTATGACACCACTGAGAGCATTCCATAATATCAATAATGAGGGAAATCATCAAAACTATTATCATAGGGATCCGAGGTCCGGTGCTTGAGAAACTAATCATGTATCACATGTGTCATATGTTTCGATGAGGAGAGGGAAGTAGAATCTATCTCATCAATAAAATAGAGCTAGCCATGGGGATTGTAGGAATACCATGACTCCTCAGACAGTCCAATCTCAACAGAGAAATAAGGAACAAGGAGAAACAATCAAGCAATTGTATTGAGTTGATTAGCTGATTGTGGATGATCAAGCTGGAATATCTATGGTGAGAGTAAAATTATTTTTTAATTCCACCATTATGAAGGAATTGTTTGAAACGAGTGAATATCATTAATTTATTTCTTCTCATGTTTTTTATTTTTTTAGTTTTAAAGTTGATATGATTCATTATATGATAAACCATCAATCTCCACATGGTAAATGATAATGTTTAGATTTTGTTTGTTCAACATGTTCTATAAAATATTTATAGATCAAAACTAATATGGGACTTCTATGTGATGGAGATGAATGTCTATGATATAATCCTTGGTATGGATTGGTTGAAAATGTTCATGCCTCACATTGACTGTTATACCATATGGATCAGTTTCACAATTGAATATGGAAGTGGGCATCTATTTCGAGGATACAAGAGAGTAATGGTGGGTGAAAAGGATTTTCGGCACTAGAAGTTAGAATAAACACATAACAGTTGTAATATTTGACCTTGGCATAAATGTAAAATATTGAAATTAACAGTTTTACATTAGTGTTTGATCAATTTCTAGATGTTTTTAGAGAACTTATCAGGGTTAACAAATATTTGGGAGGTTGAGTTTTTGATTAATCTTTTTAGGGGACCAATCCTATTTCCCTTACATCTTATAGGATAAAACCAACTGAATTAAGTGAATTGAAAGTACAATTGGAAGAGCTAAGAATTAAATGGTCCATCCAACCGGGCACCTCTCTATGGGCATCAAAAGTTTTTTTGAAAGAGTATGTAACTCTTCATGTGTGAGTGAATTATCTTAATATTAACTATGTCATGATAAAGAATAGATATCCACATCCACACATTGATGATATGTTCATTCAATTAATAGGGGATCATTGGTTCCCTAATATTGAATTATAATCAAGATAACACCAATTGTGGGTTCGGTTGGTCAATATTCTGAAGACAAATTTCAGTAAACGATATGACCATTATGAGTATACGTTGATGTATATTGGTCTTAGGAATGCATCAAGGATATTTATGGAATTGATGAATATGATATTTTATAGGTATCTCAATTCTTTTTTGGTGGTTCTTGGGGATGATATATTAGTATATTCATGGGAAAATGTTGAACTTGGATAACACATGGTTTTAGTTGGAAATCTCGAGGGATCATCATTTGTATGTCAAATTGTCAATGTGTTCTTTTGGATACAATGGGTACGCTTTAATTTATATGTAGTTTTTGAAATAGGTGTTTCGGTGGATCTAGAGAAGATAGAGGCCATAATCTATTAGCAAAGGCCTAATAATGTCTTTGAGATACATATTTTTCTTGGTCTAGATGGTTTTTACCATTTCATTGTTCATGATTTTTCAGGACTATATTCACCTATGATACCATTGGAAAAAAATAATGTTTCATTCCAACGGAATGATGATTGTCTTAAATATTTTCCAGAGATTATGGTTCATCTTCCATCAACACCTATCTTGATATTTCTTGAATTAGGAAAAGGTTACGTGTTGTATTGTGATTCTTATATATCATTGTTGGGATGTGTTATTAAGCAATTAGATCATGTTTTTGCTTATTTATAATGTTATTTATGAGTTCATGTTAAGAATTAACCAACACACAATTTTGAGTTTTATTTCATAGTCAATGATTTGAATATTTGGAATCATTATCTATTTGGTGAATAATTAACCGTGTTCAGGGATCATAAGAGCTTGAAAAATATTTTATCACAATGAGATTTGAATCTAGGGAAAATAAGAAGGATGGATTATCTCCCATTTTTCAAAATTGACATGATGTATACTTCAGGAAAATAAAATTTTGTGGTAGATGAATTATGAAGAAATTCATATGCTCAGTTGAAAAAAGAGGCTTCCGATGAGTGGTGGTTGATATCGGTCTGTGCCTACATGCACTCAGAAGGAACATAATAAGTTGAAGTTATTGTTTTCTTCCATTTTTTAGTTGTTCCGGATTTTTTAAATATGGTTAAAGAGGTATAAAAGTCCAATTCATAATGTGTTATGATGAGTTAAAAACACAATGGTGGGGAGACCATTGAGATAAATGAAGCATGGTGAAAGTGCAATGTTATAATTTTAAAATTGGATTGTCATACATATGAATTTTTTAGAAAAACTTTTTCAGGCTTACCACCATTCAAGATAGAATGTTTATCTAGGAATATATAATATTTACAAGACATATAAATCATAGTTCTGGTGGAGATGAATGAAATGGATAGTGGCTAAGATTGTTTTGTGATTCTTACCTTGTCAGTAAGTTAAGGAAGAACATCAGTGACAAGTAGGTATGTTTCTGTCATTACCTATTCTAGTGTCGAAATGGGAGAATGTAGTTATAGATTTTTTCATAGTCCTACCATGAATGGTTTGGAAAGAGGATTGTACATGGTTGATAGGGGATCAATTCACAAAGTCATCACATTTCATCCATATTCATGAATTTTTTATTTTGGGTGATATGTCAAAAATTTATATTTGAGAAGTGGTAAATAGTCATGGAATACAATTTTTTCTCATGTTAGGTAGAGTTCTATGTTTTATGCTTAGTTTCTAGAAATCCTTATAGAAATCCCATAGGTATTAGTTGACGATGAGTATGGTGTATCATCCTCAAATGGATGGACAATCTGAGTAGATGGTAAAAACATTAGAAGGCTTGTTAAAATATTGTACAATGGATTTTAATGGCTCATGGGAAGAGAAAAGACAATTAGTGGGGTTAATTTTTATCAAAAGTTATCATGCCTCGATACAAATGGATATGATTAAAGTGTTTTATGGTCATCCTTGTTGTTCGCCACTTTGTTGGGTGGAAACAAGTGAGACTTCACTATTTCGGCCAAGCCTTGCCAAAAAACAATGGAGAAGATTCAGTTGATATGGATACTTATAGAGATAGCATAGGGTCATTATAAATCATATGCAGATCATTATCGATGACACCTTTCATTCGCTTTGAGTTATCATTTGTTCTTAATGATTTCTCCAAGGCCTAGACATCGACATTTTTCAAAGAAGTTCAGGTTATATACTCATTACACTTGCCTTCTTGAGATACTAGAATGTATTGTTGAGGTGGATTATCAGTTTTCATTACCACTATTGTTCAGTGTGGTGCATAATGCATTCCATGTATCTCAATTGAAAAAGTATCACCCTAGTCCTGACTATGTGACTCGATGGGATCATGTCTAACTAGTGTTTGATGCATCTTTGGTATATATCCTAGCATGAATTGTGAATAGGAAAAACAATTATTGTGTGGAAAACACATAGATCTAGTGCAGTTTTTTAGCAACATTTTCAGATTTAGGAAGAAACATGTGAATGACAGAAACTAATCAATGAATACTGGCTAAAACTCTCTCATAGTAAGGATGGTTTTCTACATTTTGGGGATGAAAAGCCTAATGGTGGGGAGAATTTATCACTCCTAGATTCAATTGTGTAACCTTTTATTTATTCTTTTTATGTATGTAAATTTTATGGGTGATGATTTGGAGAGTTTGACGAACTTTTGGAGTGTTTTTGGGGATTTTCTGTAGGTGCACGGTTTGGAAAAATAATGAAATAGCTAAAGGAAACCATGAATAATAAGGAATTGACTAAAGGGAAGGCACAGGGGCTTCACACAGTTTTTACAAATGATGTAGAAGCCTAGGAGAGACGTTGATTTTTTGGATAGTTGTCTTTGGTATGGTTGGTCCATGATTTGGAAATTTTTTATGCCAAGCATGCATGGATCAATCCTTGATGAAGTATTTTGTTGATGGTTAGCACACAGTTTTCCTAACCATGCATGTTTTAAAAACTAGATTGAAGAAATTGCATCTAGTTTAGTTTAATGTTTTAATGAATAAACCATAAAAAAACCTAACTCATTACTTTTCCTTCTCAAAGGTCTTAGAACCTCTCCCCATCTAATTGGAAGCGATCCAGAGTCATTTCTTAGTGTTTGGAAACCAAATATTTGTGGTAACATATTTTTCATGGGGATTATTCTTAGATCTACTTATCTATATCTCTCATTTTATAAGATATACCTTAATAATCGTTAAATATAAGATTTTTGATGGGGAATATATTTATATTTTTCTAGGTTTATGACAGGGGAAGAGATCTAATGTGGGTTTATGGATATTTAACCTGGTTTTGTTAGCGTTCTTCGTACAGTTGTTCATTTTCATCATAAAAACCGAGGTATGTGGCTTCACTCTTGACTACACTATTTAGAATATGAAAAGATGATTTCAAATTTATTATTTTTTGTGATGTTGATTTAGAATATTTTGTGTAATGCCTTCCAAAAATCTTATTGAGTGATGGTTTAGGGACACATTTAAATTGGGTGTTTCTATAGAATGTACGTTGGTTCATTGATTTAAAATGTTTATTTTAAAATGTGGATTTTATGTAACTGTGGAAAGTGGATAAATCAAAACGTTTTCAATAAAAGAGAAGATATTTTTTGAATGGATTAGTATGGTTGATTTTAATTGCTTTGTTGGATAATTTTCAATAAAATAACTATTTTATTGATATGGATTAAATAGGTGAAATTGTTGTTTTGGAATTGGATTGAAGTAATGGTTGTGTGTGTTCATTTTTATTCATGGTAAATAAGGGTAAAAAGTCTGCCAAAAAATTATTGGGATGAGTAAGACAAAGTGATCCCCCCATAAAAATGGTTCATTAAGTGACATCTTAATGAAAGAATGACTTACCACTCATGAGTATTGGGAGTTCTATGTTTTTATGCATGGTTTTATGTGTGGATAAATGAACTGGAATTCATATGTTAAAATTAATTTTTTAATTTTTTTGATAGTTATTTGGTTTCTTTCTTTGGAATTTGATGCTATTTTAAAAAAATGGTTTCATTAGAACCTTTTTCTATTTTGATATAATCTGTTTTAGATTTTTTTTATAAAAATAATTTTTAGATAAATGTTACTAACATGTTTTATCGCAGTGGCTTTAGTAGGGAAGTAGTTGTGGAAAATATATTGTGTTTCATTACTCACCCCTTCTTTGGAACATTGGTTCTTTTATAGATATCATTTAACAAGATATGGGAAAAGGTAAAGTATCACATTTTTCATGAGGTACATAGTGATACATGGGCTGTTATGGTGAAGATAGATCATAGAGGTTGTGGAGTATTGGAGTTATGAGTCTTGTTGAGATTTTTCGGTCTTGTAATATTCCACTGTTTACTTTTACATTTTGTATAATTCACTAGGGTACTGTTGTTTATTGGAATTGGTATACTAGTTTTACCATGACTTTTTTACATTTTTATCATTCATCATGTAGTAGATTTGTTATGGTGTGTTTGTTTGTTTTTTCTCTTAAAGGGAAAATCATCCCCCACAGTTAATGAAAACCTTCAACATTTATTTCCCTCCTTTGGCATCTTGAAGATGTTTCTTAAGGCCAAGTAATATTTTTCCTCCTTATCAATACAATGAGAAATGGGAGGGATGTTATTGTAAAATACTATAGAAAGTATAATTTTGATGTACTTCATCACATTAATTGGTTAAAATGTTTCATTATAGTTAGTTCGAAGATTTTTTTAATCTCTTTTGCAACCAGTCATGTCCTATAGGTACTTACTTTTCCTTACATGTTTATTTTTTTCTTGAATACCCATTTTTAACCAATATTATTTACATCTACTAGAGGTTCTACCAAAATAAAGACATGTTTTTGGTTAATGTAATCCATTTTAGAATTCATAGAATCTTTACACTTAGCTACATTTTTACCACTTATTATATCCTTATTGGTTATAGGATCATTATTATAAACTAGTTAATATTATCCATCCTTCGTGACAAGAAAACAATAATATTATGGTTCCCTAATGCATCTTGTACTCCAATTCATTACTTATTTCTCCTTAATAGTATCTTCTTCCATGGGGCTTTGAAGAATCTGTTCATATACCGACTCTTGTTTTCCATATGCCTCGAACTCTTCAATGTTTATCTATATCCCACTATGTCATTTAAAGATGTTCTCTCACTCATGAAATATGTATTGTCTTTCCATTATAACCATTATTTATGAGGATTCATACAGGTAATATCCCTTTGTTTTTTGGGCAATCCTATAAAGGTACACTCTATGCCCTGGGGTGCAATTTTGTTACCTGAAGAGGCCTTAACAAAGAATCATCTTCTCCACACATGTAAATTTTATAACATGGTTTTTCTCCCATTAAAAAACTCATATGTAATACCATTTATCGATTTAATTGGTACTTGGGTTAATATATGGGTTGATGTTTGTAATGCGTATCCCCAAAATGATAATGGAATACTCAAAGGATTCTTCATTGTTCTCCACATATCAAACTAGGTACGTCTCCTCCTTTCACTTATACCATTCCATTTTGGTGTATAACTAGTATGGAGATGAGATAAAATCCCAAAATCCCATAAATAATAAATGAATACATGATTGATATATTCTCCACCATAGTTTGATGGATTTTATTAATCTTTATACCATGATAGTTCTCAACATAATTCTTGTATTCCTTATATATTTTAAAGGAATTAGAATTATACCTTATTATATTGACATATCTATATCTACTAAAATCTTCAGTAAGTGTTATGAAGTATGAGTAACCACATATTTTTTATTAAGAAATTACCCTTATATGAATGTATGAATTAATTCCACGAGCTCTTTGGAATTTTCAACATTCCCAATAAAATGGGATTTGGTCATTTTTCTTTGTAAACAAACATGTAATACACCATGTGAGTTTTGTTCAAAATAATTTAAATATCCATCTTGACATAGTTTAGTTAAGAACATTTCAATTTATCTCTTTCATAAAATTCGATATTAGATACAACTTTTTGTTCTAACCTATCTAATTAAATACATAAACCATGTAGATTCAAAAGAATTGACAGAGGGGAGATAGAACTACGATTATCCAATGGAGAAAAACTTGTTTTTATAGTTATCAAGGATTAACATCTCACATTTCTTACAAGATAGAAATAAATAAATAAAATAAATTTCCCAATCATGTGATTGTTTAAAGGATTATTTAATGAGCAGTCATAAAATAAGAATATGCGCTAGGAGAATAACCATATTTTCCATTCTTGACATGAGTTATAACATTACACCTCTACACCTTTGTGTCACCAAGTTGGTATCATCATGGTTTCAACTTGAAGCACCTCCACACACCTCTAGGTTCTCTATTAATTACATGTTTTTATTACTCACACAAAGGTGAGGGAACCAATGGATTTGTTAAATGGGATTACATAAATATCTTTGGACACATAGGTCCAACATAATATTGGGGGGAGGGATGAATTGAAGGCCATAATTTAATTTAATAATAAATAATCTAAAACCCATGCAATAAATTAAATTTATTAAATTACAACATAATAATTGGTCTTGGTATTTCTTAATATCGGACATACCTGAAAAAATTACAAAAATGAAACTAAAAAGAATTATTTTTTTATTTTTCATTTAATGTTAATATAAAAACACTTACATTAATTAATTAGTTAATGAATAAATCCATTTCATCTAAATAGTAATTAAATATTAATTAGAGATTACCAATATTTATGGAATTAATATAAAATAAATGAAAAAACCAATAATGAAATATTTATTAAAATAAATTAATTTTACATTTAAATTTATTTAAAAACATAATTAAATTACCAAAAAAATAGTGCTCCAGTAAATAAAATTAGGGTTTATTGCTAAAATTTTTCAATTTATTTTAATTCTTAATTATTTTCTTTATTAGATGACTGTATAGTGCGTTCAAACCCGCTACACACCATATATATTAGTTTTTGTGTATCCATGGTACACACATGGGTATGTGGTGTGTACTATGGACAGCCAACACAACATTTATAGAACAACTACACACAGTGTATCCCACTTTCCTCATGTTTGAGATGCACGGTTGATGCATTTTTTTTTATTTTGGATAATTGAAGTCATAAACTACACACCAAGTACACCCCATACATGTTGTTCATGTCATAAATTCTATATGTTTTTATCTCACATGGTTTCACCATGTAAAATGACAATACAGATTGCGTGATTTATGCCACTAACCCATATAGAATACACAATGTGTATATCGATAAACACTTTGCAATTTGACAATAGTATGTAGGTTTTACATTCAACACATGGTGTAAAAAATGGTTAATTACTATTTTTGCACCATATATCCCTCAACACATCCATATATAGTGAGCTAGGGAACATGGCATGTAATTATAATTACACACTATGTAACCCTGTCTTATCATCCAAAATTTGGTAGTTCCTAAGGGAATATATGGTTAATATTCATATATTCTTAAACATTAAAAAATTTAAAACAAAACAAATATGATTAATATGTGGAATCATGCTAGTTGGAATTGGATTAATGAAAGAATAACATTAAATGAATATATAACCACAATCAAGAATAGATCAATAGTCAAAAAATTAATTATAAATTTAACCATGATATCTTTGATTCCACTTGATGGTCCTAGGTATAGGGGGAGCATGCGATTGTGGGAGATATATTAAAATTTTATTTAATATTCGTGTTTCCACAAACCAAGAGTGAGGATCTTTCATATCATATTTATAATTAATTTATTTTCATTGGAAGATATTAATAACCTTGTCTTAGGTTTCATTATTCAATGTCAATGTAGATCATATGAAATAAACATTTATGATTTCCTTTATTTAACTTGTGAGGATCTAAGGATAATCTAGAGGCGATCCAAACATGCTTCGTCAACCTCCAAGAAACTCTAACTAATATCTGGGTGAAAGCGTAGGGAATTGAATCTCCTATTTCATTTAATGATAATTGATGTATCTTTTGACATAATGAAATATCCCAAGAGTTTATCATTCTTATTAGGGAGGGATATGGAGGAGTTGGAATATAATTCGTTGTGTGCAACAATTCTCTTTTTATGATTAACAACCGAATATAAAGAACATGATATTTATAAATGTAGTGATTATGATAGAATATTTTTTATTGCATGTTGGCCCTTAAACAGTATTAAAACATTTAAAAGGTACCATGTCACAAAATAATAATATATTTATTATTTTTCTTCATGAATTATCTTTCAAAAATGATAAATAATATTTTCCAACTTGTAAATAATTAATTACCACCACACACGATCTTGGTCTATTCAAAATCAACAGTAATTAATAAATACTGGAATAAATATTTTATTAATAATTAAAAATTTCATTCTCATACAAGTGAATAAATATTTATTAAATATTAAATAAAATAAATATTTATATTTCTATAAAGTTGATGTTCAATAAATAATTATTTAATTTATTTCATCAACATAACTTATAATAAATTATACATCTGCATTGAGAAAAATATTTATTCATTTAATTAAATTCAAATTCAATTTAGTTGAGATCAATTAAAACACTTATTATGTAAGCCTCTAGGATTATTTCTCATTGCAATTATGTATACTTGCCTAATTTCCAAGAATATTATCTAGTAATGGGTCATGATATCCATGAGAATGAAATTAATATTTCATTGATAATAACCTTACACAAATTCTCACTAGGTAATATAATCACTTTGTCTCAATATCTCAACTGGTAGGTTTAAAATCTATGCCACCAACCTATATGCTTAATATGTCTTCCTATGAATATATGAAATAATCATGTCATTACACCAAAAACATAGAAATTATGGTAAAAATTATATTCCAATCAAATGGACAATATATCAGCTTCCATAAATATTTAAGGGAAAAATACATCCTTGATTAATCTATTAATTACATTCTTATTATGACACACCCATCAAACCCAACTTCCCACTAACATATTTCAAAACAGTTTTAGTCATTAAATCTATGTGTGTGAGTCCTAACATACTTAAATTAAAATCACAAAGACTATGGACCATTACACACACTTACAAATATAAATATCCATTGACACCAAAACATGTAGAATTCCTACCAGAGTGTCTGTTCTCAAAATCTCTCATCGTAGAGATTACCAACTACGAACTATATGAGAATAATCCTCATCTGATTATGCATACCCAAACGTAAAATCGAAATACATTATGTTACGTGATAGTAAATTATCCAACCATAGGATATTATTTTATAATATCATCATAGCACTTCATGGTTCTAATCATAGTGGGAAACTATTATGATGTTATCAATGTGATGTATACTCTAGGAAATTATTAAATTAAAGACATTAAGAATAATGAACTATATATAGTAACAAGTATTATTAATATTAATTACATTGATTATACAAGTAACCAATTTATTGACAGTTGGTCCTTGGTCACCAACACCACCACATTCTTGATTCCCAGGAACTAGTTTGTAGCTCGTGGGGATCAACAATGCCCTTCGAGACAGTGCCACGATAGGGTATGATCTCATTTAGATAGTCCCCCAAACAAATTTTCTCCATAATATGACACACACATATCAATATCTAAATATAATATCGAATCATTATACTAAAAATAAAATATATTATCATCATCCTTGAAATTCATCATTATCACAATAAAAAATACAATACCATGTAACTTATTAACATTTAATAATTATCCGACACCAATGATAGAAAAAAATGATCAATTATATAGAATATTCATAAACTCATTCCCATTTCTATAATATAATCTATCACAAAATATAGTTCTATAAACACATTAATTGAATCATCTTAATTAAAATATCATTTAAAAAATCATTTTAGAAAAAACCATCACGATAAATCCACATGAATAAAATTAATGAATATTTCTAAGTCACCTACCCGAAGAGATTATTTATTAGTTATAAGGAATTGATGATCAAATATCAATCCTTGAAAATCCATTTTTATGATTATGTGCTTAATTCGATCATAATTATATTCGAGGTAACTATATATCAAATGAGACCCACCAAACCCACACTTCACTATATAGTGATATACATAACTAATTTTTATACATAACACAACCATTTATTGTTTAAAACCTTGAAATTATAAAATATTATTTCATTTAAATAATCCAACATGGTCCAAACCTTTCTTCAAACACAACAACAAACATAAAAAAACTACAAAATATTTAGATTTAATATAATTATTTATGTATTATTGTAAAACAATATCCGTTGAATGAAATGGAAGGAATAAGAGTAACTTGTTTATGAATTATTTGTAAATATAAAATAGAGGATACTTTTAATAGGATTTAAATTCACTTATTTTTCAGAAATTGACAAATAAGGCAATTTATTATTTAGAGAAGTGTTTATCTAAAATATTTCCATTTTATATGATATGAATATATTTTTCATTAAAATTATGATTAATGACGATAAATAATGTTTTATGATAATTTTATTAACACTATATTCATTGGTAAATGACACAGAATAAAATAATAATAATTAATATTTTAAAATATCATTTTAAAAGAAAATAATGATTTTTCATTATATTTTATGATTTCATTCCAAAATTGAAATTAAATTTTCTCTTAATTTGAAATTAATTTTCATAATTATTTATATAAAGATTGACTTAGTTTTAATTTTTTATATTTTTTTGAAAAATATGTGTTTTAGTAAAAAAAATTAGTTTTCACGAATCATGTAATTTCCGTGACATTAGCAATATATAATAGTAATATATAAGGTTAAAAACTTTTTAGGAGACCAAATATTAATTCATGGAATAACATTATGAATTATAAAGTATTGTTTTAGCTTATAAATACTATTTATATATATTTTGATAAATAATTTAAATTGTTAATTTAATAAACAATGATTTTTTGTATTTTATTTTTAATGGGTAATTTCAAGGGAGATTAAGATTTTTATGGAATTTATAGAATCATATCCTTTATTTTTTTATAATAAATATATTTATTTCATTAAAATTATCATCCGTTATAATTTTACCATATATATAAATTTAAATCTTAAAAATTGTGTTCCTTTAGAAACAATTTCTATGCCATTAAGGGTATTAATTTAAAAATTAACATTTCACACCATTAGATATCTTAGCTTATAAATTGAATTAAAAAATTAAAATTAAAATTGTCAAATTATTTTAAATGTTTAATGTTAATTATATTCATTAAAATTAATTAATATAGTTATACATTAATTACCATGTTGAAAGTAAATTAGTGTAAAGGATAAGAATTTAAGGAAAATAACTTAAATAATAATTTTTTTCTTTAAATTGGTGGGGTTGAGAAAAATTTCTACCCAAAACCATTTTAATATATGATTTTTTCCATTTTTATTCTTTTTAAACTTGAATAGTAACCTTATATTATTGAAAATGTAAGTATAACTCCCAAAACTACCCTTTCATTAAAATATAAAATGAGAAACATCTTTATCACTTCAAGAAACACATATAGTTCTAATTTATCCTGGCCAATATAGTATTTTATTTTCTATATATTCCTTTCACATGAACATAAGACCTTGTCCACTCATAGAAATCAAAATCCATTTAAATTTTAGGAGAATTTCAAGGAAAATTGAAGTCCCCGACTTCAGTGTTATCAACTACTGAGTTTTTAATCACAATTAACTTCATTAATATTTTTTAACTACACTATTTTAATTATATTATTATCATTTATATATTTTAATATTACTTTATTAATATTTCAAGGAAACTTCAAGTTCTTGATTGGTTATTGTCAACATGTTTTTTTCCTTCACTTACATATATGCATAGAATTAAGGAGTGTATTAAAGAAAAAATATTATGTTTATAAAAAAATTATTTTTTACATTAGAAATTGTTTTCTAAATTATTAATTATATGATTAATATAAAAATATTGTTAACTCAATCATTTAAAAGATCCAAACTAAAGGGAAAATGATCTCTTTTTCTATGTAATTACTTTTTTTAAATTATTTTATATTTATAATTATTACATATTTAGATATATAATAAAAAAAATATTATCAATATCCTTTTTGAATAATGATATTACTACAAAACCACCATATAAATATTTATTAAATAATGAAATGTCCATGTTTGGGTTGTTTTAACCACCGATTTGAACAATAAAATGAATTTATATCATGAATGACTATTATAACATAATTAATGGCATAATATTATATAAATGGTTAAATATATATTTTAGTTCTGATAAGTTTATATAAACATTTAACTCAATAATTAAGAAAATACATTACATTCGTTAAGAATCATCGAAATTTGATTAACTTTGATTTAATCTTCATTGTTTGTGACCAAAAGTTAAATAAAATAAAAATTTAGATATATAAAAAATTAATGTAAAATATATTAATTTACCTTAGATGATATCATAGTGATATACATTACATAAAAATAGATAATTATATGAATTGAATGAAACTAGTTCAAAGCGATAAAGATTACATACACCCAATGGAGAAAATAAGAAAGAACTAGATAAAATATATATATTGGTTTATTATAAATGATGAGTATAGATTATTATAGTTATGAATAATTTTATTAGTTATGTATTTAATGATATTAATTTAATTATTTTGGATATTTGTTTCATGTATGAAATGGAGGAGGAAAAGGTAAGAGTTTTCATCTCAATTTCCCATCATTGAGACAAATATTGAATTTATGAACCTATTTACATTTTAAAGGCGTTTCTACTAATAATTGATATATAATAAAATTAATTATCTTATATTAATGGTATAGTATTTGTAATTACATGCCCTCTATTTAAAGGGGATTTATTTAAAATTTTCTAAAGTTGTAAGGTCTTCCTGGGTCTTAATCCTCATTCATCAAGACATAATAAATTTTGTTCGCGATGATTCATTTTTGTGGTGTATATACATCACATATTTATTAACCCCAGTTTCCAGTATGTAACCCTTTCTTGATGATTTTAATGGTTTTAATGTTAAGGGTGATGAATGGGAGAGTTGGGAGAACTTTGAAGGATGTTTTGAGGAAAAGGGGAAGTCGCATGGATGGCACACGATTTTTCTAAACAGTGTTGTAAAACCATGCATAGTTAGTCTTGGAAAAAGTATCTTCCACACGGGTGGAAGGGGGGTTGTCTTACCATGTGGCCAAACTGTGTGTGGAGTGTCTGTCGGGGCAGTGTCTAACGCACGGTTTGTCTAACTGTCCAAGCTCACCGTGCGGCCACTTAAACGAGATTATATAAAAGTGGATATCACAGGTTTTTGGCTCTATGTGGTCCTTTTTTACTCCTAAGAAGCCCTAACTCGGTGTTTAGCTTCCCCTATGGCCAGAGAAGGTTATCCCATCATTTTGGAGGTGATCAGAAGGCTTCTCATAGTAATTCGAAGCCGGATTCTTGAGGTATGTGATCGTTCTTCTTCGTTCGTGATCGGTTTTATAGATCTACTTTGATCTACTTCTCTTATTCATTTAGATTCTTGGATCTACGCCGGTTTTGGGTATATATAATTGTGTGGATCCCAAATATGATGAGATTTTGTCTTGATCGTTCCAGGAGAAGAGATCTACGACGGGTCTGGAATAATCAACCCAAATTTCTTGAACGTTCTTCGACCGTTGTGGTATTTGTCAAAATCTCTTTGGTAGGAGGGTTAACTCTCAACTCCTCTAATTAGTATTGATTATATTAGTTTCAAATTGGTTTTTTTGAATGGAATTTATTATGAAAATCATGGAATAAATCTTATTTATCGATGATTTATGGTTTTATTGAAATTTTGAAATCCTGGTGAATTGTTGGGCAAAGTGATTTGGATTAATGAATTCAAAATGATGATTTTAAATTATTGATTGGATGGAATTGTAATTGGATTGATGAAAAATGGGTTTTGAATAAATATTTTGTGTCATTGAAATGGTTTTGTATTGAAATGACTTTGATGGAACTGGTTTTAAATAAAAAGGGTGTTTTATTGAAATGGGTTGGAATTGAAATGGTGTGGCATTTAAATGGTTTTGATGGAAAATGGATTTCAATAAAAATGTGTTTTTATTGAAATGGTTGCTTTGGTATGATTTTTTGGAATATGTGGTTGTGATCATTCATATTCCACTCGGGACGGATAAGTGTTAGAAGTCTCCCCCATCATTCTGGGATGTATAAGGGTTAGGCCTTTCCCCCGTCAAACATATTTTTTTCATTTGGGACTAATAAGGGTTAGGGGGTATCCCCCATCATTGTTGGGATAAATAAGCATTATGGCTCTCCCCCATCAACAATTTCTGTGCATTTGGGTTGGATAAGGGTAAGAAGTATCCCCAATCATGGTTGGGATGGATATGGGTTGGGGCTTCTCCCTACTTCCAGGTAGCATGCATGGTAGTTTGCATGGGTTTTTTGAATGGTTGGGTATTCCAAAAAGGAATTTTTGTGAAATGGTTCTAAATCTTATTTGGTTATTTTTCTGGAAAATAACTTGCTAGAAAATCGGTTTAAACTGCACTTGTAATGCCTTTGGTTATGAATGGTTTTGGAAAATTGATTATATTTAGTTATAAACTGCTTTTGAGAAAATGTTTTATATAAAATATTTTTATATAAATGTTGCAAACTCTTCTATACTAGTGGCGTGAGTAGGGAATTCATTAGCAAAACCTAATCAGTTTTTGTACTCACCCTTGCGTTGGCAGTTTGGTGATTTTGCAGATTTCGTGTTCTGGGATATAGGTAAATGTAAAGCAACTTATTTCTAGTGGATCGTGGCAATTCTTGGGAGATGTTATGGAGCTTGGAGCTTGTGGAGAATGGAGTTGTAATGTCTTTTGAGGATCTTGAGATGTTCATCTGCTATGTACTTTGATGCTTAGTTTGGTCATCCGTTGTTGTGTACTTTGATGTAGTCTGATATAAATAAAATGTTTATTGGAATTTCATATTTTCATGCATCATATATTGAATGATTGGTTATGGTTGGTTTATGGGTTTATTTTATAAAGGTTAAATCGTCCCCGACTTGTACTTGAAACCCTTCTGCATTTATTTCCAGCCTTTTCACCTTGGGGATATCGCTTAAGGCCATGTAATGACGCGTTGTGCTCTCAAGCCAATGAGAACTGGTGGGTCATTCCACCATGGATGATTTTTTATCATAATTATTGTATTTTATGGGATTTAAAATCCATATTATTTTTCCTTGTTCAAGTGTATAGTGGTTTAGTATTTTCCCTAGAAGTGAGTATTTTTGGTAACTCAATTTATATTTGTCGAGTTAGGATCATTCATTGAAATTATTTCTTATAAGTTGGGTATGTTATACCATTCAATTTTATTATGTGGTATTATGTAATTTTTTCACGGATAAACATTCCTACCAGATAAAACCTTTAATAAATATTTCTCACTTCTCAGGATATATTATTCTGAAACCATCCACTTTATTTCTCTAGATGGATAATTCCCATGTTATCCATGTGTGGACTTACTCATATACTCATGGTTCAATGTGTTATAAATATCACAATTTACATAAGTCATATTGGATGATGTTAGCCTATAAATAATGTTATTCTATTAACATGGGGAAAAGTAATGGAATTCTAATAGATATGATTGTTGGAACATTGACTACATATTTTTTAACAATACATGTTATTCTACAATATGGGTAA
Organism: Viscum album; assembly: GCA_963277665.1. Classification (NCBI taxonomy): domain Eukaryota; kingdom Viridiplantae; phylum Streptophyta; class Magnoliopsida; order Santalales; family Viscaceae; genus Viscum; species Viscum album. The sequence goes on from OY728152.1 coordinate 748,193,203, forward strand.
TGATCATGTTATCCCTTTTATTTACATGGGAAATTTATTTATTTTTTTACATGGATTATTATATTAATGTTTAGAATTTATTGTTTAACTATACACATTATTTATTTGGATGATTTTGGATCATGTTACCCAATTTAATGTTATGGGGAAAAGAATTTATAATTTTTAATCTTAATTTTATGGATACTCATGTTTTTATTCAGTTAATGGTTGTTTAGGTAATGGTACTAATGGTCTTGTTTAATCTTATGGTTATTGAAATGGAATAAATATAGTGAAAGGTGGGGTCTAAAGTTATATATTCTATCAATGCATTAATGGGTCTCATGAGACAAAAAAAGGTTTATGTGTTTGGTGTATGTATGCCCAATTTAGAAAGATGTATTGAATGTGGTCCGGATTAAAAGTATAGAGTCTTTGAAAGAGGCCTTAATAATGGTGTTTTAATTTTTGGTATTATGGATTCCATCAGTATGAGATTAAGTATTATTCATATCCCAGTTTTTATTTATTTTCATGTATATAGTATTCTCTAAGTTTCAAGTTAATTACAACTTCATGTTGTTTACCTATTTATTCCAGAATATTTACTCCATGTTTATACCATGACTAATTTAGTTATATGTTTCCATTATTAGTCATCTGAGATCATGTATTTCTTATGTTTCTATTCCCCAGGTTATGAATAGAAGTAATACATGTTACATGTTTAGAGGGATAACATGTGTGGAATTATTTATAGGAGATATGGAAGACTCATTATTTATTATGTAGTTTTTTATATTATGGGAAAACTATAAACTAGAAATAAATAAAATGGGTTTTATTTTTTATGATGTTTTCTAATTCTATAAATTTCAAAACTCGAATATATCCTTTGGATTTTTAAAATTCCATAATTGTTATTTATTTTTGAAATTAAAGATGGTTATATCCATTATTTTACGAATGGTATCAATGAATTTAAAGTAAGTGTCTATGATCACTGGATCTAGGAGTCTGGGTCTATAAAATCATATTTGGTATGAATGTAAGTGTTTAGATATATTTAGAGATTAGGATGTTTGTTTTGAGTAATTTATGGAATAATAGGTTAAGGTTGATCACAATTTCAATGAAGTAAGTAAATCTTTGGAATAACAAATGATTTCATTCTAAGGTAATAATGCACAATATATTTATGGTTTAGGATGAGATAATTTTAGTGAAAAAATAAGGAATAAGTAAACGTATAGGACAACATCCTAATGTTTTAGTAAGGTAGAGATTATATAATTTTCCTAGAAATACATCCCTATCTAGATAATAAGAATTAGATGCAGTTATGAAACATATGAAACTAAGGGTAATCATAATAAAAACGTTTGGTAGAGGATTGAATCAATATTCACTATGATGTTTGGTTAGTGGTTATAACAGATTATACCTTGTGTGACACTATCCGGAGAAATTACTAGGGTATGCACATTCTATTTATGAACCATCATGAAGGATTTAAGAATGATTTTAACTTATTAGGTTAGAGAGACTAATAGAAAAATGGTTATGGATTAAAAAGGATTAAACAAGGAGATTCATAGGTTTATAGAAAAGTATTATATTTTAAAAATATTAGTGTCATATGGGAAGAAAAATTAATATTAATGTTTTTATTAATATTTAGGACATTATCATAACAATTTTGGTTTTATTATGTGGTCAAAAGTGGATCACAAATAATAATATGAGAAACATGTATATCAAAAATTCTCTTTGCCTTATAACTGAATAAGGGAGAATATGTAAATGGTTTTGAATTATAGTATATTATGATGGAAAAATGAGTTTTCTAGTCTTACCTATAGTAGTGCAATTGATATCATAAAAGGAATTCACCCTTGATAATCAGAGATATTTCAATTAGGGAAGTAATAATTATCAATGCGATTTTTGTATATTATAAATATTATTAAGAATTATTTGAAACATATAAGGATTTTTCTTTATAATTTAGTCTTTAATGTTTTGGAAACATATATTAATTTTTTTTTATAAATAGGATAAAGGGTTTTATAACTAGGTTTTATTTCTAGGATAACTAATAGAGAAAAAACATTGAGGTATGGATAAATATAAGGATTAATAAATGATTTATTTTGAAATAATATACATTTTATTTATTTTGAAGTAGTATGATAGATAGTAATTAGTATCCTTGATATTAAAAATTGATCAATGATATTTTTGGAGAAGTTAAACTCATTTTTAGAATTATGATATTTAGTGACTAAGTGTGTGACCTTATGAACCAGTGGTTAACACCATTTTATGGTTAATGATATAATTAATTTTTCAATGAATATGTAATATTTATTTGGATTAATCTCTAAGGATTCAAATAGGTTTCTAGGAATGTATGTTATTTATGGTACATGATCATAGTAATGTGTAATTTTGTTTTACGATGTATAAGTTCAATTTTGATATCATAGATTACAATTATAATTAAATTTAAAATATTTTAAGAAATTTTATGGTAGTCTGGGATATATATTTTACTATTTAGGTTAATAAGTATGGGGGAACCCAACTTACTGTAACCTAGGTTGAACCAAGAATAATATATGGTAAATTGAGAGTGATATAGGTTGTTTCAATTCTGATAAAAGTTGAATAATAAATTCTATTTGTTGACATGATAGTTTTATAATGTGGGATATCTTGAGGTAAAAATTTCTTATGGTTATTTATCATAAGTAACATATAATTGATGTAAATAATATTATAAATTTTGGTTTTATTAATTAATGGAACTATAAGGAACCATGTGTGAGAGGGATAATGAGAATATTACCTTGATGAACTACCCATCAGGATGAGATATGGAGTGTGCAACCTTATAAATTGTCCAAAAAAGCTGTCATGAAACCCGAATAACAATGTAAACATAGTATAATAATTAAACACACCATGAAAAAGAGATATGGATTCTCATGAAATATTAATTGATAAATATAATGAATCAAAATGAATCCATTTATTATATGTCACAAGTGTGGGAAGATGCATGAGGGAAATTTCAATAAAGGGATAGATAACTTGTATAAGTCTAGAGACGATGGTTTTCAAACTCACATGGTTATATTATAAAAAATATATCACTTAAATTGAATGTGAGTTGAGCATTATGCGAATCAGTGTCCCAATCCAAGGGACAATGAAGGAGATAATCATCAACAACCATGAAAACTAGGAAGTACCAATGAAGTTATTACTAATGATTTAGATTGTGAGATTTCACTCAATATATTATACTATCGAATGTCTTGTAAGTTTTAACCAACTAATACATATTGAGAAACCAATAAAAACCCCTAGTCGAATGATTATCATAAAAATCATTTTTATGGTTTGTGGGATGTTATTCCATATCGATCGAGTTCGAAAAACCATAGTAAAATTTTATGTGAGAATTTGAATGGATTACTGTAGCACCCCTGATTTGATGTATGTAGCCTTTTATTATTCTTTTTCATGTGTTTAATGTTGATTGGATGAGTTGGGAAGGGGTTGGGATAGTTTGGAATCATTTTGAATATGTTTGGAGGCCTTTTTTAATATTGTAATGTTTGAGAATAGTTAGGGGAAACCGTGTAAAGCAAACCTTACAGGTATTGGGTACACATGGTTTGCACATGGTTTGACTAACCGTTTGGGATGGGCTATGTGATCTTCCCCTTTAGGGTAGTTGTAGGCACATGGTAAGTGCACAGTTTTTTTTAACCATGTGAGCAAATTGTGTGGCCCAATAAAAATTGTTTTTTAAAATTTGAGATTAGTTGGGATTGACCTAAAAATACCTAAACTCTCCCCCACTCATGACTCAATTAGGATTTTCGGTTATCAAGGGCTAGGGGTTCTCTACCACTCATTTGGAAGGTTTTTTAAGAGGTTTCAATGTGTTTTAAAGGTGGTTCATCTCAAGAAAATGTTTTCTCTTGGTTTCTATTCGGTTTTCTCGAGATCTACTCATCCCTCTCTCACGGTTTTCTAGATCTACATCCATTGTGGAAAAATATAGGGTTATTGTTGTATTAATTGATTAGATTCGGGTTTTTTGTTGTTAGGTAAGAGAATATATTGCGTATTCAATGGAGAATTTACTGGATTTGTGCTACGGTTGTGTGTGGGTTGATTTCACCGGAACCCTAAATATTGGTGGATTCTTTCTCGAATCCAATTTGTTAGAGCTGGTGGATTTGTATGAAATTAATTTTTTTTTGAAATTAATTGTTAATATTTTGGATTATTCTTATTGGAAAACCATTGGAAGAATATTAGGGGATTTTGGTGTGAAATGGGATTTTGTGGAAAGAAGGGTTTTGTTGTGTGATTTAAAATATTGATTTTATAATTATTTTCTTGGTTTGTATTATAAAAAATGGTTTATGAAAATGGTTTTCAATAAAATGGTGATTTTTTCTTGAAATGTGATTAGTTATGGAAAATAGTTAAGGGGGTTCTTCAATAAATGTGTGATTTATTGATGTGATTTGGCTTGTGTTGGAATGGTTGATGTGCTTAGGGTTTTGTTTGGATGCAGATAAATTGTTAACATAATGTGGTGACCTCCATGTGATATACATGTTATTGAATAAGTATTTCGAATTTTGTGTTTTATGTGGGCTGGGAGTACAACTATAATAAGAGGATGGATAGGGGACGAAAGGGCCACCATCCAAGGAAAAGTGGGCATGATATACCACTAGATGGGGAAAGGATAAGGGGATTGGATGGAAGTGCCACTGTGGTTACATACCGGTTTGGTTGTGTGAGTAACCATTGTATGATTATTTCTGTATTGTTATAGAATATGGAATAATCTATGGTGAAATGGATTGTGGTATGGTCGTTGGGATTTCCAATGGGTTGCGGGCATTTTGGTTGCATCGTTTGGGTAAAGGTGGTTTGGTAAGGGTGTGTTTGGATTATTGGTAATTGTTGAACTATTTAATGTTTTTTATTAACAATTTTATATAACTGTGCAAACAATTGTATCTTAGTGGTGTGTGTAGGGACGTCATTTGGGGAAATCTTACTGAGTACTTGTACTCACCCCATTTTTTGGCACTTGGGTTCTTTTCCATATGTTGTATTCTCGGAAACATGTGTAAATAATTTCATTTGGATAGAGGGTTGACATGATCCTTTGGTGGTGTTGTGGTGATTGGAGAGTGGATGTTGGTGTAGAGATATTGATGGTGTCCTAGATCTTTGAGTTCTTATTGCGTAGTCTTCCGATTTGTACTCTGATATTTTGATTGGTTATATTGGTATTTGGGAATTGTATGGATTAGTGTGATTGTATTTTGGTAATTTATGGGTTGGATTGTATTTTTTAGATTCATCATGTATCCTTTTAGGGAATGGAATATTTTTTTTTTGATTTAATATTAAGGTTAAATCATTCCCCAATGATTCTTGAAGCCCTTGTCATTTATTTTCGGCCTTTGGCGCACTAGGAACGTCTCTTAAGTCCATGTAATTTTTTTTCTCCACCATATCAAATATATGGGATGGGGTAGAATGTTAAAATTATCAATCTTTATAATTATCATATAATTATTTTTTATATAGATAAATTCCATTCTACATCAGAAATAAACCCATGACCATCTAGTAGTGTTTGAAAAATTACAAGTTCCCCATAAAAAATAAACAAATCTTATGAGTCAAATTGTGAGGATGTAATATATTTAAGGGGGAGAATGTAACAGAATAAAATTACAATATATGATTAGCTTTAAATAAGTTAATGTGTTTGAGAGTTTTCTCTACATGTAACACCAAACATAAATGAAACTCAAATATATTCAGATAAAATATAAATATTTAGGAATAACCTTTAAAAACATAGTTGTTGAATTAATGGTAATTATTTGGACTATGGATACCTATAGGTAACTAGTAAATATAATTTTATGTATTATTTAGGTATTTTTTCATTAGTGTTTCTAGTTTTTGTGTTTTGAAAATAGATATTTTTTGGAAGACAGACCAAGGCGCACGATTAGTGCATCATTTTTTAACTGTGTGTTTAATAGTGTGAGGTGTTTGTAGAGGGTGAAAATTTCTTTTTATGGTGTGATCATAGTTTTCCAAACCACAAGACACCCATGGGTATCCATTTGACCCATTTATGGGTGGAAATTGGCAATCACATGGTTGTCACAGGGTTTTCCAAACCATGCGACAAAATAATGCATCTTATCTAGGCCACTAAAAATTAGATTTTTATCATTTTTTCCCTATCACATTCTTATGTATTGTTATATAATTTTCCTTCCCAAACACATAAAACTCCGTCTCCATATCCATGATTATATCCATATCCTTTAGTGGTGATTTCATCTTGGAATCAGGGTGTTTTTTCTAGAGGTATGTCAGTTTCATCATGGTTTGTTCCTCCTTTCCCCTTATTCTTGATCAGTCATCCATTATTATATAAGGGTGTAAACCTAAGGGTGATGTATGACTATTATACTATTTTAAGGGTTTAAAATGTTTTTTACTTGCATATTAGGTGTGTGAGGCCGTGTTTTTCCTCTATAGTGTAGTTAACATAGATGTAGATGAGCATGAACTGAAACTATGGTTGGTGTCTTTATTTAGGGGTGTTTTCCATGTAATGACTTTAAAATTTGAATAGAATTAGGTTTTGGTTTGTTTGTTTACAAGATAAATGATTTATAGTTGATGTTTATCCCATTTTTGATTTCTTGATGACTTTTTTGGGAGAATTGGGTGTTTAAAGGGTGTTTTCCAAATGGGTGTAACTTGATTGTCACAATGTGCTTACTAGAATTGACTAAAGTGGTTTTATGGGATTTAAAGGATTAATAAAGTTGTTTTTAAAATCATTTTTCTCTGGGAATTTTTTTTGAATAAATGGGAATGTTTTTTATGAAATACTTTTTGATACATCTTGTTTGATTTGGGCATTTGATTGTTGTTGTGTTGGCATGGGGTAACACTTGGGTTAACTATGGTATGATTGATGGGTTTGTTTGAGGGGATTTGTGAGCCTTCGTAGGAAACATTGGGAGATCTTCCACTTTAGTTTTTCTGAGAGGCCAAATGAACTTTCAGAGAGAGGATAGTGCGAGCCTCTAATTTGGTTTCAACAAGACCCTGAGAGACTTTGGGTAGGAAGACCATTTGGGCTTCAATGATGGTTTTTGAGAGACCATGAGATCCTTGGAGTTGATCTCAAGCTAGACTGTGAGAGATTATATTTTGATTAACTAGATAGTATACTTGTTTAAGCAAACATGATAGTCCTGGTTTTTAGACTCATATGTAAAAATTACTCATATAGGATTAGTTTATATGATTTATTGATTTTATTAGTTACATTTTCATGAGATGAGATATATTATACCCATTTTATTTTATTTTGACATATAATTATTTTTTTGGAGCTCATATTATCATGACTTGATAGATATGTTGATCATGTTGTGTGCTATTTATTTATTTTATCCATAGTGGATATTGTTTTGGATAATTGACATTATTTTAAATGGATAAAATAAATGTATTTAAAAGGATTATTCCTAAATAATATGTTTTCAAAGTTGTTTGGTTTGAAATTTTTTTCAAACTAGTACATTCATTTCATGGGTAAAATACGTAAATAGATTCAAAGTTGTATAATACTATGCTTCATGCCTGAAACACTTCTTGTTCCTTTGGGTGTTTTTAGAATTTTTTACAAGACATTGGTATGGTTAGGGGAAATATATACTAGGATGAATCTTCTTGATTACCACCATCATGAGTTTTTGTGTGGATATGTGGTCTCACAGGGTTTTTTTTAAGTGGAGTCATTTTTTGTATTTGTAATCTATTTGGATGTTTGTATGGGACTTGTATTGTAGGGTTCACATTCTTTTGAGTTTTGGTTTTTAACATGAGATACCATGTATATGTCAAATTATGGAATGTTTTTTATATCATGTTCATTATTTAATATTCTTTCTACATAGTATTTAAAACATAATTTTTATACATCCATTTATTCCATTGAATATGATAATAGTAATTTGGTAATCCATTTTTATGTATGGGTCATGTCATTTAACAAGTGGAGAAACCATTCCAAAGAGATAGTTGGTTTTACCAGGCGATTGTTTCAATCCAGAGGTGAACAAGAATGTATATTGAGCCATGTGATGGCCAAGCTCAAGTGACAGGTTAGGGCGACATGTTTTGGTTTGTTACAAGGTGTAATCTATTTATAAATTATATGTATATATAAAATAAAGGATACTTTTAATAGAAATGAAATTCAATTAGTTTACCTAAAATGATCAATAAGATCATTTATTATTTGGGGAATTATTTTTATAAAAAAACCATTTTTGGCTATATGAATTTAATTTTCATGAAACATATGGTTAATGATGATGAATAATGTTTGATATTAAAAATCGGTTAACACCAATTTTTTTGGTAAATTATATAAACTAAAATAATAATAGTTAATATTAGAAAAGGTCATTTTCAAATATTAAATGTTATTTAATAAATTTTATAATTTTATTCAAAAATTGAATTGATAAAATTTGGAATTTAAAATTATTAAAATTAAATTTACTTTTTAATGAATCATATCAAAATTCAGTTAGTATAATTTTTTGATCTTATTTTGAAATGGTTGGTTTTTTTAAAAAATTATGGGTTTCACAGAACAATAAATTTATATCAATTTATCCATATATTATAAGGATCTATTATATTTAAAAACCTTTTCTGTGATAATATAATATTTGATGAAATAAAATTATGTAATATAAAATATAATTTTATCTTATAAATCCTATATGCAACCTTTTTAGAACCAAATTAAAATGAATGTTTAATAAAATATTGTTATTAGTATTTTATTTTAAAAACAAATATTTTAAAAGAGTTTCAGTTTCATTTTATTTAAAAGAGTCATATCCTTTTATGTTTTTATAAAAAATAGATTTATTTCATTAAAATAATTTTCCAAGATAATCTTACAATATATATGAACATAGACCATAAAAACTTTATTTCTTTAAATACTCTTTGTACAAGATTAAATGTATTTATTTTAAAATTAAATTTTCCATGAATTTTAAATTTTTATGAAAAAATTATTTAAAGCATGAAATTAGAAATATCAAATTAGGAAAATATTTAAATCTTAATCTTTTTCATTAAAATTATTTACTAAGTCCAAAAATTAATTTCCAAGGTTAAAAAAGGTAAATTGGGGTCAAAAACAAAAGGTTTATAAAATTCATAAAAATCTCAAAGTTTTCTAAATATAGAGTGGTTGAGGTGATTTTATACCCAATATAATTTTAATATCATATTATTTCCGTTTTTTCCTTTGACACATTAAAAGTAACCTTTATTTATATAATGTTTAAGTGTTACTACCAAAACTACACTTTCATTCACTTATAGAAGGGAAACATATTCACCACTTCCAGAAAACATATCATTATAATTTCTCATTGAAATTGTTTTTTATTTTAATCTCTATATAATCCTATACCACTAAAATAATCCTATGGAGACTCATATTTACCCTATGCCGTTGGAATTCAATGATACTTTCAAAGTAAATTCATGTCCCTGATGTGAGTATTATCAGCAACTTAGTTTTTATTCATAATTTTCATCATTAAAATTTATTACAACCACATTAATATAGTAATATTAGTATAATTATATTCTATAATTTTACTTTATTAATGGTATTATCAATATTTATTCGTATTCCCCATCCATTAATAAAAAAACATTGTTCACTCATTGTGCAAACTGCCTTCTCCATGATGCAACATGTTTCATTTTCCATTACCTCCTTACAAGGATGGATATATGGATGTTTTTAAAGAAAAAATTATGATTATTATATCATTAAAGTTCAGTTAGCTCAAATTTTAGATACAATTAACTATATGATCAACACACAATTATTATTAATTCAAAAATTTAAAATGAGAATACTAAGAGAAAAATGATCTCTTTTTCTATGTAATAACATTATTTCAATTATATTTTCATTATAATTATTTAAAATTTAGATATATAAAAATATTAGTCACTATATAAGATCATAATTATTTATTTTTTATGATGGTATTATAGAAAATCCCCTTATAATAAATCATTATATCAGGGTATGTGCATGTTTGGGTAAGTTTAACCATCAACATGAAAAATACAATGATTTTATTCCAGGAATGACTATGAGAAAATAGTTAATGGAATAAGATAGTATAAATTTTTAAATATTTTTTTGGTTCTTATTAGGTTATATACACAATTAATTCATTAATTAAGAAAACACATTTCATTCATTGAGATTATATAAATTTGATCATTTCCAATTTCATTTTCAGGGTCTCTGACCAGAAGTGACATGAAATGAAATTAGAGAATTTTAAAATATCTTAGAAAATATATTCTACTATCCTAAATGATATAATATGGTTGAAATTTTGAAAAATAATAAATACCAACATGACTTTGATAAAAGTTGTTCAAAGAGATAAATATTATTTACACCTGGTGTGGAAAATATTGAAAACTATCCAATATATATATATGATGACTATAAATGAAGATTACAAATGATTATATTTATCAATATGGCTATTTTATATGTATTTAATGAACATAATTTAATTATTCAAGATTTTTGGTGCATATGTATAAATAATCAGTATAATGTGATGATTTTCATCTCAATTTCCCTTTATTGGTATGAGTATTGTATATATACCCCAATTTTCAATGTCAATGTGTTTAGAATAACAATTAAGATATAATATCATTAATTATATTCTAATAATGGGGTTTTATGTTTAATTACTTGCATTATCTTTCAATGTGTTTAATTTAAATGTTTTTAAAGTCGTATAGGTTCCTTGGTCTCAATTATATTTATTTGAGACATAACTGATTTTGTGGACCATGATTCCTTTATAAGTAGTATTTACAACCCATGGATTTATTTTAATTGTTATAATTTTATTTCAATGGGTTTACAATCGAAATCTTTTACCCTTTTTTTGGTGGATAGTGGTTCAATTGTTTCCCCAATAGTGAGGATTTTTGGTAACTATATTTTTGTTCATTGAGTTATGATCACTCGTTGAAATTATTTTTATATGTTGGATAAATTCTATATAATGATTTTATTATTTCGAATTATCTAAATTTTTTGGTGATAGACATTCCTACCACATAAACCCTTTAATAATTATTTCCCACATTTTATGATATGTTCTCTTGAAACCAGCTATTGTCATTCTCCCAGTAGAATATGATCATGTTATATTACTATTGACTTAGCTATATGTTCATTTATCTATTAAATGAGAACGTCTCATTTTAAAAAATTAAAATTGGCTGGTGTTCTCCTTGAAATAATGTTATTTTTGATATATGATTTTGAGAAAGTTGATTATGTATTGTTTATCCATCAACCTTCTTCCTCCAGATAGGTTATGATCCTGTTATAAATTTTACTAACATAGAGAAAAGTTTTGGTATTCAAATATGAATGATTATTCAAAATTTTATTATGTATTATTTGACAATCTACCTTCTTTCTATGGATTATTTATGATCATTTCATCTCTTTTATTATCATGGGAAAAAGTATTGATATTTCTTATTCATCATTATATAGATAAGAATGTTTTTATTTAGCGAAAGGTTCCCTAGAAAATTGTAGGAAATGAATTCAAGAATCATATGGTTAATGCATTAGAATTAATCAGGTAACGGGAAAATCATAGAAATATATATCCCCTCAACTCATAAACAGTTCTCATGAGACAAAATAGGTTTTGGTATTTTGTGTATATCTTCCCAATTTAATAAAATGTCCTGATAGTGGTCCCAATAAAAAGTAACGTGTCTTGGTATTAGGCATTGACAATTGGTTATTGATGTCCAAAATTATGGATTCTCTCAGTATTAGAATAGTATTATTGATATCCATTTTTTATTTATTGTAATGGATATAGAATGATCTGAGTTTCAAGTAGACTTTGGATTTATATTATTTATATTTTCTAACCATAATATTTTTTCTATTTTTATATCAATATTTCTTCAGTTATATTTTTCCTTTACAGAGTTTTTGAAATAAAATCATTCTTATATTTCCATCATGATGGTTATGAAGAAAATTAGTACATGTGACATGTTTATAAGGGTAAAATCCATGGAAGGTTTTGTGGGAGATTTTGAAGATTTGTTATAGATAAAGTAGTTTTTTATATAATTAAAAAATTATATATTTGACACAAATAACACATATTTTATTCGTTCATGACTTTTCTTAATTTTTTAAATCTATATACCTAAAAAGTTTTTTGAATATAATAGATTCAGTAATCATTTTTGACTTTGTAATTATATATTGTTATACTGATGCTTTAATATATGATGTTAATGCTATAATATAAATTATGTGCTATGTGAGCTTGATCTATAATATAGGTCTGAGGTATAACATATTATATCAAACCATTAAAAAACTGACAACATTAATGTATTTAGTAACTAGGTACATAAGACAATATTTGAGTATATAATCTATAATATTTTAACAAATCCATTCACCATAGACATCATATAAGATTATTGAACACTTATTAATACACGATAACTGTAGGATCCTATCCTTTATCCAAGTAAATTTCTCATTGAGTTTTTATCAAACCTTGTTATCCATGTCTTATTCAGAGACAAAGATCCTTTATTGAGGAAAATGAACTAAATTTTAGGTATTTTTATTAATTAATGGAGTTTGAGTATAAATGTGTTAAACATTATTACAAGGGTTTTACATGTTTTAAAACGATTTGGAGTTGGTCCAGGTTCCTATAATGAATTTTTCCTAACAACTGTCTATTGAGAATTTAAATTCAGTTTACATGTTAAACTATGTTTCATTACTCTAAAACACAAGTCTTGAACCAATGAAGTGTGTAATGTTGTTACATGTCATGTAAAAAATTCAAATCATGTAAATGATGATTAAGATAAATATTAACCCTAGGAAACATATTTTTCATTGTATCCCTTTAAAATGAAATACATGATTTGAAAATGGATTGAACACTATGTAAGTATTGTGATAAGTTATTTAAACCAATATTATAAACCTATTTTCCTTTCAAACTATTGTGTATCCCCTCCTCTCAAGTCATAGGTGACTCCTAGTGATCTAAAGGATATTTTATTAACTCTATAAATTTCATTTTTGTGATTGATCCAAGATATTTTAGTCTTCTTAGTATTTCTCCTCTCATCTATAGTTCTCCTTCATTGAGGAGGTAACCCTTAAAACTAAGTCGGTTTAGGTTTAACCATTATGTCATGTGATCTAGGTTCGCTTCATTTAGCTCCATCTCCTTCACTTGTATTGGTGTTACCATTGTTTGTGTTTCTTAATCACCAAATAAAGGTACAGAGTCTGAACCTAACCCTATGGTCTGTTAAATTGAAAATTATATGAAATATTTTTATTTTTCCAATAAAAAATGTTCTTAAAAATAATTTATTCATTTATTACTGGTAAATCATGGAATTTAATATTGTTTGGATCCCTTTGGATTCAATTGTTGATGAACCTGGAATGTGACTACCCCTTGAGAGAACCCTTGATTAATATAAATTGGGTAATTGATTAATGTGTCATTATCATGAGATGATAGTTAGGTGATTTCATTATATAAGACTAATCTAGTAATAATATGTGGGATATTAATATTACTTTTGATTAAATGATATATAAATTAAAGTGTAATTGAAAGAATAACTGGTAATTATCATAATTAATTATTAATTTATATGATGTGATATTGTGATATCCTAGTTGCTATGAAAAGTGTTGTTACCCGTGATATAATTCATATATTGAGAGGTGTCTTCCCAGTCCCATAATATATTTCTTATATTGAGTTGGATCTATCCATTCTGTTACCATAATACTTATATTTAGTGGGATCTATTGAGTCTCTTGTTTTAATTATTATTTTGAGTGAGATTTTCCTACTCCCATGCTCTAATGATTATGTTGAGTGGACATTTACCAATCCCTTATTGTAATTCTTATATTGAGCAAGAACTGCATAGCCACATGATATAATGATTATACACAGAGTGAAATTCATAGTCGCATGCTAAAATGTTTATATAGCGGGCTTGACCCAGATTTGTGTGATTTTCCATGGATATATGGTATGTGATTGAAATGGTTGTGTTACATACTAATAGATATTTTAGAATGTTGTCAATGTAGGTTGATTTTTATATTCTGTTAGTTAATTAATTAATAAACCTATTAATCACTTATTTTATACACTTATTATAACAGTGGATATGTTTAGACATGGTGGTGTTGACTTAATGAGTTTTACTCAAACCCAATTCAGGATCCACATGGTTACCGAATAGATTTCATGGACGTAGGTTTAGATAAGATATAGGGACGATGATTCAAATTTATTTCATGATGGTGGGATGGAGTTTAGATATGGCACATTCCTGAGGTTTGGGATCAGAGTATTTATAGATTTATTTTGTGTCGGATGATTATTTTATTTATAATGATTTTGGTTTAACAATTACATACATATTTTCCAATCATTACATGATTCATTATTTTTTTATTAATTCCTCCTTTTAATTCCCAATTGTGTTATATACTTTTTCGACTATGAAATTAATCTTATTATATTTATTTATATTGTTCTTTTCCACTGTTATGTAACTCCATACCAAGGAGGTATAATCTCTCCACTATATCATCACAACCTCGCTAACACTAGGCATCCTCTAGCATATGGAGAGGATCAGTTGAGGTTTTGTATCCAGTCCAAATTGGCCAAATTAGAGGGTTCTAGATCATGGGGATTTATATAGTGGAATCAAAGGCAAAACAATTTTCTCTAATTTTTATTTTCTTTTTTGGGAATGGGAAAAAGAAGACTAGGATGTGTCTGGACATGGGAATGATCTTGTTAATGAGAGTATCTTACCCATGTATGAGGGAAAAATTTAATTCCCAATGATGGGATTGTTTTTTATGATTTTACTTTATAATATTTTATATTATTTTACTATGGTTGATTCACAGGTTGTGAGACATTTCTGTTCTTGAGACTCAGACTCATGGACCTATATGGCATGAGATGAATATGAATGCATCATGTTAGGTACCTAGGGAAATATAATGACATTCATTATTCGTGATAGAAACATATTTATTTTGTGTGTTATATACTTTTTTAAATGAGCTATGATATGAGAAATCAATTATATTTTGATAAATAAAATGAAATTAACTAATATATCATGACTAAACATTTGTAATCCATGTTTAGAGGGACCAGGAGAAACAATTCTCTATTTTGGTCACCTATTAATGTTGACCTTTTTTGTTGAATAACATGTTCTAAATAGTGTGTTTTTGTTTTAGAGATAATTACCCATATTCAACTTCATTGAGTTGAGATTTAGGATAGTGGCAATTAGTATACTCCTAGTGAAGCTAAACTAGAGATTCCTATTGCTCTTGAGGATCATATGGATGTCCATCTTTATGAAACAATCATGAGGGTCCTATGATTCTTGGAAAGGGATGATATTCACATAATTTATTTGATACCAAAGATGAAAAGAGATTTAAAAGAAACCACCTACATTCATTGGGGAGGGAGGGCCCTAGAAATCCATGTTTTGGATTGAGTTAATACAGATGATCTTTAATCATCTTGATACACCTACTGATAGGAGGGTGAAACTTGATGCATATATGCTATGTAGACATTTTAAGCATTGGTGAGATATAATATAGTAAGAAGGGAATAAATAGGGGGTATGTCGGAATGAATTCTAGAAAATATATTGAAAAACTTATATCCTAAGACGTTGTGGGATGAGAAGGTTCACTAGTTTATACACATGACACAACTGAGAATGTTAGTGACCGACAACATTGAATGTTTCACTGACCAGTAGTGCATTACAACATATTGGGTTGTAGATGAGATCTTAATGGTGATGAATTTTTCAGATGTCAATTTCTAAATGATCTATTCCTAGGTGATTTTTTTGATTAAATTCTCAGATGTAATGAATTTGGAAACCATCACATTACGGAATATGGAAACAATAAACATAGTAGTTAGGGTAGTGGGAGTCCATCTTAAGACAGCTTTGGATTAAAATTTTTTAGTGAGGAAATTTAGTCCACAAGAGGCCTCAGTGTCCTTAACCTACTTTGGAGTGCAATGCTTGTGACAAGATTGTCTATATTTTATAGTTTTGTAGGAACATCCTATAGTAGAGAAGTGGTAGGGTTTCAGAATATGTACTAGAGATTGGGAATGACTCAATTAAACCTCAATAGACTGGTATATGGATTTCCATAGGATGATCAGGTCAAGGTAATGTACATGGTACCCCAATTCATGAATGACAACAGTAGGTAGAGGGAATTTCATAGGGGATACATGTTGGATCCCAAGGGGGAGGGTCTGGTCAAATTCACATTATACAGACTGATCCAACTATTGATGATGTAGGACCTTTTACTATCATATGTACAATTCTTGTATTGTATAATGTTACTTGTTTTTTTGATATAGAAGCATCTCATTACTTTATATCTACTCTTTATGAAAATGTTTTGAGTTTGATGTTGAAATATTGTGTGGTGTTTTTACTATCGATAATATATTCATAGTGTGGTCAGATAATATCAAACATTGCAGGGCATGTTCTTTAAAGAATGGTGGTTATTGTTTCGATTGGGAACTGTTTGTGTTGGAAATGATAGATTTCAATATGATTATTTCAATGGATTGGTTATTTATATGACAAGATCATATTTAACATTAAAAAGGATATTTACCTTTTTAACTCCTTAAAGAAGGTATCAATTTTTACAAGTGTGAGAGAGATATTTAGGCTTGTTGTATAAGACCAATTTTGTGCATATTTTGTTTTATCACAACTTTGATAGGTGATATTTCTATAGATGATGGTGGAATGAAGGAGGATTATTTTCTTATATACATATATTGTTTCTAGGATTTATTTCATAATGATTTCAATGGATTAACACCAGAGTGGGAGAATGGATTAATGATGAAGTTGCTTATAAGAGTAGAGCTAGTTTCTATCAGGCCTTATTGAATGAAACCATCGAAGATTTCAGAGATGAAAGTTTAGTTACATGGTCTTGAAGATAAATGTTTCATTGAGATTATTATGTACCCATTGGGTTGTAAATTTCTTTTTTCCATGAAATATAATGTTACATTGTGCATATATGTGGAATATGAGGGGATGAATGTGATGATAGGCAAGAAGCATTATCCCCTTCCTTGTATCAATGATCTCATCTATCAACTAAGAGATACAATGATCCTCTACAATATTGATTTGAGATCATGATACCGCCAGTTGAGTGTAAGACCAGCAAACATACCTTGGATTGATTTTAGGAGAAGGTATGTCTTTTATGTGTTCGCAGTGATTCTATTTTTTTTGAAAAACACACTGATGATAATCGTGGCCTTGATTAATCAGATCATTAATCCTTTTCTAGTTCAATTTGTCGAGGTTTTTTGTCGATGACATATTAGTGTAATCAAAATCATTATAAAATAAATAAAAACATCTTGAAATAATCATTTTTACATTAATAGAGTATCAAATTTACACCATGCTATATAAATGATGTTTTTGGACTCATATAGTTCACTTTTGGGGTTGTGTCATCTCAGAGGATGGTGTTTCATTTGACCCAATGAAATGTACAAATGTGGTATCTTGGGAGTGATCCATGAATACCTCTAAGATTCATCTATTTTTCGGTAAAATATATTTTCTCTTTATCCATGACTTTTCCCCATTTAGTAGCACTAATGATAGGGCTAACCAAGATGGTGGAAAAGTTTGTTTGGTGAAATTATTGTGAGAGAAATTTTCATAAGCTGAAGATATGGATGAACTCAGTACCTATTCTCAATTTTCATATATTAGGTAAATAATATACCATGTACATTGATGAATCCAAAGTAGGTATGTGAGTAACTCTGATGTAGGAGGATTGATTTGTTACTTATGTCTCTAGATAACTGAGATTTCATGAGAGAGTTTACCAAACTCACAATCTTGAGTTATATGTGGTCATACATGAACATAGGGGCATGAGACACTATCTTAGTGGTGAGAGGTTAGAGATGTACATAGAACAAAAGAGCCTCATGTACATATTTTTATAGTGAGGCCAACACCTTTCATAGAGTAGGTGGGTCATGTACTTGTAGTAATTCAATATAGAGTTGGATTATACACCTAGAAAAGGAAACGTCATTGCTAATGTTGTGAACTAGAAGATAAAGATATAGGAAGTAGATATTCTGGAGATGAGTAAGTCTTAAAAAAATGGTGCATTGAAATAAAATGATGAAAAGCATAGAACCAAATTTATGGTGAAATGAAATTCCAAGAAAACTGAACATTATTGTTTGGATACTAAGAAATTAATCCCTACCAACTATTGATAATTTGATTAATATGGTTGTTCTCTTGGCATCCAAATGTCACTATTTTTCCTCACCACAAAAATAATAATGGACCAGTATTTTTATAGAGTGACTGGGAAAGAGAAACATGGAGGATCACTATTCATATTATGAGAATGCATATGGGTGGAAACACCATCAAATTGAGAATAGATCTTTGGTTCCTCAATACGGGTATACAATGGGCGGAAATCAAAACTCCTAACATAATTTTTCTATGGTATGATATTATATCGTGGAGTCCCAGAAGAAAGTCAATGAAAGGAGATTTTGTTTAATTATTTTATAAATGGTATGTGTGAATGTTTTGGTTGTGTATATGGGTCCCCTCCTAAATGCGAGCTATCTGTCTCATGTTTTAGAATTTTTTTCCTCTACAAGGGAAAAATTTGGTAAATAGAGGAATTCATTAATGAAAATGGGTCTAGTGGAAAGAAACTTCATTTGGGATCAAATGAAATGTGGATGTGTCATGCTTGGAAGGGAAAATTGAATCTTGTGTTCTAGTGAGAGACAAAATGGGGATCTATTTTAGTGGTATATAATTATTTCATTGAGATAATAACTCCATCGAAGTAGAGGTTGGGGCTTTTTTCATTGTACTATTGTGAAGGCTATACGATATTGATATAAAATAATTTTAATTTGAATTTTCTGTGTTATTTGGATTTATATAGATGAAGAATAGATAAAATTTTAATTTTACTTATAGAAGAGTGATATTATTCTTAATTAGGGAATTTTGGTTCATCACACGTGTAAAGAAAGTAATTTTGTTTCATATATACTTGCTAGCAAAGGGATAATCGTTGAGAATATTATTATTTATGATGGTGTTGAGTCCTTACCATATTACTATAAAAGCATTTTCAAGTGAGATTCCCTAGTTAACTTTCATTTTCATGTCCCAAGAGTAGTGTGGTATCTCATTGTATATTACATTGTTTTCTTTTATAATAAAATGTTACTTTTCAGTCAGTCATATAGAGGTTTAAGAGTTATAAGGATAAGTATCTTTGAATTTAACATCTTTTATAACCATGATTATTGAATGGTTCAAGAAATATTAGTTATGTGACATGGATTTTTAGTTCTGAGAGACAAATTTTATGGTGGGGAGACCCCATCGGAATAGTCTATTGACAATGAAAATTATATTCTTTTACAAGGATATGTATGGATTCTAGAATGTTTGCACATGGAGTATATGAGAGAGTTTCATACTTCTAGATGGGTGGTACATCCATGTTTGAGAATTATGTATCATTATCTTCATAGATAACACTTGTGTTCACGAATGAAGAAGGAGGTAGTGTGATTTGAGGCAAGATGTTTCACTTGTCAGTAGGAGAAAGTCGATCATTAGAGGTCAGTAGGGATTTGGAAACCGCTTTCCATTATTGAGTGGAAATAATATTATGTAGTGATGGATTTTATTGTAGGATAACATAGTATGACCCATATTAATGATTAAGTATGGGGGATTGCAGATCAACTGATGAAGGTAGACAACTTTTTTCCTATTAGGGAGAAATTCATTATAGATGATCTCGGTTGTATTTACATGCATCAGATAGTTCAGTTTCATGGTGTACCAATGAGTATCATTTCATAAAGAGATCCTTTTTTACATCACGGCTCTAGAAGGGTCTTCATAATGATATGGGATCTCATGTTCTATTGAGAATATTATGTCATCCTTAAACTGATGGTCAATTTGAGTAAACTATCTAGGTTCTGGAGGATATGTTATGAGTTTGTGTTATAACATCCTGAAATCTAGTAACCCAGATTTGGTGGTTATATAATTAAATTAGTATCAAATATTATTAAATTAATCCTAAAATACTGATAGGTTTAGTGGTATTTCAGAACTAGATACAGACATGGAACCTTTTTTACATTAGCATTTATATATAAAATAAGGAAAAAGCTGGTAATTTTCATTCTTGATATTATTTAAAAATTTCAGTTTCATCTCCTAGAGAAAAGACATAAAATAAAAGGGTGTTAATAGATGCTTGGTAAGAGTTTCATATAGTAGAATCAAACTTGAAATCAATAAAGCATAATCAATATAGAAAGGTAAAATAATTAAACACGTATTCCATTTAATCTATAACTATTTCAAAATATGAATCTATGTGTAATATCATTTAAAAAATAATATGGATAAAAATAATATGATTATTAATGAATGAAATTATTAATTATATTATTTCATGTTTATCAGGAATGTAATACCTTTACCACCAATACCTTTCGCATGATAGATTAATCTTTATTTGTAAAAATCCAAATAATTTGGTCACATAATTCATCTCATGAGGCTACCAATGCATTGTGGTATTTATAGAACCCATCGGATCTTTCATGTCTAATGTATTACTCATATATCAAGATGATAAATATTGTTCATTAATTAGAATATCTTATTAATAATTTTTCATATTGGAAAAAAGATACGGATTTAACATTATTTCACCTGTAATTCAAATAACTTTCAACGTAGACATAGTATATATAAATGGTATACGGAATATGTGATAATAAAATTAATCAATTATGTCGTTAAAATATAAATAAATATAAAATAAGTGAAAAAACAACATAATATAATTCTATGTTATTTCACTCATTTTCATAACATGATATTATCAATAGAGTATATGTTTAACCCAAAGAATGGTAATTGGTTTATGAAATCTCTTACCCCATGTAACAAGTAGAATAGTATACCCCATAAAAGTAATAATTATCAAATGAAATATTTAATACCATGATGTTAATGAGATTCGTGATATGATATATCAAAGGGAATTTCACCACATAGAATAAATCAAGGATTAAGG
Organism: Viscum album; assembly: GCA_963277665.1. NCBI lineage: Eukaryota > Viridiplantae > Streptophyta > Magnoliopsida > Santalales > Viscaceae > Viscum > Viscum album. The sequence goes on from OY728152.1 coordinate 748,214,696, forward strand.
CACATCTCGTAGAAATGAAGGTATGATTAGAAAAACCATTACCTTACACTTAATTTTGGTTGGACATTATTAAACCTATAGTATAGTGGTTTATAGAATCTATTTAATTTATACCAGAACCATTTTTTATTTATGATATCTTATATCTTCCCATTATATAATTTTATCATCTCCTTGTTAATAATATTTTATTATTCCCCTTATTTCGAGTGTTAACTACTTCATTTTATTATGCATGTTTTTTAGTGTAAGACCTAGTTATTTACCATAATATATACATCTATAATATACCAAATGATATTAATGTCATTAATATAATATTTAATAATTAAATACTGTTTATAGTCATTCTTGAAGGTTTAACATGAAAAATGTATCGCATCGCGTCGTGGAGATGGTAGACCATACATTTGGATGAACCACAATATAATTCTATTAATGGTAAAATTTTATGTAATCAGATTTTATATTAATTATAAACTATAAATATAATTATATAATTATAATTTATATCCGTTATTTATATTATTATACACATTTGTGTAAAGTGGTGATGAAAAACAAATTACATCATGGCGTGGAGATGGTAAGTCGTATGTATGCACGTGCAGTGATTAAATTTTTCATAGGATAGAAATATATTGGAATATGGTTGTATGAGAATAATAATAAAATATCATAACATAGATGATTATTGAGTCATAAATTTAGAATTAAAACAACTCATGAAGAGGTTGTAGAAGAAGAAATATTTTTGGGAAATTCAATAAAGACGTTTATCTCTTCTACGAAGGAGTTCCTTTATTACTTCTCTTAAAAGAACTATGATTGAACTTTTTGAAATATCAGGACCTAAAAAACATGGAAAATTATGTTTTTAATGGAAAAGGTAATGTGGTGGTCGAGATAGATGGCTCAAATTGGTGTCATTAAGTGAGGGAGGATGTGCCATTTTATAATTGAGGTGAGGGGGACTTTTGGAAACTCTCAAAATATTAAATTAAAATAAAATATCTTTTCAATTAAAAATAGATTAAAAGTGATTAATTTCATTTATAAGTTGGTTATGGGTATAAAGTGTTTTAATAAATAAGTTTTAGACAAGATTATTTCACATTTTAACCCATATCTCTTGGCTTTAACCTTTATTTAATCCCTTTAACTCTTACCGTTACAACACATGATTTTACTCCTTAAGGATTAATATATTTTATATAACATTCCAAACTAACCATAAATGGATCATTGATGAAATTTTAAACCATATCCTAATTATTGGATCAATTTTATATTTTTATGAATTTCATATCAATTAAAAAAAATTTACTTATTTTAAATATCATTAATATCAATTTTGATACTATTCATTATGTGTCTTTTTAAAAATATCATAAAAACATGGTATCATCAAAATATATATCTTAGAACATCAATTATATATCAAATTAATTTATAAAAATTATGGATGACATTAATTATATCAAATTATATTTATTTTAATATTTTTAATAACATTTATTTGATATGTCCATTAACTAAAAAACTACTATTACATCATTGTAAGAGCCATTAATATAATTATTTATTTATTAAATATTAAAAATAAATTACAATGTATAATATATATATATTTTATTTTTCAGAATAATGTTTATAGTCGAACATATACAATATATAACACTATATTAAAAATACTTTACTTTTTAAATAAAAAATTATGACAATGTTGACATTTCGTTGAATAAAATTCTTTAAAAACCTTAAAGTTATCCAAGTGGATAAAAGGTATAAAAAAGTGTCCCAAATATGATTTGGTTGAAATTAAATCATAAAAAAAATTAGTGTAGTGTTTATGATTTTTTTAATAATTACAATATTATATTTACCCTTAATTAACAATTTTACCCTTAACATTCATAATCAAAATATTACCAAAGATAATATTCATATTATAAGAAAATAAAATGGAACTATTTAATAAATTTGGAAATTCTAATTTCTAATATAAATTATATTTTTCAAAACTCAAGACATAGAATTGGTTAATATTCATTAAAAATTAATCCCATAATTGGATCGAGATAACGATTTTTAAAGTGAAACCATTCAAAAGATTGGAATGTTTTTATATATAAATTCATTGTGAAATTGATTAAAATCAAAAATTGGATTAAATTTTATAAAATTTATCTAATTATAATTTAAAACTAATTGATAATATAACTTAACACTATAAATTATTGGAAAAAAGATGATTTCCAACAAAATTTAATATTTTTTCACTATTCATCAAAACATGAAACTTATAAGAAAAATTCCAAAAATTAAACCAATAATTTTTTTATATTATTATTTAAAATAAAACGTTTATTTTATCAAATATAATATATAAAAGTGTCAAAAACCAGATTTAATATAATTTCACAATTAAATTCTGAAAAAATTGCCTTTACAAAAATATTGCCTTTTATGATTAAAATTTGATTTATTATTATGTTATTCATATAAAATATATATGTTGACTGTGAAAATATTTTAATATATATAAATTTAATAATGTGGTTAATACTACTCATTCCTATCATTTTAACAGCTAGGTTAAAATAATTTTTTATTATGTGTTTATGGTGGGTGTTTTGGGAAACGGAAGTTCTCAAAAGTTGTATTTATTTAAGAATATACATTCGATAAAATAATGAGGTGTTACATTATACCCTCCTCTAATAAATTTCACCCTCAAAATTTGAAATTTTTATTTAAAAATAAATGGTTCAAACATTAAAATTTATTTTTTAGAAACCCAGTTCATATATAAGGTTAATAAAACATTCTCTTAATAGGAGGGAAAATGGAATGTAATGGTTAGAAAAAAAATTATCAAGATTTTCCTTGAATACTCTATTAATTAAATCATTGAAAATAAAGGGTTCATTTGTGAGTCCAAATGGAATTACTATAAACTTGTAATGCTTATACCTTATTCAAAAATCTATGTTAGAAATATCTTTTTTCTTTACTGGTAATTAATGATTCCCATAAAAGAAGTCACCCATTGAAAAATATTGAGTTCTATGAATTTTATCAAAAACATATTCAACCCAAAGAAGTTTATATTCTTTCTTTATCATAATATATTTGATTTATCTATAATTAATGCATAGCCTCATGGATCCATCTGTCTTCTTAACAAAAAGAATAGGGCCTCCCCATTGAGAAATTGTAGGGAGAATAAATCCATTATTACTCATCTCCTCTAGTTATGTTTTAATTTACACTATTTCCAAAGTGGTCATTCTATATGAAGTCTTTTATATTTTCTTTTAATCGGGTATTAAATAAATTGAAAACACAATTCATGCTCTGGGGGGGGGGGGCTCTATGTAATTCCACAGGAAATACATCAATGTATTCCTATATAATACATACATCCAAAATTTGAAGATTACCCTATTCATCTATAGATATTGTTTTCTCTTCATCCTCAATAATTTAATTCATTATAGATACTATTTGTTGGTCTATATGAGAATCATATGATGAAGTTTCTACTATAAAGATAAGAGATTCTATATCATCCTCAGAAATTGTAATTTCTTTATTGTTGCAATAAATTTTCGCATCATATTTTTATATTTATTCCATTATGAGCATTATATTAAAGTAAAACACATGTATGATGATATGGTTAAAAAATAATGCATTCTTATACATCATAATAGAGATATAATGGGAATTTTTTGTTGCAATAAGACTTCCCTTCATTGTTTTAACTAAGAAATCCAATATTAAATAAGAAGAAAAATGTTGAATTTTACTAAGAAAATAGTTAGATATAAAAGAGTGTGATGATCCTTAATAAAATAAATCATTGGATAAATTTAAATATAAAATTAATGCACATTCCACCATGTTATTGGGCACCTCTACCACAACTATCGGTAATTCATTTGCATCACCATATCCTCTTGGCATATTCTTTGGTAGATTCCCCTGATTCTAGGTAAATTGATTTGAATAATGAACCATTATTTATAGTTAAAGAACTAAATATCATTGGTTTGTTTATTCCCCTTGCATTCATGAGACATATGATCATTTTCTCAATTATTGTAACATAATCATGTTACCTTTAAAAATTTTCCAAGATGATTCCTCCCACAATTTTCATATAATTGAAATTTATTTATCCCCTTATTCTTCTTTGGTGCTTTAATTTTCACACGGTTCTCACCTGATGTATTCTTCTCTTGTTTTCCCTATAAGATGTTGGATATAGTGTATTAAATCCCTATTTTTGTGAAAAATTACACAATTTCATAAAATAAAGAATTTTTTTAGAGTCCAACTCCCTTCAGAGACATGGATTAATACCATAAAATAAATGATCAATCATGAACTCTATATTACATATATAATCTGTATCAAACCTGGCTTGTCTTGTAAAATTAGCCTCATACTCCACAACACTTTCTTTTTTAATTTTTCTATAAGCTTAGTAAATGTCTCTTTATCCCAGTTCATTTTCATGAGGGAAATATTTGTTGAAAATTGTTTCATAAAATCTCTCCAATCCATGTGTTGTAATTCATCTTCCTCCCTAGTTTTCTAGATCTACAACCACTGTTAATCAAAATCACGGATGAAAAAATATTCTTCCCGTTCTAAATTTTATTTTCTATTACAGCCCAATGTTATAAATATATTTTAAAGGAACATAATATATTTCTCAAATAAAAAATAATTAGTAGTTTCACTAAATTGTGGGGCGTTTTTTCACTTGAAATGATCCAATATAGGCGTAGCATAGTTTTTTTTCATTTACTAAGTAGGTTTTCAAAATATGGTCATGAACTCCTCAACACCAACAATATATGAGTTGGATTTATAAGTTGATAAATCCTTCTATTGTCTACAAGTATTGATTCCATTCCATCCATTAGGTTCTGTCACTAAATAATATCACACATTGAGTTATTACATAACAATCATTAGTATACAACTTTAAAATAAAAATTCATCAAATGGTAAATGTTTTTAAATACTATAATGAATTATCATAGTTATCATATTGGTTATGATTATTTTGAAATCTAGTTTCTCATGTTTCTACTAAATTTCTTCTGATTCTAATTGTAAAAACACCAAATCTAATAACTCAGATTCAGTGGTTACGTCATCAAATTGGTATAAAATATGTGGAAAACATCCCAAAGGATAGATCAGTTTTGTATTCCGGAAAAACTATATACATATATGTAACCCTTATTAAATTATAATTTAGGCCTAAAACTTGACAATGAATTTTAATTTTCATCCTTTATATTATTTAAACATTTTATCATAATATCTAACACAAAATAAAACAAATAAAAGGGTTATCTAAAAAGATCTATAAGATTTACCTATAGTAGATGCTATCATGAAATTAATAATTAACAACGAATATGGAAAGGTAAAATAATTGAACACAAAATTGAATTTAATCAATAAATTTTCAAAATCCAAATCCATTGGTTACATCATTGTAAAAATATCATGGATAAAAAAAATATAATTATTAATAATTTAAATTTTTTATTATTAGACGCCATATTTCCAAGGTAAAAAATACCTTTACCATTAATATATTTTAAAATAATATTTAATCCTTATGGGTAAAAACACAACTAATTTATACACTTTATTCATCTCATGAGACTATAAATTAATTGAGGGGATTTATGGTCCCTATCAATTCTTTCATGTACAAAACGTTCCTTTTATATCAAGATGATAGATCTAATTAATTAATTAATAATCCTTACTAACAAGTATCTATATTGAATAAAAGATACCAATTTAACATTATTTCCATATAAATTCAAATAACATTAAATGTTGACATCGTATGTTAAAATGGTATATGGTTTAGACAATAATAAAATAAATTTATTCTGTGTATCGACTTTACATCCAATTGTTTTTTAAAAAAACTACATAATATAGTTATATGTCATTTCACACATATTAATAACATGATATTAAAAATCGATTGGAGGTTTAACCCAAAGAGTAGGTGTTTAGTTAGGAAATACCTTTCCCAATATAATTTGTAGAATCATATTCCCCATAAAAGTATTAATTTTCAATTGAAAAATTTAGTTGCTTTAAAATAATGAAATTAATTATATTATATATAAAATTAAATTACACCACAGAAAATAAATAAGTGGTGAATATGACATATCTCACAAAAATAAAAGTGCGATGAGAAAATTTTTTACCTAAAACTTTTTTTTGGTTGTACATGATTTATTCGTATACATAATGGTTTAAATCAAGTTATATATTTTTACCAAAACAATTTTCATATTTATGATATCTTATATAATCCTCTTATTTCATTTTACCACCCATTCACTAAAACTATTTTATTATTACCCTTGTTTCAGCTTTTATCTTCTTCATTTTCTTATGAATGTTTTTTTCTATAAGTCCTGGTTATTATGCACAGGATATATTTATATCATATCCATAATTATATTTATTTAATGAATATAATATTTAATAATTAAATATAGTTTTATAATCATTATTTAATGTTGAACTTGGAAATTGAATCACATCACTTTATAAAGATTCCTGGATGTAGGTACGCATGAGAAACGACGTTATTCCATTAATGGTAAAGGGATGAAATTGGATGGTATATTAATTATAAATAATCAATATCATTTCATAAGAAATATATATATATAACCATTATTAAACCCATCTATGTAAAGTGGTGATGAAAAAATTACACCACGACATGGAGATGGTAATCCACACAGACACACTATGCTTTTTTTATAAGATAGATAAATCATAAAATATGATTAAATGATAATATCAATGAAATTTATGTATAAATATTATAAAATATTTATTAATTTATCATGGAAACAACTCATGAAGAGGATGTAGAAAAAGAAATATTTTTGGGAATGTCGCTAAAGACAATTACCTCTTCAATGAATGATCTTCATTATAACTCCTCTTATTGAACCTATGGTATGTATTTTTGATAGATAAGATACAAAATAAATTGTGTAAGGATAATGGGAATAGAAAAGTGAAGGTTTTGATCAGTATTGAAGAATCAAACTTTTGTGAATAAATGTGGGAGAGGGTTCCCTTTTATAGTAATGGTGAGAGAATCCTTCATAAACTATCAACATATTAAATTAATTTTCTATTAAATATTTATTAAAAGTGATTTATTTCGGAAATGATATGAGTATGCATCTAAATAATATCATCCAATAATTTTTAGAATAGTTTATGTCACATTATTTCCCTTATATTTTGGATTTAACCCTTATTTAACCCCTTTAATGCTTACCATGACAACATGTGTTTTTACTCTATAAGAGTTAAAATAATTACTATAAAATGAAAATACCATAAATAGATCATTTAAGAAACTATAAATATTTTCTAAATAATTTGGCATGATTTTATATTTTTATTAATCTTATATCATTTAATAATATATTATTTATTTAAAAATATCATTAATGTAAATTCTGTTACAATTCATTACTTGGCATTTTAAAAATATCATAACAAACATATTTCTTATAAAAAACTTTATTAGGACCTAAAAACATGATGAAGTCATATATAAATTATTTATGACATTAATTTTATCATATTATATTTATTTTCATATTTTTAATAACATTTTTTGATATGTCTATTAAGTAAATAATTATTTTTTCATCATTGTGCAAGATGTTAATTTAATTATTTATTCCCTAAAATATAAAAAAATAAATTATTATTATTTAGATAAATATTTTGTATTTAAATGGACTATTTATTTTAGAACATACACTCTCTATAACCTCATATTAAATTTTTTTTTCTTGCTGATAAACAAAGTATGAAAGGGTTGACTTTTCATTGAAAAAATAAAATAAATTAATTAAATCATTGAAGTTGTTAAAAGAGATGAAAAAATAAACCCAAAATTGATTTTGGTAAAAAATAACTCATCCAATAAAATTAGTTTTAGCGTCAGGCTAATTTTATAGTATATATAATATTTTATTTAGTCTTAATTAAATAATTTACATTTAAATGTGGTAATTAAGAAATTACTACAAGTACTATTCACATTGTCCAAAAATAAAAAGGTCATATTTAGTAAAAGTGTTCCTTATGATTCAAATTATTGAATCCACTTTTCAAAACATAGAATTTTTTAGAGTTATTTTTAAATTAATCCTATAGATAGAATAAAAAGACGAGTTTGGAATGTGGAAACGTTCAGAATATTGAAGTGTTTTTATATCCAAATTTAATGTTAAATTGATCACAATAAACTAAATTGGATTAAATTATATTAAATTTATTTAATTATACTTCCAAACCAATTGAAAAAATATATTAACACTATTAATGTTTTGGATAAAAATGTTGTTTTCAATTAAAATGAAATATTTTATCACTATTCATCAAAATAAGAAACTTGTCAGAAAAATTCAAAACAGTTAACCATAGTAAATTTTTATATTGAAACTTAAATTAAGAAGTTTATTTTTGTAAATATAATTTATAAAAGTTTCAAAAAATATATTTAAATCAAGTCTTCCATTAAATGTAAAAAAAATAGAATTTAGAAAAATTTAGCATTGTTTAATTATATTTCTTTCTTCTTATATTATTCCTATGAAATATATTTGATGAATTTAAAAATATAAGAATAAATATAAATTTCTTAGTATGGTTAATACTATTCATTAACTCCATTTTAATGGCTACTTTATAATAATATTTTATTGTGTGGTTAAGAAGGGTGTTGCGTGCAACATAAGCTGTCCAAAAAAATGAATTTATTCAAGAGGTGACATAACAAAAAATCATGTTGTGATACATGTGTCTTAGATTTTGGTGGTTCATGGTAGAATCATATGGTACTCATGGATTTTTTATATATTAAAGCATTTACGCATCGATCTAGATGTAACATTTGGAGGATTTTCATGGTAGTTCATGTTGTTAACCTTTGTTGGTTGGAGTCTTGTGATTCGGTGCTTGTTATGACTAGTCTCATGTAGGATACTTCTGATATGGTTCATATGATCAGGATGTGGTTAGCGATCATTCAGAGTTGGAAGAAATCATGCATTGACCATCAGAGATGACCCCCATATTTTGAGGTTGGTCATTGGGTTTCCTTTAGGAGTCTCCTTGGTTTGGGAAATGCCATATCAAGAAATAGGGGAATATAGTGCCCATAAAAAATAGGCGATTTGAGATAGTGTATAGTTTCATCTTCATTATATAATGATTATCCATTCATCAAGGAAAAAATTCCATGACCCAAATTTTACATGTTTCCCAGCATCTGATATACTATCCTGAACCTTATCATGTTATAGAAATAAAGTATGTTGAGTTTTTTGCTGCTGTGTCCTTTGACAAGCATTTTAAACACCTCTATATCCACAGATTCCCCTACTGGGCTATAAATCAAGAAAAAATATAATGACCCCCATGTCCCACCTCTAGTAGGCCCTGGGTGGGTGACTGACTCCTAGGGTATAAAAATCACGCAATATGGAATGTATTGCCCTTTTTTTGAAACAAGATCAGAAGATATGACGAATCATCAAAAAAACATCTCCATGACATGATATAAAATAAAACCAAAATCTATCTGACCTTCAACTGTAATATAGAAATGATACAAAAAAATGTCTCAAAAGTAAAGTACCCAAAAGAAAGATAAAGATGCGACTCAACAACTATCCCAATGACCAAGCTAGTAATGCCAAACAAAGTCCATGAAATCATATTGGAAACATGGAATGTGTTTTATATGCATAGGGTGAGCATACAAGTATAGCCAGTAGGAAAGCTAGAGTCTCTCATGCACATGTGAAAGTGAATACAAATTCCCCCACAAGAAAATAGCCAAACCAAAATGAACATAATAGGTATATTAACCATCCCAACCTCACTAAGGCACGCCCAATAAATAATGAAAGCTATGTAATGTTATATAATGCACATTGATGATAGGGTACCATACACCACTTCCCACTAAATAGCCACTATAAGCTAATAACAAATGCTCTCAAAATCCAACCTCTTCCAAAAGCACCACATCACAACCTCCCCACACACATATGGGACCCACCAACCACATCACATCCCAACTGAAAAACTTGGGCTACATAAAACCTCACATACCGCCCACAAACACTTAGGAAACATACCACATCACATCCAACCCGCAGACACCTATTCCACATACCACATCACATCGGGCCGACAAAACATGATCTATATACCACATCACAAATTTCCCACAGACTCTTGGGCCACATACCACATCACATCCCATACTGAAGACACATGGGAAATAAGAACTCATATCATCCTGAATACACCTTGGAAAGCACAACTCATCTTATATCGATGATGCCTAGGAAAGCACAACTCATCTCATCCTGAGGATAACTGAGAAAACACAAATCACCAGCACACAAGTAGGCCTCACAAATCACAACTGGTCCAAATAATCTTGGGTTATCACCATATAGAAGTGAGAGAAGGGATGATTAGGTGGATATTCAGCCATCCCCCCATTGGGATGTCTGTGAAAGACACCCTCCCCTCTGACGATGGGGGTGTTTCGAACGTAGTTTTCAACTTTGGTGGGGTGTGTATAGAAATAAATGGGAAAATAAAAGTATTTACATACATGACACAAAAAACTACATCCCAAACAATGGGTTCTCAAACAAACAACTAGCTCACAATACTGCAAACTTCACTAATACCTCTAAATGCATAACACCACACAAAAAACCACAAATTATTCTCAATTTCGATCCATTTTGAATTAACCACCCATTTATTTTATTATTCAGTAATAACCACAATACACTTAATTTATTCATCCCGTAATCATTTCCATTATGTTAGACAGACCAACACAATCTATTCCACATATAATTAATTAATTAATTATTAATTCCATCAATATCTTGGAAACTATGAAGCACAATACATAATAAAAAACACAACAAAATCCATCTTAAAAGGTGAATAACTCTAATACTAAAGCTAAAAAGGCAACAAATTTCCTCTCTATTGAACAGACATACGAACATCTACTATCATTATTAAATCTCATCCCACTCATGTTTTGTTCCAACATAACTAAACCCCAACTCACAACCCCATCTGGTAACACCTTAACTTACAACCATCTCATAGCCCTACGACACAAAAACTCTAAGCCAATCCAAATTCAAACAATATCTCAACTATAGACTTCATTACACCTAAATGTTGATGTCTCTTCTATAAGTTCATCCATAACACCACTCAGGCCAACCCATATCCCATAATCATGCTCACAGACATACTATAAAACAAACAAGACTAAACCCAAACATCAAAACATAGCCACATCACATATCATTTGTCCCACACATGCATCCACAATCATTTGAAACATCTCTCCAAAAAACACAGGGTAACACATTTTTAATTTATCATGGGGGACACATAATAAATTTCCAGTTCATTATTTAAGGTCATTATCACAAAAACAATGTTGGGGGAAATTCATTCATTATCTGAATTTATGTGACTAACCTTTTTTCATATATATATGATCATAATGATCCAAACAACATGCAACCCCTTTAGTTCACAATCAAGGGTCCCCAAAGACCATGATTTTCAGTGGGGGCAACGAGCCTGTATAAATCACAGTATCAAAATCATAATATCAAAACTATAAAGTCATTCAAAATGTATCCCTACCCCTTTCAATTTCATTTAAACAATTTTTATCTTTGATTATCCTGAAATAACCATGATCAATATGTGAAAAAAGTAAATCCCTCCCAAATTATAAAAAATTGAAGATAAATCAAGGAAATACTCCTTCAAAAAAGATTTTTAACTCATCCATGCACCATAGGGTGATGAAGAAATCCCAAAAGCGACAGCCGCACCACTAGAAACATTGATCAACGTATTACGCACTAGAATATTATCAAAACACCAACAAAAAATCTATATCAAGCCATAACTCTTCATGAAAAAAATATCTGGGAAATAAAATGACGAATAAGGTGAGAAAAAGGAGAAAAACACCATTGATCGATCACAACATTCCAATGAACAACCACCGCGATTGATAGATCATCAGGGAGGAGTTGGGCTCTAACAACTCCTGTGGGAACCTGGTGTTCATCTAAATTTTTTGTAAAAATGAATTCATGACTGAATTAATGAGTGTATGACCAAATAAGAATTTTAAAATTTCCTATGATTGTGGTATTACATGACATTTAATCCCCTTTTATGTCATGTAATACTCAAGGTTCGGTTTTCACTGAAAAGCACATTGTCGCTTAATTTTATTTTATTTTTATACCCATTAAATATTTAACACCAGGAAAATATTATTTATGAAATATAAAATATTTAAACACTATGAGACATCCATGACATGCCATGAATCCAACCTTCATGTTGTTTAATTGTGCTACACAATGTGTAATCGCCCTTCTTATATACATTAGGAGCTGAACATCTGGAAACATCTTCTGAGCATCATCCGAACACTCAAAAAACAAAAAAATCACAATGTAAAGGAATAGGAGGCATCAAATATTAAATTATATATCTATCAAATGATTTTCACCCCCATGAATCCAAAACCATGCCATGAAGAAAGAGGGGTCCGAACAACCACCCTGTGTGATACCTATCCAGGATCTTGCTACAATTGAATCACCACTAATAGCCTAAAAAATTAACATTCAATGAAAAACCATGCTGTGTTATTTGAAAGATAGAGTGAAAAAATCTACATATAAGAGTACGTAATCCAATATTAGTAACCAGATATTATAACATCAACCTGAATGACCACAAAACAGCCCACTCAAAAAGAACGAAAACTCCATTCGAACATCTGAATTAGGGAATTACAACATCCATGAAAAGATACTAACTGCTTTGGGCAGCATTTATTTTCTATCGTGGGTTTATTCACATCTCAATTAATGCATCTTGATTTTAAATTAAGTCCTCCCATTTCAACATGTTTGGAATTTATCACACAACACACCTCACATAACACTACCATGGGAAAATACTCATCTAACATAAAACAGGGTTCAAGCAATACAAAAAAAAATAGAAAAAATAAATATTGAAAACATCTCTGAGTAGTGGGAATGAATTTAAGTTTCTCAATCCCAAGTACTCTCCTCCTGGACACCATTCCTCCACCACACATGAACTAAAAGAATGGTTGGTTCAAGAAACACCTTATCTTGACAATATTGTATCTCTACTTTCTATTCCAAAAACATCTTTCCATTCTCGATATCCTACTATCCCAATTAAATGACTTTATAGTCATCATGTAAAAACTGATGTATCATTGAGATGTGGAAGACATCATTGAACCATTATAACTGTAGTGGAAATTCCCACCGGTATGCCACCTCACCAACTCACCCTAACACCACAATGGTCACAAAAAATATGGGAGTATGTTTATTCCCTATACTAAACCACCACTACCTACATCAATGAGTGAACTTAAAGAACACATGGTAACCGAAATCTAACTCTAATGTCCTCCTTCATCAATCAACATACAACTTATGTTTGTCATGATCTGCATTCATCCTATAATGAACATGTTGAACATCTTCTATCCTACCCTGAACCACATCCAAACCAAGAACATCTATCTTCCCAACTTCCATCCAGAACATCTAAGAATGAAGTTTTCTTTCATTAAATGCCTCAAATGGAGCCATGAAAATGGTAGAGTGGTAGATATTATTATAATCCAACTCCACCGAAGGAAGGTGTGACACCCAAAATCCACCAAAGCCCAAGATGCACACTCACAACACATCCTCCAACTTCTGGATATTGTCTTTTGTCTACACATGTGTATGAAGATGGAAAGCAGTTCTAAGCTGTAAATAGGTGATAATGTTCTGATTTAATCCCCACCAGACTCATGAGGTAGACCGTGCATCCTAATATGATACAATGGACCTCGTAACTCCATGAAATCACATCACCCCGTCTACATACCTCTTAGCCAATGCATCCAATGTGCATGAATCCTTAATCTCTAATAAGTGGACCAATTTATTCAACTGCTCCACTATCTGCAAGATGTAATTATAGTCTCCTTGTTATCTAGGAATCCATTTGATTTAATACATTGATATTTCATCGCACTTCCACATAGGGATATCCAAGGGCTACAACAAACCATCAGGAACATGGTTATCAATCTTAAATTATTGGAAAACAATAATCCTTGCCTCAAAATCCACTTCTTCCCATTTTATATCAGAGCACCAAAATTTCATCCTCAAGACAAATTACTTATTAGAAACTCTTGGGTGTAACGCTAAAGGTGAGATATGAAATTCACAATGGACTCCCTCATGCATCACCCCCGGAACCAAAAACATCCCATGGAATAACATCTGATTCTGACCAGCCTCTGACCATCCCTCTAGAAAAACACCATGGCTAACATGATCGTGCAACACGTCTTACTCTAGGTCTCAACTATAAGAATCTTCTACCTACTCAATTAGAGAATAGTTCATTATCATCTGAAATAAATATCCTTCACCACCTTCTACTCATGAATCTATGTGAAAGGATGCCAACTCATCTACCACCTTCCAAGCATCCACAGATTCTCGAACAAAAACCTTCTAAAACATCCTACTCAAATCATCAGCCACAATATTACCCTTTCCTGAGGTGTAGAAGATCTAAAATTGTAGTCCTAAAGAAACATCATCCACCTATACTACTACTAGTTCAGATCATACTGGGAAAAGATATACCTCAAACTTTTGTGATCCTTGAAGACCAAGAAGCACTCCCTAACAAGGTAATGGCTCCACATCTTCTGTGAAAACATGAATTATAATAGATGCAGATCATGGGTGGAATAATTATGCTCATGGGGACATAAATTCCTTTCCCAAGAAGAGATCATTTCCCATTGCTGCATCAAGATGCATACCATGTTGAGACGAAAAGCATCAAAAGACCCCTAAAAACACCCCTTCCTCTAGAAACTGAAGCACTAGAGCATCGACCAACATTCCCTTCATCAAGAATATTGTTGAATATAACTTATCACTCTACAAAAAATCTTCATCTTTCCTATTCAGATCTATGAAATGAGTTGAAACTCGAAATAAATAGGGTACAACCCTATAATAATAGTCTGTAATACCAAGAAAACTATAAACATACAACACATTTCTAGGTTCTTCACAAGAAAAAACTACATAAACCCTTGATAGTTCCAATTTCAAACCCTACTGAGACACCTATTTCCATGTAAATGAAACTCTCCTATCAAGAACATACACATGGAAAACTTTCTATAGAGTTTGTGGTGTCAAAGAACCTACCAGGCACTTCTTAAATGCTAGAAATGATACTCCACTAACAATGAATAGATTAGTATATTGTTGATGAATATAATGATAAACCGGTCTAGGAAGTCACAGAACATGGTATTAATAATCCCCATGAAAATAGCAGGTAAATTCGTAACACAGAACAACATGACCACAAACTCAAAGTGTATATACCAGCATCTGAAGGGAGACTTTGGGATGTCATCCTCCTTCACCCTCAACTGGTGATTTCTAGAACACAAATAGATTTGGGAAAACCAACTCACTCTATTTATCTGGTTAAAATATTTTTTATTATTGGAAGAGGGTAACATTTCTTGACTGTAACACCCCAATCTTCCACGGTACACTTCTCTTTGAATAATACAATAGCGTGTGTTGTACGCAACACTGAGTTCAAGTACACCACGACTTACCAAACAAGCCGTTCAAAAGAGGTTATGAATAGTATTAACTGAATTTTAAATATTATATTATCCTTATAATTTTAATCCATATTATGAGTTTCTAAGACATGATTTTTGAACAAATTCATTTTTTTCAGATAAAAGAAATATTTTTCATAAAATGAAATTTTACTAACTTTTAATGGTGAAGCCTTTTTTAAAACCAATATTTGAAACTCTTATAAATTAAATTTGACAAAATAAAATTCTTATTTAGAATCATAACATAAGAATTCAGTATCAATAATGTTTTGGTGTCTTTCTGATAACTTTCATATTTGGGTGAATAGTGAAAAATACTATATTTTAACTGAAAACAACTTTTTTAATCAAAATAATTTATATTGTTAAATTATAAATTTTAATAGTTTGGAAGTATAAATAGATTATATTTTTACTATTTAATCCAATGATGGTCATTTTAAGTAATTTCCCCTAGAAATTGGACATAAACAAGTGTCAATCTTTTGATAGTTATTATTTCTTAAAAATAAGCCTTTTGGTTTCGAAAGTGGGAATCAATTTTAAATTAACAAATGAAACTTTTTTGATATGAATTTAGTAAAATAGACAACATTTTTGGATTCAGAATAACGAAAATAGCCTAGGGTAAAATTTTGGTACTTTTCGGATAACTTTTATATTTTGATGAATAGTAAAAATCACTAAATTTTAATTAAAAACAAATTATTAAACGAAATAATTAATAGTGATAAATTATGAATTTGAGTTGTTTTAAATTATATTTAAAATATATTTTTACCATGTAATACAATGTGGGTCATTGAACATAATTTCACATTTAAACCATACATAAACAAGTGTCAATCTTTTGATAGTTATTATCTCTTAAAAACACGCTTTTTGTTTTAACAACGAGAATTAATTTTAATTTAATTTCTACCACTTCTTTGTATTGAATTTGGAAAAATGGATTCCATATTTTGAATCATAATTTACAAATGGTGTAAATAGGTAACTTTTATTTTTAGACAATTTGAATAATTACTTCGTTAAATATTTTATTTACCATGGTTAAAGGGTAAATCTGGAAAATAAGGGAAAATAAATAATATTTTAATAATATTAAATTACCCTAAAACGTCTCTTAACCCTATTGGTTGATACATGGTCGATCATGGGCATCTTTGTGTCGATTTTGGGACCCCATTGATCCACTTGTAAGTGATAAGCACACTTTATTTTAATTAAGTTAAAATGAATACAAAAATGACACAAGCATATATCTTTTAGAAAATCAATTGTTACATAGGGTTACATATGTTGGATTTTAGATTATAAATATTCATTATAAATATAAAACAATTTCATAAATAATTTTATTTTATTTATATTTTTTAGACATTAAATAATTTATTTTATTTATGACACATTGATGATTTAGTAATTACCATAATAGTGATTAATTAGTATAATTCAAATTATAAATACCAAAATAAATATAATTTGAGACTTTTTATGAATTAAACTAATTTTCTAGGTTAATATGAAATGTTAGTATTGATTTAATTAACGTTTTTATAAGTAATAATTCTTTTATGAGTTTTACAAAAATCAATTTTTGAATAGTGTCAAAATTAACATAAAATAGTTTTTAAAACAAATATTATATTATTAATTGATATTTAATTCATAAATATATAAGGGTCGTCCAAGAGACTTATATCATGATAGTTGTATCATTAATGGACCACTTGGGGGTCTTTTGGATGTATATAGTAATTTTATTAACTATATAATATAAAAATACAAAGTGACATGGTAATTGTCAAACTAATTAACTAAGAGATAAAACTAAACGATAAGGTTAATATAATGACCCAAACCTGTATAAATTCTATAGGTTGAATAGATTTATACCTATACCCACCATAAACTTTAAATAATAAACTTTGGAGCCATTGGAAACCGAATAAGAATTTATTATAAATTAATATTTCTTGCTTTTCCAAAGGTGCCTCTCACCCCTCTTATAAAAGGGCACTCCTCCTTCTCATTTCTTCACACCATAAAAGCCTTTTGGTTCGGACAGAACCTACTGATATACTCTCTCAATTTCCCTCACAACAACCTAGAGGCCTTAGTTTGATAAGAAACCCAACCCAATGATCCCTTTTGATCAAATTAAAAAGAAGAACCCGAAGAAGAGGTATTGTTTTCACCACCCCTTTTCAAGTTCCTTTCTTCATCCACTTCCTCTTCCTTTGTTGTTACCATTATAAAAAAATAACTCAAACATCATATATATAGTGTTATGTTATTATAAATATGGTACAACCATATTCAGTCTTCTATCCATCCTTTGAATAACATGTCACCATACGTGCGTACGTACGGCTTACCGTCTCCACGTCGTGGTGTAATTGTTATTCAATAAATTATTATTTGGATGGGTATAATAATGATGATTAACTCATGTAAATAATAAATATAACATGATAATTATTCTGTAGATATTATATACCATCCAATTATATATTATTTTAATATCAAAAGAATGATATTGTCGCTCGTGCGTACATACGGACTACCGTCTCCACGAATGCGATGAGATTCATTCTCTATTGTACCTATTCAAGTATAATTATCATTTGATGATTTAAAAATAATGTTTAAGAACTTTATATCTTTATGGATATGAATAAGATACAACCAATCCATGACAAACATGGATTACGTAACAAAACCTATAAAAGAAAATGAGTAAGTTAACACCCGAAATGGGGATAATTCTAAGATATTATTAACCAAGGAACGTTAAAAGATCATATATGATATCATATTAATGTATATAATTCATGAATAATTTAATAACAATTATTTCAACATTATACAGGAGTTTAACCTACCCCCAACCAAGGAAAAGTACCAGGTAAGGGATTTTCTTATCTCACTCTTAATATCGTGAGAATTCCATTGTTCACCACTTATTTATTACATGTGGTGTATGTGTACTACCCGTAATTGTATTCATTGTGTATTATAATTTAATTCATGGGTATATACATCAAAATTTTATGGTCCTTCTTTCATGGGTGTATGTTTCGTATGTTACCTAATCGATAAGGGAATTCAAAATTTCAATTTCCACTCATTTGGCTTTACGCATATTTCATTGATTATATTACTCCAAGATTATCTGTGGAATCACTATTCATTTGATTATGTCATAATTTCCACTCCCTTTCCTGTGGATATACTTTTGATACACATAATAACTCCATTGATAATTTCTCAAGTCATTGATATGAATTTGATAAGAGTAATTTTAACTCATTCTCCATTTGTTGAGTTAAACATCCAATTCGTTGGTGTTGTTTTTCCAAGAATATGTGTGAATGTCCTTTTATTTTTTTACACTGAATATCCAATCATATTTAGTGTATTTATACTTTTCATGCATAATTATGTCATTGATTTATCTTTAACCTAAGGATACGGCCTTTATGAGTGATTTCATCTCAATTTACATTCCATTGAGACTTCATTGTTGTTATACACAAAATCACTTTTATGTGGTGTATATAATGTACTTTGACATAGTATGTCATGAATTAATTTATTCTCATGATATTACAATGTTTTTATTACCTCAATTATTTTTATTCAAGTGTCTCTCTTTTGGTTAGAAACTCTAACTAAATACCATTTTTAAATGTTTTAAAGACTTATTCTTCTAAATCTTGCTCATTAATGTCCATGTTTTAAAAATGGTTTTAAGGACTTGTTTATATGGACATCAATGTTTTAAAATTAAAACTCCTTTTAAATGTTTCAATGTTGTATGGGAAACTTTGATTCAAAAATCTATTTTTAAACGGCTTCTTGACAAATAGTGTGGCTTTTAAATGTTTTCAAGAAAAAGGGGATATTTATCTCAAATAGTTTTGATGGTTATTTTCATCTATGTCAATATTATTAATTTTTATCGATTGATGTACAATACAATATTCCAGATAGTATCAAATGAGTTATGTTTTAATGTGGATGTGCTATTTTTTATACCATTCATGGTTTGTGGTTAAAGAATTGACATTTCATATGCTAGTTTTAATATGAATGTTTATGTTATGTTTAAACCTGCTCATATAAGGAATGCATTGGACATAATAAGTGACAGGTGGAGCCCGCTATAGCTCCTCGATGCATCGGTAGGTCTCATGAGACAAACTAGTGTCTTGGCACAAGGCCTTGGAAAAATCTTATTTATGTTCTTGGCACGAGGCCTTGGATATGTGGTTATGATAGTCTGGCATTATGCATTCCATCATTATGAAAGTGGTTATTGATATTGCATGTGATTGTTAGACGAGTAGAATATCTATGTGAATAAGTAAATGGCATTATTTCATTTTATCATTGCCATATTATGCTGAAGTTCAAGTTTAAAATGCTTTTGTTTTAATTATAAATTGCCTTAAGTGTTTATGATTATCTATGAAAGCTTCTGCTATAATATTATCCTTACTGAGCATCTTAGCTCACCCCTTTCAACGTTTTATTTTTCCCAGGATTGTGAAGAAGTAAATTATGAATGCCCTGTAGGGATAGTATGAGTGTGGACTATGGAGATTATGTTGTTGTTGTTTTCAGTTTATGATGTAATGTAAACTTTATTAATGTATATAGTTATTCCAAGGCTACTAAAATAATCGGCCTTTCGAGACTTGATCTTTCTTGTGATCATGCTAATGTTATGTAATAATGCATCGACTCTGGGTAACTGGGGTCGGGGCGTTGCAGTTGGTATCAGAGGAAGTTTAGTACAAACCTTGGAAGTTAGAACTAGATAAACTCTGATTAGAGGACATAGACCTAAGATGAACTTTGAGGATTAGTATAGATTAACTTTCTAGAATTTTGGTATTGTAGAGATTTTGTGAGTTTTCTGAGCAATACATCCCTGTCTGGATAAGAGTAGGTAGAGGCGGCTCTGGTACAGATGTACCTAGTGTTAAAACCTGAAAATACCACTTTAAGCTAGACTCGAACGGGAACTGGTGCACGACAACGGGAATTGCTGCAATCTTGGTTACGACACTCCCGGGGGATATTCTTAGGATAATTTACATTTTCTTTACAAACTGATTTGAAGTATTTTATATATAAGATGAGAGTAAATGAACTTGGTTAATCCTAATGTGTTGTTCAAATAGAGAATATGGTGACATGTTAATCTCTAAATGATTTTATGACTACTATTACTCACACAATGCTTTTTGGTTTTAGTCAATGGCTATATTCCAAGGAAGTCATAGTGACTTTGGGAACGATGTACAAGGTGGGAACGGTGGTGGCAATGAGAAAAAAATGGAATATTGATAGGCATAAATGATATCGTCTTTATGCCAAATCAGTTTTCTAAAAATATGATCAACAACATATATATTAACCAACTCCCAGACTCAACAAGGAAGACAAAGGTGATGAATGATAAGAGCTCCAGCAATAGAGACCATGGAGAAAAGAACCCTCAATTTCCATCATGCAATAAATGTGGAAGGAGACACCCAGGAAAGTGTCTCAATGGGACAGAGAAATGCTTTACATGCGTGAAGGAAGGACATAAAGTGAAGAATTGCCGAAGAAAAATGAAGAGTACTATGGAAGAAGATAAAAATGGTCCCAAGAGTCCATTTATAGTCATTTGCCGTAAATGTAGGTGACCTGGCCATTACCGGAGTGAATGCCCTATTCTATAGGATATTTTCATGGTCAAAGAAGAAGCTATGTGGAAATAAATGGTTGGAGAAATGTTTAAAAAGTATTAGCGCTCCTTGTTGATGGGATTACTTTGGAATAATTTTCCCTTGTATTTGTAACCCCGCAGTTTTCCATGTGAGAATGATATTTGAGGAATAATTATCTCTTATCTTGTGGATATAGGTGTAAATAACCATTTGGTTTTATATGATCATTGGAGTTTGATAGAATTATATGTTATTATAATTTGGGAGGAAAATGCAAGGTATGATATAACATTTGTGGTTAAATTATGTTATGGTATTTTGAGGAATTTATCTCATTTTGGTAATATTATAAAATATAATTTTTGAAAAAGGACAACACGTAGACCGTGTGACAACCCGTCGCGTCAGAAAAAGTTGTGGGAATCGAACCCACGACCAAAGTGCGATTGGGATTTATCACCTACCACTAGACTACGTGAAGTCCCGGGATAGTGTGACTAATTTTTTTTAGTTAAATGATTTTTTATCAATAATAAGTGGATTTGGGTTCTTATGTTTTATTAAATGAATACCCTTGGTATAGTAAAATGATTTGGCGATTAAGTGATAGATGTTATTTTGGAAGTTGTTCGCTTTGTTGTGAACACTATATGCCCAAGGAAAATAGAATAGTATGGGATTTCATTTGAAGAGTAATGGTGGATTTTTATCTATGTTTTTATTATGGATTTATAGTGATTTAGGTTGTTTATGGAAATGATTAGGTTAATTACTTTTAAGTATGTTACTTTAAGAGTATATGATGTCAGTTGGAGATACAATTTAACGTGGAAGACTAAATTATTATAAGTTTTGATTTTCAATATTAGTTTGTATTATATTGAAGGATTTTAAGGACAATTGATTATTGAATGGTATTTATTTAACTTTGGGGTATTATTGGTTTAATTTTAGAAATTATGATTAGTGTTTATTTCTCTCAAGGAATATCCTTTTGGGGGATCATTAGATCTTGTACTAACCATTTTTGTTTTGACTAATCTCTAAAGACAATGTAATTATATAGTTTATCCTGCATTGATCATGTGATTCTATAGAAGTTTATTCTAGCTCTTCCAGTGGGACCAAGTCTTCTTGAATACTCATCGTTTAAAAAATGAGTTAGTGGTGGAAATTTATTAAAGAATGAAACTCTATTTAAAAATTAAGTATATATCTTTATATTCTTAGTCAATATCATAAATGAATTCCTCATCCTTATTTAATGTAACTTAAAACAAAAAATTTTGTCTGTTTACTTTTCCTAAAAGGAGACTAATGATCGTTTGTACCAACACAAGTTTGTGGTTTTCTTATTGTTAAATTTCTCTTGATAATGATTTCTATCCCTCTCCATCAGAACTTGACACTTAGTTTATCATCCATATCCATGTTTCCTACCTGGAATCCTAGTATGGGTTATCTTGGGTGACCTTTATACCTCTCTTTCATTCTTTTAAAATGATAGTTTTATTGACTAGTTTTCCGATGTGGGACTTTCCATTATATTCTCAGGCCCAATTTTTTAAAATTTCGAGGACGCAATTTATTGAAGGAGGGGTGAATGTAACACCCCAATATTCCACAGTACACTTCTCTTTGAATAATACAATAGCGTGTGTTGCACGAAACACTGAGTTCAAGTACACCACGACTTACCAAACTAGCCGTTCAACAGAGGTTATGAATAGTATTAACTGAATTTTAAATATTATATTATCCTTATAATTTTAATCCATATTATGAGTTTCTAAGACATGATTTATGAACAAATTCATTTTTTTCAGATAAAAGAAGTATTTTTCAAAAAATGAAATTTTACCGCGTT
Organism: Viscum album; assembly: GCA_963277665.1. Taxonomy (NCBI): domain Eukaryota; kingdom Viridiplantae; phylum Streptophyta; class Magnoliopsida; order Santalales; family Viscaceae; genus Viscum; species Viscum album. Next base: position 748,238,199 of record OY728152.1, read on the forward strand.
TTAATGGCGAAGCCTTTTTTAATACCAATATTTGAAACATTTATATATTCAATTTGACAAAATGAAATTCTTCTTTAGAATCGGGACATATGAATTTAGTATCAATAATGTTTTGGTGTCTTTCTGATAACTTTCATATTTGGGTGAATAGTGAAAAATACTATATTTTAACTGAAAACAACTTTTTTAATCAAAATAATTTATATTGATAAATTATACATTTTAATGGTTTGGAAGTATAAATAGATTATATTTTTACTATTTAATCCAATTATGGCCATTTTAAGTAATTTCACCTTGAAATTGGACATAAACAAGTGTCAAACTTTTGATAGTTATTATTTCTTAAAAATACGCCTTTTGGTTTCGAAAGTGAGAATCAATTTTAAATTAATAAATGAATCTTTTATGTTTCAAATTTAGTAAAATAGACAACATTTTTGGTTTCAGAATAACAAAATTATCCTAGGGTGAAATTTTGGTACATTTCAGATAACTTTTATATTTTGATGAATAGTAAAAATTACTAAATTTTAATTAAAAACAACTTTTTAATCAAAATAATTAATATTGATAAATTATGAATTTTAGTGGTTTTAAATTATATTTAAAATATATATTTACCATTTAATACAATGTGGGTTATTGAACATAATTTCACATTTAAACCAGCATAAACAAGTGCCAATCTTTTGATAGTTATTATCTCTTAAAAACACGCTTTTTGTTTTAACAACGGAAATTAATTTTAAATTAATTTCTGCCACTTATATGTATTGAATTTGGAAAAATGGATTCCATATTTGGAATCAGAATGTCCAAATTGTGTAAATATCTAACTTTTATTTTTATAAATTTTGAATAATTACTTCGGTAAATATTTTATTTACCATGGTTAAAGGGTAAATCCGGTAAATAAGGGTAAATAAATAATATTATAATAATATTAAATTACCCTAAAACGTGTCTTAACACTATTGGTTGATACATGGCCGACCATGGGATTCTTTGGGTCGATTTTGGGACCCCATTGATCCACTTGTAAGTGATAATGACACTTTATTTTCATTAAGTTAAAATGAATACAAAAATGACACAAGCATATATCTTTTCGAAACAAAATTATTACATAGGGTTACATATGTTGGATTTTAGACTATAAATATTCATTATAAAGATAGAGATATTTACTACGTAATGATATTTTATTTATAATTTTTAGACATTAAATAATTTAGTTTATTTATGACACAATGATGATGCAGTAATTACCATAATAGTGAAAAATTAGAATAATTGATATTATAAATACCCAAATAAATATAATTTGAGACTTGTTTATGAATTAAACTATTTTTATAGGTTAATATGACATGTTATTATTTATTTAATTAACTTTTTTCGATGTAATAATTCCGTTATAAGTTTTAAAAAAATCATTTTTTGAATAGTGTCAAAATTGATATAAAAGAGTTTTTAAAACAAATATTATATTATTAATTGATATTAAATTCCTAAAAATCTAATGTTCGGATAAGATACTTATATCATGATATGTTTATAATTAATGGACCACTTGGGAGTCTCTTGAATGTATATAGTAAGTTTATTAACTATATAATATAAAAATACAAAGTGACATGGTAATTGTCAAACTAATTAACTAAGAGTTAAAACTAAAAGATAAGGTTAATATAATGACACAAACCTGTATAAATTCTATTGGTTGAATTTATTTATACCTATCCCCACCTTAACCTTTAAATAATAAACTTTGGAGCCATTGGAAACGGAATAATAATTTATTATAAATTAATATTTCTAGCTTTTCCAATGGTGCCCCTCACCCCCTCTTATAAAAGGGAACTCCTCCTTCTCATTTCTTCACACCTTCAAAGCCTTTTGGTTTGTCCAAAACCTGCCAAAATACTCTCTAAACTTCACTCACAACAACATAGATTCCTTATATTTAACAGAAATCCAACCTAAGGATCCCTTTCGATCAAATCAAAAGGAAGAACCCGAAGAAGAGGTAATGTTTTCACCACCCCTTTTCAAGTTCCTTTCTTCTTCCACTTCCTCTTCATTTGTTGTTACCATTATAAAATAATAACTCCAGTATCATATATATACTGTGATGTTATTATAAATATGTTACAACCATATTCAGTATTCTATCCATCCTTTGAATAACATTTCACCATACGTGCGTACGTACGGGTTACCGTCTCCACGTAGTGTTGTAATTGTTATTCGATAAATTATTATTTGGATGGGTATAATAATGATGTGTAACTCATGTAAATAATAAATATAACATGAAAACGATTCTGTATATATGATATACCATCCAATTATATATTATTTAAATATCAAAAAAATGATATTGTCACTCGTGCGTACGTACAGACTATTGTCTCCACGAACGCGATGAGATTCATTCTCTATCGTACCCATTAAAGTATAATTATAATTTGATGATTTAAAAATAATGTTTAAGAACTTCATATCATTCTGGATATGAATAAGATACAACCTATCTAGGACAAACATGTCTTACATAACAAAACATATAAAATAAAACGAGTAAGTTAACACCAGAAACGACGATAATTCTAAGATATTATTAACAAAGCAACGTTAAAAGATCATTTATGATATCATATTAATGTATATGATTCATGAATAATTTATAAAAATTATTTGAACATTATAAATGAGGTTAACCTACCCCAATCCAAGGAAAAGTACAAGGTAATGTATTTTCTTATCTCACTCTTAATTTCGTGAGAATTCCATTATTCACCACTTATTTATTACATGTGGTGTATGTGTACTACCCATAATTGTATTAATTGTGTATTATAATTTAATTCATGGGTATATAAATCATAATTGTATGATCCTTCTTTCATGGGTATATGTTTCTTATGTTACCTAATTGATAAGGGAATTCGAAATTTCAATTTCCACTCATTTTGCTTTACGCATATTTCATTGATTATATTACTCCGCGATTATGTGTGGAATCTCTATTAATTTTATTATGTCATAATTTACACTCCATTTCTTGTGCATATACTTTTGATACACATAATCACTCCATTGATAATTTCTCAAGTCATTGATATGAATTTGATAAGAGTAATTTTAACTCCTTCTCCATTTGTTGAGTTAAACATCCAATTCGCTGGTGATGTTTTTACAAGAATATGTGTGAATGTCCTTTGATTGTTTTACACATAATATCCAGTCATATTTAGTGTATTTATATTTTTCACGCATAATTATGTCCTTGATTTATCCTTAACCTAAGGATACGGGCTTTATGAGATATTTCATCTCAATTTACATTCTATTGAGACTTTTTTCTTGTTATACACCAAATCACTTTCATGTGGTGTATATAATGTACTTTGACATGGTATATCATGAATTACCTTATTCTCATGATATTAAAATGTTTTTATTACCTCAATTATTTGTATTCAAGTGTCTCTCTTTTGGTTAGAAACTCTAACTTAAATACCATTTTTTTTAAATGTTTTAAAGACTTATTCTTCTAAATCTTGCTCATTAATGTCCATGTTTTAAAAATGGTTTTAAGGATTTGTTTATATGGACATTAAAGTTTTAAAATTAAAACTTCTTTTAAATGTTTCAAAGTGGTATGGGACACTTTGATTCAAAAATCTATTTTTAAATGGATTCATGATAAATAGTGTGACTTTTAAATGTTTTCAAGAAAAGGGGGATATTTATCTCAAATAGTTTTGATGGTTATTTTCATCTATGTCAACATCATTCATTATTATCGATTGAGGTACAATAAAATCTTCCATGTTGTATCGAATGAGTTATGTTTGACTGTGGATGTGCTATTTTTTATACCATTCATGGTTTGTGGTTAAAGTATTGACATTTCGTATGCCAGTTTTAATACGAATGTTTATGTTATATTTAAACCTGTTCATATGAGGAATGCATTGGACTTAATAAGTGACGGGTGGAGCCTGCTATAGCTCCTCGATGCATCAGTAGGTCTCATGAGACAAACTAGTGTCTTGGCACAAGACCTTGGCAAAATCTTATTTGTAGTCTTGGCACGAGGCCTTGGCTATGTGGTTATGATAGTCTGGCATTATGCATTCCATCATTATGAAAGTGGTTATTGATATTTCATGTGATTGTTAGACTAGTAGAATATCTATGTGAATAAGTAAATGGAATTATTTCATTTTATCTTTTCCATATTATGCTGAAGTTCATGTTTAAAAGGCTTTTGTTTTAATTATAAATTTCCTTAAGTGTTTATGGTTATCTATGAAAGCTTATGCTATAATGATATCTTTACTGGGCATCTGAGCTCATCCCTTTCAATGTTTTATTTTTCCCAGGATTGTGAAGAAGTAAATTAGGAATGACCTGCAGGCATAGTATGAGTGTGGACTATGGAGACTATGTTGTTGTTGTTTTAAGTTTATGATGTAGTGTAAACTTTATTAATGAATCTAGTTATTCCAAGGCTACTAAACTAATCGGTCTTTCAAGACATGATCTTTATTGTGATCCTTCCAATGTTATGTAATAATGAACTGACTCTGGGTAACTGGGGTCGGGGCATTACATTGACAATCACATGATTCTAGGTGGTGATAAGTTAAGAAATGACATCATTCATTGTAACACCCCGAAATTTTATGAATTTTTTTTTTAATTTCATTAATGACTTGTGTTGTACGCTACACCAAAAGGAGCTTGCAAAACATGAATCCTTGACTTGCCTTTCATTACACGCAATCACGACCTTCCTCGATAGCATGTGTAGTACGCAATACCGAGTTTCACTAAACAACGATATGCTATTAAAATATTTTTAAAACTAGTCGTTTTGAATAGTAAAAACCAATTTTTGAAATTTTTAAAATTTTATTTTTCAAAATGGACTTCATTTATGGATTCGGAATATCGAAATTAGCTTAGGGTGAAATTTTGGTACATTTCGGCTAACTTTCATTTTCTGATGAATAGTTGAAATTACTAAATTTTAATTAAAAACAATCATTTTAATCGAAATAATAAATAATAAATTATTAATTTGAGTGGTTTTAAAGTATATTTTATAATATATTTTTACAATTTAATACAATTTTGGTCATTGGATGTAATTTCACATTTAAACCAGACCTAAACAAGTGTCAATCTTTTGATATTTATTGTCTCTTAAGAACACACTATTTGCTGTGACGACGAGGATTAATTTTTAATTTATTTAATGAAACTAATATGTTTTTAATTTCGTAAAATATACATAATTTGTGAGTTCATAATATCAAATATATATTAGGCCTAATTTTTGGTATTTTTCTGGGAACTTTCATTTTTTGATGAATAGTGAAACCACTACGTGCTAGTTAAAAAAAATGATTTTTTCATAAAACTTAATTTTACCGCTTCTGTGAGTGAAATTTCAAAAATCTGAGAGACACGGTTGATTTCAGTAAGTAAAATGTGGTTCAATGAGATGAAAATAATTTTTGGTGAATAATAACTTTTTACTTTTTTTACCATGGTTAATAGGTAATAGGCTAACTAAGGGTAAAAATGTTATTATTATTACCCTAACACATGACCTAATTCTATTGGATAAGTTTAATTCAACCAAAAACAAACTTAGTAATAAAATATGACCATTTAGGCCCACATGGATTAGATTAGGACATTTATTATAAATTTATTTAAAGAAGGGTTAAAATAGTTAAAATCAATGTTTAATAAGAAAATCATTTTTAATATAGGGTTATACATAATATAAATTCGACTATAAATATTAATTAAAAATCTAAAAATATTTCCTACATAATTATAGTTTATTTGTAATTTTTAGAAATTAAAAAAGTTAATTTATTTATGACACAAAGTTGATGCAGTAATTATCTTATTAATGAAAAATTGACATAATTGTTTTTATAAATACCCAAATAAATGTAATTTAAGACTTTTTATGAATTAAACTAATTTTATAGGTTAATATGACATGTTATTATTGATTTAATTAACTTTTTTTGAACTAATCAATCTGTTATGATATTCACAAAAATCAATTACTAAATAGTGTCAAAATTGACATAAAATAGTTTTCAAAACAAATATTATATTATTAATTGTTATTTTATTCCTAAAAATATAAGGTTTGTAAAAATGACATACATAAGGTTATATATATTAATAATAAACAACTAGGGGTTATTTTGGCTTGTTATAGTATGTTTATTAACCTTATAGAATAAGAACACAAGAAGACATGATAAAAGTAAAATTCTCTAACTTAAAGTTAAATATAAATGTTAAGGTTAAAATATGAACCTAAACTTGTATAAATTCTATTTCATTAGAGTATTTAGACACATCCCTACCTTAGCTTCAAAATAAATCAATTTGGAGCTATTTAAAACCGAATTTGGATTTATAATAAAATAATATTTTTGTTTTTCCAAAAGAGCCCCTCTCCTCCCTTATAAAAGGGAAAATCCTCCCTCTATTCCTCACACCACATTGAGCTTTCAAGCTCGACCAATCCCTGCCAAATTCTCTTCTCCACTTCCCTAGAAACATCCTAGAGGTCCTGGTATTCTTGAAAGAACAATTATTTTTCCCTAAGAGGAGGACTCAAAGAGGCGCTTCAAAGAAGAGGTAATGCCTGTGACAGATTCTTTCAAGTTTATTTCTTCTTCCACTTATTCTTATTAGGATGTTTCATTATGAAGTAATAAAATCAATATCAATCACATACTGATATGTTTTTATAGGTATGAAACAACCCTATTTCACCATCTATCCATCCTATAGAAAACGAAATCACCGCGTGTGCGTACGTACGGAATACCGTCTCCACGCCGTGGTGTAATCTATTTCCACCACCACCTTACTTGGATGGGTATAATGGTGTACATAATAACTATATATGATTATTGTAAAGTGATATTGATTCTGAAATAGTATACATACACTCCAATACAATTCCATGATCATGAGAACGATATCATCGCTCGTGCGTATGTACGGACTACCGTCTCCATGACGCGATGAGATTCATTCTCCACGTTATCCATTCATGAATGATTATAAAGTATATTTAATAAGTAATCATGAAATATATGACATAATAATGATACTGGATTGATTTATATATATACGTATGTCATCTTCTTAATTCCATTCAACTCAATGAGGAAATGAAAACAGCGTTCATGCATACGTATGGCCTACCGTCTCCACGAATGGTGTATTTCTTTCCATTTACTAATCTGTTATATATATGTATATTCTGAATATATATTATATATAAATCATGTTTTATATTCTGGAATTATGTAATCATGATCTAAGTAATCATATGAATAATTACAAGTCAAAACACGAACAACAAATGAAACGATTTTACCCAAAACACTCTTTAACATGGAATTTACAAAAGAACGGGTAATATAAAGTCATAAGTGAACTGTATATGATATCATAACAATGAGTATGATTATGGAATAAGTCAATGACATTATTTAAATAATTATATAGGAGGTTCAGAAACTTAAGAAGCAAATCAGACCTAAGGTAAGTGAAAATATCACAATCTCATTTTTATCCGAGATTGTTTATACTTTGAAATTTACTGGGGTGTATTTTATCATCGACATCCATGTTTCCTAAATATGTAATATTATTTCCATAGACCTAAAATTTTTTAAATCCAATTTTACCCATCTGTGAGTTTTTAGTAAAATATATGAAAGGAATCTTTTGTCATTTTTTTCGTACGAGGTACTTTTTTTGACTTTTCCGACAAAAGTACGAGAAAAATGTTTTTTTAACTTATATGACATGAATGGATTTTTAAAACATTATTTCCAAGAAACATCCTTTACAAGTTTTCAAGTTTATTTTTAATCAACTTCTTTTAGTTTAAAATTTTATGACATGTTAAGAAAGGAAAAATGTTTTTGAAGTAGAAAGGATATTTTCTTCAAGAATGGAGTTCAAGTGTTTTATCAAAATTATTTTCCATATAAGATAATATAGGGTTCTGTTGATATCCCTATTATTAAATTTTTTTTTATGTTGTGATGGACTTATTTTTATGAATTCCTTTATCTTATATGAATTGTTTTATGATGCCACAATGTTTAAGAATCCCATATTTATTACATGGTTTATGCTATGATGAATGGTTTATGATTTTGTGGCACACATAAGAATGGTATCATTATGAGATGGGTAGGACCTATATCTCCGTCCAATGCATTGGTTAAGATTTTATATCTCATGAGATAGACATGGATGGAACAACAGGTTAAACCGGTTCAGTGAAGCAGGACTGAAACGAGGAATGAACTCAGTTCAGATATGGACTTTGTCCACTAAGATAGTCTTGGGAATGTGTCTTGACTAATAAGAAATGATTTTCTATGATTATATGTGTATTCCAAAAAGGTTCATATTTTATGGTATGATTATTGGGATTACATTTCACTACTATGATTTATTCCATGTTATGATATTATGATCTCTTTTGCAGGCTAAGATTTTCAAAATGTTATGTTCTTATGAATATGATGTGATTGATATTTCTTTTGTTTACCCTTACTGAGCATTTGAGATCACCCTTTTATGTTTTCTTTTCCCCAGGATATAATGAATGGTTTTAGGTAAAAAAAGGAAGTTATTTATGGGAGATATTGAAGATCTTTCACCACGATTGGAAGATTATATTCCGAGTTTCCAAAGACACTAAACTATTACGGTCCTTGTGTGTGTGTTTTTTTATGTACTAAGTATTCCACAAAAGTAAGGTAATGTCCATGTACGTTAAGATTTGGGTCTCTAAATTTGGTATCAGAGGCAAAGAAGGTAGGAATGTATCCGATCCTTGGGAACTCTCACAAGTGAGCGTTGGACGAAGCATGGATCTCCTCCCAAGGGCTTCATGAGGAAATGGATGCCACTGGGGATGGTGGTGTGTCCCGCCCAGGGGGTGTAGCCGCACATGGAGTGCCCTGATAGGTATCAATTATAGTCCACTATAAGTAATTACAGACCACTACAGTTGGTATCAGAGGAATGGTTTAGTCAAACTTTGGAAACTAGGATGCGAGAACTTTAGTGAGATCCCTAGAGATATTTCTAAGGTATGTCTAGGGATGTCCCTAAGGTTAAGTAAAAGTATATGTTATAGTACTAGAATTACGGTAACCCAAGATGTTAGAAATTGAAGTTACTCCCCCATTATTTAATTGTTTCCCCTAGTGTGATTTTTTCCTCTCACAGTATTCTATTTAGGTTTTAGACGATGGCTAGAACCCGAAGGAACCATGTTGATCAATGTAATGGACAATGCAACGATTGTCATCCTGAACAAACAAATGTTATGGGAGATGGAGTGAAAAATATTATTGCTATACTTACCCAAGCTATGAATCATTCTAGACATCCAAATGAGCAGAAAAGGGAACAATATTCTATTGAGTCCTTCATGAGGCAACATCCACCTTCTTTCAGTGGGTCTTCTGATCCACTTGTTGTTGAACAATGGATCAGTACTGCTGAAAATATATTTTTAGTACTTCAATGTTCTGAAAATGATAAAGTCATCTTAGCAGTGTATCATTTGGAAGGTGATGATGATCAATGGTGGAATCTTATCAAGAATATGAGGCCAAGAGATGAAATTGAGTCCATGGAAGTGGACGAGTTCATGAACTTATTTTTCAACAAGTACTTCCCTCATATTTTTCGAACAAATATGGAGAAGCAGTTTCTGGAACTAAAGAAAAATGATGATGAATCTATTGGTATATACGAAGTGAATTTTACAAGGCTTCCAAGGTATGCATCTGGATTTATCATCAAACCTGAATGTAAAGTTGATCGATTTTCAGTGGCTTAAAACCAAATCATCGAAGGTCATTAGCTATAAGAGACTTCAGTAGCTATTAATAAATTGTGCGTTGTGCTATCATGGTAGAAATGGATGTTGGTGTTACTTATCCATCTCATAGTTTTGACAAGAAACGAAAGACGGAGTTCAAGGAGAAATCTCAGAATAATTGTGAAAAGAAGATGAAGGTTTCCTTATGCTCAAAGTGTGGAAAGATGCATGGGGGAGATTGTATTAAAGGGACTAGAAAATGTTTTAAGTGTGAAAATAAGGTCATCAAGCAGCTGAGTGTCGATGTAGTGGAAAAAAGGTTTTCTAATGACGGGCATAAAGAAAAGACTGCAGAGAACGCACCACTAACACTTCAATGCTTCAAATTCAAGGAAATGGGGAATTATGATAATAAATTCCCTAATCCAAGGGTTAGTGATGATCAACATGAAAAACAACATAAGGCAAAGGACAAAGGGATGTCACATGTGATCACTGTTGGCGATGTTGAATATGATAATGATGTGGTGGAATGATTAAGTGTTTATGTACTGGGATTCTAAAATAATGTTGTATATAGTATCGTGGAATATTGGAATATTTATGTATTGGTCGATTGTGGTTTTCAATGGTACCGGTAACCATGGAATGTGATTCATATATTTTTGGAAAAAAGATGATATGCGCATAATGAAGGGAAAATGATAAAATGAAATGTTTGACCATATTAATGAGCTCATGATTGATATAAGGACTAATTGACATCATGGTTTGAGTATATATAATTTTGAGGATTTTGGTATGTGGAAAGAGTTAAATTTTAATAGCATTCATGTTTTCAATAAGGTTCAATGGGTATTCATTTTTTTTCAAGTGAATACATGATTAAGGCCTTTGAATGTTTGGAATGTGACCAACAAGACATATCTCATGATATATGGGGATCAACAATGGTATTAAAATTCTAGTTGTATGAACTCTTTGGTAATTGTTTTCACTATAATATGATATTAGACAACATTAATTTGGATAATCCTAAAGATTGGAATGGATTATGTTGGACATAAGTTAGTATTTTTTAAGGATTTATGTTTTATTGATATTATTTATGGGATGTTATACTAATGTAGTTTTAGAAAAAGGGCAACCTGTAGGATGGGCGACAGCCCATCGCTCGGACAAGGCTATGTGAATCGAACCCACAACCGAAGTGCGACTGGCCTTTATCACCTACCACTATCCTATAGGAAGTCCTTGTTTAGTAGAAACAAGTTTTATTATATTAAGCAGTATGATATATGAAGTATAAGTCCATTTTAGGAACCATATATGATTAAACTCACTATAGATGGTCTTATGTATTTTTTTGATAACTTTTCTAACCTTTTGTTTGAGACAGATGGAATGACACATCATTCTATCACATGATCTACTAACACATCACGATTGACAAATTCAACTTCATTTCATTAAGAGATGAAGTGGAAATTGTCCAATGAATGACCGACGGTGAGACTATACCAAAATCACGAAAGTATTTCTTCTAATTCCAATTTCATCAACTTTAGGGAAATGATCTTGAAAAAAAATTGTTGTCCTATTGCTCTTATATCTAATGAATGAGATGGTAACTTAGATCGTCACAAATTTATGGCTTTTTGATTGCTAGCTTTTCCATAGCCACGTTCTCTCCAACTCTCCATTAGAACATGATGGTTAGATTTCTCTTCCATATCCATATTTTCATCTATGTGGAAACCTAGTGATTAGTTTATTTGGGTAATCGTTACATTTTATACTTTTGTTTTTAAATATTGGTTTTGGTATTCCATTTTATGATGTGGGTTTCTATTAAAGAAAATTTCGAGTAGTAAACCATTTATAACCCCGATGAATTTTGAGGGAGAAATTAATTTTAAGGGGGGTAGAATGTAACACCCCGAGATTTTATGAAAAATATTAATTTTAATTTCATTAATGTCTTGTGTTGTACACAACACCAAAAGGAGCTTGCACAACACACATCCTTGACTTTTCTTTCATTACACGCAATCACGACCTTCCTCGATAGCGTGTGTAGTACGCAATACCGAGTTTCACTAAACAACGATATGCTATTAAAATATTATTAAAACTAGCTGTTATGAATATTAATAACCACCTTTTGAATTTTTTTAAATTTTATTTTTCAAAATGGACTTCATTTTTGGATTCGGAATATCGAAATTAGCTTAGGGTGAAATTTTTGTACTTTTCGGCTAACTTTCATTTTCTGATGAATAGTGAAAATCGCTAAATTTTAATTAAAAACAACCTTTTTAATCGAAATAAATAATAATAAATTATTAATTTGAGCGGTTTTAAAGTATATTTAGAATATATTTTTACAATTTAATATAATTTTGGTCATTGGATGTAATTTCACATTTAAACCAGACATAAACAAGTGTCAATCTTTTGATTGTTATTATCTCTTAAGAACACACTATTTATTGTGGCGACGGGAAATAATTTTTAAATTAATTAATGAAACTGATATGTTTTGAATTTGGTAAAATAGACATAATTTTTGAGTTCATAATATCAAATATAGCTTAGGCCTAATTTTTGGTATTTTTCTGGAAACATTCATTTTTTTGATGAATAGTGAAACCACTAAGTGGCAGTTTAAAAAATGAATTTTTCATAAAACATAATTTTACCGCTTCTCTAAGTGGAATTTCAAAAATTTGAGAGACACGGTTGATGCCAGTAACTAAAATGTGGTTCAATGAGATGAAAATAATTTTTGGTGAATAGTATCTTTTTACTTTTTTTTACCACGGTTATAAGTAAATAGGGTAATTAAGGGTAAAAATGTTATTATTATTACACTAACACATGGCCTAATTCTATTGTATAAGTGTAATTCGACCAAAAACAACCTTAGGAATTAAATATGACCATTTAGGCCCACTTGTATTAGATAAGGACATTTATTATTAATTTATTTAAAAAAGGGTTAAAATAGTTAAAATCAATGTTTAATAAGAAAATAATTTTTAATATAGGGTTATACATAAAACAAATTCGGCTATAAATATTAATTAGAAAGATAAAAAGATTTCCTACATAATGATATATGTTTTCTAATTTTTAGACATTAAATAAGTTAATTTATTTATTACACAAATATGATGCAGTAATTATCTTATTAATGAAATATTGACTTAATTGATGTTATAAATTCCCAAATAAATGTAATTTAAGACTTTTTATGGATTAAAATAAATTTATAGGTTAATATGACATGTTATAATTTATTTAATTAAATTTTTTCAAACTAATAATTCTTTTATGATTTTTAAAAAAATCAATTACTAAATAGTGTCAAAATTGACATAAATATTTTTGTAAAAAAATATTATATTATTAATTGTTATTTTATTCCTAAATATCTAAGGATTGGCCATATTACATATATAAGGTAATATATATTAATAATAAACAACTTGGGGTTTGTTTGTCTTGTTATAGTATGTTTATTAACATTATATTATAAGAACACAATAAAACACGGTAAAAGTAAAATTATCTAACTTAAAGTTAAATATAAATGATAAGGTTACAATAGGAACATAAACTTGACTAAATTATATTGGATGAGAGGCTTTCGACCCATCCCCACCTTATCTTCGAAATTAATCAATTTGGAGCTATTTAAAACCGAATTTGGATTTATAATAAAATAATATTTTTAGTTTTTCCAAAAGAGCCCCTCTCCTCCCTTATACAAGGGTACCTCCTCCCTCTCTTCCTCACACCACTTTGAGCCTTCAAGATCGGAAAATACCTTCCAAATTATCTTCTCCACTTCCTTAAAAACATCCTAGAGGTACTGGTATTCTTCAAAGACCAAATTTAGTGCCCTAAGAGGAGGACTCAAAGAGGCGCTTCAAAGAAGAGGTAATGTCCGTCACCGATTCTTTCAACTTTCTTTCTTCTTCCACTTCTTCTTCTTAGGTTGTTTCATTATGAAGTAATAACATCAGTATCACTCATATACTGATATTTTGTTATAACTATTAAACAACCCTATTTCACCATCTAATCATCCTACGGAATATGATATCATCGTGCGTGCGTACGTACGGAATACCGTCTCCACGCCGTGGTGTAATCTATTTTCCACCACCAACTTACTGGGATGGGTATAATGGTGTACATAATAACTATATATGATTATTTTAAAGTGATATTGATTCTGAAATAGTATACATACAGTCCAATACCATTCCACGATCATGAGAATGATATCACCGCTCGTGCGTACGTACGGACTACTATCTCCACGACGCGATGAGATTCATTCTCCACGTTAACCATTCATGAATGATTATAAAGTATAAATAATAAGTAATCATGAAGTATATGACATAATAATTATACTTTATTTATGTGTATATCTATGTATGTCATCTAATTAATTCCATTGAACTCAATAAAAAAACGAAAACAGCGTTCATGCGTACGTACGACCTTCCGTCATCATGAACGGTGTATTTCTTTACATTTACTAATCTATTATATATATTTATATTATGAATATATATTATATATAAATCATGTTTTATATTCTGGAATTAAGTAATCATGATCTAAGTCATCATATGAATAATTACAAGTCAAAATAAGGACGACAAATGAAACGATTTTACCCAAAATGCTCTTTAACATGGAATTTACAAAATAACGGCTAATATAAAGTCATATGTGAACCATATATGATATCATAACAATGTGTATGATTCTAGAATAAGTTAATGACATTATGTAAATCATTATACAGGAGGTTCAGACACATAAGTAGAAAATCAGACCTACGGTAAGTGAAAATATCACAATCTCATTTTTATCCGAGATTGTTTATACTTAGAAATTTAATGGGGTGTATTTTATCATCCACATCCATGTTTCCTCAATATGTAATATTATTTCCATCCACATAAAATTTTTTAAATCTAATTTTACCTTTCAGGGAGTTTTTAGTAAAATATATGAAATGAATCTTTTGTCGTTTTTTCATACGAGGTACTTTTTTTGACTTTTCCAACAAAAGTACGAGAAGAATGTTTTTTTAACTTATACGACATGAATGGATTTTCAAAATATTATTTCCAAGAATATTACTTTACATGTTTTCGGGTTTATTTTTAATCAACTTCTTTTAGTATAATATTGTATGACATGTTAAGAAAGGAAAAATGTTTTTGAAGTAGAAATGATATTTTCCAAAAGAATGGAGTTCAAGTGTTTTATCATAATTATTTTCCATCTAAGATAATATAGGGTTTTGTTTTTATCCCTATTATTACATTGATTTGATTATGTTGTGATGGAATTATTTTAATGAATTCCTTTATCTTATATGAATTGTTTTATGATGTCACGAAGTTTATGAATCCCATTTTTATTACATGGGTTATGCTATGATGTATGGTTTATGATTTTGTGGAACACATAAGAATGGTATCATTATGAGATGTGTGGGAACTATATCTACTTCCAAGGAATTGGGTAAATATTTTATATCTCATGAGATAGACATGGCTGGAATGGCAGGTTAAACTATTTCAGTAAAGTAGAACTGAAACGAGGAATGAACTCGGTTCAGAAATGGACTTTTTCCACTAAGATAGTCTTGGAAATGAGTATTGACTAATAAGAAATGATTCTCTATGATTATGTGTGTACTCCACAACGTTTCATGTTTTATGTTATGATTATTGGGATTAAATTTCACTACTATGATTTATTATATGTTATGATATTATGATCTCTTTTGCAGGTTATGATTTCCAAAATGTTATGTTATTATGAATATGATGTGATCGATATTTCATTTTTTACCCTTACTGAGCATTTGAGCTCACCCTTTTATGTTTTCATTTCCATAGGATATAAAGAAAGGTTTTAGTTAAAAAAAGGAAGATATTTTTGGGAGATATTGATGATCTTTCACCATGATTAGAAGATTATATTCCGAGTTTCCAAAGACACTAAACTATTACGGTCCTTATGTGTGTGTTTTTGTTATGTACTATGTATTCTGCAAAAGTAATGTAATGTCCATTTACATTATGATTTGGGTCTCTATAGTTGGTATCAGAGGAAAAGGAGGTAGTAATGTATCTGATCCTTGGGAACTCTCACATGTGAGCGTTGGATGAAGCATGGCTCTCCGCCCAAGGGCTTCATGAGGAAATGGCTGCCACTGGGGATGGTGGTGTGTCCCACCCAGGGGGTGTAGCCACCCATGGATTCCCCTGATAGGTATCAATTATAGTCCACTGGAAGTAATTCCAGACCACTACATTCATGTTTGTGGTAAAACTAACTGTGTGAAAAACATGTTGAAGATTGAGATAAATATAATTTATATTATATTTAATCAATAAATTAATTTTATATAAATAAATTTAAATTTATATTTACATAATATTATGATTAATAAGATGAGTATGGATTGGTTTTAAAAATAAAAAATCGATTAGAAGAAAAATTGATAAGAAAGATACTAGGGATACCATGTTTTCTTTATATACACCTTTGATAATTTTCTAAAAAATTGGATAATTGGGGTGTAATGAGGAAATAATTTACCCAAGATTAGAAGGATACATGTTAGGTTGAATAAGAATGATATCTTTGGGAATATTTGAGGTTTTTTAAATTTTTTTCCAATCGGGAGCGATAATTTGTATTTATACGAGAGGGGAGGAATACTTTGAGATAAAATAATTAATATAGTATTGTTTTATGACCAATAATTGAAATAGTTGTATTCTTTATGACATTATATAATATTTCCACATACAATGGTGAAACTAATATCTCTCCCACAACAGGCATGATGTTATTTTCTAAAAATATCATCATTAAGTTATTTAGGCCCCATATTTCATTCATTCATTTATTTCGTTATATGTTTTATCTAAAATATCAAACTTTAACCACAATATAATTTTAATGTCTTAATTTCAATTATAAAAATTATTCTTAGGGAAATAAATTTCTATAAATGGGGTAATAAATTGTTAATAAATTCCCTAACAATTTAAAAATCAATAATTTATTTTTGTGAAACAATTCAAAATATTATTTTAGAGCTAGGAAATTAATTTATATTTTTTTTAAAATCAAATTTAATAAGTTTTGACCAATTATTTATCTATAATATTTTTTTTATTTTTTGGGAATATATATATTACTATTCAATTGAAAATTAAGTTCTTTTAAAAAAATAAAAAGATATTTCTATAGACTATTTTAAAATTATTAATCCAAATATTTTAATATATTTTATGAAAATGTTTTTCAAAATGAGATATATTCTATATTAAAATTGAATAAAAAAAAGTTTATATAAATAAAAATAAACTACAACAATATAAATTATTACTTTATTTAAGTTTGATGAACTAAAAAAATATTTGTTGTTTAAAATATTCATTAATGGTTTTTTATATTAGTATATTGGTATATTTTTAAATATATGTTTACAGAATTAATTAAACATAATGGTTACCTTATTATATAAATTTGTATGTTACTAGTCAAATGAAAATATTTCCAAAAGCCATATTTCCCAAATTAATGGTCACATTACCTTACACTATCATATTTATATCCATTTTAGGTAATAAAAATCAAAATTAATAATTATTTTTATAAATGTTCCCTATATTTCTATTAAAAAATTACCACCTTATTTATATTATTTATTATTACTATAGAATTTTTTGAATCTATCCTATATCATTGAAACCATGAGCCATCAAATTCCTATCTTCTATTCATGTTATTTACTTTTGTTTATTATACCATTATAAATGAATTAAATTTATAGAATGTATTCTTCTTATAAATTTATTATTTAATTACGAAGTGTAAAAAAAATATCATTTGATTATGTGTTTCATATTATTTATTTATGGAATACCTTTATAGTTTAATTTATATTCTTAATATTGACTTGTATTTAATTATGTAATGATAAATAATTAATGGATTTAAAATATAGGTTCATATAATTCATAATTAAATATAATAAAGTAATTTAATTTTTACAAATATGTTTTTAGTGAGTACATTTATAAATAAAAAATATATATAATATGAGATATAACATCAAGGCCCATATGATTCGAAATATAATTTATCAGTTGAATCATTAAAGATAACGAGAGACAAAAAAAGTCAAATAATAAGATGAAAAATATATCTAGGTATTTAATACATTCAATATATTGTCTGATTCACTTAAATTTTTATTAATATTTATGTCTGATGATGAATAACCTGATAAATTGCCACAAAATAGCCCATAGTTTTATCAAAATTATATATATCAATAAATATGGATTACATAAGGGTTTTATAAGTTTCTTAAATTCAAATGTTATAACCTCAAGTCCTAATAATTTTTAGTATGATGGATTTTTTCAAAACATTCATTCTTTAAGTCCTAAAAAATTATCATAAAAACTAGTTGTCATACATTTTTTTTCATATACATTCCATACATACTACAAGTAAATTTTAAAAATAAATTATTTTTATTCATGGTATTGATATCTATACCCATACACCTAATTCTTATTAATACCATCGCAAAAAAACTATTAACAACCTTGACGTCCACCAAACATGAAACCAAAGTAAAAAAACCTCATTTTTTACCCAATGATAAACCGAATAATACATTTTATAGTCATAAAACATACCATTTCAAACGTTCAATCATAAAAAAATTAAACTTTATTATAATATTCATAACTTTTGAGGATAAAATATTATTCAAGATACATTAAAGAACACTTAAAATAACCTTATGAACTAAAAAACTCCAAACCATAAAATTTAGAGGAATAAATTTTATCACCTAAAATTCAAGTCACTAGAGATGTTTTTTTTAGATTTTTATGTACTATGAAATTTTAATATGTTTTCATGACTTTTTAAATGAAAAAATGATATAGATAATAATTAAATTGATGCTTTTAAGGATTAAATGATGTTTAATTTATAGTAAGGCTATAATAGTTAAAATAAAATCAATATTTCAAATAATTTGATTTATAAATCTTGAGGAAAGAATATAGATATCTCTTAATCACTTATACAAAATAATATGACGTAAGGATTCTGAAATCATAAGGTAATTCTAAAAAAGGAAATGTGGTGGATATTCTTCAGAAATTACTTCCAAAATAATATTTTCAAAATTTTTGGTTAATTATTGGTGCTCTATAATTCTTTATATCAGATACGTATACTCCCTTTTTAGTTTTAGAATTTTTGTGTTGAAAATTTAATTTTCAAGAGGATCTATGAGAGAAACATAGTTAGGATCACGGTCTTCGAGACTATAAAATATATAAATTCAAGGAAACTGTGAACCCTACTCAAACTAACTATGTGACCCCTGGGAGGAGGCATATGGTTAGGCGCTAGTTAGTGAAAAGTGTGCAACCCATACAGGAAACCATGAACATTGAAAAATAAACAGAAAAAATGCATTAAACAATTATTAAACACACGAATTATATCCCTAAACACCCTGGATCGACCCTAAGTCATTTTCATTCAAATTTGGAGGGTCTCAGATGAATTTAAATTATTTCCAAACACTTTTTAAAAAAAATCTTAGATGTAATTAAGGGATATTTACCTCTCATAGTAATATATTATGATCTCTATTTACTCCCTCCCCCCACATATCTCTCATCCATTAAAGGGGTGTTTTAATCCAATTGTGAGGGGTGTACATATAGATTTTATAGATCTTAATTCCATTGATATTGGATCATGGTTTTAGATATAGATATTTTTCATCTTTGTGGGATTTAATTATTGGTTTCAATTTAGGGATTTTAATTGGAGAGCATCTATCAACAATATTTAGGTAGGTGGTATCAACTGAAAATACCATAGTCATGAATTAAAATTGTGTTTATTTCTTATGGAATTTCAATTAGCATATTTTTCAATTGAATCATGAATTGAATTATTTAATTAATGGATAGTGTAATTGATTGATTAATGGGATTGTGTAATTGGTCACATGATGGGATTATGGAATTTATTGATTAAAAGAATGTTTAAATTGATTGATAATGGGAAAAGGGCTATTTTGATAAACCTTGAATGGTTGAGAGTTTATGTGAATAAATGTTAATATATAGTTTAATGATGATTTATTCATGTTATTCCACAAGATTAAAGTAAATAATAGTGATTGAATTGATTATTTAAATGGTATTCCATGATGTGGAATTTTGATAGTATTTATAAT
The DNA here is from genome assembly GCA_963277665.1 of Viscum album. Lineage (NCBI taxonomy): Eukaryota > Viridiplantae > Streptophyta > Magnoliopsida > Santalales > Viscaceae > Viscum > Viscum album. Next base: position 748,258,457 of record OY728152.1, read on the forward strand.
GCTGATTAACCTTGTTGAGTGTTTGATATGTGATAAATGTGATTGATTGAGAAATGGGGGTGAAACACAGAATGATTCTCCCAATACCCATGAGTTTCTTGCCATGAAGTTATAGACCCAAATCAATTCATGAAAATAATATTGTTTTAGATGAGGAATGATGATCTAGTTACCCATGGGGTGTGGGGTAGAGAATGATGGTCCAAATACCCATAGGGGGAAAGATATGATTTTTATAACCATGATATTGGATCTGGAATATTGTTCCAAATGGTAATGATATGAATTTAAATTAAATGAATAATAATAGAATATGTGATAATAAATTGTGATTATCTCTGTGATATGTGATATCCCTTGAGGGTATTTTATACTCTTCCAGGGTCTGAAGTATGTATTGATGTATTAGGTGTGTTTATGAAACAATAAAAATTATCCAGCTAATTAAATAATAGTGAAATGTGAAAACTACTTACTTTATACATTGTACTCTATTATTTATACAACAATATACACCTTTTTAATGGATATTATTTTAGACAGCATTGGTGGTAGCCTACTGAGTTGTCCTCCCACCTTACATGGGTTTCCTAATCAATACCCCAATACACATCATGTTTGTAAGACATAATAAGGGAAATATCCCCATGTTTTATGGCTATGGCATAATAGAAAATAAATTAGGGAACAATACATAGTTTCGGTACGCCCACAAGAGTGTCATTGTGTATTTATTTTGGTTTTTTATTTAACACATGACACATATTTAGTATGAAATATATACTATTTTTGTTTTTTGTATTGTATTCTTGATTGGTGATCATGTGATACTAGCCTTTTGGGGTTATTAATTATTTCATTTGGTTATTATTATTTATTTACACATTTATATTGATTTTATAAAGAGGTTATTGTCTTCTACTTTTGTATATTTGACCCTCACTTCTAGTCGATAGCTTCTGTCATATAGAGAAATGTGTACGAGGTCATGTAACTGATCAGCTCGGGGCAATGGTGTATGGTTCCTGGATCGAGAAGTTAAAAAGTTTTATCAGAGGTTATTTTTCATTTCCTTCTTTTAAATTAATAATTTATAAATTTTGGTAGGAGATTAGGATGATTCAAGCCTTGGTTAAGATCATTTACATGGGATTAGTGAACCCATGTAAATGTGTAAAATCCATGTACCCAAAGTTGGATTATTTTCATTGATGTTTAATTTCAATGTTGAGAGATATATCACCTTGAGTGATACGTTATTGTGTGGTGAGATTATTGTATCAGATATTTTCGAATATTTGACTCGTGGACTAGTATCGAACGATAATTGAGAAATCATGCATCATTAAAGGAACCCAGGATTTTTTGAGACATGCATCTTTTTTGGAACGCATGGGGAAAATTTTTTTTTGGGTAATTGTTTCGAATTGGAATGATTTTTATATTTTTTTAATTTAATTGAGAAGGATTACTAATATTAAAATTTAAAATTTTAAATGATTCAAAATGTGGAAAAATTGTAGTGGGGGGGTTTCAGTTGTATCTCCATGTGACTTTGACCAAATAGGACGGACCATAGGAGGTGGAGTTCTGGACTGAGTCTACCCTAAAGATTATTTACCTCTTAGAGTATATGGATGATAAAATATTCAAACTAGAAGCTTATTTGTTTCTAATATCATGAAATTGATGGAGAGATATCCATATCTAGGATGGGAAGCTTGGGAGCATGGTATTGAAAGACTTCTCAGAGATGTTCTTGGAGAAATTTTATCCATAAAATCCATTATTGTAGAGGGAAACTGCTTTTATGTGGTTGACCAAGGATTATATGTTCTCATTGGACAATACTGGTCTTTATACTGACTTAAAACACTTTCCTATATAATTTTAAGTGTATGAGACAAAAATAGAAGAGATTTTTAAGATGGGAATAAATATGAGATTAAGTTCGTGGTTAATAAATTTCGATTAAAGAAGTATGCTGAGGTAGTGGACCATGCTCTCATATCTAAGGGGAACATAAATAAAGAATCCAGTGGAGGGCATGTGGTTAATTCTATAAAACCAGGAGGTACGTCTTATGTGATTAGAAATAATCGATATGTGAATACTGACCATCCTATTGGAAAATAGAGTTTCCAATCAGATGGATCAGTTAGTCAAGATCTTAATATGCATTGTCCTTGACTACTGGTTGAGTTATGATCTTTTGGTTTGATGGGATATCTACATAGGTTCTACAAGAACCCATGACAAATGGGAAATGATGGTGAATCTATGTAGAAACATAGTTCTAGAAGGGGGTATTCTACAGCTTATCAGTATGGTAGTTTGAGTTGTACTAGCCATGGTGGAAGAGGTAGTGGACATGATTCTTATAGGAAAGAGAACCCATATCAACAGAGTGGTGAAACTCATGGGATACAGAATTCATCACATGGTACAAGGGAAGGAAAATTTCATTCAATTCAGCATACACTTGTGGATAGTATGTACAAATCATTAATAGTTATATGTACTATTATTATAGAATATGTGCTATATTATTCCATATTTGATATCAGTTTCTCTCACTCATTGATTTTTGCACAAATTGTTAATGGTTTGAGGTATGTGATTTAGTTTTTGAGGGTGGTTATGTTGATAGATACACCTTTCTGAGTATGGATGAGATACATCTTCATGTGAAAGGGATGTTCTTTAGAGGATGGGGTGTATTATTTCATTAGGGATTTTTACATTATGAATATGTCATTTTTGACATAATCATGGGTATGTAATTTTTTTGGGTGTACCAAGACCAGGTATATTATTTTAGTAGGAATGTGAATTTCACAACTTCTAAGAGTGACTATGATATTTACTATGGAGAGTGGGATATCCAGGTAGGCCGTGCATGGGTAGTTCATCAGTAACATGGGGACCACACCATATAGGTTTCTAGTCTATTTCTGGGTGATGAGGGTGTAACAAATCATATCATTACACCCATAGTGGATAAGTTCCACGATATGTTTCCTTATGAATTCTCAGGGTTTCAATCTAAGAGATATGTGGAGTTTATGTTTGATCTCATGCATGGGGTTGAGCCAATTTGCATTCCACCATACAAAATGGAGCCAACAGTGCTTGAATAACTCATGAATCAACTAATAGAGTTTATGGATAATGTACTTATCCATCTATGTGTGGAACCTTAAAGATATAAAATTGTTTTTTCAATAAATATGGATGAGACATTTTGCTTATGTGTAGATTACCATAAGTTGAAGCAGATGATAATGAAGAACTGATATCCTCTCCCTCATATCAATGATCTATTTGAAAAATTGATCGGAGTTTGTATCATATATAATATTTGACCTTATGATAATCCAAGGAATTATTTTAGAAGTATTTAAGGCCTATATGAGTATTTCGTGATTCCGTTCAGGCTGAAAAAAGGCAGTACTGTTTATGGCATTCATGAACTCAATTTTCCACCCCTACCTGGAGCATTTTTTTGGTTGTGTTTGTGGATGAAATATTGGTATACTCCAAGACACATGATGATCTTTCCTAATAATGAGGCATCCTCTTGGGTTAAATGAGTGAGTATCAATGATATTTTAAGCTTTCTAAGTATCAATTTTAGATTGATCAGGTACACTTATTTGGTTCACATGATCTCAGAGGATGGTGTGTCTGTGGACCCAAAAAATGTTCCTGATGTTGTTTTTTGGGAGAATCATAATAATGTTCTTGATATACATAGATTTTTATGATTAGTTGGTATTATTATTGGTTCATCCAAGGCTTTTACTGATTGAAAGAACCTATTTTAGGCTATGGAAAAAAGGGAGTTAGTTTTGACTTACTGGGAACATATGAAAAAATATTTCCAAGAGCTAAATAATCATTTCACAACCATACAAATATTGATCTTTCCCACACTAGGGGAGGAGTATATGGTGTTTTTTGATGCATCATGAGTGAGTATTGGAGCATTATTCAAGATGGTAGATTGAGTTGTGGTATATGCGTATCAATATTTGAGTCCACATGAATGGTATGACCCGATGCATGACCTAGAGTTAGATATAGTGGTTTAGGATTAGAAGTGTTTGTGACATTATTTTTTGGGTGAAAATTTTACTATTTATACTGATAACAAGATATTAAAGTATATATTTTCACAATAGAATTTTAATCTTCATCATAAGATGTTGGATGAGTATACGTAGTCATTTGATTTTGAGAAAATGTATATGATTAAGAAGGGAAATAGGGTTTCATAACCTCTATATAGGAAACCCAAACTCATGCAGTTAGGAAGTTAAGACCTAAGTGGAAGATGATTACATTACTGGCTGAGATGAATGTTGTGGTTCAGGAGGGTTATGAGAGGATAACTCCCTTATAAGTTTTTTCTGAAATATACACTTTTGAGATCAATCTGGGAGAGATAGTATAATGACTTGGAATGTTTGGACTTTAATGAAAACCTTGAATGTGGTGAGACACATTTAGATTATACAATAGATGAGGAGGAGATCATATACATTTCGGGTTGTGTGGTTATCCTAGTTGTATGTGAGAAGAGTCGATGCATGAATTTCATGTCTCGATGTGGGTGGTGTGTCTGGGTTTGACCACAATTTACTATAACCTATATCAATAATATTTGTGTACAGACCTAAAAAAAGAGAGTTTAATGTTTGTGACATGATGTTACACCTATCAACATGTGGAGGCTGAGCATAAATGTCTTTGTGGTTTTGTACAGTCATTAGCCATTCTAGAATGGATGTGGGGTGATGTTTACATGGAATGTGTGGTCGGTCCTCTAAGGAAATGATAGAATAATGAATCTATTTTGGTGTTTTTTGTATGAATGATGAAACTAGTTCATTTTTTTCGTATATGGGATATTTTTTAGTTGACGAGATGATAGATTTTTATATTTATAAGATAGTCTGTATGCATGGGGTGCCGTAGTGTATGGTTTTAGGAAATGACTCATATTTTACTTCATGCTTGTAGAATGGATTGAACATGTTACTAGGTAAATAGATTTTACTAAGTATGTCATTATACTCAAAGACATATGGGAAATAATAACATACAATACATGTTCTTGAAGATATTCTATCAGCATTTGTCATAGAATTTGGTGGGTTGTGGGAGAAGAACATGGAATATGTGGAGTTCACCTATAACAATACATATCAAGAAATAATTTATTTGGAGACATATGGGGAACATTATGGAAGGCCATGTGGATTACCTCTACACATGGTGGAGGTAATTGATTTAGTGTTTTTGGCACTTAGTCACATTCAGGATATGTTGGAGCATGATCAACTGATTCTGAAAATTATGGCCATTGATTTTTATAGATAGAAGTCATGTGAATATATATATCGATGACCCTGTGAGTTTATAATTATTGATCATGTGTTCCTTTAGTGTTTCCATGATTGGTCCAGCTTATGATTTGTAGGTAGGACTAGTTGGCCCCCATGTTTTTTTTCTGAGGTTGTAGAGAGAATAGGCATGGTGGCATATCGATTGGATCCTCCACAGAGAAACAATGTTATGGAAGATGTTTTCTATGTGTCACAACATTGGATTTATACACCTAACCTCCTAATATAACCAATTTTAATGATTTTGACCTTGAGATAGATGCATCCTTTGAGGAGCATCCTATACATTTGTTGGATCATAGTGAGAAAGTGTCGCGGGGAAAGACCATGTTGATTGTTCATGTATCATGGGAACATTGGAATGTTCAGGTGAAAAAATGGGAGAGAGAAGCGGATATGTAGGCTCAGTGGTTTGATATTTTCACCTTGGAATGGTAGATATTCTTGGGCATACAGCTTTAGGATGAACTGTTATAAGGTGGGTGATTATAATATCCCGACAATTTCTAGAGATGAATTGGTATCTTTTATTGGAACTCATATAAATTTTTCTATTTTATCATGGATGGGATTTAATTCTGGGTTTTTGGGGTGAAATTTTATATTTATTGAATGTAGAGGGGTCGTTCAAAATTGGAACCTGTTTTTAACAGATAGTATGCTCAGGCTAAAAAATGAAGAAAACACGAATAGAGGGTATCCGCATGCTCGGTGCGAGATTTATCAAAATGTGTTCCGTAATAATAGTAAAAATGATAACCATTGGTGGAGGAACATGGTTAGGTTATCGATTTGGGAAAACAACATGTCCATTTAAAAAACCATACATATTGAAAATTATACCACATTGAAATTTTTATAGAATTCATGAACCCCCAATTTATATCCCTAAACACCCAGATCAACCCTAAAAAGTTTTACATAAAATTTTAAGGTTCTCAGATGAATTACAAGGTTTTTACATTCTCTGTTCATGATTAATCAAAGTTCTAAATGATTGATCTGCACCTCTCACAGTAACAGATTCTCCTCTCTGTTGGTTTCTTCCCTATCTGTCATATTTCTCTCATCCATTGAATGTATGATTTCTTCTATTAGTGATGTTTATAGATATTGGTTTGATGGATATAAATTATTTTGATCTCAGATCTTTGTTTTGGATCTAGATACCAAACATAATGGTATAGGTGAACATTTTTCTTTAATTTGGGGTTTTCTATTGGAGAATGCATGTCAACGATCCTGAGGTTGGTGATCTAAATTATAAATCCCATATTACTGAATACTATTTCTGTGTATGTGTTTTTGAATTTCAATTGGAATGTTTGGAAACTGAATAATGAATTGAATTAATTAATTTGGAAAATTAATTATTTGTTGGATTATTGAATTGATTGATTAATGGGATGGTGTAATAGGTCAATTTAGGGGAATGTGGAATTAAAAGCTTAATTTAATGTTAAAATAGATTGATAATGAGAATAAAGGGTTTTTTGGATTTACCTTAAAAGGTTAATCGTTTATTAGAATAAATTTTGATAGTTATTTTAAGGGTGTTTTTTTCATATCATTCCATTTGATTAATGTAAATAATTATGATTGAATTGATTTTTAAATGGTATGCAATGACGTTAAATTATGATAAGAGAGTTAATTTTTATTATCCGTGTCATGTGTTTTATATGTGATAAATGTGATTGATTTAGAAATGGGTTGTGGGACCCAGAATGATGATCCAAATAACCATGGGGTGCAAGTTGTGACTTTATAAACCCAAATTCATTCATACATGTATTATTTTATTGGATGAGGATTATTGGTCCAAGTACCCATGAGGTGTGAGACAAGGAATTATGATCAAAATACCCATGAGGAGCTACACATGACATTTCACACACATGAAATTTTCATGTCAATATAGTTTTAAATGGACATGATATAAATTGAAATTAAATTTTTAATAAAATAATATTTAATAATGTATTGTGATTCTCTTTGGGAGATGAGATATTCCTTAGGGTAGATTAGACTATGGTGTGGGCCCAAGAAGGTATTGATGTGTTGGGTGTCTTCGAGAACCAGGGAAAATTTTGTGGTTAATTAAAGAGAAATAAAATGTGATAGATTATTACTTTATGAATTTTAATTTATTATTTATACAATAGTATACAAATTTTTTACTGGATTTTTTTAGATGTTGTTGTGGGTGGCCTACATATTTTTACTCACACAATACTCAGGATACATGATCAGTACCTTAACTGACATCATGATTGCAGGATAGAATAAAGGAAAGATCCATAAGTTTGATAGTTCTGGTAGAATGGATCATGGATGAGGGAACCATACATGGTGTTGGGAACTACTTAAGAGTTTCATTGTTTCTTTATTTTGGGTTTTAATTTGACATATGACATGTATTTATCATGACATATATACTATTTTCTAGGATACTATATTGCTATTTTTTCGTCATGTGATAATGATTTTTTATGGTTATTATTTATAACATTTCATAATTATTATTATTTATTCACACTTTTGTACATATTTTATTAAGATGGTATAATATCCACATGCTATATATTTTAACCTCACTTCATGTTTTTAGCCCATAGACTATGGGGAGATGCACTTGAGGTCATGTTACTGACTACATCGGGTCACTATTGTGTGGAACTTGGGTTAGGATGTAAGACATTTGTAATACATTACTTCACTACTTGCAAAAAAGGAATCATAATACATGGTGATATCATGTTCTAAGAAAGGGAAACCTATAACTTATGCTACTAAAAACGTAAGCATGGTAGGCATAATATGATAGGAAAAGATTATCTGAATAATTCCATTAACAACTAAATTGAAAAGAATTCAATATGCATTATAATAAATGAAGGTATGTTTGTCAATAATACTTATATCATTTTGATGAAATTCATGATTTCATACATCAAAAACATGTTTTCAAGGCCTTGTACAAAGAATCTATATTAAAACATGGAGTGGTATACACCAAAACCCTATTTGTTTTATCTCATGAGACCTATCGATACATTAAGGGGGAAATATAATGTTTGGACCCACACATCACATTAATATGTCTGATAAATTCACCATAAGAGTTAACAAGACATTTCATACAATTTCCTGAGGAACCGATGGTTGAATATAGACATGGCTACCTATATAATGAAAAATCTATAATGTCAATACATAATCAACTAGTGTTAACAAAAAATAATCATCAATAATATCAGTAATTTTATTCGTGTAAAAAAAATAGTATGATCATAACTAATCTATATAAATAATGATGATGGTAAAAAAATATATAGTCAATTTTATTATAATAATCAGTATTTGAATAATTAGATATAAAATGATAATAATTTTCACCTTGTATATAAAATGGATAACATGATTATAACCCATATAAAGAAAGAATTTTTATGGTTACAAAATAATATAACCCCAATTAAAAAAGGAAACATATGAGTTTGTTGACATAAATGAAAAACACCCTTGTATTAATAATGCTTCAAATGATATAAAAAACAAATGGATCAATTTTTTTTTAATATTATAAGTTCAATAACCCAAAGATAAATACATATTATAGGGTGATTCATGAAACATATACCCAAATAGAGTAAATAATTTTAAAAATGACTTGGTTAATGGATGTTAAAACATAAAATAACATTCTGAAATAATTTTTTACATTAACATTAAATAACTATTTACATCTCACTTTAAAAGGTAACTTTTGGAATGGTGATGTGAAATATTTTAAAAAAAATTAATTATAAAAAGATTATTCAATATTGGATCCTTGATAAGATTGGATTTTATCCAATATAAATTAGGATATGAAGAAAAAAATTATGATAGTGAAAGGTATAATCCATTTATTATTTTAAAAATAAATTTTCTCAAAAATAACATTGTAAGAGGAGAAATCAAACATTGATTTTTATTAAAAAAATTCCAATGAATATTATAAAATACAATAAAATTAAATATTATTGTTGTATAACTAACACACCTATCATAAGGTGGTAGAAAACCTATGATTGTTTTCCTTATATAGCACAATGTTTGACTAAGGTCTTCTCACTTGAGGAGTTTCACATTCATTCACACACTAATTTTTATTCACCTGTTCTATTTATTTTATTTTTTTAATTAAATTAAAACTTTTCAATAAAAATCCTAAAAAAATAATTATATTATAAATAAAATGAAATTAATTTATAAAATAAACACTCTTGGTCCTAGGTTTAGTTATATGGGTTTATTCATTTATCATTATTTTATTTCATATTTCATTTATGAAATATCATCAATGAATTAATATTCATTAATTTAGTGAGTGGGAAAATTTTCAAGCCTAGTATAATTATTTGGAAACTAAATTTCACCCCATCATATAATAAATCTTAACAACACACATTAATCAAGACTGTAACACCTTTTGGGATCTAACTCCATCATATTCTATTTCCTCCATTAGATAAATTAAAATCTATTGTGTGAAGATTTTTTTCGAATAGAAGGATGGAAAATGTTCTAAACTAAATATTAGAGATTAAATTGGGAGTCATTCCATTGTCTATTATGACTACACTCATGCACTTGTCTCTCATTCACTACAAAATGAATTGGAATATAAAATATTGAAAATCATAATTTCTTGAATACTACTATCCTCACCTACGGCCAAGACTCATGTCTGTCACTCACCATTGGGAGTGTAGGAGATCATGGTAAAAATAGTGATATATATATATATAGGAATAATTAGGAATATAAAACACTGTAATTAAAATTTAAAAGTAGTTATAAAGAATAATGAATAAAAATTTAGATACAATAGAAAAGAAAACCAAAGTATTAACCCAATTCTTTTGTGAATTAGATTATTCATGATTTTCAATGTATAATGTAATACACCTATATTTATAGGAAATGTATTATCACATCAATATTTATTTATATCAAATTTTTTCTCTATATAAAAAATTTTAATGTTATGAATTCCACATGATGTTTTCATTAAATTTTTCCTTTAATTATCTAATTGAGATAACAAGGTTTGAATTTCTATATCTTCACATAATTATCCTAGGTTTTATATTTATTAAAATATTCCGTCATCCATATTTAAAAATAAATTACCTTTATATGTTTTATTACACATGGGATTGAATGTGTGATGTAGCTTTTTTTTTCTATAGGTAATCCATGTAGTCAATGTGTGTCATAGTTGTTTCATTATTAAATTTGGAAACCATATATGCATGTACTACATGGTATTATTCTACAGTAGGGATTGATTCACCATTTAATAATACTTCATATGTAATTTTATTGACCTTTAGTGGTGATTAATAGCGATCCCACACATCACAATAGCCTTCATTAGGGAGTCTATTTTCAAAAGTGGAGATTATAGTGTTCTCTAGTGGCTCCGATGACACATATGCAGCTTTTTAGAATTATGAGTTACCCTTTAATAGTTTTTATTATCATAATCATTTATTTATAAAATTAAAAGGAAAGGGAATAAGAAAAAGCTATGAGAACTAATATATAGTGCAACCTTACCTTTACATAGCCCACCTTCTAACATTAAACAATGCATTATATCCTTGTATTAAATTTATGTAGAAGCTACTGTACCATTACATAGATCCTCTATCCATTATGTATCCTTTTTAATTAGTGGTTTACCCTTACACATCATGGGAAAATTAAGTTTTAACTTTACTTATATCCTCAAAAAAAATTCACAATGGTAATTCATAACATACCCTATACATCACTTTTGCCATCTATAAGGGTAAAAAATTAAATTTTTTATAGTTTATTCAAATTTATGTTTTACACTTGTTATCCCAAAATTAATTTTGATATTTAAATAACCTACATTTGAATAAAACAATTAATTACATCAGGTAAACAATTAAAAACAATAAAATTCATTAGTTATTCATGGAATGAGTCTTAATTATACCATATAACCCCATATGATAAAAATTATCATTCTGGAAATGGTGATATTTTATTCCCCCATGTCACTAACCATTATTCTATTTTATTTTTGATTTATGATTTAATATTTTTTCAAGAAGGGGAATCAATTAAAGTACACAGAATGAATCAATAACCTTTCCAAATATCAAAAATATCACTCTAAAACATATCCATTAAAAATATATTTCATCCTTTTCACTATAAATTCTCTTACACCCACAATTCATGTTTAAAATATCGTGAAATATAAAATAGAGTAGGGTTGGATTGTAATTTGTCTCATTACTAAAATGTCCATCCAAGGTTTATCTAGGTAAATGAGTATTAATATAGAAGGGTTCTCAAGGATAAGGTATTATTAATAAATATTCCTTGATCATATTGAATGTGTCTTTGCAGAGTCATGGATTTGAAAATTTCCAATGCATGTTCCAGTATCTAGCATGTTCCATGATTACTCATGAAATATAATCAATATAGAATTATTAAAAATTTGGTGTCTAAATGTTATTGGGAAGGGAGAATTTGAATTTGGGGAATCACTCATGCCATGTAGTAATAAAAAATTTAGTCCACATGAGTTTTAGAAATTAAAATACTTGAAAATGATATGGAAATTTCATTTACATGAATTAAACAATTATCTGAAACAAAGATTCATTAAATTAACATATATTCATCAATATAATAATTAAATTATACATATTAATCATTCAATCTCATCAGCGTATAAATATATAAAATGTCATTATGGGATTCTTAAGAAACTCATGTCTCCTAGATAAGTCAATAAAATAAGAGAGTCTCTGTGTGGTCAAAAAAGTACCTATTTGAAACCTAGAACATGATTTTAATAAAATTGGGAGTTAAAAGATTATTAAATTTTGAATGAAATTTCCATTTTAATGATTTTTTTCTCCATTATTTCTTCCTATATATGGGATTCCTTATGATATATAAATGGAACTATAAAATAAAATCACTCGTTGAAATCTATGGGCCATGTCAACATTATATAAAAAATAATTAGGGTTTTGGATGCATCCAAATACTAATTATGAATAAAGATAACAAAATTCCTAGAAATAAAGTTAAAGAGAAGAAAGATAAGACTTTTTTTGATTTCTCAAGTGGGCCTTGTGTATTTAATTCACCTAGAAGGGTAGTACTCTCTGTTATCTATAAATAGATGATAGGTGGAGTTTTGTTGATTTAGACCACCAAAACATCACCCTTCATGCATGCACTCCTTCTTCATTGATGCTGAAGAAAGCATGAATAAAGTGCACTAAATCCTCCCCATGGTGATGAGATACAACTTGCATAGTAGGGTATTATAAATCATGATTCATCCTCCATCTTGGTGGATAATTTTATAACCTCTTCTTCCCTTTAATTGCTTTCTCATGATTTTTTGAATCAATTGAATAATCAAATGGAATGTTTGAATGTAAATTTATCAGAAAAAAATTAAACATATTGAATTAATTTAAACATAATCCCCATTAATGTAAGAATATTTTGTGTCTGTTTACCTAGAAAGAGAAAAATATATCTCCTCAAAAACATCCACCAATATATGATCCATATGTTATGGAATATCTATTGGTTCCTCATTAGGTGCATATTAGTTTCAATCTTCTTCCTACAAAGAAGAATACGAGTTAGAAAAATAAAAAAAAATTCAAAAAAGTGAGATGTGATACACAATTATTCTTTTATAAAATTGGGTGAGATGATTTTAAATAAAAGATCATGTAATTTAGCTTGTTTATATTAAATTTTTTAATCAATTTAATGTTCCTTTTGGAGTTTTTTTGGATATAGTTAGGTATTCATGATCCTTCATATTATTTTCATATTCCAAAACTTGATGGATTATTATTATAAGGATATGGATATGTAAATAGGTACTAACTCTTACATTTTTGTAAGAGAAATGGATATCATTTCATTTATCTTATTCATTCTTAATTTCATGAATATCTTATTGTTCTCCAATACATAATTCAACATAAATTTATTAGTTATATATTTCCAATATCCATGGTTGAGATAGGTTGAATGGATCATTAATGATCTCATCCATTTACTTTTGGGGGTTTTAAACGTAAAATATGAGTGGGGAAATATCATCCACTACTGGCTTAGGTTCGGTATCTAGTTCAGATCATAGATGATCCAACAATGGATGAATATATTTAGTTACCCTTTCTACTTACCTCATATATTTTTATATTTCTTATTAACTTTATTTCACCTAGGATCAGTCCTAATAAACATATTTATTTTGTTGTTGTATAACATAGGATAAATCTATCCATGTATAATAATTATTATTTTAATAGATCATAGAAAATATTTTTTAGATATTTTTTAAATAAAAAATTGAAAAATGCTACTATTTTTTCCTTGTATATGATAGTGGCTGACCATGTTTTTCTCACTTGAGGAGATTTACAATTATTCATACACGAATTGTTAATCACTTACTGTATTTTTAATATTTTTATATATAGTAAAATAAATTTAAAATATGATAATTCAAAACCTGAAGATAATATGAAGATGCTAAATAGAATGAATGAGATTTAGAAAAGAAAGGGTCATTATGCTGTGGTTGGTTACTCGATTTCTGTAATTATTAATTAATCGATATTATAATTCAATTATTAAATTACTTTCATGAATTATTATCCATTAATTTCTTGTGTGTGAAATGGTTCATGTCAATTATAATTATTTTGCTCCCAAATTTCTCCTCCTATAATCAAGGTGAATGAAAAATCTTAGTCTAGAGTACTGAATCATATAGTTCCTCAATCAATCATATGTTGTTTCATCCATTAGATAATATCAACTCCCTCACGTGAAGATTATTGTCTAATTGTATATAATAAATATTTGTAATCTAAAAATAGATTTGAATTTTAAATTCATGATGTGGTGGATGATCCCTATACTCTTTAACTTCCCTCCCATTCCACACTAAAATAATTTAAATATAAAATATGGAAAATCATTATTTGGGAACACCACATATCTCCCTCAAGGTTAGGTCTAAAATTAGCCTCTCAAAATTTTGAGGGTGTGAGATCATGTGGTATGGATTTATAGATTGAGAGAGATATAATGAGGAATATAAGAAAAAAGAATTAAATTATGAAAATGGGTTATGAAGAATAAATAATTAAAACTAATATAAAATATAAAATAAAAAAATTCCTTATCATTATTTCTTAGTGAAATTTCTAATTATAGATCCTACATGTATTGCGCATCACACCTTAATTTATAAAAAATGGTTTTTCCCTTAAAATTCAATCACATATTCTTATATCTCAATGGTTAAAGATTACTTGTTTTAATTCAAGGGAAATATCTCTTTAAAATTATCCCCCATTTTTCATTGAGAGAGATAACATTATTTATATTTTCATATATTCATATATTGGACCTCTGTTATATCACTATTCAAAAAATCCCACATTTTTATTTTAAAACTAATTCCTTCTGCATGTGGTGTCTTATAGGGGGTGGATGTGCGAAATAACTATTTTTGGTACCTAGTAAATCTTTATAGTCTATCTGAGATGTTTTAATTTCATTATTTTTCTTGAAAAACCTAGACCACATGTGTAGATTGGTATTTTTCCCAAATAGGTCTTCATTCATCACTGAATCATGCTTCACAGGGTATCACCTTGAGCATCAGTGGTGATCCACAGTGATCCTAGGTCTTACCATGGCCTTAATCAGCAAGTTGAATCTCAAGAGTAGAAATTATGGAATTATACGATGGAACCATATAACATTACAAAGATTTTGTGAACTCTTAGTTACCCTTACAAAAATTTAATTTACACTTACATAACTATAATAAAATCAATATTTCCATTACAATGCATTTAAAAAAACTAATTTCCCTTATTTGGTTACTGGAATACCATTTTGTATCATTTCATAACATGGAAAAACCTTTAAAAAATGCTACTTTACCTTTACATAGTCTCTTATATACTATCACATAGACAATGAATTCTACAAACTACCTTTACACACCACCCATATACCTTTAAGGATCACATATATACCTTTTCATAGTGTGTGAAAGACTCCTCATACCCTTCCATATGGTGTATACCTTTACATAGTGGTATAAACATGTTAGAACCATTTTTTATCATTACATTACCTTTTTATAGTCTACATTTTACATTTATGTAGTACATTAGATCCTTTAATTTCCTTTATGTTGCTGCTACTCTACCCTTATGTGACTCTTTTGACCATTATTAAGCCTTTTCAATCAGAGGGTTCCACTTACGCAGCATTGGAAAACACTGGACTAGTAATACGTATCTCTTAAAAAACAATCAAATTTAAAGAAAAAAAATCATATTTTACACATAAAGAACCCTTATTCATTTTTAAGGGCATACAAAAAATTCTTATTTTTTCTAGTTTAATCAAATTTATCAACTCCCTCAATTTTTATCCACATAAATACTAAGAAGCATGGAATATAAATTTTATTAAAAAATTTATTATATAAAATTAAAATTTTAAAAAAATAAATTTAATTATAAATTGTTAATTTTTTTCATGAAAATAATGTGAATTATGAGTCCATGAATTGAAAACCAAAGCAGAAAATGTAACATTATAACTCAATGAAATGATATTTTAGTTATCAATATTCCATATGAGAAATATACACCATGAAGCATGAAACATTTGAAATATATTTGTTTTGAAAATGTAAAAAATTATAGATTCCAACATAATATAATTAAAGGTAATATTATACCATACTCATATTAAATAATTTCAAATGAATAATCATAACTCAATGAATGAATATTGAGTTAACAATATCTTTTATGACTAGGGTAACACTGGTGTAAAAATAAATTTAATAAAAATAACATGATGTGGATTAGTTTATCATAATTACTATAATTACAAAAATGTATATATAATTATTGAGATAAAAAATAAATAAAATTATATAAAAAACATGGTACAAAACATGTAACATGTGTCAAGGAAATCGAATTGAGACCATGAAATTTTTCAAGATTGCGTAATATTTTAATCAAGCCCCATTGAATGAGTGGGATTGTAATTGAAAATAAAATTTCATTATTAAAATATGAATAGTGATATTATAACTCAAATAATAAATATATATAACACATAAATGAAATTAGGTTCATAATATCAAACATGTCTCAAAGAGTGGAATTAGGGATGATAACCCTTACCTAGGTCTATATTACTTATGAAATTGAACTAAATGTCCATAATAATTAAATAATTTTATTAAATACATATTAGAGAACCAAATTCATAACTATAACAATTTAAACTCAACATTTATATTCATTATCTACATATATATATATATTTGTTAGTTTTTAACAATTTTCAACATTGGGATTAAGTAATATTAAATTAGTTGATCTTGTCACAAAAATTGGATTATATGTATATTATTTTTACAAATTTAATAATTATTATACAATCTAAGGTGATTAAATATATGTTATAAGTTATTTTATAGAGAAATAATTTCAATATGTTGTATTTTTTGTTACAAAACATGAAGATGATATTAATGATGATAATGCTTATATGATTCTTAAAAAATGAAATGTATTTATATATTAACGAGTTAAATATTGACAAAAACATATTATAAAAAACAATATTCACATATATGAATCCTTCTATCTTAGTAAATAATCTCTCATAGTCATCCATGATATATATTCCAAGTATTGTTGATGTTGGTGGTTAATCCGACCAAAAGTGGAACTTTTCTTGATTAATGGATGATTATGTTGTGGTTTAGTTGTAATATCATTATAAAAGAATAATAATGATCTTATTTAGTTTCTATTGGTTTGATATATCATAATTATAAAGAATTATAATGATAATATAATTTATATAGTCATTACTTATAATGAATATATCATTTTCCACATAGTTTGATCATTTTAATCGATTGAATTAAGGATAATTGTTTGTTGATCATACGATTAATTGGTTCCTTAATTTTTCAAGAAATAACCACAATGAAATCATAGAAATACGTTGTATACTTTAATCACATTCCCATGACTAGCCATGTAAGGTATTAATGAAAATAAAAACCAAAATCAATTGCTCCATGGTAGAAGTTTTCCACAGGTATGTATGGTAGAAATTTTTTTCATAGAAAGGGAAACAATTTTTATAGGTTTTATTAATTTAGAATAATAAAATTTATATAAATACCTTAATTATTTATTAAATTCACCTTTTATAATATCCTTGTATGGTGGTGAAGGAAAACAAAATACGTTGCATTGTGGAGGCAGGAGTCCCACAACACATGTATTATGATTTTGTTTTTTAATAGAAAATGTATAATTTGAATAATGATTATTAACATAGAAATATAAAATTATATAAATAAAAAATAATTATTTCAATAAATATTTAATTTAAAATTATAATTGTAAAAGAATAATAAAATGAAATAAGATTAGTAAAAAATTATTACTCGAGTTGAGAACTTTATAATTTCTATGGAAGATCAATTAGAAAAGTTGGACCTCGACAAAAATACTATAAAACGAAGATCAAGAGAGTGAAATTTGATTATATTTAATGGAAAAGGGAAGTGTTTTATTAGGGAACCCAATTTTTAGGAGTTCATTTATTCGGTGTTTAGAGACTCTTTTTATAAGTGGTAAAATGATTTTTTCCGTAATTATTTCAACATAATATAAATGAAGAATATGTTAAATATTTGAAGTGGATATAAAATTAAGAAATGATATATTGGATAAGAGATAATGTCTATTTAATACATATATGTAACACCCCATGATTTCATAGTACATTATCTCTTCAAAGTAATTCAATAACATGTGCTACACACAACACCGAGTTCGAGCGCACCATGACTTACCAAACTAGCCATTCAAAAAACTATTATGAATAGTATTAAAATTATTTTGAATTTATATACTCCATATTATTTTAACATCCATATTATGTGTTTCATAGACATAATATATGAAAAAACTCCTTTTTTCAGATAAAGGAAGTATTTTATGAGAATGCAATTTTACTGCCTTTTAATGGAGAACCCTTTTTAAATCTAATATTTGAAATTTTTATATATTCAATATTACAAAATAATATTATTCTTTAGAATCAGGATATAAAAATTTAGTTTTGATAATTTTTTGGTGTTTTATGATAACTTATATATTTTGGTGAATAGTGAAAAATATTAAATTTTAATTAAAAACAACTTTTTTAATCAAAATAATTAACAGTGTTAAGTTATACATTTGAATGTATTGTAATTATAATTTGATTATATTTTTTCATTTTATACAATATAAGTCATTATATGTAATTTCACATTTAAATTTGACATAAACACAAGTCATTCTTTTGAATGTTTTTATTTTTTAAAAACCCACTTTTTGGTTTTGACAACTGGAATTAATTTTAAATTAATTAATGAAACTTATATGTTTTTAATTTTTAAAATAGAATAAAAAATTAATTTGGAATATCAAAATTAGATTAGTGTGATTTTTTGGTATTTTTTTTGGAAACTTTCAATTTATGATGAATAGTGAAAAACAATACGTTATTGTTTAAAATCGACTTTTTATTTAAATACTTATTTATTTTATTTAAATTTATTTTAAATAAAAATAGATATGTAATACCTATATATGTTCAATGTAATTCATCAAAGTCATTTTATAATAGAATTAGATGTATACAATTTTATTGAACTTTTTAACGCCTTTTAACAACTTTCTTTGCACATTGGCAAATTTGCATAAAACGTAATTTTATCACTTTTGTGAATTGAATATCAAAATTTCAAGAGCCACGGTTGAAATTATTATGTAAAATTTTGTTCAATAAGACAAAAATAATTTTTGGTGAAAATTAACTTTTGACTTTTATTTACCACGGTTAAAAGTAAATATGGTAATTAAAGGTAAAATTTATAATATAGTGACCCTAACACAAGTCATAATTCTATTAGATTAGTGTCTTTAGACCAAAAAAAACCTTAGGAATAAAGTATGATCCTTTTCATCAACTTGGAATAGATTAGGACATTTTTTATTATTTTATTGAAAGAAGAGTTAAAAGTGTTAAATAAAATGTTTAATACCTAAACTATTTTTAATATAGAGTTAGACATAAGATATATAAAGACCCTGCCTTAAAACTTTCATAATATTGAATTAAATGAATAATTAAAATTGAGGATCTTTTCAGGTTTAGAGTTTTATATATTTAGGCCATAACTATTGCATTTCATTTGAAAAAAATACAATGTAGGTACCTCTACTCAGTTTTTTTTTTCAGAAAACAAGAACTTTCTAAAAATAGCGTCATGTATTGTTTCATGTTTAAGACAACATGACTTTTCTAGGATCCCATCCTAGACCCTATTCCACAATATGTCATGTGAAAAAAAATTCAAAAACTTGGGATGAGCATAAAAAGCTCAGTAAGGGTTATAAAACAAAGGATGAAAACATTTGATTATAAATACATAAAAAACATGAACTCTCTTACTTACCTCGTGAAATCATAATATTTATGAAAGACACATAAAAATCATATATCATAAGGGAAAATTGTGGCATCCATAACATAATTCCATTGTAGATTTCACAGCTACATATTGAGTTACTTTGGATTACCCATCACTGTATATTCCCTAAATCTCTTAGGAGAAACATTCACGTTTACCTCCATCATGTTACCCAATGCATTGGAGAGCTATCTCAGGCTCACCCACCCTAGGTTTATCACGGAACCATCCGTATACATAAATAATGCCCATGAACCATAACATGATCATAACACATAATATAAGCATAAAGGAATGATAACATTTCCACATTTCAATAACAAAATATAATTTCAAGAAATTGAAATAATAAATCCATTCTAAAAATCCTTTTCAATACCAAAATATGTAAAAAGAGTATATGGTATTTATTTTTCCTTTTAAAAACATTACAGCTTGTTAAAGAATCCAAAAATCACATAATACCCACAATGGCGGAAAGGCCATTGTCACCGCTTACGTTAAAGGAAACAATCCTTTTTGTCGTTTAGTAAAATGATTAATAGGAAAAAATTCCCATTGAAAAGTCAAGGATGTTTATACAACATATAAAAGTAAGTCATGTACTAAAACAAAATATACCTCAATGAAAGGAGATTGAGACGATGTCCCTTACCATGTGTCTGACTTGAAATGATCATTCTTTAATATCTTGAATAATAATATAAATTTAATTTCTACTTGATTTAGAACCTTTTTCATGTTTATTATTACTTTCATATCACTTATTACCATGTTGTAAACATTATGTAATCATTTAAGTTAATGATGTTTTTTTGTCGATATTTGGTACTTAAGTCAAAAATGGACTTCTTATAATTACACGTTGTTCATGTGGTCAAAGTTTCATTATATCCAGAATGATATTCATGATTTGGATATCATATATATCATATATATTCAGCATATACATGTATTTATAATTGTACATAACATTTAGCGGTAAGAAATGAAATGCACCGTTCATGAAGATAGTAAGTCGTACGTACGCATGAACGCTACATCCATATCTATTTCATATTTATTGGAATTAAAACATAATGATACGTATTAGTATTATAATTCTAGTATTTTATCATATATAATATCATCAAATATATCCTTTATACATACCACATATGCTTTGAACGAGTCATATCACTTTGAGGGGGCGGTAGTCCGCACTTCCTCAAATTAAATTATTGTGTTTACCTATAATGGAAAACATAAATGTATGATATAAATTGAAATTACAGAGGCGTAAAGAAAACATAAAAATAACATATATTATATATAAATATAGTGCCATCATAATGGCCATCATGAGAGGCGGTAGGAGATAATCGAACAATCATCGTTTCGTGATGCGTTAGTTTTCCATCTATAGAATCATTATGTTCTTCATCCATTATATGGAGGTTTGTGTAAGTGTAGTTAGAATAATTCTCATAACAACATCTTAGTATATTGAGGATACTTATTTTGTTACAAAAGAATGTAATAAAATGAGTTTAGTGGTTGGTGGAGTAAAACAAAAGAAATGAAGTTAAGGGAAACTGTTACCTTTAATTTGGGTAACTTGCATTGGATTGAAACAAAAGGACTTCTCGAAGTTCCTTCTACCTAAGGTAATACTTCTAGGAGGAGGAGAGGGATATAGGAAGCTTAATTGGGTAGATTTTGGACAAGCCAAAAGGCTTGATAGGTGTTATGAATTGGTTAGAAATAGTCTCCTTTTATAAGGGAGAGGAGGGGTCTTTAGGAAGTTGTGAAAACATTATTTTATTATAAATATATATTCAGTTTAAAAATGTCGAAAAAACATTAATGTAGAAGATAATATGACTCATATTCGATATAAATTCATCAAATCGGAATTGGACATGTTTTTTTATAATATTGTAATCATTGTAATCTTATTTATTTAAATGATCTATTAATGAGGTAAACACTTCATCCTTATTATAGCATAAATAATTTAATTTATTTGTTGTCTAAAAATTATAAAAAAATACCATGATGTAGGAAATATTTTTATTTTTTCAATGAATATTTATAGTCTAAAAAATAACTTACATAACTCCATGTAAAAATTAATTTACAAAGAAAAATTTGTTTATGTCATTTTAGTCTTTCCTTTAAATAAATTAATCTAAATTGTCAGTATCACTCCCAAGTGCCTCACTGGGGACCCAAAAATGACCCAAAGATTCCCATGGTCACAAATTACTCAAACAATAAGGTTTGGATAAGTGTTAATGAAATTTTGAATTATTATAATATTCTTTTTACCTTGAATTACCTTATTTACCTTTAACTGCGGTAAATAAAAGTCAAAAGTTACTATTAACCAAAAATTATTTTCATCTTATAGAACAAAATTTTAGTTAAAAATAATAACCATGTATGGTAGATTTTCAAAATTCAATTCACAGTAGTGGTAAAATTTCATTTAAATGGAAATGTCAGTTTTTAACTACCACTAAGTGGTTTCAATATTCTTCAAAAATTGATGTTTTTCAAAAAAATACCAAAACTTCAGCCTATGATTTATTTTAAATTCCAAATATAAAAATGATTTCTATTTTTCCCAATTATAAAAATATAAGTGGAATTAATTAATTTAAAATCAATTCCCACTGTTAAAACAAATAACATGTTTTTACGAAATAATAACTATCAAAAGATTGACACTTCTTTATGTCCACCTTCGAAGTTAATTAATTTGAATGATAAAAATTGGATTAAATTGAAAAAATATATTTTAATTACAATTTAAAACAAAATAAAAAGATAATCTAACCATAAAAATAAATTATATTACAAAATATTTTTGAATTAAAATACAATATTTTCACTATTCAATAAAAAATGAACTTTATCAGAAAAATTCCAAAAATTTACACAAAGTAAATTTTGATGACCCTATTATAAAGAAGGATTTTATTTGGTAAAATGAAATGTATTAAAGTGACCAAAACTAGAATTAATCAGAGTTCACCATGAAAAGTTGATAAATCGACCTTTTAATGTAAATTATGCATAAAATTAGATTCATTCATATTTTAAGCCTCTAACTTTTATTGGATAAATGTAAATACATTTAACAAACATGTATAATCATATTTTAGTTAGTTTTGTTCATTACCACTAATATAACGGTTAGGAGTTAACTACCATTTAATATATTAATATTATATTATTATTCTGCAATGTAAAATTTCAAAGAAACCCATTGTTGCGTATCGGGTACGCTATCGAATATAGAAACCCTTCTAATGTAAAATTAATATATAATTCAAAAATATTAATAAATATGAAAATCTATAATTCTTCATTTATCTGGGATGTTACATCCTTCCCCCCTTTTGGAAATTGAGTCCTCGTAATTTTTATTCACCTATCAAAATAAGTGGGAGAATTTAGCCCTCATAGCATTTTTAGATTCTCACATTTCCTCTTCAACAATAAGGGTTTCCCACAAATACTTTACCAGATAAATTATGTTATTCCTCAAAACATTCTCTCTACAGTCAAGAATATGGACTGGTTGTTCCTCATAAGAGAGATTCTCTTCCAACTGAACTACCTCTAGGCTCAAACATGAGGTGGATCTGGAATATACTTTCTAAACAACGAGACATGAAAAACATTGTGTACCTGGGATAGTAATAGAGTTAAAGAAACTCTCTGCACAACTGATCCAACTTTCTCTTGGATTTCATAAGGATCAATGATCCTCAAACACAACTTTTCCTTCTTACCAAAACGCATCACACATTTCCATGGAGAAACTTTGAGAAAGACATGATCACCTACATCAAAAGAAAGATCCTTTCTATGGTTATCTGCATAACTTTCCTGTCACTTCTAATCTGTTCTCATGTTATTCTGATTCAGTTGAACTTTCTCTGCCATCTCTTCTACAAATTCTAGTCCCATCAGCTTCCTTTCACCTACTTTATCCCAAAAAGCTAGAGTTCGACAATGCTTCCAATATAATACATTAAATGGAGACATCTGTATACTGGAATGAAAAATGTTATTATATGAAAATTCAACCAAAGAATGAGATGGTCCCAACTTCCCTGATAATCCATCCAGAAAGAACGCAAAATATCCTCCAATGTCTGAATTTTTCATTCTGATTTCCCATATAATTGAGGATGAAAAGCTGTACTAAAATTTAATTCAGTACCCAATGACTTCTAAAGGCCTTTAAAAAAGTAATAAGTAAATCTAGGATCACAATAAGATACAATGGAGTGGGTAACTCCACGAAACCTGACTGTCTCTTTAACATACAACCAAGAAAGTTGATCTAGAAAAAATGTTTCTTGAATAGGATGGAAATGAACAGATTTAGTAAATCGATCAACAATAACCCATATTGCATTATTATCTCGAGATATCTTCTGTAATCTGACAACAAGGTCCTTAGATATATTTTCCCATATCCACTCTGGCACCGGAAATGGTTGAAGCATTCCTTTCCGTAACTGCCACTCTGCTTTAACCTGCTGACAAGTCAAACACTTCATATTTAAATCAACAATATATCTTTTCATTCCATCCTACCATTAATACTCCTAAAGATCTCTATATATCTTAGTACTACAAGGTTGAACTGAAAACAGAGAACTATGAGCTTGCCATAATAACTCATTCTTCAACAGTGAATCACAAGGCACACATAATATCATTCTAAATCTCAAAACACAATCATTATCAATGAAAATTCAGGCAACTTAACCTTCTCAACCAACTCCACCTTTTTCTGCAACTCACTGTCTTCTTTCTATGCTTGCTTTATTCTGTTTGATAGAGATGATCTCAGTGAAACCTGATACAAAACAAAAGAATTTTCTGCACCAATAACGCATATTCCAAATTTTATCAAATCAAAAACCAATGTATCTGGTTCCAAATGTAACATGGTTAATAAAGCATTACTTTTTCCACTCAAAGAATCATCCACTTAATTTCTTTTCCCGGATGGTAATGGATTGTGCAATCATAATCCTTGATTAATTCTACCTATCTCATATGTCTCCTGTTCAATTCTATCTGAGTGAATATATACTTTAAACTTTTGTTGTCAGTATATATTTCACATTTTTCTCCATAAAAATAATGACTCCAAATTTTTAAATAAAAAACAACACATCTAATTCCAAATCATTTGTAGGGTAATTTAACTCGTGGGGTTTCAACTGACGTGAAGCATAATTAATTACCTGATCATTCTTCAAAAGGACACAACCAAGTCCTTTCAATAAAGCATCAATATAGATAACAAACTCACCATTTCTTGAAGTAAGTTCTAAAACTGATGCATTCACCAATCTTCTTTTCAATTCCTAAAAACCATCATCACATTCTTTTATCCAAATAAACATAATACCTTTTTGAGTTAACTTAGTCATTGTAGTAGATAACCATGAAAAAATTTCAACAATCCTCCAGTAATAACCTACCAAACCAAGAAAAATATAGATCTCGGTTATATTTGGGGGTCTTGGCCATTCATCAACAACTTTTGTTTTAATACTATCAACAATTGTGCCATTTTTTGAAACAATGTGTCGAAGGAAAGAAATTTGTTGCAAACAAAACTCACACATGATGAATTTACCAAATAGTTTCTTTTCATTTAAGGTTTGTAAGACAACCCTTACATGAATTTTATGTTCCTCTTTACATTCAGAATAAATCAAAATATCATCAATGGACACAACCAAAAAACCATCCATGAACTCACGTAAAATTCTATCCATAAGGTCCATGAATACAGTAGGTGCATTGGTTAAACCAAAAGGCATTAAAATAAATTCATAATGGAAATATCTAGTATGAAATTCAGTCTTTATAATTTCTTCTTCCTTTACTTTCAAATGATGGTACCCCGATCTCAAGCCAATCTTAAAAAAATACTGATCTCTCTGGAGCTGATCAAACAAATCATCGATATGAGGCAAAGGATACTTGTTTTTAACAGTGCTGTTATTCAATTCTCTATAATCAATTCAAAGTCTCATTGAACCTTCTTTATTTTTAACAAAAAAGACAAGATCACCCCATGGTGATGTGATAAGTCTAATAAAACTATTAACTAATAACTCCCACAATTGCTTCTTTAACACTAATTGATCAATTTGAGCCACTTGATAAGGGGTTTTGAAATTGTCTTAGCATCATGAAATAAGTCAATAGTAAATTCAACTTCTCGATCAGGTATAATACTAGGTAACTCATTAGAAAAAACATCAAGGTACACATTTACCACTGGCACACCATTAATCTGAATAGTTCCTTTATTTTCAACAACATGTGCAAGGTAACAAACTTTTTTATAGTTTACTAGTTTCTCAGCTTCCTGATATGTTATCAAAAATAAGGGTTCATTCTTGTATACAAACTGAAAATCATTCTGAAAGGAAACCTCATTAGCTCTGCAGTTAATCTTATCATGATAAACATAAAGCCAATATATACCCAAAATAATATGAAACTCTACTAGATGAAAAACAATAATGTTTTCAGTTAGAATCTTTCTGCACACAAGGACAAGAATGTTCTTATGTATTATTTTTGTCTCAACATTTATTCTAGGTGTTTCTACCAAAATTTTTCTATTAATATATTGATTTTTAATTCAAAATTTACTAGAAAACATCAATGAAATGAACGTGTGTGTAGACAATGTATCAAAAAACACATTGGAATAATCTTAACAAACAAACAATGTACCAGATACTACTTCGTTGGATTGCCCAACATCTGCTGAAGTGGTTGCAAAGGATTTCACCACCCCTTTCTGCTTGTAGTATGACTGCTTTCCCTCAGTTGAATTCTTTTCTGGACACTCATTTGCATAATGACCCATTTCATTACACTTAAAAAATCTTACCGATCGCTTTTCATTGCCTGCTTGATCAACTTCTTTGCAGTTACAAGCAACATGACCAGACATACCACACTAGAAGCACTTTCCAGACATTGATAAACATTCTCTAGGATTCTATTTACCACACATCTCACAAGTTTTATATTTAATTTTCTTACCTCCATGATTATTTGATGAATTCTTCCCCTTTGCCTCCCAATTGGACCTCTTATTCTATTGTTTTTCAAAGAATATGTGATCATCGGAAAACCCCATTTCCACCTTCTCCGCACATCGAACTAGTTTTTCATAAGTTTTGAACTCACGAGAGGCTAACACTCTTCGATATCGTGGCTTCAGTCACGAGTAATATCGATTTATCTTTCTATCAAGATCTCAGATGAAATTTGGTGCATACCTTGCTAGTCGAGTGAAATTTTTTTCCTAAATAGCCACTGAGTCATCTTCCTGCATCATTTCCAGGAATCATTTCTCTATCCTAGGATGAACCACCTAAGGAAAATGTTTCTCAAGAAACATACCTTTGAATTCACCCCAATCAAGAGCATCAATCTCCTCACTATCCCTGATATTTTTCTCTATCGAGCACCACTGATCAGCTTCAAAATCAAAAAGGTAAACAACAAGACTTACCTTTTGATGTTCTGAACATCCCAATACATCAAAAATATTTTCTAATGCTTTAATCCTCCCTTTAGATAGCACCGGATCAGATGATCCTATGAATGATGGGTGATGTTGCCTCATTAAATGCTCCACTACTAACATGTTCCTCTGTGGTTGATCTGGTTGATCTCGTGCATAGATTCCACCACCATTTATTGATTTATTCAATTGTGCCATCACTACAACAAACTTTTCAGTTCCAATTCTGACCATATCTGGTTGCTGATTTGGAAGGTAGTCTTCCCCATGATGTCGTCCCAACATAACTGCCAAGTTTCCTCTGGAGAAAACCATTCTAAAAATAGAAATATCTTTGGTGAAGAAACATTGTAATCTGTAAATTCTATATCATTTCAATATTACCATAAATTAATTTATGGACATTTATTTAACAATACCCTAACTCCTAAAGTTATCTAAACTGACCTCTGATAAAAACTATAATCACCCGAACTTAAACATTTCATAATATTGAAATAAATGAATAATTCACATAGATAATCTTTTCAGGTTTAGAGTTTTAGAGAATTAGGCCATAACTTTTACATTTCATTTCAAAAATAATATAAATTAGACACATCTAGTCAGTTTTTATTTTTTTCACAAAACAAGAACTTTTAAAAAAAGAGATTCATGTCTAGTTCCATGTTTAAGACAACAGGTCTTTTTCATGATCTCATATTTTACCCTATTCCACATTATGTCCTATGAAAAACATTTCAAAAACATGGGATGAGCATAAAAATCTCAGTAAGGGTTCTAAAAAAAAGGATGAAAACATTTGTTTATAAATACTTACAAAACATGAAGTCTCTTACATATCTCATGAAATCATAAGATTTATGAATGACACATAAAAATCATATATCATAAAGGTAACTTGTGGAATCTAGAACATAATTACATTGTAGCTATCACAGCTACATAAGGAGTTACTTTCGAATACCCATCACTGTATATTCCTTAAATCTCTCAGGAGAAAAATTCTCGTTTACCTCTATCACATTACCCAATGAATTGGAGAGACATCTCAATCTCACCTGCCCTAGGATTATCACAGAACCACCCATATATATAAATAATGCCCATGAACCATAACATGATCATAATACATAATATAAGCATAAACGAAAGATAACATTTCCACATTGTTAAAAAAAATATCATTTCACAATATTGAAACAATAAATCCATTCTCAAAATCATTTTCAATACCAAAATACGTAAAAAGAGTATATGGTATTTATTTTTCCTTTTAAAAACCTTACGGCTTGTTATGGAATCCAAAGATCAAATAATACACACATCGGTGGAAAGGTCGTTGTGATCGCTTAAGTAAAAAAGAAAAAGTCGTTTTTTCTTTTAGTAGAACGCTTTGTAGAAAATATTTGCATTGAAAAGATAGGGGTGTTTATATAGTGTATAAAAGAAAGTCATGTATTATAACAAAATATTCCTCAATGAAAGAAGATTGAGTCAAAGTCCCTTACCTCGTGTCCGACTTGACTCGATCATTCTGTAATCTCCTGAATAATAAACTATAGTTAATTTCTACTTGCATAAAAACATTTCTCAAGTTTATTATTCCTTTTATATAACTTATTACCATGTTATAAACATTATTTAATCATTTAAGTTAATGATGTTCTTTTTGTCGATATTTGGTACTTGAGTCAAAAAAGGACTTCTTATAATTACATGTTGTTCAGGTAGTCAAAGGTTCATTATATCTAGATTGATATTGATTATATTGATATCATATATATCATATATATCCAGTATATACATGTATATATAACAGTATATAATATTTAGTGGTCAGAAATGAAATACACCATTCATAGAGACGGTAAGCCGTATGTACGCATGAACGCTACTTCCATTTCTATAACATATTTAATGGAATTGAAACATAATGATACATAGTAGTATTATAATTCCAATACCGTATTGTATATAATATCATCAAATCTATCCTTTATATTTACCTCATATGGTATGAACGAGTCTTATCATTTTGAGGGGGCGGTAGTCCATAATTTCTCAAATGAAATTATCACGTTTACCCATATTGGAAACCATAAAGGTATGCTATAAATGGAAATTATAGAAGCATAAATAAAACTAAAAATAATATATATCATATATATATAGTTCCATAATAATGGCCACCATGATAAGTGGTAGGAGATAATCGAACAATCATCGTTCTGGGAGGCGTTAGTATCCCATCCACAGAAACATTATGTTCTTCATCCATTAGATGGAGATGTGTGTAAGTGTAGTTAAAATAAATATCATAACAAAATACTAGTATTTTTTGGATACTGGTGTTGTTAAAAAATAATTTAATAAAAAGGTTTTAGTTTTTGTAGGAGTAAAACAAATGAAAATATGTTATGAGAAACCGTTACCTTTAATTTGGGTAACTTCCTTTGGATTGAACCAAAAGGACTTTTTGAATAGCCTTCTACCTAAGTTAATCCTTCTAGGAGGAGGATAGAGATGTAGGGAGCCTAATTTTGAAGAGTTTGGACCATCCAAAAGGCTCGAGAGGTGTGAGGAATTGGTTAGAAATGGTCTCCTTTTATAAGGTAGAGGAGGGGCTCTTTAGAAAAGTGTGAAAATGTTATTTTATTATAAACATATCATCATTTTCAAAAGGTCCAAAAATAATTGAAGTTGAAGATCATATGACTATTATTTGAAATAAAATCATCCAATCAGTGTTAGACATGTTTTGGATAATATTTTAACTATTATAATCTTATTTATTTAAATGATTTATTAATGAGGTAAATACTGCATCATTACTATGTCATAAATAATTTAATTTATTTGTTGACTAAATATTTTTTTAAAAATACCATGATGTAGGAAATAAATTTTTCTTTGAAACGAATATTTATAGTCAAATAAGATAACTTATATAACACCATGTAAAAATTAATTTACAAAGAGATATTTGTTAATGTCATTTTTGTCTTTACTTTAAATTAATTAATCTAAATTGTCATTATCACTCCCAAGGGCCTCAATGGGGTCCACAAAGCGACCCAAAGATGCCCATGGTTGTAAATGACTCAACCAATAATCTTTGGAAAAGTGTTAAAGTAATTTTGAATTATTATAATATTTTTTTACCGTGAATTACCTTATTTACCTTTAACTGCGGTAAATAAAATTCAAAAGTTACTATTCACCAAAAATTATTTGCATCATATTGAATCAAATTTTACTTAAGAATAATACCCATGAATGTAAGATTTTCGAAATTAAATTCACAGTATTGGAAAAATTTAATTTAAATGGAAGAGTTAGTTTTTTTAACTACTACTATGTGGTTTCACTATTCATCAAAAAATGAAGTTTTTCAGAAAAATACAAAAAATATAGCCTAAGATTTATTTTATATTCCAAATTCAAAATTGTTTTCTATTTTTAGAAATTAAAAATATATAAGTGGAATTAATTAATTTTAAATTAATTCTAGCAGATAATACAAATAGCATGTTTTTAAGAAACAATAACTATCAAAAGATTGACACTTCTTTATGTCCAATTTCATAGTGAAATTAATTCCAACGACCAACATTGGATTAAATGGTAAAAATATATTCTAATTAAACATTAAAATCTTTTAAAAAGAAAATCTAGTCATATAAATAAA
Source organism: Viscum album (assembly GCA_963277665.1). NCBI lineage: Eukaryota > Viridiplantae > Streptophyta > Magnoliopsida > Santalales > Viscaceae > Viscum > Viscum album. The sequence continues at coordinate 748,289,800 of OY728152.1, forward strand.
TTATATTAAAACATCGTTTTGAATTAAAATACAATATTTTCACTATTCAATAAAAAATGAACTTTATTAGAAAAATTCAAAAATTTTACAGAATGAAAATTTTGATGTCCCCATTATAAAGAAGGATTTTATTTGGACAAATAGAATGTATTAAATTGAACAAAACTAGATTTAAAGAGGGTTCACCATTAAAATATGAGAAATCGGACTTTTAATGTAAATTATGCTTAACATTAGATTCATTCATATTTTAAGCCTCTAAAATTTATCAGATAAATGTAAATACATTTAACAAATATTTATAATCATATTGTAGTTAGTGTTGTTCATTCCCGCCAATAGAAATGTTAAGAGTTAACTACCATTTAAAATAATAATATTATATTATTAGCGTGTACCATAAGATTTAAAAGAAACTCATAGTTGTGTATTGGGTACACTATCGAAAATAGAAACCCTTTTAAAGTAAAATTAATATTAAATTCAAAAATATTAATAAATAGGAAAATATTTAATTCTTCATTTAACATGGATATTACAAGATAAATTTAACTATAAATTTTCATTAGAAATCTAAAAGTATTTCCTACATCATAGTATTTTATTTATAATTTAAATACATTATATAATTAAATTTATTTATGACACAATGATGATGCAGTAATTACCTTATTATTGTAATATTAAATTAAATGATGTAATATATATTCAAAGAAATGTAAATTGAGACTTTTGAGGTATTAAACTAATTTTATAGATTAATATTACATGTTAGGGTTGATTAAATGAATTTATTTTTAAGTAATCATGTTGTTACGACTTCAACAAAAATCAATTACTAAATAGTGTCAAAATTGACAAAAATGAGTTTTTTTAAAAAATATTATATTATTAAATGATATAGAAGTCCTAAAAATATAAGGTTCCACCAAATTTTTTTACTATAATACATATATCATTAATGAACCACTTGGGATTCTTTTGGAATTTTATTGAAAGAATATTAATCATATAATATAATAATACATGAATACCATGAAAAAGATAAACTATTTAACTGAGAGTTAAATCTAAAATATAAGGTTAATATGGTTACCTAAACCTATCTAAAACCTATTTGTTTAGATATAATCGACCCATACCCACCATATATTATAAATAAACCATTTTGAGCCATCATAAACCGAATATGATTGTATAATAAAATATATTTCATGGTTTTCCTAAATTGACTCTCACCTCTCTTAAAAAAAGGTACTTTCCCTTCTATAAAAATCACACCTCAAAATCCATTATGATTGGAAAAACCATGCCCAAATATCCTCCCAACTACTCTAACTTATATCTAGAGGGATTATATATATCATAAAGCCATCCTAATGAGAATTTTTTATCAATCCAAAAGAAAACTCCCTAAGAAGAGGTAATAATTTCACCACCTTTTTTCAATGTTCTTTTATTCTTCAACTTTATCTTTATTTGTTACTATGATACCAAAATAATATCTACAGTACCTTATACATACTGTGGTGTTATTATAAATATGGTACAACCATATTCATTATTCAATCCATCCAATGAATGATAAAGTGACCATGTGTGCGTACGTAAGAATTACTGTCTCCACATCGTAGTGTAATTTGTTATTCAACACTATGTTATATAGATAGATATAATTATGAGTAATATGTATAAAATAACAAAAATAACATGCTAATGTTTTTTTATAATTAATATACCATCCAATTCGACCCCTTTTAATAATTATGGAAATGATATCTTCACTCATGTGTACATACGAATAACTGTCTAAATGACACGATGAGATTCATTTCCTCATTCACCATTCAATGATGATTATAAAAATACATATAATTAATATGTATGTAAGATATTACATATTATTTATACTAGATATATATATATATATGTATTTAAATTTATATAGTTCACTTACTTCCATTCAATATGATAGGAAAACAGAAACAATGTCTATGCGTACGTACGACCTACCGTCTCCATAAACGGTGGTTTCCATTTCATATATCTATCAATTATATATATTTATATTCTGAATATATATGATATATAAATAATATTTTATATTCTAGAAGCAATTATATTACGATACAAGTAATACGATCAAGAATAATAAGTTAAAAAACATATGATAAAGAAAGTGATTATTACACAAAATGTTACTTTAACACGGAAATAATTATTAAATAGGTAGTATAAAGTCAGAAATGAATCGTGTATGATATCATAAATTTTAATATGGGTCTGGTAATTTTTAATAACATATTATTGTCATTATACATGAGGTTAAACATAACATTGACTAAATAAATGTACAAGGTAAGATTTATTTCTCAATCTCATTATTATCTGAGATTGTTATATGTGAGTATTTACTGGGACATATTTATAATCGATACCCATATTTCTTAATAATGTGGTCAAAATAAATCATTTATGGTTTTATGGGAGGGTATATTTTACTAGATAATCATTTTAAAATGTTTTAAAGATTTATCTTTCTAAATATTCTTAATTAATGTCCATGTTTTCAAAATGATTTTAAGGATTTATTTATATGGAGATGAATGTATTGAAATTATAATTATCATTTGAAGTTTCGACGTGGTGCGGGAAACATTGATTCAAAAATCACTTTTAAATGTGTTCCTTTATAAATTTGTGTCTTTTAAATGATTTCACAAAAAAAGATATTTCTATCAATGAGTTTTACTAATCATTTTCAACTATGCCAAAATCCTTTATAGGATATTATTCTATATTGAGGTTGATTTACTATATTAAAATATTCTATATTTTATTAAATTATACATGATATGTTTGACTATAGATGTGCTATTTTTATACCATTCATTGTTTATGGTTTATATATGGACATTTTGTATACAAGTTTTAGTACAAATGTTTGTGTTATGTTTCACCTTTTTTTCATTTGAGGAATGATGTAGGCTTAGTATGTGATGGGTGGGGAATGTTATAGCCCCTCGATGCATCGGTAGGCCTCATGAGACAAATTAGTCTCTTGGAACAAGGCCTTGACAAAAAATTTATTTCAAATCTAGGCATGAGACCTTGAATTTGTGGTAATGATGTCCCACATTATGCATTCTCTCATTATGAAATTAATTATTAAATCTGATTATTCGAATATTAGAATATCCATGTTCCTGTTTATATGGTAATGTATGATTTATTTTCTCCATATTATTTTCATGTTTATGTTTAAAAAGATTTTTTATTTTGTTACACATCATTCCTAAAATGTTTATAGCTTCTGCTAAATTATTTAACCTTACTGAGCATCTGAGCTCAACCATTTATTTTGTTTTTTTCCCAGGATTCCAATAATTGTATTATGTATAATATGCAGGGTTAATCTTGGTGAACAATGGAATTCTAAAATGATTATTGATTTTTTGTTCTATGTTTGAATGTATAATGTAACGTTCTTGTATCTAATCTATTTTTCATTACCAATAAATTGAACGGTCCTTCGGGGCTTGATTACTTGTTATCATGCCAAGGTATTAAAATAATGTACCGACTCAGGGATTTTGCGGTCGGGGTGCTATAGTTGGTATCATAGGAAGTTTAGTAAAAACCATGGAAGCTAGATTTATAAAAACACAATTTATAGAACATTAGCTTAAGAATAAATTAGAGGATTAATATAGAACAACATCATAAAATTTTGGTATTATAGATATTTTGTGATTTTTCGAAGAAATACATCTCTTTCTGGATACAAGTATGTAGATGTTGATCTGGCACAAATGTACCTAGGATTAAAAGATCTTACAATGAGTTTCAGGCTTGACCTGAGGTATCCTGGAATACAAAAATAGGATTTTCATCCCTCTTGGTTAGGACACCCCCATGGGATATGCTATGTACAATTCATATTTTCTTTACAAGCCATTATGAAGGATTTATGAGTAAATATGCAAGCAATGAATCCAATTTTTTGATTATGAGACTAGATGTGTGAAAATATTAAATTAATTTTGAGAATTTTGGTTGTTTTTGGTTTATACATTATGATATTATCTATCCTAATGTATTTTTCATTTTGAAATGGAGAACAATAGAAGGAAGGAGAACTCCTGCAATACGCATGATCTAAATTATATGAAGGATCATATATTTCATGGCCTTACACTATCATTTAGACGGTAAATAATATCCCACGTATTCTCATCATATGATGAAATTGTATCATCTGTTAACAATATAAGTAAAAATTCATTGAGTCATAGGGCATTGAAGGGATGTAAGAGAAGAAAAGTATGGTAGATTGAATGACGAATAAATGGAATAGGGGAAAGAAGGATGTTCCCATATGTGATAAATATTGAAAGAATCACCTTGGTAAATGCTTGAAGGGAATGGGAGTTTGTTATAAGTGTGGAGAAAAAGGACACCATATATGTGATTTCAAGGGTAATAAAAACGTTTCAAATGTATAATGCTTCATATTCAAGGATTTGGGACACTACGTGAATCAATGTACAAATTATCAGAGTACTCCCCAAATGAAGATATTGGATAATAACAAAGTTATGATACAAACATTGTTGAAGAGGAATGTCTAGTGTTCTCATGTTGTTATTAAAAAATTATTTCATTTGAGTGTTTTATCAACGATGTACTGGTTATATGAATTCTGTAAATAAATATGGATTTTACTATAGTACTATTTTATTGAGGATTTGAGATTATATTTTTCTAAGAGAAGTGACTCAATATCAAGATAAACGTTTTGGAATGTACATGGTTGGAGGAAAGAAAAACATGAATATGGTTCTGACATGGAGGTACTAATTTTTTAATAAGATAGGATTGATTTGAAAAAATTATATTAGATATTGTTGAATACAATTAAACTAAATAATTTTTTGTTTATTCCATCATTGTTGGTGTTTACAAAAATTTTATATATAAGGAGTATATCCAGTATTCTATAAGAAATAAGAGAGAATGAATGTAATCAGTAAGGTTTTATGGTAATTATAGGTGTTACAATGTTTTATGCGTATACATTAAGTGGGTATTCACATGTTATTACATGGCCAAAAATATCTTCATTGTATTTACCTTCATTATAAATTTTGGATTGTGAGTTTGGAAAAAATTATTTTGTATAATTTTAATGGTTAGAATGGATTATGTTTGAAATTGAAAACTATTGTTAAGAATAAATCATTTTCTATGATTATTTTTGGATTGTTATTAAAAGGTCTACCTGGACGTCGGGCGACAACCCGTCACATCCGGCAAGGCCGTGAGACTTGAACCCAAAACCAAAGGGAGACAATGGGGCATCACCAACCACTAGCCTATGTTATTTCCTAGTTTGTATAATGTATTTTTTTAAAAGTATGAGAAATGAATTATAAATTCATTATTTTTGAAACCCTATACGAATATGATAAATAAAATATTTTTTCATTTAATTATCATTTGGAGTGAAACATGATTTTGTGGTAGGAATTAGTTGAAGGATGAAAGTAAAATAGTAATATATATTTTCTTTTTCTTTTTCTATGAATATATTAATTATTAAACTTTAGGGAAGGGATATTAAAACCAAAATCATGTTATCCTAATACCTTGTGTTTTTTTAAACCGATGATATTTTAAATCATTATCGATGGATAGCTTTGAGGCCTTGAATTTTACACTTGTTTCTGATTGATGACCTCAATCAATCCCTCAAAATATTTATGTTTTTACTCTAATTATGTGCCTCCAGAATCCACCAATGTTATCCTAATCGAGATCATAATTTGGTGGTGACTTATTCATTTTCCTTTCCCTCTTATTAAGACTATATTTTATTAACCCAATATCTGATGTAGGTTTTCCACAATGGTATTTTTCTATTTGTAACCTTTTATTTTCGAAGAACAATTCCAAATTTTGAGGATGAAACATATTTATGGAGGGGATAATGTAACACCCCATGATTTCATTGTATGTTATCTCTTTAAAGTAATTCAATAACTTGCGCAACACACAATAACCAGTTCGAGTGCACCATGACTTACCAAACAAGTTGCTAAAAAAATGGTTATGAATAGTATTAACAAAATTTTGAATTTTATAAACTCTATAAAATTTTATCATCCATATAATTGGTTTCTTAGACATAATATAAGAAAAAATTCAATTTTTCAGATAAAATAAGTATTTTTCAAAAAATGAAAATTTACAGCCTTTTATTGGAGAACCCTTTTTAAATCCAATTTTTAATCTTTTATATATTCAATTCTTCAAAATAAACAACTTATTTAGAATCAGGACATAAAATTATAGTTTTCATAAAATTTTTGGTTTTTTTAAAACATTCATATTTTGTTGAATAATGAAAAATCCTAAATTTAAATTGAAAACTTTTTCAATAAAAATAATTTATTGTGTTAAATTATACATTATAATGGTTTGAAAGTATAATTAGATAATATTTTTATCATTTATTACAATTTATGTCATTATATGTAATTTCACATTTAAATTTTACATAAACACATGTCAATATTTTGATAGTTTTAATTTTTTAAAAACACAGATTTTGGTTTTGACAATGGGAATTAATTTTAAATTAATTAATGAAGATTCTATATTTTGAATTGGGTAAAATATAATTCATTTTTGAATTTGTAATATCAAAATTATCTTATGGTGAATGTTTTGTATACTTCTTAAAACATACAATTTTTGATGAATAGTGAAAAACACTACGTTATTGTTTAAAACTGACTTTTAATTTAAATAATTATTAATTTTTTTAAATTTATTTTATGTAAAAACAGATATAATATATGTATATATATAAGTTCCATTTAGTATATTTGAGTCATTTTATAATAAAATTAGATGTATAAAATTTTATTGACTTTTTAAGGTATTTTACCCACCTTCTAGACACATTTGCAAATTTGCATAAAATATAATTTACCACTTCTATGAATTGAGATTGAAAAATATGAGACACGATTTACATCAATAAATAAAATCTGTTTCAATAAGATAATTTTTTTTTGCTGAATAGTAACTTTTTACTTTTATTTACCACAGTTAAAAATAATTAAGGTAATTAGCGGTAAAAATGATATTATAATTACCCAAATACATTTCATAATTCTATTGGATATGTTTCATTCCACAAAAAACCTTAGGAATAAAATATGATCCTTTTGGTCCATTTGGACTATATTAAGCAATTTATTATTATTTTATATAATGGAGAGCTAAAAATGTTAAATTCAATGTTTAATAACTAATTTTTTTTAATATAGTGTTATACACAAGATAATTTCAACTATAAATAATATTTAGAAATAAAAAATGATTTCTGACATCATTGTATTTTATTTATAATTTTTAGACGTTAAATATTTAAATTTATTTCTGACACAATGATGACGCAATACTTATCTTTTTAATGAAATATTTCAATAATTGATACTATAAAAATCCAAATAAATGTAAATTGAGACTTTTGATGAATTAAACTAATTTTCATGATTAATATTATATTTTAGTGTTAATTCAATTATTATTTTTCAATGTAATTATGTTTTTATTTGTCAAAAATAATCAATTACTAAATTATGTCAAAATTGACGTAAATGAGTTTTTTAAAATAATTCTATATTATTAAATGATATAATGGTCATTAAAATATTAGGTTCTACTAAAAGAATTATAAAATAATATATATATTATTAATGAACAACCTGGGGCTCTCATTAAATTTTATAGAAAGATTATTAACCATATTATATAATAATACAAGACTACATGGTAAAAGCTAAACTATATAACTAAGAGTTAAATCTAAAAGATAAGGTTAATATGGTGACCTAAACTTGTATAAAACCTATTGGTTGATAGGTTTTAGACCAATTACCCAAAATAGTTTCTAAATAAATCATTTTGGATCCATTATGATGTGAATATGATTGTATAATAAAATAACACTTTATGCTTTTCCTAAAGTGACCCTCACCTCTCATATAAAAAGGAACACCAACTTCTCTAAAAATTGAACCCTTATAGCCATTTGGATCAACAAAACCCAGCCCCGATATCCTCCAAACTACCCTAAATTTGACCTAGAGGCATTAATTTGATCATAACTCCAACCTAAGGATCCATTTTTATCAAATCAAATGGAAACAGTCGAAGAAGAGTTAATAATTTCAGCTCATTTTTTAATGTTCCTTTCTTCTTCCACTTTCACTTTGATTGTTTTTTCCATACCAAAATGATATCTATAGTAACTTCTACATAATGTGATGTTATTATAAATATGGTACAACCATATTTATTACTCAATCCATACTATGAATGATAAAGTCACCTTGTGTGGGTACTTACAGCTTACCATCTCCATGTAATGGGGTAATTTGTCATTCAACACTATGCTATTTGGATGGATATAATGATGAGTAATATGTATATAAATAATAAAAATAACATTATAATTTTTTTTATAATTATTATACCATAAATTACCAAATATTTTAATCATTAATGAAATCATTTCATCGCTTGTGTGTACGCACGACTTACCATCTCCATGACATGATGATATTCACTTCAACGTTCACCATTGAACAATGATTATAAAAATACATATTATTAATAATAATGTAATATATTACATAATAATACTACTATAAATATAAATATATATATATATACATTTATATCATTCACTTACTTATATTAAATATGATATGAAAACAGGAACAACATTTTTGCGTATGCACGACCTGTCGTCTCTATAAACGATAGTTTCCATTTAATATATCTATAAATAATACATATTTATATTATTAATATATATGATATATAATTTTTTTTATTCTGGATGCAATTAAATCAAGATACAAGTGATACGATCCAGAATAACAAGTTAAAACACTTACGATAAAGAAATCTAATATTACACGAAATGTTTCTTTAACGTGGAAATAATTATTAAATCAGTAGCATAAAGTTATAAATGAATCATGTATGATATCATAAATATTAATATGTTTCTGGTATAATTTAATACCATACTATGGTCATTACACAGGAGGTTAATCATTCCCTCGACTAATGGAAATTAAAAGGTAAGGGTTGTTTCCTCAATCTCATTATTTTCCGAGCTTGTTTATGTGTAAGTATTTACTAGGGCATATTTATCATCGATACACATATTTCACAAGAATGTTTTCAAAAGGAATATTTTATGGTTTTATGGGAGGGTCTATTTAACTATAACATCATTTTAAAATTCTTGAAGATTTATCTTTCTCAATCCTTTAAATTAATGTCCATGTTTTCAAAATGATTTTACAGATTTATTTATATAAAGATGAATGTTTTGAAATGAAAATTATTTTAAAATGTTTCAAAGTGGTATGGGATAAATTGATCAAAAAATCTGTTTTAAAATTTTTCCTTTATAAATATGTGACTTTTTAATGATTTCAAAAAAAGTATATTTCACTCAAAGAGTTTTACTAATCATTTTCAACTATGTTAACATCCTTTATTGGATATTATTGTTGATTGATGATAATTTACTATAATAAAATCATTCATGTTATATTTAATGTGTTATGATATGTTTGACTGTGGATGTGATATTTTTATACCATTCATGGTTTATGGTTTAAGAATTGACATTTTGTATGCCAATTTTAGTACGAATGTTTATGATATGTTTAACCTTTTTTCATATGAATAATGAATTGGACTAAGTAACTGACGGGTGGGGCCCGATATATCCTCTTGATGCATCAGTATGTATCATGAGACATATTAGTGTCTTGGAAAAAGGCATTTAAAAAAATATTATTTGATGTCTTGGCTTGTGGCCTTGACTATGTGGTAATGATGTCTGGTGTTAGGCATTCCCTCATTATGAAATTAATAATTAAATGTGATTATTCCACTAGTAGAATATCTATGTGCATGTTTATATGGTAATTTTTTATTTATTTTCACCATATTATGTTCAATTTTATGTTTGAAAAGGATGTTGTTTTTATTACACATTTTACCTTAAAAGATTACAGCTTTAACTAAATTATTTACCATTACTAAGTAGCTAAGCTCACCCATTTCTTATATTTTGTTTTCCCATGATTCCAAGAAGTTTATTATGTTTGATATGAAGGCTTAATCTAGAGTAATACTAGAGTTATCAACAGATTACTTATGTTATGTTTTATGTTTGAATGTGTAATGTAGCATTCATGTATGTGTTCTTTTTTTTTTCAAGACTACAAAACTGATCGGTCCTTTGGGACATGATTACTTGTAATAATGCCAATGTATTAAAATAATGCACTATCTCATGGCATCTAGGGTGGGGTAATTACAATATAAAATCCATTATATAAATATTTTTATCATGTTATAATCCCTTTATAGGTAGAATTATTACTTTTACTATTTTAGTTTTTATGATTGTAACTAGTTTATACCCAAATAAACATATCCATTACACCTAAATTTAAATTGGGCCTTATTAAATAATTTACAGTTTCAGATTATAAATTTGAAATCCATTTCATTTTATTCAACTTATAAAAATGATAAAAAAATAATTTAAATATAAAATGTATAATCTATTATTTTTTTTAAAAAACAGTTCCTCTGTACAAAAATATCAAATATGAATTTATGAATTATAACTGATATTTTTTAAACAATAAATTGACATATAAAATATATATTATTTTTTATAATATTTTTTAATAAATTTAAAATTCATATTTATATACTAACAATTTCTTAAAATTCAAATTAATGTGAAATGGGCTGGTCGGGATGGGGTAGGCCAAGCCCGCGCAAGTTTGATCCCATGAGAGTTTTCCTAAAAATCCATCATATTATGTGATCAAATAAATTCAAACCTTCCCTACACCTCATAATCATGTTGGTTCCCCATGGGGTTCCCTATTTTTAAAAAATATATGTTAATTTTAATCATTTAAATATTGTATTTGTTTCTCATTCATAATGGTTTATGTTGAGAGAAGTATGGATTGACAAAATCAGGATTTTAGGGATGTGATGGATCATATTTATATGGGTTGATGGTGGAATGCAGTGATGACGATGTGGTGGATAACTATTTATATGAAAGGTATGAGAGTTATTGGTGAGACATGATGTATGATAATGATGGCTGTGTGGTGATATGAACTGCTCGAATAAATGAGGACTTTCTAAACCACAATCTGTTTCAAAGGTGGATACTATTGTTCCCTTGAGGTCCTTTCCTATTTTATTAATAAAAAATTAAAATTAAAAATAAAAAATTTATATGGACCCAAAAAATATTATGATTATAATAAATCTTTTAGAATTGAAACCATGTGCAAGGGCGATGAATTCCAATATTTAGGAGGTGGGATGAAACATCGTGCAAATATTGTGAATAATTACAATATAAATATTACAATATCAGATTAAAACAATGAATATATGCATATTTAAAATTTACAAGTGAATTAATGGTGAATTATTATGATTAATAAGGTTGTGAATCTTATGTCTGGATTTAATCATATTTATTTATTAAAAAAACATAAATATTAAAGTAGCATATATTTAAAAAAAATTAATAAGGCCTACGGGTAAGCCTACACCATTGTGTGATCAACCTGCCTTGGCCCGCAAACATGCAGGCTCTACCCATATTGTTTTTCACACTAACCTATCAATTTTTTTGACTAGCTTCACCCCAAATCTACCCCAAACCCATGAAGCCCACATGTTGCGGGCCTATTTTTCATAATTAAAAATTCATTTAATTTGTAAAACCTGTATTTTTCCTTATTCACATAAAAATATTACTTTTTAGAAAAATACACAAAATTCATATTAAGAAAATATTACTTTTATGAATGAAAAAATAAATATATATTTTTAAGTTCAAATTAATAATTTATAACTTTTACTTTTAAATAAAAAAGCGACATGTAGTGGAAACTATTTTTGATGGAAAATCGAATTTTTAGAATATTAACCACTCTATTTCACATTTCATATTATTTGTTAAATAAAATATAATTAAAAGAGTATTCATATCAAATATACTTTATCATCATTAATCAGAGTATTATTGAAATTGTAATGTATATCTCATAGAAATGAAATATTAAGAATTGTACTAATCAAAATAATATTTGATCTTATTAATCCTTTTAGGTATGCTAATTTAATTTCATTCATATAAAAAATAATCCTTGATTTTATTTATGAAAAAATTTCGTAAAAATGATATTCATATTCATTCTTGATAATTCAATGAAAAAGTTGTAACCCTCATACACAAATATCTGTATTTTATCTAAATGTATAATTATTTCATTAATGTTTATTGTTGCATATATTGAAATATATTAAAAATATTAAATTATTTAAAGGTAATAATATATTAAAATTTTAAGTAGTTACATACTATTCTAATTAAATAAATTTTTTCTTCACAATTTGACTCACAGGATTAGAGTAATTTCCCTAGAAAAAATATAATTTATCATAATCTGCAAAAATATCATTTGATTATTATGGATCTAAAATTAGTTTTATCAATACGGAAAAGTTATTATATGGGTTTTATTTATAATGTATTCCCATTCCTAATTACATATATAATTCTACCAAGATTATTTAATATATATCTATACGTAATAACTTCTCACAAATATTAATATTTATTTATGAGATAATCATGACCTTATGAATTTTTATTTATAACTCAATTTCCATTAGTTAGTGAAAACTTGAGTAACATAAGAAAAAATAAAATATTGTATGAAAACTCACTATACCCAACATTAGTAGTTTTTATTTAGGATGTCCCTTATTTTCATGGTTTTTGGTGAATATTTCTCTTACTGTCCTTTGGATTGGGACATTGAGTCACATATTTCCCAACTCTCTCATAATTGATGTAAATGATTTTTATAACTTCACTCTTTACCTTAAATTTTTGAGATAGATGAAATTCATTACTATAGTTATATAACATACCAATCCCTTTTATGATGTTTCCTACATTATTATTCCATTATTTTTTCGATGTTGGAAACTAATTTTTTTCCTTTATTATCATTGTCAATTTATATTTCATGATACTCTGTCTTTCTATTATTTTGTGTGTTTGTAATTTAGATTATGTTCACATTGTTAATCATATTTCATTATAAATGGTTTGGAATAATCAAATTGTTTCTCACTCTATCTCTTGTTTTGATGGGTTGTTTGTTAAGGTAATCCCCACATTATTACTCACCCCCATGTTTCTTTCTATTTCCAACCATTACTAATACCAAAATAGATATTATGAGTGATGATCATCAAAATATAATAATCATAAAAAACTATATTAATATTTTACATCAAAATATCGTAATTTGTAACAATATAATGTCCACCTATAGTTCATACAACTCAACTTCTGCTAGACATAGTGTAACCTATATAACCCTCAATTAAACCTATATGATTGTTGGTTCAACCTAGGATAATTTGAGTTAGGTTCTCTCATACATATTAACCTAATTTTAAAAATAGATATCCAATATTGACATGAAATTTCTTAACATATACCAAATATAAAAAACACTAAATTCCATTCTCTCAAAGTCAAAATTATCCCTTATCAATTAAAGAACATATCATTTAATATTTACCTTAACATAAAAATATCTACCTTTCCATAAATGTTATCAATGGTCACTTTATAATTAGGTTATCTAACCAAAAAATTTTCACATCTATCATAATGGTTCATAAATAGAGTGTGACTCAACCAAAAAATATTCACCAGGACATTCAAACTATGCGTGTAGTTTATCATCTTTATCTTACAACATGTGACGATATAATTAACTCATAATCCTCCCTATTTTGTGTTTTTACCCATAGTTACATCATTTATATAGAATTAATCCACCTACTGCATCTAGATAGAGATATAATTTCTAGGGGAATTACCAAATTTCTACTTTACTAAATCATCATGATGTTATCCTATACTTACAATTATTTATAGAGGTTTCAGTAATATTATCTTATCATAATCATTAAGTAAAATTTCCATTATTTCATTATCATTAAATCATATACTTTCCCAAAGAGTTATATATACCATTTAAATTGTGATCATCATTAACTGATCAATACATAAATTTTCCTCAACAAACATCATAATCTCCAAATTTATATAAACCCTACTCTGATCCCAACTGTGAATACCCAGACCCGTTCCCCTATGACTGGTTCCATAAACATATACATCAAATACTAGCTTCGGTATCGACTATAAATTATTGGACATAAAAATTTCATTATAATATAATGAAAATATGGAATTATATATATTCCAAAGACCTTTTATGTTTAAACAAATAAATAATTAGTTCAAAACAAAAAAAGCCCATGTTCTTTCTCAACTATTATATTTTTTTTCATAATATAAAAAACTAATTAATCTTTTATATGACTTAAAATAATTAACAAATTCTATAAAAAAATTATCTTATTATGAATATCATGTGTAATAATTTTCATTATAACCAGGGGAAATTAAAAGATACGAAGGGGTGATCTCAAATTCTCAGTAATGTAAATACATAATTAAATCATCCAAAAACATAAGCATGATATGTAAAATACAATATATATAAATAATATTAATAATTCCACAATTAACTAAAACTGATAGCATGATATATCTATGAAAATATTATAAAAAAGGTATATCAAAAATATTTATCTCATAATGATTGAATTCATAATTAATAATACAAGAAACAGGTTATCAAGGCCTTATAACAAGACATTATACTCATATGGGGAGTGTTATACACCGAAACCCAAGATGCTTCATCTCATGATACATATCAATGTATTGAGGGGCTATATAATTTTGATCTCCATCCATCATTGTATTATGAAAAATTAATTTACAATAAGATTCAACAAGACATTTCATACTGTAACCCCTTGATATTTTTAAGGAAAAACTATATGTTTGATAGTGTATATAACACCAAACATCGACCATAAACGAACAATGAAATATGATTATTTAAATATAACCATTACAACATAGCTACTAAATTAGATGGTATGAATATAAATAACCACATTATGTAATATATATATAGATTATATTCAATATAAAATACTTATTAATTCTTATTAATTAAGAACTCAATTTAGAGAAAATAAATTTTTTTTATTCAAAAATAAATTTTCTTCAAAAATGTTATTTTTCTCTTTTTATGATTGAATATTATAATAAATTTATGAATCCTTTAAAAATTTAAATTTAATAAAAATCATATAAAAAATATCTTATGGTGAAATTTTGATATTTTTCTAAATGATTGATTTTTTAATAAATAGAGGAAGTATAGATTTTTATTAAAAACCATAATTTATTCAAATAAATTTATCAATTAAAATTATATTATAAGTTTTTTTAAAAAATTAATTAGACATTTTCATTAAAAATAATAAAATTTTATTTTTTGGAATGAATTTTATACATGAATTAATTATAAAAACTTTTTTGTACATAAAAAGACATTTTTAAAAAAATTATTTTTATTCAAGTTTTGATCACTTATTTTAGAATTCATTTCATCCAATATTAGGTATTAAATTTTATAAATTAGATTAAATACTTTTTAATTATGATGTTCAAATTTTTTAAGGAGTTTTCATTTTATATTTGGTGTTTTGAACTGTAATCATGATAAAATTTATCTTTCAAGTAAACGGTGTATAGTGTAAATATAGGTGATAACCAATTGATAAGGCCTGCATTTTTCATCTTAATTATTATTAGGTAAATTTAATATTACCCTTAACAACTTAGGAGAAAAATATATTTCTTTAATTGATATATTTCCATAAAAATGAACCATATAATATTTAAATCAAATAATGCTACAACATGTAACTATTTTAGTTTTAAATATATCATATGTGTTTACATTTGGACCAATGAAGGTTAAGAAAGAATATAAAAGTATATTTTGTGAATAATGATGCTATATTCTTGATGATATTTTATTTATAATTTTTTTTATTAACTAATAACTGTAAATTCACGTGCAATGCTAAAACAATATCGATTCAATTAATAGAGAAATAAAATATATAATTTTAGAAATATTAAAAGTAATGTTATTCGTAAAATTTTATGTGTAAAATGTTTTTTTGATATTTATTACTTATTATTAATTTATAAAAGGTCTATATTTTTATTCATTGTTTTTATTTATGTCCTTAAAAGTCAAATTAACGGAATATTTTCAAAAATGACATTTATGATATTTTTTGGAAATACTATTTTATTATATTATATAAATAACTATAAAAATATTTCAAGAGAAAAATTAAGAAAACATACAGTCTAAAATATATTAATTTTTTCATTTCTGAGTTAATATAACCATGGGGAAAAAAGTTTTATAGGTATATATTTATATATGAATAATTAGTTAATTCAAATTTAATTAGTAAATAATATGAAATAAGAATAAGAATCAATAATATTCTAAAAAATATTTTTTCTAATAAAAACAATTCCTTCACTAGATCTATCCTATTTATTTAGAGGATAAATTAATAAATTTATAATTTTAGTTTAAAAAATTATCATTATTTTAGAATTTATTGGATAAATATTTTGTTAAGATAAATTTTTAGGATTTTATAAAAAAAAGAATGATTTTGTTATAAAAATTATAAAATTTATTTTTTACAAATAACATGAATTTTTTGAAATTATTATTATATAAATGTCAATTGAAAATTCATGAATCATTTTTATAAGAGAAAATATTTATTTTCTAGGTGATTTTATTTTTAAAAAAATGTTGTTTTTAATTTGAAAAACCATATGGGATATTTTAGAACATACGTAATATTTTCTAAAAAATTATTTTTATTAGATAATAAATTTATATTTAAAAATAAATTATTATAACTATTATTAAGTGTATATAATTAAAAGTATTTAAAATTTATAATCAATATCTCCAAAATATCTAATGAGGAACACCTTATTTTTAGGAAGGAATATTACGTTACCATAGGTAAACACTAATTACCATGATGAATGCTAAAATAGTAAATGTAATAATTCCAAAGATAATGAGCATAAAACATGTAAAACAAATTATATAATTGTGTGTACATAGTTTGGATCAACCTTATCTGTTACCCAATCAATTGTTTCTAAATTTTGGAGGCAGTTGAAATGTTAAACATGTTTTCCCTTTATATTAAGTTGAAATATTTTAAAAAATATCATTATCACAACTTATAAAAGGATCCTCTCACAACCCCTTCAATTAACTCCTAAAAATTATGTTTCCCCGTGAACAACTACCCATTTTAAAGGTTATATAATACAATTTCACTCACTTGATATTATAGTCAAAATCTATTGGATTATACCATCCATTTAAATGGTATCTTACAAGGACATATCCATGTTCTCAACGTGAGAATTCATTTTTACATAACTTCTTTATTTAAATTATTAGATTCCATTTATAATTATAAAAATCATGTGTAATTAAATTAATATCAGTGTTATTTTAAATTTTATTATTTTATTAGAATACTCATTAATCACCTCACCATTTATGTTTTACTAATAATGAAATTGTAATTCGTGTAATATGTGGACTACCACTACCACAACACAACATGTTTCCTTTTCCTTCACAGCATTAAATTATTGGTCTAAAAAGAAAATTAAATAAATAATTTAGATATATATTTTATGATTATTATTCATAAACAATAAACCTTTTATTCCTTCATATTATTATGTGAAAACCAAAATCATCAATTATGTGTATTTGCTTACAACCACCTCCATAGAACGATTGATTTCTATTTTTATTATCAGAACTACCATATATGGATCACAATTAAGATGTGATTAAAGGATTAATATTATGTTTATGATATCATTAATGTTTATGTATGAAAAATTGAATAGTATTTTTATGATATGATCCACAAATGATTATAATTAATTCAATTTTTTAAAATTATTGAAGTAAGAAGAAAATGATATCTTCTTTATAAGTAATGAATTTATATAAATTATATTATCTTTCTATTTTTTTCAATTTTGAAATATTTCAATCATAATTGAAGAACCACTTTTTCATACTTTAAATTTGAGTTGAAATTTGAAGTTTTTTCTTTTAGATGCATGTATGGGTTAAAACGGCCATTTTCACAAAGAATGTGGTCTTTGATTATTATTTTTAACACTTAAATTTCCCAAGTATAGGGTGGTTATCCTATTAAAAGACATTGGTATAACTAAAACCCATTAAATTTTATGTGGAATAATTCATATTAATATATATTTAATTTAATATTTATTTATTCACAATCATTCATCCAGCTATATCAATTGAATGGAGAATCAAATTTATATTATATCTATGATATTGAGTTTGGAATGGGGGATTTTTCCATAGAGGTACATAGATTTGTGTCTGGAATTACGACTGGGCTCGATCCCCATTTTCTTATTATTTTAATTTATTCTTTTTCCTTTTCTCTTTTCTTTTCTTCTCCACCCCTTTAGATTCTCATGTATACCCCATGTATGATTCTACCTTCACATGACTGAGTTAAAAATGGATAGGTAGATATATATATATATATATGTGGGGAATAGAATAAGGTAGGTTTCACCATGGATCATGGGTAGATCCATATCATCATGTGGTAGTTGGGGATTATGGAAACAGGCGAAACATCTGCGGATTCCACCCAAAGGTAGATTTTTTATGTTTTTCTGTAAATCCACATTAATTAAAATTTTATAGTTTTAGATCTCTATTATCACTACTTTTAACTACTTGAGGGTAGATATATATTTTTTGAGGGAAAATTGTATTTCAAGATTATTTGAGGGGGATTCCCATTCAAAAATATTGATCACACGACGTGCATTTTAGGAACACAAGACATGTGTTCTTTCTACTCATGGAAGATAAAATTTTTATAAGAACATGTCATATATAATTTTTAGTTTTTTTTACTAATTATCTTTCATATAGCTGAGTACATGGTCAAAAAACCCATGATTAGGTGTAAGGCCCAACCCTCTGTGGGTTAGACGCCTTGTAGAAGTACACTGCCAAAAAAATACATAACAAGGAAAAGTTAGATAAAAGGGAGGGTACCCCATATTGGGTACAAACCATGTAAATGGTATATAATTCATATACATGGGTTTTAAATTCCATATCTATCTACAATACATGCCCATTTAAGGATTTTAGGGTACACATTGTGTACCAGGGTATACAAATCATGTGATCCTCCCGTAGTACCCTTTGATTGTTTTTCATATCTTTAACCCCATAAACAATATTAAAAACATGAGTAGTAAAATTGGTTTATTTAACCATATTGATCCTGATAATACTACCCTTTAATGGATTTGATGATTATTGGGGGGATTTTTATGATTTCCCCAAGACATAGAGGGACTTACTTTAATAATTGAATTCAGTTATCTCCTAAGAATGAGAACCCTGATTTGAGGTGGTCCATGAGATATCAATATAGTTACATGTTCAAGGAAATTTTTTTATTCAATGAGGACACATTATAATTTCAATTAGAGGATACATTTTAGTATTCTTCTACTTTTTTATTAATGATGAGGGTCCCTTGTGGGATGCCTTCACTTATATTCTATCATTGATAATCCCTTATAGGATCCCTCAACATATTTTTCATTCCAAGGATCTCGTGTAGGATGCCTCTTCCTATGAACATTATTAGTAATTGTCCCATATAGTATTACTCTTCTTATGTATAATATGTGAGGATCCCGAGTTGGATTCTTTATTATGTCTTTACTTAGGGGGACCAGTAGGTATATCTTCATTCGATGAACCCTGAGCTAGTGGAATTGGGGTTTGGGTAGATATGATATTTGGGTTCACCTTAGAACCCATATTGAATATGTAATCCCATGAGGCTGAGGGATTAGTTTTGGGTTTATGTGTTCGAAAACCATTAATCTTTTATTTATGTATTCAATTCGTTTCGGATGATGCAATGATCATTACTAGAGGTGTTTTTTAGGTTTTGGACGATGAACCAAATGTTATGAAACTATTATTTTTAGGATTCCCATATATATTTCATGATAAATAGATTTATATCCTTTTATATATATCATTATTATTATAATTCCTAGATATATTTCTTGGGATCCTTCTTCTACAACATTCATTGACTTCTATATTATTGGAATGCTTTGAACAGTACAAAAAATGGATCAAAAATCAAAATATTTGATTCCACATTTCCAATACCACAAAGGATATATATATATATATATATATATATATATTAGAATAAATCAGGAATCATAGACCCTATTAGAGAAATTTCTATTGAAAATGGTAAGAGAAATGGGTGAGAAAACATATATGATCATTTGGAAACCATTTTTTAACATTAACATAAAATATAAATTAACATGATTATTTCTAAGGTAAATTTTTAAAACCATTACTTTTAAAAATAATATCTAATAATGAATCCCCCATAAGACCTAATTATTATCATGGATAAGTAAGGAGTAGAAGAAAAAATAGATGAATGTGAACAAAAAACACTTTATATTATTTTCAACACACCTTTTTTCAAAAATCATATAAAAAATAGTAAAAAATTTATTTGAAGTAAAATTTCATTTTCAACAATGGTTTTATAAAATAACATATAAAAAAATTTGGATGGGGGAACCAAAGCATGTAAAATTAAATATCATGATAAAAAAAACTCAATTAAAGAATATTTATGTTTTTTCTATCCCTTGTGGGAAACATACTCTTTGAAGCATGAATCATTTGAAAATGGAATTATGTGTTAAAAATTATATATAGTTATAAAATTACATATATAATAATAAATGTAAATATTATACTAATATTATATGAAATATGTTGAAGTGCACTATCACGACTCAATGAATTAAAATTCTGCTACCAAAAACTCTTACGACATGGGTAGCATTTGATAAAAAGAACTTGATTTGGCTTATTTTAAATCATGATGCAAGGAAAAAAATAACATAAGACATCTCCTCAGTGTTTTTTGGGTGATTTTTTTTATTGAAAAATACAAATTAATATAATTGAGTTTTATTGGTGTTTCCAAAAAAGGTTTTTAGGTGGTGCAGTTTTCCAATGTTTACAAATGTTTTGGGCCTCAAAATCTGGCATTTGTTTGTTGGAAAATGAATTTTTTCGCAAAGGAGTTCATAGTTTGTGGATTTAAAACAATAGTTCCTGAACCGCAGAGTATAGTCTGTGGACTGTAATGTAAAATTTGGAGAGCATGATGTACAGTTTGCAAACCAAAAAGGTGGTTTGTGGAATGGAAATGGAAAAAAAATAAAAGGATTTACGAGTAGCAACATGGGCCGTGACGTGTGTTATGCAGACCACATAAAAATACAGTTATCTTGTGACCCACAGTTAATTGGAGGCTTGATGTTTGAGGTAAGGATCTTGTTTTTGGTTGAGAGGTAGTGCTTCATTTACAAAAGACACCAGTCACTAAAATGGATGGGGGAACCAAAAGAACATCACAACACTGCACATGGTGAAGGCTATACCATATCAAAGTTTTGAGTAAATTGTTATTGTGGGATCTGCATATTATAATGGCCTAGTCCATTATATGATCATGAAAATGATCTCTTTTCACATACCCTGTGAGGTTTTTCCTTCCCTGGTCTCTTTCCCTAATAAATCTTCAAGAAAACGCATCCTGATGGTTGAGGTACCCACACCACCTTCTAAATTGGTTCTTCATGACCCACCACATTGGATGTGGTATTTCCATATTCCACCCCAATGAAAGGCCCAATGTCCTCACCAACAAATCAAAAGGAATATGGATTTTATATAATTTGTGATGGGTCGGTCCATCCCACGATCATGATATTTTCCCCTTTGGGCTTAGCTCCCACAATTATTCATTCCCTTTTCTCCAGCCCTCAGGCACCCCCCAGAGAAAGCCTCATGATGGGAGATTTATCCACAACACCTTATAAAGGGGTTCTTCAGGATTATCTAACTCTAATGTGGGATTTCCATAATCCCCTACAATAAGGTCCCAATGTACTTGTTGGAACATAAAATAGAACCTAGATTGGATTCCATTTTGGATGTCCCATCCCAAATCATGATCATGATATTACCCAGTTTGGTCCTTGCCCACACAATTTTTTTTCTCTGAGAACTTGCCCTCATGGGTCCCCCCAAAAAAGGCCTCATGATTGGAGAGGTATCCAAACCAACTTATGGATACTTATCCCTTCATGGGGCGTTTTTCTAGGGGATTACATAGGGAGAATTATTAGTGATGAAAACCCATGTGGGCTAGGCCCAATACAGATAATATCATAATTGTGGGTTAGAATGGGCCGTCATAAATGGAATCAGTGCTAGGTTCCATTTGATCTCTCTGTGATGATGATGGGACCTTCTAGGGGTAGATTATAGAAATACAACATTGAAAGAGTATAACAAAAAAACCCCATTATATGGTGGTATGGTTACCTCTCCCAACATTATTACTTCTACTGGGGGATGATTGAGGTCGAAATCCCAGGGAATGAAAAATCATTCAGGCTTGGCCAAAAGAGAACAATATCATAATTACGGGCTCGACTAGGTCATCAAAAATTACGTCTGATTTAGTTTCCATTTGATGTTCCAGTGAGGATGATGGGCTCTTCAAGGTGGTGGAATATAGAAAACCCACATCGCAGGATGAGGATCCTGACTTACCCTATTAAAACAATGTGTGGATACCTCTCGCTTCATAAGGAATTAATCCGTTGGATGCTTGAGGTACAATTCCTAGGGAAAGAAAAATCATGGGGGCCAGGCCAAAATTTGACAATATCATGATCATGGGATTGACTGGGCCATCAAAAATTGTATCAGATCCAGATAATATTTTATGTGGCAGTGAAGATGTAAGGAAATTCTAGGGGGTGGATATTGTAAATCCCACATCGATGGAGTTGGATCACTATACACCCCTTTATACTGTGGTGTGGATAGTTCTACATTCATGAGACCTTTTCTTGGGGGTATCTATGGGCCATAGCCCAGGGAAAAAACATAGGTGGTCTAGTCCCAAAGCATACAATATCATGATCATGGTCTAGACTGGGCCATCACATGGATCTATTTACCAATATAATTTATACTAATCAGATAATTAGTCTAATCTATTTTAATTAGAAAAAATCTTCACTATAAGAATAATTCATCAAAGTTTGATTTGGTTATAAGGGGATGATTCCATGAGGAAGAAAAGGTTTATGAGGGACGATTCCATGAGAGGATAAGAGTTCTGCGGAGGCAGATCATAGGAGGGATTTTACCGGGAACTGTATCCTTAAGAGAAAAGGGTCTGTAAAATAATTGTTGTCCACAGTGCATCATTAGTTCATTGATGTTGAGGATTTATGTGATCAATATATGGTCTATAAAAGAATAATCTGGGCATGAATCAAGGACGGTCTAGGGAATAAGTGGTTGTCCAAGAAGCTCTCATGCTGCGTGGTACAAAGTAGTTCACGGAGGAACAAAGAATATCACAAAGGGACTAAAACAGATCCCAAATGTAATTTTGTAAAACTAATAGTATGAAGAAGGGTATTTCATCTATAAGAAAAATGGGACATTAATAGTGAATCTATCTACAGTTGAGGATACATGAATTCATGAAAATAACGAGACCTAAATGACTATAAATTGTGAATGGATCCCTCTTAATATTAGTTAAGAAAAGAAGAGGAAGATATTGTTCCATTCCATTGTTAGTGATCCAGATAAATAGACAATGGGAGGGATGCTTTGGAAAGTAGTGATATGATCCTAAAACATTTAAATGTTGTGTGCCTTGGGAAATAGGTGATCTAGAACGAAAATTATTTTTTTAAGACTTACTAAATTTGGTATAATCAGAAAATTGTAATTGTAAAATACATAGATATACCCCAATGTGGGTGAACCAATTAATTTTTTTGTCCTTGTTCATTATTTATTTATTTACATTCTATGCATGATAATCATATATTGTTGAAACAAATTAGATAAATATAAACACAAAATAGAAAATGAAGTGACCATTATAATAATGAGGTTACCATCATGTAGTGATTAAAGAATTAAGAAAAGAACATCCATACCCTGATCCCCCCCTCTGTTGGTATTTAAGCTCCTTTTTCACAAAAAAATTGGTATCATTGGTTTGGTTTC
Organism: Viscum album; assembly: GCA_963277665.1. Taxonomy (NCBI): domain Eukaryota; kingdom Viridiplantae; phylum Streptophyta; class Magnoliopsida; order Santalales; family Viscaceae; genus Viscum; species Viscum album. The sequence continues at coordinate 748,314,213 of OY728152.1, forward strand.
TTTTATCATATTTTTTCCCTTTGTTGGATAATTAAATTTTTTAAGTTAAAGATTCAGTCTTCCCTTATCTTTTTCTGCCTTGGAAAAACTAAGAACATCAAAGAAAAAGAAGAATTTTGGAAGAATTCCTCTATTTGGACGTTTCTATGAAATGATTTTGATTATGTTGAAGGAAACAAACATACATATGAAATACATTGACAAATTGGACAGTGAAACTATTCAAACTTTTAAAGATGCAATTTGAATGAGTGATGAACCTAATGTTCCTAGTGATGTTGGTATAACTGATGAATAGTTTCACTATATAATTCATTAAGTTAATTATTTTGTATGTTTTTGTTTTACTTCAACATAATCAGACTCTTTCCATAAACACTTCCACATAGCGGAATTACTCCAAAATTCTCCTGCTTCATTGATGTTATTACTTTATCAATGAGACAATAGGATAAGAGCATACTAAAACGTTAACATCAACAATTTACAAAACCATGTTAGAGAGAAAAAATAAGTTAAATGAAACATGACCTATGATACCAATTTATAGGTCAAAAAGGGGCATAGATACCCTCAGAGGGGGGTGGGGGTGGAATCAGTGGTTCGATGTCCTTTTCTAAATTCTTTCAGCACTAAAGGAACTTAAACACTATATTATAATGGTCACATTGTTTTCTCTTTAGTTTTTATATTTATCTTATCCTTTCTATCTTTACCTGATTATCCTGCATTGAATATAAATAAATATATAAAGAACAAGTACAAAAATTTTAACTTGGTTCACCCTCATCGGGATATATCTAAGTATTATACAAAACCAATGTGATGATTTTTCCAAATTCACTATGTCTCACTACAAATACAAATGTTTGGGATAGATAAATTCTTTTCATATGGACATTGAATTTACTTAGACTATGGTTGGATAAATAATTTCCCAAGGTTCCCTACCTTTGTCTATTTTTCAGGATCACTATCGATGTAATGTAACACCATATTCATCATCCTTTTATCAATATTCATGGAAAGGATCAACTCCCAATTTATGGACTTCTTGGTCCCATTATTTTCAGGAATGAATGTATCCCAAATTGTAGATATATTCTCTATTTATATCATATTTTCTCCTATAGATGATATATTATTTTTTTCATACTATTAGTTTACAGAAATTAACTTCATGATCTGTTATAGTCCCATTACGACCTTCCATGCTTCATCTATGAATTAGATTGAACAAAAAAACATGAGTACCTCATGGAAACCCACTTATTCAAAAGACCATCCTTGATTCATGTACATATTATTCTTCTATAGACCACATTTCCTTCATAGAATTCCTCATCTTCCATGAACTGCAGATGCACTGTTGACAACAACAATTTTATGGACCCTTTTCATTGAGGGATATAGTGCCCCAAAAAATTACTAATATGGACTGTCTTTGCAGAACTCCTCTCCTCTCATGAAATCCTCCATCATGAAACTCTTCCCCTTCATGGAATATTAACATGAAAACAAATTCTAAATTCTCTGAATTCTTCCGAAAGTGAAGATATTTTATAATGAAAATAACACACAATAATTACATGATTAGTAGTAATTATATAACTATGATGGATGATTTTATCCCACAATCATGATATTATTTTGTCTTGTCTTGGCACATACGATTGTTCTTTCCCTAGGCTCTATCCCTCATACACCCCAAGGAAAAGGTCTCATAATAGAAGAGGTATCCACACCACCTTATGAAGGGGTGCTTCATAATTCACCTCCTTAGATGTGGTATTTCTATAATCCACCACTATAATTTTCATGAATCCTCTCTGGAAGATAAAATAGTCACTAGATGTGATTCCATTTTGATGGCCCAATCGATCCCATGAACATAATATTTTCTAATTTGGGCCTAGCTAACATTATTTTTATTTCCTTTGTCTTGGTACCTCAAGAATCCACCAGGAAGAAGCCTTATGATGGGAGAGGTATCAACCCCATTTTATTAATGTGTAATTCAAGATCCTTTCCCTTTGATGTGTGATTTCCATAATCCACCCACCAAGGGCCAAATATCCTTAATATAACATCAAATGGACACTAGATCAGATATAAATTTTAATGGCATATTCAAGCGTATAATTATTATATTTCCCGATTTGGTCCTCGCCCGAATTTTTTTATCCATAGGATCTGGCCCTCATGCATCCCCCAGCAGAAGGCCTCATTATGGGAGAGGTATCCACAATAGCATATAAAGGGGTTATTTTTTATTATACTCCTTCGATATGGGATTTCCGTAACCTACCCTATAAGGGCCCATCATCCTCGCGGACACATCAAATGGGACATGGCTATGTAACCATTTTGATGGCCCAATCATGGAAAATAACATGATATTATCTACTTTGGGACTAGGTTTCATGGTTTTTCTTTCCTTAATACATTTTCTGCTAGAATACCCTAGAAAAAATCCTTATAATCGGAGATGCATCTGTAAGAGGGTGTGGATACCACTCCTATCATGAGGCCTTTTTATGGGATGCATGAGGGCGAGATCTCAGGGAAAGTAAATATTTTTAGGCTAGGACCAATGTGGGAAATATCCTGATAATGGGTCAGACTGGGCCATCCCAAATGGTATCAGATCTAGGTTCCATTTTATGTTTCAGCAAAGATGTTGGGTCCTTATTGGTGGGGGGTGGATTATAGAAATCCTACATTGGAGACGGATGAGCATAAAGAACCCTGTTATAAGGTGGTGTGGAGACCTCTCTCATCATGAGGCCTTTTCTTGCGGGATTATTGAGGGCTAAAGCCTAGGGAATGAAAAAATGTATGAGAAAGGCCCAAAGTGAAAAATATCATGATCATGGAATGGAATGGGCCATCCCAAATGGTATCAACACCAGTGTCCATTTGATGTGCCGGTGAGGACATTGGGCCCTTCATGGTGTGGAATATAGAAATACCACATTTATGGAGTAGGATCCTAAAGCACTACATTATAAGGAGGTGTGGATGACTCGCTCATCATGATGTATTTTCTTGTGGATTATTGGGGTAAAGAGGCCAGAGAACGAAAAACCATATAAGATAGGCCCAAAGAGAACATTATCATGATTGTTGAATGGACTAGGCCATCACAATATATAGACCCCACTAATCCTATTTACCCAAAATTTTGATGTGGTACAGCCTTCACCATGTACAATTCTATGTAGTCCTCATAACACCATCATCCATTGCGGTGACTGATCTCTTTCAAAAATGAATCAAAACCAATCAACCAAAAATGAGATACTTTCCTCAAACATCAAGCCTCCCAAAAAATATGGTTCAAATGAAAACTGTTTTTCAATCTCATCCACATAGAATGCTTCATGGTCCATATAGTGATTCTATGAGTAAATCATTCTTTTTTCATTTTTTACATTTCCATTCCACAAACCTCCTTAGCGGTGCATGAACTGTACATTGTACTCTGTGAATTATAATTTCCATTCTGCAGACTATACATTGCAGTCCGTGAACTGTACTTCATTGTACAAAAACAATGAAATCCTTTTTGAAAAACATTCATTTTTCAGAAACAAACTCTCTATTTTGAGGCCTAAAACGTTAGCATACACTGGAAAACTACACCTCCTGAAAAACATTTTTCGGCAACACCAACATAAATCAATTATAGTAATTTCTCTTTATCAACAAAATAAATCACCCCAAAAACACATAGAGGATGTCTTGATGGATTTTTCCCAATATAATGTGATAAAATAAACTAATTCATGTTCTTTTCAACAAATATCACCCACGTATTATGTGTTTTCGGTAACTTAATTTTCATTCATTGAGTCATTATAGTTCAAATGTACATATTTCATATAATATCAGTATAATATTTACATTTACATTTATATATGGAATTTTATAATTATCTACCGTTTTTAACAGTTAATTGACTTTTCAAATGTTTCATGCTTCACAGACTATGTTTCCCATAAGGGATATGAAAAAATTAAATATCATTTCATTTAGTTATATTGTTTGATCTTGAGATTTACTTTTCCATGCTTAGATTACCCCACTATAATTTTTTATTAAATGGAATTTTATAGCCCCCATTTGGAAAATGAATTCTTCATTCAAATAAATTTTTTTACACTTCATATAATATGAGTTTTGAATTAAGGTATCATGAAATTAATATAATGGGTTTTTCATTCACTTTCATATGTTTTGTCTCCCAATCCTCACTTCTCCAGGATAAACATTATGTCTTATCTGGGATTCATTGTTGGAGAATATTTTTTTAAAGTAATGGTTATTAAAATTTACCATGAAAATAATCCTAAAAATTTGTATAAAAATTTAACGTTAAAAAATGGTTTATAAAATAATTTTTATGTTCGGTCTTCCATTTCTCTTACAATATTCAATAGGAATATCTCTAATATGGTCTATGATTCATGATTTATTCTATAATATATATATATATATATTCTTTGGGGTATTGAACTTGTGGAATCAAATGTCTTAATTTTTGATCCATTTTTTTGTACTGTTAAATGCATTCCAATAATATAGAAATCAATGAATGTCTTTGAATAAGGATCCCAGGAAAAACATCTTGGAATTCCAATAATAATGAAATATATAAAAGGATCAGAATCCAGTTCTCATGAAATATATATGGTAATACTAAAAATAATAGTTTCATCACATTAGGTTCATCGTCCAAAAACTAAGAAACACCTCTAGTATTTATCGTTTCATCAGAAAAATACAAGTGAATTCATAAATAAAAGAGTGAGGGTGGTTGAACACATAAACCCAACACTACTACCTTATCCTGATGGGATTATATGTTTCGTATGGGTTCTAAAGTGAACCCCTCTCTCATATCTACCCAACCCACCAATGCACCAGCTCAGGGTAGATCAAATGCAGAGCTACCTATCGGTCCCCCAAAGTCATAACATAAAAAAGAAATCCATGTTGGGATCTTCACCGACTATACATAGGAATATGAATCCTATATAGGACCCTTAATAATAATATACATAGGAAGATTCATCCTATTTGGGATCCTTATAATGAAAAATATGAAGATGGATCCTATAAATGATTATCAATGATAGAATATAAGTAAAGGAATCCCACAAGGGACCCTTATTAATAATTTTAAGCTAGAGGAATCCTAAAATTGTTCGTCAAAATGAAAATATAATGTGGACTCATGGAAAAAATCATGTTCCATGAACATTGTACTAGATAGATAGATCATGGTCCACCATATATTAGGGGTCTCACTCATAGGAGATAATTGAATTCAATTATTAAAGTAAGAGCCTCTCTATCAATGAAAAATCCTAAAAATCTTCCCAAGAATCATCAAATAACCTAAACGGTAGTTCCTTCGTGATCTAAATAGAACAATAATCATAATTTACTACTAATGTGTCCAATATATAACTATATGGAATTAATATATGAAAACCCCTCAAAAGGGTAGGGAGGGAGGAGTACATGATGTGTATAGCCTGGTACACAACGTGTATCGTTAATGGCTTACATGGGCGTGTATTTTAGAGAGATGTGGAATTTAAAACCCATGTTTTTGGTATTTATACTACGTACATGGTGTGTACCCTACACGAGGTACCCACCCTTTCATCTGACATGGCCTGGCCATGTATTTTTATGGCAGTGTACTTCTACATGGTGTGTGACCCACACTAGGTTTGACATTGTGCCCAAACATCAGTTGTTTGTCCATTTACATAGATACATGGAAGAGTATTAGTAAAAAAATTATAAACTATAAATTACATGTACTTACAAAAATTTCATCTTCCATGAGTTGGAAGAACATATGTCATGTGTTCCTATTCTACAGGCCATGTGATCAATATTTTTGTATTGGAAACCCCCTCAAATTGTTGTGATATGCAGTTTTAACTTCAAAAGATATAGATCAACTATAACGACCTGTACTTTACAAACATTGTTATTACTTCAGAATTGAAGCACACTTATTACAACATATAACAAAACCAGGAAAGGACTGTATAGGTATAGTGTCTTTAGAAACTGGGAAACATAAACAACTGGTTCATAAAGCATCTACATTGCCTCCCATTTATTTTATCATATCTAGAGTCCATTTATGGTATATCCTACTTAATAACCTTCTTCCTGACCTGGGGAAATAAAACATACAATAGGGTGAGCTCAAATTCTCAGTAAGGGTAAACAAAATAAATATCAATCACATCATATACATTAGAATATAACTTTTGGAAATCATAACCTACAAAATAAATCATAATTTAATAACATGGGATAAATAATATATAGTGAGATGTAATTACAATAATCATAACTTAAAGCATGAAACTTTGTGGCATACACACATAATCATTGATAATATTTTCTTATTAGTCAAGACTCATTTCCAAGAATATCTTAGTGGACAAAGTCCATTTCTGAACCGAGTTCACTCCTCGTTTCAGTCCTGTTTCACTGAACCGGTATAACCTGCCGTTCCAGCCATGTCTATATCATGAGATATTAAACCTTTACCCAATGTATTGGAGGAAGATATAGGTTCCACCCATCTCATAATGATGCTATTCTTATGTGTTCCACAAAATCATAAACCATACATCTACCATAACCCATGAAATAAAAATGGAAATCTTAAACATTGTGACATCATAAAACAATTCATATAAGATAAAGGAATTCATAAAATTAATTCCATCACAACATAATCAAATCAATTTAAAAATAGGGATAGAAATAGAACCCTTTATTATCTTAGATGGAAAATAATTTTGATAAAACACTTGAACTCCATTCTTGAGGAAAATATCCTTTCTAATTCAAAAACACTTTTCCTTTCTTAACATGTCATAAATTCTAAACTGAATGAAGTTGATTAAAAATAAACATAAAAACTTTTAAAGGTAGATTCTTGGAAATAATGTTTTAAAAATCCATTCATGCCGTATAAGTTAAAAAAACCTTCTTCTTGTACTTTTGTCGGAAGAGTCAAAAAGTACCTCGTACGAAAAACGAAAAAAGATTCATTTCATATCCTTTACTAAAAACTCACCGAAGGGTAAAATTGGATTTAATAAATTGTAGGTGGATGTAAACAATATTACATATTGAGGGAAAATGGACGTGGATGATAAAATACAACCCAGTAAATACCAAAGTATAAATAATCTCGGATAAAAATGAGATTGTGATATTTTCTCTTACCATAGGTCCAATATGATTTGTACGTGTCCAAACCTCCTGTATAATGATTTAAATAACGTTATTGACTTATTCCAGAATCATACTCATTGTTATGATATCACATATGGTCATATTCTTAACTTCTTATTAGTAATATTTCATTACAACTTGTTATTCGGGTGTTTAATACTTTTTGTTCTTATGCGTGTTTTGTCGGATAAATTCTTATTCTTCTCTTTAGGTTATAGATACCTCATTTCCAGAATTTTATTAGTGTAATATATATCATATTCATTCATTCCATTCATTTATATAATCATTATACAATGAAGATCATGTAGAACGAGTCACATCACATCGTGGAGACAGTATTCCATACGTACGCACGAGCGATGATATCATTTCCATGATCATGGAATTGTATTAGAGTGTATGTATAATATTTCAGAATCAATATCACTTTACAATATTCATATATAGTCATTATTTTCACCATTATACCCATCCAAGTAAGGTGGTGGTGGAAAATAGATTACACCACGGTGTGGAGACGTTATTCCGTACGCACGCACACACGATGATTTCATTTTCCGTAGGATGGATAGATGATGAAATAGGGTTGTTTCATACTTATAATAACATATCATTATATGATTGATACTGATTTTATTACTTCATAATGATACAACTAAATAAGAAGAAGTGGAAGAAGAAATAAAGATGAAAGAATCGGTAACGGACATTACCTCTTCTTTGAAGTGCTTCTTTGAGACCTCCTTTTAGGGCACTAAAATTGGACTTTGAAGAAGACCAGGACCTTTAGGATGTCTCTAGGTAAGTGGAGTGGAGAAAGTGGCAGGTTTTGGCCGAGATTGAAGGCTCAATGTGGTGTGAGGAAGAGGGGGAGGAGGTGCCCTTTTATAAGGGAGGAGAGGGGCTCCTTTGGAAAAACTAAAAATACTACTTTATTATAAAGTCATGTTCGGTTTTAAATAGCTCCAAATTGATTTATTTCAAAGCTATGGTGGGGATGGGTCGAAATCCTCTCATCTAATAGAATTTAGACAACTTTAGGTTCCTATTTTGACCATATAATTTTGATTTAACATTAAGTTAAATAATTTTACTTTTACCGTGTCTTCTTGTGTTCTTATACTATATGGTTAATAAACTTACTATAAGCAGCCAAACGAACCACAAGTTGTTTATTATTAATATATATAACCGTATCTAAGTCATTTGTCTGAACCTTAGATTTTTAGGAATAAAATAACAATTAATAATATAATATTTGTTTTGAAAACTATTTTATGTCAATTTTGACACTATCTAGTAATTGATTTTTGAAAATCATAACAGAATTATTAGTTCGAAAAAAGTTAATTAAATCAATTATAACATGTAATATTAACCTATAAAATTAGTTGAATTCATAAAAAAGAATCAAATTACATTTATTTTTGTATTTATAACATCAATTATGTCAATATTTCATTAATAAGATAATTACTGCATCATCTTTGTGTCATAAATAAATTAAATTATTTAATGTCTAAAAATTACAAATAAAATACGATTATGTAGTAAATCGTTTTTTCTTTCTAATGAATATTTATAGTAGAATTTATCATATGTATATCCTTATATTAAAAATTATTTACCTATTAAACATTGATTTTAACAATTTTAACCCTTATTTAAATAAATTAATAATTAATATCCTAATCTAATCCAAGTGGGCCAAAATGGTCATATATTATTTATAAGTTTGTTTTTGGTCGAATTACACTTATACAATAGAATTAGGACATGTGTTAGGTTAATAATAATATCATTTTTGCCCTTAATTATCCTATTTACTTTTAACCGTTGTAAATAGATGTAAAAAGTTACTATTCACCAAAAATTATTTTCATCACATTGAACTACATTTTATTTACTGACATCAACTGTGTCTCTAAGATTTTGGAAATTCCACTCACAGAAGCGGTAAAATTATGTTTTATGAAAAATTCATTTTTTTAACTACCACTTAGTGGTTTCACTATTCATCAAAAATTGAATGTTTTCAGAAAAATACCAAAATTTCACCATTGGCTAATTTCGATATTCTGAATCCAAAAATGAAGTCCATTTTGAAAAATAAAATTTATAAAATTTCATAAAGTGGTTATTACTATTCCTAACGGCTAGTTTTAATAATATTTTAATAGTATATCATTGTTTAGTGAAACTCGGTATTGCGTACAACGCTAGCTATCGAGGAAGGTCGCGATTGCATGTAAAGTAAGCCAAGAAAGTGATGTGTGTAGTGAAAGATTCCTTTGATGATAAAAACAAAATATTTCTCATAAAAGTTTCGAGTGTTACATTATACCCCCCTTAAAATGAATTTCACCCTCGAAATTCATCACATTGTAACAAACAGATGAGGATACCTCTCCATCATCATATCCTCAAGCTTCCATGTATCTTCTTCTAATTGGTGGTTCCTCCATAAAACTTTCACCAAGTGAGTGGTCTTGTTTCGTAGGACTTTTTCGCTACATTCCAGAATCTCTATCAGCTGTTCTTCATAAGAAAGATCTTGCTCCAACGGTACAACTTCTGAGCTGATTACATGTGAAGGATCTGTTGTGTACTTTCTCAGGAGAGATACATGGAACACATCGTGAACTTGAGAGATATTCGGTGGAAGCGCCATTCGGTAAGCTACCTTCCCAACATTATCTAGTATTTCGAAATGACTGATATATCTATGGCTCAACTTCCCCTTCTTTCCAAATCTCATGACCCTATTCCAGGGAGATATTCGTAAGAACACTTTATCACCCACTTTAAACTCAAGGTCTTTTCTTCGGTTGTCGACATAACTTTTCTGTCGAATCTGAGCTGCTCTTACATGTTGTTGAATAGATCGGACCTTTTATGCCATTTCATCAACGAGATCAGGTCCTAATAGCTTTATTTCCCCAACTTCATCCCAGCAAGTTGGAGTCCTGCATTTCTTTCCATAGAGAGCATCATAAGGAGCCATCTGAATACTGGATTGAAAGATATTATTATAAGAAAATTCCACCAAAGGTAGGTGTTGATCCCAACCACCTTTGAAATCCATAGAGCAAGCTCTCAACATATCTTCTAGAGTTTTAATTGTTCTCTCAGACTGACCGTTTGTCTGAGGATGATAAGAACTGTTGAAACTCAACACTGTATCCAGAGTATGCTGAAGACTTCGCCAGAACTTTGAGTTAAACCTCTGATTTCGATCAGATATAATAGAAAGTGGTACTCCATAAAATCTTACCACTTCCTTCACATATATCCTGGCAAGCTGATCCAGTGAGAAATCCTCTTTAATAGCGATGAAGTTTGAAGACTTTGTAAGACGATCAACTATGACCCAGATAGAATTATTGCCTTTGGATGTTTTAGGAAGTCCGGTGACAAAGTCCATAGTGATGTTTTCCAATTTCCATTCGGGTATGGGTAGTGTTTGTAACATCCCCTTAAACTTTTGTCTCTCAGCTTTATCTTCCTGACAAACCAAGCATCGAGAGACATATTCAGCAACATCTCTTTTCATGCCATCCCACCAGAAGTACTCTTTCAGGTCCCTATACATCTTTATGCTTCCAGGATGAATAGAGAATGAAGAACTATGAGCCTCATCCAGTAGCTCCTTCTTTAATTCAGGGAAGGGTGGAACACAAACCTGATTCCTGAACTTTATTATCCCATCACAATCAAGGTTGAAGTAAGGAACATTTCTCACCTTGTTTTGTAACCTGGCATCTTCTTTCTATGGCTCTTTAATAATCACATGTATAGATGGTTGAACATTCATTTTAGAAAGATACGATTTTTCCCCTTTCATTATAATTCCAAGATCCATCCTTTGTAAATCCATAAAAATTGGATCTTTTGTGATCCTCATCATGGATAAACTGGCATGGTCTTGTCGACTTAATGATTCTTCCACCTTGTTTGCTTTCCCAGGGTGGTAATGGATTGAGAAGTCATAATCTTTAATCAGCTCCAACCATCTTCTTTGGCGCATATTCTGGTCCTTTTTTGTGAAAATATACTTTAAACTTTTATGATCAGTATAAATGTCACACCTTTCTCCATAATGATAATGCCTCCAAATCTATAATGCAAAGATTACCGTAGCTAACTCCAAATCATGAGTTGGGTAATTTTGCTAATATATTTTCAACTATCGTGAGACATAAGCTATCACCATATCATTTTGCATGAGAACACATCATAGTACCCTCATGGATGCATCAATGTAGATTACAAACCTTTTTCCACTACAAGGCAGTGTGAGCAAAGGTGCACTGGATAACCTTCTTTTAATCTCGTTGAAATTCTCTTCACATTCCTCCGTCTAAACAAACTTAACTCCTTTCCGAGTCAACATGGTGATTGGATTAGATAATCCTGAAAAATCTTTCACAAAACGTCGATAATATCCAGCCAAACCAAGAAAACTTCGGATCTCAGTTACTGTTGTTGGTCTCGACCCTCTTTCGATAACCTCTGTTTTTGCTGGATCCACAGATATCCCCTCTTTTGAGATTATGTGACCCAAAAATGAAACTCTTTGAAGCCAAAATTCACACTTGGAAAATTTGGCATAAAGCTAATCCTTTCCCAGGGGATTCAATATAATTCTCAAGTGATCTTTATGTTCTTCCTTGCTCATTGAATATGCAAGAATATCGTCTATAAAGACTACCACAAACTGACCAAGATAGTCTCTAAAGACTCTATTCATCAGATGAATGAAGATAGCTGGGGCATTAGTATAACCAAATGGCATCACTATAAATTCATAGTGTCCATACCTTGTATGGAAAGTAATCTTTGGTATATACTCCCTTTTGACCCTTAATTGATGATACCCTGAATGAAGATCAATCTTGGAAAAGTATTGAGCTCCGTGTAGTTGGTCAAATAAGTCATCAATGCATGGGAGAGGATATTTGTTCTTGATACTGATCTTGTTAAGTTCTCGATAATAAATGCAGAGTCTCATTGATCCATATTTCTTCTTAACAAACAGAACAGGTGATCCCCAAGGTGACGCACTAGGGAATATGAACCCCTTGTCAAGATTCTCTTGGAGTTGCTTCTTCAATTCCTACAACTCAATTGGGTCCATTCTATAAGGTGTCTTTGAAATAGGCAAAGCACCCGGTACGAGTTCTATTGAAAACTCAACATCACGATTTGGTGTAAGACTCGGTAATTCCTTCGGAAAGACATCATCAAACTCTCGTACAATGAGATTATTATTAATCATGAGTTTCTCACCAACCATTTGAGATAAATAACCTTAATATAGTGGAATCAATACCAATAAAATGGATGAAATTTCCACTCTAATGTTATGTTCATCCTTGCATCGAAAGACGATCATAGATTGATCTGGAATATGAAATGTGACCTCCCTTCATTGGCAATTGATATGAGCTCCATGTAGAGAAAGCCAATCCATGCCGAGAATCACATCAAATTCCACTATAGGGAGGATCACAAGATTTGCAGGAAGCACTTTCCCACAAACTTCGATCGGAGAAGAATTATAAACTTTTTATGCGACTGTTGTGCCATTAGGGGTTGTCACAACTAACTCAACATCTATTTGTTGAGGTAATATGGTGATATCCTTATAAAATTCTTCAGAAATAAAAGCGTGGGTGGATCCAGAATCAAATAAAACATTTGCTAATTTAGAGTGGATGGTATGTGTACCTTTCACCACATCGTTATCGTACTCCACATCGCTGATAGAAATTGCATGTGACTTTCCTTTGTCTTTAGCCTTAAGAGTTTGTTGACGTCGACCATCATCATCAACCCTTTGATTTGGGCACTGATTGGCATAATGCCCCATCTCTATGCACTTGAGACATTGAAGTGTATTAGGATCATTCTGTGTATCCCTTCCTTTGTTTTCATCATTAGACATCTTCTTCCCATCATTACGGCATTCAAATGCGCTATGACCTTCCTTTCCACATTTGAAACATTTACTTGTCCCATTAAGACAATTCCCTCCATGTTTATTTCCAAACTTTGATAATAAGGGAAAGCTCATCTTCTTTTCAGTGTGCTCTTTAGATTTTCCTTTGAATTCCATTTTCCTCTTTTTATCAAACCCATATGACTGATGGGTTACTCCAATCTCCATCTCGACTTTGAGAGCACATCGAACGATTTCCTCATAGATATTGAAGTCCCTTATGGCTAACGCCCTTCGAAGACTTGGTTTTAATCCACAAAAAAATCAATCGATCTTACTCTCAGGTTGGATAATAATACCAGAAGCGTACCTTGCAAGTCTTGTAAAATTTTCTTCATAGTTACCAAACGATTCATCATCCTTTTGCTTTAGTTCAAGAAACTCCTTCTCCATCTTTGTTCAGAGAATACGAGGGAAGTACTTATTGAAAAATAAGATCTTGAACTCATCCCATTCCATGGACTCAATTTCATCCCTTTGCCTTGTATTCTTAATAAGATTCCACCATTGATCAGCATCACCATCCAAACGATACACTGCTAAGATGACTTTATCATGTTCAGAACATTGAAGAACTAAAAATATCTTTTCAGTAGTACTAATCCATTGTTCAGCAACTAATGGATCAGTAGACCCGCTGAATGAAGGTAGATACTGCCTCATGAAGGATTAAACAGAATGTTGCTCCTTCCTTTGCTCGTTTGAAAGTCCTGCATGATTCATAGATTGAAAAAGTAGTGTGAGCATGGCTACAAGATTTTGCATTCCATCTCCCATAATGTATGGTTTCTCAGGGGGACAATCATTGCATTTCCCGTCGCATTCCGCATTAACATGGTTCCTTCGGGTTCCAGCCATTGACTAAAACCAAGAAGAATAGTGTGAGCAACACTAATTATAATAGGAAAACCACATAATCAAGAATAAAATTTCACACTTAAGGTCTTATGCTAGGTTATTCATGGCCATTTCAAGAACACTAAGATTGTGTTTTATGCTTATACTTATCCTTAGGGTTCTTACTAAGGATCTCACATCCTAGTTTCCAAAGGTTGACTATACCTTTCCTCTAATACCAAATATAATGAACCGTACTTTACAAACATTGTTATTACTTCAGAATTGAAGCAAACTTATTACAACATATTACAAAACCAAGAAAGGACCATATAGGTATAGTGTCTTTAGAAACTGGGAAACATAAACAACTGGTTCATAAAGCATCTACTTTGCCTCCCATTTATTTCACCATATCTAAAGTCCCTTTATGGAATATACTACTTAATAACCTTCTTCCTAACCTGGGGAAATAAAACATACAAATGGGTGAGCTCAAATGCTCAGTAAGGGTAAACAAAAGAAATATCAATCACATCATATACATAAGAACATAACTTTTGGAAATCTTAACCTACAAAAGAAATCATTATTTCATAACATGGGATAAATCATATGTAGCGAGATGTAATCCCAATAATCATAACATAAAGCATTAAACTTTGTGGCATACACACATAATCATTGAGAATCATTTCATTTTAGTCAAGACTCATTTCCAAGACTATCTTAGTGGAAAATTTCCATTTCTGAACCGAGTTCACTCCTCGTTTCAGTCCTGCTTCCCTGAACCAGTATAACCTACCATTCCAGCCATGTCTATCTCATGAGATATAAAATCTTTTCCCAATGAATTAGAGGGAGATATAGGTCCCACACATCTCATAATGATACCATTCTTATGTGTGCCACAAAATCATAATCCCTACATCATACCATAACCCATGAAATAAAAATGGGAATCTTAAACATCGTGACATCATAAAACAATTCATATAAGATAAAGGAATTCATAAAATTAATTCCATCACAACATAATCAAATCAATGTAATAATATGGATAGAAACAGAACCCTTTATTATCTTAGATGGAAAATAATTTTGATAAAACACTTGAACTCCCTTCTTGAGGAAAATATCCTTTCTACTTCAAAAACACTTTTCCTTTATTAACATGTCATAAAATTCTAAACTAAAAGAAGTTGATTAAAAATAAACTTGAGAATTTTTAAATGAAGCTTATTGGAAATAATGTTTTAATAATCCGTTCATGTCGTATAAGTTAAAAAAACATTCTTCTTGTACTTTTGTCGGAAGAGTCAAAAAGTACCTCGTACGAAAAACGACAAAAGATTCCTTTCATATCCTTTACTAAAAACTCACCGAAGGGTAAAATTGGATTTAAACAATTGTAGGTGGATGTAAAAAATATTAAATATTGAGGGAACATGGACGTGGATGAAAAAATACACCCCAGTAAATACCAAAGTATAAACAATCTCAGATAAAAATGAGATTGTGATATTTTCCCTTACCTTAGGTCCGATAAGCTTTGTACATGTCCGAACCTCTAGTATAATGACTTAAAAAATGTTATTGACTCATTCCAGAATCATACTCATTGTTATGATATCACATATGGTCATATTCTTAACTTCTTATTAGTAATATTTCATTATAACTTTTTATTTGGGTGTTTATTACTTTTTGTTCTTAAGCGTGTTTTGTCGAATAAATTTTTATTCTTCTCTTTAGGTTATAGATAAATCATTTCCAGAATTTTATAAGTGTAATATATATCATATTCATTCATTAAATTCATTTATATAATCATTATGAAATGAATATCATGTAGAACGAGTCGCATCACATCGTGGAGACGATATTCCGTACGTACGCACGAGCGATGATATCGTTCCCATGATCATGTAATTGTATTGGAGTGTATGTATTCTATTTCATAATCAATATCACTTTACAATAGTCATATATAGTCATTATTTACACCATTATACCCATCCAAGTAAGGTGGTGGTGGAAAATAAATTACACCACGGTGTGGAGACGGTATTCCGTACGTACGCACGCGCGGTGATTTTGTTTTCCGTAGGATGGATAGATGGTGAAATAGGGTTGTTTCTTACTTATAATAACATATAAGTATATGTTTGATACTGATGTTATTACTTCATAATGAAACAACTAAATAATAGGAAGTGGAAGAATAAATAAAGATGAAAGAATCGGTAACGGACATTACCTCTTCTTTGAAGTGCTTCTTTGAGACCTTCTTTTAGGGCAATAAAATTGGTCTTTGAAGAAAATAAGGACCTCTAGGATGTCTCTAGGGAAGTGGAGAGGAGAAAGTGTCAGGGTTTGTCTGAGCTTTAAGGCCCAAATTTGTGTGAGGAAGAGGGGGAGGAGGTTCCCATTTATAAGGGAGGAGAGGGGCTCCTTTGGAAAAACTAAAAATATTATTTTATTATAAAGTCAAGTTCGGTTTTAAATAGCTCCAAATTGATTTATTTTGAAGCTAAGGTATGGATGGGTCGAAATCCTCTCATGCAATATAATTTATAGAAGTTTAGCTTCCTATTTTAACCTTATCATTTAGATTTAACATTAAGTTAAATAATTTTACTTTTACCATGTCTTCTTGTGTTCTTATACTATAAGGTTAATAAACTTACTATAAGCAGCCAAACGAACCCCAAGTTGTTTATTATTAATATATATAAACTTATATAAGTCATTTGGAATAAAATTATATTTTTAGGAATAAAATAACAATTAATAAAATAATATTTGTTTTAAAAACTATTTTATGTCAATTTTGACACTATTTAGTAATTGATTTTTTTGAAACTCATAACAGAATTATTTTTTCGAAAAAAGTTAATTAAATCAATTATAACATGTAATATTAACCTATAAAATGATTGAATTCATAAAAAGTCTAAAAATACATTTATTTCGGTATTTATAACATCAATTATGCCAATATTTCATTAATAAGATAATTTCTGCATCATATTTGTGTCATAAATAAATTAAATTATTTAATGTCTAAAAATTACAAATAAAATACCACTATGTAGGAAATATTTTTATCTTTCTAATTAATATTTATAGTCGAATTTATCTTATGTATAACTTTATATTAAAAATTATTTCCTTATTAAACTTCGATTTTAACTATTTTAACCCTTCTTTAAATAAATTAATAATAAATGTCCTAATCTAATCCAAGTGGTCCTAAATGGTCATATTTTATTTCTAAGTTTGTTTTTGATCAAATTAAACTTATCCAATAGAATTAGGACATGTTTTAGGGTAATAATAATATCATTTTTACCCTTAATTATCCTATTTACTTTTAACCATGGTAACTAAAAGTAAAAAGTTACTATTCACCAAAAATTATTTTCATCTCATTGAACTACATTTTACTTACTGACCTCAACTGTGTCTCTTGGATTTTTGAAATTCCACTCACAGAAGTGGTAAAATTAATTTTAATGAAAAATACATTTTTTAACTACCACTTAGTGGTTTCACTATTCATCAAAAATTGCAAGTTTTCAGAAAAATACCAAAATTTCACCCTAGGCTAATTTCGATATTCCAAATCCAAAAATGAAGTCCATTTTCAAAAATAAAATTTATAAAATTTTATAAAGTTTTTATTACTATTCATAACGACTAGTTTTAATAATATTTTAATAGTATATCGTCGTTTAGTGAAACTCGGTATTGCGTACGACGCATACTATCGAGGAAGGTCGCGATTGCATGTAAAGAAAGCCAAGCAAGTGATGTGTGTAGTGGAAGATTCCTTTGATGATAAAAAAAATATTTCTCATAAAAGTCTCGGGTGTTACATCAACCCTCGAGTGGTCCAAATTAGTGATAATAGGGTTCTAAAAATAGAAAATGGTAAATTAATTGCGATTTGTGGAAAAAATAAAAACATCCTACCTCTGTGTGTAATCCGATGATGTTTCGCTAGTTTCCATGATCCAAAACTACCATAGGATGATATGGATCCTCCAAAGATATGTGGTGGAGCCTCCATTATTCCCCTTACAGCCTCAACCTCTCTATTATATCCAAATCCCATTTTCACTCAATCATGTGACGGAGGAATACTATAGGGGTTACACCTAAGAATCTAATGGTGTGGATAAGAAATGAAAAGAGAAAAAGAAAAGGAAGAAATGAAATTAAAAATAAAATTGGGCTCGGGGCCAATCACAGTGCCATATATCTCAATGGAAAAATTCCCTAGTCTAAACTCAGCATCAGAGAAAGAATATCAATCTGATTCTCTGTTTAAAAGATAGAGCTAATCAAATTATTGTGAATAAATAAATATTAAATTAGTTAAATAATAATATTAATTATTCCACAGAAATTTTAATGGGTTGGAATTCTAACAATGTCAAGTACTATAATGACCACCATATTCTAGGACCAAATTAGTGTTAAAAATAATTATCCAAGAACATATTCAATGGAAAAATGACCATCTTACCCATTACAAGCATATAAATGAAAAAATGAAAATATCTACTCAAATTTAGATTATAGAAAAAATGGTTCATAAATTATTATTTAAATACATCTTAATTGAAATAAATTGTAAGATAATATAATTTAAATAAATTTATTACATCGAATGAAATGATCATTTTCCTCTTACTTCCCTCATTTTAAACAACTGAATTAACAACAATCATTTTTTGATCATATCATAAAAATATTATTCAATTATTCATAATTTATCCATAATTATATCATAAACATAATATTATTCATTTAATCCCATCCCTATGATGATCTATTAAAGGTAGTTATGATAATAAAAATTAAAATCAATCTTTCCTTGGAGGTGGTAGTCAACATGTACGCATAATTAACGATTTGTTTTTCAAAAAATAATATGAAGGAATAATAGGTTTATATTTTAATAATAATAAACATAATATATATATATTTATTAATTATTTATTTAATTTCCCTTATAGAACAATGCTTTAATGTTTTGAAGGAAAAGGAAACATGTTGTGTCAGGGAGGCGGTATCCCACACAATACAAGAATTACAGTTTCATTATTATGAATAAACAATGTGTAAGTTGATTGATAATTATTACCACAATATAATAAAAGTTAGAAAAATACTGATAATAATTTAATTACATAGTATTTTTATAAATATAATTGGAATATAATAATAGAAAGAAAGAAGTTATGTAAAACTGATTAATCACATTGAGAACATTGACATTTCCTTATAAAATCCCTTAGAAATTTATGGTATAAGCCAATATATTTTTTCTATAATCTATAGTGAGTTAAAGAGTATTATAGTACAAGGAAAATTGGTAGTTTTGTATGGGTAAACGTATTTTTTAGTATTTCATTGAAGGGGTTGTGAGAGGATCCTTTTTGAAGTGGTAAGAATGACATTTTTGGAAATATTACATCTTAATATCAAGGTAGCACATGTTAAAAATAATAAATGGATCCAAAATTTAGAAATAATGGATTGGATAATAGAAATGGTTGATCAAAACAACATACCATCAATTATATAATTTTTATCATGTTTCCGGCTCTTTAACTTTGGAATTATTACTTTTACCATATCAAATTTCACTTTGGTAACTAGTGATTACATATGGTGACATAATCATTATTCCAAAAAATAATGTGGTCCTAATTAGTTATTTTGAAGCCATTGATTATAAATTTTAAATAATTTTAATTAGATAAACATAATAATAGTTAAAAAAATTAATTTTAACATAAAAATATATAATCTATTAAAAACTATTTTTGAGATAATATTACTTATGATCTCATATATAACATACGTTTTTATAAATTTAAAAAAAAAATTGAAAAATATAATCACATAGACAATAAATATTTTTTCTTTTAAAAATTTTTCATGAATTTTCAATTCACATTTACATAATAATAATGCTATAAAAGTCAGGTTATTGTAAAAAGAATATTTTGTACTATTTACATAAAAATTATTATTTTTTTAAAAATACCAAAAAGATATCTTATGAAAATATTTTTATGATATATTAAAAAATAATGAATCTTTTTTCAAACAAAAAATTATAAATTTATAGATTTAGCATTCAAATAAAAATGATAGATATAGTGAAGAAATTGTTTTTGTTAGAAAATATATTTTTTAGAATATTATCAATTCACATTCATATTTTCATTAATTTACAAATCAAATTAGTATTAACTAATTATTCATATAAAACCATATACCATTAATATTTTGTTACCGTGGTTAATGTTAAACTTTGTTAACAATGTTGTTAAACAAAAAGATAAGGTATTAAACCCCACATAAACGTATAAAAAATCTATTTACATAAGGTTTAAAAACCAAATACTACCTTATATTCGAATATATGTAAATTTGGAAGAATTAATCTTGATAAAAAATTTATTTTAATTTAATACTTTTAGAAATCACAAAAGTACCCTTCACCTCAATTATAAAAGGGTAGCTCCATCCCAATCTTATTCACACCATTTGAGACATATAGTTCAACCAAACCTTGAAAGAATCCCTCCACAACAATATTCTACACAATATAGAGGTTTTATTATTCCAAAAAGACAAAAGCTAGTATCTTTAAAATGTTATCGAAATGAGTTGTTTCAAATAAGAAGTAATCAACATAACTGATCACTTTCTATTTAATTCTTATTTTACAAAATCTAAATTTACGGTATTTATCATAAAATAATAAATTCGGTATAATATATATACTAAAATGATATGATAATTATGAAACCTCTTTTATCCATTCTCTTTCCAATCAAATGGGAAGTGATTGTATAGCTCTTGTGTTATGTACAACTTATCGTCTCCATATAGCTATAAAATTCATTTTTATCACCATAATTTATGAATGGGTATTATGATGAGAGTAATGTTTGTGTGCTATATTTATAATATAATTATACTAATTAAATTATAATATTATATCTACCATAATATATTATAATTTTTTGTAAAATGATAACGTCACATGTGTGTATGTGTAGACTACCACCTCCACAATGCGATGTGATTTATTTTTCATTTACCCTCTACATGGATTGTAATAAGGATTTATTTAATGAATATATAGGATATATATAATATTATAATTATTATTTTTTTGGTGAATTAATATTTTACTTTAATTTGTTCCATCCTTTAAAATGTGAAAATAGTGTTCATCCGTACATACAACCTATTGTCTCATCAATGGTGTAATTCATTTTCCTATATATAAATTTTATGTAATACTGTAAATATTTATATAATGGATATATATGATATTTTTATTATTAATAAAATTATTTATATGATGAAACCATGATCAATATACAACTACCAGAACTACCGATCAAAAGCATACAAAACAATAAGGGAGTTATCACCCAAAATAATGATTCAAATAAAGAATTGTTGATAAAGAGTTTATGGAAAGTTAAAGGTAAATCATACCTGGTCTGATATATATTAGTATGTTTATTTAATATATTTTTAATATAAATATTTATCATATATGTGGCTCTAAAATATACAAATAAAATCATACCTGAGATAAGATATTTTCAACTCACTTTTATATCTATGAGACACATGAATTATTTAGCACTTTTTTCTTTTATGTGGTGTAAATTAAGACTAGGAATGTATTTTATTATTTTTATTATGGTTTCATGTGGATTTATATATCCGTATTAGTTGATATCATTTATCATGATTATGATTCCAATGTTAATAATGTGTTAAGGGTTTTACAATACAATAGCATTGCTTATTGGGATTGTTTATTATTATGTTTATGGTGACGAATTATTATGTTCTGCATATCAAGATACTATTTAATTTTCATATCCCCTTATTATTTACTAAAATTATATGTTTTCATTCATTTGACATCTACTTATGTAATCAATATACTTATATTATGTTTTTATGTAAAATCAATTTTATTTCTCTATTCAGATGAAAAAACTATTTATTCTATATCCATGTTTTCCGAAAAAGGTTTTCCAGAATATCTATTATATTATAATGTTATTTTAAATTTATTTTTACCCATGATTTGCTTTTTTAAATTTTTTTTTGAAATGAATATTCTTATCATTTTCTGAATGAGGAACTTTTTTATATTTTATAAAAATAAGAAAGGAATATTTTATTTTAATATATACCACATCAATTTAATTAATCTCCATCACAAATACTCAATTCATAGAATCGTACTAAAAAATTTCTATTTTTTCTTAAAAAAATAGTCTTCAAATGTACTTTTCATGGTTCAAAGGTTATTTTCTTCAGGAATTTTGTAATGATATTATAACAGTATTTCTATTCATTAAAGACAAAAACCTTTAATTTTACATATTTTTTATTATGAAAATATTTTCCTGAACACCATTCATTTTCAATGGGATAATGTATGATTAAATGTTGAAATAGTTATAAAAGTCATTTATCTTATATAGTTAATGCTGTGATAAAATGTTTATGATACCCATTTTTATTCACGGGTTCTTATATGATGAATGTTTTACGATATTTTTTCACACAGATTAATGACTTTCATTTTTGGGGTGGGTGGGATTTTAATTATATATCCCTATAATGCATTGTGTAAAATAGAGAACTCAAAAGGAAAATATGTTATTTTGTGAACCTGATTTCATGATCCAAATTTCATGCATGGACATTTTCTACATTATCAATTGATTATGTATGGACCTCAATTTCATGTCCATATGTTTATGTGTGGAACTGGATATCATTTATAAAAAATTATGAAAGGACCTGGCTTCCATGTCCATTAGTTTTTATTATGGTCTAATTTCACACCCTTAACATAATGAGTGAACGTTTTTCTATTTATACATGTTCAACAAGTTATATGTTTTGTGCATTCCAACAATAAATATTTTATTCCAATATTATATTCTCATGGATTATGTTCTTTGATTTTTTCAAGATTTTTGTCTTATGAGTATCAATGTTTTACTCCATGGCTAAAGATTATGATATTGTATATGAAGGGTATGGGTTTAAAATTTTATTCTAATGTTATTATACTCATGTAAACATGTTATGATTTATTGATCAATGATCCCTCCCTTGTTTACCATTAATGAGAACCTTTAAACAACTTTAATTATGTTTCATTTTCCCGAGGTTATAAATAAATATTTTATATATGATTTGTTTAAGAATGGTTATAGTTATGAAGGGATTAATGAGAGACTCTTATGAAAAATTAATTTTAGTGTCCAAATTTCCAAATACACTATATCTATATGATTCTATAATGGATCAAAATTTTATATATTGAATAAAAATATAATAACATGTAACATCAATGAATGAAATGCATGGGCCACAATATTTGGTAGTAGAGTGGGATTTATTTTGACTTTTGGAAACTAGGATGAGAAAACATTAGTTAGAACCCAGGGTATAAATATAAGTATAGGACAAAATCATAACGTTTCAGTGATGATCATGTATGATCTAGGTTAAACCAAAGGTATCATAGATTGAAGAGGAGATGTCATTATTTAAACAGCCTATAAATTATTTTTCATGATTCCTCACTATGTCTACTATTACTCACACTATAATTTTTAGTTTTAGTTAATGGATGGAACCAATGGGGTTCATGTAAATATCGATGAAAAATTGAATGATTTACCTAATGATAAATCAAATGAAATGGTATATGGATAGAAAAAACATATGATTATGAATAATCATTTATTCTATTATGTGATTAACTACGTCTAAATGGGTGAGTATCTTAATACACCATATAATAGAAATAAAGTGTTTCATGAAGACAATAGAAGAAAGAAGATTCACCTTCCTACATGTAAGGAATTTTGGATGAAGCACTTAGTATAATGTCTCAAATGAACTATAAAATGTATTCATTGTGAAGATGAAGGGAATATTTCTTGTAATAGCTTCTTGTTATGGAGTATTTGGAATCCATCTATTCCCAATGATGATTTAATCATATAGAAATATATCTATTTTGTATACAAGAGATTATTCTACTAATAATCCAAATTTTAGACAGTTGATAACTTTTTAATTAATAGATATTGGGCTAGTGATGTATGGTGTGGATTTGGGAGTCTTATATGTGTTGAGTATTTATAAGAAAATAGTAACAACTTTTTCTGGGATTGATATTAGGGGTGGAGGATAGTAGATTAGAATAAAAGGTGATAAAAACAATGGTTTGAAATGGTTACTATTTTATTTTTAATTTTAAGAATAAATCAAGGTAGAAAGATTTCACAAGCTCCAGTTTTTCCTAAAAACATGATCAAAGTGTTTGTCCCTTGAGTTAGGTTCTCTTTTTATCTTTGAAAAAATTATAATTATTTAAGGATGGTTATGAATGGAAGAGGTTATGAGTCTAACCCAGAAAGAATAGATCCTTTTGGAATATGGGTTTGGTGGAGTCCCCCTATAAATGGTTTCAATATCAACAATTATAGATATTGTAACCTTATATTTATGATTGGGGGAGGTATTATTATTTATTGAAACAACTTTTTGTCTCATATATTCAATAGATTTTATGGACAAGGTGAATCTATTTTGGATGAAGATAATTCTTTTATTAATGGGATGGAGGTGGGTGATCCTTTGAAATTACCCCCATGGTGGTTGATACCGATTCTCTTGTCAACTTTAACTCCCTCTAATGGGAGGTATGACACTCCTTGGTCCATTGTCTATCTCATTTGAAGATTCAATACACATATTGGTCGTGTAGGAATAACCCATAGTTGGAGTAAAGGTAATAATTTTTTCATATTTTATGTATTCAATGGATACCGAAGACAACTCTATCAATATTTATTCAAACATGGGTTCATTACCCCCAGCATGTGCTACTTTTGTACAGGCTAATTCATTTAGCCTCCACTATTTTAGGCATCATTAACATTATTGTATTTCCTACTTTCTAATAAAAAAAATTCCTTAATATAGATGAATGATTAAGGGAATAGAATTCAATCATAAGGTACCATTTATAGTTCTATATTTCAGGCTAGGAATATGGTCATTATCTGAGACAATGCCCTAATCCATGGCTTAACTCTATGATAATGGTAGGATCAATACGATGATAATTTTTGAAGTTAAAGGATTAATGTGTATATGTTTTCGGATTAATGAATTATTCCAATGATATTTTGGATATAAGTCTCATTATTTGACATTAATTTTCATTATGGATTTGAAAAAGTATGTTGAATGGTTCTGATAACTGTAAAATCTGACTTAGTGATAAGGTTGAAATGTTTAGATGGGGTAAATGGATAATTAACACTAATGGGACAATATTGGTAATCCATAAATTGGGTAATGATATGATAAAAACGGGTTTAATGTCATATTTGCTAAATTTTACAATTTTTTTGATGTATCTAAAATATTCAATGGTCTGTGATTAGAAATAAATATTGAATTAATTTTTTTTAGGACATATGTTTTTATATAAAGATAACTTCTAGTTTTATAGAAACTATCATGGGTTTATTTGTTTAATGGAATTTAAACACCTTTTATAGTATTAAGTGATTGAGGTGATTTTACAGTTATACTGGATTTTAAGAAGAAAACTCTATTCATGTTTAAATATATATTTAAATTATTATGTAATTGGATGTTAAGTTAATTATGATCAAATAGAAAGTGGTAAACAAATAATTTTGATGGTTTAATAGTGTTTTGTTCATAATGAAATATTTTCAAAGATATTCATATTCATGCTAAGGATTACTTTCTAGTTTATAATTTTAAATTTATTCAGGATTTTTTGGTGAAGTTAAATACATTATAAACATTTTCATGGTGATTAATGATATTTTGGGATATTTTTCATTGGGTTTAGTTATATATAACCCATAGGTTTAGAATATGATTTAATATGAAATATTATTTTGGAAGAATGTAATTGAAATTTTAAGGAAGTAAGCATAAAGGTATGGGATCACCTTAGGGGTTAAAATATTTTTTATTTCTAAGGATATTGATGGTATTGGGGATGTAGGGTTATTGATAACCTAATCAATTTAAACCCTCTATTGTTATTTTTCAAATTTTTAAGTTAAATAGGCATGTTTGTAATATATGTTTATTATCATAACTTGTGATAATCATGAAGTTTTGTTTAATATTAAATTATTTGAGGAATATCGTAATACCCTTTTATATATTATGATGTTTATTTTATAGATTAATTAATAAAAAATTCATCTTGAATGCTCATAGTTTGAAGAAAAACATGATTTTGAGGTAGAAATTGTTTAAATAATGAAATAATACTTTTCAATTAAGTATATTTCCTTTTTTTTTGTACTAAAAATGATGACGTAATTATAGAAATCAAGGAAAATGATCTTGAAAAAAAAATTCTCCATTTACATTGATTTCAGATGAATTAATGGTCTTTTCACCCATAACATATTTATGATTTTTAGGTTTTATCTTTCTTCTAACCATATTCTATAGGACATTATATCTGTCCATGGGAATTAATTTTATTTCCATGCCCATATTTTCACTTCCTACTAATTTTCTCCAATTTGGAAACATAGATATCTATTATTCTAGATGACCTTGGAATTTGTCTTTCCATATTTTCATGTGATGGTTTTATTAACTCTTTTAACAATGCTAGCTTTAAACAAAAATAATGTTCAAATATCACAATCTTGATTTCCAAGAACATGTCTAGATTATTTGGATGATATTTATTAAATGAGGGACAATTTAAAGCCATTATAATTTTAAAGGAGGATAATAAGTTTAATAGTGTATATGACACACACCACCAATGTTAAATAAACCATGTAATATTATTACCTAAATATGATTTTTATATCATAAATATTGAAACTGAGGGTATGAATAGTATTAAGTAGAATATGAAATATACATAAAGGTATTAATAAATAAATATACACTGATTAATTTGTAGTAATTAAGAACTCAATTTTTAGAAATGATATATTATTCTTCAAAATAAAGTTTTCATAAAAAAGGTATTTTTTAAAGTTAATTTTATAATTAATTTTTTAAAATTTAATAATTTATACATGATAATAATTATTTAATTTTCAAAAATGGCTTATTAAAATTTTCTTTGGCTGAAAATTTGATATTTTTTTAAAACTGTGATTTTTAACAAATTTTGAAAAGACAGATTTTTATTAAAAACTATATTATATTTTAAAGAATGTATTATGGTATTTTTTTTAAATTTTCAAAAAAATTTAATTAGTTCCTTTTTATTAAACATAATAAAATTATAGTATTTGAAATAAATTTTATGCATTAATTTATTATAGAAAAAATTCTGTACATAAAAGGTATTTTACTGAAAAGTTTATTAGTCAAAATCATCACACTAATTTTAAGATTATTTTTTACCACTTATTTTTATTTATATTGATAAAATTGGTTATATATTTTGAATTAGGATATTTGATGTTGGTAAATAATTAACTTTTATTTTTAGGCATTATGAATAGAAACTGTGGTAAAATATATCTCCATGGTAAAGGTTAAATCGAGTAAATCATGGTTAGAAGTAATTGAAAATACTTTAATTTTCTTGTTGATTGTTATTGGATAAAATTAATTAGAAACTTATAAACATAATAACAAAATTTATTTGTTTAATGAAATTTTTTAATTGAAATTGACCAATATAATATTTAAAGCAATGAAGGTTACAACTTGTCAATCTCTTAGTTTTATATATATTTTATGTGTCCACATAGGGAACATAGAATGTTTGGAATGAATCTAAATTTCTATTTTGTGTATAATGAAATTAAATTTATAGTTTTATTTCAGCTATAATTTTAATTGATGAAATAATTACCTTAAATTCACAAGTAACACTAATATAATCATGATCTAGGATGGCTTGAGTGATTTGATGGTTTCGTACGGTCATCTCCAGTGGGACTATTTGTGGTGATGGGATCTGGTGCTCGACTTGATTTGTGGCGTAACCTCCTTCCTGTGGCTGGATTTCGGGAGGCGAGTGGTAATGTTTCTTGGATCTTGGATTTGCGTATAGTTGTATATGATTTCTGATGTGATTTTCCTAGTTGCGGTACGGGAATGATCTTCTTGATGTGTTATTATTTATGGTTTCAGATGTGCTTGTACAGTCTATGATGGTGTCTTCTGAATACGTTTTTGGGTGATGATTTTCAGGATCGATATTTATTGATGGCAGCAAGCATTTTTTTTATTATTTTTGATTTGGCATGACTTTGATTTGGATGGAAGGATGCTTGTGATGTTTTTTTGAATATGGTATTCTTTTGGCCTTAGTATTCTGCGGCCCAAGGGATTCTCTGACCATTCTCATACAATAAGATGCTCGAGACAAGGTTCAGGGCAAAGACATTTTTTTATTTCATGGATTCTTGGAATCGGATGTTTGAGAGGGTATGGTTGTGGCCATCGGTCTATGCCCGTTCTCTTTAGCATGAGACTACTTGTCGTGCTGCGATCAGACAATGGAAGCTGGACTTAATGTTTTTGTTGCTAGGAGGAGCTTCTCTCTTGTTGTGAGGGTTGTCCACGATCTTGAGTTTTGGTTTGTTGAGGTTTAATTTTTTTGTATTTTGATGTCTTGATGTCGTGAAGTCATGTTTGGTTTCTCACTTTCTCCTCAAAAGTGTTTGAATAAAAAAATTATTTTTCAGCCCCTAATATAATATTTATTCAATTAATAGAAAACTAAAATAAATGATTTTAAAAATATCAAAAGTAATTTAATTTGGAAAAATTACTATGTCAAATGAATTTTTATGAAAATTATTTCTTATTTTTAATGTTCAAAAGTTTTATTTTATAATTCCATCTCTGTATTTATGTAAATAAGAGTCTAGGTAAATTAATTGTTTCCAAAATAAAAAATATGATATTATATAGAAATAAAATTTTATTAAATTATTTAAAATATTAAAATTATTGTAAGAGAAAAATTAGTATAATATATTTTTGAGAATTTCAAAATTTTTCAATATATTAGTTAATATATACCTGATAAGTAAAATTATAACTCTTTAAGAGTAAAAAAGTAGTTACCATGGTTACTCATACAATGAGTTAGCTTAGGGGTTAAACCAAACGATAAGGTTTAAAACACCACTTAAATATGTAAAAAATATATTTTTTGATGGGATTAAAACCAAATCCTACCACATATTCACATATATGTTCCATTGAAATCATTGTTCTTGATTATGTATTTATTATTGTTTATTATTTTAAGAATTTCCTAAAGTGACACTCACCTCAATAGTAAAATAAATCTTTCTCTCCTCACTTATTCACACCATTTGAGCCATCTATATCAACAAAAACCTACCAAAATTCATCCATAAATTTCTTATACACGTTATACATGTTCTGGTTTTCTCAAAATACCAACTCTATGATTCCTAAGAAAATAACTAAAGGAGATGTTTCAATGAAGAGAAAATATTCTTAAACTATAACTTTATTTTTAATTATTTTATACCACATCTAAATTTTTGATATTTATCATAAAATAGTATCTTTAGTATTTTCAGTATACACTAATTTTATTATGATTAAGAAACAACCATTATCCATTATATTTCCTATCAAATGGTAAGTGAATGATTCACTTGTGCATACGTATGACTTACAATACATAATAAACATGAGTAACTATTTTATATGATATAAATATAAATAAAAAACGAAAATTTTAATATTAATTAAATTTAATTATTTTACATAAAATGACGATTATTATCATTTATTTCTTCGAAAAGTATTTTTGTAAATATTTCTTTTGTTGTGATATGAATTTATTTTTCAGGAATATTTTAATTAATAATGATATAATATATTTGATATGAATAAATGGTTAATAGTAATTTATTTATTAAATAATCGGAAATTTGAATGAGAATGTTTATTATTCCAAAAATATATATTTTCTTGCAAATTTATTCCCATTACACCTCACCGTTTTTTTTAGAAATAAAGTTTTAAATTTTGAATTTGAAATAAAAAAAATTACCATTATTTTTGGATTCATCAAAGTAATATTTTATAAAAATGTTTTTTGATATTTTTTTAAAAAATAATACTTTTTAGATGAATATTAAAAAATACTATTTTTACAAATAAAATGACTTTTATGACATTATCATTACATATGTTTGATTTATAAATTTATAAAAAACATTTATAAGACCAAATATGTATTTTATATGTGAATTTATAATTTAGGAAATGTTTCTATTAATTTAAAATCCGCTTTTTATATTTTATAACATAAGTAATATTTTATAAAAAATTGTTTTTAATAGATTATACAATACTATTTAAAAATTAAAATTTTATTATTTTATAAAATAAATAAAATTAAATAGATTTCAAATTTATAATCATTATTTTAAAATTATATAATATTTAGCACTTAATTTTTTGGCATAATGATTATGTTTCCTTATTTAAAAACATGTTATCATGGTTAAATAAAAAATGATAAAAGTAATAATTAAATATTTAAAGGGATTTAAAAGTGATAAAAATATATATATTTGGGTGGATGTGGTTTGGATAAACCTTATATCTTAACCACTCCCTTATTTATGAAATTTTGAGCCCCCTGATATGTTTATCATGTGTTCCCTATATATTATGATTATGTATTTACAGGAATGAAAATTTCACAACATATAAAATGGGTATCTCAAAGAAATAATAAAAACTGGGTTTCATATTCAAGACATATAATTTTATATTTTTATATAATACTCTTTAACTCTCTTAACATTATGGTCAAAATAGATTTGTCTATTCTATTTATTTCTAAGGGATCTTCTATGGAAATCTTCCACTGCTCAATGTGAGTAGTCCTTTTTACTTAACATCATTCATTATATTTATATTTTACAACTATAATTTTAAAATAATTTTATAATTAAATTACAATTTTATATATATTAAATGGTTTTATCCTATGGTAAAAATCATTATTCACATTTTACATTTTCTATTAAGAAAAAAACTGTAATTCATGCATTGTAAGGACTACAGCCCCCATGAAACATCATGTTTTTTCCATCAATGTTATACAGGGATTGTTTTAAGGGGGGATATAATAAATTATTATCCTATTTATATCATTTTAATTATTTTAAAACAATAAACCAGGTTAATTTTTTTAATATGTTCTATGAAAAACAAAAGCGTCAACAATACGTTTGTGTAGACCACCAGCTCCATACAATGATATATTTTCATTTTATTATTTTCATTAAAATTTTGAATGCATAGTAATGAGGATTTTAATAATGGATAAATATGATGTTTATGATGGTATTAAAAACTGTATAACTAATTAATGTTATGATCAACAAATGATTTTTGTTAATGAAAAAGTTTAAAATGAGATGACTATGAGAAAAATATATATTCCTTTTAAGTAATAACTTTAAGTAAATTATATTCAATTTATAATTATATATAATTATGATATATCACAATAATAAACAATAAATAATATATTTTTTATTATTTTATAATGATATTACAACCAAACCTCCTCATAATAATCAATTAATCATGGAAGGTTCATGTTTAGGTCGGTTCAACCACCTGTGTGAACAATACTATGCATTTAGACCATCGATGATGGTGAGACAATATTTACTGGTATATAATGGTATAAATATAAAAATAATGGTGTTTCAAGTAATATTATATCATCATTTAACATAATAATTATGAAAACACTTTCCTTTGGTTAAGAATCACAAAAACAT
Source organism: Viscum album (assembly GCA_963277665.1). NCBI lineage: Eukaryota > Viridiplantae > Streptophyta > Magnoliopsida > Santalales > Viscaceae > Viscum > Viscum album. The sequence goes on from OY728152.1 coordinate 748,346,256, forward strand.
GATCGTCGTCAATTTCATCTTAATTGTATATAAGAAAAACTACCATAGAATGAAATTATAGTTTTATGAAATATATTGGAACATATATGAAACTAAATTATGTTATCTAATAATTATTTAATTTTAAGAAATAATAGACAAAAAAACTTTTATGAAACCAAGTCAACAAGATAATGATTTTTTTCACCTAGTGTTGAAAATATGTAAAAACTAACTAATATATATATATATGAATATAATTACAATAAATGCGGAGTATAAATGGGTATATTTTTTAATAAGTATATTCAGTATATTTTAATATTACTAATTTCATAATTCATGACATTTGTTGCATGTATAGAATGAATATAGATAGTGGTAACAGTTTTCATCTAAAATTATCCACATCGTGATTTGTTTGGTATTATGCACCAAAATTCATTTTGTGGTTTATATAATGAATATGTGAGATATCATGTCATTATTTTTATTTTAATCATGGAATATAAATTTTACATATATTTCTTATCATTCTAAGGTATTTGATAAAAACATTACTCAAGTCACATGGGAATTTTTTGTCTCTATTCTGATTCTTTGAGATATTTTACATGTTATACACCTAGTTTCCTTTGTACTGTGTTATAATTAATTTCTATCCCCTGAATTTTTTATAATATATTTTCTCATAATTCATGTGTTTGGTCCTAAATGGTCCTAGATACATTGAGAGGTGAGTGAATCAGGTTTGGGATATTCTTGTCTAAATTCTTCCTACCCCACTGGATACTGACCTATTTATTATATGGGTCACTTTATTTTCTCTTTAGTGTTTATGTTTGTATTATCCTTTACAACTTTATCTGATGATAATTAATATAAAATAAAAGAATAGATAATGAAGAAGGGAAAAAATCTTTTTTTATGGGTTCACCTTCAATGGCCTACATCCATAGAGCATAAAATGACTATGTACTGATTGTACCAAATCCACTAAGTCTCATTGACAATGATGATGTTCGGGATAGATAACATCAATGAAAAGGCTCCCCACCTTACAAGGTATATGGTCATCTCACTACATTCCTAATGGTCACTCCCTTTTTCTCTTTCTCTGGCTTATTAACAGTGGAAATGATCATATTCTTCCTCTTCCATTTCTCACTACCATTAGGAGGGATCTACTCATAGTTCACGTAAATGTAGGTCCTTTAATTTTCATAAATGAATGTATTCTTGAATATAGATAGATACTCAATTTAAGATCCATTTTCACTCATAGATGAAATCCAATATTCTACATACTATTAGTTTAGTGAAATTACATTCATGAATTGTTTTAGTCCTTCCACGGACAACCATGTATCCTCCGTGAACTTCCTTGCACTACGAGGCACGAGTTCTTGTACCACCTATTCTTACATATACCTTCCACGATTCACCGATATATTCTTATTTTCTAGAACACCTATCATTTTTCAAAATTATCATATTTTTTCGAGTAATGATTCTCCATGGACCAGTACAACATTCAATACCCTTTTCTTTACAGGCTATAGTGCCCTAAAAAATCCCTTCTGTGGACTAGATCTATGGAACTCTTCTCCCCTCAGGGAATTATCCCTCATGAACCACTTCTCCATTGCAAAATCATCACTCATGGAATACATAGGACTTCTCTAAATTCTTCTTGGAGTGAAAATGTTTTCTAATGAAAATCACTCGCACTAATGATCTGAATTTCGGTCCTTATATAGGAAAATAGATCCTCAAATACCATAAATATGATTTACCCAAATCATTGATGAAGTACAATCTTCACTGTATTCCATGCTTTGTGGTCCACATAGATCCTACATCCTTTGTGTAAGATGATATATTCTGAAAACAAATCACCTCCTCTCAAAAAAATGATGCCCTTTGTATGAACATCAAGCCTTCTGCGAACTCTTGGATGCATGCAACAAATTTTCTTAGGTGGTCTGTGTAGTATATGTCTTGGTCTTTATAGAGCTGATAGTAAGAAATAAATCCTTTTTTATTATCCTTTTTCATTCAAAAAAACATCATTTATGGTCCTTGAATTGTTCTTCTCATCTTATTAATAGTGAAATCCTATGTAGAAAACCTTCCTTTTCAAAAACAAACTCTTCATTTTGACACCCAGTAATTGGGACAAAAACTGGGAAATTGTGCTGCCTTAAACACCTATTTCATAAAATCCATCTATTTTTTTTGATCATCTTGATTATTCAACAAACATAGTCTCCCAAAAAACATAGAGATCATGTCTTGAGAGATTTTTGAAAAAAATATCTCCCATTTAGGTTCATTGAAAACACCTCATAATTTGATACCTCATTAAATCTTCTTATATCTTCATTAATGATTTTTTTCTGGAAATTCAAATAACAATCAATGATTTACCAAATGAATAACCTACTCCCACATGATCCATTATCGAGATTACAAACATGAGAATCATGTAAAGTTTATCAATGAATCACTTCATTCCAAAACCATTATGATGGCTCACTCAACCGCTATCATACAGAACCTCATCTTTTGTGATATATAGTATTTGATTGATCACCTTTAGCATATTTTAATTTAATACTCCCCCAACTTCAATGATCCCTCAATAATCTTATCCCCTATTGTGACTAAGATATTTTATCCCGTTTAATATCCAAAATTTCTCCCCCTTTCTCAATGAAGCAGAAGGCCATTCCTTTTAGGTCTGAAACAGGGAAAAGGACACATATTATCACATTCGGGAAAGAACCATACCTTGGGATGAGGGAGTCCCCCACACAAACATTTTTAAGTGTGGGGAGTTTATTGAACTCTTACATCTAGTAAATTCAATTAAAATTCATCTTCGGGTAAATCCTTATAAAGAATGTATGCAACTTGTATGTCTGTAGGCACATAATCCAACTTCACAAGACATTTATACACCTTATCCTTGAGAAATTGATATATTATTTCAATATTCTTTTTCCATGAGTGATGGAATGCATTTTTTATAATATTTATAGAACATAAATTATTTCAGGTGATTTTGATAGCCGACTTCACATCAAATCCCATATTATAAGGCCTCTTATTCATCCATAATAATTATTAGCATGCTTGAGTAGCAGCAATATATTCAGCTTCTATGATGCTCAATTAAGTGCAATCTTGTTTCTTACATATCGAGGAAATACACTATCTACTAATAAAAAATGAACCACCTCACATTTACTTTATATTATGAGCTAATCCTGCTAAATCTGCATCTATATATCCTGAAAGCTCATGCAGATATTTTTTAGTTATTATGAAAAATTAAATCCATCATTCACTTGATATGTCAAAGTATTATTTTTTTAATGTAATTAAGTGGGTTTCCTTGTGATTAATTTTAAATCATACTACATTACATGTGGGAAAAATATCAGGTCTTGTCCCTATCATGTATAAAAGGCTTCCAATGATCTCCCTGTATTATGTGACATTAATCAATTTTCCTTTGTCATCACATTATAGTTTCATCTTGGTAGGCACCAAATAATTCATCCACTAGAAATTATCATATTATAATTTTCTCTAAACATCCTTGGAATATTTAGACTAATAAATTAATTTTCCATTTCATCCTCATTTCACCTATAAACTATGGGAATATTTCAGTTCTCCAGTCATTGAAATTTCGAACTCACTTTTAATGAATTTATTAAATTGTCAGCATTTCACATCATCTAATCCACGAAATATTATTTCATTGATATACACTATCACCCCAATCCATTGATTACTGCCATTGTTTATGAAAATTGTAATAAAATCCACCTCTCTAGAAACCAAGATTCATCAAGAAATAATTGATCCTTGAATGAAACCCTCTCAGTGCTTTCATCAACCCATTAATGTTACTTTCTCAAAAAAAAACAATGCTCTACTCATAATTAATGAGAAAACCATCTAGTTATTCAAATATAATTTTTTTCCATAATCTCATTCAACAATGAAGACATAACACCCATCTGAAAAAATTTGATCCTTTTTTCACTGCTATATCCACGAATATTATGATTATCTCTGTCCTTTTAAATGGTTAAAATCTTTCATCAAAATTTATACCATATATATAAGAGTACCCTATGCATAGTAGTAATGTTTGTTTTGGAATCATTATGCCATCTTCATTAATTTTTTGAAAGATACCCATTTAGTCCTGATGAAATTCATGTGTATCAATCACAAAACAGTTTCCTTGAAAACCTCCAAAAGTGAACAAATGTAAATCCTTATTACAAATTTTTCTATGGATTTAAGTTGTTGAATTACTCTTTAGAATTCATGTACCACTTGTTGGTAATAATTTTAATCTTCTCTTATATATTCTTGGTATATTGAAAACAATCATCTGATACCATATCAAAAGTGAAATTAAATTATCATGAAATACATGAATTTTACTACTTGTACCCAAATTAGTGTTCATGAATATAAAATGTCATCCTTTATATATCATTAATATAATTAATCTTATTTAGAGATATATTTCTCCCCCTATGATATGCTACTCTTATGGATGATAGACACACTATTTAGACCATCCAACATTCTTCTTCTATTGTATCTTTTATAAAAATGTGAATATAGTCTTAAGAAACATATGTAGCTCAATAATATTTTCTAATTATAGATACCATCAATGTGATTTTCATTGGTATATTTTAAAACATAGTAATAAGCCATAAAAAACTGTTAAGCCTATTGAGTTGGAACTCAGTGTAGAAAAAAAGAGATAAAGGTAATAACACCATCACAATCCAATTAACTCAATCTGTTACATATATAATTTTAATTAACAGAAAATTAACTATTTTAATGAATTTTTCTATATTTCATCTTTATCTCTCTTAACTAATTTGAATCAGGTGAAATTTTAAAGGACATCATATCTCTACATTGCAGTTTTTGATGCCACATACCCTTGGATCAAATATCCCCTTGAACCTGGAACACGTGAACATCATTTAATATCATTTATACAAATAGGGGGAGGGTAACCACTACAATCCTTAAGAAGATGATTATGGTTGATCTGGATAGATCAACCCTTTGGTGACTTATTTCAAATCACTTTACAAGTTTTGTGTATGTTCCAACTACCCAACCAACATCAACTGTTCTATCCATATGACTAAACATTATCTAACAAAATTATAAGCCTTCTTATGATTTTATTATTCGATATGATTTTACCTTTTCATTCTTTTGTTCTTAAACACATTTTTAAAATTTTCCCTCTTTGATTCTCCTTTTATATTCCATTTTTAATGACACTTTCTTTGAATAAGAATATTTTCACTGGTCACATTCTCTTTATTTTTCCACCATGGAAGCACTCTTTTTGTTTCCATCACTTCTCACCATGAGGAATGACATGTGAATTTTACAAGGCATTATTTCCAAGAGTGGTTGTGTGTGTAATAAAGGATGTGATTGATACACATTTCATTGACATACTTATAATTCCCCTCATTCTATAAACCTATTTTCCAAATCATCATGTTGTTTTAAAGTACAGTATTTTACATTATACACTACATGTGTTAGGGGTCTCCTTTTGGGTCCCCTTTCCATCCATTATTTCTTCTAATTACAATGTCATTCCAAATTCCCATTATCTGAACATATAAAACATATTCCATTAATGTCAGACCTCATATCAACCTTTCATGACTGAGATTTTGATGTATCTATATTTCTTCTTTTGTAATTGAGACCTTAGGCTTTTTGACACAAACTGATAGAGTTTCCCAGTCTTCCACAATAGTACAATTTCATTGATTCATTATTATGAAAGACTCTTATTTCTAATTTTACAAGATTATTATTCTTATTAATTGATTTATACATATTTATATCTTCACTTCATGAAATATATTCAAACTCCACAAAAAACATGAATTATGATAATGTGTTCCAATAAAATAGCACATGTTGTCATTAATTTTAGTCAAATCCTATTTTTTCTTCTAGTATCTGATAGATTTTCCATATTTTTGAAACAATTCATAGATCTCATCCAGTTATGAATGGGAGAGAGCTCATCATATCCAATATAGATTTTTCTAAAAATATATGGCCTTTGGGATGAGATAATCGTTTCAAGTTTTTCTTCTATTGTAGTATATTTTCTATTCATTTCATTATCACCAGTTGATGGTTAATGAAATAATAAGTGAAATGAATCCATTATTTTGGGATATCCATTTAAAATTTATTTCCCCACATATTTCTTGTCTGAATCTTTCTATTATCCCAATTCTTGAATATTATTTTCCTTATATTCATTTTAATCATTATGTGATCTTATAAGATTCTTCCAAATAGTTATCTCAAAATCCAATTTGTGGAAGTTCATATCTATCATCTCATCTTGAACATTAATTTTAGAGTCTTTGTGAGCAATATATTCATTGAGGAATCCGTTCTATTTCTTCATCCTTTTTTTATTCTAAATCAGTTATGATTGATGTGTAAAATGATCATAAGTTATAGATTCTATATTCTGCATTTCTTTTGAGTTCAATATCTTTCCCTCAAAATCATATTTTAGTTTTTCTACCATGGTAATCATATTTTACAGTTCTTCAGCATTAGAATCATTATTATCCCTCAAATCAGTAGCCACAACAATAATCCTTTTATTTAAGACTTTGAGATTGTTAACCTCAATTTCTTGAACTTTTATTCAGATATACATAGATTTAATTTCTTCATCTAATTTTTTATCTAATTCATTTTTTTCATGGAAATTTTATACTTTTTTAATTCTCAATAAATCATCTTCATTAGTTATACCAACATCACTGGTAACATCAAGTTCATCATTTATTCCTATAGAATCATTGAAACAGTTAATTTTTTATCTATATAATTCATCAATTTCTTTTATTATGTCGTTATTTTCTGAAAACATAATCAAACTCTTTCCATAGACACTTCCACATTGAGGAATTACTCCAAAATTCTTCTTTTTATTTGATGATCTTTATTTTTCCATTACACAACAAGATAAGAGAATAATAAATATTTAACATCAATAATTTAAAAAACTAGGTTCGTGGAAAAAAATAGGGTAAAAGAAACTTGACCTATGATTCCCATTGTTAGGTCTAAAAGGGGAATAAATACCCTCATAGGGGGGGGGTCTGGGTATGTATGTTATTTGTAAAATTTATCCCACACTAATAGATCTTATCCAACCAATTTTAAGTGTCAATTTAATTTATCTGTAGTTTTTACATTTATCATATCCTTTATGACTTTATCTTATTATCATGAATAGATTATTAATATATATATGAAGAACAATGGAATAAATAATTTTAATTAGTTCACCCTCACTAGGATATATCAAAGGATTATTCAATAACAAACTGCCGATTGTACCATATTTACTATGTCTCACTACCAATAATAATGTTCTGGATAGATCGCTTCTTTTCCTAGGAACACTTCATTTACATGGTTAAGGGTCAACTCTCTACATTCCCAAGTTCTACTCCCATTGATTATTTATTTGGCTCACTATCGATAGAAAGGAACACTGTCATCCTCTTCTTTTTCTCACTAATCCTTGAAGGGATCCACTAACAATGTATAGACATATAGGTCTAATTATTTTCATGAATTCATGCATCATAAACTATTGATATATTATCCATTGATTTCCAATTTTATTGTAGAGATGAAATCCACTTTCCATCATACTGTGTGTTTTCATAAATTATTTTCATGTTCTGTTTTAGTCCCTTTTCAATCTTACTTATGTCATCCATGAACATCCATGCACCACACAGTATGACTACTTCATGGAAAACCTCTTATTCCAAAGAGCTTATATTATTCATGAAAAAATAATTCTTCTATAGACCACATCTCCTACACCAAATTCCTCAACTTCCACGGACTGCTGATGAAACATGGACCAAAAAAATTTATAGACAATTTTATCTGAGGAATAAAGTGCCTAAAAAATATCTTCCACCCACTATATTTGTGTAACACTTCTCCTCTCATGGAATCCACTCTCATAAACCAATTCTACTTCATAGAAACTTCCCTTGGGAACTACTTTGAACTTCTATGAATTATTCCCGGAGTGATGATGTTTTAAAATGGAAATAGCTCCCATTAATGATCTGATTAATCATCATTATATTGGAAAATATATCACTATGCTCACAAAATCTATCCCATGATTATGATATTGTCTACTTGTTCCTGGCGCACATGGGTTTTCATTCCCTGAGCTCTGGACCTCATACAGCCCTAGGAAAATGTTTCATGATAGGAGAGGTATCTGCACCACATTATAAAGCGGTGCTTTGTGATACACCACCTACAATGTGAGTTTTATATAATCCACCCTCTTGATTTTACTGGCAACCTCACTGGCACATTAAATAGTCCCTTGATCTGATACCATTTGTGATGGACCATTCACTCCCATGATTGTGATATTGTCTTCTTTCGGCCTAACCCACATGATTTTTCTTTCCCTAGGCTTTGTACCTCTGTCATCCAATAGGGAAAGGCCTTATTATTGGAGAGGTATCCATGCCATTTCATAACGGGGAAATTCATGCTACTCATCCTTCAATGTGGGATTTCAATAATCAACCCCAATATTGGCCCAACATCCACACATGAACATCATATATACATTGGCTCAGATACAAGTTGTGACAGCCTTGTTGATCCCACAATTATGATAATTGCTAATTTTTTCCTATCCCGAATAATTTTTCTGTTCCCTAGGATATGGCTCTCATGCATACCCAGGAGAAGGCCTCGTGATGGGAGAAGTATCTATAACACCTTATGATGGGGTCATTTGTGATTATACTCCTTCGATGTTGGATTTAAATAATCTACCCCCTAGAAAGGGACATCATCCTCACTGACACATCAAATAGAACCTAGATTTAATACTATATGTGATGACCCATTCTAGTCTATGATCATGATATTATCTTCTTTGGGCCTAGCCTACATGGTTTTTCTTTCCCAAATATTTGTCCCTCTGGAATAGCCCTGAAAAAAGCCTCATGATGGGATTGGTATATATAAGGTGGTGTGGATTCATCTCCTATCATGAGGCCTTTTTTTGGAGGATGCATGAGGGCTAGATCTCAGGGATAGAAAAACCATGTGGGCTATGACCAAAGTAGGAAATATCATGATCAGGGGTTGGACTATTTCTTTAAAAATTGAATCAGATCTAGTTTTCATTTGAAGATTCAGCAAGAACATTGGGCCCTTAATGGGGGTGGATTATGGTAAACCCCACATCAGAGTTGGAGTAGCATGAAGAACCCCTTTATAAGCTGGTGTGTGTACCTCTCCCATCACAAGGCCTTTTCCTAGGGGATTCCTGAGGCTTGGAGCCCAGGGAAATAAAATATATGTGAGCTAGGTCCAAAGTTGAACATATCATTATCATGAGATATATGGGGCCATCACAAATGATATCAAAGCCAGTGTCCATTTAATGTTTCAGTGAGGAAATTGGGCCCTTCTTAGTGGTGTAATATTTAAATCCCACATCTGTGGAGGAGGATCATGAATCATCACATTATAAGGTGGGGTGAATACCTCTCCCATCATGTGGCCTTTTCTTTGGAATTTTTATGGGTAAGAGCCCAAGGAACGAAAACCTATGTGGGAGAGGCCCAAAAAGAAAATAATTATGATCCTAGAATGGACAAGGACATCATAATCTATAGTTCCAACAAATCCAATTTACCCACAAATTAGATGTCGTATAACCTTCACCATGTATTGTGCAATGTGGTCATCATTGCTCCTTCATCCACTGGGGTGACTGATATCATTCACAAATGAATCACTACCTATCAAACACAGACGAGAGCCTTCCCTCAAACATCAACCCTCCGACAAAATGTGGGTCACATGCCAACTATTTTCTTATGTGGTCTGCATAGCATGCTTCATGGTCCACATAGTTCTGCTATGAAAAAATCCTTCCTTCTCCGTTTTTTCAATTTACATTCCACAAACATCATTTTCAATTTGTGAATTGTACTTTATGTTCCATGAATTATAATTTGAGGTCCATGGACTATAATTCATGGTCCATGGACTATACTTCGCAGTCCAAAAACTATGAACTCCATTGCGAAAAAAATTCCTTCTCTAAAAACAATCACCAGATTTTGAAGCCCAAAACATTAGCGAAAACTGGAAAACTACACCACCAGAAAAATAAGTTTCAGCAAAACCAACTAAAATCATTTGAAGTAATTTATCTTTTTCAATAAAAACAATCACCCTCATAAACACCATGAGAACATCTTGACAGATTTTCTCCCAACACCATGTGATAAAAGAAGACAAATCAGGTTCTCTTGATTTCATTTTACTGAATTCGTAAGAGTTTTGGTAACTCAATTTTAATTCATTAAGTCATGATAGTTCACATGAACATGTTTCATATAATATTAATATAATATTTACATTTATTATTATATATGGTATTTTAAAATTATCTAACGATTTTAAAATATAATTTTTTTCCAATGTTTCATGCTTTATAGAGTATGTTTCATATAAAGGATATCAATAATATAAATATCCTTTAATTGAGTTATAATGCTTGATTATGAGATTTACTTTTCCATGCCTGGGTTCTCCCACCCTAATGTTTTATTATATGGTTTTTTATATCCACCTTTTGGAAAATGAATTTTTAATTCAAATAAATGTTTTTTACTCTTCTTATAATGTTAGTTATGAATTAAGGCATCCTGAAAAAAAAAATATAAAGGGTTTTCTCGTTCACTATTATACATTTTTTCTTTCACTACTCACATCCCCATGATAAATTTTTTTTATCAAGGATTCATTATTGGAGATTATTTTTAAAATTAATGGGTTTTAAAATATACCTTGGATATAATCATGTAAATTTTTATTTAATGTAAATGTTTTAAAAATGGTTTCTAAATGATATTTTCTATTTTTTATTCCATTTTTCTGACCATTTTCAATATTTATTTTCATAATAGGGTCTATAATTCATAATTTATTCTATTATATATATATATATATAATTTTTGTTATAGATTATTTACATTAAAACAGTTTGATTCTTGATCCATATTTATTGCTATTCAAAGTATACCAATAATATAGAAATCAATGAGTGTCTTAGATGAAGGATCCCATGAAATTCATCTGGGAATTCATATAATAATGATATATATAAAAGGGTCAGAATCCTTTACTCAAGAACTATATATGAGAATCCAAAAAATAATAGTTTCGTCACATTAGTTTCATCGTCCACAATCTAAATAAAACTCTTGTAATGATCGTTTCATCAAAAGATACTAAGTGAATGCATAAATAAATGAGTGAGGGTGGTTGAAAACATTATACCAACACTACTGCCTCAGCCTTATGGGATTAAATGTTTTTATGGGTTCTAAGGTGAACCCCACTAGCATATATACCCAAGCCCCCAATTCACTTGATCATGGTTGATTAAATGTTGTAGTACATACATGTCCTTCTATGTCAAGAGATAAAAAAGGAATCCAACTTAGGATCCTCACATACTGTACATAGGAAGATGAATCCTATATGCTACCCTTAATAAAAATGTAAATATTAAGAGGCATCCTACATTGGATCATTGGAATGAAAAAACAGTTAGAGGGATCTTAAAAGGGATTATCAAAGTATGAATATAAGAGAAGGCATCCCACAAGGGACCCTCATTATTAATAATAATGAAGTGGAATCATAAAATGGATCCAATAATTGAATATATAATGTGGAATCATGTTTTAAAAAGAATTTTACTTGAAAATTAGACTAGATAGATGTCTCATGGACTAACTCTAATTAAGGGACTCTCTCTTATGAGATAACTAAATTTAAATTTCAAAGTAAGAGCCACTCTATCTAGAAAAAAGTCTAAAAATCCTTCTAAGATCATCAAATAACCTCAAGGGTAGTACCATAATGATCTAAATGGATAAATTATAAAAATTTACTACTCATGTGTCCTATATTGAAAATGGTGAATAATGGTATAAAAAATATCAAAACGGTGTAAGGGAGGAGCACATGATTTGTATACCTTGGTACCCAACTTGAACCTTCAAATCCTTACAATAGAATTTATTTTAGACAGAGATGGACTTTAAAACCCTTGTATGTGGAATATATACCATGTACATGATTTCCACCCTACATGGGGTACCCACCCTTTTATCTGACATGGCCTGGCCATGTATTTTCCTAGAAGTGTACTTCTAGACAGAGTTTGAGCCACACAATGATTGGCCTTGTGCCCAAACACGGGTTGTTTGGCAATGTACTCAGTTACATGGAAGTGTATTAGTTGAAAATTTTATAAACAATAAATGACTTGTACATTAAAAAATTTCATTGTCCATGAGATGGAAGAACAAATTCCATGTGTTCCTAAAATACACGTCGTGTGATCCTGATTTTTGAATAGGAAACCCCATTAAATTTACATGAAATGCAATTTTTCTCACTAAATGATATATATCAATATTAAAGATGTATAAATTATGCATAATAGGGGTCAAAAACTATAAATTGGTAAATATATGTGGATTTAATGAAAAACAAAAAAACAACCTGTTGTTGGGTTGAATCTGTTGATGTTTTTCCTGTTTATGTGATCCATAGCTACCACAAGAGGATATGGCTCCTCCTAGGATCTATAATTGAACCTCCCTTCCTCTCCCTCCCCCAATCTCTCTCTCTCCCTATACCTTTTCACTCAGTCACGTGAAGAAGAAATCTAATAGGGGGCATACAAACGAATCTAATGGGACAGAGAATAAACGAAAAGAGAAAACGAAAATGTTGAAAAGAAAAGAAAAAAAATAGGGCTCAAGCCTAGAGGTAGTGACAGACATAAGTTTATGCCTCTCCTACGAAAAATCCCTAATTCTGAACTAAACATCAGAGATAGAATATCACTCTGATGCTCAATTCAAAATATATAATGGAAATAATGGTTGTCAATAAATAAATATTTAATTAAATATATATTAATATTATTTATTCAACAGATATTTTAATGGGTTAGAATTCTAAAAAAATCAGGTACTAGGTTAAACACATTTTCTAGGAACAACATACTGTTTAAAATAATTATTAATGATAATATTCTATGGTAAAATGACCATTTTAACCCTTACAAGAATTTAAAAGAAAAATTCAAATTTCAACTCAAATTTTGAGTATGGAAAAAGAGTTCTTACATTATTAGTGAAATTATTCATAATTGAAAATGAATAAGAAGATAAGATAATTTATAAAAATTCATTACCAAGAATGAAAAGATCATTTTCCACTTACATAACTCATTTTAGACAATTAAATTAATGATAATATTTTTTTATTATATAATTAAAATATTATTCAATTTTTCAATCTTAAAGATTAATGATATCATAGACATAATATTTATCCTTTAATCCCATCATAATGATGACCCATGTAAGATAGTTATAACAAGAAAAATAAAAATCAATCAGTCCATGGAGGTGGTAGTAAACGTATACGCATAATTGATGACTTTTTTCAAAGAAAAGTATTAAGAAATAAAGGTTTTTTGTTAAATAATAATAACACATTAAATATATATCTTAATTATTTATATAATTTCCCTTTTAGACAAATATTTTAATGTTGTGATGAAAAAGTAAACATGTTTGCCGTGGAGGCAGTTGTCCACACAATACAAGAATTATAGTTTTATTATTGTTAATATAAAAAGTGTAAGGTGATTGATGATTATTACAATAAAATAAAAAAATTATAATTAGACTATTAATAATTTAATTACATATAATTTTTATAAATATAATTTTAAAATAAAAATCTAAAGAAAGAAGTTATATAAACATGATTACTCACATTGAGAACTTTAAGATTTCCTTGTAAGATCCCATGGAAATGGATGGTATAAGAAAATATATTTTTATTATAATCTCAATTGAGTGAAATAGTATTTTATGAAAAGGAAAATGGGTAGATTTTTATGGGGAAACGTAGTTTTTGGGATTTCATTGAAGGCTTTGTGAGTTAATCCTTTTATAAGTGGTGAGAATGACATTTTTCAAAATATTTCAACTTAATATAAAGGGACCACATGTTAAACATGTAAATTGGACCAAATTTGTTTAAATAATGAATTTTATAAGAGATAAAGATGATCAAAACATCATAAAATCAATTACAGAATTTTTTCCATGTTTTAGGCACATTAATTTTGGAATTATTACTTTTTTCATTTTAAAACTCACCGTGGTAAATAGTTTTTACCTATGGTAAATTATTCATCATTCCACAAAATATGGTGGTACTAAATAGATAATTTGAAGCCATTGAATATAGAATAAAATATAATTTTATTTATATAGACTTAATAATATTTATAGAAATTAAATTTAAAATAAAAATGTATAATCTATTAAAAACAATTTTTGAGAAAATACTACTTATATTATCAAATAACATATATATGGTTTTGTAAATTTAAAAAACATTTTTTAAAAATATAATCACATAAAAAATACATATTTTTTCTTATAAAATTGATTCATGAATTTTCAATTCACATTTACATAATAATAATGTCAAAAATTCATGTTTTTTTTGTAAAAATGATATTTCATACAATTTACATATAAATCATAATTTTTTAAAAAAAATCCCAAAATGTTATCATAAAAAAATAATAATATGATAAATTATAAAATAATTATAATTATATCAATCTCAAATTATAAATTTTTAAATTTAAAGTTTATATAAAAAGGTTAGATATAGTGAAGGGTCTATTTTTATTATAAAGTATCTTTTTTAGAATATTATTGATTCTCATTCATATTTTCAATTATTTACTAATTAATTTTTTATTGACTAATTATTCACATAAAATATGTTTTATCATCATTAATCATATGTTTCTTGAAATTGAAATACATATCACCTAGAGATAATATATATATATATATATAAATAGTTTTCTAAATGAAAAATGATCTTATTAGTCATTTATTATTTAAAGAAGTACTTTTAGAAATATTTTATTTTTAAGAGATACGTATTTTTATTTCATGAAACCTATTATTAATGATGTTAAAAAATATTCTATATGAATAATTATTTAATACTAATTTAACTAGTAAATAATAGGAAATTTGAATGAGGATCGACAGTGTTCTAAAAACGATATTTTCTAATTAAAAACTATTTCTTCACAATATCTATTATATCTATTTAAATTTAAAATTTATAGATTAATAATTTGAGCATTAAAAAATAATCATTATTTTTGAATTTATCATAGTAATAATTTATTAATTTTTTTTATAAAAATAGTTTTTTAAAATATTTATAAAAATAATTTTCTAAATATCAAATGTTCTTATTAGACATTTTAGGTAAACTAATTGAATTTTATTCATATTAAATGCATAAATTATTTTATTTATAGATATATTTCAGAAAAAGGATACTCATATTTATTATTATTAATTTAATGAATGAGATTTAATATTCATACTTACATATTTATGTTTTATCTAAATATGTAACCATTAAATTTAAATTTTACTGTTTCTTGAGGAGAAAGCTATCAAAAAGATAAATTATTTTAATGTAATTTTATATTAAAATTTTAGGATGTTATATTTTTCATACCTTTATATAACATTGAATCCTTGCAATTTTAGTTATATGATCAATTAAATTTATGATGATTCTTTATGGTTAAATTTTTTTAAACAACATTTTTGTATTTGTTGAAAACAATCCTTATTATATAAGAATGTTTTTGTTTTCCATGAATCAGATTTTGTCCATCGTAATGATATTTTTTATGAAATTTGAAGGTTTATTAAATAATTTAATCCATCTACATGATATTTAGATCATCAGATTCAAAATAATGAAGGTATAAATTCGAGTTTGCTGGAAGTTTCCCTTTTTAATAATCAGATAAATAAATATGTTATGTAGTGAAGATGTTGTATTATTGCTGAAGAGTTTTTTAGAATATTTTCAAGTGTAGAGTTAGAATGTTTTCATATGTTCTAACACAAATCAAATGATGATTTTCTGATCAAAAATTTATCTAAAATCATGAAAACTTTCATGATAAAAGCCTTTTAAAATGGTGGAGAGGATTGATGAAATTCAAAATTATAGAGTGAATAATTCCCTCATAATGAGAAATGATTTCATAATATGAATTTCATCGTAATTGGGATTCTATCATTATGAATAAATCCATCAAAGGAAGAATGGTTCAAATGATCATATCCAAAAGTCATTATGTGTGAAGCTGTAGAATCTTGAAGAATTTCAATGTTGATGTATGGATATTCCATGGTAATAAGAATTCAATCATAATGGTAATTTCATAGTTATTAGGATTCTATCAGAATGAGCTAATAAACAAATATGAATCATAATTGGCTGATAATGAAATATATCATAATGATCTGAGAAAGATGCAATTCATAATTAGTTGAGAAGGAAACAAAGCTTAATGATCTAAGAACAAAATAGTTTATAACAAGATGATTTTAATGAAAACATAAAAAGAAAAATCCATATGTTTTTTGAATAGTTTAAGACTTCAAACTATATTTTCAATATTTTTTAAATCTTGGAAAAATCTATGAATTATTAAAGAATTAAAATTTGATGTTTAAATATGACAGATATTCTGAGATTTTTGAAATTTGAGGATGGGGGGAATGTTTTCATTTTTTATATTTTTTTGTGTCTCCTATAAATACTTCCTTAGATCATTTGTTCATTATTGAACATTAACGTAATAAAAAATTAGTGAAGAACAAAAGAAATCATGTAAAAGTCATTACCGGGCAGAGATCCCATGATGAGGATCTAGTAGTTTAATGTTTTTTTACCGGATTGAGTAATATCTTCTTGAGAAGTCATATTCAGTCAATCAGATTTAGTCAATCATACTAAAGAAGATCATACAAGAAATTTGGAAAGAGTTCTAATTTTTTATATTGTGAAGGGGTTTATCATATTGATTCCATCATATTGACATAATCATATGAAGACTCATCCTATTGAGAGAATCAGATCTAAACTCATTGTATTGTGAGAATCCAATCCAGACTCATCATATTGAGAAAATAATATCTAAACTAAACTTATGAGTGAATTATATTCATACTCATTGCATTGAAAAAATTACATCTAGCCAATTGATTGAGTGTTTAGACTATGTAATTATGCATCGGTTTCAACAATGTATTTTTTCATTTTTTGGTTCAATTATATTATAATAAAACACTATAAACTGATATGAGTTATTATAAAGATTCTTATTAGGATATATAAGGTGTCTAATGAGAGTTTTCATATCTTGTATTCACTTCCTCATAATAGTGGATTTCTATAGACCCACGGGGGTGGCTATGTCAGGGATGTAGGTCCTCAAAATAAGGATGGTCCTTGTAAATATTGAGTTCATTACATACATTCCTAATTTTTTATACATGAGTATTTACTAAATGTTGATAAATAAATAAATCTTAACAGGTTGTATGGGTTAATTTTTGAAAAGTACGGAATCTTATAAAAAGTGAACAACCGTTTCAAACCCACCTTCTCAGTTGTTATTCGATCCTTTGAACTTAAATTTATATTGGTAACTCATAATTAACCCTACACGGAAAGATGATCATTTGTTTATTTATGATGTGGAAAGAGTTTTATCTATATAAAAATTACTACAATTGATTTATAAATAGAGCTGAAACATTCCTAATTTCACATAGAATTCCGCTAGGGGAAATATATCTTGATCCATAAAGAATAACTTCTCACAAACCATGAAAATGATTGATGTGATTATTATAGTACTAGTGGTTTTTATTTATAAATAAATATCTAGTATTTGGTGAAAAACTACATGTTTTATGACTATAGAATTTATAGGGTTAAACCCACTATCTACTAAATTGGGATCAGTTTCATTGTCTTTTCCTAGTGCATATGGTTGTTGGTGTCTATTTCCCTCATTGACCGTAACATTGTGATATTGTGTCTCATAATTCCGAAATCTCTCTAAATTTTTGTAATAGTTTTTTATCTTCTATATTTTCCTTACACTTGAGTGTTTGAGGATCTTCCACTACAAACATATAGTATTCACATATCACTTTTAGGAAATTTCTTTAAATATTTTTCCATAATTCTGACATGAAAAAATTGAACCTTCATTCCTCCATCATCCTTTTCACTTGATCAATCATAAGAATACATCATTCTCTTGTTTGGTGTGTTTGAGAATTTGACTATGTTCACATTATTATTTATATTTCATGATAGATCGTTTAGAATAATCATAGGGTTTTTTACTCTTTCTCCCATTTAGATGGGTTGTTTGTTGAGGCAATCATTGTCATGTCACCCACCCCCTTGGTTACTTATAGTTCCTTCCATTACTAAAACTATGATAGTTATTATGTGTAAAGGTCATTATAAGATAATTATCACAAATAAACAAATGATAATTTATCCTCAATATTTATCAAATATAAAAGTATCATGTTGTATTATAGTTATTACAACTCAACCTATATTAGACTTGGTTTAACCTATATCATACTTAGTTTAATAGATATCATTGTTGGTTTATCCTAGGTAACATAAAGTGGGAATAACTCATAATTATTAACCTAGTCATAAAAATGGAGATCCCAAATTACAATAAAAATTATTAAAACATAACAAAGAATTCATTTAAATATATGATCTAAAAATAAAATACATCGTTTATCAATGAATGCACATATTTATTATTATGTACTTTAACATATGAGTCTATAGGTTTCAATTTCTGTAATCATTGGTCACATTCCCATTAGTCCATATATTTTAAATATATTCAAATTAACCACAATTGTTCATAAAGTGACACTGAATCAACCAAATAATATACCTCAAATGTGTACATCTTGGTGTGCAGCTAGTCCTTTTTGTTGTTCTATAGGTGATAATCGACATAATACCCAATCATCCCTTTTCAGGGTTATTACCCCGAGGTATATATGTTACTATTCTAGCATTCAACTATAGTATCTAAATAGATATATAATTTCTAGGATAATTAAAAGATATATTATTTACCAAAACATCAAGTTGTTATCCATTAATTTTAATTAATAATTATATTTATATATAAGGTTTCCCTAAAACTATGTTATCCTAGTCCCTAAATAAATTGTGTAACATTACCTTAACAGTAAATTGTATTCCATCCCAAAGGGTAATATGAAACCATGAAATTATGATAAATCAAAACTTATAAACCCTTAAATGATCCTAAAAAACATCATTACCTCCAAATTATTATAAACCCTACTTTGATACTAATTTGTACAATTCAGACCCATGTTCCCAAGCCCAGTGCAGTAAACACATAATTTACATACTGTATTTGAGGCCAAATATATATTCCAAAAAATAACTATCCCTTATTTAATTAAAGAAAAAATATCATTACAAACATTCCCAATAACTTATAGGTTTACTGAATTAGATAAGTAATAAAAAAACATAAACTAATAATCTCAAATTCTTTCTCAACTCTTTCATTTTTTTCACAATCTATGAAAATAAATAATCAATAATAAGTATTCAACATATATTACACATTTTACAATAATGATATATTATTATAAAAATATTGTATAATTAATTTTTTCATAACCCAGGGAAATAAAAACATAATAAGGATGAGATCAAATACACAGTATAAGAAATATATAACTAAAACCCAAAAAAAACATAAGCAAAGCATACAAAATGTATAAGGAATAAATAATCTTAATAATTACATAATCAAATAAAACAAATAGAATTACATATCCATGATGATAAATGAATATAAGGATATTAATAATACTAGTATCGTACAAATTGAATTTAAAATGTTCAACATCAAATACAAGTTGTCAAGGCATTGTGATAAGACACTATATTGATATAAGGAGAGGTATACACCAAAACACATGATGTTTCATATCATTAGAACTATCAATCCCATGAGGGGGTATAAAATTATAAGCTCCACCTATTACTTACTTATTTACTACACATTCTTCATATGAGTCAACAATATATTTCATACCATTCCGTAATGATATTCTAGTTGAATAAAAACATTACTATGTATATAATAAAAAATATTGAATTTCAGTATATAATTATACCACTTTAGCTTATATAATCATCAAGAATTCAAATATTTATCCCCATTAAAATATAACAGATAAAATAGTCATAACCCATCTAGATAAATAAGGCAGATAGTCAAACAATACATAGTCAACTTCCCAATAATCATTTGTATTTGCATAAAAATATATATACTGCTGATATGTATACCCATGTAAATAAAAGGGATTACACGATAATAACCTATCCTAATAAAAAAATATGGTTTATTGAAAAAGAACATAATCCCTACATAAAAAATGAAATATATATTGCTGTGGACCAAAATGAAAAACACCATTGTAAAAATAATATTTTGAATGGTATCAAAAAATAAGGGTTCATGAATTGAATTGTTTGATACCATGAGTACAATCCACCAAATGATAAATAAATTTATTTGATGATAAATAATGAAACATATAACATATTATGGTAACTCATTTTGAATTTTATTTATGGAAATGGAAGTAAAAACATGAAATATGTTTCAAAAATCATTTTTAACATTAACGTTAAATATGCATATACATGACCCTCTCAAGGGAAACTTATGAAATGGTTATATGAATGATTTTTAAAACCATTAATCTTAAAAAGAAAATAAAATAATTTTTCATTTATAATATATAATGTTTATCATTAATAAATCGGGATAGGATGAAAAAAATGAATGTTAAAAGAAAATTGTTTTTATTATTTTGAAAATATTTGGGTTTAAAACTCACTTTTAAAGATGAGTAAAAACACATTCATTGGTATTGAAAAACAATTTTAAAAAAATGGTTTATAATATAACAGAAAATAATATATTTTTATTGTAATATAGCACCACCAGTTTAGGTATGTATCCTTTATTGATGTTTTTATGCCTTAGAAGTTAATGGGATGAGTTTGGATGAGTTTGAGAGTGTTCGGGATGGTTTTGGATAAAATTGGAGGCCTTTTTAAGGCCACACAGTTTGAGAAAAGTTAGGAGAAACCATTTTAGATAAACCATGTGGATAGTGGGGTTTTGCAAGGCAGGTGAACCGTTTTTTATAACCATGTGTGGGGGCCGTGCATGATTCCCCTTCAAGGTAGTAGTAGGCACACCATTAGCGCACAGATTTTCTAACCATGAGAGCTAACCATGCGACCCATAAAAATGCGGTTTTTGAAATCAGGGATTAGTTGGGATTGCCCTAGAAACACCCAAACAACCACTTATCCAATCTTCACTCTGGATTTCTTCCTCTCAAGGGTTATGGCTGCTCTCCCTCTCATTTGGGAATTAAATCAATGGGTTTTCTTTTTGTTGTTGAGACGATTCTTCTCTGGTAAGCCTCCTCACTTATTTATTTGTATTTTTCTCTAGATATTCTCTTCCCTATCTATCGGTTTTCTATATCAACACCCATTGTGGGTATATCTGAGTTTTTCCCCTTCGGTGTTGATTTTTATTCTTCTTGATGATATTTAAGGAGATCTAAAATTGTTTTAGTGGAGCGTTTTCCCAGATTCGGTAGTGATTTCTTGTGGGTCAAATTCATCAGAACCCTAAATATAAGTGGAATCTCCCTCAAGTCCACTTGTCTAGAAGTAGTATAATTTGTTATAATTAATTTTTTTTGAAGAAATAAATTCTTTTATGATGTTCGAATCATGATGGAACCCATTTAGTGATTATTCAAGGGGATTTTGAAAAAATGGGTTATTGTTGCAAAAAATGGGCTTTATTGTGTGATTTTAAAATACTGATTTTAAAATAATTATTTGTTGATTTTAAAAGAAGATTTAAATAAATATTATGTTTATTGAAATTTGCTTGCTCATGGTACATTAGTTAAAGAGGTATGTCAATAAATGGGTGATTTATTAAATTGGATTGGCTTGTAATGGAAATGGTTATTTTCACATTGTTGGGGCCTTGGTGGGCTATATGCTTGGTTGTGACTTCTTGAAATGTTGTTTAGAAGTGGGAAGGAAGTGTGACTATAAATGTTGATGGATAGTGTTCAGAATAACCACCATTATAAAATGTGGTTAGGAAGCATCGCTAGTTGGGAATGCGGTGAATTGGATGGGTGGAAGACCCACCACAATGGTTGCTTTGTTGTCTGTTGCTTTTGAAATATGGAATTTGTTGTGATAATGTGTGATTTCGATCTGGCTTATGGAAGGTTTGTGGAATTCCATACTTATTAATGGCATGGTAATAGAATGATTTCAATGTTGTAAGTTGTTTCACTATTGAATGTTTTATATAAACAGTTTTATATAAGTGTGTTAATGGTTTTATCCATGTGGTGTGTGTGGGGATGTCATTTAGGGAAACCTATGGAGTGTTTGTACTCATCCACTAGTCTAGGTCATTAGTGGTTTTATAGATTTTGTGTTGTGAGACATTTATAAGAGTAAGGAATCTAATTTTTCTAGTGGTTTGTCTTGATGATTTGGCAGCATTGTAGAGTTTGGAGCATGGATCTTGGTGCGGAGCTATGGATATCGTCCTAGTTCCTCATGGTATAGTTGTGTACTCTTCATCATGGTACTCTGATTTTGGTTTCGTTTTATTGGAAATTTTGATTTTCCATGAAAAAAATTAGTTTTCATTTGGAAATTTATGGTTTGGGTTTCTATATTAAACATGCATCATGTTGTAGTGTAATAATGGCTTGTTCGGTTGGTTGATTTTATCTCATGGGAATGTTGTTCCCCAATTTATTATTGAATCCTTATGAATTTTTTTCTATCCTTTGTAATCTGGGGAATATTTCTTAAGGCTATGTTTCATCCCTCACCCTTCTAAAGCTAATGAGATGGGGTGGGATGTTACAAGTGGTATCAATTTTTTCTATACTTGGCTTTCAAGTGAGAACAATTGTTCAATCCTTTGACGTTGATTGTTAGTCTTGGTGTTAACATTAATTCCTGGTAAATTCCTTGAGTTGAGATGGTATTATGGCATAAAATTTTCACAAAATGGAATTTATATAATAAAAGGATGTAGCTAACCCTTTCATGAGAACCCTTTACCATGGTGTTGTGTACATAAGTATTCAGAGACACTTCTTGGAATTTGATACCTCATTTTCATGGGTGTAAAAAATGAGATAAGCATGGCATGTATGGTATAATTGATTTCCCTCTAAGAATCATATTTCATTAGGTTAACATGATTTATGATATGATATGAATGTGGAGATTTGGATGAATATGAATTGTGTATCAAAATAGAAGTGTTTAAACCATGGATGTTCATGGTATTTTGAAAATAGGTCAATTTTCAAAACGTGATAGATTTTTTAGAATACTGAAACCTGGAAAATGTTAACATATAAAATACTTGGTTGTGATAGTTTTTATGTAATTTAAAATGTAAATTGAATAACCTTTCTTGTTAAGAGAGTGGGACTTATGGTTTTTTTATTGATAAAAATTGCACCAGGTTACAGTCATAGATACCTACTGAAGGAAATTAATGAAAATTTAGTTACACCTGAGTCTCAGGTGAACCAGCAGCTAGTATAGAGTATAGTGCAAGATTTATAATCTATGTAATGTGGGAAAAAAGTGAATAAACCAAGGCATATAAATCATGTGTCTCAGTTTCAAAGGCATGATCCACCCATATTTTTGGGTGATTCAAAGCTAGAAAGGGCTGATGTGTGGCTGAACAAAATGAATAGGATATTTGACTTCATGGGAACACCCATAGATCTAAAAATGTATTTATCCACATACATGTTGGAAGATCATTCCATTCAGTGTTTGGAGATGGTGGTCCATGTTGGGACTAACCAAGGTATGACCTAGAAGGATTATAAAGAATTTTTTAACAAAAAATTATACCCTCAATTATTTAGAATTCAAAAAACAATGTATTACTTCATTTTGAATCATGTGAACCTATTGGTAAAAGAATACATGGCTTTATTTATGAACATAGTGTGGTTTACACCTGAGGTGGTGGGTAATACATTATTGATGGAAAGAATTTTTGAATTTGGGTTGAACCAGGTATTTTTTTCGAATATAGTGGTTTTGTGTATAGATGACTACACAGATATGGTGAATACATATATGGTGGCTGAGCTAGATATTTTGGGTGATATAGGGGGGAAATATATTGGTACCCACGAGGAATAGAGGGAACTCGAATGATGGGTTCTACTTGAAGATGAAAAATTATTTCTAGGGTGGGAGTGTAGTTCAGAATCTGAAGGTAGGATCATCTAATCTTACTCTGAAGCCTCAGAGTAAGATGTGAAGTTTTAGTGTGGCTCTACAAACCACATGAAGAGGGATTTTACAAAACATCCTCGAGCATGTCATAACATTAAGCATATGGGGCATCTTCAGTGGGATTTTCATAATGCTCTGAGGTCAGGTGTCTATGAAACTCTTCAGTGGTCACAGTGGTCTTATTGCTCGATGGGACGAGGGCAGAAACAAACCCCTTGCTGGCAGAAAAAGATTAATTTTGGTGATTCGAGGAACACCACAACTCTTTAGTAGGGTAATAAAGAGAAGATCAGGGCAATTAAGTAATTTTTTGGAGCTAATAAGGTGGTGATGAATGATGGGTCGAGATCATCCTCAGTGCAAGGTACAGTTCTTTTATATTCCATGTTGATGCAATATTTTTTTAATATGGGTGATTCTCATTATTTTAATGCTTCTTGTGCAGATAGTTTGTTGGGTTTTAATGTGGAAATGATTCCTTATATTTTGAAACTACAAACTCATCTTGGTCAAAGAGTGTTTCAATCCATCCGATGAAGAGCATGCTTCTTAGTTGTGGAAAACATTGAATTGATGTGATATTTCTCAATGATTTAGTATGATGGTTATGATATAATACTAGGAATGGATTGGTTGGTGATGTTTAAGGCGCACATTGATTGCTATTCATGAACAGTTATTTTTGTGAAAAATGATGGAGTTAGACATCCCATTATAGTGGAGAAGAATGAAAAGCTGGGTGCAAAAATTTTTTTGGCCCCAATTGTTGGAAATATCTCATATCAGTTAGAGGCCTTGTCATTGGTATCACTTGAAGTTGTTGAGAAAAGTGTTCTTCCAGCGGTTGTGGATCAGTTTTTGGATGTCTTTCCCAAATAATTATCAGGGTTTCTACCTAGGAGAGAAGTGGAGATTATGATTGATCTCATTCTAGGAAATAGTCATATCTCACATCCATCATACCTAATAATGCCAACATAATTGAGGGAATTAAAAGTTCAGATGGAAGAGATAGAAAACAATGGATCTATCCATCCTAGAAAGTCTCTATGGGAAGCGCTGTTTTTTGTTTGTTAAAAATATGGATGGTACTTTGTGGCTCATTGATGATTATCATAGACACAATCAGGTTATGATAAAGAAAATATATCCACTTCCATGCATTGATTATTTTTTGACCTATTGTGGGGATCTCAGTGGTTCTCAAAGATTGACATGATGTCAGAGTATCATTTGTTTCAGGTGAGGAAGGAAGATATTTCAAAAATCCCTTTCAGAAGTAGATAAGGCCATTACGAGTATGTGGTTATGCCCATTGGTCTAACGAATTCTCAGACAGTGTTCATGGGATTGATGAATATGATATTTCATAGATATCTATATTCTTTTGTGGTGGTATTTTTGGATGATATACCTGGGTATTTTAGGACATGGATAGAGATTGTGAAGCCCTTGGTGATCCTGTTGGGGATCTTGAGGGACCATCGATTGTATGAAATTTTTTAAAAGTATGACTTTTGGATATAGGATTATTTTTTCCATGGACATATTATTTCTGAGAAGGGTGTTTCAGTTGATATGGAAATGATAGAGGTTGTTGCCTCATGGAAACCGCCAAAAAATATTTCTGTTATACAAAGGTTCCTTTACCTAGGTGGGTATTATCGTCATTTTGTTCATGATTTCTAATGATTGGTTTCACAAATTACATCATTTACAAAGAACAATATCCCATCTCAATGGGATTTGAACTATATAAAATTCATTGAAGTGTTAAAGGGTTTATTTACATCAACACCAATCTTGGTTTTTCCTGAACCATGGAAAGGGAATGTGGTGTATTGATGCATCGGGGTCCAGGTTGGGGTCTTTTCTGATGTTGGGGGATCATGTGGTTTTATATGGCTCATAAAAATTGAGTATGAAGGAGATGAACTACCAAACACATGATTTTGAGTTAACGACATTGGTCCCTACATTAAAACAGTTTCTCCGATTTCTTTTCAATGAGACTTTTACAGTGTGTACTAATATAAAGTGTTTAAAATATATTTTCTCATAGAGATATTTGAAGTTGTGGGAAATGTGATTGATGGAAGATATCCATTTGTTTGATTTTTACTTAATTCATGCATTAGAGAAGGGAAATTCGGTAGAGGATTAATTAATTTTCAAATCATGTGCTTAGGTGGCGAAACAGACATCAAATCAGTGGTAGTTGATATCAGTCATAACTAACTTGCAGTTGGAATGTGAGGAATAGGGTGGAAGAGAGGTCTTATTTCTATATTTATTGGTTCCTAACATGGTGGTTCGGTTCAAAAGTCACATTCATCTGATTCTAAATGTGTGATGATGAGGTCGAAACTCAATGGTGGGGAGACCATTGAGAGTTGGAAACTGAATGAGAATTTAGTCTGCTATTTTTGGAATCTAGTGGTGGTAATAGTGGATTATAAAGAGTTAATTAATTTGGATTATCATAATTCTAAGTGGGATTTTCATACTATAATTTATAAACTGTATAAGGTATTGAAATCATAGTTTTGGTGGGCTGGTATGAAAAGAGATCTATCCAAGTTTGTCTCGTGATGCTTGACATGCCCGCAAGTCAAACCAGAGCATCAGAGGCCAAAAGGAATATTGAAGTCTTCAAAAATACCAATGTGGAAATTGGAGTAGCTAGTAATGTATTTTGTGATAGTTCCCTTGAAAATAATCTAGAAACATGATTCCATATGAGTGATTGTGGATCAGCTCACAAAGTTGGCCCATTTCATCCCAATTTGTGATTCTCATACGATGAAAGATATTTCCAAAATCTATATCGTAGTAGTGTTAAATAGGAAAGGGGTTCTAGTTTCCATTGTATTAGTTGGATATATGAGGTTCACATATCATTTCTAGTAATCCTTGTAGCAAGCTGTTGGGACACAGTTGAGGATGAGCACGACGTAAAATCCTCTTACAGATGGCCAATCTGAGAAGACTGTAAAAACTGCGTAGGAAATGTTAAGGAATTATTTGATAGATTTTGGTGGTTCATGGAAGGAGAATATAATATTTTTGGAGTTCTCCTATAATAACAATTACTAGGCTTTAATACATATCACTCTGTTTGAGTCATTATGTGGGATTTTGTGTCGTTTTTCACTCTTTTGGTTTGAAATGGGTGAAACCTCGATGATTGGACCGAGACATGTACAAGAGACTACAGAGAATATCAATAATAATGGAAAGAAGATGGAGACAACTCAATGTATTCAGAATTCATATGCGGACCCACATCGATGACCGTTGTTTTTTGTGGTTGATGATTATGTTTCTTTGCAAATCCCTTATAGGATGGGACATATTTGGTTTGGGAAGAAAGGTAAGTTATCTCTATGGTCTATTAGGACTTATTATATACATGAGCGGATTAGAGTGGTGGATTATCATTTTTATTTTCCACCATGATTTAGTGCAGTTCACAATGTATTTCAGGTGTCACAATTGAAAAGTTATCAGCCGGATCGTGTCCATGTGATTTGTTGGGATAATGTTGAGCTAGAACTTCATGCTTCATCAGTGAACGTGCCAGTGCAGATTTTGGATAGGCAAGATAATGCCTTGTGGGGTAAAATCATATGTTCAGTACAAGATTTTTTGGCAGCATGGTCAGATTCTTGAGGAGACTTGGGGGTGGTAGAAAGAGATCTTCTAAAAATGGTCCAAGCTCTTCCAGTAAAGGGATTCTTATCTACATTCTGAAGTGGGAAATTATAATGGGTTAGTGGAGAATTTAGCATCCCAGTTTGAGGTTTGTAGCCTTTATTAATTTTATTATGTATTTATTGTGCTTTGGATGAGTTTGGATGAGTTTGGGAGAGATTGGGAAGGTTTTGGAAAACATTGGAGGCCTTATTATGGAATCAAATTTTGAGCATGGTTAAGAGAAACTATGAGAGATGAACCATACAGTTCACGGGATAGGAAAAATTTGTCCACTATATATGTAACCATTCAAGGAGGTTGTGCTTGATGCCCCCATCGAGGAAACAGTAGGTTCTTGGTTAGTTCACAGTTTGTCTAATCGTGCTAGATAACTGTGTGGCATGTAAAAATTGTTTTCTTAATCTAGGATTGTTCGGGATTTCCCTAAAAATACCCAAACATCATACCATTTGAGCCTCACTGATTATTTTCTCTTATCAAGGGTTAGGGGTGCTCTCACGCTCGTTTTAGATGAAAATCAAAGGGCTTTCTTGGTGTGGTTGATCAGATTCTTCTCTGGTAAGTCTCATCGCTCAGTTCATTGTGGTTTTCTCAAGATCTACACTTTCCACTCTCTTGGATTTCTATATCTACATCCATTTTGTGCATATATAGGTTTTTTTATGCCTTAGTATTTGTTTTTAAAGATTTTTTATTATTGGGATGTGGATATAGAGCATTTTTTGTGGATTTTTTGTCCAGATTTGGGTGTGAATGCCTACATGATTAATTCACCAAAACCCTAAATGTAGGGGGATTCTCTCCCGACTCCACTTGGATAGAAATATTTTTTTTTGTTCAAATTAATTTTTTGATCGAATTAGTTATTATAAGGATGTTAGAATCTTGTTGGCAACCATATGTTGATTATTCGAGTGGATTTTAGAAAAAATTGGTTATCATTTCCTAAAGGGGCATTATTGTGTGAATCTTAGATTTTTGTTCTAAAAGTATTAGTGGTTTATTATGAATGAATTTTTTCAATAAAGATATTTTTTATTAAAATGAGGTAGGGAATGAGACATTGGTTAAAGGGAGATTTTAATAAATGTGTGATGTATTGAAGTGGATTGGCTTGTTTTTTTGTCTTTAGTGGGTTTTATGCAGTGTTGTGTCTTTTTGAAACATTTTGTAGAAGTGGGTGAGAAGTATCACAATAAAAGGTGATAGATAGTGGTCAGTAGAACCCCTATTATGGACAATGGTTGGGAAGCTTCACTACTTGGGAATGGGGTGAATGAGATGGGCGAAAGTACCACCGTAATGGTTTTTTTGTTGTGTGTATCTTTGCAAAGATGTAATTTTTTATGGTAATGCGTGATGGGGATATGTCTTATGGCATGGTTGTGTCTTTCCATTATTTTTCATGACATAGTAATGGAATGTTATCCAGGTTGTATGTTGTTCTACTATTGAATGATTTATATAAACTATTTTATATAAATGTACTAACAGTATAATCCAATTGGGGTGAGTAGGGAAGTAATTTTGGAAAAAACTACTGAGTATTTTTCCTTACCCCATACATTAGAAATTTGGTTCTTTTGTAGATGTTGTGTTCTAGGAAATAGGTAAGAGTAATGCGTCTCATTTTTCTAGTGGTTCGTCATGATGCTTTTACAGCATTGTGGATCATGGAGCATGGAGCCTGGTGTGGAGCTATATATGGTGTCCATGTTCTTTGGGGTCGTTTTGTATATTATTTCACTTGGTACTATGATTTGGTTTTAGTTATTTTGGTCTTTGGTATTTTTCATGAGACAAATTGATTGTCTTTCCGAAATTTATGTTCTGGGTTTCTATGTTAAACATGCATTATATTGTTATGTTAGTAATGGATTTTTGGTCTGGTTGATTTTAGATCTTGGGAAAATCATTCCCCTATTTATTCTCGAAGCCCTTAGAATTTTTTGTCGTCCTTCGTCATCTTGGGAGCATCGTTTAAGGAAAAGTAGCATTCATTATCCCTCTCAAGACAATGTGATGGGGTGGGATGTTACGGGTAAAACCTGAGTATTTAAACGATATTTTAATATGTGTCATTATATGAAAATGAAATAATAATGGTGTTATCAAAATCCCATATAGAAAACATTGTTTGTGAATCTGGAAACATTTGAAAAGAAAATTATACGGGAAAAGTATTTTTCTTGATAATGAATTATAATACAATAAAATAATATTTTATCCCAATTATATAATATAATATCATGTGAATTATTATAACACAATGAACAAAAATTCAATTACTAAAAAATCATAAGACCGGTGAAACACATTAGTCAAAATATTTTTAATGAAAAGAAAAATATTTTGATTAATTTAAATCATGAATTACATGGAAATAAATTACATAAAATTAATGGGATAATAAATTAGTAGAACATGACAAAAATTAATCATGGAGTATAATAGATTAGATGTCTCAAAAAAATAGAATTCTGACCGAGAAAAAAATTTCAACTTGATTAATATTTCAACAAAAAACCCAGGAAAGAGTTTGATTCAAATTGAACATAAAATTAAATTACCAAAGTATAATTCATAATATGACATATAAAATTGGAATTATATAAACTACATAACTGAAATTTGGTTTATAATACAAAAAATGTTTGAAAGAGATGAATTTGAGACAAAAACCCTTACAATAATCCAAATTTATTTTTCACTTGTACCAAATGTGCTGAATAATGAAATTATTTTTATTAAATTAATACTAAATATATTTATTGATAACTATAACAATTTTTTCAATGAATTTATATTATTTATTTTCATATATATATAGACATTAGTTAGTTCAAAATTATATTCAACACTAGGTGTAAGTAATCTTTATTATATTGATAATGTCTCATTAATTTTTTTTGGTATCAATTATTATTAAACATTAAATAATTAATATATCATATAATATAATGTAATATATGTTACAATATAGTTTCAAAGGATATAATTTCCCTCTATATTGGTTTTTGTTATAAACCATGAATATGAAATTGACGACGATCATGTTTCAATGATTCTTAATGAACAAAAGGTTCGTTCCTATTTAATGATTTAAATATAGATATAAAACTATCGTAATTATTTTACATATTTTTATCATATTATTCAATAAATATATTCTCATATTCATTTATTATATAAATTAATATTATTGTTCAAGTATGTAGTTAAATCAACCCAAACATAAACTTACAATGATTAATGGATGATTTCAAGGTGGTGTATTGTAATATATTTTTAATAGAAGCATAATGATCTTAATTAGTGTTTATTAGTCTGATATTTCATAATTTTATTGAATTATAAAAATAATATATTTTATATAAATTCATTACTTAGATATAAGAGATCAATTTTTTATTAGTTCTCCCAATTTAAATGAATGAATTGGGGAAAATAGTTGGATTATCATGTCATTAATATGCTGTATTATTTTTCATACCAGATCCTAAATGATATTATAAAAATATTATTTATCATTTAATCCCATCTTCAAGAATATCCATTTTAGTATGAGGTGAAAACAAAAAAAAAGTCAATCATTTTATAGATGTGGTGGTCTACACATGTGCATTGTTAGTGATTTTTTCATAGAACGAGAGAAAGTAGTAATATGGTTTATTATTTAATAGTCAAAAAAATTATATATATATATATATATATATAATAACTATTTATTGTGTTTCTATTTTAGACAATAAATATAATTTGGTTAAGGAAATAAAATTTCATTGTATCGTGGAACTAGCAGTCTGCACAACACATGAATTAAAGATTTGTTTTTTATAATATAAATGAAAACATGATATTGATGATTATTACCATATCATAATAAAATTAATTATAAGAAAAATAAATATTTTATTAAATATAATTTTTATAATTATAATTTTAAAATAAATATATAAATAATAATGTTATGTTAAAATATTACTCAAATTCAGAACTTTATTATTTCTTTATAGGACTAAATGGAAAGTATAGAAATAGGATAACCACTTGTGAATAGAAGATAAATAGAGGAAAATTCTACTATATTAGAATGAATAATAGTATGAATTCATGATGAAACCTATTTTTTAGGAGTTCCTTGAAGGGGTGGTGAGAGGATCTTTTTATAATAGGTTAGAATGACATTTTTTTAAATATTTATACATAATATAATGGGATAACATGATAAAAATGTCTTGTAGATATAAAATTGAGTAATAAGGTATTTGGGAAGTTTTATGGTTGATATAAACCTCATAAAATCAATTATATTAATTTTATCAAATTTATTCCCTATATCCCTTGAATTATTACTTTTATCATTTTAGATTTTACCATGGAAACAAGTTTTTATATAAAGTAAATTAATATTTATGACAAAAAATAAAGGGGTAATTATTAAATAATTTGGAACCAATTATTACTAATTTTAAAATAAATTAATCTTATTCAATTTATAAAAGTGATAAAAAATAATTTTAATATAAAAATGTGTAATATGTTTTATTTAATTTTTGGGGTAATTTATCTTTGGTTATAAAATATCTAATACAAGTTTTTAAATTAAAAACAAAATTTTTAAATTAATTTTTTTTTTAAATTATAAAGTAAAATATAAAAATATATATTTCATCTTATAAAAATCTTTCATGAAATTACTATTCATACTTATATACTAATAAGGTTTTAGAAGTCGTGTAATTTGTGTAAATGTTATTTTACACTATTCACCTTAAAATCATTCTTTTTAGAAAAATCCCAAATATTAATATTATGAAAATGTTACTATGAAGAATCCAAAAATAATATTAATTTTTAAATGCAAATTATATATTTTAAAATGTAAATTTTAAATGAATATGTGATATATAGCGAAAAAGTATTTTTATAGATTATTATATTTTTTATAATATTAACCATTCTTATTAATATTTCATATTATTTACCAATTAAATTAGTATCAATATACTATTAATATAAAATATTTATTATCATCATTAATGTAATGGCTCGAACCTCGCTAGTATGTTCCTTTTTGAAAATGTGGTGTTTGAGGTTGTACGGGAGGTCAAGGTGACTTATCCCCAAGACATTGCCAAATTTAAAGTTCTGTGAACTATGAAATGGAATCCTTATGTGAACAATGATATTGGTAGCAATAGGTGAATACTGCAATGGTAACCTTATGTGAACAGTGTCATCAGTGACCTTAGGTGAACAGTGCAACGGTAGCATTATGTGAATAGGGTCCTCAGTAGCCTTAGGTGAACAGTGGAACAGTAGCCTTATGTGAACAGTATCATCAGTATCTTTAAGTGAATAGTGTAACAGTAACCTTATGTGAACTGTGTCATCAGTAACCTTATGTGAACAGTGCAACGATAACCTTATGTGAACAGTGTTATCGGTAGACTTAGGTGAAAAGTGCAACAGTAACCTTACGTTAAGAGTTTCATCAGTAGCATTATGTGAACAGTGCAACGGTGAGGTTCCAATGATAGCCACTTTACATCGCGAAATTTTGAGTTCTTGAACAGTGTTTCCAAAATGGTGAGGTTCCAATAGTAGCCTCATTCATTTTCCCAATTTTGAGTTTATGAATAGTTTTTTCCAGAATGGTGACGTTCCAACGGTAGCCTCTTTCCTTTTCCAAATTTTGAGTTCATGAATAGTGTTTCTAGAACAGTGAGGTTCCAATGGTAGCCTCTTTCCATTTCCAAATTTGGAGTTGAGGAACGTTGTTTCCATATTGGTGAGGTTCCAACGACAGCCTCTTTCCTTGGCCAAATTTTGAGTTCGTGAACAGTGTTTCCAGCTTCATATAGTTTCACCCCATTGATGTTTCCTTTGATGTAAAATGTAATTAATGCCTTGTTTTAAAGAATATATGGCTGATTCAATGGTCTTAACTCCTATATTAATCTTCCAAAGGCTTGGGATGTTTTTTATTTGTCAAATAGTGTGCTTTAATGTGATCATCATTTAATAGAAAATCTAGCAGAACATAAACTGCTGCTCCATTAAATCATGTAAAGGGATGATATATCTTTCTCTCAAATTCTTCCTCCTTGTTCTCAGATATGAGACACTTAATACTTTCATTCCATCATGTAGGAGTTGTGAAATCAAACTTTTCTTCATAGATTGGTTCCCCTCAGTTTTGATGTAACTAAGAAGTATCTATCAATCTTTGATATAAGGTTTGATCTATCACCATTATTTTCTGTTCATCTACTTATGTTTCTCCTTGACCTTTTATAATATTCTATCTCTTTGTTTCTAATGGGGTTATCTTGTGTGTTGACTGGTGTGGTGGTGTCTCTACATCCTCGGGTGGATACAGTTGACATAGGGGAGGATATTGTAACCAGTTGTGTGGCATGTTCTTGTATAAGAACGTCAATTACCATTTGAGGTAGATGATTCATTTCTTCTCTTTTATTTTATGTGAAATTGTATAGTTAGCATGTTTTATCCCACTGGATCACAATGGACCGAACATAATTAATCTTTTAAATGGAGAAAGAAATTGATATCGATTGTATGTTATTGCCACTTGTTTTTATAGATAGTGTAATATATATGATTACATTGTTTAGATTTTCATTCATGATCGAAATTGGAAAAGAACATAAAGATGGAATTAATTTATAACTGTTTGGATATAAATAAAGAGGCATGTGAATGAATCCAATTTTTGTTTTTTTAATTTGATGCTAATCAAATTGATGCAGTAAGCATGATTCATCAATTTGTGATAGCTTACTGTTTAAGTTTCCCATAGTTGGAACCTACTAATAAAATATCGGTTAATTCAAGATGGATTAATGAACTTGTTATTCGATAAAAGATAATACCTTTTATGGTTCATTAGTAAACCTATTTTTTTGTATAAGGACCAAGATCCCAATTGATATGATGTTTGTTTTCATGCTGCTTGTGTTGTGATGTGAGCCTAGATGCCAATTGTGATATATGGGGGCATGGAGGCCTATTGGTTGTGGCAGTAGTTGACTCCTAGATAAAAAATATGAATCGGTTTATGCATTTGGGTGTTGGGGATGACACCGGGGCTGAAGGAACGGGATGGATGTGAATGTTTGGAGATTTTTTGGGATGCAATACTGAGGTTACAATTTAAAGGGACAGTAGAAGTTGGGTGTGATACTAATGAAATTTAATGTGGAACTGATAATAGATAATTAATGTTTAATGAATTTATAAACATAAATTGAAACTATGAAAAAGGAAATGAAGCAATGTAATAAAGCACTTTAAATGGTTGTGTGCTTATAAAATACCTAATCATAGTAGTGGCAGTCGGGTGTCCTAGAGATATTAGTTGTAGTTGATTAAAAGAATAGGTTATGACCACAGTGTGGTTATGAGCTATTGTATATTTTGTACTTTTTTGTTTCTATACGCTACTCCACCCCGTCGGTTAGGGAAACTGACACCACCGGGATTCTGAGACCTGGGGGTGTTTTCCCCAACATTCAAAGGGAGGATGGATGGCTGACTACCCCCTTTGGCCTCGATCTCTTCTCTGGGTAGTTACTTGTAATGGTAGGAAAATTGGTTAGTTTTCCCCAAATATGTGTATAGAGGGTTTTAATGTCTTGTGGTTTTTCACACACATATATTAGAGATATAGTTTCATATGGACTACTACAGGTGAATTGTGAATTGTCTATGATAGCTTGATGATCCTTACTCGGTCTATGGGAAACAATGGATGAGTTTTAATACCTAAAGTATGATACCCATTATGCGAGCTATGGTGGCTCCCAGAAACTACCTAGTTACTTTTCTTACATAGACATGGTGATTTTGTTGCACGAGGTACCTGTTTTGGTGCTTCACCTAGGTGTCTACAGGAAAGCCTTTTTGGAGAGAGATTCTTAGGACGTGATGTTGGAAAAAAACCGGAAAACCATTGGAGAAGTAGTATTGGGGTACCCTGAATATTCATTTTTATATTATATACTCTTGTATGTGATACTTATGAGAGTATACATGGTGAGTATGGGAACTTATTATACCTATTTAGGAGACAAGTTAGTTTCACTTGTTGTTCACTATGGTTTAGCATGCAGTCTTTACTTTTGCAGAAGAGGCTTCATGGAGAATTCTAATGAGTATACTGTTATACTCACCAAATGTATATATAAAATGGG
Source organism: Viscum album (assembly GCA_963277665.1). Lineage (NCBI taxonomy): Eukaryota > Viridiplantae > Streptophyta > Magnoliopsida > Santalales > Viscaceae > Viscum > Viscum album. Next base: position 748,382,750 of record OY728152.1, read on the forward strand.
TTTTAGGTCCCTTGGAGATGGCTGGAGATCAGGCTGGTTACTACTAGCTTGGGATTGCAAGATCTGTTCAGGCTTCGTGGTCGTTGTGGTTTTGACTTTCTTTTGGGTAAATGTAGTTTTCCATGTTTAGATGTATTAGTTTTTCATGACATTGCAAATGTGTAAATTGAATTTTATTTTTTTTGTATTCTGACACAGAGTTTGTTGGTTTCTGTCTTATCTATCTCTTTCCAATGTGTTCTCTAAGAGGGTATTGCCTCCCTTTTGTGTTAATACTATACCCTCGGTGCTAGTTGACAACCCGGGTCTTAATGGAGGTGGTACATGGGGGTTAGTATCTCTATTATCACATTGTTGGCCCAAGAGGGGTACAATTTATGGGGAGGGGGCCATGAAAATATTGTATCTAAGGGAGGTTGAGGGATAGGATAAAGATTAGAGTTAGGCAGAGGTGAGGTTTCATGGGTTGGTAGGGAAACAGTGTCAGAAAAGTTTAGCAAGTGATGTAAACACTGGAGACCAAATGAAGCATTGGCAATAAGGGAAACCTATGATATGATGTATGGACCTTTATGTTTACAATGGATACTAAAAAATGTGATACTAGTTGAAGGGTAGACACCTAGGATAGGATCATGCATCATTATTCCTTGGGCATGTGATTGATTGGGTAGACCATGGGACAGTTTAACCAAAAATGAATAAAAGTAATCAATTAATTATTTAATGTAGAGGTTTCCTTATTTCATGTTTAGGAGGTATAAATGTTTTTTATTATAATGGTATGGTTGTAGGTCGACGTCCTTGTCATGATCACCAAGAATATGTCGACCAATTAGTGCGAACAGATTGCAGCAGGGTAGAGGTTGATGACCACGACACTTGGAGGAGGACACTCTGAGAGTTTCAACGCCATAGCCTATAAGAGAGTGAGGGATCCATTTCAAATATAGTCACAGAAGACTGGTTGGAGGAGGTCAAGATGGGATTTAGTTTGATCTGTTCTCGGATGGAGAACTGGCTTTCATTGATTTAGAAGATGATGTGTAAAGCAGCGAGCCAGTGGTGGTTCTTGTTCCTTGGGGATTGTAAGGAGGACACAATCTTATTGGAAGTGTTCCGAGTGATGTTGAGGGTTGAGTTTCTTTATTTAACTATGAAGGTGTCTAGTGGCTAGGAGCTTATTACCCTTCAATAGGGGTGCTCCTGTGTGCGAGAGTCTGGAATTTGTTTCAGGAACCTTTTACAATATGCTTCTGACCTATTTCCAGATGGGGTGGCCAAGAAAATGCATTTTGAAGAGGATTTCCATCAAGAGATATAGAACCTGGTCACCCCATTTATTCTGAATACATATCTTGAGGTGTTGGAAATGACAGAAGTCATAGACATGACATCGGAAAGAAATGGATCATCATGATAGGAAAGTCATCATGATTCCTCACGATGGAGAGATATGTTTTGGGGTTCCTGGTTTTTAGGGAAGAGGACTTTTTGTTCGCCCGAGGGTAGGACCTAGCTCTTAGCCTCTTTTTTCTCTGGGTGCAGCAGCTCTCAGGGCTACACCAATGGATCATGTGCTTATTTTTCTTATGTTGGTCGGGATCATCTATAACGATAGTGCCCAACCTTTCAGAGTAGTCATAGTGTACCAAGTGTTCCTCTCTATGTTCCTCTGGTGAGGAAGTTCTATCCGAGGCAGTAGCAGTAGGCTTCACCAACATTAGATCAACAGAGTTTAGATGGGGAAGATAGTAGAAAACCCTTTGATGCTCGTCGTCCTCAGTGAGTAGATCATGTCCATGGAGGTGGTCGTCATCACAGTCTAAGAGGCCATGGAGGAGGTCATGGATAGCTTCATGCTTTAGCATTTCCATTACTAGGTGATCCAGACATTGTTTGAGGTACACTTTCCATGTTTTATACCTTGGTGTATGCCTTGATTGATTTAGGAGCGACACAGTACATCATATCACCTAACCTTATCCACGCTTTGTGATATGATGTAGGGAGGCTTCCAGTGCCCTTAGAGTTGACTACGCAAGTTGAATGGTGATCTTACTTGTTTTAAGATTGTAGATAATGTGAGATTGTGTTCAGGAAACAACGCTCTTGGGATGATTTCCTATGTTTATGAATACCTCCATATTTTGTCATCCTTATCATGGATTTGTTGTATTCAGTGTAGGCTATTGTGTATTGCTTCAGGATGTAGGATGTTTTCTTCGATTCGGATGGAGATCCAGTGGTGTTCGTTGGGGAGGGAGACCCTCGAATGAGTCAGAGGCGTGATCCATCCTTATCATCCATGATGGATAATTTGATGTTGAGTTCATCAGAGGACTAGCAGTGGGTGTTCCCTAGTGTCCTATAGGAGTACCCTAATGTATTTTCAGAATAGATTGTATCATTACACCCTTGACAAGAGATCGAGTTTGGGATCGAGCTACAACTAGGAGAGTCTCCTATATCTATGTATCCATATAGGATGACCGATTATGAGTTATGATATCTACTTATACGTCTTGATGGTTTGTTACAGTGTGGTTTTGTTCTACTGAGTGTGTAACCATGGGGTGTACTGGTTTTTTTCGTAAATAAGGCTGATGGCAGTTTGCAGTTGTGTTTTGATTATCATCTCTTAAACAAAGTGATAGTATACAATCACTATCCTCTTCTACGGATTGATGATTTATTTAATAAATTTAAGGGTTCATTTTGGTTCTCAAAGATCAACATTCAGTTAGTATATCATTAGATGATTAAGGATGAGTATATCTTGAAGACTGATTTTTGTTGTCATTACGGGAATTATGAGTTCGTTGTAATGCCGTTCGGCATGAAAAATGATCTAGCTGTGTGAATGGGATTGATGAACGCTGTGTTCCACGAGTTCATGTACATGTTCGTGGTGGTTTTCATTAGTGAAATCCTTATCGACACCATGTTTGAGGAGGAGCATGCAGAGCATCTACATGCTGTTTTGGGAGATCTTCATCAACATCTGTTGTTAGGGAAGTTGTCGAAGAGAGTGTTTTGGGATCAAGAAGTCCATTTCATGGAGAATGTTGTGTCCCAATAGGGAGTAACTCTAGATCCATTGAAGATAGAAGTTGTTGTGTCTTGGGAAGCCCCCAATATTGTGTCATAAGTGTGAATATTTCTTGGTATCTCATGCTACTACAAGAGGCTCATAGCAGATTTCTCTCAAGTTGTGACTCCTCTTACATCTTTGAAGACGAAGGATCAGACATCCATATGGATTGATTAGTGTCAGGAATCATTTGAGTATCTAAATTAAATGTTAATAAGTTCTCCAGTTTTCTGTCTTCCAGTAGAGGAAGTTCAGTTTGATGTATTCTGCGAAGCTTTACATATGGGGTTAGGTTTTGTTCTAATGCAGCAGAGATCAGTAGTTTATTTTGGGTCTCGGCGGTTTCTTCCCCATTGAAGGAAACTATGCCATCCATTATCTTGAGATGGCATTCATGGTTTTTACTCTTATGTTGTGGATACATTACCTCATTGGTGAGTGATTTTTGGTTTTCACTAATCATAAGTGTTTAAGGTATGTTTTCTCCCAGTGTGTCTTCATATTAAGACAACATCAGTGGATGGAGATATTATAGGAAAATGAATTTGAAATATCGTATACACCTGGAAAAGGAAATGTTGTAGCTAATGTGCTGAGTCAGAAGTCACGTTGTGATGCATTGCGTGAATCTGGTGACTCATGGGGAGTAATAAAATAACTATTAGTATTACATCTTGATATGGGAGATATTGGGGAAAAATGATGTCTTTTTCAAATGATTATGGATTCATATCTGGTGCATTAGGTGGAAGAGTCCTAGTTGAGGGATCTAAAGTGGAGGTCTCGAGAGACCGAGTTGTTTTTGGCGAGGCCCCTGATGGTTGGTTTGAGGATGAACAACAGTGAGTGTTGTATCAGGGATGGATATTTATTCCATTGGCGATACGTGAGATGATTCCTAGTAAGTTCCATAGTTCACCTTTAGTAGTGCATCATGGCATGGAAAAGATGTACCAAGCCGTGAGGAGTCAGTTTTGGTGGCCAGGGCTAAAGCGTGCAGTTACTGAGTTTGTGTCACAGTGTTTGGTCTGCATGAGGGTTAATGTTGAATATAGTGTTCCTTGTGGTATTCTCCTACCATTATATGTTCTTCAAAGGAAGCGGGAGAACATCTCAATGGACATTGTTACTGGTTTACCTCAAGATTAGGGAGGACATGGCGCTATTTGGGTGGTAGTGGACCATTTAAAAAAATCATCCCACTTTATAGAAATCATGCAGTTAAGATTAATGGATGTTATGTCGAGGTAGTATTTGGATGAGTTGGTGAGACTTCATGGAGTCCCAAAGATGATAATTTCTGATCAAGATCCTTATTTTACCTTATGAGAGTGGATATGTCTCAAAAATGCTTTCAGCTCTCAGTTATGCCTTATCACTACATTTCATCCTCAGACAAATGGTTAGAAAGAGCAGTCTATCCAAACTCTTGAGGACATGTTATGCACATATGTCTATGATTATGGAGGTTCTTTGATGAGGCACTTACCTTTGCTGGAGTTCTATTACAATAATATTTTTCACTCCCCCATCGGTATGGAGCAATTTGAATCTTTATATGGCCGGCCTTTCCGTTCTCTATTGTGATGGACTAGGGTCAGAGAGTCAGTAATTCTCAGACTGAAACTAGTGCCGAATAAAATAGAGATGTTTCATCTGATTAATGAGAGGATGAAGACAGGGAAAGATCATCAGAAATCATATGTCAATCAAAGGAGGAGACCTTAAGTGTATGATTTTTGGGATCATGTGTTCTTGAGGGTGAATCCCCGTCATGGGAAGCGAAGGATTGGTCATGGGAGTTATCTTTCTCCCCAATTGGTTGGGACTTTGGAGGTGTATTCTCATGTAAGAGCCATGGCGTATCGATTAGCACATCCCCAATAGATGAGATGGATACATGATATTTTCCATGTATTGCAGCTCCATCGTTATCTCCATGAAGACTCACACATCCTCAACTGGGGAGAGATCATTTTAGATGATGTTGCAACCTTAGAAGAGAAACCTGTGGAGATCTAACACTACAAAGAGAAGGTGTAGTGTAGGATTTCTATCCCCTTGGATTGTGTCTTATGGCGACATGATGGCATGGAGGAGAGTACCTGGGAATGTGAGTCACAAATAACTACTCAGTACCTAGAGTTGTTTGATGTTTAACTCTTTTCATGTAACGATGTCCCCTTTGTGGTTATAGACCTTTTTTGTTAATAAGATAACTTTCATTGGTTGCTTCTTTTGGTTGTCTCTCTTTTGAGAGGTATCTGAATTGGGGGTTGTTCAGACTTTTCTTCTGTTCCCTTTTAGGTTGGTTTTGAATTCTCGTGGACGAGAATGTTTTAACAGGTATCAGATGTAATTTATTGTACCTCTTTGGTCTGTTACATTGTGAAAATGTGGTGACTGAGGTGTTCTGGGAGGTTAAGGTAACGTATCCCCAACACTTTTCTAAATTTCCAATTCTGTGAATAGTGCAATTGTAGCCTTATGTGAACAGTTACATTAGAAGCCATTGGTGAACTGTACAATGGTAACCATATGTGTACAATGTCATATGTATCCTTAGGTGAACAGTACGATGGTAGCCTAATGTGAATAGTTTCATTGGGAACCTTCTGTGAACAGTGAAACTGTAGCCTTATGTGAACTGTGTAATTGGTAGTATTAGCTGAAGAGTGCAGTGGTATCCTTATGTGAACAGTATCATTGGTAACCTTATGGGAACCATGCAAAAATTACCTTATGTGAACTATGTCATCGGTAGCCTTAGGTGAACATCGAAACAGTAATTTTATGTGAACTGTGCCATCAGAATCTTTATGTGAATAGTGAAATGGCAATGTTCAAATTGTAGCCTCTTTCCTTTTCCAAATTATGATTTCATGAATAGTGATTCCATAACGGTGAGTTTTCAATAGTAGCCTGTTTCATTTTCCAAATTATGAGTTCATGAATAGTGTTTCCAAAATGGTGAGGTTCCAATAGTAGCCTCTTTCCATTGCCAAATTTTGAGTTCATGAACAGTGTTTCTAGAATGGTGAGGTTCTAAAGGTAGCCTCTTTCCATTGCCAAATTTTTAGTTCCCATATTGTGTTTAGAGAACAGTGAGGTTCCAATGGTATCCACATTCCATTTCCAAATTTTGAGTTCATGAACAGTGTTACCAGAATAGTGAGGTTCCAAAAGTATCCTCATTCAATTACCAAATTTTTTGTTCATGAATTGTGTTTCTAGAACGGTGAGGTTCCGACTCTAGCCTCTTTCCTTTTCCAATTTTCGAGTTCGTGAATAGTGTTTCCAGGTTCCTATAGTTTTTCCCCTTTTACATTTCCTTTAACATAAAATTCATTTAATTCCCTGTATTATAGAATATATGGCCGATTCAATGACCGTAACTCTTATATTAATTTTCTTAATGCTCAAGATGTTTTTACATGGACAAACCGTGTGGTTTAATGCGATCCACTTTTAATGGAAAATCTAGCATATCTTAAACAACTTCTCTGTTAAATATTCTAAAGGGATGGTATATATTCCTCCCAAATTCTTCCTCTTTGTTCTCAGTTGTTAGACACTCAAACCTTTTATTCCATCCCATATGAGTTGTACAATCAAAATTTTCTCCCTACATTGGTTCCCCCCTTATTTTGATGTAACCAATATGTAATGATCAATATTCGATATAAGGTGTGATCTACAGTCATTCTTTTGGGTTCATCTCCCTGTATTTCCCCATGCCTTTTTATAGAATTCTATCTCCATGTTCTTAATGGGCTTCTCTTGGGTGTTGACCGATGTGGTGGTGTCATTGCATCCTATGGTGGATACAGTTGTTATGGGGAGGGGGGATATCGTAACTTGTTGTGTGGAATTTTCTTATATAAGGAACATCAAGAACCATTTCAGGTAGGGGATTCATTTCTTTCCTTTTATTTTATGTGGAGCTGTATAGTTAGCATGGTGTATCCCACTGGATTAGAATGAAATTGACATAATAAATATTTGATCCAGATAAATAAATTGATTTCGATCATATGTTATAACCTCTTTTTTTATAGATAGTTTTATATCCATGATTTCTTTGTTTAGCTATTCGTTCTTAATTGAAGTTGGTAATGAATATAAATCTGTAATTAATTGATAATTTTTTGGATACTGATAAAGAGGCTTGTGAATGAATTCAATTATTGTTGTTGTAATTTGAGGCAAATAAAATTGATGCACTAATAATGTTTCATCTATTTTTGATATCTTACTATTTAGGTTTCCTGTAGTTGGAACCTGCAAAAAATAAATTTGTTAATTCAAGATAGATTAAAGAAAAATTTGATTGATAAAAGATAATTCTTTGTAGGGTTCTTAGTAACTTTATTTCTTGTTTAAGGGAAAAGAGCCCAATAGATATGATTTTTGTTTTCCTAATAGTTTAGTTGTGATGTGTGTCTAGATGGATATTGTGATATTTGGGGGCATGTATGCCTATTGGTTGTGGTAGTAGTTTAATCCTAGAGTGGAGAGACGCATCTGTTTATGCATGTGGGTGTTGGGGAGGACACTTGGGATGAATGAACGGGATGGATGTGAATGTTTGGAGATTTCTAGGACGCATTTCTGAGGTTAAAAGTTAATGGGAATGAATAATTTGGGTGTGATGTTAATGAAATTTAATGTGGAATTGTTAATGGTTAATTAATTTTTAATGAATTAATTAACATAAAGTGAAACTAAGAAAAAGGGAATAAAGTAATGTAATAATGTAATTTAAATGGCTATGTGCTTATAGGATACCTAATCTTAGAAGTGACAGTCAGGAGTCCAAGAGACGTTAGCTGTAGTTGAGTCTAAGACTAGGTTATTCCAATAGTGTGGTGGTGATCTATAGTATATCCTATAATTTTTGTTTTTCTATATGCTACGCCACCCCGTCGATTAGGGAAACTAATACCACAGTGATTCTGTGCCCTGGGGGTGTTTTCCCCGATATTCATGTGGTAGGATAAATGGCTGACTACCCCTTTGGCCCATCTCTCATCTTTTGGTAGTTACTTGTAATGGTAGGAATAGTGGATAGTTTTCCCCATATATGTGTGTAGAGGGTTGTAATGGCTTGTGGTTATTCACACACATATATTCTATATATTGTTTCATATGGACTACTATAGGGGTAACATGTATAGGCTATGATGGCAAGAGGATCCTTACTCGGTGTATGGGCTTTAATGGCTTGAGGTTTAATACCTTAAGTATGATACATGTTATGTGATATGTGGTGGCTACCAAAAAAAACCTGGTTACTATGCTTACATGGACGTGGTGGTTTTGTTTCACAAGGTGCATTTTGTGGTGCTTCTCCCAGGTGTCTCTAGGAACGTCTTTTTGGATAGATATGCTTAAGACATGAAACCTTTCCGAAAATCAGCAAACCAGTGGGGAAGTAGTAGTGGGGTACCCTGGATATTCATTATTATATTATATAGTCTTGTATGTGATACATAGTGAGAGTATCCATGGTGAGGCTGGGAACTTAGTACACCTGTTTAGGTGACAAGTTAATTTCACATGTTGTTCACTGTGCTTTAACATGAATTCTTAACTTTTGAATGAGAATATTTGGGGAGGATCCTAATGAGTATATTGTTATACTCACCCTATGAATATATAAAATGGGTTTTATGTCACTTGGAGTAGGATAGAGATCAGGCTAGATACTATACCCTCAGTGCTAATCTCCAACCTGAGGCCTATTGGAGGCGGGTCTCGGGGGGTCATTATCTCCCTTCTCACATTGAGGTCCCAAGAGGAGTATACTTTATTTGTAGGGGTCCATGACAATTAATCCTCATTTTCATGAAATATAAATTCATATCCCATAAAAGGAAATATTTATAGAAATATGATTCAAAAATATAAATGATATCAATAGTCATTAGGTAAACCATTTGAATTTAATTTATATTAAAAGTAGTCATTATATTATGTGTATGTATATTTTATAAAGTGACTAATCTACGTAATTCCTTTTAATTAGATGGTTAGGTTATAATGACCATTGTTAGATATTTATATTTTATGTTAATATAACATGTTTTTGTTTATGTTAGATATTCTTTTATAGAGATATCTGTTGAATAGATTAACTTATTTAATGGTAACTATATATTAAAATTTCCAGAAGTTACATTATCCCCCCTTAAATAATTTTCATCCTCATTATTTCACTTATAAGATAATTGTAACATCAGTAGGTAACTCATAATAAACCATACAGTTCTTTATGATCTTGTGTTTATATAGGATGCATAAAGAGTTTTATGAATAAATAAAAATATTATTAGTTATTTATAAAGAGATATAATCCATTATTAATTTTAAAAAGCATTTTACTATGGAAATAATATCTAGATCCATAGTTTGTATATTTCCACAAACCATGAAAATTATATATGTGATAATCATACACATATGGGTTTTATTTATAACGAGATATCCATAAGATGGTGAAAACATACATGAAATGGTACAGAAGAAAATATAGAGTGAAAACTCACAATCTATTGCATCAGTAGTAGTTACATAGTATTTTCTTCATTCATATGGTAGTTGGTGACCATTTATATCTTTATAACCTGTATTGGGATATTGAGTTGTTTAATTACCAACTCTAGTGAAATTGAAGTAATTTATTTTTATATATTCTCTCTATCACATACACTTGTGAGTCTAACGTACTTCATCTCCACACTTATAGAATTTTCCTATCAAATTTATGTAATTTCCCCCATGATTCATCCTATATTTTTGACATTTAGGAAATTTAATCTTTTTAATTTCATAATCATCACCACTTGGTCTTTTATGAGACTAAAATATTCTATTACATAGGGTGTTTAGGACATCAACTAAGTTCATATTGTTAATCATGTTTCATGATATCTATGTTGACATAATCTTAATGTTTCTCTCTCCAAATCCTATTCTAATTTTTTTCTCATTTAAGTAATATCCATATTTTCTCTCACATTCATGTTCTCATATAGTTCCATCCATTAATAAAGAAAAAAGAGTTTTCATGTGTAGATATCATTATAAGAGATTCATCATAAATAACCAAAAGAACTTTAAACTCATGATTTATAACTTTATAAAACTATAATTTTAGACAAGAGTTCTTAATACTCAACATGTATCAGACTTAGTTGAGAATATATCACCCTCATTTTATCATATATCATTCTTGGTTAATCTTATGATACCTTTATTTGGTTTCTCTCATAATTCATAATAGAATCTTCAAAAAAGACCCCAAATTACAATGATCACTATTAAAATATAATAATCCCAAAAATCATTGAAATTTATTCTCTTAAAATACCACTAATCCCATAACTTGGAATAATCATATCAATTATTATATAATTTAACATATAAATATCTATGTTTTAATCTACAATATCTATGGTCACATTTTAATCAGGTTATCTAACATAAAAAATTTCAAATTTATTGTGATGGTTCGCAATGTAAATGTGAATAAAAATCTTATATCCACGATTAGTGATAAACCCAGTGTGAATTTAAGCCTTTTTATTAAGCACCAGGTGATGTTTTAGTTAATACCCAATCCAACATTTTGGGGTTATTATACCTTGGATGATCTATTTTGGATCCTCTATTCACTTATAATATCATGATAGAGATTTTATTTCAAGGATAGTTATATAATTTATACTTTATAAAATCATTATGATGTTGTCCAATACATAAGATTCACACGTAGACTTATCCCTGGGGTTTTCACTAAATTTGACTTTTCTTATTCGAAATGAATATTAATTATTACCTTAACACTAAATCATAAACATTGCAAAAAGTTTATCTATGAAATTTAAACTATAATAAAACATAACACATCAAACAGTAAATTATCCTAAACAAACATAATAGTCAAAAAGTTTATCTAAACACTACTATGATACCATCTATAATTCCCTCGGTCCATGCACCCATGATTGGTGCCATAGACAAATAATTTAAATAATTATTTCAATATCTATAAATTCTAGGATATAAATTCAATATAATTAAAAAAAAGAAATAATAAATTACAAACATTCCAAATACAACTTAGTTTTGGATATTTAGTGAACCAGAACAATACATAAACTTATAAATCCCATTTTTATTCTACAATATTTCACATTTTCCCATTTATACACAACTAATTAATCTATAAAAACAATATAAAAAAAATCTCCAAATAATCCATCTTATTTTCAAAATTTTGTATAATACTTTTATTTATAAACATTGGAAACAGAAACAAGAAATGGGATGAGGAAAAACACTTTGTAAGGGAAAAATATAATTGATGTTGTAAAAAAAATTCATAAACATAAAATAATTAGAATAAATAATCATAATAATTAAATAATATTCATAAATTGAGAGAATTCCTTATATCTAGAAATAAATGATAAAATTGAAATTAATAATATTGATTTCATACTAATAGAATGCAGAATTTTGGATATTAAAAACATGTTTTCAAGGTGTTATTCCAAGAAAATATACTGATATTGGGATTCTTATACAACAAAACCCAAGTTGTTTCATCTCATGAGACCTGTCTCTACATTTAGGGGAGTTATAATTATATTACCCTTATATCACTTGGTGATGTACAATCTATTCATTATAAGATTCAACAATACATTTTATAACATTTCCTAAGGAGCCTATGGAGGAATAGAAACATAGATATCCATATAATTACAAATATGGAATGTTAATACATAATTGACCTAATTTTATAGTTAATAATTAGTTAGAATATAAATACATTTATAAATGTTAATAAAATTGATAACATGGCCATAACTCATCTAGAGAATTAATTTTTATTGTCCCATAATTCATTATTAACATTACATTAATAATATTTATAGGAATAACTATATATATAATGCCAATAATTTTTCCCATGACAATAAAATGGATAACATGATAATAAGACATCTAGAGAATAATTGTGTATGGTTGAAAAATAAAATTTCCATAATTAAATAATGTAAATATATATTGGTGATGACATAAATGAGAAACACCCACATCAAAAGAATATTTCAGGATGTATCACAAAAGAAGGGAAGAAAATTTGAATTATTTTCTACTTTGAGTAAAATCTAAAAATTGATAAACATATATATTAGAGGATAAATATAGAAACAAAAAAAAATCTGTTAGGGTAAATAATTTTTAATATCATAATGTAAATCGAAGAAAAAACTAAAAATATCTTTTAGAAAACAATTTTTATATTGATGTTATATAAAATTTCACATGCATATTTTATGTGTTTCTTTTCAAAGGGTGAAGTGAAAAAAATTAAATACTTTTAATTTATAAATAATATAAAAAAGTAGATCTTTTATATGAATTATATTTTATCTCACGTAAATTATGATAGGAAGACAAATAATATAAATGTGAATGGAAAAACTCTATTATTTAAAAAAACGTTGTTCAATAATCACATTATAACATTAGTAAAAAAATTAATTTTTATTAAAGCATAATTTTTTTAAATTGTATTTTAAAATAAAATATAATAAAATATTAGTATATGATAACTAAATAACTTAATAGAGATTTTCAATATTAAACAATATAACTCAATTAATCATTTGAGTTATCAATATCTTTTAATAGAAATTTATCCCCTGAAGCATGAAAATTCTGAAAAGGTAATTATGTTGTAAAAATGAAATTATTGATATTATTAAAAAACATAAAAAATGGTCATATTTCACCACTATTATATGAAATAGTTTTATATGAATGATCATATCTCAATGAAAAAAAATTGTGCTATTAAAAACTCTTACGAATTGGGGTAATATTTACGTAAAATGACATTGGAAGAAAAGAAATTGATTTGAATTAGTTTATCTCATGAATTTAAAGTAAATAACATATAGAAAATTCATGTTATATTAAGTAAATAAAAAACCATAAAAAATAATAATGATTTCTAATATGAAACATGTCTCTAGGAATACTAGTTGAGATAAAGAAAACCATTTTGACTTGAGTAATATTTTAATCAAAGCTACTTTAATGATAGGGATTGTAATTGAACCTAAAATACCATGATTAATTTATAATTTAGGATATTTTTTTTCTAATAGGTAGAATATATTACACATAAATAAAATTTGGATCATAATATTAAACTTGTTGTAATGGGATGAATTTTAGATGAAACCCTTAAAATATTCCATATTCATTCTAAACATGTAATAAATTTACTATCTAATTAAATTAAGATCATTAAATAAATAATATATAACCATATTAATAACTATTAAAATTTATAATCCATATTTATATTAATTCTATAAACACGCACATAAATATATATCAGTTAGATTTTATATATTTTCAGCATCAGGTGTATGCATTCATTATCGCATTGAACTAGTTTTATAAAATATTGGTTGGTATCGATTATTTATCCAAATATAATAATAATTTGTTCAGATAAGATAATTTTATATGTTTTTCAATATATTTTAAAAGATATAATTTCATTCTATGGTACGTTTGGTTAAAAACCATGAATATGGAATCTTTCATGATCATATTTTAATAATTCTTAAGAAACACAAGGTGGATTCTTAGTTAATGGGTTAAATGTGTAATTAACATTAAGATAGGGAAAACAATATTATTTTAATATTTATATCATATTATATATGTAAATATGTTCTCATAATTTTACATTATATAAATTCATTGTATTATTCAATTAGGATGTTATACCCTCCCAAATTGAACCCAACATGATTGAGAGATGGTTATGGATTTGTTCGGTTGTAATATAATTGTAAAATTAGAATAAATATCTTATATAATTTTTATTAATATTATACATTATAATTTGAATGAATAATATCAATAATATAATTTATATAATTCATTACATAGAAATAATAAATTATTTTCATCATTGTTTGCTCATTTTAAACGATTGAATTAACAATGATCATTTGTTGATCATATCATTAATTGGTTATAAATTTTTGAATAAAATAAAATTATTGAAATAATGAACATGATAATTATCAATTAATTACATCCTCATAAATTTCTATGTGAGGTGGTGATGAAATGAAAACAAAAGATTATTTATTTCATGCTGCCAGTAGTCTACACTTATTTATGATTAGGGATTTTTTTAATTGAACTGGGGAAATAAGTATCCTGGTTTGGGGTTTAAGAGTAAAAAAACGATATAAATATCATAATTATTTTTTAAATTACATTTTTATACTACCATTTTAAGGTTTTTATGGAAAATGAAACATGTTTTTCAATGGAGGAAATAGTCCGCAAAACACATGAATTATGATTTCATTTTTCATAATAGAAAAGGGAAAAGGTGATTAGTGGCTATTACTAAATAATAATAAATTCCATTATATAAAAATTATTTATTTAATTACTAATTAATTTTAAATTTTTAATCTGAAAATAAAAACAAAAACAAATATGTTAATTAAATATGAGTACTCACATTGAGAACATTGAGATTTCATTGGAAGATACTTGTTAATGGAACACATAAGAAATATTTTATTATCAAAATATAAAGATAGTAAAATTTTGTTTTAAATAATTTATGAGGGGTGGGTTTTAATTATCAAAAAAAGTAGGAGTAAATTTAAGGGGTTGCGAGAGGACACTTTTATAAGTTACGAGAATGAAATTGTTTTAAATATTTTAACTTAATATAAAGGGAGAACATGGTAATCACGTAAATTAAATTAAAAAATTACAAATTATTGTGTGGGGGAATATTCATTGGTCAGTATAAAACTAATAAAATAAATTATAGTCATTTTGTTACCATTTTTAGTCCTTTTTTACCCATAAATTTTTAATTTAACCTTTTTAGGTTTTACTGAGTAACTAGTTTTTACCTAAGATAAATAAATCATTATGACTTAAAATAATGTTTAACATATTAGATAATATGGAACCATTGATTATAAATTTTAATAAATTTAATTTTTTTAAATAAATAAAATTTTTAAAAATTAAAATTAAAAAAATTATAATGTATAATTTTTTTGGAAAACTTTAATTATGTTCTAAAATATGACATATGTGTTTGTAAATTAAAAACAACTTTTTAAAATTATAAAGGAACATATATAATTAATATTTTACCATATAAAAATGATATATTATATTTTAATTTTAATTTATAAACTAAGGATTTTTTAATGTTCATGCTATTTGTAAAAATGTTTTTTCTACTATTCACCGAATAATCATTCTATTTAGAAAAATCCCCAAAATTAATTTCCAAAAAATTATTATAATCAATCCAAAAACAATTTTCCTTTTTTCAAAATCGTATTGAAAATTTAGAAATTTAAATTTTACATAAAAAGGGAGATATATTGAAAAAATATTTTTATAGAAAAACTGATTTTTTAGAATATTCACCATTATTATTCTTTGTTCCTATTATTTAATTATTTATTTAGAATTGAAAAATTATCCATAGAAAATATATTTTATTATCATAAACAATAACGTTCTTGAAATATATATTTATGTCATATAAAAAGGATATATGTTTAAAATATTGTTTGTAAAAAACGATCTTATTTGTAATTTTTGGTTAAATAATTTAATTTCATTTAAATTATAAGTATCATTTATATTATTTAGAAAAATATTTCATAAAGTGGTTAAACGTTTTCATTTATTTTGTTTCAATGTCTAGGTTTTATTGATCATACATAAATATTTATATTTTATCTAAATATTTAACTTTTTAATTTATGTTTTCTGTTATGTGTGGAGAAATATGTAAAAAATATTGGAATATGAAAGAATAATCATATATTCCAAATCTTGTTGTTATATAGTGACATGCTATCTTATAATATTCTACAACTATGTCGGACAAATTCTTGTGACAGCAACCTCTCACATTCTATGTAACTACTAATTATTTAGTAGCTAATCAATAGATCATGTCCCTAAATATTATTTTTCTCTCATTGGGATGTGGTTAAAAGGAAAATTAATATTGGTAGTATGTAATACCTACATTTTTACATAAATTTTCATTATGTGGTATTACATGAGGATATTTTAATGTTTTGTTTTTTCTAAATATGATATAAAATACATGATAAAATACAACATTCTTATAAAACCACTTTAATCACATTTTCATGGATTCACTCTAGTTTAATTTTACTGTATCACATATCATGGGGACATACATCAATGAAAAGAGGTGATCTTGAATCCCCGTAAGGAAATAATCAAGAGACACATATAACAAGTGATGTTGAGACATGTTAATAAGATCATGATCCTTAATGATTTAGATTAATATATAGTAATATAATAATAATAATAATAAGAACATTAATCATATAATGTAAATGTGGTTTAAAAAATTAAATTATATAATCAGTAGAATATCACCATGGTTTATCACCAAGGTGTCATAAATGAAAATTATAAAATTATTATAAAACATGGAATCTGTAGAGATTAGATTCAATATGCAATGAATTAATGATCTATCAGGGAAAACCCTTATTATGTATTATTTAATGTGATCCTCATATATTGTAATAAATCCTTTCATTATTAACCCGTAGGGAATAAATAACGGTTTTCTTATCAAAATCGTGGTATAAAAAAGAGCATAAATACAAGATCATTAAATCATTTTTCCCCACAAAAGATATGTCAGTTAAAAATATGTAAATCCCCGAATGAAAATTTATTTTTTAAATCTTGTTTAACTTACATTTAAAATAAATTTGGTTTTTATATTGAAATAAAAAAGAAAAGATAATTTCTCATATAAAAGAGGAAATTTTAAAAACAACATCTGTTAGCATTATAGGTATAAAATATGGTTTTAGAAATGGGTAAAATGAGACAGGACAATGATAAATCATTCATCAAATACTATTATTATAATATTGTGATGATAGAGAGAAAAAAATGAACTTGTTTTGGAAATTGGAAGTCATACCACCTGAAAATGGAATGTGATTATAAAGGAATAGTAGATATTTACCTTATCTTGAAGAGTTGTTCCAAAATCATGAGGATGAAAACTTGGGGGATTGACGACGTCTTAGGGGGGATTTCAAGGAGGAAAAATAACCAAAACATCATGTATTATGGATTTTAATTGAAGGTAAATGAGAAATTGGTGGATATTTTTAAAAAACTTGGAGGAATTGTTTAATAATATACAAATATAGGTCTTGGAAGACTACGTTGTGGAAAATGGAAACTGTTGTCTTAACCAAGGTTTTTACCATGTTATTGGAATTTTTATCACATTTTTTGTTATTTTAATCCTCCATAACCACGAATTATTTTTTATTAGTTCTTTTGGCATGGAAATGTAATGTTTCCACAAAGTAATGTTTTTGAAGTCATTTTTCCATTTTGAACTTTCGAAAGACAATAATATGTTTTGGAAATTGATTAAAATATATTATAATAATTAATATTATTAAAATAAAATATGTTAAATCATTTCTTATGTTCAATTAATTAATAAATCATTATGACATAAATAAGATGTCATTAAGAATACAGAATTCTTACTAATCATGGAAAAATTAATATATTTTAGAAAATTATCATAAATTCACCGTTAACTAATTTCAAAATGATGATTTCAAATAAGAAGTTTATTTTATGAGAAACTGTAACACCCCAAGCTTCCACGGTACATATCTATTTGAATAATACAGTAGCGTGTCTTGTATGCAACTTCGAGTTCTAACACACGCCACAACCAATCAAAGTAGCTGTTATGAATAGTAATACCTAATATTTGAAATTTTATAAATTTTATCTTTCCAAATGGACTTCGTTTTTGGATTCAGAATATCGAAATTAGCCTATGTTGGATTTTTGGTATTTTTCTGAGAACATCCACTTTTTTATGAATAGTGAAAAATACTTAAAAACAAATTCTTTAATAAAAATAATTTATAGTGATAAATTATTATATTGAGTGGGTTTAAAGTATAATTGGAATATATTTTTACCATTTTATCCAATGGTGTTCATTATAATTAATTTCACTTTGAAATTGGACATTAACAATTGTCAACCTTTTGATATATATTGTTTCTTAAAAACACGCTATTTGTTATGACAATGGGAATTAATTATGAAATTAATTAATGAAACTTATATGTTTGGAATTTTATAAAATATACATCATATTTTAATTCGGAATATCAATTATAGCTTAGGGTGAAATTTTGGCATTGTTCTGAAAAACTTCAATTTTTGATGAATAGTGAAACCACTAAGTGGTAGTTAAAAAACCGATTTTTTCGTTTAAATGAATCATTACCACTTACGTGATTGGATTTTCAAAAAATCCGACATACATGGTTTTCATTAGGAAGTAAAATGTGGTTTAATGGGATTAAAATAATTATTTGTTGAATAGTAACTTTTAAGTTTAATTAATCGCGATTAAAGGTAATTAGTGAAATTTAAGTTAAAAATGATATTATAAAAATATGAAAATACATTTACACTTGTCCTACCCCTATTGGATATGTCATGGCCGACCAAGAAAATCCATGGGTCCAATTGGGGACCCCATGGAGCCACTTTGGTTGGAAAAAGTCATTAAAAACTATTTATTTAATGTTAAAATTAAAATGTCACAAACATAAGTTGTTTAAAAAAATTTAAATGGGGTTATAAAAGTCATATTTTTTACTATAAATATTCATTAGAAAGCTAAAAATATTTCCTACATAATGATATTTTTTATAATTTTTAGACATTAAATAAATTAAATTATTTATGACACCATGATGATGCAGCGATTACCTCATTAATTAATGATTTAAATAAAATGAAAAGATAATGTAAAATCAAAGACTTACACTTGTCAAAAACCTTTTGGATGAGTATATTTCGAACCCTTATCACCTTAGCCTCTAATTATATAAGTGTGAGACCTTAAAAATCCGAAACTTATTATATAATAAAGTGACATTTCATTACTTTCCAAGAGTGCCCCTCCTCTCCACTTATAAAAGGCCCCCACCACTACCACTTTACTCACACTTTCAAAGCCTTTTGGCTCGGCCAACCTCTACCGAAATTCTCTCCAAACTTTCTTCCCATACTCCTAGAAGCCCCACTTTGGGCATAATTCTTCCCAGGAAGCCTTGGGCTCAAATCAAAAGAGTTAACTGATTTTAAGGTAATGTCTTCTCTTATGTTGTTTTGTTTTATTTTGCTTATCCAACCCCCTAAAATCCTTTTATTAATTTCCTTTGTAACAAAAACAGTATCCTCAATATACTAGGATGTTGTTTTAAGAATTATTCGAGCTACACGTATACACACCTACATCTAATGGTTAACGAACATATTGTTTCTGTGGATGGTGAATTTCTGCCTCACAAAATGATGATTGTTCAACACTCATATAACACCTTCAAAGGTGGCCATTAAGATGTCACTATATTTATATATATGATATATATTATGTTTATGTTTTACTTAAGGTTCTGTATTTTTCTTTTATGGAATACCTTTATTGTTTCCATTATGGGTAAACGTGATATTTTCATTTTAGGAAGTACGGACTACCGCCCCCTGAAAGTGATTTAAATCTTTAATCCCATATGTTGATGTATAAAGGATGGAGTGAATGATATTATATATGATATTATACTAGAATTATAATATACCTTTATATCATTATGATTTCATTAAATACGAAATTCAAATGAAAGTAGCGGTCATGCGTACGTACGGCTTAACGTCTCCATGAACTGTGCATTTCATTTCTTTCCTATAAACGTTATGGAATAATATAAATGCATGTATATACTGGATATATATGAGATATATGATATCTATATCATGAATATAATTCTGGTTATAATGGATATATCACCACATGAACACCTTGTAATTATAAGAAATTTATTTTTGACTCAAGTACCAAAGATCGACAAAACGGCCGTTATTAACTTAATAAATTACATAATGTTCATAACATGGTAATAAGTGATATAAAAGGAATGAAAAACATGAAAAAGGTTCTTAAGCAATTATAAATTAACTCTTGTTTATTATTCAAGAGGTTAAAGAACGGTTGAGTCAATACAGGACGCAAGGTAAGGGAACTTCTTAACCCAATTTCTATTAATTGGGTTAGTCTCCTACTTTCAAATTATGTAATGATATTATTTTGTCCTATCATGTATTTGTACTTTATTTATGTGTACTTATAGTTAATACACATAATATATCTAGTTTATTTAAAAAAATGATCTTTTTAAGGGTCTTCGTCTCAATCTCCTTTCATTGAGGCATATTTTGTTTTATACACAACTTTCTTTTTTATGGTGTATAAACCCCTTTGACTTTGACTTTTATTCAAAAAGGAATATTTTTCTACAATGTGTTTTACTAAATGAAAAAAGGAATGTTTTTGTCTTACATATGTGGCGACAACAACTTCTCAGCCGTCGTGACCATTATTTGGGTTTTGGCTTTTTCTATAATCCATAACTTTTTTTAATGAAAAATAAATACAAAGTTTTAACATTCTTTTATTTTGGTATTGAAAATGGTTTTGAAAGTTTTTTTATTATATCAATGTGTTGTATTGATATCTTGTGATTGAAATGTGGAAATTTTATGTTTCCTTTATGCATGTTTTATATGATACGATTATGTTATGGTTTATGATATGTTTAAACCTATTCATATGTGGAATGCATTGGACTTAATAAGTGACGGGTGGAGCCCGATAAAGATCCTCGATGCATCGGTAGGTCTCATGATACAAACTAGTGTCTTGGCACGAGGCCTTGACAAAATCTTATTTGTGGTCTTGGCACGAGGCCTTGGCTACGTGGTTATGATAGTCTGGCATTATGCATTCCATCATTATGAAAGTGGTTATTGATATTGCATGTGATTATTCGACTAGTAGAATATCCATGTGAGTAAGTAAATGGCATTATTTAATTAATTTTTTCCATATTATGATGAATTTAAAGATAAAAAAGGCTTTTGTTTTAGTTATACATTGCCTTAAATGTTATCGTTTATTTACGAAAGCTTCCCCAATATTATTATCCTTACTGAGCATCTGAGCTCACCCCTTTCAATGTTTTAATATTTTCCCGGATGTGAAGAAGAATTTTATGAATGACCTGCAGGGACAGTCAGAAGAGGATATGAGTGTGGACTATAGAGAATTTTTTATTGTAGTTTTTCACTTTATTATGTAATGTAACATTTATGAATGTATCTAGTGTTTCCAAGGCTACTAAACTAATCGGTCCTTCAGGACTTGTTCTTTTGTGATCATGCCAATGTTACGCAATAATGCACCGACTCTGGGCAACTGGGGTCAGGGCGTTACAGTTGGTATTAGAGGCAGTTTAGTACTAACCGTGGAAGCTAGATTTAGATAAACTCTGATTAGATCACATAGCCCAAAGATAGACTTTGAGGATTAGTATAGAAGAACTTCCTAGAATTTTGTGGTTGTAGAGATTTTGTGAGTTTTCCATGGAATACATCCCTGTCTGGATACGAGAAGGTAAAGGCGGCTCTGGCACAGATGTACCTAGGGGTAAAACCCGAAAACACCGCTTTGAGCTAGACTCGAACGGGAACTGCTGCACGACAATAGGCCTTGCTGCACTCTTGGTTACGACACTCCCAGGGGATATGATTAGGATAATTCTCATTTTCATTACAAACCACTATGAAGGGTTATGAGTATATAATTCCTCAAAGAAAACATTTTTATGGATTACATCCATAAATAGTTCAATTTATGTTAAGTATTTTACAGGTATGGAGTTATGTATTTTGATTCATAAACTAATCTAGTTTATGCCATTGTTTAGAAATGGCGCCTAGTGGAAGGAATGGAAACTGTATCAATGAACGTACTCCGTGTAGGGATTTCCCTCCTGCTCAAGATAATTATTGTGGATCTGGAGATACAACTGGTGCTGATCAACATATTACCATAATGGGACAACTCACTTAGGTTATGAATAATAACCTTACTTGTTTGGAGCACCCTGATCCTCAACGTGGAGGATCAATGTTAGACCGCTTCATGAGGCAACAACCGCCAACATTTAATGGGGGTACAAATCCAATAGTATCTTAGCAATGGATAAACTCCTTAGAAAAAATATCCCATGCCTTGGGGAGTAGTGAAAGGGAGAAGTTTGTCATGGCAGTCTACCGCCTCACTAGAGATGCTGATCAATGGTGGTCGCTGATTCAAAACACAAAAGAAGATGATGAAGTATCAAATATGGAATGGAGAGAGTTCAAAGATCTTTTCTTAAAAAAATACTTTCCACATGACCATCGAGCATATATGGAAAGACAATATTTGAGTCTGAGAAAAAAGGAGGATGAGAATGTCGCAAAGTATGAGTCCAACTTTACAAGGTTTGCGTGGCATGCTGTAGATTATATACGTAACCCAAGAGGTAAGATCGATTGTTTCTTTGATGGGTTAAAACCGTTTCTCCATCGAGCATTAGTATCACAATCTTTCTCAACGTACGAAGATATAGTCTCTTGTTCTATCAAGATAGAAAATGAATTCTCTAAGTATTATGACAACAAAGTAAACCAAGAGAAGAAGAGAACAGTGGAACAAGAGACAGATAAAAGGAAAAAGGGAAAGAAGGATTTTCCATTATTCAATAATTGTGGGAAGAATCACCCTGGTACTTGCCTAAAGGGAATGGGAGTTTGTTACAAATGTGGAGAAAAAGGTCACCAGGCTCGTGATTGTAAGGGAAAGAAAGTGGCTATAAATGTTGAATGCTACAATTGTAGGGAAATGGGGAATTATGCAAATGAATGGCCAAAGCGTCAGGGAAACTTATCTCAGAAAAGGCCAAGGGATCAAGGACAATCTTATGCTATTACTACAGTAGAAGTGGAATAATTAATGTATTGGTGCTTTTGGACTCAGGGATTATATTCCGGTTATATGTATAATGTGATATATATAAGGATTGTACTCCAGTACTTGTTTTTTTTTCATTAAGGTTTTAATATGGTGAAGGTAATCCAAAACCACATCAAAGCAGCTCAAAGTAGGCAGAAGAACTATGCTGACAATCGAAGGAAGGATTTGGAGTTTCAGGCCGGAGATCATGTTTTATTGAAGGTATATCCATGGAAGGGAGTTATACATTTCTGTAAGAAGGGTAATATGAGTCCTAGGTACATCGGACCCTTCGAAATTCTAGAACGAATTGGGGCTGTAGCTTACCGTTTGGAAATGCCTCCAAGTCTCTCCAATGTTCTGATGTATTCCACGTATCACTGTTGAGAAAATACATGCCCGACCCAATGCATGTACTCACCTATGAGGAATTAGAACTGGAACCCGATCTGTCTTATTGTGAAGAGCTAGTCAGGATTCATGACACAAGAGAACACGTGCTGAGAAACCGGACGACTCGTCTGGTAAAAGTTCTATGGAGAAACCATAAGATGGAGGAGGCAACGTGGGAACCTGATGAACTTATGATGAAGAATCACCTGAGTCTTTTTATACAGTGATATTATATGAAATTTCGAGGACAAAATTATTTGAAGGAGGGGAGAGTGTAACACCGCAAGCTTCCACGGTACACATCTCTTTGAATAATACAGTAGCGTGTGTTGTATGCAGTTTCGAGTTCTAACAGACGCCACAACCAATCAAAGTAGCCGTTATGAATAGTAATACCTAATTTTTGAAATTTTATAAATTTTATCTTGCCAAATGGACTTCGTCTTTGGATTCAGAATATCAGAATTAGCCTATGTTGAATTTTTGGTATTTTTTTGAGAACATTCAAATTTTTATGAATAGTGAAAAATACTTAAAAACAACTTTTTTAATCAAAATAATATATAGTGATAAATTGTACTATTGAGTGGTTTTAAAGTATAATTAGAATATATTCTTACCATTTTATCCAATGGTGTTCATTAGAATTGATTTCACTTTGAAATTGGACATAAATAATTGTTAATCTTTTGATATATATTGTTTCTTAAAAACACGCTATTTGTTGTGACAGCGGGAATTAATTATGAAATTAATTAATGCAACTTATATGTTTGGAATTTTATAAAATATACATAATTTTTGAATTCGGAATATCAATTATATCTTAGGGTGAAATTTTGGCATTGTTCTGAAAAACATAAATTTTTGATGAATAGTAAACCCACTAAGTGGTAGTTAAAAAACTGATTTTTTCGTTTAAATGAAACATTACCACTTCAATGATTTTATTTTCAAAAATCCGACATACATGGTTTTCATTAGAAAGTAAAATGTTGTTCAATGAGATTAAAATAATTTTTTGGTGAATAGTAACTTTTAAGTTTAATTAATCGCGATTAAAGGTAACTAGTGACATTTAAGGTAAAAATGATATTATAAAAATATTAAAATACCTTTACACATGTCCTACCCCTATTGGATGTGTCAAGTCCGACCAGGACAATCCATGGGTCAACTTGGGGACCCCATGGAGCAACATTGGTAGGAAAAGGACATTAACAACTTTGTATTTAATGTTAAAATAAAAATGTCACAAACATAAGTTGATTTACTAAAACAAATTTTAAATGGGGTTATAAATGTAATATTTTTGACTATAAATATTCATTAGAAAGATAAAAATATTTCCTACATCATGATAAAGGATGGAGTGAATGATATAATATATGATATTATAGTAGAATTATAATATACCTTTATATCATTATGATTTCATTAAATACGAAATAGAAATGAAAGTAGCATTTATGCGTATGTACGGCTTACCGTCTCCATGAACGGTGCATTTCATTTCTTACTTCTAAACGTTATGGAATAATATAAATGCATGTATATACTAGATATATATGAGATATATGATATCTATATCATGAATATAATTCTGGATATAATGGATATATCACCACATGAACACCTTGTAATTATAAGAAGTTTATTTTTGACTCAAGTACCAAAGATCGACAAAACGACCGTTATTAACTTAAATAATTACATAATGTTCATAACATGATAATAAGTGATATAAAAGGAATAAAAAAATTTAAAAAGGTTCCTAAGCAATTATAAATTAACTCTAGTTTATTATTCAGGAGGTTAAATAACGGTTGAGTCAAGACAGGACGCAATGTAAGGGGACTTCTTAACCCAATTTCTATTCTTTGGGTTAATCTCCTACTTTCATATTATGTTATGATATTATTATGTCCTATCTTTTATTTGTACTTTATTTATGTGTACTTATAGTGAATACACATAATAGTTATACTTTATAAAAAAATGATCTTTTTAAGGGTCTTCGTCTCAATCACCTTTCATTGAGGCAAATTTCGTTTTATACACATATTTCATTTATACTGTGTATAAACCCCTTTGACATTGACTTTTATTCAAAAAGGAATATTTTTCTACAAAGCGTTTTACTAAACGACAAAAGTAAGGTTTTTGTCTTACATATGCGGTGACAACGACTTCTCCGCTGTCGTGACCATTATATGTGTTTCAGCTTCCTCTGCAAGCCATAACTTTTTTTAATGAAAAATAAATACAAAGTTTTAACATTCTTTTATTTTGGAATTGAAAATGGTTTTGAAAGTGTTTTTATTATATCAATGTGTTGTATTTATATCTTGTGATTGAAATGTGGAAATTTTATGTTACTTTTATGCATGTTTTATGTGATACGATTATGTTATGGTTTATGATATTTTTAAACCTATTCATTTGAGGAATGCATTGGACTTAATAAGTGACGGGTGGATCCCACTACAGCTCCTCGATGAATCGGTAGGACTCATTAGACAAACTAGCATCTTGGCACGAGGCCTTGACAAAATCTTATTTGTGGTCTTGGCACGAGGCCATGGCTACGTGGTTATGATAGTCTGGCATTATGAATTCCATCATTATGAAAGTGGTTATTGATATTTCATGTGATTATTCGACTAGTAGAATATCCATGTGAGTCATTAAATGGAATTATTTAATTTATTTTTGCCATATTTTGCTGATGTTAATGATAAAAAGGCTTTTGTTTTAGTTATACATTGCCTTAAATGTTAGCATTTATTTACGAAAGCTTCCGCAATATTGTTATCCTTACTGAGCATCTAAGCTCACCCCTTTCAATGTTTTAATGTTTTCCAAGATGTGAAGAAGTATTTTATGAATGGCCTGCAGGGACAGTCAGAAGAGGATATGAGTGTGGACTATAGAGACTTTGTTATTGTAGTTTTTCTCTTTATGATGTAATGTAACATTTATGAATGTATCTAGTGTTTCCAAGGCTACTAAACTAATCGGCCTTTCGAGACTTGATATTTTGTGATCATGCCAATGTTACACAATAATGCACCGTCTCTGGGCAACTGGTGTTGGGGCGTTACAGAAACATTACCTAATTATGATAATTTTACCTTTTTAGTATAAAAATATATATTTATTTAAAAACAGTTATATTTTGATAAGTGTGTTTTAAATGAATATTTGATTAAAAAAATATTATTCATAATACCTATGTTTATTAAAAAAGAATATATATTATCTAGAAAAATAAAATGATATTTTATTCATACCAAAAATTAAATTATCAAATTAATCTCAATTAAACATATATTTTTTTAAGAAAAACAATTCGTAAGAAGAATTTGTGGAAGAAAAATTTTATTTATACAATGAAAATTATAATTTAGGTAACTAATTACTAAACACAAAAACCCTTATTACACCCACAGACTACATATGGATATGGTGTGTGATGCATGTAGTTTCATGGGGATGATCGAATATCATAGACTGAGTGGTCATCTCTATTAACATGAACTTCTCCCAAATTATATTTCGTTCATGCTTCACTTGTTAATGAATATCATGGTATTAATCAAGTTTTAACACCAATTAAGCTACCTACCTCCCAATTTTTGACACATGTGACTTAAAAAATATTATTCTACTTGTTTAGTCCATCAATTATCATTTAGGTAACAATTATCCTATATCATTACTAATATAAACACTAATTACAATGGTAAAATAATCAACCAAGGGTATAGTTTCCAATGGTCATATTGAAAAATGGTTATATAGTTGTTGAATCCCAATGGTCAAAGATCCATTTTTACCCTATAAATACATATTCGTTCATTAAATCAAAATTATCTTCAATTACACTTTAGGTTATATTTTCATTTTCATAATATATTTATTGGTGTACTAATATTTGGATTCATTTCTCTAGCATTAGCAGTGGAGGTTATGATAATTTTAGATTGTGGAAATCCATACATTGTCATTTTTGTTATTCAATTTTATAAGTTTTATCAAGTTGTAGTGTTTGGAATTCTAATTGGTTTCATAGCTGACTAATTAGATGATCATTATTGATCAGATAATTTTTTTTGGTTTCCCCTTATTTTTTACATATAAAATTTTATATAATATATATAACATACATTTATTTAGGAAACAAACATCATTTCAAAATTCTTGGTGGTTATATTATTCCCTACTTAATAAATTTCATCCTCAAAATTTCAACTCTTTCTATCAGTTGAGAAAATTTGAGGGTATTTCTACATCATTGTCTCCTATAGTTCCCATGTCACTTATTAAAATTTGTGGTTCCACCATTACACTTTGAGGAGGTAAGTTGTCTTATTTCATAGAACATTTTCTTTATGGTTCATTATCTCTATTGCATGATCCTCATGAGAGAGGGCATGTTCCAGTTAGACCACCTCCAAATTTAGTAAATGTTATGTTTTAGGTATAAACATCCATAAGAAATATACATAGAATATATCAAGAACTATATCATGATTATGTGTAAGTTAAATCTGATATACCACTACTCCTATGGGATCAAGATATTCGAGGGGACTAATATACTTTGGGATAAGCTTACCTTTCATTCAAAATTGAATGATTCTATTCCATAGTGATATCCAATGAAAAAAAAATCTCCAAAATAGAACTTCAAGTCCAATAAATGGTTTAATGCATAGATATTCTATCGAATTTGAACAACTTTTATATACTGTTGGATGTCATGATCCTTTTATGTCCTACCATTCACAAGATCTGGACTGTAACGACCCAAAGTCTCATTAAAGTAAATCCATCTTGATTTAATTAAATGTATCTTTTTGTATAATGTTTATATAAAATGTCATCTTCTTTGGTTTTATGTTAAGAATTTTGACCGTTTCTTTCACAGCTGTTGAGCAGTGATCACATGATTAGTATAAATATAGGGCATTAACAAATCTAATTTACTCAGACAAAAGAAGTGATGGCCTCATCCAGAAGAGTTTCTCCACACGAAGCCCATCTGTCGGAGCTCAGAAAATAGGAGGCATCTTTGGTCATTGCTCTTGACCAAGCCCAAACTGAGCTTCATCATGTCAAGCTTGAACGAGACTGTCTATGGGAAAAGTGGAAGTTGATATAGATTTCAACTCAAGAAGTGTTATCTGAGCCACCCCAAATGTCTTTCACCATTGCACACCTTACCCTTAGGTCTTATGCAGCTGTTTTAATGGATTATGTAACAAATCTCCAGTACAATGTTCATTTAAATTATTTTTTGTATATAATAATGAATATAATTTCTTGTCATTATCGATACATTTTAAATAGTTTTTAAGGTGAAAATAGTGTTCTTAGTTATTATTTAATTAAGAATTCAATTTTATTTAATTAAGGAATCTTTGAATTAAATAAAATTTTAATAAAAAATTATTATTATTATTAAATTAATTTTATTATATATATATATAATAATATAATTTTAGGAATGCAATTATAATTTTTATTATGGTTTGAAAGTCATTTTTGTCAAAACAGGTGAATTTTCAATAAATGTCGGTTTATATTTTAAAAGTGAAAATTAACATACTTATAAAATTATTTAGATAAAATAAATGGTATTTCTGGAATTAGGACGTTGAAATTATCCAATAGAAAATTTTCATAATTTTCAGAGACAGTCAATTTTTTTTGGGTAAAAATTAAATACTGTTTAAATATAAAATGTGTTTAATGACATCATAATGACCCGATAGTGATGTAATAAAATACAATAAGCTTTATTTTCGGACAATATATGTTTTAAAAATAAAATAATGTAATTTTGGGTTTGTTTGACTTAATTTTTAAAGCATTAGTGGACCCATCAAGACTTATTAAACACCTTGTCTTTTTAAATTGTATTCCATGGGAGTGTCACTCACCTCCACAAAAGAAACCCTGTTATTTTAATAAGATAGGACTTTGGCCTTATAAAATATTGTTTTCCACTTCCCTTTTCTAAAAAACATTGCAAAAATCATGGGATGGTTTGTGGTTTGGATTAATTTAATATAAGGGGTCCCAAACCAAAATAATAAAGAATTCGCTCAACTTTAATATATAAACCCACCAAAACTCCCACTTCCTCCTCACTCAACGCCTTTGGAGTTCATCTAACCTCTGACATACTCTCTCTAGAATCCTCTCATTGTGCCCCAAGCTCCCAAGAATCCTCTCTCAAGCCTCTCTCAAGCCTTTGGGAGCACACTTCGAAGTAATGGTTTTTTCTTCCATTGTCATTTTTGTCCAATTTTCTTTATGATGTTTTACCCTTATAATTTAAATTATGAATGTTGGGGTATGGTTTCACAACACCATCTTACTTCCCTATTATTTTTTTAATGATGGGAGAACCCTTTCTCTCTCATTAAATAACTCCCATGTACACCTGTTACTATGCCAAAATTCCAAAAGGAACTTCTCTCTCTTCATTTACATTAAAGAAATACTTTTGTATCATGAATCTAAATTCCATTACAATTGTTTGGACATGTATCTATATGACCACATTACTGTACATTTCATGTAAATATGATGAGACACCCCTTTCTATCTCATCAACCAATTTTTATTAATTCTTATGTCATGTCGTTACACTACCGAAATTGCACCGATTTTCTAAGCCAATGCCTTTGTGTAGTGAATACCATTCCCAGTTCTCCATCAATGGTATTCACATTTATGCACATTTACTTATTGATTATAATGTTTCATGTATGAATTCCACATTCTTTTATCTTGGAATAAATGATTATGTTTAATGAATCCATGTTTTATGATCCATGTGGCACACTTATTCATGAAATGAAATGTTTAAGAAGGGTGTGCCCTTATAGTGCTCCAATGCTTTGTGTAAAGTATAGTGTCATGATAAGTCATGGGAAATGAGTGTTGACTCATGCTAATTCAAGTGCAATGATGGTTTACTAGTTCTTCATGTGCAATGAGAATTTACTCATGTTCCATGTGCAATGAGCCTAAGCTCATGATAATTCCATGTTAAGTGTTGTTGCCACATTTCCATGTTATGATTATCATGCTTTATCATGACTTTATGTTCATGTTTCTTTTATGCTCTATTGATATGCCTATTGTCTAAAATGTACTGTACTCTTCATTTATTCCATGTTCATTCCCTTATTATGCTTTATATCTCAACCCTTTTCTTATACATGTCCTCAGGTTATACCATGCAATGCTTAGTACGAGGGAATGTAGTTGTCATGTAAAGGATGTTTTCAATAAAGATGTTGTATTTCATGTATTAAGTTGTTATTTTATGATCCTAAACCCCAAAGACACTAGAAATCTCTATCTTCCAAGTTGTATCAAGTGAATATCTTATGTAATAAACCATGTTCAAGTTTGTAATTAAAGCAAGGTTTTCCTAGATGGAATCAGAGAATAGGTTTAGTTATTTTTTTGGATAAGGATTATAAAACCCTAGTAAATACTTAGAGAAAAGAATAAGTATAATAAAAAAATCCCTAAGTTTTTTTAAGTGCTGAGTAAGTTGTTTATCAAACAAATACATCCCTATCTAGATAATAGCAGGTAGAGGTGGATCTGGAACATATGTATCCTAGGGGTAAAATCCGAAAACACCACTTTGAGTTAGACTCGAACGGGAACTGGTGCATGAAAATAGGCCTTGATACACTCTTGGTTATGACACTCCTAGGGGATATGTTTTGATAAATTCACAAGATTAGTATGATCCCATATTAAGTGAATTAAAAAAATTCCCCTAAGAATATATGTTAGAAAGTAGATCATGAAAATCCTAGATTGAAGCCTATAGACTCATGAGTTATGGAAATAATTGTTTATTTATAAGACATCAACTTTTTTCTTTGGATTACCCTTTATGTGTTACCCCATAATTTTCCTTTTATTCCAGCCAATGGCTGGTAATAGGAGGACTCGGGCTAACAACTGATGTGAAGAATAGTGTGATGACTATACTAATGAGATGCCCAATCAAATGAGAGTGGGAATCGTGAATATTGTCACGCTTCTCTCTCAGCTAACTCAAGATTTGAATAGAAACACGAGTTAAGAGGATTGCCCCAACCCCCCTAAGAAGGAACAAGTTGCTATCGAGAGATTCATGAGACAAAGGCCTCCTACTTTTAATGGATCATCTGATCCCACGATCGCTGAACAATGGATCAACTCCATTGAAATGATCTTCTCCATCCTTCAATATTATGAACAAGATAGATTTATCCTAGAGGATTAACGTATGGAGGGTGAAGCTGATCAATGGTGGATGTTGATCAAAAATACGAAGCCTGAGGAAGCGATCGAGGTGTTGGAATGGAAGGATTTTCAGAAGATGTTTGTTGATAATTTTTTTTTGCGCACCCTCTGGCTTAAGATGGAAATGGAATTCCCCTCCCTTGAGAAAAAAGAAGAAGAATATGTTGGATCGTACGAGGAAAACATCACAAGTATTGCACGATATGCTTCTAGGTTTTCCGTTACCCCAGAATGCAAGGTTGACTGCTTCTTTGGTGGGCTGAAGCCTAGCCTGCAGAAAGCATTAGTGATCCATGACTTCGATAGTTGTGAGGAAATTGTCCGATGTGCCCTCAAGGTCAAAATGGAGATCGGGGAATCACATGGGTATCATGGGGACAAGAATCATAAGTTGGACTTCAATATTGGTGGTTCGATGGATAAATCCAACGGTGCTAAGAAGATCCAGCACCCCACTTTCAAAAAGTGCAGAATGAAACACCCTAGAAGCTGCCTCAAGGGGATGAGGAAATGCTTTAGGTGTTGAAGAGAAGGGCACCTAGCTATTAACTGTCTGCAAGAAAGAACTGCGGCTGTGACATAGGAGAGGAATGCTCCGTTCGAACCTCAACGCATTGTTCATTGCTACAACTGCAAATAACCGAGGCATCTTTCAAATCTATGCCCTAATCAAAGGTTTTCAGTGGAAACCAACAACCTCCAAGGAAACAAGAAAGAGCTTTTTCCATCACTTCTGCCAAAGTAAACCCTGACTATGAAGTGGTTATAGGTACGCTAGTTATTCATTCAATAATAGCAAACATACTTTTTGATTCATGTTATACGCATTCTTTTATATATCGAATGTTTAGTAGAACAATACCAGCACCACCACAAACCATGGAAGTGAAGATGTTGGTGAGTATGGAAAATGGAGAAATCATTGCATCCCATGAATATAAGTCCTCCCCTATTATGATATATGGATTGAATTTCACGGAAAACGTAGTCATACTCCCTCTGGTGTAATTTTATGAAATTATTTTCATGGATTGGCTTTCCTTATATATAGCTAACATAAATTGTCGGGAGAGAAAAATAACACTCCCTAAAGAGAATAGACCCCTAATTATTTACAAGTGCAAGGAGGAAGATGAATCTCCTTTACCTCCATCATCTCAATCATGGATATTACTGCCCTATGAGAACGCGTATCTGGCTCATATTATTGAGTCTGAGGAAGTAAACATCCTTGAAGAAATGCCTATTGTGAAGGAATTTTCTGAAGTGTTTCCCGATGAACATTCCGGTCTTCCTCCTAGAAGCGATGTTGAATTCTCAATTGAAAATATACCAGGGGATTTACCAATATCCAAGAATTCATATAGAATGTCTGTCGTGGATCTTGAAGAGCTGAAGAAACAACTATAGGAGAATCTAGATAAAGGGTTTATACGCCCTAGTGCTTCACCATGGGGTGCACCAGTCTTCTTCGTCAAGAAGAAGGATGGGTCAATGCGGAATTGAATCGATTATCATGAACTTAGAAAAAACACAATAAATAACAAGTATCCTCTACCACAGATCGATGAATTTTTTGATCAACTGTGTGGAGCACAATTCTTCACCAAGGAAGATTTGCAGTTTGGATATTATCAAGTAAGAGTGAAAAATAAGATGTCCCCAAGACTTCTTTTCATACAAGATACATGCACTATGAATTAATAGTAATGCCGTTGGGACACAATAATGCTTCAGAAATCGTCCTGGACATGATGAATAGAGACTTTAGAGATTAAATTGACAAATTTGTGGTATTCTTTATAGATTATATTCTAATATACTGCAAAACCAAGGAGGATCATCAGGAGAATTTAAAAATTGTACGAGAGACTTTGCGCAAGGAGAAGCTCTATGCAAAGTACATCAAGTATGTGTTCTAGTTGAAGGAGGTCTCACTATTGGGTCATATCATCACAAGAAATGGGATATATGTGTATCCCTCCAAAACAGATGCAATTGAGGGATGTCTGAGGAGAACATCAGTAACAGATATCCGTAGCTTCTTGTGGTTATCTGGATATTATCGACGATTTGTGAGAAATTTCTCACGATTGTCCAACCCTCATACCAAGATAACTCAAAAGGGATTAATGTTTGCATGGAGTGATGAATGCGAAGAAATCTTCAAGGAGTTGAAATGGAGGCTTATAACTTTACCCGTTCTCACATTACCCACAAGTGGGGAACATTTTGTGATATTCAGCGATACTTCAAAGAAGGGCATAGGCTGTGTGCTGATACAGAATGATATGGTGATATCTTATTCCTCAAGACAATTGAAAATCCATGAGTGAAACTATCCAACGCATGATCTGGGGTTGGAAGTGGTGATCTTTACCTTGAAAATCTGGCGGCATTATCTATATAGGGAGAAATGTGAGATATATACTGACCACAAGAGTCTTAAATACATATTCTCACAGAAGGAGCTTAATATGCACTAAAGAAGATGGATAGAGCTCATCAAGGATTATGACTGTTCAATACATTAACACACTTGGAAAGCGAACAAGGTGGAAGATGGCCTAAGTATAAAGGACCCAACAATTTTATCAATGATGAGAATTGAGATGGATACAATCATCTTAGACTTGATGAATATGGACATGGGAATCATAAAGAAGGTAAAATCATCAATCCTTTCACAAATTATTGCTGAACCGTCTCTTTTGGAAAGGTTGAATGATGCTCAAAAGGATGATGTGGGAATTCAGGAAAAAGTAGAAGCTATCTAAAATAGGGAATCCTTAGAGTTTAATGTCAATGAATAAGGAATTGTGCAATTTTGGAAAAAACTATGTGTTACATCAAGTCTGGAGCTGAAGAAGGATCTTTTGGATTATTCACATAGTTCAAATTTCATTATTAACCCATGGAGCACAATGATGTATCGAGATATCCGAGAAAAATTTTGGTGGGATATTATGAAGAAGGAGATTGATGTATATACATAAAAGTGCCTGATGTGCCAGCAAGTGAAGGCAGAGAGGTAGAAGTCTAAGGGGATGATGAAACCATTTCCCATAACAGAATGGAAATGGGAGAACATCACCAGGGACTTTGTCACTAGACTTCCGAGGACATAGAAAGGCAACAATGCAATCTGGGTTGTGGTGGATCATCATACAAAGACTGCACACTTCATTGCTATTAGGGAAGATTTCTCATTGGATCTACTAGAACAGATATATATCAGGGAAGTGGTAAGGCTACATGGAGTACTACTATCTATTTGTTCTGCCGAGATCCATGATTCAACTCTATTTTTTTGAAGATTCTTCAACATGCTCTGGATACTGAACTGAACTTCAGTGTGACCTATCATCCTCAAACTGATGGCCAATCCGAGTGGACTATCCAAACAATTGAGGACATGTTGAGAGCTTGCTCAATGGACTTTAATGGAGGATGAGATCAAAATCTTCCGCTGGTTTAGTTCTCTTATAATAATAGTGTCCACTCAATCATACAAATGGCACCATATAAATCCAGTTATGGGAAAAGGTTCAGAACACTGGTGTGTTGGGATGAGGTCAGTGAACATAAGCTTCTTGGACAGGAAATGGTCGAGGAAATTGTGGAGAAGGTGTAAACCATTCAGCAGCATATCAAGGCAGACCATAGTCGACAAAAGAGTTATGCAGATAATTTCGATGAGACCTTCAGTTTAATGTTGGAGAAGTGGTTTTTCTACGCATATCTCCATGGAAGAAGGTCATGAGGTTTGTAAAGAAAGGCAATTTAAGTCCAAGGTACATCGGCCCCTTCAAAATTCAGGATCATGTCGGGGCTGTGTCCAATCGACTAGAACTTCCACCTACCATGGACAAAGTACATGATGTATTTAATGTATCCATCTTAAGGAAGTACATACCTGATCCTTCATATGTACTCTCCTCTGAGGTGGTACAGTTGGAGGATGATCTTTCTTTTAAGAAGCAACCAATGAAGATATTAGATCGTAGAGAAAAAGATCTACAAAATAAGACAATGCCCCTTGTCAAGGTGTTGTGGCGAAACCACATGTTTGATGAAGCAACTTGGGAATCGGAAGAAATGATGAAGCTGAGTTACCCACATCTATTTTAGTGTGGGAAAAAGAATTTTCGAGGGAGAAATTTCTTAAGGGGGAATATTGTAATGACACAATGTTTTATTAATGGAAATCCCTCTTGATCTAATTAAATGTATCTTTATGTAAAATGTTTATATAAAATGTCAACTTCTTTGGTTTTATGTTAAGAATTTTGACTGTTTCTTTTATAGTTGTTGAACAGTGATCACAAGATTAGTATAAATATAGGGTTTTAACAAATCCAATTTACTCAGACAAAGGAAGAAATTGCCTTATCCAGTAGAATTGCTCCATACGAAGCCCGTTTGTCGAAGCTTGGAAAAGAGGTGGCATCTTTGGGCTTCTCTTTTGACCAAGCCCATGTTGAGCTTCATCATGTTAAGCTTGAACGAGATCGTCTATGACAAAAGTGAACGTTGATAGAGATTACCACTCGATAAATGTTATATGAGCCACCCAAGAGTCTGTAACCATTGCACACCTTACCCTTATGACTTATGCGGTTGTTTTAAGATATTATGTCACAAATCGTTAGTATTATGTTCATGTATATTAATTTTTGTATATAATAATGAATATACGTTCTTGTCATTATCGATACATTGTAAATAGTATTTAAAGTGAATATAGTGTTCTTTGTTATTATTTAATTAAGAATTATATTTTATTAAATTAAGGGATTTTTGAACTAAATAATATTTTAGTAAAATATTATTATTATTATTATTAAATTAATTTTATCATATATAAGTGATAATATAATTTTATGAATGCAATTGTAATTTTTATTAAGGTTTGAAATCCATTTTTGTCAAAACACTTGAATTTTTTATAAATGTTAGTTTTTATTTTAAAAGTAAAAATTAAAATATTTAGAAAATTATTTTGATAAAATAAATTTTATTTCTGGAATCAGGACTTCGAAATTATCCAACGGTGAATTTTCATAATTTTCTGAGATAGTTAATTGTGTTGGTAATAATTAAATACTGTTTAAATATATAATGTGTTTTATGATATCATAATGACCCAATAGTGATTTAATATAATACTATATGATTTATTTTCAGCCAATATTTATTTTAACATTAAAATAATGTGATTTTGGGTTTGTTTTACTTACTTTTCAAAGCATTAATGGACCCTTCATGACTTATTAAACACCATGTCTTTTTAAATTGTTTTCCATGGGAGTGTGACTCACCTCAACATAAGAAACCCTATTATTATAAGAAGTTCATACATTTGTCTTATAAAATACTGTTTTCCTCTTCCCTTTTCCAAAAAGAATGGGCAAAAACCATTGGATGGTTTGTGGTTTGGATTAATTTAATATAAGGTGTCCCAAACCTAAATAATAAAGAATTCCCTCACCTTTCCTTTATAAACCCACCCATTCTCCCACATACTCCACACTCAAAGCCACTGGAGTTTATCCAAACTCTTCCCTACTCTCTATAGAATCCTCCCATGGTGCCCCAAGCTCCCAAGAATCCTCTCTCAAGCCTTTGGAAGCACACTTCCAAGTAAGGGTTTTTTATTCCTTTCTCATTTGTGTCCAATTTTCATTAATTTGTTGTCCCTTTTAATTTCAATTATGAATGTTGGGGTCTGGTTTCGCACCACCCTCATACTTCCCTATTATTGTTTTAATGATGCGAGACTCCTTTATCTCTCATTAAATGCCTCCCATGTACACCCGTTACTATGCCAAAATTCCGAAAAGAACTTCACTCTCTTCATTTACATTCAAGAAATACATTTGTATCATGAACTAAATTCCATTAGAATTGTTTGTACATTTATCTATATTACCCCCTTACTATAAATATCATGTAAATATGATGAGATACCCCTTTCACTCTCATCAACCATTTTTTATGAATTCTTATGTCACGCCGTTACGCTACAGAAATTGCACCGATTTTCTATGCCAATGCCTTTGTGTAGTG
The DNA here is from genome assembly GCA_963277665.1 of Viscum album. Classification (NCBI taxonomy): domain Eukaryota; kingdom Viridiplantae; phylum Streptophyta; class Magnoliopsida; order Santalales; family Viscaceae; genus Viscum; species Viscum album. The sequence goes on from OY728152.1 coordinate 748,420,678, forward strand.
AATACCATGCCCATTTCTCCATCAAGGGTATTCACCATTATGAGAATTTACTTATTGATTATAACGATTCATGAATGAATTCCACATTATTTTATCGTGGAATAAATTAATATGTTTCATGAATCCATGTTTTATGATCCATGTGGCACACTCATGCATGAAATGAAATGTTTAAGAAGGGTGCACCATTTTAGCACTCCAATGCATTGGTTAAAGTATACTATCATGATACGTCATGTGGAATGAGTGTTGACTCATTCCAATTAAAGTGCAATGAGGGTTTACTCATGCTTCATGTGCAATGATAATTTACTCATGCTCTATGTGCAATGAGCCTTGGCTCATGCTAATTCCATGTTAAGTGATTTTGCAACATTTCCATGTTATGATTAACATGCTTTATCATGGCTTTATGTTCATGTTTCTCTTATGCTCTATTGATATTACTACTGTATAACCTACATTGTAATCCTCATGTATTCCATGTTTATTCCCTTACTGGGTTTTATAGATCACCCCTTTTCTTATTCATGTCCTCCGGTTATATAATTCTATGCTAAGTACGAGGGAATATAGTGGTCATGTAAAGAATGTTTTCAATAAAGATGTTGTATTTCATGTTTTAAGTTGTTATGTAATGATACTAAGCCCCAAATACATTAGACCTATCGATATTCCATGTTGTATCATGTTAATAGGTTATGTAATAAACCATGATTATGTTTGTAATAAAAGTAGGGTTGTCATATGGGCTATGTTGTATTCTCATACGAACTTCATCCCAAAATATAGGAGTTATACATCACATCCCATATAGAGAATCATATGGTCAATTGGAATACTGAAGTGGAAGTTATTTTTGTATAATAACCCAACTATTTGTCGGTATTGTTCCCATCCAGCTTTAAATTCCACTGATCATGTTCCCACCACATCCTCCAGTGTCTGAAGAGTCCTTTTAGATTGTCCATCAATTTGTGGGGTGATTGGCCATATTAAAATTCAATTTGGTAATCAAAACGTGTTGAATAATTATCTAGAATTTAGATTTAAACCATTAATAATGATTAAAATAATATAAATTGGAACCCCATGAAACCTAACTACTTTTTTTATGTAATTCTTAAAATGATGGGAAAGATAGAAATTATCTAGAATAGTGATAAAATGTGAAATCTTGGTGATTCAATCCACTATAAACCATATCACATTGTTTCATTTAGTTGTTCTAGAGATACAAGTGACAAAGTATATAGTGATATTTTCCCACTTCTATGTTGGTATAAGTAGTGGTTTCAATACCCCTTCAAGAAGTTTTAACTCTTCCTTCACATGCTGACACATTAAGCACCGTATGGTGTAATCATAAATGTAAATTTTTATATTATCCCAATAATAATTACCAAGAATTTTACTATACCTTTTGGGGATTACATGACATATATATAATTTTGATATATGAGCATCATTCCTTATATCCTTCTTTATATCTGATATAGATGAGACACATTGTCTTGTGTGAAATTTCAGTACACTTTTAAGGTCAAAATTAAACTCAGTAAATATCCCATTCATCGTAGCCTATATCTTATTTCTTGAAAAAGGATATTCCATTGTATAATTATTGATTATCAATTTAAATTATGGTTGATAAATAATTTATGATATAGTTGGTGATGTCCATTCCCTTACTATTCACATGTCCAATTTTACTAGTTCCTCTATCAAAGGATCACATTGAACCCACATCATTTCTAGCACCACATGGTCTTCCCTACTAAAGGAATTAGTGACCTTGTTTACTCATCTATAGTGATAATAAATTGATAAGTAATAGTAATTAAGAAGTTCCAACCATATCCTTTGTCTCATTTTAAATTCCCGTTCAGTGAAAAATACATCAAACTTTGATGGTATGTGTATATATCACATTTCACTTCATAATGATAGTGCATTCATATTTTCAGAGAAAAAATAAATTCAACTAACCGTATCTCATTCATAGGATAATTATACTCATGAGGCCTTAAATATCAAGGTGTACAAGCAATCACCTTTTAATTTTTCATGATGATGCACCAAATCCCTTTCAGAGATGCATCATTATAATAAAAATCCCTCTCAATATAGGGTAGAGTTCTCATAGTTTTATTAACTAATATCTTCTTTAGTTCATAGATATATTCATTACACACCTTTTTTAGATGAATATGTCCAATTTTCAAGTTAACTTTTCTAGTGGATTAGAATGTCAGGAAATTATTTTCCCAAAACTCTGATAATATAATTATAAACCAAGGAAACTATTAATTCTAGTTACTATTTTTGGATGAGGACACTCCTCTATATACTTTATATTGGATAGGTCAACTGAAATTCCATCATTGGTTATTATGTTCCCCAATAATAGACCTCCTTGTATCAACAATTAAAATTTTCTGAATATTAAAAAATATTCTCCATCCTCATAGTTCTCAATATAAGTCATAGATAATCTTCTTGATCCTCATGAATCTTGGAATATATCATAATATCATCAATAAAAACTACCAAAATTTTATCAAGGTATTTAATAATAAATCTATTCATCAAATCCTTAAAAATAGAAGGAGCATTAGTCAAGCATAAAAGAATAAAAAAACTCATAATGACTATATAATTTTTATAATGAAGTCTTGGGAAAATCATCCTTCATTACCAACAATAAATTATATCCAGATCTGAGGTCTATCATGGAGAAGAATTATTCCCCATGAATCTGATCAAATAAATAATCAATACTTGGGAGAGGGTACTTGTTCTTCACCGTGATCCAGTTAATATATCTATAGTCAATGCATTGTTGTGTTGATCCATCCATATTCTTCACAAAAAGAATATATTCTACCCAAGGTTACACAATTTCTCAAATAAATCCCTTATCCAAAATATCTTGAAGTTGTTTGTTTAATTCCTTTAACTCCATATTATTCATTCTATATAGGGTTTTTGATAGTGGCTTGTATCAAGGTATGAGTTCAATGGAAAACACTTCCTCTCTTTCTGGGAGAGGTCTATGTAACTCTTTAAGAAATACGTCAATATATTCCCTAATAATGGGGATGTAATCTTTTTCATACCTTCATTTCCTTCTCTTTATTCACAGATCATATCCATAAAAACACTCTGGGAGGTTCTTCTATAAAAAAGATTGGGCCATGATATCTCTCCATTGAAATTAACTATAGGTTTTCCATTCAAGACTAATAATATTTCTTTAGGTATATAGTTGAACTTATAATAAGAATTTTTGATCCATTCCATCCCTTTTATAGTGTAAATCTACACTGTGGAAATGAAAACTTTATTTTCAATGATATTGTACTCTCCAATGTTAAATCAAGCGATTCTATACACTGATGATTCTAATATAATACCACAAGGAGTCCGGAATAATTATTCTATATCTAGCTGTTCATCGATTGATTCTATATTTGTTGGAAACATTGATTAAATAAATGAAGACATAGATCAACAACCTGACAATGTTTTTTCTAGTCCTGAGAGAACAATATGGGTAACAACCAACTCATAATTTGGAGCCACTTCTTCATCCATCATGATATAAAATACCTACACAAGCACCCTTAGTCTATGATAAGTTGGATAATGGTTCCCCTCCATTATCATTTGATTTGAAAATTGATTAGAAAAGTCAACATGTTTTCCACACATGGATCATTGAACATTTCTCTAGGTGTTCACCATATTCCCTTGTTTATTAGTATTTATAAGTTGAGTATTTACCTGAACACAACTTTTTGGAGTAATATACTCCTATATTTTTTTATTTATAGCGCTTTCCATTCCTAGGAATGTTGTTCCCCTGAAACTTATTCCCACATTTTTTCAAGTAGTAAGTTTCTCTTTCTTTCCTCATATTCCATGTTAAATGTTCCTCCATGAGTTTGGTTCTATTAATCTATTACTTTCATTAGATCTATCTCACCACTACATATCTTCAAAATAAAATTCTATATTCATATCACTCCACCATATATAATCACAGATTTTATAATCTCTATTTTCAATATTCCATTATAGATGGGGTCTCATTCCACTGAATAATCTATAAACCTTTACCTTAGGATCCATAATGATCTTAAAGGTGTGTCAAGAATTTATGGTGAAATTCATTTGATAGGAACCCACTAATTCACTTTCCTTATGTAATATCTATATGGATTTCTTCTCCATTTTCATTCGTATCAAGAAAGGAAATTTTTTATCGAGTATGATTCCCATGAACTCTTCCCCCTCCATAGAATCAATCTCACTTCATGGATTAATGTTTTTAATTTGTTTCAAAAACTACTAAACTTATTATTCTAAGATAAATACTTCCAGGGGAAATTTGTCTTACTCTAAACAAAACAGAATAGAAAAGATCATTTCTATAGAGCTTATCCATTGTTGAATAATCAATGAGTTGGTAGATCCTCAAAGAGAAGGTGTTCATAGATACATAAAGGACAAAACATAATGTTATTCCATTCAAGGAGAATCCACTCACTTGATGTGATTAATGTTATTATTCCCAAATTATGTTATTTGATTCATCATCCTCATGATGTATTCCTTTTGAGCCACTATTAGAATGTCGGTAGTTCATCATTTGTTGCACTCATCATTTATGTAGTTCCTTTAATTCCCCCCATGTTCTAAAATAAGAAAACCATAATGATAAATGTTTAATTTTACGAATTTTATATTTTATAAAGGGATTTTATTTCCTAAAAATTCATGCTTAAATATTTTATTAATCTACTCTAATAATCATTTCAGTTTCTATATATCCTTTATAATGGTTCATGAAAATATTTGTGATTAACCAAAAATATCTATGGGGTGTGTCAAATGAGGTGTATAGAAAGGCCCATTGTCATACACTAGTTTCAATTTTAGTCTTAGTCAATGAGGTGTTTGTGTGTTACCTATAGGTGCATCTATTCTATATCCACATCAACATATAGTATCTAGACATAAAAGTTTTTTTTGGAAAAAACATACTTAATACATACCAAAATTCGCAGATGTTTTCCTATTTCTACAATTGTCTGTAGGGTTCTTCAAAAAAATGTCATGTCCTTATTTTTAAAAATAACTAAACTATCCATTGATACCCGATATGAAATCCATCCTTTTTATTTGATATTTTTTCATTACATGGTAGAAATAAAGGATATTTCGATGTTTAATTTTCTAGATATATGGTACATAATAAATGATAATATAAAATAATATTCTAAAATAACTTAAAAGACATATTAATGGGTTCCATATAGGGTACATTTACTACATCATGTATCATATGAACACACATGAATGGAATGGGGTGAGAATGAATCCCATTAATAGAATAAGAAAGGGATACATATAGCATTTGATCATGAGTCATATTAATAAAGATAGGAGGCATAATGATAAGGCATGATCAAGAGGAAAATAATAATAATAAGAACATGAATCATAACAAGAAAATGGGGATTCACCATTTAAAAGAGACATTCAAAAGAATATCCCCATGGTATATCACTAAGGTGTGGTAAATGAAAATTACAGAGGCTATTAACCATTATTTCATAAAACATGTCATCTTCAGATATTAAATTATTTTACCATTTCATTGTAGTGATATCAGGGTCTAACCTTTTTATGTCTTAAATATTGTGTGCCATATATATCATAATAAAACATTTCATTAATAACCCATGGAGAATAAAAAATGTGTTTCTTATCAAAATATCAGCATATAAAAGATCTTAAATACATGATAATTACATCAATTTTGTCCCACTAAAGTAAATTTAGGATTAATATATATATAAATACCATAATAAAAAATTACATTATATATCTAGATGAATACCCACTAAATCAGAAAGTTGTTTCGATATTCAAATAAAAAGGAAATGTTAATTTCTTATATAAATGAAATAAATTTGGGAAGTAAATTCGAGAACATGATGGTTATAAAACATGTTTTTAGAAATGGGTAAAATAAGAGGGGAAAAAGTCTAAAATTCATAAAAGGACTATTATTATAGTAAATGGATGATAAAAATTGGGCAAAATATATTAGTTTTAGGATTAAAAGAGATACCACACAAAAATGGAAACTATTTTGAAAAGAGGAGTGGATATTTCCCCTACCATAAAGAGTTGTTCAAAAAAGTTGAGGATTGAACATTGAGGGCTTGAAAATACCATGCAGAGACTCCATGATTGGAAAAATAACAACAACATCATAGAGGATGGATTTCAATTAAAATAAATCGATTAATGGGTGGTTATTTATATAAAATTGTAGGAATTTATTAATAATTTCAAAATATAGGTCTTGGAATACTAGGTTATTGAAAATGAAAAACCCTTAACAGACAAAAGTTTTTCGTAATTATTTTTGAATTATGGGTCACATATAAATTTATTTTTACCCACCATAATTTAGCCTCATTTATTATTAATTCTTTTTCTATGGAAAAAATAATTTTTCATAGATTAGTTTTTTTAAAGTCAATTTTTCCATTTTGGACTTTGGAATGTCACTTTTTTGTTTTAAAAATTAATTAAAATCATTTAAAATTGTTATTAGTTATAGAGTAACTCATTTCCGGTCTTTTAAATTTATTAATTAATTATTAAATCATAATGAATTAAATAATAAGTCATTAAACATATCGAAAACTCAAAATTGTATTTTTACTATTCATAGAAAAATTAATGTTTTTAGAAAATTCTAATAAATTCAACCTAACCTAATTGCAACATAATTATTTCAAAAATGATGTTAATATTATCAGAAAAATCCACTAACTATAAGAATATTATATTTTAAAAATAAAATAATTATTTATTTAAAATAATTATTATTTAAAAAACAATCAAATTTCTAACACTTATAAAAAATTTCCTATGATATTATAAAATTATTTTATCATTTATATTTTGATAAGTGTGTTTTAAATGTCTTTTTTATTAAAAAAATATTCAGAGTTCCTGATTTTATTAGAAAAGTGTATAAATTTTCTAGAAAAATAAAATTATGTTTTATTTGATTCCACAAAAAAAACAAATTCATCTAAATTAAACATTTATTTAATGAAAATAAATTAGTAAGAGTAATTTATGGTATAATGTTTTTATTTATAAATATTAAATTACAATTTACATCACTATCGTCCAAACATGTAACCCATTTTTATAGACAGATATTCCCTAAGGGTATGGGGTGTGATGGTCATAGTATCATGGGGTCACTTGACTAACAATGATTGAGTTGTAATATATAAAAATTGAAAGTATGTCATAGGTTATTGTTTAATGCTTAACTAGTTGAATCTCATCATAGGCATGGTAATGTAAAAACCCCCATGATGCTACCTCCCACTCAATTTAAGAAAAATGGGCTTCAAACAACATGAATCTACTAGTTGTGGACATCGAATCTCTTTTATGTATAAATTATCTTGTGAAATTACTACATATAAATAGTAATTATAATATTAAATTTATGAACCATGTGTATTGTTTTCAATGGTCATATTGACCATTGGTTCTATAAAGGTTGAATCCCAAGGGTCACATATACCTTTATACCCTATGAATACCATTTCATGCTTTCAATCAAAATTCATTTCAATTCCACCTAATGTTATATTTTCTATTTTATAGTATTATGATTGGTTGGATAATGGTTTATTAAATTTCTATAGAGTTTTCAATAGAGGTGATGATTCTATTAGATTGGGGTGATCAATAATTTCCCATTTTAGTTATTCTATTTTATATTTTTGTACAGTTGTAATGATTGACATTTTAATTGGTTTCATAACTTATGAATGAAATTATAATTGTTATTGAGATACAATTTCATGTATTTTTCCTTATTTTTTATTGGTATAATTATATATAATATATATAACACATATTTATATGAAAAATACATTCATTGTGAGAAATGTGTAGAAATGTAATAAAAATTCTTCAATCTTACACAAAAGAAGGGGAAAAATATTTATAAGTATGAGTCAAACCATAAAATATTATATAGACATTAAGAAAATCATATATGTATACCAAAATCATGACTGATCATTTATTCGATGGGTTATATTTGAACCTTTTACATGCATTGTTCCCTCAGAATATTTCATCATATGAAGATATATTCATATGTTAAATTAAAATAAATATATGTTTATCTATGAAAAAAGTTTACAAGGTAAATTAATATAAAAAAGGATAACATAACATCATGGAAATAATAGTGTGAAAAAGGGGAATAAAATTAGAATGCATCTATAATTTGTGCATAAATTATTGAGAGTAAAATTCTATTACTATATATAATAAATATCCTTACCACACATTTATAACATATTTGATTAAATTATGGGAGAATAATACTTTTCATGGATCAATATTAACTTTGGTTATCATAAAATAAGGGCGAATAAAGAGGCCATTCCAAAGAAGAAACATGGGACATGGTTATGGACATGATGAGTTTATAGTAATTCCATTTGGAATGACTAATTTACCTTATATATTTATGGACATTGTCAATATATTATTCAAGGGTTGTATTTAATTTTTTTTTGTGGTATACACTAATTTTATCTTGATATAATCAAGGAGATATAATGATCATGAGAGGAATCTATAGAAAATTATGGAAAGACAAAAAAAAATTATATTGGAAATATAGCATGTGTGAATTTTGTCATAATGATGTTTATTTTCATGGAAATATTGTCTCAAAGTATGTAATATCATTAAACAATTAAAAGAAAAAGGTTATCAAAAAATTTAATACAAAATAGAATATAACTGTAGAGACCCTAATATTGGCGTACATGGACATTACATTACTTTTGCAGAATACTTAATACATAACTAAAATATACACCAAAAGGATCGTAATAGTTTAGTGTCTTTGGAAACTTGGGATATAATCTTCTAATCATGGTGAAAGATCTTCAACATCTCCCATAATGATCTTCCATTTTTTTTCTCTTACATAAAACCTTTCATTCAATCATGGGGAAAAGAAAACATATAAAGGGTGAGTTAAAATTCACAGTAAGGGTAAGAATGGATAAAATAAATCAGATTATATACATTTGAACAAAAAACATGAACATAATGTTTAAACATCGAAATCTTTAGAAATGACATAAAACATGGAAATACACAAGGCATAGATATTAATGGATAATCAATCATGACAAAATAGCTTGGAAATAAAACTTTTAATTGTGTAAAAAGATTAATCATATGATATATTTTCCATATTAGCCAAGGAATTGCTTCCAAGACCATCTTAGTGGACAAAGTCCCTTACTGAACCGAGTTCACTCCTCATTCCAGTCCTGTATCACTGAACCTGATTAACATACCATTCAATCCATATATATCTCATGAGATATAAATGTTTACCCAATTCTTTGGATGGAGATATAGGTCCCACCCATATAATAATGAAATCATTCTCACTTGTGCCAGAACATAAACATAAATCATTAATCATAACCCAAATAATAAAAGGGGTTTTATAAACATCATCAATCATAACATAATCCATATAAAACAAATGGATATCATTTCATCCTAAGAAAAGTGAAACCATATAAATAATAGAGACATTATACATGAAACATACACATATTAAATAATGTCATCTTAGATGGAAAATGGTTTTGATAAAACACTTGAAATTAATTCTTGATTAAAATATACTTTTTCTTCCAAATCTTTTTCTTTTCACAAAATGAAATTCAACTTTAAATGAAATGGATTTTTTTGAAAAAAATCATGAAATCATGTATAGGATGATTTATGTAAATAAGGCGTTATGCAACCGTAAAAATTCTTTCATGCCGTATAAGTTAAAAAACCATTCTTCTCATACTTTTGTCAGAAAAGTCAAAAAATACCTCGTATGGTAAAAAAAGAAAGATTCCTTCCATACGATGTGGAAAAAGTAAAAAAGGGTAAAAATGACGTTAAACATACATTTATGAAAAGTAAAAATTTTATGAAAACATTTTGAGAACATATGGTCATGGATAATCAACATAACCACAGTAAATACTAACGAATAAACAATCTCAGATAAGAATGATATTGGAATAATTATCTTTTATAAAGATATTTTTGTAAATAAAAAAGATAACATATGTGTATTCACTATAAGGTCACATAAATAATGTATAAATACATGATAAGATATAAAAATTCATTTATCACATAATCAAAGAATGATGTAAACAAGAAAGAGAAAATCAACCCAATGAATGGAAATTGGGTTAAGAAGTTCCCTTACCTCGTGTCCGACTTGACTCGATCATTCTTTAATCTCTTGAATAATAAACCAAAGTTAATTTATACAGGATTATGAGCTTTTTCCAAGTTTATTATTCCTTTTATATGACTAATTATTATGTAATAAACATTATGTAACCATTTAAGTTAACAACGTTCGTTTTGTCAATATTTGTTACTTGAGTCAGAAATAGACTACTTATAATTACATGTTGTTCATGTGGTCAATGTTTCATTATATCTAGAATGATATTCATGATTTATATATCATATATATCATATATATCCAGCATATACATGTATTTATAATAGTACATAAAAAATTAAGGTAAGAAATGAAATGCACCGTTCATGGAGACGGTAAGCCATACCTACGAATGAACGCTACTTTCATTTATATTTATTATTTTAATTGAATTAAAACATAATTATACATAGGTATATTATAATTACATTATAATATTATATATAATATCATTAATTCCATCCTTTATACATCCCATATATGGAATTAATGAATCACATAACTTTGAGGGGGCGGTAGTCCGCACTTCCTCAAATGAGATTATTATATTTACCCACTATGGAAACCATAAAGTCCTGATTTAATTAGGAAGTAAATAAGAATAGGGAAATAATAAACATAATATATATCATATATAAGTACACTTCCATCATAATGGCCACCATGAGAGGTGATAGGAGAAAATCGAACAATCATCGTTTCGCGAGGCGTTAGTTTGCCATCCAAAGAAACATTATGTTCTTCATCCATTAGATAGAGGTGTGTGTAAGTGTAGTTATAATAATTCTCATAACAACATCCTATTATATTGAGGATACTGGTTTTGTTACAAAAGAATGGATTATAATGAGTTTAGGGGTTGGAGAATTAGAATAAAAGAAAACAAATTAAGAGAAACTGTTACCTTTAATTTGGGTAACTTCCTTTGGTTTGAACCAAAAGGACATCTTGAAGAGCCATTTTCATAAGTTAAGGCTTATTGGTATAGTAGAGGGATGTAGGGATATTTATTGGGAAGATTTGGGATGAGTCAAATGGCTTTAGAGGTGTGAATAATTAGATATAAATGATCCCCTTTTATAAGGGGAGGAGGGGCTCTTTTGGAAAGTGTGAAAATATTATTTTATTATAAACATATATTCGGTTTAAAAAGGTCCAAAAATCCTTAAAGAATAAGATAAGATGACTCATGGTCTAAATAAGATCATCCAATCAGAATTGGACATGTTTTCGATAATATTTTAATCATTATAATCTAATTTATTTAAATCATTTATTAATGAGGTAAATATTACATCATTATTATGTCCAAAATAATTTAATTTATCTGATGTCTAAAAATTATAAAATAAATACAATAATGTATGAAATATTTTTATCTTTATAATGAATATTTATAGTCGAAATGATAATTTATATAACCCCTTATAAATATTAATTACTAAAAGATTTTTGTTAATGTCAATTTTTCGTTACATTAAATTAATTAATTCAAATTTTCATTATCACAGCCAAGGGCCTCAATGGGGTCCCAAAATCAATCCAAGGATGCCCATGGTCGACCAATACTCATCCAATAATTTTAGGACAAGTGCTAAGGTAATTTTGAATTATTATAATATCCTTTTAACCTTGAATTACCCTATTTACCTTTAGCCACGATAATCAAAGTCAAAACATACTATTCACCAAAAATTAATTTCATCTTATTGAACAAAATGTTACTTCTTCATAACAACTATGTATGTTGTATTTTTGAAATACAATTCACAGAAGTGGTAAATTTTCATTTAAATGAAAGAGTCAGTTTTTTTAACTACCACTAAGTGATTTCACTATTCATCAAAAATTGAAGTTTTTCAGAAAAATACCAAAAATTCAGCCTAATTTATATATGATATTCCGAATTAAAAAAGGATGTCTATTTTCCCAAATTCATAAAATATATGTGTCATTAATTAATTTTAAAATTAATTCCCATTATCAAAACAAATAGAGTGTTTTTAAGAGATAGTAACTATTAGAAGATCGACACTTGTTTATGTCCAAATTAAAAGTGAAATTAATTCCAATGACCAAAGTTCGATTAAATGGTAAAAATATATTTTAATTAGACTTTAAAACCAATTAAAAATATAATATAACCATATAAATTATTGAGATGAAAAAAGTTGTTATTAATTTAAATATAGTGTGTTTTTACTATTCATTAAAATATGAATGTTATCAGAATAATATTAAAAAGTTTATCTAAATTTAATTTTTATATCCTGATTTCAAGGAAGAGTTTTATTTTGACAAAATCAACTTATAAATATGTCAAAATCTTGATTTAATGTTGGTGCGCCATAAATAGGCAACTAAACTGCATTTTTTTGAAGAATACTTATTTTATCTGAAACATTTATTTTGTTCTCATACCATGTTCTAGAAAATGTGTAAGATGAATAATAATGTTATAAAATTAAAAAATGTAGGTAATTATATTCATAAAAGCTAGTCCATAATAATATTATAACAATATATTGTTGTTTAGTAACACCTGGCATTATGTACTACACACGCTATCGAGGAAGGTCGCGATTGTGTGTAATGCAAGCCAAGTCAAGGTTGTGTGTTGTGAAATAATCCTTCGTTATTTTGTATAACAGGATCCAACCACATTTCATTTATACATTGAATATATATATATACACTCAATGTTTCATAGAATAACTACTATCAAACGAACTTGAAATTTTGAGTAACATGATCCAAGAATAGTGTTACGTATACAGAAAGCTATTACGGTGTTGCATATAGTACAAGATAATTATGGTGTAGAGTACAACACAAGAAATCAATGAAATTAAAAAAATAATTCTCATAAAATCTTAGGTTGTTACATTCTACACCCCTTAAAATGAATTTTACCCTCGAAATTCGTCTGGGTTATAAATGGATTACTACTTGAAAGTTTATTTTATAGAAACCCACATCGTAAAAAGGAATAATAAAACATATAATTAAAAAGTGAAGTATAAAACATAACAGTTACCCAAATTAACTCATCATTGGGTTTCCACATAGGATAACATAGGTGAAAATATGGATATGGAAGCGAAATCTGACCCTCATGTTCTGATGGAGTGTGGTAGAGAACATGGCTAAAAAAACCCAACAATCAAAATGCAGTAAATTTATGATTATCTAAGGTACTGTCTGATTCATTAGATATAAGAGCACTAGGAAAATATTTTTGGATTTCACTATCCTTTTCCTAATGTTGAAATTTTTGAATTAGAAGAAATACTTACTTGATTTTGGTACAATCTCACTGTTGTTTGTGTCTTTAACAATTTCCAATTCATCTCTTAAAGAAATGAAGTTGAATTTGTCTACCATGAAGTGTTAGCAGATCATTCGATAGAATGATAGGTCATTCCATCTGTCTCAAACATAAGGTTAGAAAATGTTATATACATAAGTTTATCTATGGTGAGATTAATCATATATGGGTCATTAAATGGCCTTACACTTCATCTATCGTACCGCTTAATAAAATAAAAATAGTTTCTACTAAACAGGGACTTCTTGTAGGCTAGTGGTAGGCGATAAAGGCCTATAGCACTTCGGTTGTGGGTTTGATTCCCACAGCCTTGTCCGACACGACAGGTTGTCACTCGTCCTATGGGATGTCCTTTTTTCTAAAACTACATTATTATAACATTCCTTCAATAATATCACAAAATTTCTAGCCTTATGGAATACTACCTTATGTCTAACTTAATACATGACAATCTTTCGGCTTATCCAAACTACTTCGTTCCAAGCTCATAGTCTAAAAAAACAATTACTAGAAAAGGCATCTACTGAGCATGTGAATTGCATCATTTATCCCCCATATATCATACGATATATCTTGTTGGTCACATTCCAAACATGTGAATAACATAATCATATATTCTTTTGAAAAAAATAAATACCCATTGAACCTTAGGGAATACAAGAATGCTGTCAAAAGTTAACGCTTTCCACATACCAAAATCCCAAATTTTATACACACTCAAACCATGATATCGCTTTGTCCTTATATCAGTCATGATCTCATTAATACTATCAAACATCTCATTATCTTCTTATCCTTTCATTATGCACATATCATCTACCTTCCAAAAATATTTTAATTACCTTTCATGGTTACCAGTACCATTCATCAGATACCTTCAAAAACTCAAGGAAAGAAAACAATGTAACAATCCTTATATTTTTCTGTATTCCATAGTACCATACATTATTCTTGATAAACATACAATCATTCCACTACCTTCTTAAATCACTCACAGAGCTTCATCATTTCTTTCATCTCATATATAATTTGTATTCTCTTCATCATCATCCACATAAATACTACCCATATGACCATGTTGATTCTCTTCATGGGATATTACCTTAGGGAATTGGTTTGCATAATGCCCATACATTCCACATTTAAAACACTTGACCATTTTTGATGTCTTAGAAATACCATTATCCTTGTCCATTGTGTTAACTGAACCTTTTTCTTTTCAATTACTGGCTTTCTATCCTTCTTTTCTGCACCCAAAGCATCTTCCAGTTCCTTTGAAACATTATCTCGGATGCCTCTTACCACATGTTTTACATGAGGGGAATTGAACTTTATTTCCTCTATGATCATCATGAAACTCCATCTTTCTCTTATTAGCTGAGTCAGGATACTTATAAAAGTTGAGATTATTGATCATATTATGATATTGTTGATTAGGCATAATAATGATGTTTGAACTACCAAATCCCTTTTCATTTCGTATCTCACAACGAATACCATTCCATTGTCCATCATATTCACCATTAACATGAATCCTCCTGTTTCCTACCTTTTCTAAAAACCCAAAAAGAATAGTGTGAGATGTAAAAAATCATAATCAAGGGGGAGTAACTTCAATGTCTAACATCTTCGGTTTAATTCTAATATTTTTACCCTAATTAAAGGACTATAACCTATACTTATACTTAACCGTAGGGACATCCCTTGATATACATTATAAATATCTCTAGGGATCTCAATAATGTTTTTCCATCCTAGTTTCCAAAGGTTAACTAATCCTTTCCTCTGATACCAACTGTAGAGACCCAAATCGTGGCATACATGGACATTACATTAATTTTTCGGAATACTGAATAAATAACAAAAATAGACACCAATGGATCGTAATAGTTTACTATCTTTGGAAAGACGAGATATAATCTTCTAATCGTGGTGAAAGATCTTCAATATCTCCCACAAAGATCATCCCTTTTTCCTCTTACCTAAAACCATTCCTTAAATCCTGGGGAAAAAAAATCATATAAAGGGTGAGCTCAAACACTCAGTAAGGGTATGTATGGAGAAAATAAAACAAATCATATACATTTGAACAAAAAACATGAACATAAAGTTTAATCGTCAAAATCTTGAGAAATGACATAAAACATGGCAGTACGTAAGGCATAGATCATAATATAACATCAATAATGATACAATAGATTGTAAAAAAAAACATGTAATTGTGGAAAAAGATTAAGCACAAGATATTATTTCCATAGTAGCCAAGGCATTGCTTCCAAGACCATCTTAGTGGACAAAGTCCATTACTGAACCGAGTTCACTCCTCTTTCCAGTACTGTATCACTGAACGAGATTAACTTGTTGTTGCAGCCATGTCTATCTCATGAGATATAAATCTTTACCCAATGCACTGGAGGAAGATATAGGTCCCACCCATACCATAATGAAATCATTCTCACTTGTGCCATAACATAAACATAAATCATTCATCATAATCCAAGAATAAAATGGGTTTCATAAACATCATCCCATCATAACATAATCTATATAAAACAAATGGATATCATTTCATCATATGAAAATTGAATCCATGTAAATCATAGAGACATTATACTTGAAACATACACATATAAAATAATATCATCTTAGATGGAAAACGGTTTTGATAAAACACTTGAAATAAATTCTTGAGAAAAATATCCTTTCTTCTTCAAAATCATTTTTTTTCACAAAATGAAATTCAATTGTAAAAGAAAAGGGTTTTGTTGAAAATAATCATGAAATAATTTAGAGGAAGGTTTATATAAATAAGGCATTATGAAACCATAAAAATTCGCTCTTTCCGTATAAGTTATAGAAACATTCTTCTCATGCATTTGTTGGAAAAGTGCAAAAGTACCTCATATGGTAAACAAAAGAAAGATTTCATCCATACGATGTGGTAAAAGTAAAAAAGGGTAAAAATGACATTAAAAATACATGGATTAAAAGTAAACATTTTATGAAAAACATTTTGATAACATATGGACATGGATAATAAACATAACCCAAGTAAATACTTACGATTAAACAATCTCGGATAAGAATGAGATTGGAATAATTATTCCTTACAAAGATATTTTTGTAAAAAAATAGATCATTTATTTTTATTTACTATAAGGTCACATAATGAAAGTATAAATACATGATATTATATCAAAATTCATTTCTCACATAATCAACGAACGACATAAACAATAAAGAGAAGATCAACCCAAAGAACGGAAATTGGGTTAAGAAGTTCCCTTACCTCGTGTCCGACATGACTTGATCATTCTTTAATCACCTAAATAATAAACCAAAGTTAATTTATACATGATTAAGATCCTTTTTTAAGTTTATTATTCCTTTTATATATCTTATTACAATGTTATAAACATTATGTAACCATTTAAGATAATAACGTTCGTTTTTTCGATATTTGGTACTTGAGTCAAAAATGTACTTCTTATAATTACATGATGTTTATGTGGTCAAGGGTTCGTTATATACAGAATTATATTCATGATTTATATATCATATATATCATATATATCTATAATATACTTGTATTTACAATAGTACATAACATATGGATGTAATAATTGAAATGCACCGTTCATGGAGACGGTAAGTTGTACGTACGCATGAAATCTACTTTCATTTATATTTCTTATTTTAATGGAATTAAAACATAATGATACATAGGTATATTATAATGTCAGTATTAAATCGTATATAATATCCTTAACTATATCCATTATACATCCCACATAATACCTTATCAAATCACATCACATTGAGGGGGCGGTAGTCCGCACTTCCTCAAATGAGATTGTCATATTTACCCACTATGGAATCCATAATGGCTTGATATAATTGGGAATTAAAGAATCATAATGAAATAATAAACATAATATATATCATATATAAATAATGTTCCATCATAACGGCCACCATGAGAGGTGGTAGGAGAAAATTGAACAATCATCGTTTCATGAGGCGTTAGTTTGCCATCAATAGAAACATTATGTTCTTCATCCATTATATAGAGGTTTGTGTAAGTTTAGTTCGAATAATTATCATAAAAACATCATAGTATATTGATTATACAGTTTTTGTTACAAAATAACGTATTAAAAAGAGTTTAGGGTTTGGAGAAGTAGAATAAATGAAAACAATTTAAGAGAAACTGTTACCTTTAATTTGGGTAACATCCTTTGGATTGAACCCAAAGGACATCTTGAAGTTCCTTATTCCTAAGGTAAGGCTTTTAGGGGGAGTAGAGGGATGTAGGGAAATTAATTGGGCATAGTGTGGACAATCCAAATGGATTTAGTGGTCTGAGAAATTGGATAAAAATTGTCTTCATTTATAAGGGGGAGGGGGGCTCTTTTGGAAAGTGTGAAAATATTATTTTATTATAAACTTATATTGCATTTAAAAAGGACCAAGAATCATTAATGATTAATATAATAAGACTCATGGTATAAATAAAATCATCAAATCAGAATTGGACATGTTTTGGACAATATTTTAATCAGCATAATCTTATTTGTTTAAATCATTTATTAATGAGGTAAATACTTCATCATTATTATGTCATAAAAAATTTAATTTATATGATGTTTAAAAATTATAAAATAAATACCATCATGTAGGAAATATTTTTAGCTTTATAATGAATATTTCTAGTAAAAAAAATAATTTATATATCCCCTAATAAAAATTAACTACGAAATGATTTTTGTTAATGTCAATTTTGTCTTTACATTAAATTAATTAATCTAAATTGTCAATATCACTACCAAGTGGCTCAATGAGGTCCCAAAATCGACCCAAGGTTTACCATGGTCTTCCACTACTCATCCAATAAGTGTAGGACACGTGTTAAGGTAATTTTGAATTATTATAATATCCTTTTAACATTAAATTACCCAATTTACCTTTAACCGCGGTAAATAAAAGTCTAAATTTTCTATTCAGAAAAAATTATTTTCATCTTATTTATCCACATTTTACTTATTGATAACAACTATGTTTGTCAGATTTTTGAAATTCAATTCACAGAAGTGTTAAAATTTTATTTAAAAGAAAGAGTCAGTTTTTTAACTACCACTAAGTGGTTTAACTATTCCTCAAAAATTGATGTTTTTCAGAAAAATATCAAAAATTAAGCCTAAGCTATATTTGATATTCTGAATGAAAAATGATGTCTATTTTTACAAATTCAAAACATAGAAGTGGAATTAATTAATTTTAAAATTAATTCCTGTTGTCAAAACAAATAGCGTGTTTTTAAGAAACAATAACTATAAAAAATCGACACTTGTTTATGTCCAAATTCAAAGTGAAATAAATTCCATTGACCAGCATTGGATTAAATGGTAAAAATATATTTTAATTACACTTTAAAAACAATTTAAAATATAATATAACCATATAAATTATTGCGATGAAGAAAGTTGTTTTTATTTAAAATATTGCATGTTTTTACTATTCATTAAAATATAAAAGTTATCAGAATAACATGAAAAATTTATCCAAATTAATTTTTTATATCCTTATTCCATGAAAGAATTTTATTTTTTCAAATTGAACTTATAAACATGTCAAAAAATATATTTAATGTGGGTGCGCCATCAAATGGAGATAAAACTACATTTTTTTGAAAAATACTTATTTTACCCGAAAAATTTATTTTTTACTCATACCATGTTCTAGAAATTGTGTTAGATGAATAATAATGTTATAAAATTCAAAAATGTTGTTAATAATATTCATAACGGAAATTCCATAATAATATTATAACAATATATCATTGTTTAGTGAAACCCGGTATGGCATACTACACATGCAATTGAGGAAGGTTGTGATTTCGTGTAATGCAAGCCAAGTCAAGGTTTCGTGTTGTGAAAGACACCTTCCTAGTTTTTTATAACATAATCCAACCATATTTCATTTATATATTGAATATATATTTATATATACACTTAATATTGTGTAGAATAACTACTATCAAATGAACATGAAATTGTCTGTAACATGATCCAAGAATAGTGTTGCGTATACTGCAAGCTAATACGGTGTTTCGTATAGTATAAGCTAATTTTGGTTTAGCGTACAACACAAGACATCAATGAAATTAATAAAAATAATTCTCATAAAATCTCGGGTTGTTACAGTAACTGAGAAACATATTTTCCATGACATAGTGGGTTACTATTAGTTGTTTGTTGATTATTTCACTTAGTTGGAAAACCCACTAACCAAGTTAGTATGTAATGTGGATAAATTAACATGTTTAATGGAATGCGAGGAATTTTTTGAAGAGCTATATTGGGGCTGATTAATGCACTTATATTAATTTTACCATCAAGAAAAAAAGTATTCATAATATATAGTGATTTATCAAAAGAATGAATTGGTTGTGTCCTTATATAGATTTATATGGTGGTTTCTTATGAATAAAGGCAATTGAAAATCAATTAATATAACTAAAAACTCATGGCCTTCAGATATCATCAATAATATTTGATTTTAAAATATGAATACACCATCTATATGATGAAATATGTGATTTAAATATAGACTATAAGAGTTTCATGTTTGTAATATTTTATATGGAGGTAAACATGATGAAAAATAGAGCATTTAAACAACATAAGGACTATTATTTCTCAACAAAAAACCACACGGGGAAGGTAAAAAGGTGTTTGATTCATTGAGTATGAGGGACCACAAAATTTTAACCATTATAAGGATTAACAAGGCTACTAGATATAGATATCCTATAATGATAGAATTGGATATTTTTAGGTAAGGGTATCCATCAATCCTTTTCCATGAATTTGCTAAACCATCATTAATATAAAATATAGAGAAGTTCCCATTATTTGATAAGTACTTACAAATAACTATTTATGTAATAAATAATAATATGTTAATATAATTCGTCTATAGAGCTGGAATGATTATGTTTAGAATGATTTTATGTGTTTTATCCATAAAATACTTAAAGATGGAACATCATGATGAATAACATTTCGCAAATTACTCTATACACATTGGTACCATAAATATGTATATAGATTTAACTGAAAATTCCAATTGTCATGGAATTAAGTATGAAATTACTAACTTTTTGTCTTGTCTCTTAGTCATTTATTAGGTAAAGGCTGAATGAAAACATTCTAATAGATTTATAAAACCTCTTTATATACCTATTTTGAAGTGGGATAATATTATTAATTAATTTTTCATTAGAAATATTAATGACTAAAATTAATATAATAATATATGTGTCATTGTCGATCTCTTTACTAAAATTCATTATTAACTAGTTATAAAATAGGATCTTCCCCTTGATGTCCATGCCTAAAAATATATCAATGCAATAATATGGAATCATATGGAAACTCTATCAATTATATCCATACATGAAAATTGATTTATAAAAAAATAATAGGATGATTTTACAATAGGATATCAATATCGAGATACATTTAAGAAACACCTATCATCCCTAAACTAATGGGTAGTCTAAAAGAATATTCCAAACATTGAAGAAATTCTAAGATCATTCTATCATAACATCCAAGGTATTAATGATTAGTATTTCAACACCATTGTTTTAGGTATTCCCTAATTTTATAGATTATTTAATTGATTGTCTAAGAAAAGTATTAGGATGTTTATAGTAGTTTATTTATGTAATTCGATTCCTTTTTGGAGGTTCACAATTTAATAACGTAAATTGGAATCCATGCTTACTACTCTAGGAAACTGTGTCAGTGGTTTATGGAGTTACTAGGTTAAGGTATGTATAGCACATGATTTTGGAAAAATCATGTGGTTAAGAATGTGAAATTTGATTCTTCTGTATTGGTCTGATTCACATGGTTAGGACACGATTAGTAAAAAAGTGCATCTCAATAGTGTCATGGGATTTTATTTGTAAAAAACTAAAATTATTAACCAACAACTTTCTAAAGAAATCCTTACTATTCCTCCACTGATATAGGATCTAAATTCCAAGGCCCCTGTGGGATATTCTCAATGATATTCAATGTCTGAAATCCTATTATAAATATTTTTCAAGTGTTTGATCTTGGAAATCAATGTATAACACCATGTGTTTCATTCCCATATTATATTTCCTCAGTTTTCCTTCAAGAAAAAAATAGATCAGAGTATTTATAACTGTATCTATAGTATCAAATGATTTTTGATCAGTTTTTCATGGGTTTTGTTAGGGAATTGGGAGGGGTCAAATAAAAAAGATTATCTAGTAATTGTTATGCCAATCGAACCCCATGTGGGTGATTTTTTACATTTTTTATGTTTTGTTAGAATTAAAAACATTGGTTTTTTTAAATAATTATATTATACATTTCATTGGTGTCACATTTTTAAACTATTCATATGATTCTTTTACCTTTGGGATTTTGATATAGGGTTGTGGGTGTCTACAAGAACATGTTTGATAAATTGATAAGTATAGTTTTCCAAAAGTAATATGGTTTCAACACATGCTCTTTACATGATGGGGTTGTGAGTGTCAACTGTAAAGGAAAATGATTGTTCCTTATTCGTAATTTTCATTGTTTAAGTCCTTTTTGAAATTGACTAGGTGCTCAGTGCATACTAGAAAGGCATTAGGAGGAATGTTCACTATAAAATGTCATGGTGGAGGATACATCACCACTCATGAGCATATGGATATAATTTTTCATGCATGAGTTCATGTCAGTGTGATAGGACATGGACTACTATTCCATGTTGAAATAAATGAAATTGTTTCTTCTTGAAAAATTAATATCATCTGTGGTTTTACTACATCTGGAGACCCTATTTATCTACATTATCAAATATTATGAAATCTTCATAAATTATTTTGATATTCTTTCTTCCAATTTTATATTTCTTTGAGCTAACTTATTTTTGGTCTTACTAATGTGTTTGAAAAGTATCTTTAGGTTTTCCTACTCGGTATCATTACTCCCCCATCCATATTAACTTTTGTGCATATACACGTGTTTTTTCTTGATATAGGAATGAACAAGGTTTCTTACTTCTCTAGAAGGTATCTATGAAGCTTCTATTATAGTCAGTAAATTTGGATCTTAGAAGGGTATTATTATTGTTCTGGAGTGGTGAAACCTTTTTTCTATAATCTTATACTTTTTGTTATTTTAATTTATATTTTACACTAGTTTTTTGTTGCAATGAAGATGGTCTTATATATATAGGTTATTGTTCGTTTTCCCATTTTTATTATTGTTGGTTTTGGATGCATAAATAACTTAAATATATATCTTGGGTTCGTTTGATTTACTATTTTATCATGAATATTGTGCATGTATAAATTAGGTTAAATCATTCCCCTTTTATTATTGTTGTTTAAACCCTTGGCATTTATTTCCATCCTTTTGTTTTGAGGGAATTCTATATAAGGATAGTAGAAACTCTTGTATGGTTCAAGAAAATGGGTTGGGATTTATTGTAAATAATTTGTATCATATTTGTTGGTTCTTCATGTTGGGATGGTAGTAAGGAGATAGTAAATGTTGGGACATGAAATTTATTACAATGAAATAAATAGATGTCCTTTTTATGAAGAACTTCAACTTACAAGGGTATTCTAAGTGTAATGATTTGTTCTAAAAATCATTTAGTTTTGTCATTAATGCCACATCGTTGGATTATATTATGAGTTCATGTTATCAGGAATTTGTAAAGAGAATCCCTCACATGGTCTCATTGTCACTTGATTATGTTATTTTAATATATTAATATTTTTATTCTGTTTCTGATATATAATAAAAATCCATTTAAAAATGAAAAATAAAAGAAAAAAAATTTTAACCTCTAAATTTGATTGTAAAATAGAAATTCCACTAGTAATGAGAACAATAAACCAATGCGAGGGATAACATAAGAAGGAGGTTTCACCCAAACTATATGTAATCTAGGATTTAGTTCAATGTATCTTGAAATCCCATTAGATTGCTGGAAAGGGTTCTAGGACTGATAAAAACCATCAGGTGAATCTCCCTATGTAATTTTAAATTATATCGCACTAATGTTTTATGGTTATTCTAAACATGAGAATGTAGTGGTACGGTAGAGTATAATAACCCAAAATTTTGACTACTTGGTAATTCAAGCTATAATAAAAGAAAAAATAGAAACAAATAATCTGGAGGATCAGGCACTGTTTTTGTGGACCATGGTCCATCAAGATAATTTGGACAAAGATCTAATAAATAAAGATATGTAGAACTATGTAATGAGAATTTATTTCTATAAACCATCCAAATAAAAAATTATAATTCTTTAAAATAAAACAATAAAGCATTCCAATGACTAAATATGGTACGAATTTCAATCACCTTGTTCACTTTTCACTAGAGGTATCTTCAGGTGATAAATGATAGCTAGGTCATTATGGTGGGTCTCTAACCTAAAATTTTATCAAATGTGGTTATGTTCTATATTACAGTCTATATAGAACTTGTTGGAGGAATATATCTTTTACGAAATATATGTGGAGGATATAACATTGTAAATCTAAATGATGTTAAAAATTTCCACTCATGGAATATATTCAGGAGGGAGGGTTACTACAAGGGATGTAAGGAAAGAACAAAAAATTAGTCCCCTGAATCAATATCTTGACCACCTCATAAATGTAATGAATTATGCTATTTCAAGTGTGGAAAACATATTCATAGGAATAAGGAATGCATTTTACCAAAATATAATTACCACCAATCCATAAATAAATACCATCTTAAGATGTATTGTAAAAAAACATATTAAATTAGTAGGTGTTATAAAAATAATCCAAACCTCATTAATTATTTGCTAAGATTGAATAATCCAACAAAACTAGTCCCCAACCATTGACTTAGGTGAAACATGATACCTATTGGAACACATCGATTGTCCAATTGCATCCTTGTTAGGGAAATAGGAGATATCCTAGGACAAGTTTTTTTAAAAGGGGGGTGGTTCCTCAGTCAAAGACAAAAGCACAATTTAATGCTCAAAAAAGGAAGGAAGTTACAAAAGTATGGAAGAAGAAATCTTGTTATAAACCTTATCATAAAATGGGAGAAAATCACCTGGAAAATCATCCATCCAGGTAATATCTTGATTGAACCCATTGATGGAATGACTATCAACAACCATGTTCGCTTCACGGAACAGATGAGGGGCAATGATGTTGAGATCCATGAGTGAAGTAAGGCATATCATCCATCGATTAGTAAGTGGCCATGCAAGGGGGACCACCCCCTTCCAAATAGATTGAACCCCCATGGTTGAATCGCTTTCAATCCACAGGTTTTTCAAAACTTTTTTCTTGAAAAAATACACCGCATGAATCACACTAAACATTTCCACTTCCAGAGCCATTGTCGTACCACATCCTCCAAAAAAACATCCATCGCACCTGCCAAGAAAGTCTCTAAAAATGGAACAACATCCTACCAGACCTGGGATTCCTCTAGAGGCGCCATCAGCATTTATATTGATCCACCCTAGAATCAGAGCTTGCCAAAACACATCAAAGGTGGGCCGAGGTTTCCTCTAGTATCCACCAATCCTAAGGTGACGAAGGATATCAAAATCACCAACAGAGTTGTCACAATGATCTTTCTGAAGAGAGGTGGCATCCTTGATGGCAATAAAAATACGCATTCTACCTGCAGTGAGATTGATGAGCAGTTATATTGAAGAAAATGTTTTCTATCATACACCTAGGACAAGTTATCAAATGTTATTCGAAGTATAGTAATCTATCATTATATGGAAATTTGGTCCCTTCATATCATGTGGGAAAAAAATTTAACTCAAACATTTTGAATGAATTGTTTGATATTTCTATATTGCGTTATTTTTTTCTTCTTGTGTTGTTAAATAATTAGGATTACATGTGGGAGTGATGCCACATTGCATGAAAATCAAGACACATCTTGGATAGTGGGAGTGTAGAGGATTTAAGTTACTAGGGTGTTCCATAAACATTGACATGATTAAATTTCTATTGGATTTTAAGGTCCTAAGATAGATTTATTCTATCTAATATATAAAATCAACTAGTTGGTGGAATTTAAATCCCATATAGAATACTATAATAAAAAACTATCATTTACATCACTAGATGGAACACTTTATTTATTAAAGACATATTATAATATAAATGCATGTTGAGAATGACCTTTAGTATTATTTGAATGATCCATTTGTATTCAGTTAGAAATAATGACCCTAGTTGTTTTAGATAAGACAAAATGTAGGATCGTCCCTACTATAGTGTGTTGATTCCCAAATTTCATTCAAAATGATCTGTTTGGGTTAATACTATAATAGTAAAATTAATTTTCTATCAATCTAATCCAGGAAAAAATCCATATATTTCTCATTTCATATAAGAAGGATCTAACACAATTTTATTAGATAAAGGACCTTCTATAATGATGAGAGAGTAATGATTTTATTAGAAGAAGTACATCACCATGAGATTCTGTGATTTTATTCATAAATAAGGGGTATGTGTAAAGACTCGTAAATTCCAAGGAAATTTTTTTATTAATTTTCTTTGGAATTTTACAAGAACGCAGTTTCTGACGGCGCCTGATTCCGAGTCCCGGAGTTCCCAGAATCAATTTCCGAAGTTTGGCTCGGGTACGTTGAGTGAACGGACGAGCAGGTTTTTCTAACTTTTGAACCGGTGCTCGGAATCGAATTCTGAGGGCACCAATGGAATCACGGCGCCAGTAATTGCTTAGAAACGCCTCTTCCAGAGTTGCGTTTGCTCGGGTGTGGTTTTTAATTTTTGTGCTTAAAGATAAGAAATAAAATAAATTGTTGGACAAACTTTATTTTATTTCACTTAAGCCGCTTGGAAGCCACTTAAAGCAGCTTAAGCTGAGTTGTTGCAGATAGGGTGCTATCCAAAAATATCCTACCCTTTTGGTAGGATATTTGTGAGGTGGGACCCACACGATCCCCACCGTTTCTTTTCCGCTAAGTAACGCACCTGCGAAAACCCGTCATTATGAAAGTCAACCGTGTGTTTTTCTAGTTAAGAAACGCCACAATTTAATTGGGCAGTTAAGTTTTACAATTAATTCTTCGAATTAATTGATTGTTTCTTATACTTTGTTTTTAAAATTCATAAGTTTATAATAAAATAAGTTGAGGACTTATTTTATTTTTGTCGAGGGGTTTGTGTTGTGTAAAACCTTTGGGAGTGCAGAGGGGGAATTCTTCGTTCTTCGACGAAGAACGTGAAGAACGCGAAGAACGCGAAGAACGCGAAGACCTCCGATGAAAAACGCCAAACCCCCGGAGATCGACGATGTGACGCTGACAACTCTCCTTCCGCAACGTTTCTTCCGCGATGAGAAAAATCCACGACGAACCCTCACTCGACGACTTCGACGAGGTAGGGGATTGTCATGTTGAGAATAATTTTATTCCCTTAAATTCATTCTTTCTTTCTTCCTAAAGAAAACAATGAACACAGATCAACTTATTACCTAGTTGATCCGCGAACGTTTTAATTGCGGGTTGGAAGTTTACCTTTGTTTATTGAAAGAATATAGGGGTTTTATTTATTTATTTCATTCGTGAATACTATCTATCGTTCTTCATGAAAATACGAACAATTGTTAACGACTAATGAGAGGGGGTCGGACCGCACAAACATGGCCGACCCTCCTCCATTATTGATGTTGTTTCTTATGTGATTCGGAAAAAATGGCATGGTGTCGTCGCACCACGCAGAAATCACGGAAAATATTATGCGACGTTGCTACGCCACGCTGAGGAGTTGAACGAGGACACGACGTCGTCGCGCCACGTCAAAGAAACCCGTAGACACCGCGGCTGGAGCGAGGCCACAGTGGAAGGGCGCGGTGCCGTCAGATCGCGCCGGAGAACCACGAAGGCAACACGTTTTGTTTTGACGTGCAGTTTGATGGTCGATGAAAAACGGGGCCACAAGGGCGATTTGAGGGCTTTGCAGTGAAGATCAGGTCCCGAGAGGACCGTAGGCGAAGAAGGCAGGAGGAACGGACCACCAGAGCGCGTCCGGTGGTCCGCAGAAGTCGGCGGTGGCGCGCCCCACCGGCGCGGCGCCGCGGCGCCGGCGCCGCTTAGCGGCCAAAGGGGGGCGGCCGCGCGCACACCGCCGCCGCCTGCGGCGTTCGCCGGTCGCGGACGGCCGGTCGGACTGGACCGGACCGAGCTGGGCCGGGCCGGGCGGGGCCCAGCCGGGTCGGACCTGGTTCGGGTCCACCCGGTTCGGGCCGACCCAGGGGGGTCGGGCCGGGTCGGTCCGGGCCCAGACCCCCCGTTTTCGGACCATTTTCGGTCAAATGCATGTAACATGAGCTAAGGGCCTCCAAACGACTCGTCGTCAGCGGAAACGTGATCCTTGGATCGAGATAGTTGTTACAATATATCGCACTCAAGGTTTCGGAGATCTTTGGGTTCGGCCGGGTTGGTTCGGATAAGAAACCAACCGGGCCCTCGGAACGGAAACGCTTATATCTTGAGCTCCGGATTTCCGATTTACATGCCGTCGACTTTGATGGAATCCTCTAAGTGAGACGGAACTTTTGGCATACTCCGCTCGAGGTTTGGATGCCGTCGGAGTGCGGTCGGGTTGGTTCGCTTACGAAACCAACCGGGCCCCTGGAACGAAAAAGCCAATAACTCTCAGACCGGGCGTCCGATTGGCACACCGTCTGTTGCGTTGAGTTCCTATTGATGATACGGAACTTTTCGCATCCTCCGCCTGAGTTTTAAATGTAGATGGATAGGGGCCGGGTTGGATCGCACCGAAATCCAACCAGGCCCCTGGAATGGAAAAGCTGGTATCTTTCAGACATGACGTCCGTTTTACGAACCATCAGCGACGTTGGTGATCTCGTTGAGAAACGGTCCCTATGGGTATACCCTATGAGAGTTCGGGGTACAGTTGAGATACGGCCAGGTTTGGTTCGCTCACAAAACCAACCGGGCCCCTGGGACGAAAAGGCTAATAACTCACAGACCGGGCGTCCGATTGACGCGCTGTCTGTTGCCTTGTGACCCCTATGAACAGGCGGTCCTTTGAGATACTTCTTCGTGGGAATTTGAGATACTTGGAGTATCAAATTGTGGCTCGTGGAGCGGACCCTCCTAGAGACGAGCATACGGAGTACGGAGACCGTGTAGCCGGTCGAGACCTGAAGACTGCTTGTCTGATTCGATTCGGAGTGACTTACATAGCCCAGTTGGGAGCACTACTTTGTGAGGTGGTAGACCCATAGCGGAGGAGCACTACTATGTGAGGTGGCAGACCCGCGGTACTCGACAGGAGGAGTATCTCTGAAGGCTATGAGGGGGGAGCACTACTGTGTTGGGTGGCAGACCCCGGCGGGAAGCACTACTGTGTGGGGTGGCAGGCCCGCGGTACTCGACAGGAGGAGTACCTCAGCAGTCTTAGGTTAGTGAGCAGTACCTCGGAGTCGTGACAGGACCACTGTACACTCCAGAGACGGAGCTCTTCAGCAGTTACGGTTTCGATAATGAAAATCCTGGTTTGAGCTGAGAATTTTGACCTTTGTGTTTCCTCATGGTTGAGATGGGTCACTTGATAACTTAGGTATATGTATGGGCATATACCTAGGTAGTGTTTTTCTATTGTTTTCACAATCCTTGTGTTTCCTCATGATTGATATGGGTTACATGATAACTTAGGTTTATGTATGGGCATATATCTAAGTAGACGTTATCTGTTGAGATATTCTTGTGGTTATCCTTGTTGGTTTTAGTGAGACCTTGAGGGTCTCGGGGTCCCTACTGAGTATCGTTATACTCACTCCTACACGGGATATGCCTGCACTACGTTGTGTTGGTTGCAGACGACGAACATCATTGATCGTGGTTGTGGCTTGCAGAGCAGGACTGTACCTGGAGGTGGACCACTGGGCGGGACGTGCTCAGAGCGGACGACGGGACCCGAGGAGCAGTGGAGCTATCTGTACCCACCCTTCAAGAGGGATTTCCATTGGACAGCTCGGTGTAGCGGCTTTTACTTTACAGTTGTTGTTTTCCCTTTCGAGTTGTACTTTACTTCCAGTTTGAGTTTGTATACTGGACCATTTAATTTTCCGCACTTCAGTTGTACCCTGTTTTTACTTAGTGTTATCTTTTCCGCTTGCTTACTCTGTGGTGCTTGTTTACTTTACAAAGGCAATGCCATCCCTTATTACCGAGATTTACGCCTTGGTGCTAGTTGCCAGCCCCTGGCCTATGGAATGTGGGCTTGGGGTATTCATGACACGGGCCCCGAGGACGGGTCGTGAAAAATTGGTATCAAAGGAGTTCGGTTCTACTGCAGAACTTATAACTATGATGTTTCTTTCTGTGAATCAATAGTGTTAAGAGTATCGAGTGTGGTTTTCAGTCCAGGGAGTCCAGTGTTGGTGCGGGCGGTCGATGTATCAATACACCAGGACCCTGACAACAGATTTCCGACTTTGTGCACGAAAACACTGATTGCATGTGTGTTTTCCAGAAGATTTATTTAAATGTCAGCTCAATCCAGGTCAGCTCACCAGGTAAAATCTTTGGACCATGTCACGTTGTTTCTTTCAGGATGCCTCCCCGTGGACGACCAGCTAGAGCCCCGAGAGTGGTGCGTACTGATAGTCCGCCGAGCGATGAGGCCTCAGTACAAGGCCCTATCCCTGTTGAGGCACCAACGGAGGCACCAGCGGTACTACTACCCGTTGGGCCACCGATGCCACCAGCCCCAGCAGCAGAGGATGCATGTCACTTGAGTGCACTGCATGAGTTCCAGCGCCAGAGGCCACCCAGGTTTCAGGGAGGTACGGACCCGAAGGCGACTGAGGATTGGCTGGAGGCTGTGGTGAGAGACTTCAGGCTAGTGGGGACACTGACAGATTTCATGGTGATCCTTGCTGCCAGCCATCTTCAGGCAACAGCAGGCAGATGGTGGAGCCTGATGCTTCAGATGCATGACGAGGTGAAACTTCTATGGGCAGACTTCGAGAGCCTGTTCTGGGCAAAGTTTGTACCAGCCACCTATCGAGCGGTGCGTATACAGGAGTTAATTCAGCTGTGACAGGGCATCATGTCAGTGGCGCAATACTCAGCGAGATTCACGGACCTCTCACGCTACTCCACATATATGGTACGTGACCCATTCTTCAGGGCCTGAACCTTCGAGCAGGGGCTCAGGAGAGAGATCAGAGCTTTGGATGTATCGCACAATATTCCGACACAGACAAGAGTGTTGGAGCGAGCCCTCTTAGTGGAGAGTTTCCTTGCTGAGCAGTCACCAGAAGCAGGACCCACCACTAGCCGGCATGCGGCAGAGACTTCTGTTGCAGGCAGTAGATAGATGATGCAGTGGTCCAAGAGGACCAGACCTACATGTGGTCGACTGCGTGACTCAGGGTCGGTAGTGCGAGGAACCAAGGGAAGTGATAGAGCCAGACCTGCCATGAAGTGTTACTCCTGAGGCGGAATTGGTCACATAGCACGTGACTGTCCGACCCGCCATGCAGATGACCGGCAGTTAAATGAAGAACCTCTGAGGCATAGGCAAAGGTTCGATCAGGGCGGACCACAAGGAGCAGGCGGCCATGGCAGAGGAGCTGGTCGTGCAGCTGGAGGTGGATGACGCTTTGGGATATTGCCACCACCACCACCAGGAGGCCCACCTCGACCACAGAGGACATGAGGACATGGGAGAGCTCAGCTTCAGGCAGCTGAGGCCTATGGTCTTGGAGCTCCGGAAGCAGATGGACAGGGGCGGGACTAGCTTCCGACCTGGAGGCTATTGATCCTGTTGCTTCTGGTTTTGTTGATGTTTGTTTGTAGTTTCTTTGTGTCTTGTACTATGAGCTGCAATAATAAAAAGACACTTATCTTGGTTTTCTTTCCTGTCCTTTTGATTGGTTGATACTGAGTGGTCCAGGTTATGACTGTTGAATTGACCCTCACTTTCTAGTTTTCTACTGACGGAGACCTAGTGACCACACACTGATGCCGACAGTGTGACTCGACCCTTGGAGGCGAGAGTGACAGTTGGATCTCTTGGTAGTTACGTCGAGGCCTTACGACGTCATCCATGGCATGAATGCATCATTCATGTCAGGATTGACTGTATTAGGCAACGAATGTGGTTCATCCAGCGGATGAGACCAGATTTATCTTATTGGCAAATAAGAAATCATAGCAGCTCTTGTGAGACTAGAGAATGTCCAGGTCATCCAAGAGCGGATGAGGATGGCAATGGGCCGACAGAAACCTTATGCTGATAGGGCTTGAAGGCCTCTAGAGTTCGAGGATGACCATCACGTCCTTATACAAGTCTATCCTCGACGTGTTTTACAATGATGTGTCTAGGGAGGCAAGTTATCTCCGAGGTTCAACAGACCTTTCTAGGTCCTCAGCTGGGTAGGCGAGGTGGTTTACTGCTTGACCCATCCACTTCAGTTGCACTAGGTGAACGACGTTTTCCACGTATCCCAACTGAGGAGATACGTGCTCGACCCTCCGCATATCATCGACCATGGGGAGAAGGACAGTGGCGATGAGGTGACTTATACAGTGGTTCAGGTGGGGATCGAGGATCGACAGGAGCGGATCCTAGGAGGATAGTCGATTCCTCTTGTGCACTTCCTTTGGCAGCACGGGAACCTCCAGGTGAGCTCATGGGAGCGGAAGGCTCAGATTCGTGCTCAGTACCGCCTTTGTTTCCCTAATATTGTGGTGATTCTTTACGGGGACGTAAAGCCCTGTGGTGGGAGTAATGTAAAGACCCGTAAATTCCATGGAATTTTTTTTCTTAATTTTCTTTCGAATTTTACAAGCACACAGTTTCTGACGGAGCCTGATTCCAAGGCCCAAAGTGCCTAGAATCAATTTCCGATGTTTGGCTTGGGTACGTTCAGTGAACGGACGAGCGGGTTTTTCTAAATTTTGAACCGGTGCTCGGAATCGAATTCTGAGGTCACCGATGGAATCGCGGCGTCGATAATTGCTTAGAAACGCCTCTTCCAGAGTTGCGTTTGCTCGGGTGTGGTTTTTAATTTTTGGGCATAGAGTTGAGAAATAAAATAAATTGTGCAACAAACATTATTTTATTTCACTTAAGCCGCTTGGAAGCCACTTGATGCCACTTAAAGCAGCTTAAGCTGAGTTGTTGCAGATAGGGTGCTATCCAAAAATATCCTACCCTTTTGGTAGGATATTTGTGAGGTGGGACCCACTTCAGCCCCACCGTTTTTTTCCGCTAAGTAACGCACCCGCGAAAGCCCGTCATTATGAAAGTCAACTGTGCGTTTTTCTGGTTAAGAAATGCCCCAATTTAATTGGGTAGTTAAGTTTTACAATTAATTCTTCGAATTAGTTGACCGTTTCTTATCCTTTGTTTTTCAAATTCTTAAGTTGATAATAAAATAAGTTGAGGACATATTTTATTTTTTTGAGGGGTTTGTGTTGTGTAAAACCTTTGGGAGTGCAGAGGGAGAATTCTTTGTTCTTCGACGAAGAACGCGAAGAACGCGAAGAACGCGAAGAACGCTACAACCTCCGACGAAGAACACCAAACCCCCGGAGATCGACGACGTGACGCCGACGACTCTCCTTTTGCAATGTTTCTTCCGTGACGAGAAAAATCCGCGACGAACCCTCACTCGATGACTTCGACGAGGTAGGGGATTGTCATGTTGAGAATAATTTTATTCCCTTAAATTATTTCTTTCTTTCTTCCTAAAGAAAACAATGAACACGGAACAACTTATTACCTAGTTGATCCGCGAACGTTTTAATTGCGGGTTGGAAGTTTACCTTTGTTTATGGAAAGAATATAGGGGTTTTATTTATTTATTTCATTCGTGAATACTATCTGTCATTCTTCGTGAAAATATGAAAAATTGTTAATGACTAATGAGAGGGAGCCAGACCGCACAAACACGGCCGACCCTCCTCCATTATTGATGTTGTTTCTTATGTGATTCGGAAGAAATGGCGTGGTGTCGTCGCACCACGCAGAAATCACGGCAAATATTACGCAACGCCGTCGCGCCACGCCAAGGAGTTGAACGAGGACACGACGCCGTCGTTCCACGTCAAGGAAAACCGTAGACACCGCGGCTGGAGCGGGGCCACGGTGGAAGGGCGCCGTGCCGTCGCATCGCGCCGGAGAACCACGAAGGCAACGCATTTTGTTTTGACATGCAGTTTGATGGACGATGACAAACGGGGCCGCATGGCGATTTGAGGGCTTTGCGGTGAAGATCGGGTCCCGAGAGGACCGTAGGAGAAGACGACAGGAGGAACGGACCACCGGAGCGCGTCCGGTGGTCCGCAGAAGGTGGGGGCGGCACGCCACACCAGCGCGGCGGCGGCTGCGACTGGCGCGGCGGCGCGCCACCGGAAGCCTGCCGGCAGCGGTTGCCGCCAGCGCCAATTAGCTTCCAAAGGGGGGCGGCCGCGTGCACACCCCTGCCGCACGTGGCGTCCGCCGGACCGGACGGAGCCGGGTCGGTCCGGGCCCAGACCCCCCGTTTTTGGACTATTTTCGGTAAAATGCCTGTAACTTGAGCTACGGACCTCCAAACGACTCTCTGTCGGCGGAAACATGATCCCTGGATCGAGACGGTCGTTTTGGTATATCACACTCAAGGTTTCAGAGAACTTTGGGTTCGGCTGGGTTGGTTCGGATACGAAACCAACCAGGCCCTCAGAGTGGAAACACTTATATCTTGAGCTCCAGACGTCCGATTGACGTGCCGTCGACTTTGATGGAATACTCTAAGTGAGACAGAACTTTTGGCATACTCTGCTCGAGGTTTGTATGCCGTCGGAGTGCGGTCGGGTTGGTTCGCTTACGAAACCAACCGGGCCCCTAGAACGAAAAAGCCAATAACTTTCAGACCGGGCGTCCGATTGGCACGCCGTCTGTTGCGTTGAGTTCCTGTTGACGATAACAAACATTTGGCATCCTCTGCCAGAGTTTTGGATGCAGATGGATAGTGGCCGGGTTGGATCGCACCGAAATCCAACCGGGCCCCTAGAACGGAAAAGCTGGTATCTTTCAGACAGGACGTCCGTTTGACGAACCGTCAGCGGTGTTGGTGATCTCGTTGAAAAACGGTCCCTATGGGTATACCCTATGAGAGTTCGGGGTACAGTTGAGATATGGTCGGGTTTGGTTCACCCACGAAACCAATCGGGCCCCTGGGACGAAAAGGCTAATAACTCACAGACCGGGCGTCTGATTGACGCGCCGTCTGTTGTGTTGCGACCCCTATGACGAGGCGGTCCTTTGAGATACTTCTTCGTGGGAATTTGGCATACGTGGAGTATCAACTTGTGGATCGTGGAGCGGACCCTCCTAGAGGCGAGCGTACGGAGTACGGAGACCGTGTAGCCGGCCGAGACCTGAAGACTGCTTGCCCGATTCGATTCAGAGTGACTTACGTAGCCTAGTGGAGAGAACTAATTTGTGAGGTGGCAGACCCATAGCGGAGGAGCACTACTATGTGAGGTGGCATACCCGCGGTACTCGATAGGAGGAGTACCTCTGTAGGCTATGAGGGGGGAGTACTACTGTGTTGGATGGCAGACCCCGGTAGGAAGCACTACTGTGTGAGGTGGCAGGCCCACGGTACTCGAAAGGAGGAGTACCTCAGCAGTCTTAGGTTAGTGAGCAGTACCTCAGAGTCATGAAAGGACCACTGTACACCTTAGAGACAGATCTCTTCAACAGTTACAGTTTCGATAATGAAAATCCTGGTTTGTGCTGAGACTTTTGACCTTTTTGTTTCCTCATGGTTGAGATGGGTCCCTTGATAACTTAGGTATATGTATGGGC
This sequence comes from Viscum album, assembly GCA_963277665.1. Classification (NCBI taxonomy): domain Eukaryota; kingdom Viridiplantae; phylum Streptophyta; class Magnoliopsida; order Santalales; family Viscaceae; genus Viscum; species Viscum album. Next base: position 748,456,327 of record OY728152.1, read on the forward strand.
ATATACCTGGGTAGTGGTTATCTGTTGATTTCACAATCCTTGTGTTTCCTCATGATTGAGATGGGTTACTTGATAACTTAGGTATGTGTATGGGCATATATCTAAGTAGAGGTTATCTGTTGAGATATTCTTGTGGTTATCCTTGTTGGTTTTAGTGAGACCTTGAGGGTATCGGGGTCCCTACTGAGTATCGTTATACTCACCCATGCACGGGCTATGCTCGCACTACGTTGTGTTGGTTGCAGACGATGGACATCATTGATCATGGTTGAGGCTTGCAGAGCAGGATGGTACCTGAAGGTGGACCACTGGGCGAGACGTGCTCGGAGCGGACGGCGGGACCTGAGAAACAGTGGAGCTATCTGTACCCACCCTTCAGGTGGGATTTACAGTGGACAGCTCGGTGTAGCGGATTTTACTTTACAGTTGTTGTTTTCCCTTTCAAGTTGTACTTTACTTCCAGTTTGGGTTTGTATACTGGCCCATTTACTTTTCTACACTTCAGTTGTACCCTGTTTTTAATTAGTGTCTACTTTTCCGCTTGCTTACTTTGTGGTGCTTGTTTACTTTACAAAGGAAATGCCTTCCCTTTTTACCGGGATTTACGCCTTGGTGCTAGTCGCCAGCCCCTGGCCTATGGAAGGCGGGCTTGGGGTAGTCACGGCACGGGCCCCGAGGACGGGTCGTGACAGTATGGTTCCATATTATTATGTATTTATTATCATAAATATAGTAAATTTACTATAAATTTTTAGAACCATATTCCATGAATCAATGATATATTTTATAAAATTAATGGATCCAAGTAGATCTCTAATATTTATCTCTAATCAACATATCATCATTTAAGTGTCAAAAAAGTCTAATTTTCCAACATGACATTATGGAGTCAAAATTTCTCATATGAATTTTTCATCATATCTTTTGTTATGATGAATTCTATTACAGTTTTCATGGCCTTGATAAATTGTATATTCCATAGGTACCTCTAATATTTTTTGAAATATTTTTTAATGATGGTTTTGTCTATTCTTGATGCATGAATGGCTACAAGAAGCACTTGGAAATTATTCTGAGTTCTTTATAGGTTCATTTTTTATGATAAGTTTTAAAAGTGTAACATCTATATAAAATAATACAATTTCCTTGGCTATGTCATTTTTGATCTAGGTATATTAGTTGAATCAGTGAAAATTAATTTTTTCATCTCTTAGTGGAAACCCAAGAGTGTTTTTTGAGATATGTAGTTTTTTATGATTAGTATACTATTATCATATTTTTTTTTGGATTTCTATATTATTGTTTCTCCTATGACTACTCTAATGAGAAAGGTAATTACATTCACATGGAATGATGACAGCCATAAATAATTCTAAGATCTTAAATATTATCTTACCTCACCATGCATCATAGCCTTTATAGAACCAATTCATGTCTATGTAATATAGTATGATGCATCTACATATAGTCCTCATTGTGTTCTCATGTAGGGATAACATGTTTTGTACCATGTTATGTGTTTTTTGTGATAAAATGAAAAACAATATCCTTTGAAAGACCTAGAATTAGTTGTAGTTGTCCTTGAATTAAAGGCCTCATGTCACTAATTCATTATAGAGGGGTTCATAGTATTTAATGATAATAAGATATTGATATAAAACTTCACTACACAATACATAAAATTTAGAAAATAAAAATTTGAATAAGTATCTCCAAATATTAATCTTTGACTAATTGTGAACACTAGGGAAATGGAATTCTGTGGAAAAAGAATTTATTTAGAAATCATATAGTGATGTGGTCGAATAATATCATGACTAATGGAAGATGGTTAGCTTTACTTCTAACTATAATTTGGATTACACTAAAAATAATGACAATTTATTTTTTCCCAGTTATTCATTTTCTTATTTTAATAGATTTTTTGAAAGAGGCAAAAATATCATATAATGATTACATCACCATTATGTCAAACATAAATGGTAGGGATACATTTGATTTTTAGAAATAGGATAAAACCCCTTTTATAGACATTAAGAATCTAATTTTTGAACTTAAGTCCTCTCAAGAATAGGTTCATTCAACATATCACCCTTCAACGTAGTCTATTCATCTAGGTATTCAGAAAATGTAGAAGATGATGAAATATTATTTTTGATGGTCAGATATGAGATACAAGATTACTAATTTTGTTATGAAGGGTATAATGTTTTAGTATCTAATAGATTAACATCAATAACGTGATGATATTATTAAATTTATTAATATATATATGTATGTGGAAAAATATTTCAAAGAACATTTTCATAGGTCTACAAGGAAGACTTATAAGAATGAAGTTGTTTGGGGTATTTTGGATTAACTCACTATGTAAACAAACATTCCCCCAATCAATGAGTCCAATACAGTGGTGAATTTGGAGATGTAATATATTCAAAATGGTTCCCAATTTCATGGATTCCTAGTTTCGATCATCTCAAATAGTGATCCTTTATACACTTATTAATTCTAGAGATCATTACAACAAGATCTCAAAACATAGTTGACTTTGAGAATGGAATATCATCACAATGTAGATGAGAAATTAGAACAAATAATTCAGATTATGGAAGATATAATCAGATCATATGACATGGAATTTGGAAACTTATTGGAATGCCATTTTTCTTAGGTGTAATTCTTCTACAATAACAATTATCAGGAAAATAAACACATGGGCTAGTTAGCAGCATTATATGGATTCCTTCATTTTTCTCCACTATGTTTGGTGGAAAATGGAAAACATAACTTATGAGATCCATGAATATGAGAAAGAACTAGATGATTTGTAAGTAGATAGAAATATCTCAGAGCTAACAAATAGCTTTTAAAGACAACTTTATTTGACTATTATCTTTCAATGTGAGTGCTCATGTATTCTAAAAAGTGTCATAGAGACTTGGTCATCCATATTTTAGAAAACAATGGATGTTTTTTCCATGATCTGTTTTAATTTTCAAGATTTTCGAATTTATTTGCAATAGTTTATATTGTATAGAATCACTATTGAGAATATGTTCTATTCATAATGTCTTTCAAATAAATCAACATAAGAAGTGTCACCTAGTGTCCAATCATGTGATCTGTTGGGACTCTATTACTCTTGAGTCGACTGTAGTGCATATCTCTGAACCCATTCAGATTGTGGATAAATAAGATAAGATCATATGTGGTAAAACAATACCAATAGTACATGTGTGATAAAATATTTTTACTTCTTTTGGATTTTGTAGCATGAACTATTTATATATATCTATTGGGATTTGTTCATTTCCATTCTTATCCAGATATTTGTCATATTTTTAGGTATGTCAAATTGATCAGGACTTGTAATGTTTTTTTAAACACTTGTAATTTATATCAAGACATTGTTGTATGTGGAAGGTCACGTAAGGTTAGTAGAACCATCTAACAAGTGTAGGAAAATGTGTTGGAAATTATTTAATAATTATCTACATTTGGGGGAATTTTCATCCCATAATATATTCCATTTGAAAATACAAATGGAATCATTTGAAGCATTGTATATGAATAGGTTTTTTACTCTATCCCAGTGGGATGAAGATGGAGAATGAATGATAATTTTCCTATAGATAATAGACGAGATGACTGTTAAGGTATGGACTATACAAGATTATATTAAAGTATCAAAGAGATGGTAAATTTTTTTGTTGATAATAAAAGAACCAACATGATATTTCATGTTCGGGATAAAGTAGGGTTAATGGATTCCCCATGCAGGGAAATTTTTTTGATTTGGTAAAAATGGGATTTTAATCCCATGTTACATTGGGTCATTGGAAATACTAGAATGAATTAGACTTGTAGCATACCAATTTTCTATAAATCCCACATTTATAAGGTATAGTAAATCTTCAATGTTTTAGTACTACATAAATACACGATAGATCCAACACATGCTCTCGTATAATAAGGAATAAAATTGGATCCAAGAATTGTCTTAAAATGAAGAGTATTTCTAAATTCTTGACATCAGAGAGAATGTTTTTCATATTCGACCATCTATATTGGTTGAATCCCTTTGAAAAAATAACATACTATAAGAGGAAACATAAGATACTATAAAATATATGAGGAAATTATATCCAATTTTTTTTAACATATTACATATATCCCATTTTTTGGAATAATTTTTTAATGGGGGATAAAACTATAAACATGACCCTACTATAAAATCTAAACACCATATCCAAAATAATTATATAATGAACAATATAAAGATACTTTATTCATGAGTATATTTAAAAGTTTAATTTTTAATTTTAGAATTTTATTTTAACAAAATAACATTCATTTTTTAATAATTCATTTATATATAAGATTAAGGTAAAATTTTGGGATTTTTTTTGAACTGATTGATTTTTATTTGGATTGTGTAAATACCATTTTTGTTAATCCAAAATGTAATATCATCGCTAGGATGTATGTATAAAATAAAACTAAAAATATCCATATCTTAAACAAGTATATTTTTTTATAAGAAATATTATAAATTTGGAAATATTATGTTTAATTTATAAACCCATATTATATAGATTAAAAATTAAGTAACATGTTTCACTAAAATAATTTTAATAAGTTTAAATTTTCTATTTTAAAATTTGCTTATAAAACTTTTATAAATATTTTTTTATTATATTGGTTGTATATTTTTATTTTGTATGTAAAAAATATGTAAAATAGACCATTTTTTAATCCTAATCGATAAATTGTTATGAAAGAAACTAGTTACCAATGTAAAAGTTAAAATCTTTAAATTAGAAAATATAATGGTAAAGGGTTGAAAACATATATTAAACATTAGTAAAATTGAATGTTTGAGGACTTCACACCCTAATATCTTCCCTAATATATTATTTATCTCTTTTAGATCAATTTTTATTGAGAGAAACTTCCCATATTTAAATTGATATTTTTTTACAAGAAATCCATCCATTTTAACTTATGAAAGGGAACACTCACCACCTTATTCAATACCACAAGAAATTTATTTTACTAATAAATAAATTATATTTTTTCCATAAACTGTATTATTTTGTTATTCCCATTAAATTATGGTCACAATATTTCATCATTTCCCTTCCTTTTCATGGGATCCTCCATGTAAATCTTAAATTTCTCATCATGAGTAATCTTTTTTTACGTATCTTTTTTATTTTATATCTTATCCTTAAAAATAATATTTTATCATCCAAATATTTTAACACCAATATTGGTTATATAATGAATATTATCATGTTAAGGGAATAAAAATTATCCACCTCTCTAGTAACATCCCAACCTTAGTCACCCAATGTTGGTGCTTTATTACATAACATTGGTATGATACAAGGAATCATATCCCGAAAGATTGATCAGTTTAGTATTATTGGAAACAAGATACATACATAAGTTCAACATTATAACATGAAAACAAATTCAACAGTAATTTATTCCATTAGAAAAATCCAGGCCTCCTAGATTTTTCCAACAAGTCACTCATAATTATCTTTTTCATATCCTAAAAAAATTTAACATAGGAAAGGGGTGAGCTCAAATGCTCAGTAAAGGTATGCAATATAGTGGAAGATAACATAAACATTAGGCATGATGAATAATTTAAAACACATGTCTTTAAAAATAATAAACAAGATCACTTTATGGAAGGAATATGAGCTGATTAAATAATGAAATAATAAAAAAATGTCATGGGTATTCTACTAGTCGAAAAACCACATGAACCATCATTATTATTTTCATAATGAGGGAGTGTATAATGCCGTACATTTTGAATCATTTTTTCAAGACCTTGGCCAAGTCATGTAAAAATGATTAAGGAATCGACCAAAACCACATATTAAATTTGGAAAGGCCTTGGCCAATTCTATGCCTAATTGTCTCTTGAGACCTACCGATGCACCGATGAGCTATAGTGGGCTCTACCCATCACATACTAAGTCCAATACATTCCTCATATGAAAAGGTTGAAACATAACATAAAAATTCATATTAAAACTAACATATGAAATGTAAATACATTAACCATAAACCATGAATAATACCAAAATAACACATCCATAGTCAAACATATCACAAAACCTTCAATATAATATTTAATATTTTTATCCTAATAAATCAACATCAAACATGTTTAAAATCCATCAAAGGATGTTGACATAGATAAAATTAAAACTATTTAAAAGAAATACATCATTCTATTTTGACGTCACACAAGAGTCACATAATTATAAAAGCAATAATTTGTTTTGAAAATATTCTTATAAGCTTGTAAGGGAAGCTCTGATGATGTTATAAAGGTGGAAAATAGCTGCACTTGCCGTATAAGTTTAAAAAACAGTCATACCTAAATTTTGTCCACAAGGTCATAAAGTATCGTGTTTGGAAAATGACAGAATGATTTCATTCAAAACATATAAGTTCAAATAAGGGTATAATTGAATTTAACCCATACATAAGTAAATAGTAAGAATGTTTTTAAATACAGTTTTAAGAAAACATGGATGTGGATGATAAGAGGTCCAAGTAGATACTTACATAAAAACAGCCTCAAATAATAAAGAGATTGTAAAATTAAACCTTACCTTATACTTTTATTTAGTCGATGATATTTTAACTTTTTGTATAATAGATATTTTTTATTAAAATATACAAGAACAATATAAATAAATATGATATCATATATGATCCTCTAATATTTCTTTGTTATTAATATTTCAGTTGTATCATCGTTTCAGGTGTAAAGAGATTCATTATCCTATATATGATTGGTTATGTAAGCCATGTTTGTTATGGATATGATGTATTTGATTAATATATATATTTATATTTTGTTCATAAACATTATTATTCATCATTAAATGAAAATTACTCTTGAATGATTACGATGGAGAAATTAATCTCTTCGCGTTCGTGGATACGGTAATTCATACGTATGCATGAGTGACAATATCGTTATATTGATGGTTAAATAGTATGTAATTGGATGGTATATCATATATAATGAATCAATAACATGTTATATTTATTATTTACATCCGTTATACTCATTATTATACCCATTAAAATAATGAAGAGTTTGAATAACAAACTACACCATGATGTGGAGATGGTAAGCCGTACATACACACGTATGGTGACATTTTTATTCATATGATTAATAGGATAATGAATATGTTTGTAAAATTTTTATAATAACATCAAATTATATATAATATACTTGATTTATTATTTTATAATTGAAAAATAAAGAAAGAGTATGTGTAAGGAGAAAAGAACTTGAAAGAGGTGATAAAATATTTACCTCTTCTTCGGGTTCTTCTTTTTGATTTGATCAAAAGGGCTACATTGGCTGGATTTATGAACAATAGAAAGACACTAGGATGAAGGGAGGAAAGTTGGGAGGATATTTTTACAGGGTTTGGCCGCTTCAAATGGCTTTTGAGGTGAGAAATTATGAGTAGGGGAAGTTCCCTTTTACAAGAGAGATGAAAGTCACTTTAGGAAAATATTGAAATATTATTTTATAATAAAATATTTTCGTTTTCTAATGGCTCCAAGATGATTTGATTAGAAAATAATGTTGGGATTGGTCTAAAAACTCTAAACCAATAGGTTTTAGATATGTTCAGGTCACCTTATTATACTTATCATTTAGATTTAACTCTTAGTTAAATAGTTTGACATTTATCAGGTATCTCTGTATTTTAATATTATATGGTTAATAAACATACAATAAGCTACCAATAAAACCCAGATTGGTTCATTATTAATATATATAAACTTATATAAGTCTATTGAAAGATCCTTATATTTTTATGAATATTATGTCAATTAATAATATAGTATTTTTTTTAAAAACTCAATTATGTCAATTTTTACACTATTTAGGATTTTATTTTTTTGAAATCCATTAAAACATTATCACATAGAATAAAATTTATTTAAACAACCCTAAAATGTTATATTATCCTAATAAACTAGTGTAATTCATCAGAATACTCAATTCACATTTATTTGGATATTTAAAATATCAATTATTTTAATATTTCATTAATAAGGTAATTACTGCATCATCATTGTGTCATATATAAATTATATTATTTAATGTCTAAAAACTATAAATAAAATACCATTATGTAGGAAATTATATTATATTTCTAAATAATATTTATAGTCAAATTTATATTTTGTGTAACCCCATATGAAATTTTTTTGTGTTATTAAACATTGAATTTAACTCTTTTAACTATTATTTAAATAAATTAATAATAAATGACCTTATCTAATCCATGTGTACCAAAGGGGATCATATATTATTCATAATGTTGATTTGGGTCTAATTAATATTATCTAATAGAAATATTACATGTGTTAGGGTAATTATGATATCATTTTTACCATTAATTACCATATTTGCTTTTGATGTGGTAAATAAAAGTCAAAAGTTACTATTCACCAAAAATTATTTTTATTTATTGAACCATATTTTACATACTGATATCAACCATGTCTCTCAGATTTTTGAAATTCAACTCACCGAAGCGGTAAAAATAATTTTTATGCAAATTTTCAAATTCTCTTAGGAGGTGGGTAAAAGACGGTAAAAATTCAACACAATTTTTATATAACTATAATTATTATTAAATGGATCCAATAAATTAAATTGAACTAATATAAGTATATTGTATCTATTTTGACATAAAATAAATTTAAATAAAATAAATCAATTTTTAATTAAAATGTCGGTTTTAACCAATAACACAGTGTTTTTCTCTATTCATCAAAACTTGAATATTTTCAGAAAAATACCAAAAATTAATCCGAAGCTAATTTAATATTATGAAAATCATTAATGAAGACCATTTTGAAAAATAAAATTTATAAAATCTCAAAAAGTGGTTATTAATATTCATAACGGCTAGTTTGATTGGTCGCGGTGTGTTAGAATCTCAAACTTGTGTACAATACAAGCTATTGCATTATTCAAAGGAAAACGTATTGTTGAATCTTGGGGTGTTACGTTCTTCCCTCATTAAAATAATTTAGTCCTTGATATTTCTATAAAAAACTACCGCACAAAAATATTTTGGTGGTTCTTCGTCATAAGATCCTCTAGTTCCCATGTTGCCTCTTCCATCTTATGGTTTCTCCATATAACTTTTACCAGACGAGTCGTCCAGTTTCTCAACACTTATTCTCTGGTATCATGAATCTTTCTAGGATCTTCACAATAAGACAAATTTGGTTCCAGTTCAATTTCCTTAAAGGCGAGCACAAGTGTTGGTCAGACATGTGTTTTCTCAATAGCACGTGGAACACATCGTGAAATTTGGAATGACTTGGTGGAATTTCCAAATGGTAAGCTAAAACAAATATTATTTCTTGAATTCTTAAAGGTCTGATGTACCTTGGACTTAATTTACCCTTCTTACCAAACTTTATAACTCCCTTTCATGGATATACCTTCAAAAAAACATGATCTCCTACATGAAATTCCAAATTCTTCCTTCAGTTATCAGAATACTGTTTCTGCCTACATTGAGCTTCTTTGATGTGGGTTTGTATAATATTTACATTTTCCATTGTTTCCTCAACAAGTTCGTGGCCTACAAGTTTTCTTTCACCAACATCATCCCAAAACGTTTGTGTGAGACATCTCTTTCCATTGAACACTTCACATGGTGCCATCTAAATAGTTGAATGGAAGATATTGTTATAGGAAAATTATACCAGAGGTACATATTGTTCCCACATACCATGAATGTCATGTGAGAAACATCTTAATGTGTCTTATAAGGTTTTAATAGTCCATTCTGTTTGTCCATTTGTTTGAGGGTGGTAGGTAGTGCTCAAACGATGTTCAGTATCTATGGATTTATGAAGAATTTTCCATAATCATGATGTAAAATGGAGATCAAGAATTGAAATAATCGATAGGGGTATTCCATGAATTCTTACAAATTCATTAATATACAGTCTTGCTAAACATTCTAGTTGTAAATATTCTCTTATAGCAAGAAAATGTGCTGACTTGGTAAGATGATCAACAATGACCCATATTGCATCATTCATTCTATGAATCTTTTGTATCCCCATAAAACAGATCATCATAATATCATCCCATTTCCACTCTAGTATGGGAAGAGGTTGCATGACTCCTCTAGGATGTTGTCTTCCAGCTTTAACTTGTTGGAAAACAATACATCATGACACAAAATCAGCAATCTCTTTTTTCATTTTGTCCCACCAAAAAGTTTCCTTCAAATATATATACATCTTGGTGCTCTTAGGGTGTATAGAGAAAGTGGAGTTATGATCATCATTATAAAATTCCGTTTTTAGATCATCTATATCAGGAACACAAATTCTCTTCCCAAATTTCAAAATTCCATCTTCATATACGAAGTCACTCATTCTCCCATCATTTACAGCTTTAATCTTCATTTGAAACTCCTCATAATCAGTCTGAGAACTCTTCATCCTTTCTATTAAAGATGTTTGGGCAACCATTTGAAAAAGTATTTATGTTTCTCCTTCCATGGTTATTATCATATCCATCTTTACTAGATCCATGAAAATATGATCCCTTTCAACTCTCATATTGTTCAATACTCCATGGTCTTTTATAATCAAAGCATATGGCACCTAATTTTCCTTCAATGGGTGGTAGTGTATAGTGAAATCATAATCCCTAAGTTATTAAATCAATTGTAATTGCCTCATGTTTAGTTATTAGTGTGAGAAAATATACTTCAAACTCCTGTGATTAGTATAAATATCACATTTCTCACCATAGAGATTGTGTCACCATATTTTCAGATCGAATATTACAGCTTCTAACTCATTATCGTTAGTGGGATATTTTTTCACATGAATTTTCAGCATTCGTGATGCATATGCAATAACTCTATCATTTTGCATTTGGACACAACCCAGTCCTTTTTTGAAGCATCACTATTAATAACAAACCCATCGTTCCCTGATGGTAGAGTCAAGATATGAGCATTAAATAGTCTTCTCTTTGGTTCTTCAAAACATTCTTCAAACTCTTTTCACAAAAACAATTTAACCCCTTTACATGTGATCTTGGTTAATGGGTTAGAAAAACGGACAAAATTATGGATGAAACGTTGATAATAACCTTCTAAACCAATAAAACGACGTACCTCAGTTATACACATCTGTGTTTCCCATTCATGGATTTTGTTTTTCATTAAAGGATCAATAGAGATTCCATCCATAGAGACAATGTACCCAAGAATATAAATCTTCTACGGCTAGAATTCACACTTGAAAAACATCCCATATAATTCATTTCTTCTAAGAATCTTCAGAATAATGCACAAGTGATTTTCATGATCTTAGTATATTTTGGAGTATACCAATATATCATCAAGAAATACCAATAAATATTAATCAAGATATTCCTTGAAAACTCTTTTCACTATATCCATGAAGACAGAGGGTTCATTAGTCAATCAAAATGGAATTACTCTAAACTCATAATAATCGTATAGTGTTCAAAATGCTGTTTTGGCAATGTCTTCCTTCATTACACATAACTATTGATATCCATATCGAATTTAAATCTTTGAAAAATAATGATCTCCATGATTTTGGTCGAATAAATCATCATTGTGAGGTAGGGGATACCTCTTCTTTACTTTTATAGCATTGATCTCTCTGTAGTCAATGCACAACATTATAGATCCGTATTTCTTCTTAAAAAAATGATAGGGGGTCCGCATGGAGAATCACTAAGGCGAATAAATCCATTATTACTCAACACCCCTAGTTGTTTATTTAGTTCCACTAATTCCATAATGGCCATTCTATAAGGGTTCTTTGATAAGGGCCTTGAACCAGGAATTAAATCAATGGAAAACTCAATTTATCGTTATAAAGGATGTCTAGGTAAATCCTCTAGAAACAAATTAACATATTCTTACACAATAGGTATGTCCTCTATTCGAACATTATTTTCCTCACCCATAATTATTTAATTCCAATCCTCCTCTTCTCTGAGACTCAGAAATTTCCATTCCATAACCACTCAATAGTCAAAAAGAAAATTATTTTTCTATGAAAATCTCTTTAAACTCCCTCCATTCCATAATTTATACATTTTCATCCTCCTTTGTGTTTTTAATTAATGACCACCATTGAACTGTATCTCCAACTAGGTGATAAACTTCCATGACAATTTTTTCCCTTTTTCTACTCCCCAAATCCTGAAATATTTTCTCTAAGGAACATATTCTTTGTTTCGATACAAATGGATTTTTAGAACCATTGAATGTTGGTGGTTGTTTCCTCATTAAACTATCTAAGATTAATCCTCCACGTTGTGGATCAGGGTGCCCAATATGGGTAAGGTTATTATTCATAACCTACGTGAGCTATCCTAGTATGGTGATAAGCTGATCAGCACCAGTTGCATCACCAGCTCTGCTATAATTATCTTGAAAAGGAGAGAAATCCCTAAATGGATTATGTGCATTGATACAGTTTCCTTTCCTTTTCTAGGAACAATTTATAAACAATGGAATAAATCAGATTCGTTTATGAACCGAAATACATAATTCCGAACTTGTAAAACAATTAACATAAATTGAACAGTTTATGGATATAATCCAAAATCATAAAAATGTTTTCTTCAAGGATTTATATACTCATAATTCGTTCATAATTGTTATTAATGAAAATAAGAATTATTCTAATCATATCCTCCAAGAGAGTCATAACCAAGAGTACATCAAGGCCGGTTGTCATGCACCAGTTCTCGTTCTAGTCTAGCTCAAAGCTGTGTTTTTGGGTTTTACCCCTAGGTACATCTATGCTAGAGCCAGCACTACCTGCTTGTATCCAGACAAGGATGAATTGATTGGAAAACTCACAAAATCTTTACAGTTCCAAAATTCATGGATGTTCTACTATACTAATCCTCAAAGTATATCTTATGGTAATGTTCTCTAATATGATATTTTCTAAATCATGTTTCCATTGTTTGTACTAAAATTCCTCTGATACCAACTATAACACCCCAACCCCAGTTACCCTGATTCGGGACATTATTACATAACATTGGCATTATTAAAGGAATCATGTCCTGAAAGACCAATATGTTTAGTATTATTGGAGACAAGTACATACATAAGTTCAACATTAAAACATGAAAAAAATACAACAGTAATTTATTACATTAGAAACATCAATGCCTCTTATATTATGCATGCAAGTCACTCATAACTAACTTTTTCATATGATGGAAAAATGAAACATAAGAAAGGGGTGAACTTAAATGCTCAGTAAGGGTATGCAATACAATGGAAGAAAACATAAACATTAGGCATGATAAATAATTCAAAACACATGCTGTTAGAAATAATAAAAATGAACACATTATGGTATGAATATGAGTGGATTAAATATTTATATAATAAAAAATAGTGATGGGTATTCTACTAGTAGAATAAAAACATAAACCATCATTATTATTTTCATAATGATGGAATGTTTAATGAAGGACATTCAGAAACATTTTGTCAAGTCCTCGACCAAGATGTGAAAAATGTTTAAGGCCATGGCCAAAACTATATATAAAATTGGGAAATACCTCAGCCAATTCCACATCAAATTGTCTCATGAAACCTACCAATGCACCGAGGATCTATAGTAGGCTACACCCGTCACATACTATGCACACTAAATTCCTCTTATAAAAAGGTTGAAATATAACATAAACATTCATATTAAAATGAGCATACGAAATGTTAATACATTAACCATAAACTATGAATGGTATATAAATAACACATCCACAGTTTAACATATCTCAAAAATATCATTACAATATTGAATATTTGTGTCATAATAAATCTTCTTCAAACAAGTTTAAAATCCATCAAAGGATGTTGACATAGTTGAAATGAAAACTATTTGAATGAAACACTTCTTTCTATTCATAAACCATTTAAGAGTCACATAATTATAAAAGAAAACAGTTATTTTGAAAATATTCATATAAGATAGTTAGGGAAGCTTCAATGATTTTATAACAGTAGAAAATAGCCAAACCCGCTGTATAAGTTTAAAAAAACATTCTTACCTTAATTTTGTCGGAAAGGTCATAAAGTAACATGTTTGGAAAAAAATGGAAGGATTCTTTTCAAAAAATAAAAGTTCAAATAATGGTATAAATTAATTTATCCCATAGTCTAGTAAGTGGTAAAAATGTTTTGAAATGAATTTATAAGAAAACAAATACGGGGATGATAAAGAGGTCCTAGTAGATAGTTACGTAAAAACAACCTCGGATAATAATGAGATTGTGAAATTAACCACTCACTTGTACATTTCACTGGTCAATGGTATGTTAAAATCCGGTAAAATTGTTAAATTTTTTTTAATAATTTATACAGGAACTATATACATAATTATGATATCATATATGATACTATAATATTTCTTTGTGAATAATATTTCAGTAGTATCATCATTTCGGGTGTTAACTGATCCATTTTTCTTTATATGATTGGTTATGTAATCCATGTCTATTATGGATAGCATGTATTTGATTTATATACAAAATGATATTACGTTTATAAACATTATTTTTAATTATAAAATGAAAATTATTCTTTAATTATTACGATGGGGAAATGAATCTCATCACGTTCGTTGAGACGGTAATCTGTACATACGCACGAGCGAGATTATACTTATATTTATTGTGAAATTGAATGTAAATGGATTGTATATAATATATAAAGAATCAATAAAATTATATATATATTATTTACATCATTTATACTCATTATTATACCCATCCAAAAAATGAATTGTTTCAATGACAAACTACACCATGACATGGAGACGGTAAGCCGTACGTACACACACATGGTGACTTTCTCATTCATATGACATATAGAATAATGAATATGGTTGTAAAATTTTTATAATAACATCAAATTATATAGAAGATACTGTAGTTATTATTTTAGGATGGAAACAACAATAACGTGGAAGTGGAAGAAGAATAGATATTGAAATAGATGATGAAATATTTACCTCTTCTTTGGGTTCTTCTTTTTGATTTGTTCAAAATGGAAAGTAGGTTGGATTTATGACCAAATTAAGGCGTCTAGGATGAATGGAGGAAATTTGGGAGGATATATGGGCTGGGTTTGGCCGTGAAAAATGTATTTTGGGTTGTTAGAATAGAGAAGGGGAAGTTCGCTTTTATAAGATAGGTGAGGGTCACTTTAGGAAAAGATTGAAATATTATTTTATAATAAAATAATTTTCAGTTTATAATGTCTAAAAAATGATTTATTTTAATTAAAAGCTGGGTATGGATCTAAAAAATCTCAACCAATAGGTTTTAGAGAAGTTTAGGTCACTATATTATCCTTATCTTTTAGATTTATCTCTTAGTTAAATAGTTTGTCATTTACCATGTCTCTTTCTATTTTTATGTTATATGGTTAATGAAATTACTATAAATTTCCACGAATACCCCAAGTGGTTCATTATTAATATATTTAACCTTATATAAGTCCTTTTCCATAGAATTAGATTTTTAGGAATATAATTTAATTAATAATATAGTATTTGTTTTAAAAACTCAATTATGTCAATTTTGAAACTATTTAGTATTTGATTTTTTAAAAGCCAATAAAACATTGTCACTTCATGTAAAATTTATTTGAACACCACTAACATATTATTGTAACATATAAAATTAGTTTAGTTCAACCTAAGTCTCAATTAATATTTATTTGGATATTTATAATATAAATTATTTTAATATTTCATTAATAATGTAATTACAGTGTCATCATTGTGTGATAAATAAATTAAATTATTTAATTTCTAAACATTTTAAATAAAATAAAATTATGTAGGTAATTGTTTTATTTTTCTAAAAAATATTTATAGTCGAATTTATATTATGTGTAACAATATATAAAAAATGGTTTAGTTATTAAACATTGAATTTAAATCTTTTTTAAATAAAATAAAAATAAAAGTCCTAATCTAATCAAAGTGGATCAAAGGGGAAAATATTTTATTCCTAAGGTAGTTTTTTTCGAACTACACTTATCCCATAGAATTGGGACATGTATTAGGGTAATTATGATATAATTTTTACCATTAATTACCATATTTATTATTAATCGTGGTAAATAAAAGTCAAATGTTACTATTCAACACAATTTATTTTCATCTTATTGAACCAAATTTTACATAATAAAATTAACTGTCTCTCTCAGATTTTTGAAATTCAACTCACAGAAGTCGTAAAATTATGCTTTATGAATATTTGTAAATTCTACTAGGAGGCAGGTAAAAGACAATAAAAAGTTCTACAAAATTTTTAGATATCTAAACTTATTACAAAATAACTCCAATAAATTAAATTGAACTTATATAGGTATTATTTATCAATTATGACGTAAAAATAATTTTAATAAAACAAAGAATTGATTAAAAAAAGTCAATTTTAACCAATAACGTAGTGTTTATCACTATTCATAAAAAATTGAATATTTTTAGAAAAATACCAAAAATTCACCCTTATCTAATTTCAATATTTTGAGTTCAAAAATGAAGTCAATGTTGAAAAATAAAATTTATAAAATTTCAAAAAGCGGGTATTACTATTCATAACAGCTAGTTTGATTTGTCGCGGTGTGTTAGAATCTAGAAGTTACATAGAATGAAAGCTATTGAATTATTCAAAGGGAAACATACCATGGAAACTTGGGGTGTTACATCTCCCCTATTACATAATAATAAATTAAAAAGTTATTTGTGTGTTTTTACATACTACGGACTCCATGACGCATCATGTTTCATTTTCCTTCACAAACTAACAAAAATGGTTAAAAAATATAATAATAGTAATTAGATATGATATATAATAAATTTTTATGTTTCTTATATAATAAAATATGTTACTCCTTTCTTTGGTTCTATGGATTATGATATCAATATCTATGTGTTTGTGCAAACTGCAGGGAATGATTTTTACCATTTATTTCATTAATAATTTTTTAAAATGACATTAAGAAGGGTTTCTGAATATAAATATTATATCTATCTCAATATTAAGGCTTTATTTATAAAAATTTAACAACCCATTAATTATATAAAAAATAAAAAATCTCTATAAAATCAACCAGCTTCAATAAGAATATGAAGAGGAAAATATTTATACTCAATTTATGTAATTTTTATATATCCATTACATCATATTAAAATTCCTTCAAATCATAATAAAACACACAAATAAAAGATATATATTATCATTATTATTATATTATAATTATTTTTAAAATTGACCGGCTCAAAATCATTCATTAAATCATTGTATGTTCGTGTTTGGGTCGATTTAACCACCTTTTTGTACAATACTATTAAATTATATCATGAATAAATTTGGGAAAATAATTAATATTATAATATGATATAAATTTGAAAATAATATATTTTATAATGGAAACATTAAATCAATATTTGGTTCATTAATTTAGAAATCACATGTCGATCCTCAAGTATCACCGAAATAAGGTTGTTATCGATTTTATCTTCAAAGATAAAGACTAAAACACCAATGAATGGAATAAAAAACATCATAATTTTTTATAAAATCATCCCTAAAATTAATATTAATGGCCTAGTAGTGATAAAAGTTATAATAATAATGAATATAGACACAACTATTATGAAGGTAGTACAAATGATCGAACTATTACACCCTATGTGGGAAAATGGGTAAAAAATCTAACTAAAATTCACATGGAAAATTACAATAAATGAAGATTATAAATGAATGAAGTTATGGTTAATATTCTAGATTTAGTGAATAAGATATAAATTTTTGTGAAATAGGAGTTTAAATTAGATTCATCGAAGTCATAATAAAGGGTAATGGTTTTCCATCTCAAATCCTCACTTTGAGACATGTTTTGTATTATGCACATGACTGTATTTATGTAATGTATATACAAGCCATTTGAGATGTTATATCATGAAATTAATTTTATTCATACTATTTTATGATCTTTATGAAGCCATGTATTACAAGTTCTTTTGATTGAATTAGTGTATAATCTCTAGGTGGGATTTGTGTCTGAATTTTTATTCTTTGGGAATAATTATATATTCACCAATTATTTTATATTGTGTGGTTAATAAATTTCCATGGAATACTTTTACCATATTACTAATGAATTTAAATTTATTTAGCAATCCATATTTTTATCTGACAGTCATATTATCTTGATTTAAGATTTACAATGAATATTTTAAAATGTAATCTTTTCCATGGTTGAAAAGCCATCATACTTCTTGGTAAAATTAATGTGTGTGTAATTTCCTAGAAAATACATCCTCATATGTTTTATAATATGTGAATGAAATTGTGGAATATATGACCCTAGGGTTAATCAACCACGAATGGTTTGTCTGATAATGGAATCAATCATCAATATGATGAATGAAAATTAGGCCCAAGACTACACATCTGGCAGTACACACCTAATTGAATTCTTTAGAATATTCACAAACACTTTATGAACTATGATAATGGATTTTTTCTACCATATCCTTCAACTCCTTCCAATTAAAACTACTGAAACCAATTACAATGTATTGTCATGAAAATTTGATATAATTTTTTATTTATATGGAATTATTTCAAGACCGTGAAATATAACGGTGCTCGATTTCAAGCCCCGGAGTGCCTGGAAAGAACCATCGAAGCCTTGTAAAGCTTTAATTAATGCACTCAAGCAGTTTTCCTAAAAAAGAGAATTAACTCATAAATGTTTGCCCAGATTAAAAATCTGAGGGCACCGTTGCGCTCATGATGGAGGGTTTATTTTAGGCGTGACTTATGTTTAGTCGATGCAATTATATGAAGAGAAAACCAGAAATGGCATAACCGTGCATAAAATAATTAAATATTTTTATTTTATATTTCAAATGATTATAACTCACAAATGATAACTCGAGTTAAAGATACGATACCATCTCATAACTCATGAGGGTATGGTTTCTTTAGGAAGATACTAACTTTGGTCGGCGGGGCCACTAGAAAATATTAGGTTTTTTCCGTAAATAAAATAATTAAATGACAATTATTTTATTGTGAAATCCATAACTTCTATAAGGTAACTCGGATTGTAAATATAAGAGTAGATTTGGGTTCGTTGGGGCGTTTTCACTTAGGCAGAGCCTAACCTCGACAGGCGTGGGTTGAGGGTGGCTGTTATTAATTTTCAGAACATTTTTTTGGGTACATTCAGTAAACACGTGAGCAGCATTTTAAAACTTTTGAACCGGTGATCAGATTTAAAATATGAGGACAACATTAAATTTTTAGGGCAAGGATTCTCTTAAGTGAGACTTCACTTTGACCGCAGTAGGTCTGAATTTTTTTTGGGACATTTTAAAATAAATAAATAAAATACATTTGTCATTTTATTTTCATTTAAAACCTCCAAAAGACAATCAGAAATGTGGGAACAATGACGTGTCAATCCAATAAATGGATTTAACTTTCAATTATATGTAACTAAACCATTGGGGAATTAGGAAGGTTCCTATTTAATTGGCCTCCATTAATCCCATGAACGTTGCACACCATCCCCCTCTCCTATTTATATAGAGCTTGGGGGAGGGGTTGGCATTGCTTCGCCAAGAAATAAAGTGGTGACAAAGTGCAGTGATGCAAAACCCTAGGAGGATGTAGCTGGTACTAGCGAGAGGTGATGAGCGACAATGAAACCTTGAACTGGAGATCGAAAAATGAGTGACATTGTTGGATGCCAGTTGCAGGGGACGACGAACACCTACCCGCTTCCCCAAATGCGCACTCACCGCCATTTTTGAGGTATGGGTTTTAATTTGAGGTATGATTAAATATTTTTTGTGATTCTTCATAATCTTGATTCACAATGAAGATGGCCAAACAATCATGGAAATTTTCCCAAACTTATACCTTGCCCCCTTTTCTTTTGTTCTTCACGTGTTCTTCTTGCGTTCATTAAGGCCAAATAATTAATGATGTTGGAAACACAATGTATCATTTAGCGTGACATTTGGACACAAATATCTCAACCCTAGGATCGTGAATATGAAAAACTCTTAATTTTAGGGCTTGGAATGAAGCTGTGATGGCTTGCAGAGGGAGGCAGCGGCCGGCACCTGACTGACTTTGAGGAAGGAGGGTGGCGCGTTTCTGCACCACCGGAAGAGGAGGCCGCGACCTGTCGGCTGCGGAGGAGCAGGGTGGTGGCCGGAATCCGGCCGACCATAGGGATGAGTGGTGTCACATGCCCATGCCTACACAGCAGCTGGTCATGAACACTTGGCCGCGACGGAGGCCGGAGGGCGGCCGACCGCAGGTGGAGCAGCAGCACGCGTCCACACCGCTAGGAGGAGAACAGTGCAGCCTTTTCAGTTGGACACGTCTCACCAAGATGGCCGGAAATGAAATCACTCATGCTGGTAGGGTGATAAAATGACCATCGGGCCATTTGGAATATTGGAGGGCACCTCCTCCCATGTTGCGGCAGGAAGGACCCCGCCACGGCAGGCCACCAGACCGCGGGCTGCACCGTGGGGCGCCCAGAGGGCCACACTAGTGGACTGGGCTGAGTGGACCCATGGCCTAGTGAGACAGGACTGGCATGGCCCAGGACAACTGGGTCAGACCCGATTCAGACCAGGTTGACCCGAAGCAGGTCTGGTCGGCCCATGCCGGGTCTGGACGGGTCGGTCCGACTCAGTCGGACCCTACCCGGGCACATCTAGACCTAGATATGCCTTTGCTGCCATATCATCAGAATCCAGTATTTGTTTGGCGAACCGTACACGACACTAAAATCCTTGGATCGAGACTATCCTTTTGGTATGCTCCACATGTGTTTTGGATAATGTTTGAGTATGACTGTGTTGAATCGAACTTGAATCCAACCGGGCCCTCGGAGCGGAAACACAAATAACATACAGACCAAGCGTCTGATTGGTTCTCTATCTATTATGCTGGGTACCTTAAGACTTGATGGAACATTGGGATACTTATTAGTGGGAATTCATGTAGGTTGAGGTAGGACAGATGGATTTAGGGGTGGTTCTCCCAAACATGCTATTATTGGGAATCCAGTTGTCGGGAGTGAGCCAGAGGATGGAGACGAATCATATGGAGGTTAGTTACCTACTGACTCTGGGTGGTTCTGATAATGTTTGGGTCATTGTGGAAGTTATTAACTATCGATCTTGTGTGGGTCAGCGCTCAACAATCCTGTGTGGGTGAGTGCATACAGGTCATTTGTGGGTCAGATCCTGTGAGGGTCAGCACTCAGTGATCCTATGTGGGTCTACGCATACCGATCATGTGTGGGTCAGATCTTGTGTGGGTCAGCGCTCAGCGATCCTGTGTGGGTTAGATCATACCGATCCTTTGTGGTCAGAAGAGGATATTACTTATCGACTCTGTGTGGGTCAGATTCGATATGGGTCATTGCAGGGATTAGTACCTATCGATCCCATGTGGGGAAAACTATGTATGGTCAGTAGTAGTGACTCATGACGGAATAAGATTATCTAGCTTCAAAAATAATCATTTGTACTTCTATACATTACTATCACCAGGTTTGAGCTAAGACACAGTATGAAATAAGACTTTTATCTTCGTAGTAGTATCGTCGTGGTGATACTTTTGTGGCACTTTTACCTTCGTGGTTCTATCTTCATGGTGATACCTGTGTGGTATTTTTACCATTGTGGTGTAACCTTCATAGTGTAACATGTGTGGTACTTTTAACTTCATGGTGTTACCTTCATCGTGTTACCTTCGTGGTGTTATGTTTGTCGTATTCTTTCATTATGTATGAGATAAGTATATATTGATAACTTAGGTATATGAATGGGAATATACCTAAGTATAGTTGATGTCTTGCTTTATGGTTTTTCCTTTGTGGATATCTAGGAGACCTACGATAGTCTTAGGGTCCCTACTGAGTATTTTTATTGTCACCCCTGCATGGGCTTCTCCCGCACCTTGTTATGTCTCGTGAAGATGACGTACAACGTTGATCAAGGATGAGGGATCTTGGACTGGATGATGATTGGAGATGGACCATTCAACCTAATTTGAAGTAGAGGAGACTAAAAAACATGGAGTTTTAAGGAGGTTATATTTACCTACCCTACAGGTAGGAACCTAGGAGGATGACTCAGTATGTAATTTCCTATTTCACTTTTTAGTTTTCTTTTACTTTTGAGTTGTACTCATACTTTCAGTTGGCCTTGTATTTCGGCCCCATTACATTCAACAATATTTTTACTACAGTAGTTTACATAGTGGTTGCTTCTTGTTTCATTTTATTATGTGTGT
Source organism: Viscum album (assembly GCA_963277665.1). NCBI lineage: Eukaryota > Viridiplantae > Streptophyta > Magnoliopsida > Santalales > Viscaceae > Viscum > Viscum album. The sequence continues at coordinate 748,478,795 of OY728152.1, forward strand.
TTATATAGGGTTAAAGGTAATGCCTTCCCATTTTAGGGATACTCTTTTCTGGTGCTAGTCGCCATCCCCTGGACTATGGATGGCGTGTTTGGGGTAGTCATGAACCGTGCCCCGGGGGATGGGTTGTGACAAAGTGGTATCAAAGGAGTTAGGTTCTACCGAAGAAGTGGGACTCTAATATAATATATGTGGAAATAGTGTTATGTGTTTTCATTGTGGTTTTTAGTTTGGGGAGTCCAGTGTTAGAGTGGCGGCTGACGTTTCCATACACCTGGATCTTGAGTTCTAATTTCTGATGTAGCGCAGAAAATAAATGATTGTGTGTGTTTTTGAAAAGTTTTTCATTTGAATTCATTGGAGTTAAATCCCTATGTTTATCTTAATGACCAGGTCACACCTGTTCCCTATGTTCAATTAGAACCTCTTGGGGAAAATGTTGAGTCCTTATGACGGTAGTATAGTTATTACTGGACATCCATAGTTCATACTCATTTTGACTATATTAAAAAAAAGATTATGGTTTATCTACCACGATGGGATGGGATTTTTCTTATTCAGTGAAAAAGGATACCCAGGTAACACGGGATAAACTCATGCATAAGAGGGTGTGATCGATCACTCGTGAGTCGTCCATACTTACCCTCGTGGAAGAAAGAGTTTTTAGATTTTAGTTCCCTATAAGAGTTATTAGATGTTCCTCCAGGACTATGAATTTGAGATAGTATATACCCCAGGGAAGGGGAATGTGGTAGCATATGCACAATGGAGGAGATCCGGTATACAATTTTTGTGTGGGATGATAGAACAGCTAGCAACTTTTCATATTTCCTACGTGGATCGAGATGGAGAAGTTTATCTTTATTCTCTGACAGTCACTCCCCCACTCCATCAGTGAGTCTAGGACATGCAGCTTGAGGACACTGACTACAAGGCTCGACATGCTCAGAAATCTATAGGACATGAACCTGATGTATTTTTCTGAAGGTGGAGATCACGTCATCCTCTAATGAGGACAAACATTGGTACCCGAGGCGCTATGGGAGAATGTGTTGAGGAATTTTCATACATCCCCTCTAGAGGTACATCTAGGAGTGGAAAAGATGTACCAAGACCTTCAGAATCAGCATTGGTGTTCAGGGATGAAGAAAGGAGTTGAAAAATTTCTATCACGATGTCTCACTTGTCAGTAAGTGATGAATGAACGGAGCTTGAAGAAGTCTTATTCCAATAAGAGACAGAGTCCTTTGAAGTTCCAAGAGGGGGGACACATTTTCATGTATGTCACCTGTCGATGGGGATTACAATGATTTGGATGAGGCGTAAAGTCATCAACAAGGTTTATTGGACCATTTCTGATACTTAAGAGGATTGGTGAGGTGGCATTCCACTTGGAACTACCAGCATGGTTGGATTGGGCGGAAGATGTCTTCCATGTATCCCTGCTGAGGAGATACATGCATGACCATTCTCAAGTCATCGACCATGGAGTTCTAGACTTGAATGACATGGAGACCTATATGAAGGTTCTAGTAGATATTGAGGATCAATAGGAGTGGTTCCTTCATGGGTGGTCGATAACTTTGGTGTTCATATGATGGCAGCACGGGAACCGTCAGGATAGTACATGGGAGTGGGAGGCTCAAATCCATGATCAGTACCCCCATTTGTTTCCATACTATATGGTGTGTCCTTCAAGGACATAATGCCCTAGGGTGGGGAGAATGTAATGTCCAATAAATTCCATATAAATGTTTTTCTAATTATATGGAATTATTTTGAGATGCAGTAATCTGATATCATGCGATTCTGAGCCCTAGAGTGCCCGAAATGAACTGTCGAAATTTTGTTAAGCATTAATTAATGTGCGTATGCAGTTTTTATTGAAAAAGTAGAATAACTCTTAAAACGTTGGTCAGATTAGAAATCTAAGGGCATAGATGCGCTCAGGATTATGGGTTCACCATAGACGCGACATAAGATTAGTCAGTGCAAGCCTACGGTGAGAAATCCTAAAAATGGAATCACTGTAAATAAAATAACTAAATAAAGTTATTTTATTTTTTAAATGATTATAACTCACAAATGGTAACTCAAATTAAAAATCTGAGACCATCACCGAACACATGGGGGTATCTATTTTATTCAGATACTAACTTTGGCCTGTGTGGGCCACCCGAGAATGTTAGATTTTGGTTGTAAATAAAATAATTAAGTGAAAATTATTTTTTTTGTAAAATCTATATCATCTAAATAGTAACTATGATAGTAAATTAAAGAGTAGAGTTGGGTTCTTTGGGGAATGTTTCGGTTATTCATGGACTATCCTCAACCAGCGTGGGGCGAGGATGACTGTTAATAATGTTCTGATCTTTTTTTCAGGTATGTTCAGTAAATGCTTGAGTGGCGTTTTCTAACTTATAAATCGGTGTTCTAGTTAAAAATATGAGGACACTGCTGAATCCTTAGGGCTAGGATTTTCATAAGCAAGAGAAATATTTGACCACAGTTGGTCTGGAAGAAATGTTTAGTTTTGGGACTTTTTAATAGAAAGAAATAAAATAAATTTGTTATTTTATTTTCATTCCTTTCTTCTAAAGAAAAAGTGACAATGTGAGACTGTAAGCATGTCAAGACAATAAATGGCCTGACAATTCAATTCAATGTAGTGGAACCATTGCGGAATTTGGATGGCAAAAAATTAATGTTCCTCCACTAATCCCACGAAGGATGCACACCCTCCCCCTCTGCTATTTAAATGGAACTTGGGGAGAGGTGTCGGCACTGCTTCACCAAGCAACAAAGTGCTGGAAAAGTGATGTGATGCCAAACCCATGGAGGAAGGATCCTGTACCAGTGGGAAGAGATGAGTGACACCGAAACCATGATCTGGAGATTGATGAATGAGGGATGTCGTTGGAGGCTAGTTGCAGGGGACAACGAACACTGATCCGCTTCCACAAACGCGTGCTCACCATCATTCTTGAGGTAGGGTTTTTAATTTGAATTATGATTAAATATTTTTTTTGATTCTTGATAATCTATATTAATAATGACAATGGAAAAGAAACATGGCCATCATAATTCACTTATACCTAGCCTTTTTATTTGTTTTTATTCGCTCATTCTTCATGGAATCATCAACACCAAATAATTAATGATGTTTTTAACAAAATGTCTCACAGAGCGTGACATATAGATGCAGAGATCTCGACCTAAGGATCGTGAATATGGAAACGTCATAATTTTCAGGCTTGGAATGAAGATGTGATGTCTTGCGAACTAAGGTGGTTGTCGGCACCCGACCAACCACATGGAAGGCGGGTGGTGCACCTCTGTGCCACCAGAAAAGGAGGTCGCGGCCCGTCGGCCATGGCAGGGTAGGGTGGCGGCCGACATCCAGCCTGCCAGGTGGTGAAGTAGTGGAAAACATCCACACTGCCAAAGAAGGAGGTCGGAGGGTGAACGACACTTGGCCGACTACAGGTGGTGTCGCGGCGCGCGTATGCGCTGCTGGGAGGAGAACCGTCCAGCCGTTTCAGCCAGATGAATCGCACAGAACGGGACCGTCGAACGTTCCTCGGTGCCAGCAGGGCGACCAAATAGCCATCGGAACATTCAGAATACCAGGAGTTGCCTCCCCCCATGAATTGAGACTAGGGAGGACACCACCACGACGGTCCACTCGACTGTGGGCTACCCAGCGGGCCCGCCCTCAGACTGGGTCGGGCTTCCCACCCCCTTCACAGGCTGGACTAGGCCATGGCTCAATGGGCCAGGGCCGCCGAAGCCTAAGCCAATCGGGCATGACCCGGGCCAATTGGACCCATATACACCACTGTGTCCATATCATGATAAACAGGGGTCCATTTGATGAAATTTATATGGAACCAGAATCCTTGGATCGAGATAGTCCTTTTGGTATACACCACTTGAGTATAGGGAAGTGTTGGAGTATGGCTAGGATGGATCGAACCTGAATCCATCTGGGCCCTCGGAGTTGAAATAGTAATAACATACAGACGAGACATTTGATTGACGCAATGTCTATTTTAGTTGGGTCTCTTATGAAGTGAAAGACCTTTGGGATACTTCTTCATGGAACTTCATGGAGGTTGAGGTACAACTGATGGATTTAGGAGCATTTCTCACAAATGTGCTATTAGCGAGAATCCAGTGGTTGGTAGTTAGGCGGAGGTTGGAGAAGGATTATATGTAGGTTAGTTAACTATCGACTCTGTGCGGGTCGGATCATGTGTGGGTCATTGCGGGGGTTAGTACCTATTTATCAAGTCTGGGTCAGCACTCAGCGATCCTGTGTGGGTCTGCGCATACCGATCCTCTGTGGGTCATATCTTATGTGGGTCGACGCTTAGTGATACTATATGGGTCTACAAAAACCTATCCTGTGTGGGTCAGCAATCAGTGATCCTGTGTGGGTCGACGTATACCGATCCTATGTGGGTCATATCCTGTGTGGGATCGCAGAGGTTAGTACCTATCGACTCCTAGCAGGTTAGATCTTGTGTGGGTCATTGCAAGCGATTAGTACATATCGATCATGTTTGGGTCGGACTCCGTATGGTTTGCAACAATGCCGCTTGACAGAATAAGATGATCTAGATTTGCAAGTAATCATATGTACTTCTATAAATCACTAATACTTGGTTTTAGATAAGGCTCTATTTGAACTAAGACTTTTACCTTCATGGTACAGTCTTCTTTGTGATACCTATGTGGTACTTTTACCTTCATGGTACTCTCTTCTTAGTGATACATGTGTGGTACATTTACCTTCATGATGTATCCTTCGTAGTGTTACCTATGTGGTAATTTTACCTTCGCGGTGTTACCTTCGTGGTGTTACCATTGGGGTATTATTTTCTCATGTATGAGATGTTTATATCTTGATAACTTAGGTATATTTATAGGAATATACCTAAGTAGAGTTGATGTCTTTCAATATGGTTTTTCCTTTGTGGAACTCTAGGAGACCTACATGGGTCTTGGGGTCCCAACTAAGTATTTCTATACTCAACCTTGCATGGGATTATCCCACACCTTATTGTGTCTGGTGCATATGACGTATAGCATTGATAGAGGCTGTGGGAGCTTGGACTATACGGTGCTTGGAGGCGGACCGTTCGGCATAACGTGATGCGAAGGAGACATACAGATGTGGAGTGTTGAGGAGGAAATCTGTACCTACCCTACATCTAGGAACCTCCAAGGATGACCCAATAGCTGTTACACTTTTTCACTTTTCTGTTGTATTTGAAGTTTTTATTTGTACTCGTACTTTTAGTTGGGCTTGTATTTCAACCCCTTTACTTTCAACACTCTTTTTTTCTACAGTAGTTTGTTAGTGGTTTCTTCTTGTTTCTTTCTACTCTGTGTGTTTGTAGAAGTTTAAACGAAATGCCTTCCCATTTTAGGGATACAAATTTATGGTGTTAGTTTCCATCCCCAGTCCTATAGAAGGCAAGCTTGGTGTAGTCATAACACGGGCCTCAGGGGACTGGTCATGACATACCATCTTCTATTGATAACCCAAAACATTGAAATTTCCCTTGCTACTATATTTATTTGATAATGTTAAAAAAAATTTATGTCACCCAATATGTTTATGTTGATTAAGTGATGTTATCGTAGACATCCAAATTATTCCATTGAAGAAGGGAGTATTTTTTTTCTTATTTATTATTATGTGGATAACAATTGTTTTATTTTGTAATTAGTTCCTTAGTGTATTGTTTGAAATGTATTGTTTAATCTTAGTGTCAATGAATTAGACATAAAATGGTTAAAATTGGGGCTAAAGACTATATATATCATTGATGCATATAAATTTAACATAAAACAAAAAAACTGGGGTTTTTTATACCTCTACCAAAATTAGTATCGTGTCTTGGAACAAGGAGTTTAAGAAATATTTTTATGAAAAAAATTATATATTCCATTAGAATGAGATTAATGATTATTATTATCCATTCTTTCATTTATTAACATAGATATAAAATTACCCTAGTTTCAGTTGATTTGGGATTCATGTTATTTATTCATTAATTACATATCACTTGTGCTATATTTATGTTATAATATATTCTATTAATTTTTACTCCATGTATAACATTTTAACTCACCACTATTGGTTTTTGTTCTATTATATAATACATAGGATACCTATGGGTAATTATCACAGACACGAAGGAAGATATAATAATGTTTCAACAATGTTTTCATGTTTTATAATATGTTTTCAAATGTAATGTATGTATGTATCTAGTCATCCAAAACTAATCTGTTTATGGACCCTTTGATTTCTTTTTTTGTACTAATAATTGAATATAACAACTGAATATGGATTTTAAGAGCTTATGATGTTACATAACTGCATTAGAGAATATGATAAAAATATATATTTAAGTATTAATGTCAATACCATTTCTAAAAAAATCAATTTTTTCAAGAGATGTATTTATATAATATTTTACTAACTTTATTCCAATTTAATTTTTATTAACATGTAAGATCAAATAGTTTTGTCATCTATGTATTCTATATATGATCTTACATATATTTTTTTCTAGAAATATTACTCATTCATCAACAAAATAGCGTCTTACTTCTATGAGGAATTAGAAGGAATGTAGGGTAAATAAATATTATATAACATGTTTAACAAAATTATAACTTTCTCATAGAAAACAGAAAGGGACACCAATAGATTTTGTTGATAATGGTAATACTGTAGTAATAAATTCGAAATAATATAGATGTTTTGTGGATAAATAGATCAATAAAAATAAGCATTAAAATTTCTGATTTGATATGTGTTTACTAGTGGATACTAGATTAGATATGTGAGAACATTTTGTAAATATTAATTATTATTATTTATTTACCAAGAGATGTTTTTAGTAATATTTATATATTTTCCCTCTCAATTTCACATGCATATGATTTACCTCACAATAATGAATCCAAGAAGATATTCACATATTTTTTTGCAAGAAGATGGTTGTTTCAGGACCCTGCCCTCTAATGTTACCCCTCCTAGGCTGGGAATGAAGAGATACTATTATTCTCAAATATTACCTTCAATAGGCCAGAATTTGGTGACTTGTAGTGAGGTAATATATTAGAAAATGGGAGGCATTACCCTCAATATATAATGGTAAGGACAAGAGATAATATGAGAACCACTAATGAATAAAAATAACATTAAAATAAACCATTTTACCATAATGATAAAATCATGTTATGAATTAGTTTAAATACATATATGTCTCCAAAACTACAATGTAGCAAAATAATCCTAAGATGGAGCCCTGACAGAACCTCTATATTCTATGCTAGTATGATCCAAATCAACCCCCAACGCCCTAAAAATCATCAATAATCTAGTTTATATATATATAAGGGTGATCATAACATGTATACTTTGTCACATCATCTATAGGAACTTTAAAAAAAATGCGTGAAGAGTATAATAATTCTATAGAAAATTCAAATACCCATTCACATGATTATTAATGTTGACTCACCATTTATTTCAGACAATTTAAAAACAGAATTTCGTAAGAATATAATCAGGGGTTCCCTATAACCACTTATCCACTACTTTTCCACTATCACTCCCTTATTTCAAACATCCTATGATATCATCACTTCCATTTTAGCATACCCATCATAACAATCAATCCCTGTTATCAACCCATTGTAATCACCACACAATCAAAAACATGTAATACTTATCTCTCAACTTTTTCTTACCACCCTACCGCACATCACTACCTCATCACATCAATATCCATAATAGTTGGGTGTCATGAACATGGAGTAAATCAACACTTACCACCCCCCTCATACCATGCATTACCCCAACCCGGACCCAATGTCACCATATAAGTTTCACGAAGGGGGGTGGGGAGGAGGGGGTAACCAACCATACATCCTCACCAAACAAGATGTTAGAAAAAAACTAAAACCGAAAATATTTTTTCATCAATAAGGTTAATCAGTTTTAATGTGGTTCATATATAAATAATAAGAAAATAAAATGATGAATATTCGCACAAAAAATACTAGCCAAGGGGTTTACATATATATCCCAATAATAACCCATAAACTCTATCATCACATTACCACTACCCATAAACAACCATTGAAACCTCTACAATATTACCAACCATAAAACACATGAAAACAAAAAATATATCCAGGAAAAAATTCTATGTTTACAACATATTAAATGAATTACATTTTTATATTATCATTCCATATCATTTTCATTTGTATTTCATTATACATATTAAATAGTAATAGGTTCACAATCCAAAAAACACATTTCTCAAGTTCTATCTTTCTAATTATTAGCATTCATTTAATAATCATTTTCCACATCAACATTTCTATCCAAAAACCCAATTACATTTTCATAATTAATCCATTATACCTAGTATCATTATGAATATCTAACAAAGACTCACATTGTGCAACCAAGACCAAATGGTTCATATAAATCCTACATAAAATGTTGTACACTATTACAAGATACTTCATATTATCACACAACACTGCATCATATGACACTACCAGACATGTCATAAAAAACAAGTATAAAAACTTCCCCTTTAATTTATAAACCTACCACATAACCAATACAAAAGCATTACCATGCAACAATCATGATCAACAAAACTTGCTGATGACACAAATATTTGCAAACCCCTATATAGCACATATCACAATATCTCCCACAATGTGACAAATAATAATAAATTTATAAGAATATATGAAATACAGTCCACTAAACACACCAATTTCGTTTAATGATAATCAATCAACCCTTTTCAATACTACCTATATTAATCATTTAGTTATGCATGGGGATTCATCCATTTATACATAGAAATAAGTATGACAACATCCAATTCACAAAAATAGAGGGTCTTATTATGACATGCAGTTCATCATTTTAATGATTTAGGCATTCAATGAAATATTGAGGTACACATTGCATTCATTCCGATATATTACCCTTTAAATATTTCATATTCTCTCTTAATTATTCATGCCTTGAAAAACAAAATATTTAACAATATTATAATTATATGGAACAATACATAATATAGAAAAACCACATATTCAAAACTTCCCTTCCAATTTATACATCTCCATAGTTATTTATCTTTTTTTAAATTGACAATAATTAACAAAAAATATCATGGTAATCAGAATATTTTCTTAAAAAAATATGTCTAGAATCCACTACATCAGTCCAAAAAATAAAAAGTACTATGCAAGATGTCTGAATTAAAATGATGATCAATCCCCATAAAAATTGAAGGGAAACTATCTAGAGAATATACAAAATAATCCCCCATAACTAAATTATATAAAATGGATACAAATATAGTAAACCTATGACATGAACCTATTAAACAACAGAGAATAATGAAGTAGAGGATAATAGGGGAAATGACTAACATTTATAAAGATTGTTGAATTCTATCTCTCCATGATGTTTAAATCCTAAATGTTATTCACATGAGGTTAGTAAAAGGGTTTATATTTTACTAGGGCTAGAATGAATAGAATTTAAATATAACTATCGATGATTCGGCCCTCTATTTATAGATAATTTTGAGTAGCCTCCAACATCACATGCCTCTAGGTAAAAGTAGATCCAGATTCCACGCGTTTGAATCCACGATTCTCACATGAATTCATTACCATTTTTTAAAATTTTGACCACCAAAACACCATTCAAAATATTAGGTATCATAGCGATCTAGACACCCAACATGCCATTATGACCCCTCTACCACGACATAGACAGGAATCTCTAGCTAGTTTAACCCATTACAACCAAGACTATATCATGGAGAGATATACCTCCCCATTTTCTTTATTATCTCTCATGAATCGTCCTACACTAACTATTGTGCTACCAAATCAATCCTATTAGGCATTTAAAGGTGCCCATTTCACAATGGTGTATTTATGGACCACCATGCCCTTTACTATAGATGTTCCACACCTCCCAATTTTTTTATAAAAAGAATTTTTGTCGAACTCTTGAAGTAAAGCTTAAATATTTCACGGAGAATTCCATTTTTTCTTATAAGGATAGAGTCTAAGATATACACCCTCTACCATATGAATTTCAAACAACATGGTTCACTAAATCCCCAAAACTACAAGATACCTCGACTTTAGATTCAAAAAACATCTACACCATGATATTTAGGTCAATAAAGAATCACCATGTTCACCACCATGACCATCACCATATAATTCTATACCATATAATAAAAAACATATATCACCCCTAGAATGCCTCTTAACTCCCAAAAAAATGAAATGGAATGGGTATTATGTGTTTTTAAAATTATATCAAATACATCTCATAGTATTCAAATCCCAGAGAATTAAAAAATGAACATAAAGGGGAAGGGATGATATTAACAACCATCCATTTAAATTTCAGTTAGAAATATCAATATAATTAAAACATAACCACCACATCATTGTTACAAGATCTTAAAACATAAATTATCTACATGATACCACAACCAAAATTAATAAACCATATCATAAATCAATATCAAACAATCACAACATAAAAAAATAACCCCAACGTAAAAATCAGCAAACAACATGGGATACCGAGCATGAATCTGTAAATAACTCATCTGCGTACTCTTGTCTAATGTTCCATGAATCTAGAGAAAATAAAAAAAGGAAAAACAAACCTATGTAAAACAATATCTACAAGATCATGGATCTAAATCGTACACTCAAAAAATTTCTCATTGCCCTGCACATCCGACTCCCCCTAAACAATCACATGGGACTCGTTGTGAAGAAACATTTAGATCTATGATATCTGTAAGGAACCGTTTATCTTCTCCAAGTGTAAAAAAAATACTAATTTATATTCTACCATTATAATATACATTAATGGATTAAAATTATAGATAAAAACTGGAGATAAATTAATCCCATGAACAAACCTCTATAGTGAATGATGAGGAGGAACCTTTAGAAGCACATGATCCGCAGCCTGAAACTAAATGTCCTCCTCCATTGATCAACATCATACTTCTGAAATTATTTTTATTCCTTTATCCACTATCAATATCACCTAGTCCTCATCATCCATGAATGGAACAATGTATGGCCCAAATATAGCTGTCTACTCAATTTCAATCTAGTATACGTATTGACCAGGGCACTCATAGAAATACACAAAAGGATCCATGATTATAGAATAGTTTATGTTATTATTGTAATAGAACTCTACCAATGAAATGTGTTTCACCATGACCCACTAAAATACAAGATATAAACTAGAAATCAATATTCTAAGGTATCTATAGTCCAATATATTTTCCCATCTGTCTATGGGTGTAAATTTTTTCAAAGGAATAACTAGGATATGAACATATAAAGAACACAATCCTATAATTTTTAGGTAAAAATGGTTCTTATTGAAAATAATTTTCCTTTACACCCCATGAATATGCACTTATTTATCCATAAAATACATCACAAGGTCATCATTGATACCTGATTCTCTAATCACCAAGAAATGGTATAATTTATTCAACTATTCCATGAGCACCCAAATATCCTCACATCCTCCTTGGTACCATGGTGATCTTGTGAAAACATCCATCTAAATATCCTCCAAATTTCACTTGGGAATATACCTTGATGAAAGAAGACCTTTGGGAACATGATAAATTTACATCACCTACTAGTACGACAAAAATCATGCTATAAATTCTATTATAAATATATTCATAATAGGAAACAAACCCTACCTCTTAATAGAATGATAAATTTTCGAGATATATGGATGCACTATTAGAGGTGATCCATGAAACTCATAAAACACCACCTCTCTCATCACTAATGGAATGAAAAATATCACATGGAAAACCATAAAATGTCATTAATTATCTAAATTACATTCCACCAAATTAGTAAACGAAACATAGAATCAAACATGCTCTATATTTAAGCCTTCCCAATAATAATCAACAAGCCTACAAAATATCGATGATTCCAATAACATTTGATACAAACATCCTCTAACATAATCTTCATATATAAAAATTTGTATAGTCACTAACTCTTCTATTCATATCTACTAATACTATGAATCTAAAACAATGTCTCCCTACAAATTCTAGATCAGCATTCTAGTAGTCATATTTCCTTCAACTGAGGTGTATGAGATATCAAGTCATAATAATATAGATGCATTAACCCCCTCCACTAGCTTAGTTTCATGTAACTTGAAGAGAAGACATATTTTAAGCTCTTGTGATCCATGAAGATCATAAATACCACCATAATTTGGTAATTTCACAACAAATTTAGTGAAAAAATAACAACTATTAACTCATTGTCATGGTTGGAACAATTGTGCTTTTAGAGATATAACTACCTAGACCCATAAGAGATCATTACCCAATATCACACCATAATAAAACCGAAAACTATGTGAGAAGAAATGTACAAGGCCTTAAATACTACCACTTCCTCTAGCACACAATTAATGGTATAACGGATTAACTACTTATTTAGGTATAAAACTTTTCTTAACAATGATCAATATATATATATATTCTGGGTATATATTGGTTGTTCCTATCAATAGGTCAGATAATTAGGATAAATCATACCTAAAACATCGATAATAACCCAATATACCCAATAAGATACCACATATTCCATATTCATGGGAACATACCAAAATAAAAGCGGCTAAAACATCAATTATTTCACCCTATTCATCAATGAGATAAAATATTTCCATGATATTTGTCCACCAATTTCTAAAAATTTCACTTGGACAACATCCCACAAATCTGGTGGAATCAGATAGTCAGTAATATTGATCTATGGTACTCTACATTTTCAACTACTATTTTGAATATATAGGGATTTATTAAATTTACATGACCATAAAATAGTCCATGAACTTAAAAAACATAGATTTTATGAGCCCCATGAAAACAGTAGGTTCATTCATTACATAAAATTTCATAACCATGAACCTGAGGTTCCCATATCGACCCAAAAAGTTCTATTTAGGATTTCCTCCTCATTAACCCTCATATCATGATATCTATACTTTATACAGATATTTGAAATCCATGTGGTTCCTATAAACTATTAAAACAAGTCATTTATCATTTTAAGGGGATAGAGACTATGGATCATGATCTGGCTCTATCACTGGTAGTCCATACATATTATCATCCAATATATTCCATCCTAATAAACAACATTGGAGAACCCCATTGAGTCACATTGGTCTATATGAATCAATTATATATCAAATACTTGAATTGAACCCGGAATTCCTATAACATATAAGGTTTTATCCAATTTTAATCTATCAAAATTAGTAATGTTCCCATTTTCATTACTATACTAAATTCAATGGCATGTCAAGGGGTTATGGTCACAAATTCTTTGGGGAAACATCAGGATACTCTTCAATGACCATAGGAATAAAACCTACCATATTCTAGACTATATCAAAGGTCAATGATTTTAGTTGTGACAATAATGGATCAAGACACCTACGACTCATTAGATAATATCTCTTTCTAAAAAAACACACTAGAATTCCAAGAGAAGAAATATAATCCTTCAATGAAATCAATATATAATACGAATATAGAACATCACCATTCCATGAAATGAATAAAATATTATGGTTTCATCTATCGAAGTATGAAATAACCAAATTATTGATGTTGTCCTTACATCTATTCAATATCCCAACATACATTAAAAACATTACTAACACTTGAATAACTTATTCAACACTTGGGGAAATAGAAACTCTCTACCTTTAGTAATAAAACAATGAATAAGGAATTATAGAAGGAGTGTGATGGTATTAAATTTAAAAAACATAAAAAAACATAATATAATAAAATCATACCTCGAATAGTCTCTATCCCCTAAATTTTTCCTCTATAATGTAATAAAACTTCCCATGCAAAAATCCATAGCCTCACTAGTCCTACTAATATACATATTTATTTCCAAGATCTACCCTAGGTCATTGAGGGTGAGTGACATCATATGGATAACCGATAGTAGCTCTATAAGACATTAGAGGAATATAAGTACACTTCCTCTATTATTGGATATACGCTGGATTCCTGAGCTATCGTAATTGCATTAGAGGATTATTGTGATGAGGACAGTATAAAAGATAACTTCCCATATAGAACTGACTCCCTTGGATGGATGGAAACTTCCCCTACCAATGTTCATGGTCTCCACAATTAAAAAACACCAGTGGGAGACTCCATGTAGAATCCTATAACCTATTGACTCTAGAAAATTGAAAAATAGTGTTATCACTGACTACACACCGGATAGAACCTCAACTATATAGGCATCTGAGTCCCTACATCTAAATCTTGTTCTCTTGAAAATATCGTTTGGACTCTATAATAATAAATTAACTTGATCACTCCATCATTTTTCAACACCGAAAAGTACATAATAAACCTAAATAGAGTGACCACATATATGATATTTTTCCACAACACCTCCTATATGCATCATGATCTAGACTCTTCATAAAATAGGTCAGGGGAAAAATAAAGAAGGCCCTTAAATATAATTCAAATATCTCAAATTATTATTATTCATTGAAAAAGTGATAGAAAATATTGAGTATCTTCCTTAAAATTTTAATATGATATAAAATTTGAAAAATATTAATTCTAGAAATTGGTATAGGATGCATTTGATTCCTTCCAATATCTGGTATTGGACATCCACCACTATTGTGTTGATATTCTTACCTAACAAACCAACAACAGAACCAAACACTCAAACATGGAGCATATAAAACAAAAACCAATCTCCTGCTCTTCTAAACATCATATTGTAGACATGTGAATGTCTCTCCCAAAAAACATTTCTAAAATCGAACACATGAATGTATGTAATATCTTACACTACAAATCACCCCACCTTAGTAGGATTAACCCTTAATAGGTTAACTGTTCCATGATACTAAACCAATCCATCATGAAATATGTTGGGAAAATGACTATATATAATATATATATATATTAAATAAATAACACATAAACATGATGGTATCAAATTTATTTAATGAAATTGGGTTATTTCAATTTATTTCATTTTCCCCAAATCATCCCTATTAAAACACAAGTGCAACTGATCATCATGCATGTACCTCTCTTAAGTCTCTATAACACAAATAGTATTTATTCACTTTGTACATTGGGTAATCATATGGCCCTTTCATCATATCATGGGGGATCTAAAATGTTTTGATGATATACCATATTTATATTGTGTACTATATTCAATTGATTTTGTTTTACTTCCCACCCATGCCGTCATAACCATTATATATTTCCCAAGATGCATCCCATCTCTGAAACATCAGTTGTAATAACACATTATCAGGATCCCCTCCATTAGTACCACTCTTATGATAGGATTTTTTATAAATAATAACCCCAAAATCATGCCTCTAATAGTATTTTGGTTGAAAACAATCACCAATGGTATATAACACATAATGTTAACCATTATCCAAAATATATGAAAGTAAAGGATAAAAGTCAAGTTGGGGAAAATCAACCGCAAATCATATTAAAATAAACTATTATCCTATAATAATAAAACACCACTAAGAATGACATGGAATAAATATAAGTATATAAAAAATAATGTACTAAAATTATCGTAGGTGATATTACCTACAAGAACTCTCCCCTATAAGAAAATATTATCAAACATAGTCACCATATCCCTTCTAATCACCAGAAAAAGATGTTATATATATAGGTGGATCATAACAAATATACTCAGTTGGATCCTCCCCTAGATATCTCATGATAATTTGGAAAGAAAAAAATAATTATCCAATGAATTAGTAATAGAATCATCAGGCACCTAAATGGATAACTACCCATTCATATCCCAACCAAGGATCACTCATCATGTATCACACATATTGTATGATAATAATATCATAAGAATATAATCATAGGTTCCACATAATCACTTCCTCACTAGTTATTTTCTCTCATACCGCAACATCAAACATCTAATACTCCAAAACCCTCCATATCAGCATCATCATCATAAAAAGGGAAAGACAATATTTTTACCCATGGTAATCACAACATAATTAAAACTAGAAATCCCAGGCCTTCATCCCAAACTGATACTCCCAACTTCACTTCACAACCTCATCACATCTATGCTCATCTCTATAAGGTATCATTAACATGAATGAAATTAACCATCTTCCCTCCTACAACCATTCCTGATCCACACTATATACTAATTCAACAGTCTACTATGCTAAAAGGGAGAGTGTGAAGAGGGGATAACCCGACATCCTCCCACACTAGCTAGGATGTTATGGGAAAACTCCATGAATCAAAAAAAAATCATTAGAATGTATACCCAACTCAGGTGGGGGCATATAGAAATCACAAGAAAATATAATGATAAAAAGTCATACAAAAAATCATAGCTCAGTGGTACACATATGAAACTAGATAAAACCTCATATACTCTACCATCACAACACACTACCCCTCAATAACCATTTTTACCTCTAAAAATGGACCCACCTTGAACAACATGAAAACAACCATACAACCAGCCATATTTTCTCCATTAATAGTATATTCAACTAATTACATATTTTTCATTTATTCCCACATCATGTTCATTTTAATTTCATTACCCATTTTAAATGGTAATCCATTAACAATCCAACACCCACACAAATCCAATTATAAATTTCCATTTATTAAATTACATTTCATAAAGATTTTCCACTTTATCATTTCCCTACCAACAACCTCGTTTCAAGTTCATTATTAATGGATTCCACTTTATACAATCTAGTATCACTAAAAATGACTCTCATTTTTCAATGATTTGACCCCAATTTCTGAGATTCAGTGCATTATTTTATTATGTTGGCATAATAAAAAAGTCAAACCCAGAAGGATCTATTAGTTTAGTATCCTTCGAAATACGAGATACAAAAATATGTTTTACATAAAATCTTGAAATAAAAAACATTATATAATACTCCATTAAAACTCACATATCACATAGAATATCCCTATTGGTAAATCATAATATACTTATTCTCATCATGGGGAAAATAGAAACATAATAATGGGGTGAGCTCATACTCTCATTAAGGATAAACAATATAGCAAAAGATATTGAAAAAAACGCTAAACATTTAAGGGAAGGTTTAAAAAACAAGCATTTTAAACATAATATTCTACATAATATGGATAGAATAAATAAAATAATACCATTAAAACTTTCACATGGTTGTTCTGAAAAATAAAATGTTATATTAATCACATAAAGTGGAAATGAATAATGCTATACATCATAACCATACCGTCAAGGCCTCATGCCAGGAGCATAAATAACCACCCCATCAAGGCCTCATTCCATGACACTAGTCTTTTTTCATGAGATCCATCGATACATCCAAGGGATATAAAGGGCCATGCCTGTCACATACATAGTCCAATTCATTACTCATATGAAAAGTGTGAAACATAACATACACATTCATATTAATACTAGCATATGAAATGTTAATACATTAACAATAAACCATGGATGGTAAAAAAATAGCCCAAACATAGACCAAAATAACATAAAAACTTCAATAAATATGGATGATTGTATCATAATAAATAAACCTCAATCAATTATAAAATAAAATAATGGATGTTTTCATAGATGAATATAATCTATCAAATTCATTAAAACTCATTGTGAGAAATATATCTTTTTTAACATTACATTATTTAAATGATACACAATTATAAAATAAAAAATTCCATATAAAAATAATCTAATAAAAATATAAGAAAATCATCAAAATGTTAAGGCCTTATAATGGTAGAAAATAGCCTCTAACACAGTATATGTTAAATAAAATCTTTCCATAATTTTTCACATAAATTAAAATGTATATCATTTGTAAAACAACAGAACGATTCATTTCAAAAAAAAATTAAAAAAGGTAAAACATGGATAAAAATGAATTCAATAAATTTTACATAATATTTTAAAAAATACTTTATGAAACATGGAAATTGATGATAATGATGTCTTTCTAGACACTTACATATAAAAAATCTCGAATAGTAAAGATATTGTGATATTAAACCATACCATGTACATTCCATTAGCCATGGGGTAGTTAACCTATTTTATAATGATTAATGTATGTTATTAAATTATAAATGGATCATATCCATATTTTTTATATCATATATGATATATTATATCATTTTTTAAATTTTATTTTTCTATTACCATTATTTCAGTGTGTTAGCTACTTCATTTTCCAATTACAGGTTTTCCATGTATGTAATGTTTTTTATGTGTAGGATATATTTGATTCAAATAAATAATGATATTAAGTTCATAATAATTATTTTTTTCTCATAATATAAATTTTATAACCCTGATGTAATGGATTATGTAGGGAATTAATCTCACGACGTCATGGAGAGGGTAAACCGTACGTTTGTACGAGTGACAATATCATTCCCTTAATGGTAAAATGGTATAGAATTGATTGGTATATTAATTATAAAGAGTAATTATATGGTTGTATTAACTATTTGTATCCATTATAATGATCATTATACCAATCCAAGTAATATAGTTTTGAATAACAAATTACTCCATGACGTAGAGATAACAAGTCGTACGTTCACAAACATGGTAATATTGTTATTTGTAGGATTGATAAATGGAGGAATATAGTTATTATATAATTATAATAACATAGAAGAATATATATGAAAATGTATTTTTTACTATGGTATGGAAACAACATAGGAAGAGGATGGGTACTATTTTAAACCATCCAAAAAATCATTGGGTACTATTTTTGGCCTCCTAAGGATCATGAATGATCCATGGTTTTACTTATATCTATTATTTTTCAATAATACATAAATAAATATTGTCCAAGGGAATTATTGTGTGATTTTAAGAGGGATACGGTTAAACTAGTGTCTGAAATAATAGAAATAAAAGGGATGGAAGATCGAGCCCTCTATTTATTGGGGAAGTATGTCCATCTTACACTACAACATTGTGAGTCATAACACACCTTTTGTTTCTATCATTTATAGGAGATATGAATTCCTAGTTTTTGAATCCAGGATTTTCATACACATCCAAGACTATTTTAAACACAATTTTCTACCAATAATCTATGAACCATGACATGGATCAAGGAATTTCAGGAATCCATGTATGATCCCAAGGATTTCTATGAGGTACATATCTTTATAATTTTAGTTTAATTCCATGGTTTTGGAATAATGTGTGTTCCTAATGAGGTTATCAAAGATGTGGGGGGTATCCAGGGATTTCTGAGAGCTTGGATCTTCTGTTTTTTCAAAGTGTTGTCTTGGTCGTAAAATTAGTAGAAACCCTACCGCATACAAAATATAGCCTGAGTAAACTATCCTGGGAGGTACAACCCTCTATCAAAGGCCACATAGTTTGATGAAACCATGCATCTAGTGGTGCATTCCCATACATGGGATTTGTAGTTTTAGGGTAGAAAAAAATGAATGGTTAGAACATGGATTGTTTAATCTTGTTCAATGACCATTCATGGGGTGGTATTGGGTACATTGAAAGGTGCACAGTTAGGGAACAATTTGTGTAATAGTGACGTCAAACCATGTGACCGAGTGATTTCAGGGAAAATTATAATTTTTACCTTAATGCATAGATGGTTTAACCCTCATCATATTTTATTCCTTTCCCTAAGTGGATAACCTTATTTTCTTCTGTTGGAGAGATTCTTTAATCCTATCATAGGATTTGGTGCTACTTTTTCAGTCAATATCAGAATCAAGATCCGATCATCTCATTGAATAGATATCTATATGTGATAAACTCTAAAGGCTCATTTCACTGTTTATCTTCTCATTGACATTGTTATTTTGGTAAAAGATAATATTCTTTATTTCCAAGGTGTTCTTATATACTTAATTTTTGTTCCAATGTTGGTCGAGTTAGGTGTTGATAGTGGATACTTTTTATACCACATACTTGATGTAGGTGGTTTTCAACTTTTCCCATAAAGATTATTTGTTTTATAACCAATTTCAATTATGACACACACACAAAATTCTGTGCTTTTATCCTAAATTTATTTAATGCATTGTATAAATTATTGGAACATTGATATGATTCCCACATAGCACCATGTTTTTTCTGATGTTTTCAAGCACAACTCATACCAACCTTGAGGTTTGTTTTTAATATATTCCCAATGTTATACCACCTCGTTATATGAATGTGGTACCGCCATCTTAGTGGGATTATTAAGGAATTGAATTTGATATTAAGAGATGGTTTTTTTATCCTTGTAACGTGATTATGTGTTCTTAATTGGTTAAATAAAACATGGGGAATGGGTTGGATGAACTCAAGGATTGTGTATGATTAAAATGGAATATGAAATTGGATAAATGATCAATCAAATATTTAATGAATGACCCCTGTTTTCTTTATGTGATCATATTGATAATGGGTTTCTTGGTATAGAGTCTAATATTATATCAAATTAAATGGTCATTTATACTCCATGGAATCAGAACTATGCAAGATTCCCTAGAAACATATTGTCCATGGATCAAAATAATATTAGATTCCTTGGATATTTATACTCCTTAGATCCGTCCATTGGGTCTTACATACGATTTCATGGAATAGGGCATTGAGGATTCCTTGGTCCTTTATAAATTGGATCTGTCCCTTTGGTTCTAACATTTGATCACTCAATATAGACCTTAATGGACATTATATCATGCTTTATAGTTAACCCAAGAAATGGGTGCTTATTTATAGTTGATAGAATGGATTATATTACTCCATATTTATTATCCATATTACTATAATATATTTCACACTTTTTTATAATGTATGCTTAGATTGGATTTATTATAGACAATGTTGGTGTTGGCTTAATGAGGGTTATCTCTCACACTATTCGGGCCACTGTTGGGAACCTGAACAGTCTTCAAGGATGCATTTAGGAGCTAGGTAATGTTCCAAATTTATGATTATTGATTGATTATTCTTTAGAGAAGGGGAGCATAGGACCGAGCTCTGCTCATGATGCTATCTAGAGATATTTATTTTTGTTTTTATTTTTTTTTATTTTTGATACATTTAATATACTAGATGTATGTTTCTATGTATTTCATAAAATTTTTTATAAATACATTATGTATCATACTGTTTTTTTAAAATAAAACAGTACGTTCGATAACGTACATTATTTGCCACATCGAGCATAAATGAAGAATCAAATAATATTATTTAAAAATTACATTATCGCATAGTTATTAGAATGACATAAATGTACATGATTAACTAAATTTAAAAAATATAGTTTAAAAAGGTATATATAATTAATTATTTGGTGACCAATTAATTATAAATGAATATAAAAACATTTTTACAATAATAGGGTTTTATTTTAGAAAAATATTTAAATGTGAGAAAGTTTGTTTATACTAAAACTGTTGAAATCACTATTGTTGGATTATAGTAATGAAATATATATATAATAAGTTTAATATAATGATTATTTATTATCTTCAATGTTTTATACAAATGATATAAGAAGAAATTCAATTTTACATATATAAGATATATTTTTCCAAAAAGGAATATTTACAAACTTTTGATGAAGCAACTGTTTTAAAAAGTGTATATGAAAAATTTATAAATTAAATTTCAAAAAATAAACCACATATTTGAAATTGGAGTATGAACCTTTATTTTGGTCCAATGTTTTGGTATTTTTATGATAAGATCAATTTTTATGAATAGTGAAAAAATACAGTATTTTAATTTAAACATTTTTTTTCAAATGATTTATTTATATTGATAGATTATATTTAATTTTTGTTTTAAAGTATATATTGAAAAATATTTAATAATTAAATCCAATTAAAGTAATTTTAATAAATCTCACATTTAATTGGAATATAAATACATTCCAATTGTTTGTGGGTTTTTTCATTAAAATCTATTTTTATCGATCCATCAACAAGATTAATTTTTAATTAATTTATCAAACTTATATTATTTATATTTCAAAAAAAAGAATCCATAATTTTAATCATATGTTAAAAAATTATTAAATAGGTCTATTTTATTTTCTAACAAAATATAAATAGTAACATTAAAAATATTTATTACGACGGTAAATGGTAAATCGTGGAATTAAGGTTAGAAATAAAATTATAAATATTTTATGATTACTCAAACCATTGTACTTGTTTTACTTGATTACTATTTCTCATCCCTAATAATTAATTTACTGGTTATTATACCATTTATGGCCTTTTGGATGAGAATATAACCTTTATAATATTATATTCAAATGAAACACAATTTTGTCATATTTTTTTTAATAAGAGAAATATTTTTAATATGGGGTAATATAGGTGATATTTATTACTATAAATAATAATTTAAAGATAAAATATTTATCTACATTATGTAAATTTTTTTATAATATTTATGAAATAAAAAATTACATTAAAGGATTAGAAAATAATGATGTAGTAATTGTTTAATTAAAGGAAAAATCAAATAAATGATAATAAAATTTTTAAAATAAATATAATTTTAGACAATTAATGTCATCCATGAATTTTATGTATGACTTAGACATTATAATTATGAGTTTATAAATATTTTTAGAAGATATCATATTGATATGATATTATTACAATGTCATGTGATGAATAGTATCAAGATTGTCATTTTTTTTTAAAAAATGACATTTAAATAAATTATATAAAATTCAAAAAATATAACATTTGACAAAATTTTATGGATAAGTATTAAAATTGAAACAATGAATCTTTTATTCTTAGTTTTATAATTCATAGTAGTTATATTAACCTTCAAATTGTAAATTATATGATATCACAGTAAGAATTAAAATTGTTAAATAAGGGTTAAAAATGATAAGTATTAAAAACTAAAAAAATAAAATAATTTTTATTGTATGATTGTATTAATACCCATATACATTGTATCTAATAAATATCTAACACTAGATAAATTTTTAAATGAAAATTAAATTATATTAATTTAATATTTTGCTGAATTCCAAGAGTACCCCTCTCTTATTATATAAAAGGGCACCCATTATTCTCAATTAAATAAAATTTTAAACCATTTTTTTTGAAATATATATATGAAAATACCTTCTTGTAATCTATTAATAGATTATATAGATCTTATGTTTCTAAAAAAACAGACCCTATAGGTGGTACGATGTAAATCAAATGAGATTGTCATATGAAAAAGGTATCGTTTTTAATTAGGTGTCTTGTTTTGTTACTTATTACACTTACATAAAGTCTTATTAAACCATTATGAAAGAATAAATATTGTAAAATAAATATTCTGAGATGTTATGATGTTAATATCATCTCTTAATACCATCTCTACTTCCATAAAATTGGAAAAAAATTATCATTCATGTGTACAATGAACTACTGCTTCACAAATTGATATATTGAATTTTCCATTAATGTCTCTCAATAATGGTTATTAATATGGAATTAATAATTATATATATGATATTAATGAAATATTTATCATTATTGAAAGATAATATATCATTGTTTCCTACCTTTCCATGAATGAAAAAAATGATAATGTCATTTGTGCATAGGTGTGAACTTTCAACTCCACGAAGTGATGTGATTCATTTGTATTCTCCAAATAAAAGGGATGATAAATATAAGTATATATAAAATATTAATATTATATTAATTATTTTATCATTATTATAGAAATACAAAATAATACTTAGCTTCTTTCCATAATGATCATTGAAAAATGGAAACGTTACTCTTGCGTACCAACAACTTACAGTCCCTATGACTGATTCGTAGTTCATTTTTCTTATACATATGTAATTGATAGATTTAAATTTATAATTTAATTATCATTTCATTATTATTTCATGTATCTTTTATTGATATTATGGACTAATGACCACATTGACTATAGATATCATACAAGAGTCATTTTAAACTCAAGTACCGAATATCATCAGAACATCCTATGTGAACTAAAATTATTAATTAATTGTTAAAAAATGAAATTAATTGATATAAAACGAAAAATAAATATGAAAAAACTCATAAATAATGAAAATAATTAACCCAATTTTATTGTTCAGTAATATAAATATTGTACCTGATGATTCTGACTCATAGAAGGTGACTTCGCCTCAATAATAATTCATTATGTCATATCATGAAATTATACACCTGCATTATTTGATGTGGTGTATATAAAGCCTTGCTTACATATAATATCATTAAATTATTTATTTTTTTTTATTTAATGTTTTTCTAAATGTTAATCCATCATGGGGCTTATGGTTTAAATGTTAAAAGTTTTATGGGACCCGTTTAATATTTAAATATTTTATTTCAAAATAGTTCTTCTGTGTCTTTATTTATGATATTATTTTTTTATTTTTATTTAAATAAAACAATAATAAAAGATATTTTATTTATATATATTTAATTTATTCAAATGTTTTCCAAAAAAATATTTTATGTATATTTTAAGGAATTTTATGAAAACTCACAAAAGGAATGATTTATTCTTAACAGACACAACCAAAATGACTTTTCCACAGACATAGCCATTTTTTTCCTCTGAAAGATTTCATTTTTCTTTAAATGAAAATTCATCTTTATATTTTTGGGTATTTAGATGTTGGAAATGGGATTTAAAATAAAAGTATATTTTGAGGTTAAAAATGTGTTTGTAAAAAAATTATATTTTAATATCAGAAGGAATTTTTTATCAAGGGTTTCAAAAAGTTTTCAAAGGGTTTTATTCATGATTTAGTCATTGGACATTATATATTATGGGTTAATCACCATTATATCGCATGGGTGATCCCAATATATCTTATACTAAGAGATAATCCCCATAATATCTCATGAGAAATGGGTGAGCTTTATATAGCTTATATGAAGGGTGAGCCCCATTATAACTCTCTCATTCATTCGATAATTTAGAGATAGAAGTCACCTGTATGGTTTTTTCATTTGTTAGGGTGAATATAAGAGTGATATGGAAATTATATACCATGGAACCTATGTGAATATTCTATGTTTTCTAATAAAATTTATGAATTTTTTTAGTGAGGTTTTTTGTTTTCACTGGACTAACGATTTACTTTCATTTTGTCCCTTACTGAGTTTTTTTGCTCATAACAATTTTTAATTTTTTTTCACCAGTCTTTTAATTTTAAAGTAAATAATATGATTTCTTGTTGCATGTATTTAATATTTTTCATTTAAATAAATCACATTTTATATTAAAATGGTATTATTTGGAAAATAAAATGGTTAGTGAGTATAAGTGTCCACTTATAAAGTATGAGTTTACTTTTTAAGAGTTTGTAATAATTCTATAAACCTATCAACTAAATGGATCTAACAATGTTAATTATAGTTCAAAAACTAAAAAATTTATAATGTTTAAGGTCATGCACTTATATTTGGTATCAAATGAGGGTTTAAACAATATTATAGATTTGGATGTTTTCTTAAGAGTTAGGGATATCATCATGAGTTTATAATTTTTAGGTTGATCAAAAGTTTAAGGTTATAGGATCCCCTTTTCATGTTTATTTTATTATAATTTTCTATAATTATCTTTTTTTCAGGCTTTTATTTTTTTGGTAATTATGGATTATTAAATTTTAAGTTGTAAAATTAATGGTATAAGATACAAATTGAGATTAAAACATGATATTTTTATTTTTGGGGACATTATCATAGTTTGGGAATTTTAAAATAATTATATAATTTAATAAAAGGAAAAAATATATAATGGTTGACAACCAATTATATATGTTATGGTCGTGGTAATCAAACCCACTACCAAAGGGAGATAAGGGTTCATCACCTACCACTATCCTACTAGAAGTCCCAATTAGTATGAAATTTTATTTTTATTTGAACGTCTATATGGATGAATAATGAGTTTATTTTGGGATGATATGTTTTATAAAACGGATATCCTTGCAAATGGATAATTATTTGGTGATTAAGTGATTAATGTTATATTGGAATACTATAACTATTTTGATAATCATATCTGATTTAAATAAATAAAATACTACGGTATTTTATTAGTGAAATAATGATTGAATTATATTATAAAGGAAAACAAGATTGTATGGTCATTCAGGTTATTTATGGAAATGGGTAGTATACTCATAGATTGTGTGATTTAGGAACATAAATTTTCGGAATGAGGCACTATGCTTGATTGATGATAATTTTGGATAATCATTAAAATTTATCTTCAAAGACCGTGTGATCAAATCCTTTTGGATATTGAGTTTCAATCATAGTTGGAATTATATTGAGGAATTGTATGGACAATTATTTATCAAATGGACTATGTTGAACACTCGGTATTACTGTAGAATTTTAATGATTAAGAGTAGTTTTTCATCATATAATATTTCATTCATTATAGGGAATTGTTTTATCTTATCCTAAGAATATGGGTTTTGGTTAATGTATTATGATAGAATAAATAGAAAGTTATCATTTTTTGGATTCTGTGATTATATATAATTTTATTCTATTGATTTAGGTTTGAAAAATACATCTTTAATTATCAACATTTAGAGAAAATGATGAGTTTGAGATAGAAAATGAATGAACGATGAAACTCTAATTTTTATGTAAGTAAGTTTTTGATGTTCTTAGTAAAAGTATTAAAATAATTCCACATCTATATGAAAATGATATTAAAATAAAAATATTATATGTTTTCTTTTATTTCTATTAAATTTCAGACCTTTTAACCTATCATATATTTATTGTTTTTTGATTTTTAACTTTAAAATGACCATGTACTCTATCACTTCGATTAGAACATGATAGTTATATTAATCTTCCATGTCCATGTTTTAATATATGTAAACCTTGTATTTGTTATCTTTGGTTACATTCCAAATTTATTTTCTCTATTATTATGTAGATGTTTTATTGATCAATTTTATGATTTGGGATTTGAATAAATATATTTTAAAAAGTCAAATCCTTAGTTTTTGATACTGAGTTCAGATTACAAGAAAAATTTTATTAAAGGGGGGATGTAAAATCATTTTATTTTTTAGAAGTAAACAATATGTTTTATAGAGTACTTGATACACTATATCGAGTTTAAATAAAACAACTAATTATTATTATTTAATATGGTAGTTATCATATAACAGTTCAAATGAAATAAATTAAAATGATTAAAATAATTATTAAAATATTGATTAGACATGTATATATAAATAGTTTTTTGGTGACCAATTAATTATAAATGAAATTGAAACAAATTTGGAAATAAAAGGAAATGTTTATCAGAAAAACTATTTAAATGTGTACAAGTGTGTTTTAGACCAATAAAAAATATATTCACAATTTTCAATGTAAACTAATGAAATAAATATGTAATATTTTTTATATAATTTTTAACATTCATATTATGTGTTTTTAGACATGATATAAGAATAGACCCAATTTTACATAGAAATGAATTATTTTTATAAAATAGCATATATCCCACCTTTTGATGATTCACTTGTTTTAAATATACTTTTTGACCTTTTTATAAATAAAATGATAAAAAATAATCCCTTTAATTGAAATATGATTAATAAAATTTACTTTGGTTTAATTTTGTGTATTTTTCTTATAAGATTCATTTTTTTATGAGTAGTGAAAAAATACCTTATTTTAATTAAATATTTCTTTTTCATATTATTTATTTATATAATTAGATTATATTTTAGAATTTTGTTAAAGTATATTTAAATAAATATTTTATAATTTAATACAATTATGGTCATTGGAATAATTTTTACGTTTAAATTGGATATAAATATATTTATATTATTTGGATGTTGTTACATTAAAAACTTGTTTTCTTGATCAGAAGAGGCTATTAAATTTTTTTTAATTTCTTAAAATTATGTGTTTTTAATTACTAAAAACGATTTAAATATTTATAATAATAGGGTATAAATTTTTTAGATAGGTTATTTTATTTTTGGAAAATATATAAATGGTAAATTTGGTAATTTTTATTACGACAAATGAGGGTAAATCATGTAATTAAGGGTAAAAATAATGTTATAAATATTATTAAAATACACTAATAATTGCCCTAATTTTTTTTATGAATTTTTTCATCTCTTTGTATAAAAATATCATTTATGAGACCATTTATAATGTTTTGTATGAGAATATATCATTTATAATATTAAATTCAAAGGAAAATCAATTTTTTCATAATTTGGTATTTAAAAAGATAAATATTTTATAATTTGGTTCATATAGTTGATATGTTCATCCATAAATATGATATTGAAATATAAAAGGTTTACATAAATCATGGTAATTTATTTATAATGTTTAGAAAATAAATAATTACATTAATGGCTTTCCCCATGATGATACGATAACTTTTTAATTATAGGATATATCAAATAAATGAAATTAATTTTTTTGAAATAAATATATTATGAGATAATTAATGTGATAGAAGAATTTATTGAATTTATTTTACATGTTATTGATGATTGAATAGTGTTTATATAAGATATCATTCTGTTATTTTCTTAGTATTTTATAGTAATTATTTTAACTCTCAATGTGTAAATTACGTGATATCAAAATAAGCATTAAAAAGATTAAAAAGGTTAAAAAAAGTAAAGGATTAAAAAATAGTCAAAATATTTATAATTTTTATTTGATGAATTTATTACGATAAATAATAATTCAATATTTTAAATAAATAACTTTGGATCCATTTTTAATTGGAAATTACTTTATTTTAATTTAATATTTTGAAGAATTCCCCATGTACCCATCTCATTTCTAATAAAAGGGAACCCATTATTCTCAATTAAATAAAATTAAAATCCATTATTATTTTGGGAATATATAAAAAATAAAATCCTATAATATTTGTACCACATTCTAGATCTCTTATTTTAGGCATAACACTCACCTTAGAGGTGTTAAGATGTAAATCAAAGGAGATTATATAGAGAAAAGGTATATGTTTTAACTAAGTGTTTTTAATATTATTCTTATTAAAATTACTTATAATATTATTCATCCATGAAGAAATAATACCTCTAGTATCTCAATATAATGATAATATATTATGTTAATATCATCACCTAAACATATATCCACTTCCATCAAATGTGAAAAGAACTCTCATTTTTTGTACGATGAACTACCACCTCACGAACCAATATAATTTGTTTTCCATCATTATCTCTGAAGAGTAGTAATAATATTGGAATTAAATATTTTATATTATATACATCAAATATTTATAATTAAGAAAATAGAATATATCATTCATATTCTTACCATTCCCTGAACAAAAAAATGATAACATCAATCGTGCATACGTGTGAACTATCACCTCGATGAGGCGATGAGATTTCTTTTTATTCCCCACATCACTAGGATGATATATATAAGTATATCTCAAATATTAATATTATATTCATTATATTATAAGAATTATATATATATATTTATAAATTACTTACCTACTTTCCATGAGAATAATTGAAAAATGGAAATGTTACTCACGCATACGTATGACTTACCGTCTTTACGATTGCAATGTAGTTAATTTTAAATATATATATGTGTGTCTGTGTGTGTAATGGACAGATATAAACGTATAATTTTTCTAAAAATGCGATTATTATTTTATTAATATTATTCTAGATAATATAGGCTATTAAACACATTGACTATTGATATAATCCCAAAGTCATTATGGACTCATGCTTCGAATATCGTCAAAAAGTCTGACCTAAACATAAATAATTGAGTAATTGTTAAAATATTATAACAAGAGATATAAAAGGAATAATAAACATCAAAAAATCATCAATATATAAAATAGTAATCCTATATTTATTATTCAGTATGATAATGTTCATACCTGATGAGTCAGATTCAAGGTAAGAGACTTCGTCTCAATATCTATTCATTGAGGAATATCTTGAGGTTATACACTCACCTTACCTTATGAGGTAAATATAAACCCTAATTTACATATCATATCTTTAATTTATTTATTCTAATTTCATATAATGTTTTTTTGAATGTTACTTTTTCATGGGTCTTGTGATTTAAATGTTCAGAGTTGTATGGGACACTTTGAATGTTTAAAGATATAATTTCAAAATAACTACACCATGTTAATATTCGAGAAATTATTTTGAATATTTATTTACATAAAATTATAATAAAGGATATTTTATTCATATTTTTAATTTTAATCATTTTTTTAAAACGTAGTTTTATGTTTTTTATATGGAATTTTTGGACGAACGAAAAATGAAATTTTATATTGCTAACATACATTGTGACAATAAAATTTCTGCCATCATGGACATTATTTTTCCTTTTAAATATTTCAATTTATGTTAAATGAAAAAATATATTTATATTTTTTGGTATTTTGGCATTAAAAATTAGTTTTCAAAGAAAAAATTTATTTTGGTTTTAAAAATGTGTTTGTAAAAGAAAATGGTATTTTAATATCTAAAAGTGTTTTCGTCATGGGTTTAAAAGAGTTTTCAAGGGATTTATTTAGGATTTAGGCATTAGAATTTATATATTAAAGGATGAAATAAATTATATCTCATGATAAATGGTTGATATAGATATATATTATACGAAGGTTGAGCTCCATTATAGTTTTCCAATGCATTGGGTACTTTGGAAATATAAGTACACTGTATGGTTATTCCATTTGTATGGGTGAATGTAAGAGTAATATGTTAATTAATTCCAAAGTAAACATTGTAATTTTTTATGTTTTCTAATTATTTTTAATAAATGGTTTAAATGGGTTTTCATGTTTTCACTAGACTAATTATTTACTTTATTTATGCCCCTTTCTGAGATTTTTGAGTTCAGCCAAAGTGTTAAAATGTTTATCATAGGCCTTAATATTTTTATGGATGAAGAAGATATCATGATGAATATATTAAATATGATTCATAAAAATAACAATTAATTATTTTAAAATGGGATTCTTTGGTTGAAAAAATGGCTACTCAGTATATGTTTCCACTTGTAATGTATGAGTTTACATTATGAGAGTTTGTCCTAATTCTCTAAAACTCAAAAATGAAAATAATAGCAACTATGAATTTTAGTTGTTAAACACTAGAATATGTAAGGTTTATATATGGGTATTTAAACATGAAATAATCATCTTTTATATTATATTTCCTTATAATGATATATAATTACCATTTCTCTATGGATGTTTATATTCTACTATTCAGTTATTTGATGTGATTTTGATATTGATTGATTTGATTACACCACTGTGAAAAAATTTGATAATGAGTGTATAATCAAACCACTATACCACCTTACACCATAATTGATTATTAGTGTCTTATGGAATATGGAGAGTCATGGTGGCGGTCATTCGACCCACTAGATCGGGGAACCATTTATTGGATACCGGGTCGTGATTTTACAAAGTGGTATCGTATGGATATTTCATTTATTTTCCATTATTTATTTGTAATATTAGACATGAGATAAATAGGGTGTAAAAAATTGATATTATGTTTTTCCTAGGAGTATCTATCACATGTAAATGGAAAATAATCAGAACATCATATGATGGGATATGATTTTTGGGGGGTTTTTTGTATTACAGTTGATTTAATTCCACCACTGGGTAATTTACATGATATGTGATGTTATTATTTCAGTGAATGATGGATTAAATTTTATAATTGGCCTATTATGGGGATGAATAATGAATCATTCATCATTTTAGTCACCTTATACAAATCACATTCCATGAATATGAAATTCTATATATGATACATTTTTTGACTGTGTGACATTTATTAGGAGTGACTTGTGTTATAGAACTGTAATCAGCTATCGTTCATGCTATAGATTGAGAAACATAAATAGTATATAAAGTGTCTATCATAACCTAAATGGTTTTTATTATATAGGCTACTTCAAACACATTAATGCATAAATTATGTCACATTGAGTCAAGAATGATTGGTCAAATGGGCTGGAATGTGTTATGGTTGGGATTAAATGGAATCGACACTTCAATTTTTGAGGTGTATGGGCCCTTATAAATTTGAAGCACTGATCCATATGGTTTGACATTTTAATGAGATTTGATATAAATATAAATCTAAATGAATTTTATATTTATAAATGTAATGATAGTTGTTTGATGGAGATTAAAATTTTAATTGACAGTCCATATAACGGTTCACATGCTAGGAAACATGGATCTTGACCTAGACATGACTTTAGTGTTTTGAGTAGGTAGTGTATCTGGTGATTTTTATAATTTTCCAATTACCCTGTCATGTATTTAAGAGAAGGAAGAGTGGTATGACTTGGTTATAGGAAGGCTGATACCTATACTATGTATATATCTATGATATAGTTGTTATAAAATCTTTTTTGAGGTTACTATTATACATTTAAGAGATATTCCACCATAAACACCTCCAATCATGCGCCATGTGGGTTTAGATGACCATGCTTCAGAGGTGGTGTGACCTAAGATACCTATAAAACCTCTAGTAGTGACACTAGAAGCACCACCAATTTTTCATGATCTGGTCATAGATTTCCAGTTCTAAGATAGGTTCTTGAAATTTTTGTATATTTTCAATGGAACCCCTCAACCTACCATTTATAAATAACACTTGATACATGTGATCCAATAGTAAAATCCACAAAATTTTTTAGAGGATGGAGGGACATAGGAATCTTAGTTATGCATAGTTATTTGTTATTGATATTTAATCATCTAGGGAAGCCTTCTAGGAGGAGAGTGAATGTCGTGATGTATATTCTACGGGGAGCCTCTAAGTGCTTGTAGGTTGTTCAAAACCATGTTGATAGGATATGAGATACATGTTACAGGGATTTCCAAACTAGGTTTTGTGATTATTTCATTCTGGAGACTCTATGATATAAATGTCCCATTGAGTTTATGCCTCTAAATTATGGTGTGATGACCGTTATAGAGTATGAAAATTTCATTATAGAGATCAAATGCATTACAATAATGTATCTTACTGATAAGTTGCCTAGGGTAAGATTCTTTGAGGATGGTCTCAAGCATTTTGTTATTTCACATGTGAATGTGTTTTAGTTGAATACTATAATTGAGAGAGTGAATAACGCACATATTACTAAACATATACTAATGGATACTGGAGACACAGACTAGGGTAGTGCATCTTCTCAACACAATTGTTTAGTCTGAGCTAGCTGAAAGAACAACTTTGAGACTTCTTATGAGGGGAACACCAGCTAGGGTTTGAGTTATAATAGTTTTTTATTCTATAATTATTCTAGATGGAGGGAATACATGAGGATATAGTGTTATAGAGACCTAGATGAGTGACGAGATTATAGTAGGATATGCCACATATAACAGTTTTACAGGACCATTCCTCTTCCAGTTAGCATGACTGTGTTGATAATAACTATATGTTTAGAATTAGGATTCACATATCTGTGTCCGGATGAGAGATAGAGTACTACAAACCATTCATTACACGGAGTTGGACATAGATGGGGGAGCAATGCACCAGTTTCAACTTGATAGAAGAGTGGTCCTGCTCAAGGTATTCAGGCTATTCCACAAGGCCGTGATTCAGTTTAGATATATTCAGTGTACCATATACCTAATGAGTAGAGCACCGAGCCGTCTACATCAGGAGGTAAAATTTTATATTCCTAATCTTCATTTTTATTTATGATTTGGTGTGATTTCTCCCCGGTTCTTCAGGTATGTATCTCCTCTCCTTGATTACTCCTCTATTTTTTTCCTTCTTTTGTGGGTTTTCATCATCTGAAAATCCATTTGTCTAATTTTAGTGATGATTCATGATCTATGTGGGTAGATATATTTATTTAGATCTTGATCTTTCTTCCTTGTGAAGCGGTTGAGGTACCGGTGGAATTTCTTGCTAGATTTTGGGGTTTTTCATATCAATTGTAGGCGATTCCATGCACCAACATTTATAGATGAATTATTAGTCTTGATTTTGTTATTAAATATGTTTTATGAATTATTTATGTGTTGTTAATTTATATTTTAAATATTTTTGATACGCAATTGATCTTAAATTAGAATTTTCATGTGAAATTGGGTATTCATAAAGTGAGACCTTATTGTGTGCATTTAAAATATATTATATTCTGAATAAATGTATCATTAATTTATTTTTGGAATTTGAATCATAGTTAGAATGGTTTTGGGTGAAATTGATTTTTGGAAGGGGTTTTGGGTTTGAAAATGGTGGATTTTTGTGCGTCTAGTTCCTTGTTTGGCTTGTGTGTGTGAATGTGGAAATTGATTGAGCACTAAGGGAATCCTAAGTAGCTAAGAGGGAGGACTGGGACTTGTGTTCTTATGATTTAGAAGTGGATATGGCCAAATTATGCATAGAGGGGTTGATAATGAAATCCCTAACTAAAAATTGATAATGATAAGGGACAAAAAGTATATTCGATGCTTCTCCTCTTTAGGGGATCTTACAAGAGAATGTAGATGGTTGTGGTTCCAATACCACTTTACACTAAGACAAGAGGTTCTAGGGAACCATTTTCTCGATTATACCATAGGGAATCCCCCATGTTGGTGCACTTTGACTGTGATGTGATCACTATTAGTATACGGTGTGGCTTTGGGTTATTCGAATGATGAAGGTGTTTTAATTTAAAAATTCATTCCTTTAAATTTTATTTTTAATTAAAACTACTTTCTTTTAAATTGTTCAAGCACATCCTTTCATTTGTTAATCCTGAAAGGTATTTTTATATTTAGCATTTAGAGTATTTAATCCTTTTGGGTGGCATCCTAGAAGGCAATAACTCACACCCTGCTTACAACCTTTGATATAAGAATACATGGTGTTGTTTGATACAAGTAATGTTAAATCATTCAGTGACGATGGTTCGGGATCCTAGAGACCATCATGGGTGGTGTTTTGGAGATGGATTGTGGGAGATACACCCCTTTCCTAGTGGTGTTATGGGAGAAGGTTTTTGGTCATTTTAGTAGTATCCATTTTTGGATTTTGTATTAAACATATAAATCTCAATATGATCCTCGTAACGGCTTGTATGGTTTGGTTTTCCATCTTTGGTTTACATTATATTAGTTGATGATTTGAAAATGAATGTTCGGTTGAAATAGTTCCCACTTGCATTTACTGATACCTAGGAACATGTGGCAACCTGTGGGGACCGGAAACACCCTTCAGGCCTTTTCACAGACTGGGTCGAGCACCAATCCAGATGATGACCCATCTTGGTTCATGACACGATAGTATCAAAGGAGGTTTCTCATTGGGTCATGTTATTTAGGAAGAGTTTGGATAAAGAGTATCTAGGACTGTTAGGTACCATAGATCTAGTTATGATTTTGATGGTTGGCCAGCACACCTTATTATAGAACATGAGATTCCATGGGATGTTCGGATGCTGGTTTTTATTCTCCACAAGGTGAGACCTGCATATTTCTAATATTATATTGAAATTGGGTCGAGGTGAAGTGGTTTGTTCATTATGTTTCTTTGAAGTTATTTATTTAATGGTTTTAATTATTCATGATAAAAATTATAGACCTGTTGTATTATTGGTGTTTGTATGTGACTGCTACTTCTTATAAGAATAAGCCTCCCTAAAATGTCCCCGACAACTGCAGGATGAAGTAGGAGAGAGTTCTCCCTCACCACATAATCATAGGTAGGTAGATTGTGTAGTTTGGGCTATTTGTGATCATGGACAAGGGGTGAGTCCAACACCTACACATGTTGGAGAGGCTAAAAATTCTCCTCAGAGTTATAAATACCTGATGATTCTTAAGAACAAATGTCTTTCTTTTCATGGTTTCTTAGATCCTTTTGAAGAAGGGGAGTGTCTTGAGAATATAAAGCATATGTTTGAGTTCATGGACACTCTAGAAGTTGTTAGGGTGATGTGTGATTCATTCTTCTAGAGGGTCCCATCCAAAGGTGGTTGGAATCAATGGTCCAAGCTGGGAAGCATGAGTAGATGAGCTAGAAGGACTTCAAGACGATATTCAATGACAAATATTGCCCTGAGGTCTTGGTGAATGCTGTATCCATGGAATTCATCGACATGGTTTAGGGGGACCAGTCAGTGACGGAGTATTCCATCCATTTTACTAAGCCGATTCATTATGCCCCTGAGATAGTCTCTAATGATTAGATGAAAGCTCAATGGTTCAAAAAAATATTTTGGTCGAAGATATTTTTGAAGTTATTCTTGATCAAGTAGAATATTTTTTATGAATTGGTTGACCAAGCTTGTATGGTGGAGATTGACCGTAACAACAAGAAAAATATCTCGAGGTCCATTTTAGTGATGGGTAGAATAATTTCATTAGAAAACAATAGGATGGAAAATTAGAATGGGAAGAAGGAGGGTGAGAACTCCTTCCATCCTTCCAGGAACCCCTCCTCTATGGCTTATGATAAAGTATCCATTATCATCCACCAATGCAGGAATGTGGGACACACTCGACCTGATTATACGTCCCCTCAGAAAAACCTATAATTGGGGGGTATCATTGGGGACCTTGTAGTGATTTTGCAAAGTTATACATTATTATCAAAGAGGTGCAAGATTAGTGGATTTTAATGGAGTGGTATCTTATTCGAAACCATCCAGAACACTAGGATATCAATTTGGTGGTCGAGGTGGTCGGACCGAGTCTTCTTCTGGTCATAGTCAGCTCATGGAAGAGCCTTAAGCCAATGGTTGGGGTTATACCCAGGCTAATACCATGCACCATCATACTATGGATCATTCATCAGTGTTAAAGGATGTAGGGACCTCGACTGTTTGATGTACCATTTCGATTTCACTTTTTTGGATTCTATTCTATTCGATTATGGTTCTTCTGTGTCTTTTATATATGTCAATATTTTGATCCTATTGGGAATTATAATGGAGATACTATCATTTTCAAATAGAGTTGGTGTCGACGATGGGTAAGAAGTAGGAGTAGAGACTCTGGTGTCCCTCGTGTGTGATATCCATGTCAGGGATTGAGATGAAATGATTTTTCTTGGTCATAGATATGGACTTTCTTGATGTGATCCTTAAAATAGGATAAATGGTGAGTTTCCAAGCACACAATTATTTTTATCTGTGGTGATTAATTTTCATGGAACCAGTTGGATGTGCTCAAGTTTTCCTTAGAGAATTGGATCCTCAGTCGAGACATGAAAGACCTCATATCCTGAAGATGAGTAATATTTCTTTTCATTAATCATAGATTGTGTTAGATGACAATTTTGGTTCACATTTGGATTGGTTACCTCATGTGGGGATGAGTTCCTGGAGGTATTCCTGGATGTTTTATCAGTGCTACCCCTAGAACATGACATTGAGTTTTCAATTGATTTGGAACCAGGGAAAAAAATATCTTCGGTAATATCAGTGACCCCCATCAAAATGATGGAATTTATGATATATATGGATGATTTGGAATCCAACGGATTCATTAACTTGAGAGTATCTCATTGGGATGCTACTATTTTGTTTGTGAAAAGGGCCAATAGGTCTCTTTGATTGTGTATCAACTATCATAAGTAAAATAAGGTACCCATCAAGAATAAATACCCTATGTCTTGGAATGAATATTTTTTAGACTATTTGTAAGGGAAAATGTGGTTTTTTAAAATCCACATGTGGTTGGGTTACCACTGTGTCTGGGTGAAAGAAGTAGATATCCAAAAAACTGATTTATGATGTAGGTATGAACACATTGAGTATTTGGTCATGCCTTTGGGACTGTAAAATGATCCAGTGGACATTATGGTTCTCAGAACCAGAGTGCTCCACCGATATCTCGGCTCCTTCATTATCGTTTTTTTGGATGACGTCCTTGACTACTCTAGATCTAAAGAGGATCTTGAGAATCATTTGTTGATTGTTATGGGAACCTTAGGTGATCATTTCCCTTATGAAATAATCTCTTCGTTCACTTTATTGATTAGGGATGTGACGTTTCTAGGCCACATCATTTCAAAGCAAGGGATTTTAGTTGGCCCGGATAAGATCAGTGTGGTTATGTCATTGGATTAGCTGATGAATTTGTTCTAAATTAGGATCTTCCCTAGCTAGGTAAGGTATTATAAGAGTTTCTATTAGAATTTATCATGGATTTTATCCTCTATGACTACACACACTTGGAATGGGTGATGTTTGAATGGATCATAGAGTACTGGGAATATTTTATGGAGATAAAGTGGTGATTGACTACTGCAACCGTGATGATTATTCTAGAATCATTAAAGGGGTATGTGTTTTAATATGATGCTTTAGGTATGTGTCTCAGATGTGTGATTATATTGGATGATCAGGTGGTGGAATACAGTTCTAACCAACTCCGACCATAAGAGAATAATTACCCAACCCATGGCTTAGAGTTTGCATTGTGGATGCATGGTTCGAATACATGGTGAAAAAACCTATTTTGGGAGATGTTTATGGTCTACAATGACCATAATAAATTGGCCTACATCTTCTCTTAGAAAGATATCAATATGAGGTAGCATCGTTTGATCGAGTATCTAATGGGGTTTGACTTTGACATCATCTATACCCTAGGAAAGGGTATTTTTGTGGATGATTCTTTGAGAAAATGGTTCCATTTCATGCATTGAGGGATTCCAGTGATTAATGGACATTAATGGGGATCTTTTCTGAGAATCACTTAGAGAACAAGTAGCACATTGGAGGTGCATTACAAGATATTGTATAGTTGGATCGATCTCTTTTGGAGATGGTTTAGCTAGAGAAGCCCAGTGATGAGTTGTGTCAGTGGTATGAGAAATTTCCTCATGCTGGGGAGACATCTTCTGATAGGTCATTATCTCCGAAGGGAACTATGTGTTTCATGGTCTATTTCATGGAGACGAAATTTTTGAGGAAAGTGCTGATGCAAGATTGACACTAGTCTTAGTGGGTCATTCTTCCTAGTTCAACCAAGTTGTATTATAATGTGTGTATGTAGTTTTGGATGCTATTTATGATATGGGTCATAGATGACTTTTTATTGAGATTATATACTTGTCAAAATAAGAATACTGAGCATCCAATGCACTATGGTTTTATTCAGCAGTTACCCATCCCTACCCGGAAGTGGGGTGAGGTCTCCATGAACTTCATTAATGGATTACCTGACATTATTCAAAAAAGGAATGCCATTTGGGTACTAATTTATCATATGACCAAACCATACGACATCATTTCAATCAAATATTTAGAAATAGTAGATTAGATGGGCCAGCTGTATACTTTAAAAGTGGTTAGGCTTTATGGTGTGATGTAAGTGATTATTTCTGAAATAGACCGCAATTTTTTCTACCAGTTATAGGAGGGCCCTAAAAGGGATTTGGGGTCACAAATTATGATGGTAATGGAATACCATCCTCAAAAGGATGGCCAGATAGAGTGGGAAAATATGATTTTAAAAAACATGCTCTGCTAAAGTGTTTTTAACATCATAAGTTCATGGGATAGCCATTTTGGATGGGTTAAATTTTTTATAATAACTGTTAACTATAATATATTCTAACAGCTCCTTTTGATGATATATATGGTCATCCTTTTCGTTCTCTATTATATTGGGAAAGGTATCTAAGACTTCACTACTAGGATTGTTCCCAGTGTAAGCGGTGTCAGATAATGTCCAGATGACCATGCATCAATTATTGAAATCTCAGAGTCTCCATAAATCATATGTTGATCAAAGGCATTAGGATCATGAATTCATGGTAGGTGATGATGTTTTCCAGAAGGTGGACCCTCATTTGGGTCATCATTATTTAGGAACATAGGGGATACCAATACTGAGGTATGACATGCCCTTTGAAATCATAGTTCAAATTGTAAAGGTGGCATAACAATTGGATTTTTCTTTTTCTATTGATGTAAATTCATGATGTGATCCATGTTTCCCAAATAGTGAAGTATAACTTAGATCCATATCATGTTTTGAATTGGAATGAGTAGGAGTTTTATCCCAATATTTCAGAGTTTGAATGGAAAATATGGATAGTAGATTCACAAGAGAATGTGATTCAATGGAATATCATTCCCTTGGTTTGTGTCCATTGGAATCATGGGGGTGCTACACATATGACATCAGAAAGGATGGATTGTGTTAAGAAAGAGTATCCATTTTAGTTTTCCAATCATGAATCATGTTTAATTTCCATGGTAGACAATTTTTTATGTTTGGGAGAATCATCACATATGTGATCTCATTTTCAGGTGTTTTTCAATTTTATTTTTGCTCTATATTTTTACCCTGGTTTACCTATGTTTTTTTTGAGGAAATGGAGATTTTTTGGAATACAAGCCCCAGTACACAGTTGGTGCAAAGTTAGTAGTAACTTTTTACCCACTGAGGGGACCATGAAGTTAGAGACAGAACCTACTACACGGTCTCTACACGGCCATGTATCTCATCCTAGCTAAGAATGTAAAGGTCTCTGTCCAGATATATTGGTCCACACAGTTACCGCACGGTTTCCCAAACTGTGCAGACTAAAATTTTAGATTTTCCAACATATTATAATTTATCTCTCCTCTCAATTTAATCCCAAAATCACGTAATTTGTATCTTCCTACTAGATTCCTCCACCTAGTTTCACCTCTATATCCTTCCACCTCCCTTTTATCTCCATTTTTGTTCCATATTTGCTGTGATTTCTCCGCATATCATCATGTATGTTTCTCCTCTCCTTGATTCACCATATATTTTTGGGTTTCCTTACTTATTTTTTTAGTTTTCATCTTCTTCAGACCAGGGTTCCATTTTTAGGGATGAGTCTTGATCATTTTGCATTGATATGTTGATTTTGGGACTGATATTGCTTCCTTGTGGTGTTGCTGAGGTGTGGGTGGATATTCATTCCAGATACTAAGGTTTTCTATATCAAAGGTAGGTGATTACATTCTTAAACATTGATTGATGAATTTATTAGGATTTATTTTGTTCTGAAACATGTTTTATGAAATATGAATGTGGTGATAATTTTATTTTTTTAAGATTTATGATATGAAATTGATTTTAAAATGGAATTTTCAAATGAAATTGGGTATTCGTGAAGTTAGACCATTATGTTTGAATTTCAAATATTTTATAAATTGAGTAAATATTTCATAAATTTGTTTTTGGAATGTAAATCACGGTAAAAATGTTTTGTGGTGAGTAATATTTTTGGAAGGGGTTTTGGGTTCGAAAATGGTGGATTATGGTGTTTTTTGTGCCAGGTTTGTCTTCTATGTGTGAATGTGGAAATTGATTGAGCACTAAGGGAAGCTTGAGTAGCTAGGAGGATGAACTAGGAAAAGTATGATAGTTATTCAGAAATAGCTGTGGCCCAGTTTCACATAGAAGGATTGATGATGGTAACACTTACAAAAATTTAAGATGATTGGTGACCATAAGAATATTGGATGCTTCTCCACTCTAGTGGCTTGTGCACGAGAATGTGGGTGGTTCTGGTTCCTATACCAATTTACACCAGGACACGATGTTCTGGAGTCCCATTTTCTCGCTAATGCCTTCAGGGAATCACTTTTTTGGTGATATTTGACTATGATGTGCTCACCATCGACATTGATTGTGGATTTGGGTTATGGTAATGGTAATGGTATTTTATTTTAAAATTTTATTCATTAAAAAAAATTCCTTAAAAAATCATTCAATTATATTTTTATAGTACATACATCCATTGGTTTAACCTGTATGTTTATTTTTGGAATAATTTTTATAAAATGGAATCCTTTTGTGTGGTATCCAATTAGTAAATAGCTCACACAACTCTTATAACCATGGGTGTAAGAAAACATGGTCATATTTGATAGTGATAAACAAAAATATTTTGGTGTTGGTT
Organism: Viscum album; assembly: GCA_963277665.1. Lineage (NCBI taxonomy): Eukaryota > Viridiplantae > Streptophyta > Magnoliopsida > Santalales > Viscaceae > Viscum > Viscum album. The sequence goes on from OY728152.1 coordinate 748,520,976, forward strand.
ATTCAGGATGCTAGTGACCTTATTCGGTTTTGATTTGAAGTTAGATTGTGGGAGATAAACCCCTTCCCTAGTTGTGTTTTGGGAGATCGTTTTTGGTTATTTTGGTAGTATTTGTTTTTCAATATTGTATTAAACTTTTAAATTTTAATCTGAACCCTGTGAAGGCTTGTTTTGTTTGGTTTTACAAATTTGTATTAATTCATATTATTGGTTTATTATAAAATGTATGTTTTGTTAAAATCATAACCACATTATAGTAATGATACCTAGGAACTTATGCCTAATGGTGGAAATCAGGAATTCCCTTCATGCATTACCACGAACTGGGTTGAGCAATTGTTCGGATGATGACCCTGCTTGGTTCATGGCATGACCCCTAAGACCATATATGAGGATATTAGGTGTTCTGAGAGATTGATTTAAGGTCAAATTATCACCAAGGGAATGTTTGACCTTTAGTCATACCTCATATCTTTTTGTTGTAGGTATGGTCTAGATAAGTATCTTGTTATTTCATTTGGTCTTATGAATGTGCAATGAGTTTTAATGGAACTGGTGTATTGGGTTTTCCAAACTCATTTGGATTCATTTCTGCTTGTATTCATGAAATATATAATGGAATATTGTTAAAATTGAAACAACCATGCCAAACATCTTGATATTGTTTTGGATCAACTGATAAGGCATCTGTTATATACTAATATCACAAATTAACACTTCTAGATGGATAAGATTCACTAGCCCGATCATAATGTCTCAATGAGAAGAGTGTCATTTGGCCTATATAATGTGAGGGGTTTTGTTTATTTGGTGAAACCCATGAACAAAATTGATATATGGATGTTCTTTGGGAAATCTAGATATTATAATCCATTCATATAAGGATTCTCAATGTTATCAATAAATATTATGGGATTTTCGAAGATGTGTGTGTGGATCTCATAGTCAGATGCCTGAGAGGAATCCTTTCAAGAGTTGAAAGGGAGACTGGATTTAGTCCAAGTCCTAATTCTTCCAAATACAATAAGAAGATAAATAGTATATTGTGAAGCATAAGGTATCAGAATTGGAGCATCCCTAATTCAGGGGGGGATTCATGGTGTATGAGTCTCATTTGTTGAAATCACATGACTGTAATACCCAGATGTATGATCTTGAGATTACATCTTCTATACATGCCTTGCGTTTTAGAAGCATTATTTACAAAAAGTGTCTTTTTTGGGGCACACAGACCAAAAACCCATCATGTACATATTTACATAGAGTTACATGAATATAAGACCCTTAAGGTGGATTGAGTACCAATAGTATTTTTAATTCTATCAAAGATATATTCCAAAAAATGGAAATATAGTTTATGATGCACTGAGTAGGAGGAATTACAAACAAGAATTTTGGGAGGCTATTAGAAAGTGGAAGATTATGGAATTGTTTTCATATATTCACTTCGAGGTGCATGATGGTTAACAAAATAATTATCCCTGACATGTTGCAATTACCTCCAATCTTCTAGATAAGGTAAGGATGAGACATATTTTATAATTATACGACCTATTATTATTAGAGAGTGGGGAAGGTGGGGACCCAACTCCAGCTTGGACTATTGGTGATGATGAAATTCATTGCATATATGGTCGCATGTGGGTTCTGTAGGCATAAGCGAGGAGCTGATGTGAGAAGTTTATGACTCATCATGAAAAGTAAACAATGGAATAAAAAATACGTATCATCATTTAAGCCTCTAGTATTAGTGTACATGTATGAAAATATAGGTAGAAAGTTTCGTAACTAGTTTCTCTATCTATCAGTATGTGAAGGAAGAACACCAGTGATCAGACTGGATTTTTTAGTAGTTTCCTTTTCTTGAGTGGAAATGGGATGACGTGGTGATTGATATGATGACTACATTTCCAATGTCACCTTATTTCAGTGATCTCATATGGGTTGTGGTGGATATGCTGACGAAGGTCACCCACTTCCTACCAATCAGGGAGACTGTCATAGTTGATGATCTTTGGAGACATTATATCCATGTGATTGTGTGACTCTATGAGGTTCCTCATACCATTTAATCATATAGGGATTTCTTATTTACTTCCCATTTTTTTTGTAAATTTCTATAAATGGTTTTAGGTACATATTTGATATTTAGTTCTAAATACCTTATATAAGATAGTGTTTAGTCAATGCACTCAAAACAATTTGTGGAGGACATGCTTATATAAAGATTCCTTGATTTTGGAGGCTCTTGGGAGAGACATATAACCCTTTTAGAATTATCCTTCAACAATATCTACAATGAAACTATATACATGGATCCTTATAAGGCTTTGTGCGATATGACATTTCGATCACCATTGTACTGGTTATAAGAGGGAGATATAACACTACTCAGAATATGTCTCGTTTAGGAGACATTAGAGTAGGTTTAGCTGATTTTGAAATAGATGGAAACAACATTGTCCAGATATAATTTATATGCCAATCCATGTAGATGACCTGAAGTATTTGTGGACATGCATTTTTTCAATATTGTTTTGAGGTTGGGGAATAGGGAAAATTATAGATAAGGTATGTTTTCACCACATAATTTCAACGCTTTCGAGTAGCTGGAGAGATTCAGTCTAGTAGCCTATCGGTTGTAGGTACGTAAGAGGTACCAAGACATGAAAAATGTCTTATATATACCTCATCCACATCGTCATAACACAAAATCATCTCATAATCGTCATCCATATGAGTTTGAGTTATAGGTAGATTCACCCATTTAGTAGCATCTTATATATATCGTCGATCGAAGTATGAGGACTCTCTAGGGCCAGTGATTTCTTCTAGTATGGGTTCCATGGAATCACATACGTGTACATGATGAGACCCATGAGAGAGAGGAAAATGTAAGTGCTCCGTGGAAAATTTTATTCTTAGATTATGTTTAGACACCCTTGGAAAGAAAATTCGGGATTGAATTTCATTAATGGGGGAATATTTTTTTTATACCATGTTTTTTGTGGCATACAGATCATTTTAATATTTTATTAATTGATATTTTTATCCTAATACAAGTTAATAATGAGGCCATGAAAGTTTTAGATGTTTCCCGGGAATGATCAGAACCTGGAGCCCATGTTATTTGAGATGTTAGCTGGATGACATGGTTACTAGAAAATATGTCACCCATGACATACATTTTGAGTAAACTATGTGGACTGGTACATCCCTCTATCCAGGGTCACAATGTTTGAGAAAAATATTTGACCATGACTACATGCTTGGGCGGGGGATCTGCATTTTTTACAAAATCCAAAATGCAATGTCATTACATGTATTATCAAAACTTGTGAGAGGGTTTAAATACAATTATGTGTGCATTATTAGAGCACGATTTGGCAAAACTGCAAGTCCTAATGTTTTGAGTAAAAATTTATATTTTTACATAAAAATAAATAGTTTATCCTCCCTCTTATTTTCTATTACATATCTATAATTATTTCTCCATTTCTCTCATCAGAGATATTCTTCAATCCTAAATTAGGATTTTGTTATGATTCTTCATCTGACCTCAAAATTGAGATCCAATCATCCCGCCGGATAGCCATAAAAAAGTGATACTCTACTTATGATCATTTAAAAATTTATATTCTCCTCCACTATGTTATTTTGGTCAAACATAATATTCCCAATTTTCAGGTTGTTTTTAAGTTCTGAATTTTTCTTCTAATTCACGTATAGTTATGAACATATATTAGATGGGTGTTCAACCATAGAAATGATGTAGGTAGTCTATAACATTCCACATAAATTCAAGTCGTTTTATATCCTATTTCAACTATGCCGCATTCCTGAATTTCCAAGAATTTCTCTAAAATTAACTGAACTTATTTTGCAAATTGTTTGAATCTTGATACAATTCTCACTGAGCCCCATGTTTTCATTGGAGAATATCAGCCTCAACCCAGAAAAACTTGGTGGTGTATTTTTTAAATTTTCCCTATGTTATAACCCCCATTGTGTGCATGTGAGATCACAATCACAGTAGTGGTGTTATTGAATTAAATGCGATATTATAAGAGGGATTATACCTCCTTATCAAGTAATTAAAATTTTTTAAATGGTTAAAAGAAAAATATGGAATGGTTTGGTGAACTAATGGATTTTTTATTATTAAGAAATTAATTCTGAAACGGGATAAATGATAAAGGGAATAGTTAATGAATAAACCTTGTTCTTTTTATGTGATCAAGTTGATGATGGATGGATTGGTATAATATCTAAGATTAAATCTAATACCATAGACACTTCTAAACCATGGATTCGAGATTCTGTCAGATTATTTGGAAATGTTTACTCCATCGATCTAAATTATATTGGATGACTTGTAAATTTCAACACCTTAGATCCATCCATTTATTGTGACACATGATTTCTTTAGTTAGGCCATTGAGGACACCTTGATCATATATTCCTTGGATCCAACCCTTAGAGTATGACACATGATTAATTTCTGTAGGCCGAAATAGAAATATTTATATGATTTAAAATTGACCCCTATCATGGTTGATTTATTACTATTGATAGAGTTGAAAATATTACACTTGATTTAATATTCATATTACTATCATATATTGAAAACATTTTCTGATTATTTACATAGAATAGATTTCTTATGGACCCTATTTGAGGTGTCCTACTGAGTGTTATCTAACACCCTATTTGGTATACTGTTCTGTATCTAGAAAGAATTCATAGATTCAAGTTACGATTATGGAAGGAGAACACTTTAAAATGATTGAATGATTATTATTAGGAGCAGTGGAGAAAAGGATCGAGCACTACTCACGATGCTATTTGTTGATAGACAGTTTTTCCTTTTGTATTTTCAATACATATTTTCTAATAGATTCCATTTTCTTTGTATTTCCTACCAATTTCTATAGAGACATGATTTACTCATCATATATTAGATTATTCACTAGATTTTATTATTATTACTGATTTCATATGAATATTTACCTTCTATTTTTCTGTTATTTTATAAGCTTCCACTATTGATTAATGTGATTATATAATTGTGCTAAATTATGATTATGAATGTGTAGTATCCTCACTATACCAATATAGACCCTTGATGCTAGTCAGAAGAATTTGGAATATGGGGTGGTATGCATAAGGCATTGTGACCAACTAGATTAGGGAACCATTTAGTGGTTCTAGGGTTGGTAAATTACACCCTAGCCAACCGCCACAACATTTCCTCATTGAATAAGGATATATACATGCCATTTTTTACATACCATGCCTATGACTACAGATTAAAAAGCTCCATATCACTCTTTCCATCATTACTCATGTGTGTTTGCCTCCCCTTTCTTTCCTAATACCATATACATCACCATAGTAATTCTAAGATGCATGTTTCACATAGGTATAATTTTTTTACACTTTGAATTAAACTCTAGGAATATCACACCTCCTTGTTTCACATAAGTAGAATTAATATAATATTTAATAGCACTAGGTTATTCACCACATCATATAGATATCTCTTGTTCTCATAATTCAATTCTCTATGAAAAAACCCTATATCATATCCATTTTATACCCTTTGATGCATCAAATCCCTAAAAAGTATACCCCTCTCATCATAACAACATATGACTTGATTACCATTCCGTACATCTTTAAATGATCTTCAACATGGCCACTAACACACCTAGAACAATAGTAAGGTCTACCCAAACAATGAAAAAACTCATCTTTGGCCTCTAGGATACCTCTAAAATCTCAAAATAAATGTAATGATCCAAAATGGTCTAGGCCATTTTTGAGGGATTTTTTGTAAAAATTAATTCCGTATTTAATTTTTTAATGAAAAAATTAATATCAATATCAATTTTATAATTTTTTATAATAATATACATGAATAATGTTTTAGTTAAATTTGATAACATGAATCATTTTTTTTACGTTCAAGGTAAACTACAACTGGTGAATTTTTTATAATGAAAAAAAATCTTATTAATGATTTTATATTCCTTAAATATAAGTAATCAAGGAGACATCATTAGGATAACTAAGTGAATAATGTATACCAATGTACTATATCTTATGTATGGTATCAATTACTCAATGAACACATTAAGTATTAGATGTTTTAAAAATTTAGATTTGAGTTTTCAAGATATGTAAAGGTTTCAACTCCTTCCCCAAATCTATCCATGAAAAATGGAATGGGTATAAGATATTAATAAAGTGACAATATATTATATTGGAGTTAAAGTGTATTGATTACATGATTATAATAATAATTTCAAAATATTTTGCAAATATTTATTAATTTTAATAATAATAAAATTCTCAAATATTCCTTACAGGGTATCATTTAAGAGAAGATAAAATATATAGTCTTCATACCTTAGGGTAGGAATGATATTATTGCTAATAAATTAAGAAAATAATAACACAATTGTCATATATTTGTATATGAGGTAAGTGTATATATTAAAATTTTAATTGGTCATCTTGGTATGTTTAATATAGAAGAAGTATTTTAGGGAAAAATAGAATCCTTAAAAGAAAATTTTTAGAACATGGGAGAGATGAGGGATGATAGGATTAGATCAACAATGAATTCATTATTTTCTGATTAATAGATAATGTTTTATACTATACATCTAAATCCTCTACCTAATACTCAATTGATGAAAATCTATTATAATTTAGATATTATGAATCCCCAGTATCATATTGTAGTTTATGAGATCATATTTTATATCATGGATACCTTATATCATCAGTACAATTATAATGATCAACATGAGGTGACACTAAAATATATTATAGATGCATAAACTATAATTTCATTTTGATCTGATATGGTGGATATAGTTGAAGGATTGGAAAAAACTTCTTTTTTTGGACCTTAGGACTTGTATGAAATCTCACCAAAAAAGGTAATCATTAATTATATACTTTATTTAACATTTTTTAAAAACTTATTTTCATTTAATATATATATATATATTATTAGAATAACATAATGATGAATACATTTTTTATTGAAAGAAAAATCATGTTCTATCCCCTTATACTTATTATAATTCTTATTTTGATGGCATTTATTAATTATAAAACATTCATGGTCCTACATTATATTTATCTAGTAATGTGTACATTACATGATAGAGAAAATAGTAAAATATGTTAAACAATATTATAGAACTAAGCTATTCAATGTTGGATGCTTCCTCATCTTGACAAATAGGAAACACATATTTCATTACATTGTATAACTTTACTTAATTAAATGACCTCTAAAATTATATTTTTTTATATTAGGGGAAAATGGAAGTTTTTTATCTTTTATCTAAAATAAAACAACAATTAATGGGTTTTCACCACACATGGTTATATGAATGAAAAATTTAATGTAGTGTCAAAAAAATATGTTTGATTAGTTTAATGATTGTATATTATAATAATTTTTATTTTCTTTTATTATTATTTTAATTTATAAACATGGACTATAATATTTATCATGAATCCATAATATATAGGGAAGGAAGAATCCTTTATGTTTTTGAAAAGGTGACTTATTGTGTAATAATTTTAGTTGAAAAGGTACAAAACATATAATTTTCAATGGATAACATAATTTTTAAATTTAGTTATCTTCATAATTAAGCAGTAAAATTTGGGAATTATGTAATGATATATATCTTTGAAATAATTAAAACTAAGAAAACTATTTCTTTTTACATGATAGATTTTATTACAAGTTTAGCATTTATTTATCATATCATTTTATAGAGAATATTTATGGGATAGTTTCATTTTTATTTTTAGCTTTTTTCAGATCCTACACTCTTTAATGGGAATAAACTACATCATCCATGGGGAGTATGGGAAGATTATTTCACATGTTTGAATCAATTTTAGTGTATCACATTATATTGGTAATATAGATTTTTTATTTTAACTATCATATTATAATGTTTTTATAGTTGTAACCATGTTGTGTTTTAAATAAATATTATATAATTTTACTGGAAGTTGTGGTACTATAATTTTCATCAACTTTATTTAGTTTTATTATTTTATATGTTCGGATATTATATACTAAATATTTTTTAAAAAATCATTTTTTTACATTGTTTATTTTTATAACTGATGTAAAAAATATATTACATGTTAGTTATAATATACCCAACATGGAAGAGTGTTTTTTCACATTGTTTATTTTAAATAAATTATCTGAAAATATTTATTACAAGTTAATTACTATAGATTATAAAAAGAATTTATTTATATTATTAATTCTAGTAGAGGTTTAAACATAAATTATATAAATAACTATTGTAAATAATGGTTGGTGCTGAAGCCACAATTTATTATTTAATGAAAATTACTCTTTATGACTGGGTAGAGGGAGACCCATTACATAGCATGAAGGCCCAAGTCCATATAGACAAATACTAGGCTTGAAAGCCCATTTATTGGCCTAAAGGACCCCTTACTGAACAGTACTTCTACAGTACCCGCGCTGCTACAATTCCTGCTACGATACCACTGCTTCTACAGTAACAACTACAATACCTCGACCACTACAGTCTCATTGCTGCAATAGTTCTACTGCTCTTATAGTGCTTATACAGTACCATGGTACAGTCCTACTATTGTAACCTAGAAAGTCGTCTCTGCCCAGATTTGATCTTGGATCTTTTGGATGCCAAACAATATCCTATAACAAATGCGTACATGCTTGTTTTCATTAAAAAATTTGTGAATAATAATTTATAATATCAACTAAAATATTTTTTGAAAAAACTATATTTAAATCATCACTAGCATTAGTGCCACATTATAACTGATGATAAAAATAAAAAACATCACAAAAATTTATTTTACTCACAAGTTTGTTTATATTAATATGAATGATTACAATGGTAAAGATAGCTATAATTATACTTTTATATTATACTCATGGATTCCATAGCCTGTCGAATGTTTTTTAAAATGGAAATATCATATTAGATGTTATAAAAAATGTATTTTTCAATATATTTAGTGAAAATGTTTATTTTCATTTGAATATTTAAAAAATAAGTATTTTTTATGATGTGAAATAAAATATAATTTATAAAAAGGTGTTTATTTGAAATTATGTTATTAGAAATGAAATATTTTTTTTGGATTGTTTAAAAATCAATTTTTTTTAGTTTTTTCCATAAAATTATTCAATTGTGAACTGAAATTCCATGATTGGTTGTTGAAATTTATAGATTTTTTTAAAATTGATTTTATTTTATAATTTTATTTATAATTAAATATTAATTTCTATCATGTATATAAGTGTATTATTTTCATTAGTGAAATCCTTCCAGTTTATAATCACCCAGACAAGTCCACATCGATGGATTTCTAGAATGTTTTTTATTTGATGTAAGTAAATATAAGAACTTTTTCATAATTAGTTGTGATCCATAGATCTATATTGGAGATATGAGAGAGGTTATTGGATTCTCTATGTTTTATTAAGTGGTTTTATTTTAGAATTTTTATTTTTTTGGTTTTCCATAAATGTTAGATTTTAGAAATATATTATTTACATTACAAATTTATTTTTAAATTGTATTATATTAATGGAAAAATTAAATTATCATGATTGGTATTATTATAGGTTTTAAAAAATTTCATTCCCTTAATGGTTTAATTTATCCCTCATCACTTGTTGGAATCATTTGGAAATAAGTGTAAGCTCTTAAGGTTAGGTGTCATCTAATCATGGGTCATAGGATTTGGGATACTAGGTTTAGGTGTTACAGATTAAACTTATTTTGTATCAAGGTTGGTGTATTTATTTTATATCTTCATATCTTTTTTTCATTAGATTTATTTTATCATGGTAGGAAATTATGTAAATCTAAAGTTCTATTAATGTTATAAAATAGTTGAGAACAACTGAATGGGGAGAAAAAAATATGGAATTTTATTAATTTGTTGTGATTGTGTGTGTTATTTTATGTTTAAATTGTTAATGTACTTGTTATTTTATATTTTTTAGAAGAGTTTATAATATATGGGGATTTCACTACATTGAGAAGTGATTCTTAATAGTCATCGAAGAATGATAAAAATGGAGAATTATTTATTGTAATATTTAATGTACATCATTGTGTTATTGATATTTTTTTATTATTTTTCATCAAAAAGACTTCTCGAAAAAACATAGAGTTGGTTGATTAATGTTTCATTGTTTAATATTATTTAGCAATGTGATTTGTTTTCATTTTAATATTCATGTTATGTGGTAGGAATAATTAAAGATTATTAATGAAATTTAGGTTAATAAAAGTCTAATGGGGGATTTTAGAGTCCACGATATTCCATACATGAAACATTATTAATTTACGGAGAATATAATTAATATTAAATGAAATAATGAAAATTTCTTGTAATTATTGGAAGAATATGAAGAAGTTATAAACTTAAAGTGGATACTTCAATACATGTTTTTGATGTATTTTTTTACAACCAATGATTTAATTATTTTTTATCATATTGGATATGTTTATAAATTTTAATATACTAAATAAAAATAAATAATATTGTAGAAAAAAACTAAGAACTATTATTTGATGAGGTGAAGGGTATAATATACATAATGAATGACCAAAAAAATCAAGAGTAATCAAACAAGAGTTTCAGTCACTGAAAATGTATAAATATTATATATTTTATGCCCCAATATTTATGATGTAATCCACTAGAGTTCTATTGTTTGACATGATAAATCAATTTATATTAGTTCACTTTTAATTTTATTTTTCGTTTTCTCATCATATTTATATAATAAGTATGATAACAAGATTGTAAATTAATTATTTTAGGATTCCTGATGACATGTGTATTATTTTTCCACATCTAATTACCTTAAGTCAACCAAAAATGATCACTTTAATCATATATGGTGTATATAATAATATTATGAAGAACAAAGATCCATATTTTAGGATATATCAGTATTAGATCAATTGTTTTGTTGAAATTTGAATTTAAATTTTAAATTTGAAAGTCTTAATAGATTATTAATATATACATTACTTTTTATATGTGCAAGATATAATTAATATAGAAGATATAATATATATATTACCAATAAGGATTAATAAATTGATAATTTTTTTATTATAATTCATATTTTGGTATGTGATCACTCAAGTTTGTGATAGACGCCATAGAATGATGTTTTTTGTGAAAATCATGACTGAACAAGAGTTTTTCTATGTATCATCTGCTTTTATTATTAACTAAAATTTAATTTCTAATATTTAAATATTTTAATTATATTAAAAAAAATATTTGCGATTTTATATGGGGTGAAGTCCCAATAATATCAAAAACATTTAGTGAAGAGGATTAATGAATATTTGAGATTTTATATATAAAGCAGTCCCAATAATATCAAAATTTTCATAAAATGTAATTTTATCTCATCTGTTAATTGAATTTAAAAAATTCGAGAGACACGTTTGACCTTAGAAAATAAATGTGGGTCAATAAAGCCAAAAATATTTTTTTTGGGTGAATAGTACATTTTGAATTTTATTTACAATGGTTAAAAGTAAATATTATAATTAAATGTAAAAATGATATTATAATTACCCTAACACATGTACTAATTCTATTGGATAAGTGTTTTTCGACCAAAATCAACCTTATGAATAAAATATGATCTGCTTTGGTTCACTTGGATTAGATTGGAACATTTATATTTTTTTTAAAGATTAGTTAAAAGTGTCAAATTCAAATATTCATAAATAAAACATTTTTAATATAGGGTTATATATAAGATAAATTCTACTATTAATATTCATTATAATTTTAAAAATTTATCCTAAATAATTTTATTTTATTTATAATTTTAATACATTAAATATATTAATTTATTTGTGATACAATGATGATGCATTAATAACCTTATTAATGAAAGAATAAAATAATTGATATTATAAATAGTAAAATAAATATAAATTGATACTCTTGATGCATTCCAAGAATTTTCTAGATGAATATGACATGCTAGGATTGATTTGATGAATTTTTTTCTATATAATCTTGCTGTTATGACTTTTACAAAAACCAAATACTAAATTCTGCCAAAATCGGAATAAATGAGTTTTTAAATATAATATTTTAAATGATATAACATTGCTAAAAAAATATGGTTCTTCCAAAGGACATAAATGAATATATATATATATATATATGATTAATTATCCAATTTATGTTCGTTTGGTAGTTTATAATTTGTTTATTAACCATATAGTGTAAGAATACATGAAGATCTGTAAAGTGTTAAACTAATTAACTAATATTTATATCTAAAAGATATGGTTAATATGGTAACCTAAGCTAGTCTATAACTTATTGTTTGAAATTTATATCAACCCATCCCCACCATATCCTCAAAATAAATCCATTTGGACCCATTATAAACAGAAAATGAATATATAATAAAATATTATTTCATGATTTTCATAAAGTCACCCACACCACTCTTATAAAAGGGCACTTACCCTTCAAATAATTTCACTTCTCCAAAGCCATTTTTCCCTGCCAAAACCTACTCATATATCCTTCCAACTACCCTCATATCAACCCAGATGCATTACATTGATCATAAAGCCAACCTAAGAGCCCTTTTGATCAAATGAAAAGGAATCACCTGAAGAAGAGGTAATGATTTCACCACCTCTATCAAAGTCCTTTTCTTTTTCCACTTATTTGTTATTTGATTTTTCCATAACAAATTAATAAATACAGTACCTTCTACATATTTTTATGTTATTATAAATATTGTACAACAATATTCATTATTCTATCAATCCTATGAATGACAAAGTCACCATACGTGCGTACGTACGGCTTACCTTCTCCACGTCATGGTGTAGTTTGTTATTCAACACTTCATTATTTTGATGGGTATAATAATGAGTAAAATTCATTTAATTAATAAATATAACATGTTAATGATTCTGTATATATGAAATACCATCCAGTTTCATATACTTTTACAATCAATTAAATGATATTGTCGCTCGGGTGTATGTACGGATTACCATCTCCACAAATGCGATAAGATTTCTTTCGCATCGTAACCATTCATGAATAATTTTCATTTTATGATATAAAAATAATGTTTAGGAACATAATATATGTTTATATATGAATAAAATAAATCCTATACATACCAAATATGACTTACGTAAGAAAACATATAAAGGAAAAAAATCAGTTAACACCCAAAACAATGATATTACGAGAATATCATTAACAAAGAAATATTATAAGAGAAAATTTGATTTCATATTTATGTATTTGGTTCGTTTATAATTTAATAAAAATTATTTCAACATTATATAGGAGTTTATCCTACACTATATTAAATAAATGCACAAGGTAAGGGGTTTTAATCTCACATTTATTCCTGTGGGCTTCGTGCTATATTTTCAACTATTACCTTTTGTGTGTTGTATATACCACACATGATTGTATTCATTATGAAATATACATTAATTAATTGGTATTTACATCATCATTGTATGGTCCTTCATTCATGGTTTGTATGTTTCATATGTTACCAAATTGTTAAGGGAATTTTGAATTTCAATTTCCACACATTGGGTTTTACGCAAACATCATTGATTATTTTACTCAAAGATTTTGTGTGAACTAACTATTTTTTTACTTCTATATTAATTTCAAATCCAATTTTTGTGGATATAATTTTGATACACATAATAACTCTTTTTATAAATTCTCAAGTCATCAATATGATCTTGATTTCAATAATTTTATCTCAATTTCCATTCATTGAGTTAAACTTACAAGTCATTAGTGTTGATTTTAAACAATTATATGTTAATGTACTATGATTGATTTAACAATAATATCAAACAATATAGATTGTATATATAATTATCACACATAATTATGTCATTGATTTATCCTCAACCTAAGGATACAGTCTTTATAAAATATTTCATCTCAATTTATATTCCATTGAGACTTCATTTTTGTTATGCAGCGATCCACATTTATATTGTGTATATACTATACATTGACATAGAATATCATGAATCCCTTTATTATCCTCATATTATAATTTTTGTATTACCACAATTATTTTTATTCAAGAGTCTCTCATTTGGTTAGGAACTTTAATTAAAATATAATTTTAAATGTTTTAAATATTTATTCTTCAAAATTATTCAAATAAATGTGAATGTTTTAAAAACGTTTTTTTGAATTTTTATAAATGGACATGAATGTTATAAAATTAAAATTCCTTTTAAAATATTCAAGGTGGTATGGGACAAATTTATTCAAAAATCTATTTTAAATGTCTTCTTGATAAATTGTGAGACTTTTAAAGGTTTTCAAGAAAAAGGGGATATTCCTCTAACATAGTTTTAATGATTATTTTCATCTATGTAAATATCATTCATTATTATAAATTGTGATTAATTTATACAATATTACATATTGTGTTGAATGAATTATGTTTGATAGTGGATGTGCTATTTTTATACCATTCATGCTTTGGGGTTAAAATATAGAGATTTTGAATGCTCGTTTTAATATGAATGTTTAGATTATGCTTCAAAATTTTCATATGTGGAATGCATTTGACATATTAAGTGATGGGTAGAGCACACTTTAGCTCCTTGATGCATCATTAGGTCTCACGTGACAAAATAGTTTCTCGGGACAAGGCATTGACCAAATATTATTTGTAGTCTTCGCATGAAGCCTGGACTATGTTGTTATGATGTTTGACATTATGAATTCTAGCTTTATGATATTAAATATTGAAATTAAATGAGATAATTTGACTTGTAGTATATCCATCTGAATAATTAAATGTCATTATTTGATTTATATTTTCCATATTATACTGATGTTTATGTTTAAAAGGCACATGTTTTAGTCTTATAAATTGCCTTAAATGTTTATGTTTATTTATGAAATTTTTTACTATATTGTTATCCTTACTAAGCATCTGACCTCACCCCATTCTATTTTTTATTTTTCCCAGGATGTGAAGATGTATATCATGATAAATCATCACCACTAGGATAAGGGATATAAGTGTTTTCAAAGGGGAAACAATGTTGTTTTTATTTATTTCATGATGTAATGTAAAACATATGTATGTATCGAGTAAATCCAAGGCTACTAAGCTAATCAGTATCTCGGGACATGATCTCTTATGATCATTCCAATGATATGTCATAATGCATGAACTCTGGATAATTCAGTTCGAGGCATTACAATTGTTATAAGAGGAAGTTCATTACAAACCATAGAAACAAGGTTTAGAAAAACTCTAATTATATAACTATACCCTATGATAGACGTTGGGGTTTTTTGTATAGAAGAACATCCAAAATAATTTGTTAATGTAAATATGATATGGGTTTTCCAAGAAATACATCCCTTTCTAGAATCGAGCACGTAGAGGTGGCTCTGGCACTGATGTACATAGTGGTAAAACCCAAAAAGACCGCTTTGAGCTAGACTCGAACGAGAACTGGTGCACAAAAATGGGCCTTACTGTACTCTTGGTTACGACACTCCTGGGGGATATACTTAGGATAATTCACATTTTCTTTAAAAAATGATTTAAGGATTTTAATATATTATGATAATAAATATTCTTGGTTAATCCTAGGGAGTTTTAGTTCGAAAATTTGGTGTCATGATATTCTCAAACTGATTTTATGAAAATTGTTACTCAGACATTCCATTCTAGTTTTAGTCAATTGCTTGATTCCAAGGAAGTCATCATTACATTTAACATGATGTAAAAAGTGGTAATTGTTAATGAAATGTGAAACTAAATAGATTGTTTATAAGAATAAAGCATATCGTGTTCATGAAGAATCAGTTTTCCAAAACTATGATCAACAACATATATATTAACCAACTCCCTGACTCAACAAAGAAGAGAAAGGGGGTGAATGATTAGATCTCCAGCTGTGGTGACCATAGAGAAAATAAATCTCAATTTCCATCATACTAAAAATGTGGAAGGAGACGCCTAGGAAAGTGTCTTAATGGAAAAATGAAATTATTTATGTGTGGGAAAGAAGACCATCAAGTAACGATTTTCCATGGAAAAATGAAGAGTACTCTGGAAGAAAATAAAAATGATCCCAAGAATCTATTTAAAACCATTTTCTATAAATTTTAGGGACTTGGACATTACCCATGATAATTCTTGTTGGGAAAAAATTCCTCAAGGTAACTTTGCCGTATTTTTGGGTTGATTGTGTTTGTTGACAAAGTAGGTTTTCAGAGATATTTGTCGAGTTCCCAAGAAGTTGTTGACAATCCTTGTTGAAAAAGAACGATGACAAAGGAAAGGACGATCTGGAGGCGGAACAAAAGAGCAGTACAAGGTGGCGCCGTTTCCCAGTGTTTGCCAAATTTTTGGGGTCCAAAATTTGGAGTTTGGTGAGCACCGCGAAAAGTGGATTTCCATGAAGATCATAATTTAATATGGAAAAGGCATGAATCTTGCGAAGATGGGATGCATGGATTGGATTTCGCGAAGGCCAGAAAAATGGAGGCGGTGATGCTTCGCGATTACGTCAATGCTTCGTGAATGGAAGAGTTGAAGCACATTGTAGCGGTGAAGGGATTTGCAAGGGAGCTTCGCAGTGAAGGCATGAAGGAATGTTGACGGTAATGCTTCGAGACTACGTCATGCTCAGCGAATGGAAAATTACTGTGGTGTTTCGCGGTTTGGACATAATTCTGGCAGAAACGTCGGAGCTTCGCGATTTGAGATGATGTGGCGCTGACTTCGCGTGGAAAGTTTGAGGGTCGGTAGAATATCCTATAAATAGAGGCCGACCCCCTCGAAAGAAGAAGAGAGAATTTTCAGAGAAAATCCATTGCTCTCGGTTTGTAGAGGTGGTTCGTGAAGGTATTGTGCTTCGCGAAAGGGGAGCTTCGCGGCGGCTATTCTAGCTCCGTGAAATGCGTGTGCCCGGCTTTGGCTCAGTGAGCTTCGCGGAGAGGCAGGAGCTCCGCAACGGCCTAAGCATTGCGAACGTCTGTGCATCGCGAGAGTGCTTCATGATAGAGATTCGCGAAAAGGATGGAGCTTCGCGAAATCTTGGTTGAGCTTCGCGAAATTGGGAGCTTCGCGAAGTATGGTGCTTTGCGAAGGTACTTTACAAAGGAATTGCCCAGTGGTCAGAGGAAAAGTTGCAATGATCGGTGGATGAAATTTGGACTTTAAATGGAGCATCCATCATCAGTTAAAGATGCATTCTTTCATGAAAATGAAGAGACCGACAGGTCTATAAACTGTGAATGAATTCCTTCACAGATCAGTGAGCTTAGGAAGAGGAAGTAGGTGATCCTCTCCACCGACATTGAGCTAGAGAGAGAGAAACAGGGAGTGACCCTTGGGAAATCAGTGAGCTGACCCTAAGCTTTGTAATGGAAGTGAACCCGGGCATAGAAGTGATCTAGCCAGAACATTGTAATCCACAACTAGTGAAGTTTAGTGGAATTGGTACGACCGACAACTTTTCGGTATATGCTCCTTGGAAGTAGCCCTTTGTGGTGAACCAAGTAAAATTTGTGTGTCCTGTGCATGCTTTACCTTCTGTTTACTTTGTGCAACAGGAATGAGAGAGAAGAGTGTTTTTCTTAACAACGAAACATGATCAGAACGGGAGTGAATTTTAAATTAGTCATACCCTGATTCACCCCCCCCTCTCAGGGTATTCAGTCTTGTGGACCTAACAATTCCCTATTCTATAGCATAACCTCTTGTTCAATGAAGAACCTATGTGGAAATAAATGGATGGTTAAATGATTTAATGTATTTGTGACCTTTGTTAATGTGATTACATTGGAATACTTTTCTCTTATATCTGTAACCCCACAGTTTTTATGTGAAAATTCAATTTGAAGAATAATTATCTTTTTGATTGTGGATATAGTTATAAATAAACAGTTGGTTTGATATGATCCTTGAATTTGAGGCAATTACATGTTTTTAAATTTTGGGATGGAAATGCAAGGTAAGAGATATGATTTTTGGATAAATTATGTTATGGTTATATTGAGAAATTTATCTCATTTTGATAATGTTATAAAATATAGTTTTTTAAAAAGGAAAACATTCAAATTGTGTGAGAACCCATCATATAATACAATTCTATGGGAATCGAACCCCCAATCAAAGTGAGAATGGGATTTGTCACCTACCACTGGACTACATGATGTCCCTAGTTAGTGTTACAAATTATTTTAAGTGAAATGATTTTATTGAGAAATAATAAGTTTATTTGGGATCTTATGTTTTTCTAATGGATATCTATAGTATAGGAAAATGATTTGGTGATTAAGTGATACATGTTATTTTGGATGATGTTCATTTTGTTGGAAAAAATATATGCCTATGGAAAGTATAATACAATGGGATTTCATTTGAGATGTAATGGTAAATTTTTATCTGTGTTTTTATTGTGGACATATAGAGATTTAATTTATTTAGGGAAATTATTAACAAATCATAGAGAATATGATATTAGGTTAATTAATATAAAGTATGTTACATTAAGATTTGACGATGTTATTTGGAGATATAATTTAATGTTACTTAATCAAATTCTTCTGAGTTTTGGGTTTCAATTTTAGTATAGGTTATATTAAAATATTTTAAGGAAAATTGTTTATTGAATGGTAATTAATGAACTTTGAGTATTTTTGGTTTTATATTGGAAATTAAGATTAATATTTTTTTCTTTAAAGGATTATACTTTTTGGGGATCATCTGATCTTGAACTAACCATTTTGGTTTTGGTTAATCACTAAAGATATGTGAAATATATAGTTCATCCTTTGTAGATTATTTTATTCTATATAAGTTGATTATAGTGCATCAGGTATGACCAAGTCATCTTGAATAGTCATCATTTGCATTGATAGATAAGTTTGTAGTAGAAATTAGTTAAGTGACAGAACACTACTTATCAAGTATTTTTTATTAGTCTATGAAGAAATTAATTCTTAAACATTAGTGAAAGAATATTAATCCCAAAAATGTGATATCCTAACAGCTTATGTTATTTGTCATAGATTTCTATCATCGAGGCCCTCAATTTTCAATTCACTTGTTTTTGATTGATGAACTCAATCACTCCTTATAAATTTTTATATTTTTCCTCCAATTAGTATTTCCACCAATGTTGTCATACTCTAAATCCTAATTTGGTGGTGAATTTTTCATTCCCCTTTCCATCTTAAGAATAAAATTTATTAACCTTATTTATGATGTGGGTTTTCTATAACGGTATTTTATATTTTTTGACCTTTTATTTCCAAAGAAAAATTTCTAGTTGCGAGGACGCAATTTACTAAAGGATGGAAGAATGTAACACCCTATGCTTCTATGATACATTTCTATTTGAATAATATAATAGCGTGTGATGTAAAAAACATCAAGTTCATGTGCACCATGACCTATCAGACTAGCAGTTTAGAAAGAGGCTATGAATATTAATAACCAAATTTTGAATTTTATATATATCCTATATAATATAAACATTCATATTTTGTGTTTCATTGACATAATATAAAGACAAATTCAATTTTTCTAATAAAAGAAATATTTTACAAAAATGAAGTTTTCCTCGATATAATGGAGATCCATATCTAATCCAATATTTGACAGTTTTATATATTCAATTTGTTGAAATTAAATTCTTCTTTATAATCGGGACATAAAAATTTAGTTTGGATAACTTTTTGGTGTTTTTATGATAACAAACATATTTTGATGAATAGTGAAAGATTCTAAATTTTATTTGAAAACAAATTTTTAAATCAAAATAATTTTTAGTTTTAAATTAAACATTTGAATGTTTTTGAAGTATAATTAAATTATATTTTTATCATTTAATACAATGTTTTTCATTGGAAGTAATTTCACCACTAAATTGGAGATGAACACATATCAATCTTTTGATAGTTTTTATTTCTCAAATACCATCTTTCTGGTTCTGAAATAGAAATTAATTTAAAATTAATTTATGAAACTTCACTGTTTTTAATTTAGTAAAATATAAATCATTTTTGGATTCAGAATATCAAAATTATCTTAGGGTTAACTTTTGGTATTTTTCTGAAAACTTTCAATTTTTTGATGAATACTGAAAACAATGTGTTATTGTTTAGAAAACAAATCTTAATTTAAAAAATTATTTATATTATTTAAATTTATTTTAAATCAAAATAGATACATAATTATTATTTTTTTATCAATTTAATTCATTGGAGTCACTTTATAATAATATTAGATGTATAAAATTTTATCAAATTTTTTTATCGATTTTTACACAACTTCTAGGCACGTTAGAAAATTCGAAAGAAAGGTAATTTTACAACTTCTATGAATTTAATTTCAAAAATATGAGAGACAAGACTGCCATTTTTATGTAAAATGTTTTTCAATAAGGTGAAAATATTTTTTGGTGAATAGTATCTTTTGAATTTTATTTACCATGGTCAAATGTAACTACGGTAATTAAAGGTAAAAATGATATTATAATTTCCATAAAACATGTCCTAATTCTATTGGATAATATTTTTTTCAACCAAAATAATCCTTAGGAATAAAATATGATACTCTTTGGTCCATGTGGATTAGATTATGACATTTATTATTATTTTATTTAAAGAAGAGTTAAAAGTGTCAAATTCAAATTTTCATAACTAAAACATTTTTAATATTGGGTATTACATAAGGTAAATTGTACTATAAATATTCATTATAAAGTTATTTTTTTTCTTTCAAAATCATGGTTTTTTATTTATTATTTTTAGACATTAAATAATAATATTTATTTATGACATAATGATGATGCAGTAATTACCTTATTAATGAATGATTAAAATAATAAGTATTGTAAGTATCAAAATAAATGTAAAATGATAATTTTGATGAATTATACGATTTTTCAAGATTAATATTACATGTTAGGGTTGATTCAATGATTATTTTGAATTAATCATGTTGTTATGACATTCACAAAAACCAAATACTAAATAGTTCCAAATTTGACAAAAAACGGGTTTTTAGAAAAAATATAATATTATTAAATTATATAACATTTCTAAAAATATAATGTTAGTCAAAAGGACTTATATAATGATATATATATATGATTAATGAACTACTTGTGGTTCTCTTGGTAGTTTATAGTATGTTTATTATCCATATTGTGTCAGAATACCAGAAGACATCGAAAAAGATAAACAAAATAACTAAAAGATAAATCTAAAATATAAGGTCACTATGATGACCTAAACTTGACTAAAACCTATTTGTTGAATGGATATCAATCTATACCCACCTTATTCTAAAAATAAATCTATTTGGACCCATTATAAACTGAAAAAATATATAATAAAATAATATTTCAGGTTTTTCCTAAAGTGACCCTCACCTCTCTTTAAAAATGGTACTTCCACATCACATAATTGGACACATCCAAATCCATTTGGATCCCCCAAACCCTACTCAAATATTCCCCCTACTACCCTCACATAAATCTAGGTGCCTTACCTTTATCAGAAATCCATCCTAAGGATCCCTTATGATCAAATCAAAATGAGCACCCGAAGAAGAGGTAATAATTTCACCACATCTTTCAAAGTTTTTTCTTCTTCCACTTCCTAATTATTTATTTTCTCCATAGAAAAATAATCACTCCAGTAACTTCTATATACTGTGATGATATTATAAATATAGTAAAACCATATTCAATATTATATACATCCTATGAATGACAAATTCACCATACATGCGTACACACGGCTTACCATCTCCACATCGAGGAGTAGTTTGTTATTCAACACTTCATTATTTGGATGGGTATAATAAAGAGTAAAATTGATGTAAATAATAAATATAACATTTTAATGATTCTGTATATATGATATACAATACAATTACATATTCTTTTACCATCAATTGAATGATATTGTTGCTAATGCGTACGTACGGATTACCGTCTACCAAAACGTGATAAGATTCATTACCCAGAATAACCATTCTAGAATAATTTTCATTTCATGATTTAAAAATATTGTTTAAAAAAATAATATCATTTTGGATATGGATAAAATAAATCCTAAACATAACAAACATAACTTATGTAAAAAAACATATAAATTTTAATGAATCGGTTACCCCCCAAAACAGTGATACAACTGAAATATAATTAACAATGAAATATTATAAGATCACATATGATATCATATTTATATATTTGGTTCTTTAATAACTTAATAAACATTATTTCACCATTATATAGGTGGTTAACTTACCCTATACTAAGAAAAAATACAAGGTATGAGGTTTTCATCTCACTTTTATTCCCGTGAGATTTAGGCTATATTTTCCACTATTACCTTTTCTGTGGTGTATGTAATGCCCATGATTGTATTTTTTTTTGTAATATACATTAATTTATGGGTATTTACATTATAATTGTATGATCCTTATTTCATAGGGTGTATGTTTCGTATGTTACCAAGTCGGTAAGGGAATTTCAAATTTCAATTTCCAGTCATTGGGTTTTACGCAATAATCATTGATTATTTTACTCCATGATTATGTGTGAAATAATTATTTATTTACTTATGTTTTAATTTACAATATACATTGTGTGGATATTATTTTCATACACAAAAGAAATAAATTAATATATTTTTATGTCATCTATATGATCTTGATAAGAGTAATTTTAACTCTACTTCCATTTATTGAGTTAAACATCCAAGTCATTGGTGTAGTTTTTACAAAAATATGTGTGAATGTCCACTGATTGATATAAAATTAATATCCAATAATATTTATTCTATTTATATTTTCGACATATAATTATGTTATTCATTTATCCTAATCCTAAGGATACAGTCTTTATAATGGATTTCATCTCAGATTACATTCCATTGAGACATCTTTATTGTTATGCACCAATTCACTTGTATACAGTGTATATACTATAATTTGACATAGTATATCCTGAATACATCTATTCTCATTATATTTTAATGTTTTTATTTCCTCAATTATTTGTATTCAAGCATCTTTCATTTGGATTTAAAGTCTAATTAAAATTTCATTTTAAATTTTTTAATGATTTATTCTTCTAAATCTTTCTAATTAATGACCCTATATTAAAAATGGTTTTAACGATTTTTTAAATAGACATGAATGTTTTAAAATAAAAATATATCTTAATATTTTCAAATTGGTTTGTGACACTTTGATTCAAAAATCAATTTTAAATGACTTCTAGATAAATACTAAGACTTTTAAATGTTTCTAAAAAATAAAAATATTTTTCTCAAATTGTTTTAGTGATAATTTTCATCTATGTCAATATCATTAATTATTCTCAATTAAGGTTAATTTATAAAATAATCTATATTTTATTTAATGAGTTATGTTTAACATTGTATGTGCTATTTTTATTCCATTCATGGGTTGTGGTTAAAATGTTGACATTTTGTATGTTATTTTTAATACGAATGATTCTATTATTTTTCAACCTTCTCATATGTGGAAAGCATTGGACTTAGTATGTGAAGAGTGGAGCCCAATAGATCTCCATGATGCATTGGTAGGTTTCATGAGGAAAACTGGTTTCTTGGCACAAGGCCTTGAAAAAATCATACTTATAGTCTTGGCAAGAGGCTTTGACTATGTGGTTATGATGTCCACCGTTATACATTCCATCATTATGAAATTAGATATTGGTATTACATGTGATTATTCGACTAGTATAACATCCATGTGAATAAGTAAATGTAATTATTTGATTTATATTTTCCATATTATGCTGAAATTTATGATTAAAAGGCTTGGGTTTTAGGCTTATACATTACCTTAAATGTTTAATCTTATTTATGAAAGTTTCCTCTATATTGTAATCCTTATTGAGAATTTAAGTTCAACACTTACTATGTTTTATTTTTTTCAGGATGTGAAGAAGAATATCACGATTAACCTATAGGAATAGGATATGTGATATGAGTGTGTTAAAAAGGGAAACAATGTTGTTTTTCTTTATTTCATGATGTAATATCAAACCTATGTATGTTTCTAGTACATCAAAGACTACTAAACTAATATATCATTTGGGACATGATATCTTGTGATCATGGTAATAATATGTAATAATTCACCAACTCTAGGTAATTAGGGATGGTGTTTTATAGTTTCAGAAATATTGGTGGATATCCACAAGTGATGAGGGTGAGTGTCAATTAATAAAATGAAATAATAAATATTTTAGAGATGAAGATTATTAGGATGAATGTTGTAAATAAATTTCACCTTTTGATGAATTCAATGGATAAAACTTACTATATTGGAGTAATTATTTTCATTAATTCAATTAACCAATTTAGTCTAAAAATATTTAAATTATTTGAAAAAATAATATATTGTGTTCCCTTAATTATAATTATCTATAGCATTCACTATTGATAATGAATATCATACGTGCATTTATTTATTTATTGTAAAAGATGAATATATAATGAACCAAATTGGATGTATATGAATAGAAAATGGATAAATAATAATCACTTGATATAATAATATGAATATGGGGTTAAATATTTCATCATTTCTGAAATAGACAATGCATACGACCCTTCTAAAATCCTTCGTATGTGTTGATGTTGTTGTTATTCATGAAAAGTTAGTCTAGAAGAGTTGGAAGATCATTTTATTTGACATAGAATATATTAGAGAAATAAATATTGGACTAAACATGGGGAAATACTACACATGCACACCAATTGGGATGATAGTGTGGTTTATGGGTCATTTAATATGAATACTCATATAAATGATGATGGAGATCGCATGGAATAAATTACAATAGAAATCAATGATATCCTTTTCGACTATACAATGTTATTTGAGATGTTATATAACTATGATAAGAGACTATTGTATACCATTTTTATTAAATACACAGTATTTTCATGTGTATTGAAGTTATGTAATTAGAAAACTAGCAGCAGATGGAGTGAAAATAACATTAAAAATGACTTGGTCTCCTGAATGACATACTACCAGAAGAAAATGTACTACCATGCATAACTTATGATGCAATAAAAATTAAACATTCAATTGGCATGATCTATAAAAAAATACATGCTTGTCAATATTAGTTCATATTGTTTATTATGGACCGTGATTCAATCATAAAATGCCCTAAGTTGGTCATGGATCGATTTAAGAAAAACTAATCAAGTCTTCTAAAATATGTATAGTACATTCTTATCATTTCGTGGTTTATAGGAATATATGGTTGTTAGGAAAATATGAGAAAATTACTGGTAATTCATATACAAGAATTAAATTTTAGAATCTACATCATCCAAAAAATTCTCCTACGTAGAAGAAGTTTGAATTAATGTATCTTAAATTTATAAATGAGTTGAGAAAATCTGATCTTTCATTATCTATAGATGAAATGAATCATTTTTGGTTACATAGTAGTAATAAAAAATCATAATCCAATATGTTGGTAAATTATAACATTATTCTATGGTTATGCATGAATTTCAAATACATTATGATGTCTATGCATATATCTGTACTAAAACAACATGGTAATCATATTGATTCTTATTTGGATTTATTGATTGAATATATGAAATTTATGTTGAATAAAATTTTTATAATTTATGGTGATCGTAGATGTTAAGAATTCATAATGAGGGGAATATTGGATTGGATGATAAATTACAGACCCTCTTATTGAAATTTATCACGATTTAGAATTAAAGGAATGTTAGGGTGTCACATTTATGAAAAATTCACGCACATTGTTCAGTTAAAACATTCCTCGAATGCTATTTTTTAAGGATATAACATTTTTTCCTTGATGAAATAAATACTAATCCTATTTGACAACATTAAATGGGAATATCATACAAGGTACAACACCATCTCCATTAACATGTAATTTCTTTCTGATAAAGTAAAAGATAAAGACACAATTGTTGGTAAACCATTTTGAAAAAAAATTAAAAATTAGGTTCAAAGAAGATTCAATTTTTAATTGAATTTCCACTTTTGAATTGTATGTTTGTCAGATAGTTTCTTGATTTTATTTATGTATTGAAATTGTTTTAGTAGAGTGTAATAGAATTTTGAATAAATTTACCTAGAAAAATAAAATATGGAATAAAATCATGGTTGGATATGATTTACAAAGGGATAAATTAACCAGAAAAAAATGATTTTTTCTTTTTCTATAATAGTGTAAAATTTCTAGAGGGGTATTCATAAATTATCAAGAATGCAATGTCAATTTATAATATGAATATACATGGACTAAAATCACACAACTGAAAGTTTTTGATGCAATATTTGATTCGTATTTCTTTCTGCTTAATTCTACCTCAATATGCATGGAATAAATTAACCAGAAACTACTTTTCTTCAAATAAATATTTAGTAATGTTATAGACCCGATTTTTTTTGAAATCATGAATAAAGTGGTTGAAATCATATTTTGTGAATTATAGATTTTATTCCCACCATAATTCATTGATATAATGGACCACATGATGGTTACTTTTGTTAGAGAGGTTAAACTATGTGTCCCTTTCCATTACAGATAGTTTTTCCACATAGAATGATAAATAATAATTTTGAAATGGTTTTTATAGAATCGAAGTCATCAAAATGGTAGAATTATAGAAATTTATATTTTTGATGATGTTATTTACTTATGTACTGATTACATATAAGATTTTAACAACATCATTATCCAAATGCATCATCACAGTAGAGACCTTTTGAGAAAATAGATTTATTGAAGAGATGTTGGTATAGTTACCATGAATGAGTGGGAGGAAGAACACCTTTACATATTACATAATAGGGAATATTTTGACCCATATTATGTAGCCCACAAAAAAATCATAGATATTAGAATCCAAATATGGCTAAAAGAGGGATATAAAATACACATAATCAACAGTTTATAGGATGGTTTCGAGAACAAATTTATATGCAATTATCTGAAAATTAAAATTCCATTACCGAATGATTTCAATGTCTAGATAGGGGATATAATGAAAATGTTATATCTTATAATATTTTGGTAATAAATGGTTGTAAAATCTATACAAAAAAACATGATTACTACAGTACAATTGATAAAAGATATTGATTTCTTATGATAGAATAAATGAATATATTCAGCCCCAAGGATAGAAATCCAATTTATGAAAATATGTAATATTTTGGAATAATAAAATAGATATATGATTTGTATTATACAACATTTCATGCCCTAATTTTACATTTCCAATGGGTTGACAATATGAGTGCATGAAATGTTGATGAAATGGGATTTATGAAGGTGAAATTCAGTTTTGTAGGGGGGAAATATGTGAAAATGATAATAAAAAAGTACAATTATTTTATATCTTATATCTAATAAGTAATAATTGGTTGATATTCCTAGTGTAGACAGAAATAAATCTCATGTTTAATGAAGATTAAAGTAATGATGACCCGTTAAATGTCAGATCACAATAGGTTTATGCTAAGGTCAATATAGATAATGTCTTGTACATTAGAGGGGACCACAATGAGTGTATTTTAATTCTTTATAGAGGAAACAAATCTTTAGAAAAATTAAAAAATAAAAGAGTGTTCAATGAGAAGGTAAAATTGTTTTTAATATTATATGTTTTCCTCATAAATTGTTTGTTCTTTGTTTAATAAGTATAATTTAAATTAAATGATAGATAACACATGTAGAAAATGTATTTTTCATATAATGATGATACAAATCCTATGGAAGATAAAACTATAGGAAGGGTAACCTCTTGGGAGGATATAAAGGTAATGTTATGATATTGTATATCTATTTTACCAAAAAATTATATAATGAATCCTTGATTTAGGTATCATTATTCATTTCAGATATCATTTATTATAGATTATTTCATTCCATATTTCATCCCATTATGAACAAAAATATTCAAATACATCTTCTTCCTCAAAATTTTTTCTCTAATGTAGTGTTAGTTTTTATCACATTCCTTCAAGTTCACACCACATATCAAGAAAAATAGAAATCTTGGTGTTTTCAGAGTAAAAACATTTTACATAGAATTAGTGTATTGTTTCATATTTAGGTTTAATTTATTTCATTTTAGTATTAGTCCTACAATAATAGTTATCTTATATAGGTGTATTCTTTTCATTGAGTTGGGTGTGTTGTTCATAGATACTCATGATCATGATAGATTAGACTTCAAGACTAAAACTTAGATAATGACCACAAGTAAAATGCATTAGGAATTCATAAAACCATCATGATGGTTTGTATTCCTACTAATTATTTATTTAATTGTTTCATTATTTTATCAACTATTTTTATGTTAACTTTATTATAATTTTAATCTACAAATATTTCATTTTTTCAAAGATATTTCGGGAAGTAATATTTTTATTTCATATAGCTAATAAATTACACAAAATAGATAAAATGTTCATGTATTCCAATGTTAACATGAGTTCCGTTGCATTTCTCTATTGAACTACCAACAATTAATATTGATTTTATGTTCTTAACCAAGATACCTATCTCATTGTTTATATCCAAAAGAGTAATGGAATATCATGTGACCATTGTTGTGAATTGTTGTGATATAATGGGCACATGAGCTTCCTCTACAATTCTAGTTTTCATAAAGTAGAATGTTTTTCAGCTATGGACATCGAGTCAATATACAGTGTTGATAGTTTGAAAATAAAATTAAATGTAAATCCTGGTAACAAAAATATTAAATATTTTTTGACACATTATGAAATGTAGGAATAAGAGACACCTAAATCCAACGCACAGTGTGACTGGTATGACTCCATGTTCTTCTTTTTATTTAATGTTAACATTAATTTTAGTAAAAAAGTAAACAAACATACTCAAAAAAGAAAAAACATGTTCTGATTATATTGATACACTAATAAAATGATTGAAAATTTATTTTTGATGTGTATTAGTTATTCATACCTCAATACAATATAGGATGTGGCTGATATGAATCGAAGTGTTCATTTCTTGTTTAAAATCGACATTTTAGGTCAAAAAGTGTCACTCACTAACACCAATCAAATGTGCTCTGATTTTCATGATAATTTAGGAATATTATTCACCAGTAATTTTTTTGTGTAGAAATAAATTTCACATAAAACCAACACAATATGTGATCAGTATTAGTCAAAGTGTGTGTTTCTAGTTTAATATGATGTTTTTCTAAAAAAGTAAATTAACATACTGAAATTCCAGAAAACACATTCAATATTTTTTTCTAATAATTTAGGAAAATAACCCATAAATTATTTTATGATGTGTAATAATCATCAATATTGTTGTTCAACGCATGGTGTGACTGATATTACCCCAGGTGCATCTTTTTATTTAAAATAAACATTAATTTTAGTAAATAAGATAATTGACATACTCAAAATTGGGAAAATGCATTCCGATTGTATTGATACTTTAGGAAAATTATTCATAAGAAATTTGACTTTTATAAATCATCTCTACCTCAATCCCAAAGACTATGTGTTTGTTATGACTCAAAGTTTCCTTTATCAGTTAAAAGTCAACATTATAGTTCAAAAACTGTCACTCACAGAAAAGAAAGATTTTTTTTTCAATTTATTGATAATTTAAGAAAACAATTTATATACCATTTGGAACATGTAGAAATTGGTATCATATACTACCAATAAATGATATAATCTGTATGAGTAAAAGTGTGTGTTTCAAGATTAAAATGAAATTTGTTGTTAAAAAAAGAGAGGTTACATAATCCTAACCTATAAAACACATTCATATTATTTTGATACTTATGGAAAACATTCCCTACATCATTTTAAATGTGTAGGAATCATCATCACCTAAATCTAACACATATTGGGTGTATTATGACTCCAGGTGAATCATTTTTTTTTAAATTTACTTCATCTTTATTAATAAGGATAACTAACCTTCTCAAAACTGATAAAACACATTCATATTATTTTTATATTTTATGAAAACTATCCATAAGTCATTTTTGAGGTGTATGAATCCTATTCACATAAATTATATACATGATGTGTTTATTATGACTCGATGATTCCTTTATCATTTTAAAATATGTATTTTAGTTCAAAAGATTCAGTCATTGAAAATCTAGAAAACATAGTCATATTTGTTTGGTAATTTTGGAAAATGATTCATATGTCATTTGTGGAATGTAGGATTCAGTATCACATCAAAGAAATATGAAATGTGATTATTATACGTCAAAGTTATTGTTTCAAATTTAGAATTATAATTTAGTAAAATATTCAAGTGACACTGTTAAAACCATGAAAAAACATACATATTTTTCTATACATTGGGAAAAGTTTCCATATGTCAATTTTGATGTGTAGGAATCAGTTTCACATCAATATAATGCATGGTGTGACCAGTATAAATCAATGCGAGTTTTTGGTTGTTTAAAATTGAAATAAAAATTATTAAAAAGGACAACTAAGATAATAAAAAAATTAAATACAAATTCATATTATTTTGATACTTTATGAAAATGATCCATAAGTCATTTTTTGATTTATAGCAAAAAACCTCAACTCATACTGATACATTATGTTCTCGGTATGACTCAATGTGTCTATTTGTACTTTAAAATTGATATTTCAGTTTAATGAGGGCCACTCACTAAAAAAATAGAACATTCTCAAATTGACTTGCTAATTTTTGAAAGAAAGATTCATATGTCATTTGTTATGTGTAGTAACCAGTATCATGTCCGAATAACATATAATGTGACATGTATGAGATAATGTCTGTGTTTCCAGTTTAAAATAATATTTTCGTATAAAAAGAAAAGTGGTGTATTAAAAAATGATAAAACACATTAATATTTTTTGATTCTTAAAGAAAATGATACATATGACATTTTAAATGTGTAGCAATCAACCACAACTCAATCTAACGCACGTTGTGACATATAGTACTCTAGTTGTGTCTTTTAATTACATAAGTGTCATTTTAGTTTAAAAGATGTAGATGTTCCTAGATTGATTTCACATCATTCTATACATATCATTATTATCTTATATGTATATATATTACATAGTTAAGTGGAGGGGGAATAATCAAATGAAAACCTACCTAAATGCACATAAGGAGGCTCAAAACCAAGACCTCCAAAACACCACTACTGTATGAAACCATTAATCTATTCCCATGGAGATTTATATTCTACTTATTTAATTATTTTTCAAAGATATAATTTATGAATTTGAATAATCAATGTTGTGACATGTATTAAGAAACGACAACTCAATCTGATACACAGTGTTCCTAGTATGACTGAATGTATGGTTTAAAATTAATATTTTCTATTAATTTATTTCTTTATATTATTTAAAATATAGGAATTGTTTTCTTATACAAGATAATTATTTTTCATGAGACTGGATAGTCATTAATAATATATTTCATGTTCATGATCAAAAGATAATGAAACATTTTTGTTTTTTATTGTATGTAATAATACGTACTTATGTAATTTATTAAACCAATGTTTTAAATGTCTTAAATATATATATATTTTCTTTTATTTGGGTTATAAATTTCATTTCATGTGAATTAATCATTGGTACATGATTTTTTTGACATTTATTGGTGTTTCTAGTTATATGGTGTTTTGTTACAGTAGACTACACCAGTATTTCAGTGTGATATTACAACACACTGCAGTATGACCATTTATAGGTATTTTACAAAAATGAATAATGGTACCCTTTATTTTCACTTCTAAAAGTACATATAAATGTACCATTTTTCATCACTTCTATATGCCCTGATAAATGTCACCTTTATTGGTTCTAAATAAATGTTATGATATATTTTTTCCTTTATTAGTACTTTTTCAGCACTGATAAAAGAATATGGATTTTAATCTTTCTTTTGCAGTTACTTCTTCTCTAACATTAATAAAATACAATATCAGCACAATTAAAGTCATATTTTGTATTAGTGACCCATGAACACAATCAGCACATACGAATAGAAATTGAGAATCCTTATAGGAGGTTTCACACTCGTTAATGTTGTATCCTATATTACATGACCCTAATTTTTATCATGGTGAAAAATTCTATCACTATACTCAAAACATCTTGATGGAAGAGCTTCCATGGGTAATCAGTGATCAAGAATTAGGCCCTTACCCTATCGACATTAGAATCATTATGTCTCATGGATATGACTACTCTTAATTAATATGATATGGATTAAATTTCAATGATGGTCCTTGTAACATCCATGAATTTATCATTCTATAGTAACAGAATTGGAGCACCACATGATCTCAGAAGTCTCTCTTCATATTCTGAAGCCTATAGACTAGAATGATGGGTCTCAAGGGACACTGTGGGGATAATATACGCTCATATAAATGTATTTTTAGATCTTTTAAAATAAAAAACAACCAATCAACAATATATAAAAAAAATAGAAAAAATAATAGCTAAATTCAATAAAAAACAAATAACATAATCATAACATAATGAAAATAATTTTTTTTGGATTTAATAAGGAACCATATCAATTAAAATATAGACTATTAAAAGGTATTTTAACTTAATTTCCCATTAAGTGGACTATATTTTTTGATAAATATTTTCTTGAGATATATTTAGGGCCTCAATAACATTAAAAGTTACCTTAATAAGGATGACCTCACTTCCTAATGTTGTCATAATACATAGTATATTTAGATAAATAGTGAATAATTTTTTTATTATGTTTTATAGAGTCATTGTTAATGATGTATAGTTGTCATCTTTTGAGGAAACTTCATATAGATTCCTCCCCCAGGAATATCTGACTATTTTTCTAGCATTGTTTCTCGTTCTCTAAAATTTAAAAACAAGTTTTCTTTTATGTTTTGTAATTTTAGGTATAAGGAATAACATTTCCAAAAACTTCTTTATTAAGTTCATATCTCCAAATATTTTACCCATAACACCTTTTATATTTATTCTTCTTTATGTGATATAAAAAAGTGATTATTTCCCATTTTTCAAAGGGGTGATCGTGTCACTCTCATAGTATTGAAAATATTAGGAATGATATCTACCCTATTCGAAATGATATTATAAAAGGGTCGAATAAATATAATCATAATTTAATGTCGGTGAAATTGATCGATAATTTGAATAAGCTCTATTATTTTGAGAACCACTTCATTAATAAGGGATGTGATATTCATTAGAAAAAAGGAGACTCCAATAATAAATTACTTCATGTTTTTGTTAAAGTAAAAAAATCCAGGAATAGTATTACTGTGAGTAATAATGAATTGCATTCATGGATATTTCCCCAAATTATATAGAAAACATTTTCCATAATAACTTTTAGAGTTTTTAAGGCTCACAAAGACAAAAATGATAATATTGTGTAACTATTTGATAAAATAGGGTTGTAATATAAGATGATTTCTTTAATATTTTTTGATCCATCTATGATCATAATGATTAAGACTGCATATTTTTCTTTGGTAATGATAGAATCCCCTAGAACTGATGGGATCACATCAATATTTATCAATGAAACATGTAGAATGTTTAGCTTTATTATTATTTAAGGTAATAGTAATTTTTAGGAATACATCTTTTCTTTTAGAATTTAATTCCAAAATTATTGACCTTATCCCAAATCTTGTGAGACCTAATAGTGATTATGATTTTATTCATGTATCCTATTGAAATGTTTCGTATAACTATATCCACAATATTGTAAATAATAAGATTTAAAGTTCAACACCTAACCTTATATGGGAGATCAGGGGGTCATTATCTCATTATGTGATATCACCAATTATATTTATTTGTTTATGATTTTGTGATAAATTACTCTAAAAAATATTATTCATAAATGTGCTTTACGGATTCAGATTTCAAAATCTTACGATTATTTTTATTGTTATGTCGTTGAAAATATTCATGAGGTCTTTAATTTCCCCTCCAAATTAATTCAGTCGAATATATTTTTGTCACATATATTCAATACTCGATTATGATAAATGGTGAGTTTTTTGGTTATTTTCATTGTGGGAAGGGATTGAGACAAGCCATACCACAATTTCATTTTCATTTTATCTTGGTCATGGAGAACCTTTCTAAATTATTTAGAGAGGAAACCTCCCTTAGGGGTTTTATATTTCATCATAAATCTCATGATATCAATAATTCCCATGATATATTTATTTATGACATTTTTTTTGTTTCTAGGTATGATATGTGGTCAACTAATCTCATGTATAGAGCCTGAATGTTTTTTATTTGTGTGTCTGAACCCATTATTATTGACTTTAAATGTAATATTATCATTATTGGTTTCTCTTATGTTGTTATGTTGATAAATAATAACAATATTAATTTTTTTGAGGGCCACCATCCTATAAATTATTTTGGTGCTCCCTTTTCCTATAAGAATTTTATTATTTTGGATATATTTCCTTTAGTGGAGATGGTCACCTCATATATCTTCTCTATAATTCTTTCCATTTGAACTAAAATGGAAGTGTTTTCTTACTTTATGTTTTTATGAGTTCATAGTTTTTGAATTGGTTCTATAATATAAATCCTCCTAGAACAATTATTGAAATGATAAATCATCTATTTAGATGCTTTTTTGGTTTGTTAATTATAAATCTAGAAAGGATCTAGGTGCTATGAAAGAAATGACCCTTCCCCTCAATTTTAGAGGTTGAGGTATTATATATGGTGTGAAAATCCGAATAGTTCTTCTAATTTTACACGTTTTGATATTAGTTATTCTAAAGGATTCATTTTGTGTTCATTGGGTTCACCAATATTATATTATAGATTCCTTTTTATAGAGTATCCCTATACCAAATTCTTTCTCATGGGGTTTAATGGTCACTCAATTTTAATACTAAATCCTTACAATGGTTGGACACCACTGATCCCACTAGGTGGATTATAAAAGGTCAACCATTTACTTCCTATGATATAGGGGCCACTATGTAACACACCAGGTAAATAAAGAATATGAAATTTTTATATTTATCCATATTTGTTAATAAGATATTAATATTAATTTAAAGGGAACACTATACTCGATGGCTTACCCAATACACAACAAACACTTTCTTTGAAATCATACGCTGCACACTAGTAATAAAATAATACTATTTTAAATGTTAGTTTACACGTAGCTGTTGTGTTGGCGGGAATGAATAGAAATAACTAAAATATGATTATATATGTTTTTTTTAAAATGTCTTTATATTTATCCAATAAAAAAATAAAGGCTTAAAATAAGAAAGAAATTCAATTTTTGACATATATACTCTAATTTTCACTAAAAGGACGAACTATCGCATTTTGATGGAGAAGACTCTTTAAATATAGTTTTGGTCACACTTATATATTCCATTGGACCAAATAAAATTCTTCTTTAGAATTGCCACATCAAAATTTACTTTGTGTAAATTTTTGGTAATTTTCTGATAAAGTTCATTTTTTAATGAATAGTGAATAATGTTGTATTTTAATTCAAAACCTATTTTTAATCTAATTTATTTATATGATTATATTATCTTTTTATTTGGTTTTAAAGAGTAAATATAATATATTTTTACCACTTAATCCAATGGTGGTCATTGTAATTAATACAACTTTAATATTGCACATAAACGAGTGTCAATCTTTTGAAAGATATTGTTTCTTAAAAACACGCTATTGGTTTTAACAGCGGAATTTAATTATAAAATTAATTAATGCAACTTATATGTTATGAATTTGGTAAAATATACATCATTTTTGAATTCAGAATATCAAATATATCTTAGGGTGAATTTTTGGTATTTTTCTGAAAAACATTAATTTTTGATGAATAGTGAAACCACAAATTGGTGGTTACAAAATTTGATTTTTCGTTTAAATTGGACATTACCACTTCTGTGTTTTTATTTTAAAAAATACAATTTAAATGATTTTAATTGTTATGTAAAATGTGGTTCAATGGAATGAAAATAATTTTTTTTATGAAATGTAACTTTTATGTTTTATTAATCGCGACCAAAGGTGATTAGTGTGATTTAAGGTAAAAATGATATTATAAAAAAATGAAAATATCTTGACCCATGTCCTAACCCTATTTTATGAGTTATGGCCGACCAAGAAAACCCATGGGTCGATTTTTGGTACCCCATGGAGCCACTTGGGTATGATAATGACATTTATGCCTTTTATTTAATGTTATAATAAAAATGTCACAAGCATGAGTTGTTTTACTATTGAAATTTTTACATATGGTCATGCAAGTCATAATTTAGAATATAAATAGTCATTGTAAAGCTAAAAATATTTCTTACATCATATTTTTTTTATAATTTGTAGACATTAAATATATTAAATTCATTATGACATCCTGATGATGCAGCGATGACCTCATTATTTAACGATTTAAATAAAATAGAAAGATAATTCAACATATAGGACCTACACATGTCAAAAGACTATTGGATGGGTGGATTTCGAACCCTTATCACCTTATACTAGAAAAAAATCAATTTGGGACCATTAAAATCAGAAAACCATTTGAAAATAAAGTAACATTTTATACTTTTCCAAGAGTGCACCTCCTCTCCTCTTATAAAAGGCCCCCACCTCTACCACCTTACCCACACCTATCAAGCCTTTGGTTCGGCCAAGATCTGATCCTTTTCACTCTCCAAATCCCTCTCCTCATCCTAGAAGCCTTAACATAGGCAGGAAGCTCTTCAAGAAACTTTTTTGGTTCAAACCAAAGGGAGTTACCCGATTTTAAGGTAACGTCTTCACTTGTGATCTTTTGTATTATTTTGCTTCTCCAACACCCTAAACTCTTTTTATTTATATATTTTGTAACAAATACAGTATCTTAAATATACTAGGATGTTTTTATAATAAGTATTCTAGCTACACTTACACACACCTTCATCTAATGGTTAAATAACATACTGTTTCTGTGGATGGTGAATTTCTGCCTCACGAAACGATGATTGTTCAACACTCATATAACATCTTCAAAGGTGTCCATTAAGATGTAACTATGTTTATATATGATATATAATATGTTTATGTTTTACTTAAGCTTCTTTATTTTTCATTTGTGGCATACCTTTATGGATTCCATTATGGGTATACACGATATATTCATTTTAGGAAGTGCGGACTGCCACCCCCTCAAAGTGATTTGATTCGTTAATTCCATATGTGGGATGTATAAAGGATGTTTTTATAGTTATTATATATGATTTATGTAACATATAAATGATGAATATAATTCTGGAATTAAAATATACATACCTCTCATTTAGTTTGAATTCCATTAATATGACATAGAAATGAAAGTAGCGTTCATGCGTACGTACGGCTTACCATCTCCATGAACAGTTCATTTCATTTATTACCTATAAATGATTAGGAAATATTATAAATAAATATATATTCTGTATATATATGAAATATATGATAACCAAATCATGAATATCATTCTGTATATAATGAACCTTTGACCACACGAACAACATGTAATTGTAAGAAATCCACTTTTGACTTAAGAACCAAATATCGACAAAACAAACATTATTAACTTATTTGATTACATAATGTTTATAACATGTCAATACGTGATATAAAATGAATAATGAACTTGAAAATGATTCTTAAGAAAGTAGAAATTAACTCAAGTTTATTATTCAGGACGTTAAAGAACGATCGAGTCAAGTCGAACCCGAGGTAAGGGAACCTACCCCTCTCTTTCTTTTTAAGTACCCTCTTTTATGTAATTATTTTTAAGCTCATCTTTCTTATGATTGGGATGTTCTTTTATATTTATCTTTCTTTACTTTTTATGTTCATATGATGAGAGACCCTATTCTCTCTCATCAATCCATTTTAGAAGTTTTGAGTGGTGCTGTTAGGCTGCCGAATTTTCGTAAGAGATCTAACCTTTCTCTTTCTTTTAAATTACTCTCCTTTATGTCACTTATTTTATGCTCATATTTGTTATGTTGGGGGATTTTATTTTATATTCCTATTTCTGTAAACATTATGTTAATATGACGAGAGACCCTATTTGATCTCATCGATCCATTTTTGGATGTTTTAAGTGGCGTTGTTAGGCTGCCGCGTTTTCGTAAGGGATTTTTCATCTCACTTTTAGTCCCGTGAGATTTATTCTACATTTTCCACCATTTCCTTTGAGTGGTGTATGTACATCCCATTATTATAATCTTTGTGTAATATAATTTAATTTATGGGTATTTACATATTTATTGTATGACCCTTCTTCAATGGGGAGTACATTTCGAAAGTTACCCAAGTCGGTAAGGGAACCTTTCACCCTCCTCTTTTTAAAAGACTTATTTTGTTATGTCTTTTAATTCACATAATATTATGTTGGGATATGTTCATATATATCCTTATTGATGTAAATTTTATGACCAAGTGATGAGATACCCTTTTTATCTCTCATCAACTCTTCTTCTGAATTTTGATGTGACACCGTTAGGATGTCAAATTTTTGCAAGGGAACTTCTTAACCCAATTTTGATTGTTTTGGATAAACATGTACACCTTGAATATGTCATTCTATTATTTTGTGCGAATTTCCTCTGATTTTTTTACACTTAATACCCACTAATATTTTCTGTATTCATTTGTCACACGTAATTATGTAACTGATTTATCCTTAATCCAAGGATAGCGTCTTTGTATGGGACTTCGTCTCAATATCCTTTCATTGAGGAATATTTTGTTCTATACATAACTTTCTTTTATATGGTGTACAAACCCCTTTGACTTTTATGCTTATTCAAAAGGAACCATTTTATACAAAGCGTTTTACTAAACGACAAAAGGAAATGTTTTTGTCGTACATATGCGGCGACAACGACTTCTCTGCCGCCGTGACCACTATTTGAGATTCGGCTTCCACTACAAGCCATTAACTTTTAATGAAAAATAAATACCATGTTTTTATTTTCATTTATTTTGGTATTGAAAATGGTTTTTATAATGGATTTGTTATGTCAATATATTTAAGTGATATATTGTGATCAAAGTGTGGAAATGTTTTCTTTCCATTATATTTGTTTTATGTCGTATGATTTTATAATGGTACATCGACATTTGACGGGTGTTTACGTGATAAACCATATGACGGGTGGTGATGTGAATACCAAGACGGGTGGTTACGTTATAACCTCCAATGCATTGGGTATGGATGTAGGTCGTATGGCTATTCCATTAAGTATGGAAGTTGAACGAATGGTTATTCCATTAAGTGATATGTGTGGAAGTCGACCGTATGGTTATTCCACTTAAGTATGTTTATGTCCCAAGTTACCTTTATATGTTATGTGTTCTTTATATGGGTTTTATGGTAATATTTTGGATACAAAAGGGTATGTAATGATATTTTATTCAGTGAAGAGTTTTTACTATAACATAAAGATGAAGATATTACTTTGATAAAGTATACATGGTTTACATGATGTTGGAAAAACTAACAGTTTCTTTTCTTTGTGTATCCCTTACTGAGCTTTTTATGCAAACCCCAAGTTTTTTTTTGAAATTTTTTTCACAGGACTTAATGTGTAATTGTGTCAAGGATGGGGTCAAGGGAAAGTCATGCTATCTAAAACATGGAACTAGACATGTTCTTTTCAAGAGTTTTTATTTTATGGAAACTTAGTAGAAGTGTCTACTTTGTAATATTTTGCGATGTAATAGTTATGTCCTAATTATCTAAAACTCTAAACATTAATAGACCCTCAATGTGAATTATTCATTTAATTCAATATTAAGTAAGGATTAAGGCCGGGGCCTTATAGTTGCTATCAAAGGTTGGTTTAGATAACTTTAGAGGTTAGGGTATTCTCTAGGAATAAGTGACATTACCATAATGGTTAGGATTTCAGAAACAATCCTAGTTTTAGATAAAGTGAATGAGTAAGTATATCTTAGTGTTTATATTCCTCATTAGTACATGGTGGTTTTGTTGATATACTCACACTGACCATTTTGGTTTTAGTAAATGGAGGGATCTAGCAGGCTCCAAAGTAACAGTGGATGTAATGGAAATTGTGACAGTTTTCTAAGTGAGCAACTGAATGATATGGGAGCTGCATTGAGAAATCTTGTGTTTATCCTCAACCAACTATCTGGAGTCATAATTGACCACCTAAACCTTGGTAATTTATATAAGGCATCATATATGAGAGAAACAAATCCTTACAGAACTGCAGGTAATAATCATAAAGGTAAGTGTTTTCAAAAACCTATGTGTCAAAGATGTGGAATGAAAAACCTAGGAAAATGTTTCAAAGGGACAGAAATATTCTATAGATGTGGAAATGAAGGCCATAATGCAAGAACCTGCCAAGGAAAAAGGAAGTATCCAGTTGACTCGAGGAAAGGGAAAGAAGTTCTTTCTGAGGGATCAATTGAATGTTTTAAATGTGGTGTGCATGGTCATTATGCAAAAACATGCACTATGAAGATGTTTTGTGAATGGGATCACCACGATCATAAAAATACTCGTTTACCAATACCTAATGCCATTCCAATTGAAGATGAAGAAATAGACAATGATCAATCAAAGGTATGTATTATTTCTTAACATTTGTTTTCTTTTTTGGAATCTCAGGATATGATTCATGATTTTTTTGTAGGAAAGAATTATTTCAGAATAAGTTGGAAAGGAATGGTTAATGGATCATGAAGAATGTTGAATGACTAAGATGTCAACATATAAGGGCTTCAAGAGTTATGGTGAAATTCTTAAGAGTATTAAGTCTCTTTTGATGATGGGGTATATTAGAAGACTTTTTATAGTATGTGTAACCCTGATGTTTGATATATGAAAATTTTATTCAAATAATAGTAATCTATTCTTTTGTGGACATAGTTATAAAGAACCATTTGGGTTTATATGATCCTTACTTTTGAGGTAGTTATGGATTACTATATGTAATGATGGAAAGTGAAAGTCATGAGATAAAATTGAGGTTAAATTACGTTATGGTTATTTTTTGAATATTTTATCTCGTTGTTGGGGAATGTTTTATGAATTATGCAGTTTTGGAAAAAGGACAACACATAGACCGTGTGACAACCCGTCGCATCGGACAAAGCTGCGGGAATCGAACCCACAACCAAAGTGCAATTGGTATTTATCGCCGACCACTGGACTACGTGAAGTCCCTAGTTAGTTTGACTAATTATTTTTAGTTAAATGATTTTATGAATTAAGAGTATGTTGATTTTG
Organism: Viscum album; assembly: GCA_963277665.1. Taxonomy (NCBI): domain Eukaryota; kingdom Viridiplantae; phylum Streptophyta; class Magnoliopsida; order Santalales; family Viscaceae; genus Viscum; species Viscum album. The sequence goes on from OY728152.1 coordinate 748,562,465, forward strand.
GGATACCTACGGAAATTTATTTACCTTTCATGAAGGATATGTGATTAGGTTATTTACTTTTCAATACGAGACTTTAAGAGAAACTGATGTTGTTTGGACATAAATGTTACGATTTAACTTGGAAGTCTATGTGATTAAATCTTTCAAATATCTGGGTTTCAATCTTAGTTTGGTATACATTGATGAATTTTATGGACAAATTTTTTATCGAATGGTCCTTGTTGAACTTTGGGTTTTGTTGGAAATTTTTTGGAGATTAAGAATATATTTTCTTTTTATAAAGGGTTATCCTTTTCTATCTTGTAATAAACTTTTTGGTTTTGGTTTTGGTTAGAGTCTAAAGACATGGGAAGTATATAGTTATCTTTTGTGGATTAGTTGATTCTCTAGAAATTGATTATAGTACTCTTAATGCGAACAAGCATTCCTAAATACTCATCTTTTGGAGAAAATATAATTTTGATTAAGGAATCTAGTAAAAGTTGAAAGTCTACATGACAAGTAAGTATGTTTCATTATGATTTAGTTAAGCTCAAAAATATATGCCTCCATAAAAAGTAACTTAAAACAAAAATTTTTTCTGTTAACTTTTTCTACTAGGGAATCGAATACCGTTTAACCCATCACAAGTTTGTGATTTTCTTATGGTTAACTTTCTCCTAGACATGTTTACTATCACTCTCCATCAGAACATGACCCTATGTTTTTTTCCACCATTTCCATATTTTCATACTTGGAATCCTAGTATGGGTTAACTCGAGTGACCTTTTTACTTTCCTTTCTTTCTTTTAAAGTGATTGTTTAATTTACTCCTTTTCCGATGTGAGGATTTCAATGAAGTTTCCGAGCCCAATTTTAAAATTGCGAGAACAAAATTCCCAAAGGGGGGAAGGATGTAAAACCCTAGGTAAATAAAGAATATGAAATTTTTATATTTACCCATATTTGTGAATAAAATATTAACATTAATTTAAAGGGAACACTATACTCGATGTCTTACCCAATACGCAACAAATAGTTTCTTTGAAATCATACACTGCACACTAGTCATAAAATAATACTATTTTAAATGTTAGTTAACATGTAGCTGTTGTGTTGGCATGAATGAATAGAAATAACTAAAATATGATTATATATGTTTTTTTAAAATGTCTTTATATTTATCCAATAAAAAATAAAGGCTTAAAATATGAAAAGAATTCAATTTTTGTCATATATACTCTAATTTTCACTAAAAGGCCAAACTATCACCTTTTGATGGAGAACCCTCCTTAAATATAGTTTTGGTCACTCTTATAAATTCTATTGGACCAAATAAAATTCTTCTTTATAATCGGCCCATCAAAATTTTCTTTGTGTAAAGTTTTTGTATTTTTCTGATAAAGTTCATTTTTTTAATGAATAGTGAAATATATTGTATTTTAATTCAAAACCTCTTTTTAATCTAATTTATTTATATGATTATATTATCTTTTTAATTGGTTTTAAAGTGTAAATAGAATATATTTTTACCATTTAATCCAATTGTGGTCATTGTAATTAATACCACATTAATATTGGACATAAACGAGTGTCAATATTTTGAAAGATATTGTTTTTTAAAAACATGCTATTTGTTTTAACATCAGGACTTTATTATAAAATTAATTAATAAAACTTCTATTTTGTGAATTTGGTAAAATAGACATCATTTTTGAATTCACAATATCAAATATATCTTAGGGTGAATTTTTGGTATTTTCTTAAAAACATTAATTTTTGATGAATAGTGAAACCACAAAGTGGTGGTTACAAAATTTGATTTTTTCGTTTAAATGGGACATTACCACTTCTGTGTTTTGAATTTAAAAAATCCAATTTAAATGATTTTAATTTTTAAGTAAAATGTGGGTCAATGGAATGAAAATATTTTTTTTGAAGAAAAGTAACTGTTATGTTTTATTAATCGCGATTAAAGGTGATTAGTGTGATTTAAGGTAAAAATGATATTATAATAAAATGAAAATATTTGAAACATGTCCTAAACCTATTGGATGAGTTATGGACGACCAAGACAACCCATGGGTCTATTTTTGGTACCCCATGGAGCCACATGGGTATGATAATGCCATTTATGCCTTTTATTTAAAGTTAAAATAAAAATGTCACAAACATGAGTTGTTTTACTAAAGAAATTTTTACATATGGTTATAAAAGTCAGAATTTTTAATATAAATATTAATTGGAAATATAAAAATATTTCCTACATCAAAGTATTTTTTTATAATTTTTAGACATTAAATAAATTAAATTCATTATGACATCGTGATGATGCAGTGATGAGCTCAATATTTAATGATTTAAATAAAATGGGAAGATAATTCAACATATAGGGCCTACACATGTCAAAAACCTATTGGATGGGTGTATTTTGAACCCTTATCACCTTATCCTCGAACCAAATCAATGTGGGACCAATAAAATCTAAAAACCATTTGAAAATAAAGAAACATTTTATACTTTTCCAAGAGTGCCCCTCCTATCCTCTTATAAAAGGCCCCCACCTCTACCACCTTAACCACACCTCTCATGCATTTGGTTCGGCCAATCACTAATCATTATGTCTCTCCACAAATCTCTCCTCATCCTATAAGCCTTAACATAGGCAGGAAGCTCTTCAAGAAACTTTTTTTATTCAAACCAAAGGGAGTTACCTGATTTTAAGGTAACGTGTTCACTTGTGCTCTTTTGTTTTATTTTTCTTCTCCAACACCCTAAACTTTTTTTATTCATTTCTCTTGTAACCACTCCAATATCTTCAATATACTAGGATGTTGTTATAAGAATTATTCCAGCTACACTTACACACATCTTCATCTAATGGTTAAAGAACATACTGTTTCTGTGGATGGTGAATTTCTGCCTCACGAAACGATGATTGTTCAACACTCATATAACATCTTCAAAGGTGGCCATTAAGATGTCACTATGTTTATATATGATAAATAATATTTTTATGTTTTACTTACGCTTCTGATTTTTTCATTTGTGGCATACCTTTATGTCTACCATTATGGGTATACGTGATATCTTCATTTTAGAAAGTGCAGACTACCGCCCCCTCAAAGTGATTTGATTCGTTAATGCTATATGTGGGATGTATAAAGGATGGATTTAAAGTTATTATATATGATTTGTGTTACATATAAATGATGAATATAATTCTGGAATTAATATATACAAACCTCTCATTTAGTTTTAATTCCATTAATATGACATAGAAATGAAAGGAGTGTTCATGCGTACGTACGACTTACCGTCTCCATGAACGATGCATTTCATTTATTGCATATAAATGATTATGCAATATTATAAATAAATGTATATTCTGGATATATATGATATATATGATAACCAAATCATGAATATCATTCTGGATATAATGAACCTTTGACCACATGAACAACATGTAATTGTAAGAAGTCCACTTTTGACTTAAGAACCAAATATCGACAAAACAATCATTTTTAACTTAAATGGTTACATAATGTTTATAACATGTCAATAAGTGATATAAAAGGAATAATTAACTTTAAAATGGTTCTTATGCAAGTTGAAATTAAATCAAGTTTATTATTCAGGACGTTAAAGAACGATCGAGTCAACTGGGACCCGATGTAAGGGAACATACCCCTCTCTATCTTTTTAAGTTCCCTCTTTTATGTCATTCTTTTTAAGCTAATAATTCTTATGATTGGGATGTTCTTTTATATTAATCTTGATTTAATTTTTATGTTCATATGATGAGAGACCCTATTCTATCTCATCAATCCATTTTGGATGTTTTGAGTGGTGCCGTTAGGCTGCCAAATTTTCGTAAGAGATCTGACCTCTCTCTTTCTTTTTAAGTACTCTCCTTTATGTCACTTATTTTAAGCTCCTCTTTTTTATGTTGGGGGATTTTATTTTATATTACTCTTTTTATAAACTTTATGTTAATATGATTAGAGACCCTATTTGATCTCATCGATCCATTTTTGGATGTTTTACGTGGCGTCGTTAGGCTGCCGAGTTTTCGTAAGAGCTTTTTCATCTCACTTTTAGTCCCATGAGATTTATGCTACATTTTCTACCATTTACTTTGAGTGGTGTATGTACTTCCCATTATTATAATCATTGTGTAATATAATTTCATTTATGGGTATTTACATATTTATTGTATGACCCTTATTCAATGGGGTGTACGTTTTGAAAGTTACCCAAGTCCGTAAGGGAACCTTTCACCTTCCTATTTTTAAATGACTTATTTTGTTTTTTCTTTCAATTCACATACTATTATGTTGGGATATGTTCCTATATATCCTTATTGATGTAAATTTTATGGCCAAGTGATGAGATACCCTTTTTATCTCTCATCAACTCTTTTTTCTGAATTTTGAAGTGACGCCGTTAGGTTGTCGATTTTTTGCAAGGGAACTTCTTAACCCAATTTTGATTCTTTGGGATAAACTTGTACACCTTGAATATGGAATTATATGATTATGTGTGGATGTCCTCTGATTTGTTTACACTTAATACCGACTTATATTTTGTGTATTCGTTTTTCACACGTAATTATGTAACTGATTTATCTTTAATCCAAGGATACCGTCTTTGTATGGGACTTCGTCTCAATATCCTTTCATTGAGGCATATTTCATTTCATACACAAATTTCTTTTATATGTTGTATAAACCCCTTTGACTTTTACGCTTATTCAAAAGGAATCTTTTTATACTACCTGTTTTACGAAATGAAAAAAGGAAATGTTTTTGTCGTACGTATGCGGCGACAATGAATTCTCTGTCGCCGTGACCACTATTTGAGATTCGGCTTCCTCTACAAGCCATTACCTTTTTACGAAAAATAAATACCTTGTTTTTATTTTCTTTTATTTTGGTATTGAAAATGGTTTTTATAATGGATTTGTTATGTCAATATATTTAAGTGATATGTTGTGATCAAAGTGTGGAAATGATTTCTTTCCATTATATTTGTTTTATGTCGTATGATTTTATAATGGTACTTGGACATTTGACTAGTGGTTACATGATAAACCATATGATGGGTGGTTCCGTGAATACCAGGACGGGTGGTTACGTTATAACCTCCAATGCATTGGGTATGGAAGTAGGCCGTATGGCTATTCCATTAAGTATGGAAGTTGGCCAAATGACTCTTGCATTAAGTGATATGTGTAGAAGTCGACTGTATTGTTATTCCACTTAAGTATGTTTATGTCCCAAGTTACCTTTATATGTTATGTGTTCTTTATATGGGTTTTATCTTAATCTTTTTGTTACAAAAGGGTAAGTAATGATATTTTATTCAGTTAAGTGTTTTTACTACTTCATAAAGGTGAAGGTGTTACTTTGATAAAGTATACATGGTTTACATGATGTTTGAAAAACTAACAGTTTCCTTTCTTTGTGTATCCCTTACTGAGCTTTTTATGCTCACCCCATGTTTTTTTGAAATGTTTTTCACAGGACTTAATGTGGAATTGGGTCGAGGATGGGATCAAGGGAAAGTCATGCTATCTAAAACATGGAACTAGACAAGTTTCTTTTCAAGGGTTTTTATTTTATGGAAACTTAGTAGAAGTGTCTACTTTGTAATCTTTTGAGATGTAATAGTTATGTCCTAATTCTCTAAAAATATAAACCTGAAAAGATCATCAATGTGAATTATTCATTTAATTTAATATTAAGTAAGGTTTAAGTCCGGGGCCTTATACACTATATTTCCAATACATATTGTTGATAAGTCCAAATGGACAATGATTTTTTGGGGCCATTTGTTCACTCTAAAACCTAGTCTTTTTATGTAGTTTATGGATCAAGACACATTTTTTACCAAGGTTATATACTATAAATTGGTCTTTGGTGACTCTATTTCATGTACTTTTCTTCATCTAGTTCCTCATACTATAGATAATTTTTTTCTATTAATATTAAGTCATCTCTCATTTGGTTTTTATTATTAATAAAATTATTCCTATGTGTTTTCCATCTTGCTGATGAAGGGATTTATTTGATTATATTTTCAAACACATGGGTATATCGTGGGTCTATCATATTTTAAAAATAATCAGGATCCATATGGTATTTTATTAATTCTATAAAGGTATGAATAATATTATTTTCCCAATTAACTGTAAACCTTCTATTGAAATTTTATAGGAATAATTACATTTTACATCTAAGATAATTCTTTATGGGAATGAAATGCTCAACTATTTGAAGATAAATAGAACATAAACTAGGAATATTAACTTTTTCTTCAATTATTTCAAGTCGGATTCTCCTTGAATGATTTCATTTTCAGGTGGCAATGCCAATTTTAATATGGGTTAGTTGGGATATGTCATTTTTTGAGTGGGGGGGAGGTTGTGTTTTATTTTTTATGATTATTATAGACAATTTTGGTTGGCTCTCATGTTTGGTTTTAGTTTTCATTGTTGAATAGGTTTTTAATAAATGTTTCATATTTTTTTAGGTTTAGAGATTTTTTTTGGTGTTAAAAATATGTATATGCTTTCTACTTACTACAGATGGATATATATTTTGTGATTTATATTTCACATTTATGAAATAAGATATCATTATAGATCTGGAGAAAAATTAAATGTTTAATAATTATTTAATGGGTGTTAATATAGGGATATGTTTCGATCCTTGTTCTTTTGGGTGTTTTATTATTGGATTATGAATGCTTGTTGGATGTCAATTTTGGTAATTTATGGACCTAATATTTGGTATCATTATTTTTTGTTTTATAATTAGTCATTTACTGTTAGTTACTCATTCAGAATATATATAATTTGTTAAAAAATAATCATAATGTTCAAATGATTTAAGACGATACTACAAGATTATCCCATGGGAAGATCGTATTAAACTAATCCCATAATATAAAAAATAGAAAAATAACAACAATTTGGTCTCGATTCCCCCCATGGTCCCAACTCATTACTCTATGAAAACCATCTAACTAAACTATCCAGCACTAGGAATCTTCTCCATCTATACCTATGATCAATCGGTCTTATATGATACAAATATTCCATGGTCATTGTTTTGGGTGTCTGAATAATTATATAGGACACTACAAATGGTGTCCCTAAATATAACCAGTAAACAAAGTGCATGTACAATATAATATTACAAGAATTAATAAAGAAAAAACATTCAATAAATACACATACCAAGATTATAGGTTCTATCCATGTCACCCATATGTGAACATAATTATGTAAACTAGTGATGAGATGTCTAAAAACTCATCAAATATTTATATAAAGGGGCATATATGATCTTACACATAATAGAATTATAAATCATATCATTTTATATAAATGGTGACAATAGAACCCTACCTATATTCTATCATATACCATTTAGTTATTGGGAAAACCCACCCAATAATCGATCATATATCTTTTGGGAGAATAATGTTCACACTAGAACCATATCATCACATATATAATCAAAACACACACCCCTTATACCATCATATATCATAAGAGTTAATACACCCACCCCAAAAGAATCACCTATCATATGTAATTATGGGGAATTGAGTCCACCCCAAATATCATCACATATCACTGGGGGGAATAACTCCCATCCTAGAAGCATCTCATTTCCAATATCATTAGGTTGGAATAACGCATACCCCAAATACAATAATATAACATCATTAATCATCAGGTGAGTATATTTCCCCCTTATATGTCAACAAATATTATAAATCCTCATAATATAAATCATTTTTTGGGTTTTTTTCAAGTGCACAACCCATTCATACCCATATACAATTATTTTATCCATCTACTAGGATAACACAATACTAGGGAACCCTTTAGAGTTCCATAGGTCACGTCATGGTCTAGAAAACCCACATGGGATCATTAATATTATTAAAACACTCTTGTTTCAATACATTAACTCAACAAATAAAATCACTTCACTAAATATAACCAAACTCACATTTTGGAATGATCAGTCATAATGAAAATTCCATATAAATCTAACATGATGGAGAGGAATAATGTCCACATAACTTCCCTTTTCAAACATGGATGATGCTCAAACTTGAAATCTTTAAATAAATACTTTCCATGGTATCCCAACTCAGATACACACATGTACAAGAGGAGGAGGAAGAATCATCTGACATACAATTCATTTATCAAAGAGTGTCTATAGTAACCCAAGATTACATATGGAATATTCCTAATCCAACCATTCCAACATGTTCATATCCCCATTCAAACAATACTATGGGAACCAATCTAGGTTAAAATAAATTGGTTTCATTGGATTAATACCACTATGTGGTTCACATTTCTCATAACTCATATTTATAGTAATTTTTGAGACTATCGGTGATTATGATATGCATCATAGTGTTCAAGGGGAAATTACTTCCCAAGGCACATCCATTCTACTCATAAAGATTTAAAATAAACTATTAAATTGTAATTCAAGTTAATTCATAATTAAGTTAGGAGACTACATATATTATTATATATAATAAACATAAACCATATGTAAATGTTATGGGACCACCTTCCTATTTTTTAGTTAATCAATTTTAGAAATAATTTCCGCCATCATATAAGAATTTCCAATAATGGTCAACCATCACCCTTAATAATGAGGCCATTACTCCATAAATAACCACTTAGTTAATGGTGAATTATAATTAATTTAATCATTAATGGGGAATAATTATGTAACTAGTTCTTTGGAAACAATCAAATAATTACCCAATGAATGATATCTGATGACTTAATCCATGAGAAATTGGGTGTACACCACCACCTATTTCAACATAAATATATAGAATTAAAAATCCACACCTTTTCTTTTCAACTATTACATAAATTTCACCGATAATTTTTAGAATCCCTAAATAACTGAAATAAATGACATACCTTAGTGAAAACATATGAAATATACTATGTTCCCCCATCTAGAACCTCTTGTATCCAAAACACACTAAAACCAAATCATATCAATATGATTCTACGATGCCAGAGTGGAATAATTAACAAATACCTAAACCCAAATACATGACATTTGAGGTAAAATAAGGATATGTATAATGAGGGTGATAATGGTGAGTGACTAACCATTATCCACTGAGAAATATCACCCAAAAATCATAGAATCAAGAGTATTATGGAGGTAAAAAGAGGGTAAATGAGTGTGGCCTCCCCCTGTATAGAAATACAAGAAATAAATAATCCAAAAATGATTTATGAATTAAAAAATTCAAAAAAAAAACACTCTCTTAAAATTGATTTAATAGAATGAAATAAAAAAAACATCTATCATGGAATTTCTATCATCCTCACAACGTCCAAACTATTAATTTATTTTTTACTAATGTATGGATTTCATTTATTCTTCCAGATTCACCTTTAAAATTATTCTTCAATAACTTGATTCTCTAAACTCTCATTCTGAAAATCATTATATTGGAAGTCCCCATCTTTTGAAAACATTATTCTTCCAAAAATCCATATATAAATCATTATTTTTAATATTTTGTTAATATCTCCTTCTCGAATTATTCTTGGATCCCCTTCAAATTTTTTCATCCAAATTTTTTTTCCAGGAATCAATCTATTTTAAATATTTATTATCATGAAACTCCTTCCATAATTAATTCTTCCCAAATCCATGTTAATGTTTACTTTCTAAAAATTATTTTTATTTTTTTCTTCTATAAAATATTCTTTTGAATTCCCCATTTAATTTTATTCAAAAACACATATATAAGTTTCATAAAATACAATTAAACATTATATATCACTATTGTGACTATTATGAATCTCTACCAACTTGTAATTCAACATTATGTGGAAGAAGATGATTCATTATGAAATCTACAACAAAATCAATTTTAAATGAGCATATGAACTATTTTAGAACAACTTTTAGATTTATAAATCATCCAAATATTTATCCTTCTATATAGTAATTATGTATTTCTAAAAGAAACCCTTACACATATTAGGTTAACACATCATCCATTATTTATTACTGCTAAAAATCCTTAAATATCATTCACTTAACTATTTTTACATCAATTACGCATCAGATTAACCCTTATATATCACAAAGGAATAAATGTTACCATCATGTATCATTTAATTTAACATTTCATGAACATGGGATATTTAGTCATCCTTATATATCATTAATATCAACTATTTAATTACATATTTTCTCTTTAGTAACCTTATGTATCTACCCTGTTGTTATACAAACTATCATTACATACCACATGGAGACCCCTAAACACTTATTTTTTCATAGGTAACCCATACATATTAGTTTTGTCATAAAATCATGACAGAAACTTACATATCATCTTGAAACGTATACAAATCACAATGTATTCCAAAAATAATATAATCAAGAAGATATGGAATGTTATCGTATGCATGGGGATGTAACTCTTAAGTAAGGGAACCATTATGTATGAGGAATTTACCCTTATTTATGTCTAATGTTATCTTTATGTATCTTCCCTTACATATCAATACATTACCATTTTACAAGACACATTAATCCCCATGGGTTTCGATGATATAACAAGATATAAACATTATCAATGCTTCAGAAATATAATAGAAAATGATAAATTTGATCTATCATACTCTATGACATACAGAATTTATATGCGCTGACTAGGAAACCTATAATTCGAAAATTCCAATGAGATTAACATCCATCATTCCCAACTATTTTATAATCAATATTAGTCACTCAAAATAATTATAGAACATCCTTATCCACTTAAAACCACATTAAAACATTAGTTTATTTCAATAAATTCATTGGTTTTCACAAAAAAAATCATTAATAAGTAAAACATGCTGTATCACAACACCCCTAGCTGAGGAATAATCTTCCACATTCAATAGATTCACCTAAACCCTTCTCCATCACCCACAAAAGCACTGGGGATGCACCATAAGCCTCTTATTACTTAAAATAAATAAATTCTAGATATGTTTAAATCCTAAAAATTTTAATCTAAACCCAAATTCATAAAATTATACCTATTGAAGTGAAAAAATTATAATTTCCATGAATTTTAAACAATGTGAATGATGTGGGAAATTATAACCTTTGAACCATTATTATTCAATTCCCCAAGAAGTCTTCTAATTCATCATTCATGATCCATCATCATTACCAAGACCTGATTCATAGTCTAATCATATATATCTCACTGGTTAGGGTAATGCAGACACTACTGGAAAACCATTTCCATTATTGATAACCCATCATGGCTATACATCACAACACCAATTATTTTTACCAATGATATAACAATGCCTTACTCCTAATGATATATAAGAATTATAAATCCACTAACAACAAACATATTCAATTTATTTCATTGGGTGGCTATAGATCATCAATATGTTTCTATTACACCAGAGAAACACTCTAACATCCTCATTAAAATCTATAGTCCCATTCTAGGGACTATATCTATAATATAGGGCCTTTATATAACATAAGTGTTTTTATTCCATCAATATGAACTGATGTTCAACTGACACAATCATGCCATTGACCGATTTCCAAAAACACACACTCAATCATACCACCTGATTTTCATCCAACATTTAGTGGTTATCAGTTACTAAATGAAATATATATAATTGATTAGCATGGGTTGATACCAAAAAATACTCATTTCCTATTTATGTAAATCATCCTAGATACATACATCTTGGAATTATCAAAAAATTAAATCCACATTTTGTTGGGTCCACTAACATGTCCTCTAGACATTTATTGAAAAAAATGAGATTCACATGTTTAGATATTATATGTTATACTCTCTAACATTGGAATTTCAATATCACTATTCCATGTGTATAAACATATATGTTATACACCATTAAAAAATTCATATTCACGTGAACTATTCATATTTTATGAATAGATTCACATCCTATGACCTATTCTGGGGTCTGATGACACCCCAATGCACCACTCTACCCCTATCTGATGTTATTGATAATCCATCATCATACCCCCAATTTTGAAAGTTCTAACTCAAAGTCAATGAACATTCTCACCATTAGGTTAAAAGAATATTCCATCCATTTATAGGCCTTAACTAGTTCTATTTAAAAATTAAAATCGTATTAGTGTCTAACTCCCAGTAATTAAGGAACTATTTTAATTCCTTATTAGTCATGCAGAGCCTCTCAACCCCTTATAATTTTATATGAACCAACAAACTTGTCATCAAATTACAAACTTCTCAAGAAGGTTAAAACTCATCTCAAATATGATATTTACATATGTAATTAACAACACATTTTATAACTACATGGTTATCCTTTCACTATATATAAAACCACATCATACTCACTATTCATATTTTGATGAACCCATTTCCATTAGTCAAATCCAATTTACCATACTCTAGAACAGTTTTTACACTAGCCATCAAATTAAATAACATCAAGGGTCAACACCATTTTTCCATTACTCTATCCCAATAGGTCTTCTCACACCTTTTCACTATTATCCCATATATAATCCAAATCCTTGTGTTCTCATCAACTGATCCCTCAAAATAACCCATTATATAAATCAATGCAATTAGGTAAATAAGGAATCCCCAATTCCATCACAATACACAATAACCTCTTAGGTTCCTACCACCGAACTGAGTTTGATGATATTAAATACATACAACCAAAAAATCATTTCTAAAAAATCAGGGAGGCTACATATAGAAGAATTGTTCATTTAAAAATATCATTGTGACCTAACCCCAAAGGTCACCGAACGTACACAACTCAATTAAGAAATATTTGATGTTTCCCTAGAATCATACAAGTGGCTTGACTCGTATGTCATCACTGTCTAATCACACCTAACACAACACACCCATGTAGGTATACACACTAGTTATACCCTAGAATACTAATAGAATCCTGTTATCTCTAGTTGTATACTATAAGTCCTAAGATCATGTTACAAATCCACAAGCTAACCACATATCACATGTGTGTTCATCTCATTGATTCTAGGATTTCATGCCTAATTGACCAGATTACCATGCATCTCACACATGTAAAACAGATCATAATACAACATTACCTATACATTCTAATTTTCAATACATAAGTCATTCCTATTTATATACCAGATACACGATAAAACCTCCCACACATAAATACTAACAATAAAGTATCTACCCATGATTTCTATATTTTGTGGAACTCATAATCCCAATCATAGACAACTCTCAGGATACCATCATACATCATAATTCATCCCAAAAATGATAGTAAAATGTCATAACATTCAATTATAGTAGTGACTCAACAATATCATGAGTAACATATCAACATCTATAGACTCTCCCACAAAGCTCACAACCATGCCCTGATAGGTTTACCATGACATAACACGTTCCAAACTCACTTTACCCTAACATGAAATTTCACTGAGACATGGGATTAGAAGATGAACACACATCACACCTTGATTATTCAGGTGAGAAACAACAGAAGAAATGTACATAAATAACCATCATACCCTAAAATAGTGGATTTTCATGTTTTTTAAAGAGATACAAACTCCCAACATAATAGAGGGTCTTAGAGGATTGAACAACCTACATCATTATAGTCTAATGAGCACATGACATCCCACGGAATCACTGGAGATGACCATTGCGACTAATATAATCAATACATGGAATGTGACCTTATGAGATGTCCCCAAACAACAAAAATTTCTAGAAAGCTTCCATAATAGACTCTCCTGCCCAAATTTCCCACACTAATGGTTCATCATAAACCCATACTTTTAAGAGACTAAAAATGACCCAGAGGCCCTCTTAAACACCTTCCAGCCCTGAAAACCCCATACCACTTCCACCTTCGAGGAATCATGTAACTTTAGAAACTATGGCCTCTTTCAACCTTCCACGAGCACTCTCTCACTACTAGATGATCCATAAAACAAATAGAAAAAACTCTGTAAACTAAATATCAATATCATATGAAAAGGATTCATTAAATTGATCGATTGGATTGTCTTACAATGACAATAATATCTAGGTTGCACTTTAGTTGTCCAAGAACCCTTAATTAGGGAATACGTTATCCAATGAGAGATCCTAAGGACCCAAAAAAGTTGTTCCATTGGTAAAAATGTTCCACAACTAGAGCCGAACACATGAGGGGAACCACCATAAATGATTCCATAAATTTTCTCAGAAGAGATCTCTACCTAGACCATCAACCCAACTTTCCGACCAAACACAAACCCAAAACACAATTCAAACAAGAGGGGTTATTAGACTCAATACATAAAACAAAAAAAAAATTTCCAAGAACACATAAGAATAAAATTCCAAATCATTCATCAAGACACCATGTTTTCAATTAAAATCAAATATTTGATGATAAACGGTTCAACTGTTAGGGTATCCACCAATGGAACCCCGTGGGCCTCACACATGCATGTGTCATTTCCACACTGGGTGCGCTCATCATATCCATACTAGAACTCATCCAATCATGCCATTAACCATACATAATCCCATATAACCCCATTCATGTGGTCACCCATGAAAATACAATAGGTTAAACTAATATTTCAATCCACTTTTAAAAACCAAAAAGACAACAAGTACTTCTTTTTTCTAAAGACCGCTAACCAAAAAATCAAAATCCCAATTTAATGCTTACAAATATTTTCCTGAAGGCATATTCATTGAAATGAAACCTCATATTCATGATTTTAACATAAATATCAAAACATCTCATCCCATTTAACAACATTAAATATTTTAGATAACACTATTAGAATTTTTTTTCCAAACCAACATTAATATAGTTCCTAATTTCAAAATAGGTGCAAACACACCATATTCCATTAAAAATTATTTCTGAAAATTCATTTCCACCATTTCAGAAATCAATCCATTTCATATTTAATAGAAAATAATTTCACGAAAACATTATGCTTCTTATAACTATGTCTTTTTGGTTTAAAACCAATATTCCAAGACTTGAAAACTAAAGGACACAATACAATGCGAGAGGAAACTAGTTTTGGTGGGTGACATAGACATATGTTTGGAGGCCATACTCTAATCACTTCACCTTCTCAAAGAGTGTTCTAGGAAAATATCTATATCTCCACATTCCTTTCCAGGCCCTTCGAGCTCACTGAGACCATAAACCTAACTCTCTTTTCATTTACCATAATCATCATCAAACCAGTAAAACCAAAAGATTTAGATAAACCCCAAATTCCCCTAGAGACTCAAATCTTGTCATGAGGTGTGCTGGCCAGACACACTACCCATAAATAGAATGTCATGTCATGAAAATCCTAGCTTCAGACTATCCCAGCTCTTCCCCAAATATCATAACCCAAGGAGAGAGAACCTCATTGGATACCATTTTGTCACGAACAGAATCTGGTACCCATCAAAATCGACGCCAAACCAGGACCGTGACAAGGCCAAATGGGTGTTCCCAATCCCCACAGGATGGAACAAGTGCATTGGTATCATAAAATGAATGTTGGGAATGATTTACCCAAGCTTATAAATATACAACAAAAACAAAATCCAATTAAGCATATCTGAATTTTTTAAACCACACCATATTTTACAAAATTTCAGAATTGAGTTACTGAATTTAAAACACTATTTAAAGACCATTACAAAGGTTCAAAACCAAAAATGACATCCCAAGAACCTCTAAATGTCAATAGGCACCACCCTTATGCCATTTCCACAACACCACATCACGAAGGACCTCAAAAAAATCTAAACCCTTGGCACAAAAACTGTAACCAATAATACAACAAAAATAATCACCTCTACTTACACCCGAGGGTGTAAGTAGGGTGTGAGCCAAATCCCAATAGGCTTCCATTACTAAAGTGTTCAATGTGATAAAAATTTAATGTCAAAAATCATGCATGTTTTGTAAACAAGAAATGCTAGTTAAAATTTCTAAATGATGCAACATTAAATAAAACTGGTTTCATGTGGACTACATTAAGGAATCAACAATTTTAAATAGATTTCAAATGAAAATGATTTTTCCATACGCAAAAGACCAATTGATGATGGTAAGAATAAATAATCCTATGAGAACAAGCAACAAGAAATAACCCCTAGGCACTACCTCATAGTGGGTTCCAGATAACTCATATCTCAGTGAAAGTAAAAATCAACATATCTGTTCTTGTGCACATGATACAGCAGTAGGTATCGTACCCATAACCTAGAGGTCCCCCATCATCATCATCATCATCATAGTTTATAGATTGTTTTTAGTGGAAAACATGAAATATGAAACTCAATTCAATCCCCATGGGATAACTAGCATACTAGTACTTGCTCAACCACCTAGATACCTGGGTTTCCCTATTGTGCTCACGAATTTCCAAAAGCAATGAAATATAATTTTCACATGTAAATAACATTTACAATGAACACAATCACCAAAAATCCCACATTTTTATCACAAAATTCACATAATCTCATTTTTATTCAAATTCATTTTTAAATAGTATTCATACCAAAATATCCTACATCACTTTTCACATATCGTTAACACTTTAAAAAATAATTAATTTTTTTAAAGCATTAAAATATAATAAAAATAACATAATAGCCCACACACATATCACATCAATCTTCTTTCATCCAAAAAATTCATTTTTGACGACACTCTCACACAATACAACCCACAAATATGTGACATACATCTCATTCCATTTGATAAAACATTTCAAAAATTTATAAAACATTCTAAAAATGTCTTACATCTTCAATCACCAATTCACCATTCAAAACCCATATTAGGTGAACACACTCCCCAAAACAGTACTTATACATCTGTTTACCACATTTTTTAACCTAATAAAAAATTTCTAATTTGCATAAAATAATCCCAAGTGTTATAAAGAAGTTTTACACACAAAACCCATTTCAAAATCCGATTTCAGGTCCAAAATCACTCCAAATTATAACCAAACCATAAATGGTATCCCCTTTAATAAACTAATTAATTATGTTCATATTTGATAAATCTACCTCCAAATATATCACATGAGTTACATGTGAAAAATACACAATTTCAGGAAAAAATGTAACTTTAATACATAATGGTTAACTAATGCTACCGAAAATGGATTTTGAACCACATGCAATAGATTAGGAAAATTGTAACTTAATAAATCAAGAAAACTAACTCATAAATAATTGCATACTCATGGAATATCCTAATTATTGAATCAATACCCAAATCTTGGTGCAAGACTTCAACCGCACCACCATTGCACCACGAGGGAGTGAAATCAAACCTAAAACCGCAATATTCGGCCTAAAAGACTCCAAATAAAACACTCGGTATGAACCATAACTTCTGGAATTTTTTTTAACATCAATAATGTGGGATGAAACCCTTTGGAGAATGATAGAAATGATGATAGGAACACTTACGTGAAGAAATCATGATGTTTCCCCAAAAGAAACAACATCGAATGATGGGTTCTAAAAAAGATTGAGGGAGTTTAGAGGCCATCCATGGATTCTAGGGTCGAATGGGGGATGAATGGATAAGATTAGATTTATTTCTGGGAAGGAAAATTTGAATTTCAAAAAGATTTTTAATGACATGGAAACCTTGCATGGTTTGGGTGCACAGTTTATTAAACTGTGTGGCCAAACTAGGTGGCCTATTCTAGCCACCCAAAACCATTCCATCCTCATAAAATTTTAATGGATACTAGGTGAATTCAAGGTGGAATTATTGGACAAGGATGAGGGAGAAATAACCATAAATAAACCATCTTTTTCACCCTAAAACTCAACCAACTGAAAGGTACACACCACCTCAACAACTTTCCCCAAAAGTGGATCGACTAGGAGTTTCATTAATCCAACTAAAAAACACCATAACCTCAAACAATCCCCTTTGACAAAACAGGAGGCCAATTACCATCCAAGACCACCAATACTATATTCATCGATCAATAACACAAGAGGCTCCAAAATTTCAAACCCTAAAGACCCGAAACCCATGAGAAAGCTAAGAACCAAAAGGGGATTTGAAACGAAGCATGTAATCGAATATATGGGTGTGACAGAATCTCTATTCCTCTAAGTCCAAATATGAACCTTATGCTCAATTAACACTGAATGTTCCATGTAATAATATGGTATAGATATGTGAATCATGCTAGGAGTGGGTCAATAGTGAACTCGATAGATGTTCAAGGCCATAAACTAGAAGAATCGACGAGGAATTCCTCAAAATATGCCATAAACACTATAAGAAATGGGTTTATCAAGTGATATTTAACAACTTAAAATAAAATATCTTGAAATTGGAATTATATCACAGCAGTATAAAGAAAAACTCTCCCATATCTCCCCAATATATAATCACACTCTACCTGAAAGGCATGTGAAACTCTATCAGGACATAGAAACTAAACATAACAATGATAATAGTAGATATAGTCTTTAATACTGATAATCCAACAAATTATGATAATTATGTTGGAGATATCATGATTAAGAATAACAAAATCCCACACACCTTTTCATTCTGCTATCATCACCATAAATGCACGAAATTTAAAACATGATCAGATCTTGTTCCCAAGGGAATGGAAAGATCTAACAATAATGAAATATAATTTAAAATTTGGATGAACAAATAAATTAACTTTTATAATATAAAAAATGATATGTAACTATATCAAATAAATCTAGAACAATAGAGGATGAAATAAACACCAATCATCTAACTGTAATAATCACCACCCAATATTCCATTTTTTAATATTATAATGCATAATGACATCCAATATCATCAGCTACATAATATTTTTTATAATCTTATAAATCCCCCAATTAATGAGCCTAAAACCCAACCCCCTTGGAAACATTAAAATTAACCTATTTATTCTAAGTGAGAGTCGATCCATCCTTACTACATATGGGCATCCTTATAAAAAACACATGAGATGGACAAATTTTCCAAAACAATAACATGATTGGGTTGATTTCATATAGTTAGAATTGTTATGATCAGAAATTATGAATTTATACAAAACTACCTATAATTATCATGATAAATCCCAAGAAACTATCCCCAATGAAAACTAGCTACCCTTACACATACTTTTGTAGACAAAATAAATTCCTTTGATAAATGCTAATGTAACCGAAGATCCTTTCTGGACTATTTTCCTACTATGAATTCCTCCATCATAGCTTCATTATCCATTACATCCATAATATTTGGATGGAATAGAAGAATAAACATCAAACAAATATAATCCCATAGTTCAATCTCGATCCTCTGAGATTTGAGGTAATCATTAGTGGAAATCATGGGTGTTAGGTTTACTAACTTAATGGAATAGGTGAAATACAATGAAATTGAATGATCTACCAACTCTATGGTAAAAAACACATGGATATTTTCCACTCATAACTTTTTAATATAAAACATCTAGTTAAATAATATTTTAAATAATTATAGGTCAGGTACTCATGTAATATAACTTGAATGATATAGTCCTATGAATTCATTCTCAATACTTCCAGTATAAATGGGGAAACGAAACATATATTTCATTGGAGTTAAAAAAATAATATACTTTAAATCTTATCAAGATACTATTTATACTCATAGATACCATTTCAATGTGGGAGATATGTGGATTTTACATAGTAAATTTTGTTCTGTGATCCTCCAGTCATCCTTTGATTCCAACAATGGATTGACCCATAGTCTGAATACTGTGCATTACATATTTCACCAAAGAAGTGTCTCCTAGAATATTTCCCTATAGAACCTATCTCACAACATCCCCAATTAAATTATAAATATCTTTTATATGGTGGTTTTTCTAAAAATAATATACCATAACCTATCATCTAAAGTGAAAATGTAGAATCAATTAAAAAATTAATGAATACATATTAATAACTTTAAAAACAATAATTTAATAAAATCCATGATTTATTGAAATTAAGGAAAAAATTAAAAGTAATAGGTTTATTTATATAAAATCCAAATCTATTTCATGAAAATAACCTCATATACCATGTCTCTAGCTTGGTAATAATCCATAAACACCCTTGGAAACCTGAGTTTATATAGGATGTTACCTGGAAAAGGACCCTGCTACACATACTACATGAAATATGATGGTCATAACCACTATATACCATAGACCCTAAATTATATTTATTCAGTGTCACAATAATTTGTTCTAGGCAATGGATCTGATACTATTTTGTAATGAATCATTTTAGGTTAAGCAAACGAGTTACCCCTATTTTCCAAATAGGGTGATAAGGAACAATTAGAAACCAAAAATATACCTCATGATTAGTAGATATAAGATTAAGCAATAAGTAATAATTCATAATAAGCGTGTAAATCTAGACTAAGAACAATTTCAAAACAAACTGATAATCCTCAAAATAAAATAACATGACAATAAATCGGTATATGAACATCCTTCCCCGCCAATACGAATCACTAAGAAGATGATGAACACCATGAGAATATGATGAACTACATTACACCCTTACCTTTTCCCATGTCCTAAAAACCATATATATAAATGAACAACAGAAAAAATGGTTTTGAGCACGAATCCTTGTTGGATTTCACCAAAAAATCTATATAAAGAAAAATACCATTAAAAAGTTAGCTCTTTCATTGAAACAAACCCAATCTATAAAGTATATTTAAAATAGAATAACTTTTTAAAACTAAATTTTTTCATAAAAACATTTCATGTTCATATAATTCAGGAATATGAAATCAACATGTATAATATAATTCATGAATAAGAATGTTGTCCAGGGATACATAATATAAAATACAAGTGAGAAACCAAGCCTGAAATGTACCAAAATCTATAAAATCATTTATAAATTAAATAATATAATATTGAGATCTATAAAATTGTAATATTTACTCAGAAACATAAATTAATAATAATCATGTAATAATGTGAATCAAAACGATATAGATTTATACAACAGTCTATCAATATAATCCAGAGAACCCATTGTTGTGAAATACAATCTAATGTAACATTTCAATTTCATGATGAAAAAAATGTTCCCAATGTGCTACATTTTTTAAAAACCAATTTAAAAGAATTATAAAAATTTATAAAGCATTTTCAAATGTAATCCTCACTACTATCTTATTTGATAATTCATTTTTAAATAAAAATCACTTCAAATTCATTCCATCAAACACATAGTGTGAAGAAATTCATTTTTAAGGAATAAAATCTTTAAGAACATGAATGTAATAAGAAAAATAATCTTTATAATAAATTGACCTATTTTATAAAACCAACAAAATAAATTCTAAATAATATCAAGTAATTCATGAGTTAGAACATTCGTATAGAGACACAAACCATAAGAGATGAGAATAAAAAATTGACTCTATGAATCGGGATAAAAAATGATAATATACGATCATCACAAGATTAAATCAATTATAAAAATAATAAATATTTATCCAACAACTTATATCTGGTGACCATAACCCAACAGGGTTCCAACAAGATGAGAGGAGAAGAGATCATGTAATGATTTAATAGTAAGAGAAATGTAATACACAAAATATGGAATACCTTAATGAGATCTATCAATAATTAAGGAAAACCATCATAAATCATAGGGGAGGAGGTTCTAGAGCACCAGTAAATTTCTATTTCAATACAAATGACGATTAATGGTGACCAGATATAAAAATTGTCAAGGGAGAAGACGTAAATTTCCCTTTATAAAAGGTTTATATAGGGGCACATGGTAAGGCCATATAGTTATACAATACCATGCACCAAATATTCATTGTCTCTACCCATTTAAAAATAATGGTGCATAGTTACCTGGGAAGAGCTGCACAGTTTGACAAAACCATATCATGCTTGTGACATCTCTAGAAAACCATAAATACTCCCACAATATTTCTTTGGTGAGAGACATAGTTTGACTAACTTTTTACAAAACACAAAAAATTTAAATTAATCATCAAAATTACATTTCACATGAATATAGTAATGGTAGTTTTATCCATGCACTATAACCATTTTCCTATCCTTTCGTCTAAAAATTCTATGTTTCCAAAAACTTCTTTCTAGAAACCTCTAAAATGACCTAAGTGATAACATAATCTCAATCTAAGGATTAACTATGACATGATAGGAATCAGACATCATAATTTTAATTCTCTCTAAATAGGTTGGTATTATTAACATACAATTATTGAAACCATTCCCAATTTATCCACACCATTTAGACATATTCCATTGAATCATTAAGTACCCAATTATTGAAGATTAATTGGGTATTTTTAAATAATCATTTATGGATAAATTATCCTAAATTAAAATTTATTCACGCATAATGAATCATTTTCGTCTATCTTTATCATCCATATAGTATTTTCTTCATTATATTGGACATCTCTATTATAACCGAATTTAAACTAATAGAGATATGGTTTCTACATTATTACATAGGAATAGATAAATGTTGTCAAATCCAAAAAGACTGATCAATTTCGCAGTTGTGGAGAGTTCAATATATTCATGATACGCATTTTACACTAGAAAAAAATACAAAACCTGGTAAAGGAAATAATTTCATATACTTTAAATCATTCCATTAATTCTTCTTCATATCCTAGGGAATGGAATCAAAATAAGGGTGATATTAAATACTCATTAACCGTTACATAGAGTTGAAGCTATCATAAATAAATAAATTATAATCAACATGGAAAGGTAAATAACTAACCACCGTTTACATTTATCTAATAACATGACTATGATAATTGGATATGATATAATCAATATGGAATGTTAAATAAAATTACACACAGGACATTTAATCATTAATATGAGAATGGAAAGCTGATAGAGATAATATAAAATTAAAAATACCAGGGATAATTTATATAGCTAAATTTTAAAAGAAAGAAATTCATAATTGTTATACATCATGATATCATGCATCATTATACATCTAGTATTAATAAATTTGTCAAGAATGTTTAAAACTACTCTGTAAAACCACATCTGATTTGGTCAACTCATTTGTCTCATGAGACCACTCGATGTATTGAAGGCATGTATACAACCAACCCCAACCATGTATCTATGTACACATAATTTATCATATATCAAATAATTAATTTAATTCATGAATAGTATTCTATATCATGAAATATCTATATTGAGTAAAGGATGTGAACCTATCAGTATTTCCCCATTTAATCAAATATCACTCAAAGAAAAACAATATATAGAATGGTATATTATTTATTTAATAATAATATGAAAAATAACATAATATGAATATATAATGTAAAATTATTGAAAAATATCATAATAAATTGATTGCCTCACGAAAAAAATATAATAATGAAAGAAATAGAGTTTGAAAATAATGTTTTACCTTTATGGTAAAATTTAAATAGTAAACCCATAAAAAATAAACATGAAACGAAACATTAATAATCATTAATAAATTGGTATTCATATTAAATGCATTAATGGTATGTATATACATAACATAAATTTTAATAGGTTAATATTAACATATTTGTCTAAATGAAATGGAAATTGGGACTAAATCCCTTATGATGGTCATAACATTAAATTGATAAATAATCAGTGAATAGATAATTTTCATACAATATAAATAGAAAAACAATTCAAATAGAACATAATATAATAAAATTTCATTACACATTTAATATTATAATATTAAAACAATGAAAATTTAACATAACCCAGTGAAATGAAATTGGGTTAACAAATTCTTTAAATCTTCGTAATTTTCCATTAAAATCCACTAGGATTAAATAATTAAAATTGAAACATAAAAAATCATCATATATTATTTATTCATGATATTAATTTTAAAAGGTTATTATATACAACATATAAAATTATTTCTTCTCCAAACATTACAATATACAAAAATGATGGAAAATTGGGATAAACCCCTTACCTCAAAAAAATTTTTGGTTGGGAATGATTTTATATTTATATAGTGGATTTAATGATTTTATTAATTTATAAATCTGACAAATTTATATTTATAATATCATATATAATCCCATTATAACATTTTACTATGCATTTTTAATAATATTTCATTATTTTCATTATTTCAACAGTTAATTGCCATGTTTTATAAGACATTCCTTTTATTAGGAAATTTATGGCTATATCACATATTATATAGTACCATAAAATAAAAAATTATATTATTTTTATAAATATATTATTTAAGAATCATATAAAATTTTTTAATCCTTCTTTAATGTTTGATATGGAAAATGAATCGCATTGCTTCATGGAGATGGTCATTTGTACCTATCCATGACCAATGATATCATTCCATTAACGAGAGAAAGCATAAGAAATTGGGTTATATATCAATATTAAATAATTTATATTATGTCATTTAAATCAAATATATTTTTTAAATATATCCTTATTACCATCTATGTGATGTGTTAGTGAAAAATTAATAACAACTCTTCATAAGGAGTTGTCCCCCGTACACCTGAGTGACATTATCATAATTCAAATGTAATAGAAAATTAAAAAGAATATGTGATATTATAATTATATAATATTAATAATATTTTAAAAATAATATTAAAATTTTAAATTCATTATTATATCAACCAATTAATGGTGTTGATAGAAAAAAAATTTCAGTTCGCGAGGTGGTAGTCCTTTATAAACAAGAATGATTGTTTTGTTTCATATTTGATGGAAGAGGGGATGAATTTATGTCATGAAATTAACGTAATAATATATCATTATATATAATATATTTATAGTTTTATATAATCATGATTTAATTATATTTGAAACGTGTGTTAGAAGAAACAGAATAAAAAATATTGTTTATGAATGTTACCTCTACTTTGGATAAGCTCTTTAAGTTGGCACCAAATCCCATCCTAAGATGTATTTATAATAAATAATAGGGATATAAGATGAGGGGGTATGGGGTTAAGGAATTTATTTTTCTAGTTATTTTTTGATTCAAATGTATTTGGACATTTGAAGATGGGTTGCATTTTATAAGTAGGGGAGAGGGCACACATGGAAATTTTGAAATGAATCAATTAATACAATGCTTTTTTCATGTCACAAGCATAAAAAATAGTTAATTATATACCCTTATAGGTGATGATATCAAAATATGTCATCAAAATGGGTTTTTTACAATTTCTAACCCTTATCGTATAAGTTTAACCACAAATAAATAATTTTTGACATGAACCATGGTAAATAATTTTTACTCCTTTTAGTATTCATAATGGTAAAAATTTTATTTGATGTTAAAATATAATATAAATAATTTGATTCCAAATATGGAATTTATTTCTCCAAAATAAAATAACATAATTGGGAGACCATAATTTAAAATCATACCCACAGATGTGAAAAAAATAGATTGTAATGAAAAATTCTTATACCTATAATATGTTTTAATATTAAAATTCAATATGAAATTATTTCCACATAAATAAATTATATATAAAGTAAAATAATTAAAAAAATGTTACATTAAAACAAAGTGAACCTATAATTTTACAATGTAAATAATTTAAAGGAAATGTAATTTTTCAAATAAAAAAGTATATTTTTCACAATACATCATAAAAATGGGAATTTTCTAAAAAATCCAAAAAATTCACCCTATGATAAATTTGATATTATTATTTTAAAATTGAACTTTATTTTTTCGATTTTTTTTTAAATTTGCACAAATTAATTTCATCATAATTTCTCATGGAGTAATGAATTTGTTTTCTTTGAAAAACAAATATTTTATTATAAAACATTATATTTTCTTTCAAATGATTTTTATATTATATATACCCAATAGATATCCATTTGATTTAATTTATAAAAGTATAAAATGTATATGTTTAATAAATTAGTTTGTTAAATTCATACCAAACAAATAAATATCTAGTTTATAATGGTCATGTATAAATAATATTTTATGAGATTATTTTTTAAACATAGTGTTGTTTGCACTACAAGATATCAAATAAGATAAATTTAATTAAAAAAATACATCATAAATTCTCTGGGTTTTATGTTATTCCCTTCTATAGAAATTTCTTCCTCAAATTTTCAAGGGTATTTCCTTCTAAACAGATGAGGGTAGTTCTTCTTCATTTCATCATTAATATCCCACATTACATCCCCTATTTTCTGATTTCTCTAATTTACCTTTACCATAAAATTCATCAGATTCCTTAATAATTAATCTCTAGTACCAAGAATCAGTATTGGTTATACATTGAATGATATATGTGCTTATAATTCTATTTTATTAGAGTTGAGGAAATTCATTAAGTCAGGTGTTTACTTCATTAACAATGATATATGAAACACATCTTGTAATTTTGAGAGACTTGGGGAAATCCCCAATCGGCAAGCCATAGCTCTGATCCGTTCCATGATCTCAATGGTTCTGTTGTACATAAGCCTCAAGTTCCCTTTCAAAATAAACTTAACAACACTGTTACATGGAAATACTCTAACAAAAACACGATCTCACACATGGAATTCCAAATCCTTCCTTTGATTATTAGTATAACTATTTTTCCAACTCTGAGCCTCTTTAATATGATCCTCTTAGAATTTACCATTATTGGTGTCTCTTTAACATGAAATGGGACTACAAAATTCCTTTAACTAGATTATACACAAAATCTTGTAAATGAAATCTCTTTCTATATAATGCTTTGTATGGTCCCATTTGAATACTCAAATGAAAACTATTATTAAAAGAAAAAACTACCCATGTTAAATAATAGTCCCATATACCTAGAATTCCATGTGATAATTAACTCAACAATTATTACATTGTTTTAATAGTTCTTTTTTATTATCAATCTATTTGAGGAATTTAGTTAGTGCTCAAATTATTCTTAGTATCATGTGCCATAAAATGACTCTTTGACAATTTTGATGAAAAATAGTATATCATGACTAGACATTATATAAAGAGGTATGACACGATGTATTACAAAATAATTAATATACATATTTATGAGGTTATTAAGAGTTAAATCATCTCTTATAGTGAGGAAATATGATTATTGGTTTTGAGATCAATGATAACCCATATATCATCATTATTTCATGGAGTCTTTGGTATTCATGTAGAAAAACCTGTCATGCGAAAACATATTCACTAATTTCCAATTTCATGTTATGACTCCAAAAATGATCCCTAAAATCGACATACATATTTTTTCTTCAATGGGGTATAGATAAGACCATGCTATGAGAATCACACAACAATCCCCTTTTTTATCTCAGGTATAGAGGTAACACCTAATCTCTTTAAAAATTTCATTACACCATCTTCACAAGTGATGTATACTAATTTACCATCATTCAAATATATAATTTTTTTTCTAAAAGTTATCATCTTCATATTTGTAAAAAAATTAAATGTGATCACTCTCAATCATCATTTTGGAAAAAACTCAATGATAATTCAAACTCAATGGTTATTATACCGCATTTTCTCTCCCTATGATATAATATTTTAAGAAATATTAATCCTTGATTATCTCAAGCCATCACCTTTTTCTCGTATAGATATATTGATGTGTAAATATGTGTTTTATGATTTTAGGACCATTTTATATCTCAAATTTCTCACTATATAGTTAATTTATCTATATCATTAAATACAAAATTTTATCTTCCAACCCAAGAACATGGGGTGGATAGTTCTATTCAGGCATCTTAAATTTATTTTATGCATATGAAATGAATTTATCTTTTTCTATTATGACAAAATCAAGTCCCTTCATCAATAAACCCCTATATATCATAAACCCATAACTTCCATATGGTAGAGTCAAAATTAAATCATTAACCATTCTCCATAATTTCTAATTAAAAAAATCACATTCATTATCAAAACTATAGGTTTTGGGCATTGCAAAATCCTAGGATGGGTGTGTACCCAACATTAGAAATTGTCGTGGTCGATGATTAATTCATGTTCAATGTGAAACTAAATTCCAGTTTCCACCGAATTGAATCAATGATAAAATATAATGGAGAAAATCCTAAAACCGAGAAGAGAGAAACAACATATTTTATTTATAGTTATTTTAATTAATTTAAAGAGCTACCTCCATAATCATTCCTTCTTTGCTGATGCATTCAACCATAAGTTCAACATGAAACATTTTTTTTCGATTTAGAATCCATGGATCAGAATCCTCTTGCAGTGAACCACATGTGATCCACATATCATCAGACATCGCCGATCGAGTCTCCAGGTGCTACCATGAAAAATCCTCATGCTTGCGATGTCTCCCTTTGATTTCCTTCTGAATTTCTTCCAAAACGTCCACAAAGATCCTATAGAGGAGGATCTATCTCATTCTTGGGAGCGTTCTTGGAGAGGGGAGAGTTATCTAGTAACATTATGTTTTCTCCATTGATGTTGTGTGCCTTGGATAATTAGAGAATAATTACAAAGTTTGTAATTTAATTTAGTAGGTCATAATAAGTAATTAACACAAGTGTCATTGCTTATTTATTATTATTCCATGTAAAATCCCACGTCAAATAATAATATCAATGATATTATTTCAATGACTTGAGCTTAACATTCATTTTATAATTAAATATTATTTAACAAAATAATATTTAATGTTATTTATCACTAGACCCATAACATGGTCGACTAATCCTCCACATTATTTATTGGGCCTTGAATAATCACTATTTATATATTCAACAAATATAACTTCATTATTCACTAATAAATAAATATTTCAAATGCAATATATTCTCTCGAATAACTTGTGATGAAATAAATGTGATCCATAATACATGAATAATTATTAACCAACAACTAGGAATAATATTTATTCAACATCATAAATAATTAATTATTGAACTTAGATATTAGATACACTTAGTGAGTGAACCACTAGGGCTCTTTCTCATTGGCATGATTAGACTAAAGTACATGATTACTGCCTAGGAATAGGTCAAGGCATCTAATAAAAAAAATTTATGTCTCAATGAAATGTCTCATCATATGAATGCTTACAGTTCAATATAATACCTTTTTTCGGATATCTCAAATCAAGCAGGTTACATGCAAGTTCCATCAAACCATGTGCATGATTTTTCATTATTTAACTTCCTTAAACTGAAAATTATTAGAGATCACCATGGCCATGGATTTAATTTGGATATATCATTTCCATAATAGGGTCTGAGATATCTATAGTCATTGAAGTGGCAAGCCCTTTCCTACATTATTCATTAATGCAATATTACTTGTGACACACCCAACATTACTTACATTTGACACAAACACCTGTTGTCATGGTTTTCATCAATACATCTATGTGCATGAGTCATAATACCAATTAATAATAATTTTAATGTCTAAGGAAAAACACACACATCAATAGATAAGAACATCCAATGCCACTTATTAATGATGATTTCCTGCCAGTGGGTCTTGTTCTCATAATATCTTCCTAGATATTACCAAAGGTACACACCATGAGAAGGGGCCTCAATGTTACATGAGTACCCACCCACTATAGACTATATCACTTTTGTCCCTTGAAATGACATCATACCACCATAGAACACACATTCCAGAATAGTGTCACGGCACTTTCAAGTTATCATCATAACAAGGATCCTATATAAACATTATGTGAGATATCTATTTATAGGACATTCTCACATACCATGTAAAATAGAAGAACAATCATGACATGATAAAGAGTTTATTAATATTCATAAAATGAATTATGAATTATCATAATGTATAATGATATTGCTTTCGTGAGCACTAACTCTAACATATTCCCTCTTACACTAGATCCAACTGCTAATAACCTTCAATCCACATGCTATGACATAATATTCATGCTTTCGCTGAGATAGGCCTTTAGTCAAAGGTTCCACCACTTTCTCTTCCATGGACACACTTCTTTCTACAACTTCACCCCTTTGATTGAAATCTCTCAAGAGGTGATAATTTTGGAGTATGTTCATTGTCTGTTAAAGTGACATTTCCTCCACTAAAAGAGACACCATTACAGTATTATCACAATACAATGTAATAGTATCCTTAGATCTAGTAACCACATCAGGATCTTGGACAATGATCCGAATCCATAAGGCTACCATGGATGCATTTGGAAAAGCTATATCTCCATACTCCACTTTAGAATCACCAATAACTAGATTCTTTCAACTCATCTAGCTCACAACTCATATGTTGAGATAGAAAACATATCATGATTGTGACTTGAGATCATTATGTTCTATCTAAAAAACATCATCAACACACCCTCAGATGAAAAGTTCCTCATCTCCTCTACACACCAAGAAATTATCCTTAGTTTTTCTCGAAAATACATTAGGATATCCTTGATAGTAGTCTAATGATGTTCTCTCGGATCTTAATAATTTATGACTAACAATTCACAGTGCATAAGTAACATCAAGTCAGGTACATAACATGACATTCATGATATATCGAATCACTGAAACATGTGGAATATTACTAATCATATATTTCTTACATTGTGTCTAGGGATACATTTTCGGGGAATGATGTATACAATGTGACACTAGAACCAATCCCCTTTCCATTTATTCTATAATAAATATCATTAGTATCTCGTCAATGTATGTGCATTGACATAGTCCAAGCCACCACTAGGATCTATCAAAAATGATATTGATCCATATAATGTAAGATACTTCGCCTATGCCCTTCACAGAGAAGAACATGTTCAACAAGTCCTTTTCTAACTAGAAGACTATTATGTCATTTCTAATAGCAATATGTCTTCAACATACAATAATAGGATAATGACCACATTACCATTAAAATGATTATAAACACATGGCTCACATTCATTATTAATGAAACCATATTCTCTTATGGAATCATCAAATCAAATTTTCCATGAAATATATTATTTCTTCAATCAATAAATGGATATCTACAACTTATATTCACTTTAATAATATCCTGGTGTAACAAACCCTTATCGGTGTGTCATATAGTAATCTTCATGAAGGTTCCCATTAAGAAATGTATTTTTTAAATCCATCTTCCAAATCTCATTATTATGGAAGGCTACTATGGAAATTATGATTCTAATAGATTTAAACATTGAATCTGAAAAAAAGGATAATTATAGTCAATTCCTTAACACTATTTAAACATTTAGCCACTTGACTTACATTATAGGTTCAAACTTGATCATTCAGGTTCATTTTTTCATAAACAACCATTTACAGCTAATAGAATTTACAGAAATGTGTTCATCGTCCAAATCCCAAACATGGTTCTAATACATGGAATCAAACTCATGATTCATATATTTTAGCGATCTTATAGCTTATGAGGTTTCTAATATATCAATGTAGGATATAGGATGATCATGGTCCCAAAAAATGTGTCACCAATTTCGATGACAAGGAAGCCATATTTGGTTTGTTCCCTTACCTCTCTAGTAATCCTATGTAATACTTCTGTTTTAAAAGATACCTTTCCAATGGGGACCTGTGGAACTTTTTTCTATACCAACTCCTATGTATCATGTGTATCAACTTCATCAATGTCAATCTTTCTCCTAGTATCATTTTTGAAGATGTACTCCATCTCAAGAAAGGGGGCATGTCCGAAAACAATAACATTATTTTCATAGGGGTTTTATAGGTAGTAACCATTTGTTTACATGGGATACCTTATTATGATAAACTTCACTCATATGGGATCTTGTTTGTTCCTGATAATTCCTTAACAAATGCCTCACATCACCATACATGTTTATACAACAAAGTGTGTTTCATTCTACTATATAGCTCAAAGGTAATGTAATTTTCTGCCATACATTTTAATCTGTTTAATTCTTATGCCACTGTTTTCAATGGATATCCCCAAAAAGATAATGGATGATTTTCCAAACACATCATCAGCCTTGCCATGCCTAACAAGGTACGATTTTTTCCTTTCACTAAAACCCTTCCATTGTGGTGTGTATAGTGGAGTGAGTTGAGATAGAATCCAAGACCCATAAAAGGTTAATGAACCCTTGTTAAGATATTATCCACCACAACCCTATAAAATATCCATTTAATTATTACCAAGATGATTCGATATTTCATTCATGAACTTCATTACTTTTTTAAAGGACATGGACTTATACCTAATTAGGTAGACATATCTATATCTACTCATGTCATTAGTAATTGTAATGAAGTAAAAATATCCACCTCTAGCTTCTACTGCATGTGGTCCACACACATCATTGTGTCTCAATCATAGATGATATGTGGGCCATTACCCTATCAACAAAATGGTGGTTTTTTCATTTTCTTTGTAATCATGGGTGACATCTATCAAGTTGTTTTAGATCAAAAGAGTCAAAACAACTATCTTGAATGATATTTTTTAAATTCTTCTCATTTACATGACCGAGACAGTGATTCCACAACTGGGTGTTTATGATTCAAGTGAACATGGTTAGTTATCATTTTCCAAAATTTGGTTCTCATAATTTAATAAATATAGATCATTATTTAAATTCACCATACAATAACAAATGTTGTCCTTATAAAATTAACAACATTTACTTCTGAACATGAATAAAAATCCATATATATTTAAATATGAAAATGAAATATTTTTCATGGTAACACTAGGCCCAAAATAACATCCATGTAAAACCAAAATCATTCCCATGAAAAATGTTATGTGGTAGTCACCAATGGAAAAAAGAAGAGAGCCTCACACAATTGGCAGCTCATAGATCCACCTCTCCTCGGGAAGTCTTCTGGAATATACTTGGTTCCCACATATGAAAAAAATTTAATCCCAACAAGTTATATCTAACAACCAATGTGTTGAAATAGAAATATTTCACTCAATAAAAAAGCTAGATTTTGATTCCCCTTGCCTCTAGGTGAAGTTCCTCTTCTAGTGGCTTGACTTAGTACATGCAAAGCATACTAAATCTTTATCCTCTCTCTCTCTTAGGTATTAATCTACTTGGTCGGACGGTTCTTGGATGAATTATAATATTTATAAATCTTAGGCCTTGTTTTCTTGTCCTTAATCATCATATTTACCATAAGAACTGGGGGTTTTTATTCCCCATGTACTTATCAACTAGAGAATCATGGTAAGAAGCTCAGATTGATTGTTCTCATCATTTCTCATATTATAATTCACAATAAAACAATATAAGGTATTAGGTAGCGGTGATAGTATAAGATCTTTTTGCAACTCATCTGAGAATTTAATCCCTAAAATGTCTAGAAACTCAATGTATAAAATAAGCATGAATACATGTAGTTCAGCTAGTGTTGACTCTCCATTCATAGCAGTGAACAAAATGTTGGAGATCTCATGCCTCTCATGTCTCTCATTCTCTTGATAGAGATCCCAATGGTGAGATATCATGCTATAAACATCCATATTCTCATATTTCTTTCATGATATCATTGGTCAAGGATGATAGCATGAGGAATTGAACATACATAGTGTCATTTAGATGATTCTCTTATAGAGAGAGTTCTTCATCACTCACCTCATTTATAGGCGCAACTGGTAGTGTCTCTTTCAGTACATAATGTTTCTTTTCATAGCATAGGATAATTCATGGAGCTTTTTCCACTATGGGACGTTATTGATGGTGAGAAGGTATTACTTCTCTAGAATGTATCCCAATTGTTTGTTTGATGTAATATTTATTAAAATTTATAAAAAATAAGATTAATAAAGTGATATTTCATTATCTTGTTAAATATAGAAAAATACAAAAATTAATATTTATTAGTTTCTAACTATTTTGTTGAAACCCAATATCCTTTACTATTGGAATTAGAATATTACGTTTCTTGGAAATTCTAGCGGAAAGGTTTTATATTTCCCTTCACATTACCCCCAAAAGGTTATGTCATCAAACATTAAAGGTTATGTAGGCATTCAAAATGCCAACTTATTTAACTCACAACACCATGATCTGTTTAGTGGACTCCCCAATCCTAAACTCTTTAATTTTGGATTTCCTCAACCATTGCCTCATAGTAAGAACATGTCCTGCTAGGTTAATCAACCATTGATTTAATATATTTTATTTCAACCCAAAAATTCATAATAGATTCCCTGATAATCTAAATCACCCCAAATAGGTTGGTTAGGATCATTAAATTATTTTTTGATTCTAACAAAATTAATTGAAGGCATTACCAAATTAATATATATTTGGGGGATTTTATCCATTATGTGTAAATTTCCACATATTATATTCTCAAATTATTGTTAATATTAAGTGGTATATGCTTAAGTGATTTACCTTGTACATTTACTATTTACTCAAAATCGTTTTTATTTTAGTTCCATATTGTGGGATGGTTAGTTCATTAATTATGTGATCGCATAAAACATCCATAACGAAAACCATAAAACTAATTGAAATAAATAAAGGGTATAAACATGAGATTTAATATTGGATATTTTATCTAGTGGTTGATATAATAACCCTAAAATAGGGTAGAAACACCTTGAACCATTTTTGTTTTGTATTTATAGCTTTCCACTTGTCCACATTGGTATCTCCTTGGATTGGTTTCACCTAGCCTCCAATCATGAATAGCCTCCAATAGCATGAGATATCTATCTATATCGAATGAAATTATCATAAATGATAGTGAGAGGTAAAATGGGGTTTACATAAAAGAAACCATGGGAATGTAGGCCTTAAATATTAACGTGGATAAGGTACACAGGCCGACAATTTTAATTTCATAAATTAATTAAATGTGTACCAATCACACACAATGGTTTGGCCTAGATAATGATCATCCACACACATGAAATGAATTAAGAATGTAATAAAACTATAATTCAATTCTATAAACATTCTTATTAAGATAAATTATTCTAATATTAATTAATAATTTTCATTAATTAATCAATATTTTTTTAATCTTAATCTGTTTCTAAATATCATTGAGATTCTCATCCATAACTTTGTACATAACATGTACCTTGGGGGAAACCCATTGAATAAACATCCAAAACCACCCAAAATTTATTTATACATTTATAGACATTATTCTTTGTGACATGTAGCATGCACATAGAATTATATTTTTAATACAACTGATACATGAAGTCATGATCATTGAACATTACATAGATGTTAAATATATATATATATATATCCAAAACTTATCACATGTTGTGTATAAGAATTATGCCCACAAGATGGTGCATATATTAATGGTTTACATAATATAATAGTTTTTTTTAATTTAGCTCAATCTGGAAACAGTACATGGCATGTTATCCAACTACACGGGGTGTACCCTCCTCACCGACTATCTAAAATACATGCCTCAGGAATTGTAATATGGGTAGTACTTTGAAAATATTTTAATACACATTGTTTCTTGTTGGACACATGGCATGTAGACTACAGGTCACATGGTCACCATTAGGACTGCCATGTATGGGATACACGACTAGACCACGACCCAATGAGAATACACGTCGTGTCTAGTGGGAAACACGGTGTGTAGTCTAGTGGAATGTTCACCAGTCTTCCCTAGTCAACATGTGGTGTAAGAATTAACAAAAACGTGTGTCATTAATGAACACAAATTGAGTAATTTTTAAATTACACTCAGTGTGTTTGAACACAACTACACAATGTGTAATCAAGATTACACGACTTGTGTGGAAGATTACATAGTGTTTAATTCCAAATACATGGTGTGTAGTATCGTTTTACCTAGATAGAATTGTTTGTTCCTCCTGATGTGATCTTCTGTTTAATTTTAATCATAATTTTTTTTGTTAAATGTGTGTGAAATAAAAGAGATAGAATACATCTCAAAATTCATATTACAAGAACGATTTAACAAGAAATGAAATCCTAAATTATTAAATAATAAATCATCAAATAATTACATAATTAATTATAAATGAAAATTTGATCCCCTTTGATACCACTTGTAGGTTTCAGGCATAGTTGAAGCATGGGATGGGAATGCACACAAATTTTTAAACATCCATGATCGATTATTAATCCGGGACCAATATGAATATAAACACCAGTATCCATGGAACTGAATCAAAGATAAAAGACAAAGGAGAGAACCCAATACATGTAAGAGTGAATCTATATATATTGTTTATAATTAATTTAATTTTATTAATGAATTAACTACAATTTGATTCCTTCATTGTTGATGTGTTTGATCGTGGGTTTGAGATGTAGCTTCATTGTGTTGTATAATCCAAGGTTATGTGTCCTCTAGAGGTTATCTACACATGCTACATGTATCTTCGGAAGTCAAAGAAGGAGTCTCTAAGTTATAGCATGGAATATCCTTGAACATGTTATGTCCACCATTGATCTACATAAAAATCAATTCCAAAGCATTATCCTAGATCCAGTAGAGGAGGATCTCTCTTGTTCTTGAGAGCATTCATGATGATGGAAGAGTTCACTAGCCTCGAGTGATTTTGAGCATGGATGTTGTGCACACAATGATTGGTTAGACGATGGAATGATGCCATGGATAATTAGAGAATAATAACATAATGGGTAATTTAACCCACTTGGTAATAATAATTAATTATCACAAGTTGAGTTAATTATTTATTATTATTCCATGTGAAACCCCATGTCAAATAATAATAGTAATGCTATTATTTCCATGAAATGATATTAAATTTCACGTTATATATAAATATTATTTATGAAAATAATATTTAATATTAATTTTAACCATACCCATAAATTTATCCACCAATCCTCCTCACTATTTAACAGGCCTTGAATAATGATAATTTATATATTAAATAAATATAACTGCATTATTCACCTATAAATAATTATTTCATACGCAATATATTATCTTGAATAACTAGAGATGAAATAAATGTGATCAGACTTACTTGATTTATTATTAATGAATAACTAGGGAAAATAGTTATAAAAAATGTTAAATAATAAATTTTTTAACTGAGATACTAGCTATACTTAGTGTGTAACCCTCTAGGCCTCTTTCTAATTGGAATTAGGCGGGTTTTCCTAATTTTCAAGATTATTGTCAAGAAATAATTCAAGTTACCCAAGAGAAGGATGTTGATGTCGCAATGACATGTCACCTCATATGATTTATTATTCTGTAAAATAATCCATTTTTCTTGATATCTCCAATCTAGTTGGTTGTAAGAAAGTTCCATCAACCCAGGTGTTCGATTTCTTATTCTTTGAATTCATAGAATTAAACATTCACAAAGAACAGCATGTACATGGATCTAGTAAGGTAATATCATTTCAATCTAAGGTACTGAGATATCTACACATTTAGAATTGAAAAATACTTTTTTGCATTATTCATTAATGCAATATTACTCAAGATGCACCCAACATATCATTCCTCACCGCAAACATCTTTCATCACAGTTTTTGTCAATACATCTAAGGGAATGACTCAAAAAACCCATTAATAATTATGATATAGAATAAGGACCAATACACATTTCCTTAGATAGGAACATCCAATGACACTAATTAATGTGGATTTCCTACTTTTGGTCTTGTTCTCAAAATGACCTCTTGGATATTACCAGCGGTGCACACCCTAAAAAGGTGCCTCAATGTGTCGTGAGTCCCCACAATGATATACTATATCATATGTGTCCCTTAAAATGATATCATCTGGAAATAGAACATATATTCAAGAATAGTGTCATGGAACTTTCGGGTTCCCATCATAGGAGGTATCCATTTTGACACTTTAGTGCGACATCTATTCAAAGGACATTACTACATACTATGTCACACAGAAGAAAGATAATGATGTGATAAAGTGTTTTTTGGTATTTATCTATTGAATATATGTTTATAAAAAAGTAAAAAGATGTTGGTTTCTTGGGAACCAACTCCAACCCAAACAAACATAACCACATTACATGTCAGCTTAATTAACATGTTAGTCAATATGGAACAATTCATTGCAAATTTCATATAATAACCTACCAACCCTGTGAAATTGTGTACCTTGGTTTTTTTGTTTGTCAATTCCATTTTCTACCTAAATTTTTCATTATATTATAAACCGTGATTCCATTCATGGATATAATATGGCCCAAAAAATACCCTTCTTGAAGCCATAAATCACATTTAATAAATTTCACATGGAACACTTTACTTTAATGTGTATTATGAATTATCCATAAGTGATTATCAAATACCTCATGGATTTTAGAATACACTTTGATATCATCAATGAATACAACAACTACATCAAGTATATATTCCATGAATAATATGTTCATTTGATCTATAAAATCATTTTGTGTATTATTCAATCCAAATTGAATTACAATAAACTCAAAATTTCCTTAACTCATTCGAAAATAGTTCTTGCAAATTTATTAACTATTTAATCTCAATTGTTGATTCCCAAAATAATGTTTAATCCTTGAAAAATATTTGGCTCCAGGAATTTGACAGAATAAGTCATCAATGAGAGGTAGAGGATAGTTATTATTTATTTTAAAAACATTGATTCCCATATAATCAATACAGAACCTCAAGGATATGTATTTATTATTAATGAAGAGAAATGAGGACCCCCGTGGTAGAACACTAAGGAAAATAAATACTTTATCAAAGACTCCATTAGTTTTTCTTCAAATATAGAAATTTCATAGTGTCCATTCTATAGGGATTCATTAATATTGGTGTTACAACAAGGAGTAAATAAATGGAAAATTCCACTTCACACACTAGGGGAAGTCAAGTATGTCCTCAAGAAATACATCAATGCATTTCTATACAATACGTACATCCTCAATTTAAAGATTACCATTTATACCACTAAGATGTGTCAGCTCTTCTTCCTCAAGATCCACATTTAGAAGAGCTAATGTTGGTGGATCTAGACATGTCTCATATAATGAAGTATCTTCTATAAATATAAAAAATTATAAATCATCATAGTAAATCACAATTTCCATATTCTTATAATATATTTTTGTATCATATTTTGAAAATCATTCTATACCAATGATTATATTG
Organism: Viscum album; assembly: GCA_963277665.1. NCBI lineage: Eukaryota > Viridiplantae > Streptophyta > Magnoliopsida > Santalales > Viscaceae > Viscum > Viscum album. The sequence continues at coordinate 748,601,730 of OY728152.1, forward strand.
ACATAAACCATATGTATGATAACAAGTATAGAAAATGAATTATACGTATGTGTCATAATAGTGACTTATTGACAAATTATTATTGATGTGGTACATTCACTATGATTATTAATGTAGAACTCTTTTATTAGAGTGATAGAGAAATATATTATTTTGTTGGAAAACATGGAACACATAAATGAATGAGAAGATACAAACTCAAAGAAATAATTAGTTAAATATGATGTTAGGATTAAAGTATATACCACTACATCATTGGTTACTTACACCTTAGCTGTAGTGGTCACGTAACGTTGTCATTTTCACATTGGCCTCTTCTATGATATATTTCATTGATGATTGGGTAATTCATTTTCACAGTTTCCCATATCTTTATTGTTATAACATCAAATAATAATGTTTTATTTCATCCCCTTGAATTATTTTTCATTATGGCCCTTATCATGACACATATAAAAAATTCCCCATCACTTAAAAATTTACTATGATGATTCTATGTACAGTTATCACAATATAGAAATTGATTCATTGTGATCTTATACATTGACACATTCTCTATTTCATGACTCTCATTCACCCTCTTATTTTCTTTATTTCTCATGATCATGTAGGATATTATGAATTTATTCTTTATTTTTATGGAATTTAATACTATTTCATCATATGATGAAAGAGTTTGATAGAATAATTACATTAAGATACTTGGATTAATCCCTTAAAAAATGGTAAATCATGCATTCTATTTTGCGTATGTAATCCGTAGCATAGCTATAAAACCTGTCACAAACCGAATATGGTCGCCACCAATACTGGCACCAAAACTAGCCAGCAACATGTCCTGGAGGATATTCCAGATCCCCATGGGAAAGAACATGTGCTTGGGTATCATAAACTCAATATTGATAATGATTTACCCATGTTTATAAACATAAAACAACATATGAATCCAATAAATCGAATCTGGATTTTTCAAACGAAATACCCATTTATAAAAATTAAGAATTGAATTATATAGTTAAAAACAATTCAAAAATATTATAACAATGATAACAAAATAAACAACCCATGAAACCACATGTCAAGAGGAATAACCCTAAAGCCATCTCCAAAATACATCACCTCCAAGAACCTCCGAGAAACCTATACCCCTAGCACTACAAACTATACCCATCCCGTGACAATAAAAAAGACTACTAAAAAATGATTATATAGGGTTTGATACAAAGACTAGTTGGATACCACATTGAATATATTCGATGTGATAAACATTCAAAGACAAAAATCATTCAAGTTTTCAAAAACAAGTAATTTCTAGTTACAATTTCTATAAGACACAACTTTAAAAAATAATTGTTTTTCAAGTGGGTTAATTTAAACAATAAACACATTAAAAAAATCTAAAGATACTGAATTTTATAACCAAATATATCATATGTCAATTGTATTTATAAAATATTTAATGAGCATAATAAATAGAAAATAACCCCAAGGCACTAACTAGTCGTGGGTCCCAGTTGACTCATATCTCTATGAGAATAACCATCACAAATATCTGTTCTCGTGCACGAGCCCCTAGTAGGGAACTAACCCATATTGTACTTCTATCTAATCATTATCATCATAGTTTATTTTAGAGTTTTAACCGTTAAAAATTCCATGTGAAACTTAGGCTAAACCCCACATATTCACTAGCATACTAGTACACGTCCCCCCACCTAGATACCCTGATTTTCCCATTATTCTCAAACAAGTTACAAAAGCCAAGAAATAAAATATTCACATGAATATATCATTACCAAAAAAAAAATTCTCCAAAAATTCCACATTTATACTACACAAGTCACAAAATTCCACTTTTCATTCAAATTGATTTTGAAATCTAACTCACACTAAAATATCCCACAATACTTTTCATATTTCTTTAACACTTACACAAGACCCTTAAATGTTTTTATAAAACCAGTCCAAGATATTTGAACACACATAACAACCCCGTCACATGTTACATAATACCATTTTTTAACCAAAATCCATTTTTCACATCACACTCACACAAAACATCCCACATCACATTCATATCTCTTACACACTATTGTAAATCCTTCAAATATTTTTATAAAATATTTCCAAGGTGGTACACATCACAAAATAGCCCCATTAACATTTAATGTGTACCATTTTAAAATATACACACTCCAAAAAAGATTTCCAATATGGTTTCACCTCTTACATAAATCATTAAATCATTCAAATCGTTCATAAAACAATTCTAAAGAGTATACCAAAACATTACTCTTAAAACCCATTTCAAAAACATATTTCAAAGACAAAACCACACCAAAACACTTCAAAAGTATAATTTTCCACCCTAGAGACATTTATAAAACCAAATTCATGTGTTATCAAATCACCATGAAAAATACCAAAAAAGATACAAATCAAAACGCCCATTTTCATAAAATGCTCTTCAGAAGTATAAAATAACTTTTACACACAAAAACTATTCCAAAAACCCCATTCCAAGGCCCACATGAAACTAAGACATTAACAAAACATAATTTTCAATACCTTTCAACAACTAATTAATCAATTTCATATTTTATAAACCTACCCAAAAAGATACCACATTTGTTACATTTGAAAAGATAAAAACTTCAAAAAAAATTAAATTATAAAATTAAATTATTTAACAAATCCCACAAAAATGGTTTTTTAACCACACAAAGCATACGAGGAACCTGAGAAACCTATAAAAAAGCTTACTATCTCATCAAAGAATTGTTAACCATGGAATCACCTACCTTTTCAGTCAAAACCATCAAATCTTGGTTTGAAACATCATGCTCCCCACTGTCACAACACATGGAAGTGATGAAAAACCTAAAATCTCAATATTACACCAAAAAGAAACCATTTCAAACCCTAGGTTCGAACTCTAACTTCTGGAAACTTTGGAACATCATGAATGTTGGATGAAACACTAATAAAATGGATGAAATAGAAGGGGGGAACACTTACTTGATGGAATCTTGGATAAATATCACTAAATACTCTAGTATCTGAATTTTCAAATATCCAAAAATTCAAGGGAGGTTCAAAAAAGTATGATTAGATCATGTAGGAACTAAAATGGTGTAAAATAGTAATAAATAATGGACTTATGATGGAATCAGTTTACCTCTTTAAATCTGTGCAATTTGTGAAATCCAGAGATGTTTCTCTTATCATCCCAATGCAAATTATCTCTAACGAGTGGGAGGAGATTATTTAATAGTGCCTTAGGTATGTCGACTCAAGTGAGAGTTGGAATAACCAAAAAAACATGAAAAATGCATGAGATATTAACGAATTCAAAAATATTTTTAGTGAAGGCAATTGGCTTTCAGGATGTCCCAACACCTTAATAAAAAACCTAAATCATTCATTATTGTAGATTATATAGATTCCAAATTGATATGGTAATTTTAATATACCAAGGGATTCCATTTGGGAAGTGGAAGGGGTATAATATTTTGGAAAAAGAAGTTATAAAAGAATGAAAAAATTATTTTTAAATCTGTAAATGAGCTTATGGTTTGGCCCAAATTTCGTAAACCCACCATTTCCACCAAATGCATGGTAAATCCCCAAAAAAATCAGGAATGGAAATTAAATTAAATATTTTATTAAAATAAGTCATTTATTTGACAATTATCCCCACCATAAAACTTTCTGCTCTGGGAATTCCACTACATGGCCAAAAGAAAAAACCAAACCCAATCGAATTCCTGAAATGGTCTCATTTGCCAAGATTCACCCTCAAAGGCCAAAACACCCCCAGTGATCAATTATGGAAGGAATAATTACCAACTAAAACATACACCACATTATTGAAATGATCAAGCACATTCAAGATTTATCCCAAAAAAACTCCTCAAACACAATTAAACAAGGCTCATGCAATTTACCCAAACAAAAAACAACATTGAACAAGGTTACACTTACATTGATATAACAAAACCATTAGGCACTCTCAAATCCCAAAATTAACCAAGGAAGATGTAGGTAGTTATATATCTTTGAATGAGACTACCCACTTACAAACCAAGACCATTGACAAAACTTAGTTACTTATATGAGGAGACACAAATGGGATCCCCACCATAAGAGACAACATACATTTTTACCGAGACAGAATCGTGACACTAACATTGGAGGGCCGAACGGAATCCCTAGTATAAGGGGTAGACGTCCATTAGGCAATTCCAAAATAACATATATGAGATAAATGGTGGGTCTCCCTAACAAAAAAACCAACCATCCTTACCGACCTTCATGGGCCGACATTGAAAGAAACCAAAACGCAAAGTGTTGGGATGGCTACACGGTTAGTCCGCACAGTTTGGGAAATTGTGTGCTAACCGTGTGGATCCATATATCTACATGGTTTTCTGGGGAACAGTTACAACTCTCTATTTAAAAACCATGCTCTCTACCTATCTATCCAAATTTGAAACCATTCTCCAAAAACTCAGTGGAAACCAAATAGGGAAGGAATGTCATTAATCAACAAATATGTGTAGGAGACCCTCCACCTATTCCATCGAACAAGAATAATTGAATAAAGATGATGACACAAGAGGTTTAAACACTTCCAATCATTCATACTGAGGGTATGACTTGTACATGGGTTTAAATAACCAATGGATTTCACCTAACCACATTCCAGCTTCTCTCCGGGACCTATAGAAAGAGCTCAAAAGATTGAAGCTTCTTCGGCCAGGCAGTTATGTGTTGAAACCCCTGTATGGAACTTCTTCTCTCGGTGCCATAAAGAACTACACCACAAACCCCGATGGGTTCACCAAGACATAACACAATCCAAAACTCACATTACTGAAACATGACATTTCACTAATACAAGTGATAAGAAGAAGCACACACATCACACCTTGTTTCATCGGTTGAGAGACAACAGAAGGGGATGACACATAAAAACACCTTCCTCTATGATAGAGGACATGATGTTTTTTTCCAAGGGATACATACTCCCAAGATAATAGATACCCTTAGAGTATTTCACCACCTATACCATTATAGTAAAAGAAACAAATGACATCACAAGGCGTCACCGATCATGACCATTACGATTGATATAAACAATTTATGGAAAGGGACATTATGCAAAGTCCCCAAACAACACAAAATTTCTGAAGGTGGCTATAATGTCCTATCATGTAACGCGCATACCTTTCTATGTGTAATAATAATAATTATATGTTTTAATTATCATATTAACTAGTGCCGGTTGTCAAAGTAAATATTATGGAACTTTGTTTAAAGAATAGAAATAACTATTACTGTCAAACATAATTTATTTTTATCAAATAATTATTTAATAAAATATGTTAAATAGTAACTATTATAATATAACTAATTTGATTTTTTTTTCAAATATGATATATATAAACATATACATACATACATATATACATATACACATTTGTAAACATGTTTTTAATTATAATTATATAAAACTAATATTATAATTTCATATATGACATTGAGGATTATTGCTTTAAAATATTTTAATGCCATTATTTTGAACAACTGAACTGTTTCAAATATGTGAACAATTGATTAATCTATTATTTTGGTTTTATATATTTTCAAAAACCTGATATGTATATATGTACTCTATTATTTGCAGAAAATTATTTAATTAAATTTATGACTATTTATCTGGGATTTATACATAATAATTAGATTATAAATTAACATTTTGAATTTTTCTTGATAAAATTATATATATATATATATATATTAATAGAATGATTAAAATGGTACATATAAACAATCAATAAAATTATGGTTAATTTGAATCACAACATATTAAAATTTGTCTGAAAAGATTAAAATTACAAATATATGGTAAAAAATAGGATAATTATTTTTTTAATATAATTACAATTATGCATTTAATTTATAAAATTTTGTTGTTAAGTATATATAATTTTACCACTAAAAAATGGTTTAAATTTATATGCTAAAAAATGGATAAATGAAATTATGTAATAACATGTTATAATATAAAAATAATATGATGATTTATATAATTAAATTAGAAAAGCGTAGGTTTAAAAAAAGGAAAACATGTTTGACAAAATTAAATGGAAAAGAAATCATGAAGAATAAAGAAAAAAGGTGATTGATTAAATAATTTTAATAAATTATTAGATAATTTTAATGGTTTATTTATATAATATTTATAATTTTTGACTTCATTAAATGTTAAGGTAATAATTGAGATATAATAATATTAATAGAGTATTAAAATAATAACAACTAATAATAATTTTGGGAATCCCGTACGGAATGTGTGATCCTCAGAGCAGGGAAACAGAAAGAGAGAAAAAAATTAAGATCATAAGGATATAGAAATATATATGTATAAAATATATAAAAATATCAAATGAGGAGAAAAGTAGAGATCAGTGTGAAGAGGAGGGTCCTGGATTTTGAAATCCAGTTTAGGGTTTCCTATAGGCGTCGATCTATGGGTGATCAACACAAGGCGCGCTCCGAACTTATCTTCGATTCATCCATAATTGAGGAGGAGTGTCGTAGGGGTCCAGTCATTAGGGTTTCAGTAGGTTAGGCGAGCGTGAGGTGATGCCGAGAGAGATTAGGCGTGTTGCTTGAGTAGGTATGTCCTCGAGGGTCCGTCGCGCTTCAGGTACATGTCCTTGGGTCGGATGTCGCGCAACCAGGAAGGAGGGTCTCGGCCTTGGCAGGGTTCATGAGTCGCATCTCAATCTTTTCTAATGTCCCCGTTCCTTGTCAATCGTGGTTTGTCACTTCTGTTGATCTGATCCTGTGTTATAATTATTATATTTGTTTTAAGAACAGTTTGTGGTCTGCTTTTGGTTCAGATATCATTTTTTATGTATATGTCATTTTTTTGTGTTTTGTATTTGTAATAAAATCGTGTGTATGATTTGATTTGATCCGCAAATGGCTTTTGAAAGTAGTTTTATATTGATTGTATTTGTACTTTGGATGAACTATTTTGGTATGTGAAAAATTTGGTTGTCACGATTATTATTATTTTTTTGAACTACCTTTGTTGTGTTGGTTATATCTTAAGTCCCAACTTTCACAACAATGGACTATTTCAGGTTTTAAATATCAGTATCGCTCTACATATGATTGCTCTCTATTTTCTACACTGTCTTCTACACGCCTCTACAGACATGAGTACAGTAATGACTCCAGGCCGTTTCAAGTCTTTGTTCTTGGCAGAAAAAGTGATTCTTGTAAAGTATATACTATCTATTGTTTATCAGCTTATGTTATATACATTTTTTTGACTTGCACAAAGAGAAATATATAATTTCTATCCTTTTCTTATCAATATTTTATTAATGTTAGTTAAATTGTTTTCTCGTCTCGTTCAAATACAAATGAAATTATGAGATTATTTAACTTACTGAACATATTTTTTTATGAAGAAATAATTTCTAATTTTAATTTATGTCTTGTAAGGGTTCATTATAATTTGTTTTGAATATTTACTTTATAATCATATGACTCATAAAAGGATTAATATTTATTTTCATGGTTGAACTTATTTATTTTCATGGTTGAACTTATTTATTTTTATGGTTGAACTCATTCATTTACTCATTAGTTTGAGTTAAATCTTTCTTTACCCAATTTAGAATTTTAGAATTTTTAGTTATAGGGTATTAGTAGAATTGAAGTGTGGATACCCTGTGAAAATTTATTTTATACATTGAATACATAATCTGTTTTATATATTCTTATGTGTATATAAATATATATGTATAATATACACAACCCTCATACCTGCATAAACTCTATATTCCCAGATTTAAATCTATGTGTTTAAAAGGTTTTAATAGTTTTCTTAAACCATGTTGTTATAAAATGTTATATGTGTTTATATATATATATAAGGGACCATATCTATCTATATAACATGTATTTTTGTTAATAAAGATAATGGTTTAAAATTTTAAGAATTTATCTCAAAATATTATGGTTTGTGAGGGTGTAATTTGATCAAATTAAGATTTTTATATGTGTGTATTTATATGTGTACAATTATATAACTTATTATTTTTTGTGTCCATAAGTTAAGGGTTATTTTAATTTAAAATTAATTTCCGTTGTACACTTAGGTTATATTCAGACATACATACATAATTCAATCTAATTCTATTTTATGATATTAAGGATGATTTAAAATCATTAAATAAAGACTTGGGTGAAACAAGTACATATTATATATATATATATATACATATATATACATATGTATATATGTATGCACTTATAAGTTTTAAACATAGTATGAATTAACTTGGCCTATAAAAAACTTCACTGGTTAAAATATGTTGTTGATATGTTTAGTTTAATATATTCATTTCATAAAACAAATGATGCGTTGAATATTAATTGGCCTTATGTGATATGTAACATAAGGCATGGCCATTTATTAAGACATGAACATTTATCGGTGCAAGCTTTGTGCACAAATGACATCTGTCTTGATTAAAAATCAATCATTTTAAACTATAAATATTCCTCTTCATAAATAAATAATTTTGAAAATTAAGGAACTATAATTTTATGTGGTATCCCCATCCATTTATTACTTGCATATTTTTAATTAATATCACATGCAAAAAGAATGTTTACTATTTTTGGATGTTGTTGGGAAAATTAACATTTAAACGGACACATTATAATTTATTCCAACGTTATTTCCATTTATCAGCACATGAATTGCCCATGAATAATGAGCATGTATTTTAATGCATTAAAAGTTTATTACTATTAAAGAGTTGCTATGTTATTATTTTATGTGATAATCAAACAATTTATTATTAATAATTAACGAGATGGGAATTTAATTATTCAAGGTGGTATGTGACACTTTGAATAATGTTAATTAAAGAAACCATGTAATATGGGTATTGGTAATGATAAGTGATTTAATAAATCAAACTTGTATGTGCAATTTGATTTAGAGATATGAGGAATACATTGGACCTAGTATGTTCCAGGGTGGGGACAGGTAAATGTAAACCCTTCGGGCTAGGGTTCTGTTAATACAGACCCTCCAGGTTGGTGTCCGGTTACAGAGGCACTCAGGGGTGGTGTCCGGTTATAGAGGAATTTCGGGTTGGATTCCAACTACAGAGGCTCTCTAGGTTGGGGTACGATTACTGTTATCCCCTTGGTGTTGGCATGAGGCCTTGACACAGACCAACATATACACTTTCCTCATTAAGACTATGTAAATTAATGAACCAGAGGATTTTTTGACTAGTATAATATTCATGGTTAAAGTGCTTGTTATTATTAGAATCAGAAGATGTTTAAGTATGGAATATTTATTATTTATGCAATATTAATAAATTTAATGGCTAATAATAAATGATAAAATTGAAATTATTATTTTTAAGCACAACTCTAATCATGAATTACACTTAGTTGTTAATTTTGTACTTGAATTTTAACATGAAATGTATTTTACTTTATTTTCATAATGAGAATTCTCATAATTGAATCATGATAATGTTATTATGTTTTAAATAATGCACTTATACCACTTAGACAATTTTCATGGTATGTTTAATGTGTTACATCAATATAAAGAAAATGTTTTAGGGAAATTTTAAAGAATATTTTCAGAAGTTATTTTGTGTATAGTATGTTCTTTAAACCCCTTACTGGGCATTCGTATGCTCACCCTACATTTTTAATTAATATTTTTCAGGTAACAAATTTTAGGTGATTAAACATTTCAAAAGAAGCTGGTTTTTTAGAGCCCGAACCAAATTCGATCCTTTGTATGGCACCGGCTCCAGGTACTTGGGAGCTAGGGCATGAAATTTGGTATTAGAGGATTCAGTTTAGATAACTATAGAATACCATAACAGAATAATGAAAACCTACTTAATCAATACTATGAATGATGTTTTCTTAATTTTTAGATGGAAAACCAATGTGCTAGTATTTTGTCCCTTCCAACAGAAGTATTAGAGGCCATAGTGGGAAAATCATGTGTATAAAACTATGAGGCTTTTAAAAATATACATTTATCATGAAAACCCCCCTACCAATTATCTAACTCTCCTCATGTATTCCAAATTCACCATGGAGCAGGTTTCATCTATTACCTCATGATGAACGCTAAATTCCAATTCTATGTACGACATGGGAAATACTTCGAGGGTATCATTAAATGTTTTGCCCTATCCAATAAGGTCCTTTATCATGAGGGATTTGAGGAGGCTTCCCATGGGGGAAACCTCTGGGAAGCATATCTATGTCAGATTTTGACCTATGGTCTCTGTGGTAAAATAATGGACATTGAATCCCTTGAGAACCAGACAACTCATTTGCATTATTGGCGTCAAGTTCATAACGATGCCACTCAACTTGATACACGAAATTCTTACCTCAATCTGAATTCTAGATGTCCACACGTGGCTGACCCTAGTTTCACACGTTGGATATGGACCAAGGATATAAATGAATTTGGAACAGTTTTGGGGATCTGTTTGTATGAGAAATGGGGAAATACCCAACATCGGTGGAATCTAGGAGGAGTCATCTTAGAGGACGTTAGGAAATCTATACTCAGGTTTTGTGAGGTGGTAAAATACATTACGTAATTTCTAGAGTTTTATAAATCATGTATAAATGAATGATGTTGTATACTCTGTTCAATGACTCAGCTTAAACTAGAATTTCCATACTGAAGGCTGACTTCTTCAAAATTTTCTGATAGAAGATATGAGTTCAAAAAAAAATATTTCCTCACTACCTACCAAGCTGTTAGAGACTATAATTTTCATGACATGCTCCGAAGAGGACCAGCCATATGGCAACTTACATCTGACTTGTAAACCACTCCATCGGGTATCGAATCATCAAAACATCATCCATCTTTAACAAGGAAGAAATCGGGTCTATTACCATATCACATTTGCACAATTTTCAGCATATAAGAAAAGAAGAAAGTATCATGAATCCCTTTTTCTATGTTTTACACTAGCTGATAACTACTGAGATTCAGGTAAATTTCTAGAAGCTTCTTTGGATGGTGGTCATCTAGCGACCAACATATTCCAGGTCCTGAGTTTTAGTTTTTACGGAGAACTTTACGACATCAATATTTTCATTAACGATGCTATTAGTGGGACTTATTGGGATTTAGTCCACTCAGAAAATTCCAACCTACACACCACTCATGCCTCTTTATAGAAGGAAGAGTTCTTTAGGAACAGTTTTGACGCTAGCTGTTCGCAGTGTGATTGGGCCAAAGAAAATCGAGCTGCTGAATACTACCTTAGGGATCCACCTGAGGTCATCGGCACCCTACCATCAGTGGTGTTCTCGGTAATGGGACTTCAGGAGTGACGTGTGTTTGGTATTGCTATGGGTTGGGTATGAAAATTTTATAATTTCGAGGATAGAATTCTTTGTAGGGGGAAATAATGTAATTCCCCGACCTTTTTATGTGTAATAATAAAAATTTTATGTTTTAATTATCATATTAACCTGTGAAGTTTTCAAAGTAAATATTTTGGAACATTGTTTAAAGAATAAAAAAACTATTATTGTCAAATATAATTTATTATTATCGAATAATTATTTAATCGAAAATTTTAACTAATAACTATAATAATATAACTAATTTTCTAGTTTTCTAAATATGATATATACAAACAAATACATACACACATATATATACGCATATGTAAACATGTTTTGAATTATAATTATATAAAACTAATATTATAATTTCATATATAACATTGAGTATTATTGCTTTAAATTATTTTAATGCCATTATTTTGTACAATTTATCTGTTTTAAATATGTGAACAACTTCCTAATATATTATATGGGTTTTATATATTTACGAAAACATGCTATGTATATATGTACTCTATAATTTGAAGACAATTATTTAAATTAATATATTAATAATTATATGGTATTTATACATAAATTTTATATTATAAATTAACATTTTTAATTTTTCTTAATAAAATTATATATATATATATGTTAATAGAATGATTAAAATGGTACATGTGAACATTCAATAACATTATGGTTAATTTGAATCATAACATATTAAAATTTGTTTTAAAAGCTTAAAATTACAAATATAAAGTAAAAATTAGGATAATTATTATTGTAATATAATTCCAACTAATAATTTAATTTATAAAATTTTTGTTTTAAGTATACATAATTTTACCATTAAAAAATTATTTTTAATTTATATGATAAAAAACAGATAAATGAAATTATGTAATAACATGTTATAATATAAAAATAAAATGGCGATTTATATACTAAAATGAGAAAAGTGTAGGTGTAAAACAAACAAATGGAAACATGATTGGAAAAAGTAGACAGAAAATCTATCATAAATAAGAAATAAAATAATGTTATTGATTAAATAATTTTAATAAATTATTATATAATTTTAATGGGTTATTTTTTTAATATTTATAACTTTTTGAATTCTTTAAGAGTTAAGATAATAATTGAGATATAATAATAATAGAGTATTAAAATAACAAAAACTAATAATAATAGTAGGAATCACGTAAGGTATGTGTGATCTGCATAGAAGGGAATCCGAAAAAGAGAAAAAAAAAGATAATAAAAATATAGAAATATATATATATATATATATAAAATATAATATTATCAAAAGAAGGTAAATGTGGAGATCCGCATGAAGTGGAGGGTCCAAACTTTTGATACCCAGTTTAGGGATTCTTATAGGCGTCGATATATGGGTGATCTATGTAATGTGTGCTCCGGTCTGGCCTTCGAGTCATCCGTGATTAGGGAGCATCTTCACAGGGGTCCAGTCTTTAGGATTTCAGTAGGTCGGCGAGCATGAGGCGATGCCTAGGGAGATGAGGAGTGTTTCCTGAGAAGGTCCATCCTCAGGGGTGCGTCACGCCTCAGGTACAGGTCGTCGGGTTAGATGTCGCGCAACTAGGAAGGAGGGTCTCGGCCTTGGTAGGGTTCGTGAGGCACATCATTATCTTCTCCAATGTCTATGTTCCTTGTCAATCTTTTTTGTCTCTTCTGTTGATATGATCCTATGATAAAATTATTATATTTGTTTTACGAATAGTTTTTGGACTGATTTTGGTTCTGCTATAATTTTTTATGTATATTTCATTGTTTTGTGTTCGGTGTCTGTACTAAAAAAATGAATTCGATTTTATTTGATCCGAAAATGGATTTTGAATGAAATTTTATATTGATTTTATTTTTACTATGGATGAACTATTTTTGTCCGTGAAAAATTTGGTTGTCACTGTTGTTATTATTTTTTGACCTTCCATTGCTGTGTTGGATGTATCTTTATTCACACCTTTCACAGCAAGGGACAATTGGAGGTTATAAATAGCAGTATCACTCTGCATATGATCAGTCCCTATTTTCCACACTATCTTCTGCATGCCTCTACACACATGAGTATTGTGATTACTCTATCCAGTTTCTATTCTCTGTTCTTGGCGGCGGAAGTGATTCTTGTAAGGGATATACTATCTATTGTTTTTTAGCTTATGTTATATAATTTTTTTTGACTTTCAGAAGGAAAAATATTTAATTTTAAACTGTTGTTTCTAAAAAAATTTATTTTTGTAAGTAAAATGGTTTTCTTGTTTGTTTCTAATACAAATTAAATAAAGAGACTATATAACTTAATGAACATATTTTATTTGTGAAGAAATAATTTAAAATTTTAATTTAAGTCTTGTAAGTGTTCATTATAATTTGTCCCATATATTTATTTTACAATCTTATGACTTTTAAGGTGATTAATATTTATTTTTATGGTTGAACTTATTTATTTTCATTGTTGAAATTTTTTAGTTTTGTGGTTGAACTTATTCATTTAGTCGTTAGTTTGCGTGAAATCTTTTTTACCCAATTTAGAATTTATGAATTTTGAGTTATAGGGTATTAATAGACCCAAAGTGTGGATACCTCGTGGAAATTTATTTTATACCTTCAATACATAATCTATTTTATATACTGATATGTGTATATAAATATACAAGTATAATATACATAGCCCTCAGATATGAATAAACAACATTTGCCCAGATTAAAATCTATTTGTTGAAAGTTTTTTAATTGTTTTCCTAAACCATGTTGTTATAAAATTGTATATGTGTCTATATATATATATAAGGAACTATATCTATCTATATAACCTGTAATTTTCTTTAAAAAAACACAATGGTTTAAAATTTTAAGTATTTCTCTCAAAATTTTATTTTTTGTGAGAGTGTAATTTTACCAAATTACGGTTTTTATATGTCATTATATATATATGTACACTTATAAATGTTATTATTTTATGTGTACATAAGTTAAGGATTATTTGAATTTATAATTATTTTCTGTTGTACACATAGGGTATATTTGGACTTGCATACATAATTAAAAATAATTCTATTTTATGATATTAAAGATGATTTACAATATTTACATAAGGACATGGGTGCGATATGTACATATTATTTATATATATAGGCACCTATAAGATTTAATCATAGTCTAAATTAACTTGGACTTTAATAAACTTTAGTTGGTAAAGTATGTTTTTGATATGTTTAATTTAATAAATTCATTACATAAAACAAATGATGCGATACAATTTAATTGGCCTTATATGCTCTGTTACATAAGGTATGGCCATTTATTAAGACATGGCCATTTATCAGCTCATGCTTTGAGCACAAATGGAATCTGTCATGTTTAAAAATGAATCATTTTAAACTACAAATATTTATCTCCATAAATAAAGGATTTTGAAAATTAAAGAACTATAATTTTATGTGGTAACCCCATCAATTTATTACTTCTATATTTTGAATTAATATCACATGCACAAAAAATGTTTACTACTTTATGGATGTCATTGGGATAATTATCATTTAATCTAACTCATTATAATTTAGTCCAATGTCATTTCCATTTTTCATCACATGAATTGAGAAAAAATAATGAGCATGTACTTTAATGAATTATAATTTTATTACATTAAAATATTTGTAAATTTATTATTTCATCTGATAATCTACCAATTTATTATTAATAATTCATGGGATAGACATTTAATTATTCAAGGTGGTATGGGGCACTTTGAATAATGTAAATTTAGAAACCATGTAATATGGGTACTGTGAATGATAAGTGATTTAATAAATCAATGTGGAATGTGCACTTTGATTAGAGAAATGTGGAATGCATTAGAATTAGTCTGTTTCGGGGTAGGGACTGGTAAAAGTAAGCCCTCCGGGTAGGGGTTCGGTTACAACTGACCCTCCGGGATGTTTCCAATGATGGGGGCACTCCGGGTTGGTGTTCATTTATAGAGGCACTCTAGGTTGGTGTCTAGTTACAGAGGCTCTCTAGGTTGGGGTTCGGTTATAGTTATCCCCTAGGTCTTGGCACGAGGACTTGACACGGTCCGATATATGCACAATCCTCAATAAGACTGTAAATTAATTATCCCGAGTATTATTTGACAAGTAGAATATTAATGTTTATAGAGCTTAGGATTATGAGAATCAGAAGAAGTTTTTGAATGGCATATTTATTATTTACGTAATATTCAAAAATTTAATGTCCAATTGTAAATGATGAAATTGAAATTATTATTATTAAGTGGAACTCTGATCATGCATTAGACATAGTTATTGATCTTGTACATCATTTTAAAATGAAATGTCTTTTAAATTCATTTCATAATGAGAATTATCATAATTTAATCAAGATAATGTTAATATGTTTTAAATTATGCACTTATATCCCTTAGAAAATTTTCATGGTATGATTAATGTGTTACAACATTATAAAGAAAATGTTTTATGGAAATTATAAAGAATATTTTCAAATGAAATTTTTGGAATAATATTTTCTTAACACCTTATGGGGGATTTGTATGTTCAGTATACATTTTTATTTAAACCTTTTCAGGTAACATCTTTTAGCAGATGAAAAATTTCAGAAGCAGCATGTTTCTTAGAGAATGAACTGAATTCGATCCTCTATATGGCACCAGCTGCAGGTACTCGAGAGCTGGGGCATGATATCTCATGACTAGATTTCCCACTCTGGTTGTTTAACGTGAACTCATTCATAAAATATAATATGAAGGACCCTAAGGTCCTCTTAGAAGTCATCTAGTCACTCATCCACACTAACAACCACTGAACACTTCGACCATCCATGAATCAGGATACTTAAGAAACTATGGTCTCTTTCAAACTTCCACAAGCAGTCTCCCGCTATAAGAGTATACTCAAGACTAAAAATTATTGGGTGTAGAATCATTCTAAAAAGCTCCAAAAATGATTCCAAACATTGATCAATTGTAAAAAATTTCAATGGAGAAATAATTTGGGTTGCACATCAATTGTGCACTAACCCTTAATGGGGGTGTACCTTATTCAATTTGAGAACCCAAGGACCCAGCCAACCTAGTACATTGGTTATGAAATACTAAAACCAGATCTAAATAGATGAGAGGAACCACCATAAAGGCTTCCCAAACTTTTCACAAATTGTACCACTAACCAGCCCTTCAACCGAACTTTCCGACCAAACACGTACCCAAAACACTATTCAAACAACATGGGTTCTTAGAGTCAAAACATTCCACAAACATCAGAATTTTAAAAAATAACATAATACAAACCATCCTAAATCACTCATAATGACATCAACTTTTCCTTTTAAAAACAATTATTTGAAATCAAATGGTTCAATAGTTATTGTATCCACCAATGGTTCCCCATGTGCCCCACACATTCGTGTTTCCATGACACACTAGGCTCCCTCCTCATATCTCTCCCAAAAATCATCCAGTCATAACATTAACCATTCATCATCCAATATAAACCCATGCTTGTTGTATATAAAGAAAATACTAAAGGGTAAAAAAAAGTCTTTCCACCATTCAAAACCAAAACAATCGACCAATACTTCCTTTTTCTCAATACCACTATCCACGAAACTGAACACAAATTACCACTTATAAAAAAATTCATAAATGCACAATCATTCAAATGGAAACTCACTTTAAAGTCATTCAAATTAATTTCAAAACATCTCCTCCCATTAAAACACCTCTCAACAGTTTAGAAAACTCTATTGGAGACACTTTTTCAAAATTATCTTTAATATACTTTTTGGTTTCAAAAGAGGTGTAAAAACACCATTTTCATAATTCAAAATAAAATTATGAAATCTTAGTTCAACCATTTCAAAAATCCAAAACATCCTTATTTTTTTTGAAATTAATCAAACAAAAAAACTTATATTTCTTTAAACCATGTCATTTTTACTTTAAAACTAGACTTACAATATGTCAAATCTAAAGGACACAAGACAATGAGTGGGGGAACTAGCTTTGGTGGGTGACTTAGAAATATGGTTTGTAGCCATTGTCCAATCAATTAACTATCACATAGAGTGTTCATGGAAAATATCCCTGACTCCATATGGCCATCCAGGCCCTGCGAGGCAAGTGAGACCATTAACCGACGCTCTATTCATTTCACCTAATCATCATCAAACCCAAAAAAAATGTAATTAGATAAGTCCCAACATCCCATGTGACAAAAATCCCATCTTGAGGTTTGTTGATCGAGCATACTAGCCATAACAAGAATTCCATGTCCCAAAAACCCTAACCCTTGACTATCCTGGCTGTTCTCAAAATAACTTGACCTAAACAGTTAACATAATCCTCCTCTGATTCCATTTTGGCATGAACCTAATTTGGTCACCACTAAAAACATAACCAAAACTGGCCTGCGACATGGCCTGAAGGGCATTCCCAATCCGAATGGGTTAGTAGAATTACTTGGGTATCACAAACTAAAAATTGGGAATGATTCACCGATGTTTATAAACTTAATACAATAGATGAATCCAATAAAACAAATCTGAATTTTTCATTACAAAAAATAATTTACAAAAAATAAGAACTAAATGACATAGTTTAAAAAAAACTCAAAAAGACTATAATGGAGGTACAAAACAAAAAATAAACATCCCATGAACCCTCGTGGAAAGAGGAACATCCCTCAAGGCATCTTCACATGACATCACCACCAAGAACCTTCTTGAAACCATAACCATGGGTACTATAAACTATACCCAACCTGAGACATAAAAAAGGTCTACATACAGCCAATGGTGTGAGTAGGGTTTATCCAAAGACTAGTAGGATATCACCACAAAGAGATTCTACGTGATAAACATTCACAGAAGAAAATCATGCATGTTTTCAAAAACATTAAATTTCTATTTACAATTTCTAAAAGATGAAATTTTAAAAAATAAGTAGTTTTAAAGTGGGATAAAATAAAGAATCAACAAATTCAATATAAATTACAAAGCTATAGAATTTTCCAGTCAAATATGCAATTTATTGAATGTATGTATAAAGGATCTAATGAGAACAACCAATAGGAAATAATTCTTATGCACTATTTAGTTGTGGGTCCCAGGTACCTCGTATCTCAGTGGGAGTAACCAACACAAATATATATTCTCGTGCACAAGCCACTAGTAGATAACATAACTATAACCTAGTGATCCACAATCATCATCATAATAGTTTAGATAGAGTTATAAGCATCAATAATGCTAAGTGAAACTGAGGATAAACCCCATGAATTCCCAAGTAAACTAGTACACGTCCACCCACCTAGATACCAGGGTTTTCCCCATTTGCTCAAACAAGTTCAACAAGACAAGAAATATACATTACACATGAAAATATCATTACCACATCAAAAATTCACCAAAAATCCCAATTGTATACCACCCAAGTCACAAAATTCTGCTTTTCATTCAAATTGTTTTTTAAATCCGACACATATAAAATAGACCACAACACCTTTCACATTTTATAAACACTTCCAAAAATCCATTAAACTATTTTATAAAACCATTCCAAGATATTAAAAATCACATAACAGACCACTCACATGTTATATAATACCCTTCTCATAAACAAACTCCATTTATCACATCACACTCACACAAAATATCCCACATCACTTTCACATCTCTTACACACTTTAGTAAATCCTTCAAACATTTTTATAAAACATTTCCAAGATGGAACACATCATAAAACACAAACTTTAATATTTAAAATGTTCAATATCAAAATATACACACTCCAAAGTAGTTTTCCAATATGGTTTCACCAATTACATAAATCATTTAATCATTCAAATATTTCATAAAACTATTCAAAATACTATACCCAACATATACTCATAAAACCCATTTCAAAAAAATATTTCAAGGAAAAAACCACAGAAAAACACTACCAATGTTGAATTGGTATCCCTACAGAAATTTATAGAACCACATTCAAGTGTTATAATATCACTTTGAATAACACCACAAAAGATACAAATGAAAACACCCATTTTCATAAAATGATCTCAAAAAGTATAACACTGCTTTACACACCAAAATTTTTCAAAAAAACCCCTTACAATTCCCACATGACACTAATGAATTAACAAAACAGACTTTTTAGCCCCATTCAAAAACTAATAAAAAAATTTCCAAATTTTATAAAGCTACCAAAAATGATACCACGTGTGATACAATCAAAAAGTTCCCAACATCAGTAAAAATGAAATTATAATATTAAATGATTATCCAAATCCATCAATAAAGTTTTTGACACCATAGACAGAATATGGGGACAATGAAAAACCACTAATAGAAGAAAAATGACTCATCAATGAATGGTTAACAATGAAATTGCTATCCTTTTGAGTCGAAACCCTCAAATCATTGTGCAAAACATCACGCACCCCACTATCGCACCAAAAGGAAGAGAAGAGAAACCTAAATCTCAAGATTACAATGAAAATGCACCATATAAAACCCTTGGTTTGAAACCTAACTTTTGGTCACTTTTTAACATCATGAAATAAGGATGAAAGACTATGAAAATGGAAGAAATTGAAGGGTGGAACAATTACATGAGGGATTGTCGGAGAAATACCCCTAAATCTAATAGTATATCGAATATTCAAAATCCCAAACATTGAAGGGAGGATCAAAAAAGGATGAGGATATCATGTTGGAACTAGAATGGGGGAAATTTTGAAAAATTAGGGAGTTATGAGTGAATCAATTTACCTCATCAAATCATGGAGATTTGAGAAATTTGGAGATGTTTAACATAATTTCCCAATTCAAAAATCTCCAAAGAGGGGGAGGAGAACATGAGAGCGCGACATAGGTAACTAGGCTCAGGTGAGAGTAGTAATCACCAAAATAACAAAAAAAAAGAATGAGATATTAATGATTTAAAAAATATTTTTAATGTGGGAAAATGGCTTTTGGGATGGCCCAAAACCTTAACAAAAAACCCAAATCCATCATTATTGTGTATTCTGATGGATTCCAAATTGATATGGTGATTTTAATATACCCGAGAATTCCATTTAGAAATTTTAATGTATATAATTTTTTTAAAAAAATAAGGATTTATAGTAGAAACAAAAAATTATTTTTAAATCCGGAAATGGGCATACGGTTTGGCCCAAATTTCGAAAACCCACCATTTCCACCAACATGTGTGGTAAACCCCCAAAACAAATCTGGAATTGAAATTAAATTAAAAATGATATTAAAATAAGTCATGGATATGAAAAAACCTTATAATGGTAACATCATACTCAAAAAATCTTTATTATTCATTTTTATTTGTTATAAGTCATTATATATTCATTTAAGTTTGTATCTCATTAGGGAAGTATTTTTTTATGAATTTATACTGAAAATATTTTCATTCCAAGTGTTCTATTTCTTCATCCTCCCTAGTATTCTAGGACAATGACCAACATTTATTAGCATCTCTTTTGAGATAATACACTAAAAGTGTAACATTATTACTTTTAATTTCATACCATGGAAATAAATATCATTTCCATAGACTTAATAAATTTCTCCAATATCATAGGATTAATAGAATGAAAAAAATAATTATGTATAATGTCACATGGGGAAATCCAATATAGGATAATCAAATAAGAAAATAGGTTTCTTCATTCAGGTAAGGTTATTTTTTATAACTAAACTAAGCATTTCTAATATAGATATGATCTACTCAATTATAATAGAATATATATTATCCTTTTCATATGAGAATTTTCAATATCACCCATGGGTATAGATTCTATTATTTCTTCTAGGAATAATTTATAATCAAATTAAAATACGATATGAACACATAAAATTACGAATTCTAAATCATAATGTATAGTTATAAATATAATGTATCTTTAAACATAAATTAAAATATATGCTATTTTAATCACATAATAATAAATTTGTTTTCATTAGGGATATATTTATTTTCAGATCATTCATAATGTTTTGTAAAGAATATGTGAAATACCATTAAAATATACTATTGGCGTGTCAATATTTTTTTTGAAAATAAGGTCATTTATCATGAACCTAGAGATGATTGGGTCTAGGATAACTGTCCATTTTTAGAGTTGTTACCCTATACTACATCTATTATTAATCCAAATCCACTTTTAGTATATAGAAAGATATTTATTTCTTGAAAAAAACTAAATAATATCTTCCTTTCAAGAACATTATTATCTTCTTATATACTTTTCCTCAAAGTATATAATAGGGTTATGTGCCCTAATAAATGCTTTCCTTAATCTATTTCCATAGGTTTGTACTAAAATTCTGCTTATAGACAGTTAAATGACCACAACACTAGTAAACAGGCCATGATGATTATTTTATCACATTGGAATAGATACAAGGGTTAAAATACTAATGTAAAATTCAGTTTATTAGTTTTGGATATTCAGATACATACATGACAACCATTTTACATTGGGAAAAGAAAATACCAAGCATAATAATTGAAAACATTTTCCATCCTAGAACTGATTCCAATAATTATTCTACATATCCTGGCAAAAGGAAACAAAATAAGGGTGAGATAAAATTCTTATCATGGATTGCATAGGGTAGAAGCTATCATGAATAATTAAATCATAATCACTCTTTCAAGGTAAATAATAAAACACAGACACACACACCATTTAATCAATAAATAGAGAATGAAATGAATACATAGAAAATACCAGTGAAAAAATACCATTTATTATAACAATAAATAAATTATAAATGAACTAAAATCTCTATTATGATAAATCATTATCTCAAGAATCATGATAGATATAATATCATGTACTTTTTAAGGCATTTTAAAATTACTAGGTAAAAAACCATTAGATTCATATAACTAATTATTATCATGAAAATTATAGATATGTCTAGGGTATATCTATAACCAATCCCTTCCCATAACTACAAGTCCAAATAAGTCCTTGTATATCTAATTCTTGATTTAATTCATGAAAAATATGTATTATCATGAAATATATGTATTGAGTAATGGATAAAGATCTATCCATATTTCCCTAGTAAATCAAATAACATTCATGGGATGCACTATACGTAAAAATGGTGCACGAGTTAATAAATAACAATATTAATCATATAATAACACATTTATTTAATAAAACATCAATTAAATATGATCAAAAGAAATTGATTGTTTAATGAAAAAAAATAATTTGATATCAAAAAATATTTTTTATGTCATTGGAATCATTTGAATTGTGACTCCATGAATAAGAACCATGAAATGAAATATGAATAATCATAAATAAATTGGTATTTGAGTTAAATATACACTAGATAAATATGAATTGGTTCAGATTTACCAATATGTCTCTTAGAAATGGAAACTGAGACAAAATCGCTTAAAATGATCATAAAATTAATGGTAACATTAATAAATGAATCTATTATTTGTATCAAATTTAAATAAACATAAAAAAAGTGTAAATAAAAAATATTATATTTAAAATTAATTTCACATGTAATCTAAAAATATCAAAGACACGAAAAAAATAATATAACCTGTTGAAAAGAAATTGAGTTTTGAAATTCCATACCATATGGAAAGTTTTAATTTAAATACCATTTGATGAAGTAATAAAAATTAAAACATAAAAAAATGAAATATTAATTATTAATGATATTACATAAAAAATGGGTATTATTTAACATATATAGTTGAAATTAGGTGTATAACATTACAGTGTGCCTTAATAATATAAATAATTATAGCTACACTAAAAATATATTATTTAATAATTATATCCATTTAAATAATCATTCTTGAATGTTGGACATGGAATATTAATCACATCGCTTGGTGGAGATGGTAGGTCGTACGTACATGCGAACAATGATATAATACCCTTATCTAGTGAATGAGTATGTAACTGGGTGATATATTAATCACTAAGAATTGATATCATGTCATATATATCACATATAATTATTAAATGTTTTCTTTATTACCTTCCATGTAACATGTAAGTGTAAAACAAATCACATCACTTCGCGAGGTGGTAGTCCACCGTACACAAGAGCGACGTTATCATATTTTAAACAGAATGTAATTTTTAAAGTTACATGTGATATTATATTTAAATAAATATAATAATATAAAAAATATCATATAATTTTATTAAATCTATCATTATATCGATCCTTTAAGGGGGGGATGGAAAAAAAATTTATATCAGTTTGTGAGGTTGTAGTCCAGTGTACGCATGAGGGATAATATTATTTCCCATTTGATGGAAGAGGGAGTGGATATGGTTAATTACATAAACCTAATAAAATATCAGTATGTTTAATTTCATGGGGAAATTATACACTAATGGAGAAAAAAATTGAATGATTATGTAAAAGATACAAAAAAATAATTCTCATTTAAGGATGTTGCCACTTCTTTGGATGACATCATTAGGTTTCCACAAAAAGCCTTATTGGGATGGATTTATGATTAAAAAATGGTGATAGGATTTTTTATTGGATTAATTATGTGATTTTATTTTGTAATTTTCAATAAATATATATTTTTATATGTTAAAATGGGCAGATAATGTGTGGCCTTTAATAGGTTGGGGAGAGAACACACTTGCATTTTTTGAAAAGGATCAATTACACAAAATTATTTATCATTTAATAATCCTATAAAATGGGTAAATAACAATAATTATATAATATAAGGTTGAAATATGTACCTTAAATCGGTTTTTACATATTGGTAAGTCATTTTGAACCCTAATCTTCTTAATTTAACACATTCATAAATCAGTTTTTACCTTAATAGTGACAATGATTTATTTTCTACATTTCTATTGATAATTGTAAAAATTTATGTTTAACATGTTATATAATATAAATTAAGATGATTACAAATATTGAAACCATTATTAGAAATTAAATTCAAAGAATCATAATAATCCAATTTAAAATTATAGCTACAAATGCGATGAAAATGCAGGATACGAAATTGAAAATTTTCATACGTATAAAAGGTTACAATATCAAAATTCAATATAAAATTGATTTAAATGACTTATATTGTACCTAATATTAAAAAATTACATAATTTTAATTTATTCCCAATTTACAATATAAAGTATAATTGTAAATAATTTAAATTTAAATTATATTTTCAAATAAAATTCCATATTTTTTAATATTCATTGAAAATCTATACTTTTTCGAAAGATTGAAAATAACTCTAAGATGATTTAGTTATTATTGTTTCCAAAATTAACAACACTTTTCAATTAATTTTTTTTAAACAATCAAATATTTATTTTATCATAAGTGCATAAAAAGTGACGAACTAATTTTCTTCAAAAAGATATTGTTTTTCATAAGTCATTTATTTTTAATACTAATCACTATATATCAATTCAATTTATTATTTTAACTTATAATCCATATAAGTTAAATAATTTATTTATTATTTTTCATACCCTCCAACATAATAGCTAGGTTATAATGTTCATGTTTAAATAATATATTAATATTGTATATTCATTTAAACCCTTTGTTTCTTGATTCGAAAACTATCATTTAGATTGAATTTAATTAGAAGGAAATTAATAATAATTACTGAGGGTATTAAAATATTCAAATAATCTGTGTAGGTCTCTACTAATACTTTCTTATCTATCTTAGAATCTCTGATATTCTTAGATGTCCTTCTTAAATTCATAACATTGCATGAATCTTCATTTTTATATTTTTAAATTTTAGATCATTAAAAATAATTTGAAATATATCTAAAAATTATAGAAATGCATTTATCATATTTTCGACCCTTGTTCTTACATCTACAATAATATTATATGTCTTCTCAACATTTTTTTGTTGATAAATTATGTAAATTTTTTGTTAAAACATTATTACATTGATTATATTTTCTTATATTATCACTATATGACCCCCTTCATTCATGCCACATTTCTAAAAATATATTTATAAGAGAAAAGGATACGATTTATGTCCGTACATTATTAATACTTCCATATTCTGATAAAACTAGATCATCCACCACGATAATTATTTTATCCAGACACCTTTTGATGTTATACTTCATCAAAATATTAGATCATTTTCCAAGGAGAATATATTTGTTTTGATATATTTATATCTCCCTTTGATGTAATAGACTTTTTTCCTCTTATATTCTCATTCCATAATGTTTTCTATGTTTTTCAATTAAACAGTTTGAAATTATAGTATTTATTTAAGATATATTCTTTGAATATTTAGATTTCATGGTTAGAGGCATCATCTCAATGAAATTGGAAGATTCTACATCAACATTAATGGACTCACTGATAAATAACATGGATTTTAAATCCCATTTTGAATAATGTGACCCATCAGTTGTGTCTCACCCAGTTCATTTTCCCTTGTAGTTGATACTCTTCAATATCTATTAAATATTTTAATTTTTAGCTTCTATAATATTTTAATTAGTGATCAAATCAAGATAATCTTATTCATTCTTAATCATTTTTTCCATTTAATCAACATTATTATTCTTATCCTTCAGAAATGTCTTCATTTATTTTTTGATCTTTGTTATAATTCAAATTAATTTTTCAATCTCACCTTTAAATTTCCATTCCGACTCTTCCCTTTATTTTATATCTTCATTACTACTTTAGGAATCAAATCCTTCATTAAATTTATAAACAACATTTATCCTCACAATTTAAAGAGATACTTCAATATGAATGTGATTTCTCTGTCATGCTCCTGAAATTTCTTCTCCAATTTTTAGAATACATTTCCATTGTTATCCTTTATAGTTTTTTTAAATTTATCATTTTCCTCATCATATTTATATTCATTATCTTTCCTTTTATTGATGGTCATAATAAAGTTTCCAAATACATCATAATTCCATCACTTATTTTTATCATTTCCTTTTACTCCCTAGTTACCCTTTCTTGATCCTCTTGATATAATGAAAATGATTTACATAAGATCATCACCACCATAGCATATGAATCACATGGTTCTGCAAGAACTTTTCCAAGAATTTTCCTTCTCATGGATTCCATGTAAATTTCAACTTTTTTCCTAATTAATTAAGGTTATATCCTTTATAATATCATAATAATAAATTAAATTTTGTAAATAATCTACTATTTAATCATCACTTAATTATAGTGATGAATATTTACATTAAACATAAAAAGCAAATTCCATATTATCTTTTTGGTATTGATAGATTCATCTATCTTCTCACCGAATACAAGAATATTACTGTATATCTCCCTCAAACAAATGAAATATTCATCAATATTTTCATAATCTAAAATTTTTATGTCCTTATACTGGTTCCACTAAACTATCATTTTGGAATCCATGACTAAGAAATTACCTCCATATTTTCATCATAATTATTAGTCGATCTCCATATAAGTATGGAGACCCATGAACATTGAGTAAACATTATATTATATAGAATTAAAGTTGTAATTTTTATCCCCTAAATTTAAATACATAATTATATTAACATATTTACTAATATAAGTATTTTTAGCAATGATTGAAAACTTAAATATTGTAAAATCTCTCACATACAAAGCTAGTTATATGAGGTACGGTCACATCCTACTCTTATAACTTTTATAATTCATCCAATTAAATTTTGGTAAATCATAGAAATTATATGTGTTAATATAATCCCTATTGTAGAATAATCCAAGGATCTTTATAGGGGGTCATGGATTTGATACCACTTATATATCCCCTAGATTTATTTCCATAGAGGGTGGTGGTGAATCATTGATTTAGTTTTAGAGAATATTACTTTTATTTAAAACAATAAAACATGTTAAGGATCTTTATCATATCAATAATATACAAATACCACACCTAATATTTTAAAATAATATGAGTGGAAACCAAACATAATATTTAAACGGTCTAACACATAGATCTATTCCCTACATTTTTAGTTAAGCAAACAAATAATAAATCATTACTATATCCATATGTTTTTTAAAATGTATGTGGCTAGACACCCCAAATAGAATTCCCCAGTAATTGGATATATGAAAAAACATAAATATATTTTTCAATGATTTGTTAGAAACCCCAATCACTAATTTATTTTATATCTTTTGATCTACTGAAATTAAAATCTTTCTCTTATATCGATTTCTTCCAAACCATTAAAAGCAGATATTTCTTTATGATCCTGCGAGATCAACTGGATTTCTCTTCTAAACATTTTCATGAACTTCAAATTCTATAGATTATGATTTTAAATCATTCCCACCATCTTTTGATCTAATGTGAATGATCAGGTATTCATCAACAATGTCAAATACTCAGAAAATAATGTTTCCCCTTTGATGATGATGATCCTGGAATGTGCTATTCTATCTTCAAAGTTATTTTATGTAAGAGATAACTTTCATTGAATTACTGAAATTTTATACTATATTAATTAATCATTTTATGTTCACTTTATTCATAAATGGTATAATTCATGTTTTATATAATACAAAAACCTACTGTACATATAAATCTTCTTCATCATATTTTATTTGCTTCATATCATCACCTTCATTGATCCTTTTTGGGAAATAGCATATTTTTCAATATCATGTTGTTTTTTCATTAAATTTGTCATCTATACTAATCTCAAATATACATTATGAGTCACTTATTTTTATGCATAAACCAAATTAATTCATTCATACTTAAAAAAGCTTCTTCTATATTTCATGTAAACTTTGTATTCTTAACACAAACTAGAACTAATTGCTAGTGTTAGATTTCTCATAAGAGGAGGCACAATTTCAATGATAATTTTCTTTTTGATGGCTCAGTTTCATCAAAATGTATCTCCATCTTCATAAAAATGAGGATGGATTTGAAAAGACATAACATTATTAGTTTAATAGTGTCTACATTAGATCTATCTTTTATTCATCATGAAATAATATACCTTCATGGAAACTCAAAAGTGATTTGTATGATAGAGTTCAGATAAAATCAGGAATTTACTTCATATAAATAAATATGGGATATATCTTTTTAATCATGTAGCTTCTTCACATGAGAGATTCTATAACACCCAACCCCATATCGTTAGCATGAGAAGAGGTGAAGTGTTACTAGCTTAAAGTGACATCCTTAGGACACCAAAGGCTGGAAATAAATTCCATGGGTAGTATATGAAATCATAAGGAAAATATTACTCAAAAAACAAAAAACAAATATAAAGATATACAATACAATAGATAGAAAAAATAATTCTTGAGAATAAACCACATAACATGATAATATAACAATACAGAACTACGTTGGAGTTCATCAAAAAAAGATATGAATGTTCAAGGCAAAGACTCCTTGTAAAAGACATCAAACCAAAGTGTAACCACTACAAACCAACATGAAGACACTCGGAATATCTAACATTAGTAAAAAAAATTATTTCAAGGACCGCCTCTAGAGATTTGTGAAAAATAGACCTTCCGTATATCTTAGTATAAGACATTTGAAAATTGATAAAAGTTCCAATAAAGTGGGTGAGTGTAACACTCAGTATGATTTACCCAATGAATTCTCATCACACACCACTAGGATAAGAGCATTTTATATGTTTTTATAAAATTGTAGGGTGTAATATAAGAAAATTAGTCCAATAAATAAAAATATATCATATAATAAAACATCCTAATAAATATTTTATAACCATTTCATTTTGGTTGGAATAATTAACCCATTTTACACCCACTCACATACACAATGCATGAAACGCTGGACCTCCCCACACTCATGGGTAGTGAGTCACCATATCACCAAGTCATCACTTGGTGACAAACATAACCGTGGTACTTTTTACCATGATGAATCCTAAATTATAATTATTTTATGGAATTACTTATGACCATTGCCCATAAAAAAATTATAACTATTTTATGGTAGTACATTTGACCATTACATGAACCATATAAAAATTAACACACCCAAGTCATTTAAGATAAAATTTCAATAAAACCATATATTTTACAAAATCCCATTATTCAAAACAAACCCTTTTAAAATAACATCAATTAGGGTTTTATAACCAATTCCACTAATTTTTTCCAACATAGTAGAATAGTGATTTTGAAAAGATCACTCCAACTTGTTCCAGAATTCTATAGTGGGTGACATTCCACCTAAATTTATATTATTAGCCTAAATGATCTATTATTATTTGGTTGATCAAGTATTTTTTCATCCAATTCCTTAACCAATATGAAATAATATATCATAAATAAATACAAAACCAAATATCTTAGTATAACAACATTGATATATTGTTCCAATAAATCTTGAAAAATCATTTCAAACAAATGAAAGGACAATGGATCCATAACCATTGATTCCACAAAATATAAATCAAATATACTATGTCACTATTGTTCAGACGTTGTATTATTGGAATTCATCTATTGAAACCATGGAATTTGAGAGGGAGATTAATTGGACATGTGAGAAAAAATACATGATGTTATTATCTAAACATTCTATATGTGATGGATTAGAAGATGTGAAACCCATAATCCTATCATGTGTTTTTGTGAGGCAAAAAACACTGAAATTTATGTCACATCCATTGTTTTCATGAATTCCCAATTTTAATTACAAGAATATCAATGATGACATGAATTAGTTTCAATAAATGGAATTTATTCACAGAATAGTTCCCTAAAGGATTCATTCAATGTGAAATTTAGAAGACATATATTTTTTATGTGGTGGTTTCTATTAGCTAGACTCATTATTTTCCAATCTTAAAACTTCTAAATCAATTAAACCAAGACCCATGGTATAAAATAAAACACATAAAATGATGGAATAACTCAAACTAGGGGTGGAAAATTCTCCCCAACATTGGGTTTTCCATCATGAGGAAACTAAAATAAACTAGTCCATATCACCCACAAAATTATTACACTTTTCCATTTTTCCTCTTAAAACTGACTATGAATCCATATCAATCACACCCAAAAATATCTCCCTCAAAGGGTATTATACTTCCTTTATAGAATCCATATCTATTCAAGAATTAAATCCCCATCCAGATCAAAAGTAACAAGTTCTTAGCTAATCACATGTTTAGTTTAACACACCATGTTTTTATGGGAATTTTTTTGAATAAATAATATTTTCATTTATGAATTTTAATGCACTAAATAAAACATTCCTTTCACACTACATTGAATTGTCTTACGTTACAGAAAACATAAACATGGAATAAATTACATGAAACATTGACATGATGGATTTTAAATGAATCACTAAATTTTGGTACATTAATTGTAACATAAACATGGTGTATTTTACACATAATTCTGACATGGAATATGTTTCATGAAACACTGATGTTTCTACGAAATATCAGTTTATTAATATAATTATTTATATGAGATAATTATAACTTATTTATTAAAATTAGTAATATAAATAGTAATGAATAATTTTAAAATATATTTTATCATGGGTTAATATAAATAAAACATATTAATAATGAAATATATAATTTTTTGTAAAGTCATTATTTTTTTAAAATACTATTTTCTCAAATGAACTTCTTTTAATGTCCTTCTATGGAAAATAAAAAATTAATTTTTACACATTTAGAAATATTTTTTTGTAAAATAAAATTAATTTTTAAAAATTTTAATTTCTAAAGTATATTAGTGATAATATTTAGGTTTTTTAAAAGAAACATCATTTTTCGATGAATAGTAAAAAATACAGAATTTTAATTAAAAAATGATCTTTTATATAATTTATTTATAAGGATAAAATATATAATTGAAATTAATTTAAAATTTTAATAAGATCATATTTTTATAAATTCATAAAATTTATATAATCAATTTCAATTTCATATTAAAATTGGATATAAAAACATTGCAATCTTTTGAGAGCTTCTACATTAAAAAACGTGTATTTTCGACACACCTTCCAGATTAATTATAATTTATTTTCATCCACTTATATGATTATAATTTGGAAAAATGGATTCTATATATTTAATAAGAATAATTTATAATATCTAATACGTTTAACTTAGTTATTTAATAAAATAATTATTGAAAATAATTAAATTTAATTACATCGATTAAGGTAAAATTAAGCTTTACAATAGACTAGACCTTAAATATATAACCGAAAAAGATATAGAGACTTATCCAAAACCCATTGTATTCCCATTATTATTCTATTAGAATTACATTAATAAGTTTTGTTTTGGGTTTGTGATGAATTGTTTTGGGTAAAACATGGGTACACCTATTTTTTTTAAAAAAAACAAATGATTCCATTCACTTCCCTTTAAAAGGAAACCACATATCCCCCTTCTTCAAACCCCTAATAAAACATAGTTCTGAAAATAATCATCCAAAAATCATCCCACATCACTAAATTACTCTAATAATACTCCCCTTATAAATAAATCAACCCAATAAAGCATTCTGGAAGATAACAAAATGAGTTACCAGATAAAGAGGCAATGCCTTCTATCAAGATCCTTTATTTGGTTTTCATTCAACACCCTTCCATGATATTTGTTTCATAATTCTATAAAAAAAATTATCATATATATAATAATATGTTTTCATATTATGGTTTCTAACTACACCTACACACACATCCATCTTATTGGCAATGAACATTCTGTTTACCTATACGGGGAACTACCGCCTCACGAAATGATGATTGTTCATTTTTCCATTACAGCCTCTCATGGTGGAAATTATAAAGAAAACACTATTTTTATATATTATATATAATATTTATTATATATTTATTCTTCTTTATTCATTTTACAACACATATCTTTTCACATTAGATTATGTGTAAATATTATAATTTTGTTTGATGAAGTGTAGACAAACACCCCCTCAAAGCAAAGTGATTCATTGCCACACTACATGGAATGTAATAAGGATGGGTGTAATGAAAATAAATTTTATATATAACCTTATAATTTTACTATAATTATATTTTATACATATATACATATATGTAAATTTCATTCATTCTTTCAAATCAACAAATAAATAAATAGAAATAATGTTCCTGCACATGTAAGCCTTAACGTACACATGAATACTATATTACATTTAATAGTTCAATATTATATAGTGTAACATGATACACATATAATTAATATATAAGATACTCATATCATGGTAAAATTGTGTAATTAGTATATAATTATAATGACTAAATATTTAACAATTTGAGACACATGTGAAGAATAAAGAAGATATTACCCGAAGTGAAACATTAACAAAGGATTGTCAAAAGGAGGGAAATATAAGGTCATGATAAAACCATATATAGTATTAGATATATAAATATATTTATTTAAAATTTTTATAATAAATTTATATTTATTATACATCTGGTTCGAATTAGTATGACGATAGTCTAGACACAAGGAAAGGGGATTTCATATCACTTTTTATTTCCTTGAGATACATGCTTTATTCACCACCAATTCCATTTTTGTGGTATGAAAACTACCCATGGATGAATTAATTTATTATTATAATTGAATTTATTGGTAAAAACATATCTATTTTAATATTTTACTTTCTTGGTGGTTAGGTTTCAAAAGTTACCTAATCTGTAAAATAGATTTGTCTCAATTTTCATTCTTTGAGACTCATTTTTTTTGCACCAAAATTATTTTTAAATGTGTATATAATATCATTTAAAATTTTATATATTTAATATTATTATAATATATATTCTTTATGCTTAATTTAATTTCCTTTTATAATATGGTGAGTTTGATCCCTATTTACAAATTGATAAGAGATTATTGAAACAATCTCAACACTTTTCGAGATTTTGTATGATTATGCTTCTATTATTGAAATCTCAATATCAATATCTCATGAACACTCCTGAATTTTGTTATCATCCATTTTTTCAATATTTTCATATGTATTAGTTCCTTTATACACTCTATTGTACTGATGATAATGTTTTCACTTAAAATCTAATAGCCTCTCTACTGAGTTGGAAATCTGTTGTATTCAATAACCATGTTTTCAAAAATGATTCCAATTTTGTTTTCAAATGATATTTGAATACCGTTTTCAAGAAAAAATAATTTTAAAAACGTTTTAAGGTTTCCAATTATTACATTATAATTTTTACAATATATATTAAAGTAAAAAGGATTTAAATTGATTTTATGTTTTAAAAAGTCATTTTTCAATATAGAAAAGATATTTTCCCCAAGAAATTTTTTTAATATATATTTCAAATTTATTTCCCATATAAGATATCATCCATTGGTTGAACTTATAAATTTATAGACAAATTATTAATTTTTTCCATTCATATTAATTTTATTAATGTATTATGATTTAATGTATGATGTTTATGAAACACATTTCTCTATCACTGGTTATCTAATTTTGAATCCCGCTTCTTTTCACTGGTTATGTATATGATAAAATGATTATGAATTCTAACCCTTTCCATAGGTTTTGATATGATTACATGTTTTTAATACACATTTCATTATAAGGTTTATGATATGATTATTTGTGAGGGACCAAACTCTGGTGTGTATTATCAGTATCTGGAGGACACCTCAATAAAATCTCAATATATGGGATGAGGATGTCAACAAGCAGCAGACTCCGATATGCCAATACAGGCGACACTGTCTTATGTTAAGATGGATAAAGCTGGGTCAAATATCATCTTCCAAAAATGGTATGTAGTTTTGGGGGATGTAGATTGCCATGCTAGTGGGGAACTAGTTAGGAAGGATGTAGAGGATCGGTCAGTGGATGTGGGAGAGACCCATGTGGAGATAGAAGATGTGCTCGATGCCTCTGCTAAGCCCAGGGAAGTGACCATTGCAGATGAATATCTCAGATCCTCCTCACAGAAGGGGAAGTTCACTACTTTTCATTCAGATGGATTTATCAAAAACAACCAGATGGGGCAGTGTAGGAAGGATTACTCTAACCTACCTAGTCCTCCTATCACAAATTTTAATTTAAGGGAAATCCACAGAAAAAGGATCCTATTACTATGAGAAACTCGAATGTAGTGTCCAACAAATATATTGACATGGTGTATGCAGGGGGTGAGGTTGGTTTCCCTGCCTCTCCCTCGACGAAGACGAGGGATCATGGACAGAAACATGAGACAAGATCTGTTGGAGACCCTCAGGGACAGATATCCTTGGTGCTGGAACACATGGACCAAGTTTTACACTCATATAAATAATTGGCAGAGAATGATATGGACATGAATGCATTGAAGAAGACAGAAATAATGCTTTGTGAGACCACCACTATGAAACACGGCGAGTGGATTGACAAGAACGCCAATATTCTACTCAGAGCCTTCAATATGGGGATGATTAGTTGGGAGGAACTCAGGATAGCTTGGGACAACTTAGTTCATCAATACGAATGCATATTAAAGGGATACCCTAACTCCCAAGTAAATTCTATCCCCTGGATATTGTTTAGGGAAATAGATTCCAATTAGATAAAACTGTTATTCAACAAATCTGTATTTTCTTTTGGTTTTTAATGTTGTGAGGGTTCTCACTATCCCCTTAAATGTTTTTTGAAAATAATGAAGTAACATTGAAGTGAAATTTGATTTGTATTTAAGGGTTATAATGAGAAGTGACCAAAATTTAGATACATAGAGATGTAACAGGGTTTGAACCAATTTTAGTATAAAAATTTTCCAATAATATGGTCTAAGTTGTAATTCCTTGAATACTATGGAAAAAATTATATATTATTATTATTTTACCACAATTCCATGTTTTATTCCTATATTATGATATCATGGATTATGTTATTATTTACTAATGATTTATTTCTTATGAACTAATATGAATTATTCCTTTATTCCTATATATAATATTTGATATGTAGGGTATGATCTTATATTTTCATGATCATAATATCATACACTTATGATCTTTATTATTCTTACATATCTACCTTTTTTTTCATTACTAATCAATTAAAGTCACCCATTTTATTTTTTCCTTCCCTAGGTGATGAATATTTTTATTATCATTCATGTGTCAAGGAAGGGTTCAAGTCACGAAGTACCTAGTTAATGATAATGTATCTCACTTATATATGAGTGATTATGTTTCAATGTTTCCAAAGGAATGAGACTAGTACGATCTGTGGGAATTTGTTTGAATAATGATTTAAGTATTCTTAAATTGTTAAGTATGGAAAATGTATAAAAATATAGAATCATTATAGTTGGAATTAGGGAAAATATGTAGTTTACATTTGGAATCATGGATGATAAATACTTTTGAGGAACTTAGGGACATGTCTAAGGATAAGTATAAGGATAATAAAAATTATAAGAAAATATACTGGTATTTTGGTAAAGGAAAAGTCTGTGGTTTCTTAGAAACACATCCATGCCTGGATACTATAAGGGCATGTGGCTCTAGAACAAATATACCATGGGTTAACTACTCTGAAAAGACATTTCAAGCCTCACTCAGGGTAATTTGTTACTTGTCCAGGGGACTTACTATAGACTTGGTTTGACACTACCACACGATATGCTTTGGAAATTTACAATCCATTCAAGAAGCATCATAGATGATTTAAATAAATTTAGGACATGAATATCCTAGGATAAACCTAAGGATCCATATATTAAAGTAGGTTTCATAATTTAGACATCTTATAATTGACTTTTCATGATTATATGGTTCCAAAATATGATAAATGCCTGTTACTCAATAATTTTGGTTGTAGTAAATAGATAAAACACTCACGAATCACATTAATGGTGAAAATGATAGAAAATTAAATGAATATCTTCCTGAGAAACCAAATTCTATTATAACTGGTATGAAAAATCTCGATGCTATGGTAAAAAAATGTTTGTCAATATTTGAATCTTTGTTGAATTCAAAATGTGGAATGGAGGGAACAAAATATTATTGAGTATTTCATTTGAAAATATCATCATTTATTCCAAGGGTATTATGATACACATGTTTTTGAAAAATGAATTAGTTCTACGGATAAGGTATTCTCCATTCTATAGTGTTTAGAGTATGAGAAAATCATTCTGGATGTTTATCTGCTAGAAGTAAAAGATGATCATTGGTGGAACCTAATCCCGAATATAAGGAAACAAGAATAAATTGAATACATGGATTGGGACATATTAAATAACATATTTTTCAATAAGTAATTTACTTTTATTCTTTATACTAAGACCGAGAAATAGTTTCTTGAGTTGAATTAATGGGATGATGAATCTATTAGAACCTATATGGTTAATTTCAGGAGACTTGTGAGGTACACTTTTGGAATTATCCTCCAACCCAAATGTAAAACTTATAGATTTTTCATTGGCCTAATGTAAATTCTTATAAGGGTGATAACCATAAGATACATTAGTATCTACGCAGATGATTTTCCTTGAGAAACAAATGTTGAAATGGATGTTGGAATAACGTATTAACCTCATATTTTTGACAAGAATATCAGGATGGAGTTCCCAAGAAACTCTAGAAACCTTTAAGAAAATAAGATTATTTTTCATCCATGCTCTAAATGTGGGAAGAAGAGTATAATAATTTTTCTTAAGTGGTATAGTAAATGTTTTATTTGTGGAAAGGAAGTTTATCGGGTAACTTATTGGTAAAATAATATGGTGGTGTTAGATGAAAATTATAATGGAGAGAATTATACAAAGAATTAATCTATCAAGATTTATTTTTAAATTTGAAAGGAGATTGGGAATTATGATAACATATTCCCAAACCATAGGGATTGTGATGTCGAACAATTTTAGAAACCACTTAAGCTGAGGAAGAAACGGAAATCTCATGAAATAACTATTTCTGATGAGGGGTACAATAATATCATGATTAATGGTAATGATACCAACCACTCTAGAACTCCTACTGTCATATTTTTTCCTAGATATTACCACTCATTCACATTTAATAATTTTATAAGTGTGCTATGATTAAACAAAAAAAATTAGATATGGAACTAATTGTTATAATACCTAATGGTATAATGATTCCATCTCAAGTATATGATTCCTCTCCGATTGAAGTTTGTGGGAATATGCATCCTGAAAAACATTCCATTATTACTTTGGTTGAGTTAGTTTACATTATTGGCATGGATTTTATTTATATCTATAATGGAGAAATCAATTTTCATGTATGTGATGTTACATTTGATATATCAGACCCACATATGATCATCCATCAATGTAATGTTAATCGGGAACATCTTGTGGAGATTACATCGTGTCTATGGGTCATCATTCCCATTCAAAAATGTTTCTTATATAAAATGATTGGGGGGAAAATAATAATCAATGATATGCATTTTTTTGAGAATATGTGAATGTATTTCTATAATAGTTTCTCATATATAAATTTGTTTCATAAATTTAATGGTATTTTAATGTTTTGATTTTTGAATTTAAAGGAATAATCATTCCAATTTTGGAGTGGATTGACCTGTTCTATATTTTTTATATGATTCAATGTATATCTGGAATAGTATAGAAAAGGGATGGATATATGAGTTAAAAGACACTTCCTTCTGGTTCTCTTTGTTCACAGCATTACATCATAATTTTGTGAAAGAAGCGGAGTTGGAAAACTTAAGTAGGCCGGTATTATGCTGTGTAATGCAATTACACATCGTTTGTTTTTGAAAAGGAATTATCCCTGCAAGACATGTTGTAAATTACTTACATTTTTTGATAGATTATTACCTATCATATAACCAATTTACAAAACGTGGTAATTTTTAGGACATTTTTTCAGATAATATTATGTCGAGATTCACAAACACATAAATTTGAGGGATTATTCTACATGAAAGAACATTAGAAGTTGTGTAAATATCCGTGAGATGAAAAATAAATGCAGACACAAATGAGTATTTGATGGTATTTCATGTAAATATTGACCTTCAGCTGCACCATAAAGACATTATGGGACCAAATGGATGAAGTGAAACACCAACGTAAGACTGCAGAACAAGGAGTGACAATCCAAGGTCCCACTTCCCCACTTTTCTTTAAAACCAGTATTCATCAGGTAACTATGCTACTCATTATCATCATGATTATAATGAGAGAATTGTTATCTTCGTGTCAGTTGATGTGATTTTAGGGGGGATGCGATTCTTTTGGATTAATTTTATTTTATTATTTATGTTTTGGACTGCTGCAACTCAATTTATTAATTAAAATTCTCTTTATTTTATAATTCCATGACCATTTACTGTGAATTAAGGAGGTTTATTTAATTTTTCAAATTAATCACCTTTTTTTATGATTATTATGAAATCTCAGTAGTTTATGTTTAATTATAGTTTTTTTCGACATAGTTTTTAGTTTTCAACCAGTAGATGAATATCACAAAGGTGAAATCATATTAATAGTGTGAGATTCGAAGACCAAGGATCCCTTATAACCCAATTTTGTTAAAAAATGAATAAATTAATTATCAATTAAATCCCAAGTGCACAGGATTTAAAATAACTGAACATGGCATACCTCCCACCATTACATCAAATTGAATCATTACTGCAATTTGTTTCTATTTTTCCAAAAAAAAACATAAAATTTAAATTTTAGTTTCCTTAATTAATTTAAAACATATGATCCATCCCTGTGGGTTTGACACTCGAACATAAAAATTAATTTTTTTTCATTAGGTTGTCATAGTGTTAATAAATTATTAAATTTGTATAGGCCCATAAGAATTAACGATTCCCCATGAGATGTTATTTTCATATCCTTCCACCTAAACATGATGTTGAGATCTCAATATATCTTGTAATTAGTTCCACACAAAACAATAAGACTCTCTATAGAATGGACCCAATTGAGATGCAAGAATTGAATAAGGAACTATAATAAATCCTTGATAAAGTATTCATTTTTCTAGGTGTGTCACCTTGTGATGATCATTTTGTTTTTATAAAAAAGAAAGATGGATCAATGTGGCTATGCATTGATTAACAATAGTTGAAAAATATAAAAATAAGAAAAAGTATCCTCTTTCATATATTGATGAGTTTTTTGATCAACTACATGGAGATCAATTCTTCACCAAGTCTGACCATCATTCTGGAATTCATAAATTTAGGGTCAAGATGGATGTTAAATGTAAGATGAAATTTGTACAAGGTACAAGCACTAGGAATATATAGTGATTACTTTTGGTCTTTCTAATTTTATAACTATCCTCGTGTATTAAATTAATAGATTTTTTAGATATTACCTCAATTATATTGTGGAATAATTTATATATGATATTATTATCTATTTAAAGAGAAAAGAAGAGCATGAATATCACTTGATAATTGATTTAAATACCCTGAGGAGAAGCTATATGAAAAATTTTTAATTCTGAATTTTGATTGATGAAGGAATAGTTTTTGAGTCACACAATCTCATGAGATGGTATAGATATAGATCCATAAAAGATGGACACTCTTCAATGCCATCCTAGACCAACCATGTTGATTGATATCTATATCATTCTTGGGTTGTTTGGATATTATTGATGGTTTGTGGAGAATTTCGCATGACTATCTAATCCTCTGACCATGTTAACTCAGAATGGTTTTAGTATCCTATAAATAGATGAATGTGGTGAAATATTCAAGGAATGTAATGGAAGGTTAGTCAGTGAGCCCATGCTTACATTGACCTATACTGAAGATGGGATTGTAATCTATATTTATGCATCCAAATAGGGATTGGTTTGTTTTATTTTGAAAAATAATATTGTTTTCCCTTATTACTCGTGATTGTTAAAGATTCATGAACAAAAATAAACAGTGCATGATTTGAAGTTTGAAGTGGTAATTTTTTCACTAAATATATGGAGGAACTATATTTATGGATAAAAGATTGGTATATATATTAACCACAAAATTCTGAAATAGATATTTTTATTGTAGGATGTGAACATGCACCAAAAAATACAATTAGAGTTGATAAAGTATTTTAAATGCTGAATATATTACCACCATAAGAAGGAAAATATGGTGGATGATTCCTTATGTCCAAAAGATCATTCTATGTTATCTGTGATAAGGATAAAAGAAGATCCAATATTTATATATTTAAAATGGATGGATCTATAAATCCTGAAGGAAGGATAAAGATATTTTTTTCTCAAATAAATGTTCAATCCTGTCTACAATTGATGATTAATGAGGAATATTAGAATGACATAGAACTAAGAAATAAAAATAAAAACGTTCCTATGTTTAACCATGATTAGGATGGAATTATAAGGTTCATGTATTATGTTTGTTTTACTTCCATACTAGATTAGAAGATGGAAATATTATAGAAAGATCATAGTACTTCATTCTCAATTCATCATGAAAGTAAAAAGATGTATATATAATTCAAAAAATACTTTTGGTAGGATTAAATGAAGAGAGATATCAGAGATTTTTTATCTCTATGATTGTTATGCAATCAATTTATGGCTAAAATAAAAAAATGTCAAAGAGGATTCTACATCCATTACCCATACCATAATGGAAATTGGATAACATCACCGCGGATTTCTTCATTAGACTACCCAAAACCGATGAAGGGTATAATGTTATATGGGTGGTGGTCGATCTCTTTACTATGACAGAAATCATCCTCGATATCAGATAATAATTATAATTATATTATCTTTTAGGATATACATTAACGAATTTTTAAGGCTACACTGATTATCATATTTCATTGTATAAGATCAAGATACAAGGTTAACATTAAACTTCTAAAGAAGACTTCAACAAGGACTTGATTCAGAATTGAGTTTTAGCACTGCTTATCATTATCAAACAACTGTTCTGTTTGAAAGAACAATTCATAACATAGAAGATATGTTGAGATTATTTCTCTAGATTTTCAAGTTATTTTGGATCAATAACTCCCAGAAGATGGGTTTTCATACAACAATTGATTTCACTCAGGAATTTAGATGGATGTGTAAAGACCAGGAAATTCTTTTGATTTTTTTTTCTTTAATACATGGAAATTTTACGAGTCTGCGAAAACTAACCGCACATGATTCTGAGGCCCGGTGTCCCCGTAATCAATTTCTAAAGTATTTTTCGGGTTCATTATGTAAATTTATGATCATATTTTTATAACTATTTAACCAGTGCACAGAATTTAAATCTGAGGGAATCATTGAACTAGCAACACCAATATTCGCTTAAGAAGACTATCACCTCAATGACAGTGTGTCAAGATTAAAAGATAGTTTTTGGTTTTTGTGTGGGAATAATAAAATAAAATATGTGCATGTCTTTTTTTTGTCATAACCACCATGTGGAAGTTGGAGGTGGGGTCCACCCCACCTTAATCTCCCATGAGAGGTTATAGTGGTGAGGCCCACCCTAGGATATCCTCCTCTTCATGTTAAATTTGGGGGAACCACCTGAGGTTATAACCTCTTGAACTCCCCATTAACTGAGGAGAAACCTCTGGAGCTCCCCACTTAATGGATCCACCACCCTTCACATTAATTATGCCAACCAAGTGTTTAGGGATTCTTTTTTAATTTTGTTCCAATGAAATAATAGATAATTTAATCCATTATTTGGCATTTCTATTCATGTGGGTTATTTGTGTGGAGTATTTTTGGGAGAAATATCCCAAGGAAAAACACACCTCCCAATGAAGAATTAACATCGGAGAACAAAGAACACTTCATTTGCCAACAACAGACATCTTCTTCTTTGATCTCCAACCGGAACATGGGTGGAAGCACCGTCCGAGAAGAACATCGACGAAGTCATCCTCAAACTCTTCATCTTATTTTCCGAAGAAAATGAATCTGAGGTAGTTGTGACAACCGGGCCCTGGTGATAAAACAGACACCATGCCTTAACATGGCAGTCAGGTCCTGGCCCAGCAGGTACCACCAGTTGCCCCACAGACACGTGGGGCCCACCTCAGGGTCCTCCCACATGCCAGAACGGGTCATCTGACTAATGATAATCCTCATAGGCTGACACATGTCCTTTCCAGTGTGCTTTGTCCTCAATCACACACACCCGGAGAAACTTCCCAGGAGGTCACCCATCCTGATCACTACTCCAAGCCAAACACGCTTAACTGTGAAGTTCTAATCAGACAGACTCCCGAAAAGGAAGGTTCACCTTGTTGACATGATTCATATCATTTAGTCTTTTAACCCTTTATCATTCATGGGTGTTACAATCACCCCACCCCCTTTAGAGCACAACACCCTCGTTGTGGGCCCTAAATCTCCACCTCGGCAGTGCATCATACTTAAGGTTGGGTACCACCTCTGATACCAAATGTGACAACCGGGCCCCAATGACAGCATAGACACCCCGCCTTAACATGACTGTCAGGTCCTGGCCCACCAGGTACCAGTTGCCCCACAGACACGTGGGGCCCACCCCAGCGTCCACCCACATGCCTGAACGGGTCATATGACTAATGATAGTCCCCATAGGCCAACACATGTCCTTTCCAGTGTACATTGTCCTCAATCACACACACCCTGAGAAAATTCCCAGGAGGTCACCCATCCTGATCACTACTCCAAGCCAAGAACGCTTAACTATGAAGTTCTAATCAGACAGGCTCCCAAAAAGTAAGGTGCACCTTGTTGACATGAGTAATATCATTTAGTTATTTAACCCTTTATCATTCGGGGGTGTTACAAGAGTGGCGTTTTTTTGATCTAGGAAATGATGATTCTTCTTTCCATGATTGTTTATCTTGACCCGCTTGCTACTAAACTAATGTGGAAGGACCCGACCAAATGATCACGGACCGATTCCTCGGTCGTTCTTATGAATGTTTGATGTGTTCTTCGTGTTCATCATGGGTGATGAACAAAGGATCATTGAGAGTTTGTTATGAAAAGCAATGATCCCAAATTGAAGACCCAACATCACAAAGACCTAGTGGAGGTGCGACGATGATAGAGTGAAACTGATCAGATCAGATTGAGAAGGACCGTTCCTTGACCGTTATTTGAGCGGGCGAATCAAATTGTGTTTTCGGAGCCGATCAGAGGCCCAAAAGCAACGGAGATGACTCAATGACACTGGGGTGACCATGTATCTAATGTTTCATGATGATCAAGCCATAAGAAATATGAACGGACTTCACAGGAGGTGCACTGGACGGAGGTGCCATTTTTGGAAAATTCCAAAATACATGGTGTGTAGTTCTGATGAACACATTTTGTAGTACGAGCGTTCTGAAGCTTGTGTTTTGGAAGTTGGACAAGTAACACACGGCATGTGACCCCGGTCACACGGTGTTTATTCTCTGCAGAAAATGGAAGATGCAGCTTCATGAGGCATGGTGTGTATTTTGGGAAATATACAGACACAGGCAGAATTACACGGCCAATAGGCACGGTGTGTACTCTCTATGCATGATGATAGAAGCAGATTCGCGAATCTCGTTGTGTATTTTAGGGATACACGGACACGGGGTGGAGTACATGGCCATGTACACTACCACAGGGCCAGTGGCCTGGGTTACCCCATGTACCAGTTACACGGGTTGGAAAACACGAGTTGAGGCCATGTACGGGCACATGGCCACTGTACATGGAATCGACCCCAGATGCATGGAAATTTCTTGTAAACATACCAGACTCCAAGTACTTAATTTTCTATATGACCAACCCTTCGACACGAGCCGTTGTACACGGGCAGTACCCGACGTCTGAAGACACGGCGTGAAACCATACAAAAATTATGTGTACTTTTTGGAAAATGGCTTAGTCACTTATCTCAGTGTCTTGGACACATATTGCATGGATTAAACGCCTATGACATGGTAGATCTTTGAGATACCTCTTCTTGGGACTTTGTGGTAGTTGATTTATTGACACTTGGAATGAGGAGCAGACCCTCTCGGAATCAAGCATGCTTCATGTGAAATGCATATGGTTGGCTATGCTTTGACGACTGTTCCTAGATCGTGTGTGGGCCCAACAGATCTGACTACTGTTCCAGGATCCCATGTGGGTCTGACAGTTCTGACTTCTATTCCTAGATCCTATGTGGGTTCAATAGAATATCTGGTTCTGGATCCTATGTGGGACTGACAGATTAGCTTGTCCAAGATCATGTTTGGGTCTTAAAGCTCTGACTACTACTCCTGGATATATTGTGGGTCAGAATATTCTAACTGCTGGTCCTATATCCTGTGTGGGTTTTACAACTTAGATGATACAGTGGTTACATGTGATCATCTATATCTCTCTACATAAGTTGTATACTTGTGTGAACTAAGTCAGTAACTTTTTGGTTACCTCATGAATGAGATGGATTACATGATAACAAAGGTATATGTATGGGCATATACATAAGTGGAGTTATCTGTTGTTTTAATAAATTGTGG
Source organism: Viscum album (assembly GCA_963277665.1). NCBI lineage: Eukaryota > Viridiplantae > Streptophyta > Magnoliopsida > Santalales > Viscaceae > Viscum > Viscum album. The sequence continues at coordinate 748,646,724 of OY728152.1, forward strand.
TTTATCCTTGATAGATTTTGTGAGACCTTGAGGGTGTCGGGGTCCCTCCTAAGTATCGTTATACTCACCCCTGCACTGGATATGCCAGTACCTCGTTGTTTTGGATGTAGATGACGGATAGTGTGGACCGAGGCTAAGTCTACGAGGACTAGATGGTACACGGAGGTAGACCTCCTGATGAGTCGGTACCCGGAGGAGACTAATAGAAATGGAGTGATGAGGAGTATATCTATATCTACCCATCAGGCAGGATCCATGGGGGATGATCAATCATTTTCTTTTTACCTTTCAGTTGTTTTTCCATTTTCAGTTTTACTTGTACATTACAGTTGGGATTGTATTTCTGGTCCCTTTTACTTTTCAGCACAGCTCTGTTATACATTTTTACATAGTGTTTTTCTTCAAGCTTGTACTCTCTTGTGTATGTTTACAATTTATAAAGGAAATGCCTTCCCAGATTAGGGATTTACACCTTTGGTGCTAGTCTCTAGCCCCGGGCCAATGGAAGGGGGGCTTGGGGTAGTCATGGCAAGGGCCCCGTGGGATGGGTCGTGAAAAATTTGTATCAGAAGAGTCGGTTCTACGGCAGAACATAGGACTATGATCATTATTTCTCTGATGAAATAGTGTTTAGAGTATTGAGTGTAATTTTCAGTCTAGGTATTCCAGTGTTAGTGTGGTGGCCGACGTATCCATACACCAGGACCCTGAATTTTGATTTCTAACTTAGTTCACAAAAACACTGATTGCGTGTGTGTTTTGAAGAGTCTTATTTGTGATCACTTTTGAGTCAGCATACCATGTATAAATTATTGACCGTGGCACACCTTTTTATTTTCAGGATGCCTCCACGCAGACAGCCAGTAAGGGTTCCGAGAGTTGTGTGTACAGATAGCGCACCGAGCAACGAGGCCTCAGTGCAGGGCCCTTTTCTAGCAGAGGAACTAGCATTAACACTACCTTTTGGGCCACCGATGCCACCAGTGCTATAAGTTGAGTATTGGATGGAGGCTATGGTGAGAGTCTTCAGAATGGTAGGGACACCAACAGACCTTATGGTGATCTTTTCCGCGAGTCTCTTTCTGGCTGCAGCAGGCAGATGGTGAAGCCTAATGCTTTAGGTGCAGGATGAGGCATCACTTCTCTAGGAAGGCATCGAGAGCCTGTTTTCGGTGGAGTTTGTCCCAGCCACCCAACCTGTGGTGTAGATATTGGAGCTACTGCATCTACAACAGGGTAACATGATGGTTGCACAGTACTCAGCCAGGTTCACCAACCTCTCATGCTACTCCACAGATATAGTGTGGGACCCATTATTCAGGTTCTGGATCTTCAAGAAGGGGCTCAGGTGAGATATCAGGGCTTCGATGATCTCCCTATTCATCCCAATGTAAGAGAGAGTGTTAGAGATAGGCCTCCTAGTGGAGACTTTCCTTGCTGATTAGTCTCTAGCTGCGAGACTCACCACTAGTCGACATACAGTGGAGTCTTCTATACATGGAAGTAGACAGATGACTTAGAGGTCCAAGTAGACTAGACCATCCGGTGCATGACCTCAGGACACGAGTTTGGTTGTGTGAGGCACACGATATATAGCCAGTCATGTGAGGAACATGTAGTTTTTCACATGTAGTGGGGAGGGTCACATGGCTCATGACTCTCTGAACCGCCGTTTGGTTGATCAACAGACAGTTGAGGGACCTCTCATAAAGAGGCATAAGTTTGATCTAGATGGTCCTCATGGAGGAGGTGGACATGGAAGAAGAGTTGGCCATGCAGTGGGTGGTTGAAAATATTACAAGGTGTTACCACCACCACCACCACCAGGTGGTCCACCCCGACCATAGGGAGTAGGTGGGCAGGTGCGAGCTCTTCTCCAGGAAGCTGAGGGTTACGATCACAACACTCTGGAGATGATTCAAGGTATGATCTTTGTCTACTATACCATAGATGTGGTTCTTATTAACACAAGTGCCATCAACTCTTTCATTACCACAGTCCACGTTCTGAGATCAGAGACTCTAACAGAGCCATTGGATCGATCCTTACGGATAGAGACTCTTACAAGAGGTGTCTCGATGATTATGCATTGTTTCTGGTAGTGTGATGTTACCCTAATAGGTGAGAGCTTCGGCTAGGATGTCCTTGTAGTGGTGTCGAGGCCTTACAACATCATCTTGGGTATGGACTGGTTATCTACACTTCATGCTCAGATTGACTATATTAGGTGAAAAGTGTGATGTGTCTATATGAATAGGACTAGGTTTACCTTCACCGGTGAGAAGGGTGCCTTTGAATCACAAGATGGACTCACTCAGAGGAGGGTGAAGCTGATCACCCATCAGTTGGCCTGCCTTACCCTCAGAGGAGTTGATGTAGAGAGTTTGAGATATCCTATAGTGGTGGACTAGTACGTGGATGTTTTCCTTGATGATGTACCAGGTCTAGCTCCTTGTAGAGAGGTGGGATTCTACATTGACATGTACCTTAGTACAACACTGATATCTACACCAGCATATAGGATGTCTCCCACTGAGCTTCGTGAGCTGCGGGTACAGCTGGAGGAATAGGAGGGGAAGGGATTAATCTGACCCAGTGATTCTCCCTGGGAAGCGCTGATTTTGTTCTCCAAGAAGGAATATGGGAGCTTGAGGACTTGTGTTGACAACCGTCACCTGAATCAGGTCACCTTGAATCACATGTACCCACTCCCTAGGATCGATGACCTCTTTGATAAGCTGAAGGGAGCACAGTGGTTCTCGAAGGTAGACCTCAGATCAAGTTATCATCATCTCATATTTTGAGATGAGGATGTGCATATGACTACCTTTAGGTGTTGGTACGAACACTACAAGTTCTTGGATATGCCTTTCGGCATAACCAACGCTCTAGCAGTGTTCATGGGACTCATGAACAGGATATTCCAGCAATACCTCGATAGCTTTGTCGTAGTCTTCATCGACAACAGTTTGATCTTCTTGACTTCTGAGGATGAGCATGCCTATCATTTGTGAGTAGTAATGGACACACTCCAAGAGATCTAGCTTTATAGAAAACTCTCGAAGTTCCAGTTTTGCATCCGAGATGTTCACTTTCTTGGACTTGTCATCTCAGAGGCTTGATTTTCATTATATCCAGCGAATATTGAGGGACTAATTGCTTGGAATCCACCTAGGAGTGTCACAGAGGTATGAAGTTTCTTGGGATTGGATGGGTACTAACAGAGATTTGTTCCAAACTTCTCCAGAGTTTCAGGCACACTATCACCTTTGACAAAGGAAGGTAAACCCTTCATGTCGTCAGAGAGATGCTAGTAGAGATTTCAGGAGCTGAGGCAGAAGCTAACTAGTGCCCCCATCTTGAGGCTTTTAGAGGTGGGATTAGGGTACGCAGCTTCTTGTAATGCATCAAGGACCGTACTCGAATGTGTCCTAGTGTAGGATCGACCAGTGATCACATATGTCTCTTGGCAGCTGAGACAACACGAGAAGAACTATGCTACCCATGACCAGGAGTTAGTAGCAGTGGTCATTTCCATGAAGATTTGGCAACACTATCTGATGGGAGAACGCTTTACCATGTAATATAATCACAAGATTTTCAGGTATATATTCTCTCAGAAAGACCTGAACATGAGACATCAGTGATGGCTTGAGTTCCTCCAGTACTATGAATTTGAGATAGTCTATAATCTTGGAAAGGGGAACGTTGTAGAAGATGCACTCAACATGAGATCTAGTATATAGCTACATGGAAAGGTGACAGAGAAGCTTTCTGCCTTACAGATATCCCTTGTGGATAGAGACATATCAGTCTTTCTACAGTCTCTTACAGTCACTCGACCACTTCTTCAGCGATTCAGGCATGCACAACATGGAGATGCTGACTTCGAGATACGACGTGCTCAGATATCCAAAGGGCACGAACCTGATAGATGTTTTGAAGGTGGAGAGAACGTCATCATCATTAGAGGACACACCTTGGTTCCAGTTGCACTTTAGCAGGATGTGTTGAGGTAGTTCCACACATCCCCTCTAGCGGTACATCTATGAGTCCCGAAGATGTACCAGGACCTTCGACGACTACACTGATGGCCAGGTATGAAGAATGCGGTAGCAGAGTTTGTCTCTTGATGCCTCACTTGTCAGCAAGTGAAGGCAGAGCAACAGGTACCAGTAGTCTTGGATCATCCATTAGAGGTCCCAGAGTGGAAGTGGGATGGGATATCTATGGACTTTGTGATAGGACATCCACATTAGTCTAGGGGACATGACTCTATTTGGGTGATCGTCGACCGACTCACCAAGTCAGCCCACTTCCTTCTGACCAGGGAGTAGGGTATAGTAGAGAGCTTCAAATGCCTTTATATGAAAATGATTGTGCATTTACATGGTATACAGTTGAAGATTGTATCTAATCGTGACACATAATTTACATCCTGGCTATAGAAGGGGTTTCAGGAGCCTTTAGGGACGCAGCTTTGTTTGAGCACCACCTTCCATCCCCAAACGGAAGGTCAAACTGAGAAGACCATTCAAACTCTCGAGGACATGCTCTGGGCTTGTGTCCTCGATATTGGTCACAGCTACGAGGATCACTTACCCTTGCTGGAATTTTCTTACAATAATAGCTATCAATCGACCATTGGGATGGAATCTTTTGAGGTGTTATACGGGCGACATTGCAGATCACCCTTGTACTATATAGACGTTGGGGAGTCAGCACTAGTTGGACCAGAGATGGTATGAGATACAATGGAGAAGGTATAGATCATCAAATAGTAGATGATGACTGAACAGAGCAGTCAGAAATAATATGATGAACAGAGAAGGAGACCTCTGGAGATCGAGGATGTCGACCATGTCTTTCAACGGGTCTCACCTGGACGAGGTCTACGAATATTTGTACAAGGAGAAAAGTTATCAAATGATTTATTAAACATTTCAGGTCCTCAGTAGACTTGGCGAGGTGGATTACCACATTTCCTTTTCCACTTCAGTTGCACTGGATGCACAATGTCTTCCATATATCTCAGCTGAGGAGATAAGTGCATGACCCTTCTCATAACATCAACCATGGAGAGCAAGATGTTGACGTTGGGGTGACTTTTATGGAGGTTCCAGGGGATATTGATGATCGAAAATATTGGATCCTTCGTGGACAGTTGATACCTATGGTGTGTGTACGCTGGAAGCATGTGAACCTCTAGGAGGGAACATGGGAGCAGGAGGCTCAGATACATCCCCAATACCACCACTTGTTGCCATAGTTCGTGTTATATCTTACGAGTACATAAATACCTGAGGTGGGGAGAATGTAAATACCCAGAAATTATGTGGATTTTTATTTATCAAATACATGGGACTTTTATGAGTCCATGAAAACTGACGGTGCATGATTCTGAGGCCCGGTGTGCCCGAAATCAATTTCTGACATTTTGTTTGGGTATGTTCAGTAAATGTACAAGTAGTTTTTTTATAACATTTAAACCGGTGCTTGAAATTTAAATCTGAGGGCACCATTGAACTCGCAGTGCTGATATTCACTTAAGAATATTATCACCTCAATGATAGTGGGTCGAGATTAAAAGATAGTTTTTGGGTTTTATGTGGGAATAATAAAATAAAATAAGTGCATGTATTAATTTATTTTATTTTTTATAACCACCATGTAGATGTTAGAGGTTGGTTCCAGCACACCATAACCTCCCATGAAAGGTTATGGTGGTGGGGCCTACCCGAGGATAACCTCATGTTCATGTTTAATTTGGTGGGGACCACCCGAGGTTATAACCTCTTGAACTCGCCATTATGTGTGGAGAAACCTCTCGAACTCCCCACATAATGGTGCCACCACCCTTCACATTAGTTGTGACAACCAAGTGTTTAGGGATTAATTTTGAATTTCATGCCAACGAAATAATAGATAATTTAATCTATTATTTGGAACATCTATTCACGTGGGTCATTTGTGAGGAGGATTATTGGTAGAAAGCTCCCAACAAAGAATGATCCTCCTAAAAAATAATGACCATCAAAGAATGAAGAACACTTCATTCGCCGATGACAGACATCTTATTCTTTGATCTCCAACCGATCCAAGGGAGGAACCCCTATCCTCAATGAATGTTGACGATGTCATCCTCGAATTATTCATCATCCTCCCCGACGACAACGAATCCGAGGTAGGGGTGTGTTTTTATTTGAGAAACATTGATTATTCTTTCCATGATTTTTTCTATTGACCCTATTGCTACCAAAAAATGCGGAAGGACTAGTCCGAACGATCAAGGCCTGATTCCTATGCTGTTCTTGTGAATTTTTGGTGTGTTCTTTGCATTCTTCATGGGTGACGAACAACAGATCATTGCGAGTTCATTGTGTGACGCAATGATCTGAAATTGAAGACCCACCATCATGAAGACCTTGCGGAGGTGCGACGACGATAGAATAAAACAGATCAGATCAGAATGGGAATGACTGTTCGTCGACCATTCTTCGAGTGGGTGAATCAAATAGTGTTTTCGGAGCCGATCAGAGGCCCAAAACCGCCGGAGATGACTACAAGACATCAGAGTGACCTAGTAGATAAATTTTCATGAGGAACAGACCATAATAATGAAGAATAGACTCCACCGGAGGTGCACTGGCTGGAGGCAATGTTTCTGGAAAATTTTAGAATACATGATGTGTACTTCTGACGAACACGACATATAGTACAAGTGTTATGTGGGTTGAGTTCCGGATGTTGGGCAAGTAACACATGGCTTGTGACCCCATTCACACAGCGTGTATTCTCTACGTAGAATGGCAGAAGTGGATTTGTGAGGTTTGGCGTGTATTTTGAGATATACAAAGACACATGCAGAATTACACGGCCAAGAGGCACGACGTGTACTCTCTACGCATGATGGAAAAAGAATCTTTGTGAGACTCATCATGTATCCTGAGGATAAATGGACACGGGGTGGAGTACACAAACATGTACTCCACCACACGGCCAGACAAGGACAGTTGAACGGTCTTCCCCATTTACCAGTTACATGGGTTAGTGAACACAGGTTGAGGCCGTGTACGAGCACTTGGTCAATATACATGGAGCGGATACCATATTCTTGGAAACATCATGAAACCATACCACACACCATGTACTTACATTTCTACACGACTAGCCCTTCGACATGGGATGTTGTACATGGGAAGTCCCCGAGGTCTAAAGACATTGCATGTAACCATAGCAACACACTGTGATCTTTTTGGAAAAGGGCATGGTCATCTCGTCTATGTGTTTTGGAAACGTATTTCTTTGATTCTCCCACTATGAGGTGGCGTATATTTGAGATACCTCTTATTGGGACTGCGTGGAAGTTGGTGTATCGACACATGGAATTAGGAGTGGACCCTCTTGGAATGAAGCGTGTTTCGTGTGAAACCGATATGGATGGTTGTGATCTAATGACTATTCTTGGATCATGTGTGGTTCTGATATCTCTGACAAATATTCTTGGATCCTGTGTGGGACTGACAGTTTTGAATTCTGTTCCGGGATCCTGTGTGGGTTCAACAGAATAGCTCGTCTTGGATCTAGTGTGGGCCCAATAGCTTAGCTGGTCCTGGATCCTGTGTTGGTCTGACAGCTCCGACTACTATTCCTGGATCTTGTGTGGGTCTGACAGTTCTAATAGCTGGTCCTAGATCCTGTGTGGGTTTGAAATCATAGAAAATACAGTGGTTACATTAGATCATCTCTATCTCCCTATATAAGTTGTATACCAGTGTGAGTTGTGTCAGTAACTTTGTGGTTACCTCATGATTGATATGTATTACTTGATAATTTAGGTATATGTATGATCATATATGTAAGTGGGGATATATGTTGTTTTAATACATTTTGGTTTATCCTTATTGGATTTTTTGAGACCTTCATGGTCTCGGGGTCCCTACTGAGTATCGTTCTACTCACCACTGTGTGGTCTATGCCCGCCCCTCGTTGTGTTGGATGCAAACGACGGATAGTGATGACCGAGGCAGAGTGTACGAGGACTTGATGGTACCAGGTGGTGGACATCATGACACGTTGGTACACGGTGGAGACTAATGGACATGTAGTGCTGAGGAGGATATATGTACCTACCCTTTAGGTAGGATCTGTGGTGGACGATTCAGGATCTGATTTTCACCTTTTAGTTGTTTTTTCCTTTTCATTTTTACTTGTACATTACAATTGTTCATGTATTTCATAATCCTTTTACTTTTCATAATTGTTCTGTTATATAGTTTTACATAGTGTTTTTCCTCTAGTTTGTACTATGTTGTGTGTTTTTACACTTTATAAAGGCAATGTCTCTCCAGCATAGGGATTTACGCCTTTGGTGCTAGTCTCCTACCACTATCCTATGGAAGGCGGGCTTTGGTTAGTTACAGCACGGGCCCTGCGGGACGGGTCGTGACAGGAACCATATAAATTACTCAATGGGGTAAAATGTAGAAAACCGATGTGCTAGGATAAGGTTGGAGAATGTAAGAAATTTTAACCTGATATTAATGATAAAACTGTCAAGAATGTTAGAACCATTCACTAGAATATCTAGTAAGCTTAATGATTGATGAAAAGCTACGATGATAACTTTCTGTGTCATCTAGAAATAGAAGTTAGTGAAATGGTGTTTCTAGGAATATCCCCCCGGAATAAAGTAATGCAATTCCGGAAGAAATATAAACTATGCCCTAGGTATATTGGTTCCTTTGAAAATCATGATCATATCAGGATGGTAACCTATAGCTTGGCACTTCCTCCAAATCTCTCTAATTTTAATAATTTGTTCAATGAATCCCTCTTGAGGAATTACACACTAGACCCTTCACATGTACTGAACTCAAGATTCATACTACTGGAGAATTATTTTTCATTAGAAGAATAAATAATTGAAATTAAGGATTATACATATAAATTTCAATGAAACAATACCACTAACATGGTAAATGTTTTGTGGAGAAATCACTTGTTAGAGAATGCTATGTGAGAACTTGAGGATATGATAAAGCAGAATATAAAAATTTATTCTCACCAGAGTGATAAATTTTTTCAAGAAAAATCATTTTAGGCATGTAAAATGTAACACAACAATTTTTTAGGGATATTTTTTCAAATAAATTTGGTTTTCATTTATTTCATATAATGAACCAAGTCAAACATTTATTTCTAATGACATTGACTCAACATAGGTTAAATGAAACATCTACTTGGTGTACATTACACAGAACATAGACTTGGAGTTTGATACATAAAACACTAACATCAAATAAATTATATGGATAATATACTTGGGTAATGGTAACAGAACACCTACTTGTCATACATTGCACGCTACACCGATGCTTCTATGAAACATCATTTTATTATTATTATAATATAATCAAGATAATCATAACCTATATATTAAACATACATATATGAATAGTAATTAATAAAAATAAAAAAAATTATAGTTGCTTTATATAAATAAATATATTAATATTGAGTGATATATTTTTCTGTAAAGTCATTATATGATTAAAAAAATATTTTCTCAAATGAGGTGCTTTTAATGTCCTTCTATGAAAAATAAATAAATTATTAATATACACATTTTTTTATTTTATATTTATAATATAAATATTATTTTTTAATTTAGAAATCCAAATTTATATTAAGGTGATCTTTTTGGGATTTTTCTGAGTGACATCATTTTTGGATGAATAGTGAAAATACATAATTTTAATTCTAAACCGATTTTTAATATAATTTATTTAAATGGTTATGTTATATATTAAAATGATTTAAAAGTTTAGTTAGATTATATTTTTTCAATTAAATTAATTTATGTATTTTATATCAATTTCAAATAGAATTTGGTTATTAAAACACAAAAATCTCAAGAATGTTTTTTATACTTTAAAAATCCGAATTTATAACACTGTTATAGGATAAAATTTAAATTAATTTCCACCACATATATGATAAAAATATTAATTAAATCATTCGACATTTCTAATCATATTAATTTATAATTTCTAATATTGTAAACTTAGTTTTTGACAAAAAATATTAGTGAATGTAAGTAAAATTATTTACATCAAATAAGGTAAAATTAAGCGTAACTAACATATAAAACCTATAATTAAGAACCAAAAAAGCCTGATTCACTTGAAGAGAACTAATTTTTTGTGTATATTTCATCCTTTAACATTTCATTATATAGTTTTTTTTATGAATTTATCTATATATAAATTTTGGTACCCTTATCTTATTTTCAAAAATACAAAGTGAGTCATTTCTCTTCTCTCTAGAAGGCTACCACCTATCCCTCTTATTAATATCTCTAAAACACATAGGCTCTTCCAAAATATAAATCATGAACTACCCAATATCCCTCACTTACTCAAATAATCATACCCTTGGATATAAATAAACCCAAGGAATACTTTTGGGACTAACCAAAAATAGTTATTTGATTAAGAGATAACATTTTCTATCAAGATCATTTCTTTTATTTTCATTCTTCATTCCCTACACCATGTTTATTAAATTATTGTATAAAAAATATCCTCAAAATATTAGTATATTTTTTTTCAATTTTTTTGTACAACAAAAACATACACCTCGATATAATGGGTAATGAACAAACTATTTATGTGTACAATGAACTACCACATCAAAAAGATGATTTTTAATTTTTCCTTTACATCAAGTCGTGGTAGAAATTAATATGGAAAGTGTATTTTTATATTTTATATATTATATTTATATATCTAAAATATTATTTATTAATTTTGAAAGACATAACTTTTTACTTTCCATATGGGGTAAATATGATAATTTCGTTTGAGGATGTGTGGACTACCGCCCCTAAAAAAGATACGATTCTTTCATAAATTACATGAAACATATTAATGAAGAGTTTAATGAAATTAGATTATATATTTAACATTATAATTACACATTAATTATATTATATACATATATATTCCAATTTTTTTCTTTTTTTCAATATGATAAATAAAAAATGGAAACAACATTCGTGCATACAAATAGCTTATCGTCTCCATGAATGATGTATTCCATTTAATAATTATATATTCTATTATATCATGTATTAAATTATGAATTCATTATATAAGTATATTTACCAAAGATATAACAAATTAAGTCACATATGAAGAACAAATCAGATATTACAATAAGTGAATCCTTAACATTAGATTGTTAAAACAAGGGTAACATTAAGTCATTATAGAACGAAATATGGTATTATAAATAAGAATACGGTTATTTAAAATATTAAAAACAAATTTATATTTGTTATACTAGTTTTTTAATTTAGTACGATGAAAGTGTGGAGGAAAGGTACTTTGATTTCATCTAACTTTTTATTTCCTTGTGATACATGATTTATTCACAACCCGTTCCTTTCATGTGGTGTTCATACTTACCATGGAAGTATTTAATGATTATTATACTAAATGTTATGGGTAATAACAAAAAAAATTTATGATATTAATTTCATGTGGTTTAAGCTTCAATTGTTACCAAATTTTTAAAATAGTTTTCTCTCAATTTTTCTTCTTTGAGACTCATGATTTGTTATGCCCCTAGATTATTTTTCAAGGTGTATATAATTGCATTTTACATGTTATATCATGAATTCCATTATTTTAATCAAACATTAATCTTCATGTAATTTCCATTTGTTACATGGATTGTACGATCCAAAGAAACCGAGTGATAATAGTTTATTGAAATAATATGATAACTTTTTTTATTATTATGAATAAATTAATGAAATATAATTATCCATATCTCAAGAGAACATATGTATTTCCAACCCTAATGGTTATATAAAATATATTCAGGTATTAGTTCCATTTTAACAATCATTTTTTACTTATGATAAATTTATTATGATAAATCTGATTGTGTCTCTCTTGAGTCGTAAATCTATGTTATTTAAAAACCATGTTTTCGAAAACATTTTCAAAATATAATTAAATACCATTTTTAAGAAAAACTGATTTAAAAAAGGATTTCAGTTTTTCAATATTTCCTTTATATGTTTTCAACACTTTCATAAAATAAAATTTGTGTTCAATTTTTTTTTAAAAAAAAAATCAAAAAAGAATGGTTATATTCCTCAAGAAAATTTCTTAAACACAATTTTCCAAATTACCATACATCTATAACAACATCCCTTATTGTTAATCATTTCTTTATGTGGAAATTATTCAGTATTTTCATTCAAATTATTTATCAGAATGGATTATGTTTTGATACAACGATGTTTTTGAAACCCATTTTACATTATAAGGTTATACAATTTTGAATCCCGCTTCATTTAACAGTTATGTATATTATGAAATGATTATGAAACATGTATCTTTTTCATAAGTTATGATATGATTACATGACTATAATAAAGATTTATTTTTATGGATTATGATATTATTATTTATAATCTTGTGGAACATGTATATATGATTACATTATGAGATTGGTGGGACCTTTATCTCTCTTTAATGAATTCGGTAAATATTCATATCTCATAAGATAGGCATCATAGGAATGAGAATTAAAATCAGTTCAGTATTATTGGGATAGAATGTGGAGTGAACTCTGTTCTGTAATACTGGACTAGAATAGGATGTGAATTCAATTCCGTAATAAATATTGTCCACTAAGATAGAATAAACACCAATTCCTTGAATACTATGTAATTCATAATATATTATTATGTGTTTTCCACAATTTCATGATTTATTCCTATTCTATGCTTTGATGGATTATGTTCTTTATTTCTTTATTAATCATTTCTTATGATCTAACATGCTTTATTCCATGATTCATGTAGAAAATATTTCATATACAGGGTATGATATTATATTTTCACGAGAATATTATCTTACCCATACGCTCATCATTATGGTTAAATTTATCTCTTTATCCCATTACTGCACATTTTATATTACCCATTTTTATGTTTCCTTCCATTGTTGATGAATATATGTGTTATGTTTGATGCGTCATAGATGTTTGAATGTCATGAAGAACCTAGTGGAAGGTAATTTAAGTTACATATGTATCAATGTTCATGTTTTCATGTTTCCAAAGGTAATAGACTAGTATGGTATGTGGGAATTGTTTGTATAATGTCTCAAGTATTCCAAAAAAGTTATGTGATTTTATTGAATAAATAGTGAGGGTTATTATATTGAGGATCTAGGTTATACATCTTCAGTTGAGAAATATGGAAGATATTATGAACCAGAAAAAATCATGGTGGTAATAATAATAGGTATGCCACCGTTATGATACTGTATATAACCATGAGTTGTCCCACATACCGTGGTATGAACATACATTGTCTCCCATTGTTTTGGTGACCATTTTCAAAGACCGTTTCATGAAAACATGTCCATTGACATCAAAATATAAAAGTTTGAGATGATTATCTGCAAAACAATTCTATCAAATTTATGTCACTTCCATCCATTTACAAATCATCTGGATTTTATCCATAGAATCATGTATAATTCTTAATCTGATCATGTCGGACTCTACTATTTCCACCATACATAAAGATGAATGACAAGTAAAACCATATGAAGCTTCAAATGGTGGAATCTGAATTACTGCCTAATAAAAATTGTTCAAAAATAATTGTACAAAAGGAATATGCTCCACCCCTAAAGCACAAAATTACAAAACACATGCTCTATGAATATCTTACAATTTATGAAAAGTGAATTCTGAATTCTCATCCATCAATGGATGATATTTTGTGGTAAATGTAAACTAACTGCTAATAATGCCTTGTAATGATTTCCAAATTGAGATGTGATGTGGGGCTATCTATCAGAAATAATAGAATCTATAATTTCATGTTACCTTACTAATTCATGGATATATAATTTTTCCATTATCTCTATAATGTTGGTTTTTATGATAATTATAAGGTGTCAGGACTTTGTAAGTCAATACATTGCTACCTATATATATAATAATTTGGGTAAACTACTCAATATTATTATTAGAAAATCGATCATAATATTCTCCCACATCTATATAGGTATAGAAATAGACTATAGCATACAATATGACCATTTATTTAATTCAATTGTCGGTTCTAATGTTAATCTCATCATAGAATACTACTGGATGCCCCTTTTTATTTATGTCCCACATAAATATGAATTTATTTCCTCGTTACTTTTTTAAATTGATAGATGAATAGAAAATATAATATGTTGATGTGATGAATGGACCTATTCCTTGCATGAACTTGAAAATAAGATCTGTATCTAAAAACTCAACAAGGAGTTATCATCCATTTTCCAATCATTCATCGTCTCCCCACCATATAGTTTTTACCCAATAGTGAATTAGAAAAATAATATTTTTTAGGTTCTCTTACAAAACATAACATGAATATAAAAAGACATAATAGAAAAAAAACTACATATTCACCCAATTAAGAAAATTCTAAATTCATATAAAAAATCATGCTCATTAATTTCCATTGGTAATGATCTTCTTAGACAACTTCTCTATATGATTTTTGAATCAATGAATCAGCAACAAAATAACCTTTAATGTGTGTGTATATCAAGTCGAAATCAAACATATAGATATAATCCTTCCATATAAATTTCTTTAAGATCATGTCTTCCTAAGAAAAGATGTATTTCAAACACTTATGATCTATTAAAACTATTATATTTTCTATATGGAGATAATGAATCCATGTTATTAAGGTATAAACAACTGCAACTAATTTCTGATCATGAATTCTATGATTTTTTTCAAGAAATTGCATTGGCCAGGAACCATAAGAAACAATATAGTCTACCAACTTCATAACGAAAACAAGATCATATCCTGACAAATAACAATACATAACATAATTTTTAGCTAGTCTTGGAAATATTAGGATTTGTTCTGAGTTGAGATGATTATTATGTTCAAAAAATGATTTCTAAAATTCATCATTCCATGTATGAATAGTCATAGGAGTATCAAGGCCTGAAAATTGTAAAAAGTAGGTATTTTAGCCTAATAATCCTAGGAAACTTCATAACTGACAAACATTTAATGTTGTCTTCCAATAGGCTATTGCTATAATCATTCCAGGATGAATGGATATTCCCTTTTAGAAATGAAATGTTGGATAATAATTATGGTCTTGTATCTATAACACTCAATATAAAAAAGTATAAAACATATGATGTTCTTGTAACATAATGTGTAAAATTTACAAGTGTCCTTATTGTTCATTCCTAATTCTAGATTTAACTATAATATAATTACCAGATAAAAATTAAATGAATCTAGGTACCTATGAAATATTCAATTAATTAAATCCATGAAAAATTATGGTTTTTTTGTTACACCAAATGGAATGATGTCATATTCACAATTTCTATAAAGGCGCCAAAATACCATTTTCAGAATATCATTTATTTTGAATCTGAGTTGATGAATTCCTAAGTGTAGATCAATTTTAGGGAACCATTTGGCTCCCTTAAATTGCCCAAAAACTAACCAATCTGAGGAAGAAGATACCAATTTTTTTATAATATATTGAGTCAATTTATTATAATAAAAACATAACCAGATAATTCCACATTACTTCTTTGTGGACAAAATAGGTGCATCCAATGGTGATTTACTAGGCCTCATAAATCCATTACTTTTATACACTTCATGGTGAGCCTCATCTAATGAAAATATACTAGATCCATTCTATAAGATGGTAATAAAATGTTAATATTTCCCTAGATTTGGTTGATATGATATTCAATTTAATACTTGGGTGGTAACATGAATAAATTGTTCATAAAAACAACTAGGTATCCGTCCACTATAATTGGGAGAATCCCATTCTCTATTTCATCAGTAACTTCAAATGTCATTTCCACTGACATGCCGAATATATCTCTTGCCACTCTCACTAGAGGTCATTCTATTCCCTAATTAATATCCAAATATTCATTAATTCATGCATAGAACCATCATAGGGTATAAATGTCTTATGATTAGAATTACAGTCTGTATGGGCTTCAAACCATTCTACCCAATCAATACAAATGATAAAATAAAAAATATAAATCTTTATAACTATAAAAATCTAGATAAACATCATTGCATCATTTCTAATGGAATATTTTTGGAATTGAAATCCTAGTTACTTTTAATTTCCTTGGGTTTTCCTGATATTCATGTCATGTGTTATCATTTCCATGTATAATGCTTATTATTTAAACAAATAAGAATTATCAAATGAATTTGATGCACCAGAATCAAACCGAACATGTATAAGTGTTTTGTATAAAATAATGATACCCCATACAATAGAGGGACCAAATACCTCTCTAAAAAATTACAAAAAATTCTCTATAATGATGTCACTCAGATGTCAGAAGATAATACATGCTTCCTTGTAATGGTTTCGACTAAACAACCAATGTGTTATCAAAAACGTCATGGTTTACCTAGGTATGTGGAAATTAACTATTATAATGGTACTATTGTGTTTGAGAATAATGAGGCTTTTGTAGTGTTAAGCATATTCCAACCTTTTAACTTAGAAATTTATGAAAATAAATCATGATATGTATACTTTTATTCCATTTTGGTGGAAATTATTGGGAGGTGAAGTACATTCCTTCCACTTGTGTGTAATGAACATCACTAAAAATGGTCTAGTATGATATTGGATCATTGAGTAAAATTAAATGATTCTATGATCTATGTATATGATTCACTACACCCTTGAAAATAGGCATACCTTGTTCTCTTATTTCATGTAGTGGTGTTGAAACATGTCCCAATGAGAAAAAATAGACTACGTCCCATAAAATTTCCTTCAAAACATCTTTTAATCATTATTTCCATATTAACCATATCTGTATAGTCAATAATACAATGAATGGATATCTTGT
This sequence comes from Viscum album, assembly GCA_963277665.1. Lineage (NCBI taxonomy): Eukaryota > Viridiplantae > Streptophyta > Magnoliopsida > Santalales > Viscaceae > Viscum > Viscum album. The sequence continues at coordinate 748,663,697 of OY728152.1, forward strand.
ATTTAATCTCTACTCATAATCCTAACTTAATGATTTGTGCCTTCAAATATTAATTAGAATATACCTCTAGGTCAAAATGAACCATTTTCAAAAACATTGATGAATATTCTATCATAAAGAGGTTTTAATTCTTTATACTAAATAAATAAGTGATTTTTTCTAAATTTAAAATCTCAAAATAGAATTTTATATTTAAAAATTAGTAAAATTCTTCCCACATAAGTCCTTGGTTGGATTTATCTTAGATAGTTAAATACGACCATTTTAGTGCTGGAGATTCCAAAATATAGGTTTCCAACTTAATCAACAGCACTATTACTATACTATTAAAATTTAAGATTATATTTATTTGGCTTATCCATAGTTCTTATTTTTCATATTCGAAATCCCCTCAAAACACCAATGGATTATTTTTTAATAAATGTTACTGAATGATCCACCTTCCATGGTTCATCATTTCTATTTACAAATTCATCATTTGGACATGCTTGAAAAATACTTTTTACAATTTTATGGTTCAACTATGGCACACATTCAACCAAATTTTCATCAGATTCTTCTTGCTGGTTTCTCTAGATTCTTCTTGGTTACATTTTTTATAAGGAGAATAATACAATATTATTATTATTTATCTCTAGGAACCGAAGGCCTGAATAAATTGCAAAATATCAAAACAATTATCAATCATGGAATATATAACTAGTGAATACATTATTTCAAAGAAGAATCATTGTAATCATTTATTAAAAATCATTTGATCAACAGATAAACAAAACAATCTTAGTGGTATGTTTTATCATAGTGCAAGGAATGGAACACACATTGAAAAAACCCATAAAGATGAGATAAAGAAATAACTATAAGTGTGTTATAAAACATGTGTAATGAAACCACCAAGGAAACAAGATGTGTAGTATAAAAAGGATATCTACGTCATTTTATACTAAACATTTCATGTTCGGATATTCCAACCTCATCGCTACCAACCCCACTCACAGAACAAACATAAATAGTACCATATGAATCCCAAGGAACAAAAAAACTACTACAATTTGTAATACTCTACCCCCAATCATTGGGATGATAATATGGGATGTTTTATTGGATATAGGTGCAATCATCAAGGAAAAAAGGATAGAATAGATTATAAGAGAATTATAGGATTTTGGAGGATGATATTTATTAAAGAACACAAAATCATTCAAGAGATAAACAATTTTAAAGATAGGAAAAAATTATTGATTATAATAAATCACATAACTCAATAATATACTAATATAGAATGACATCAAAGTAAAATTGAAAAAAATTTAAAGTGAAGGTCTAAGACTCTATGTAAAAAAGGAATCAAAACTAATGTGGCACCATCCTAGACCAAGATCTAGAAACCTGCAATATCTATATTCAGTAACTAGGCCATGATGTCATATCCCACAAAAAAGGAAGTGAAAAACATGGATCTTCCATGTATCCCTGTATATTACATATTTAAACACAAAAAATTTCTCAAAATGGGGTGGCTTTTTTGACCAATGATCTGTCTGAAATTATCATTATTTGATGGTGGTACTTTAAACCAATACCCATATGAAATTATTATTATTTTATGGTGGTACTTCCAGCCATTACATATCCCATATAAAAATGAACAGAAAAAAAATTATGATGAAACATAAAATAAAACATTTATTTTACAAATTCAGATAATTCAAAACCCACCATTATAAAATCAAACAAATAGGGTTTCTCTAATAAATTCCACAAAAGATTTCCATCTAAATAGAAACATGAATTAGATATGATAATGTCACGTCCCATCCTCCGGGGCCCATTTCGAGACTACCCCAAGCCCGCCATCCATTGGCTAGGGGCTGATCACTAGCATGAGAAAGGAAAAACCCAAATAGGGAAGGCATTGACATTAAACCTATACACACACAGACTATGTATACAACAAAAGAAAAATTCAAAAGAACTACTGATAGTAAATGTAGGTACCGAATGAAAATGAGGCTAGAATACATGCCCAAGAGAAAAGTAAATTTAGGAAGAGGGGAAGAACAGATCCTGAGGTCATCTGACAAGGGTACTACCTGAGGTGTAGGTACAATTCATCACAATGTCTATCCACGTAAACCTATCAACTCTTTACATTTTCTAGTTCCCAAATCTTGGTAAAGGATGCTCATCATCTGTACAAGACACAACAAGGTGCAGTCAATGGCCATGTAGGGGTGAGTATAAATATACCCTGTAGAGACCCCTAGACCTTCAATGGTCTCCCTGAATTCCACAATGGAAAAACAAAAATGATTTATCACAATGAAAAAATAGCTTGGACCATGTTTACAACACAAAGAACATGAATTCATATAATTATTCATAATGATATAACATCTTATACTGTCCAGAGGCTTTCTATGCTAGAATGAACAAGTTTTCTAGGTGATGACACACAAAATATCTTTATGTACTAACCCACAAAGGATTTCTTGGTGCTAATCCATGGAGGATCACTACGTGCTGACCAACATAGGATCTCTATGTTCTGAACCATGAAGGATCTCTATATGATGACCCACAAAGGATTGATAGGTGGTGACCCACTATGCATCGATAACTACTAACCCACAGAGGATCGCAAAGTGCTAACCCATAGTGGGTTGCTAATTGCTGACCCATAGAGGATCTTTAGTAGTTTCATCACGTCATAGCCAACCACATCATTCCCTCACATAGCACCCATGATTCTGGGAGGATCTAATACTCATGCCATTACTCATAACTCAATCATCCTGGTGTCCCATGATGATTTATCCCAATGAACATCCATATCATAGGGGTTCCAATGAAACTGACGACACGTCAATCAGATGCTCGGTCTATATGTTATTGTCATTTTAGTACTAAGGGTCTGGTTGGATTTGTGTTTGATCCAACTCGGGCACAGTCCATCATTCCCCCAAACCCAATTAGTGTATCTCCAAATGACAACCTCATCCTATGGGTTCTGGTGCCCAAAATTGTTCATCAAATGGACGTCTGATTTAGATGGTATGGACATTTGAGAAAAACTGGTTCAGATTTTCTCTAGGTCATGTCTGACCCAGTCGGACTAACCCGACCCAACCCACTGGGCCCGACTAGTAATGGCTGGACGCCGCCCGAACTGGCTAGGACTGACCCGATCTAGTTGGGCCTAGTTCAACCTGATAGGCCACAGGATCGGCCCGCTGTCCTTGTGCTCACCCCGCTGGCAATGTGGGCGGCCTACTAGGCCGCGAGACTAGCCCAACTCACTCGGCTGGGTGCAGCCCTCCAGCTATGCGCGGTCCACCTCTGCGAACAGACGCATCTGTTCGGGCTCTTTAATCAGCAGTACCACGATAGCGATGCTCCACCAAAATGGTACGCACATACATGCCAATAGGTGGGACCCATGGAGACGGGTTTTCCCTGCATAGTAGGTCGGAGCCACAACGCCTCCTCCATGGCGTGCCTCTCTCTGTTAATGCGGCCTGCAAAGGCTGGCCGCCGCACTGGCAGTGCTTCCGCATGCCACTGGTGAATCTCTAGTGGTCCAATTTTCTTCCCTTCTACACCTATTGGCTACCCACGATGCCTCCTACACTATGAGGCCTCAGTTTCACCTTGTCGCCGCATTTCTCTGTCTCCCATGAAGAACACATCAAGCAGAGATCGAAGGAGGGTCTCAACCTTGTTCGGTTCGGCTTGTGCTCCCTTCGTTATCCTTAAAAAAATTTAAAGAATTCAATAATCAACAAAATCACATGTTAACAACAAGACCCCTACCTTGAACTCATTGGAAGGCACTGCAGATGAGTAAGAAGGGTTTGTGTTTGAATGTGTTCATCTGTGTTTGTCGATCAAAGATCGAATCCTTAATGGCACCATCAAATCTCTATTCTTCATTGGAGGAAAATGCATCCCAAAATTCATTAGAAGTCATCCCAAAACCAATATCAAATTTTTGATTAAAATAAAAGGAAGGATAACCCCTTCCCCGTGTTAGTTCATTAATATTATTCAATAATGAATCCTAATTAATGAACCTATTAAACCACTAGCATGTCATTTACACAACATGAGGTTCATGTTATTTATAAGAACCTCATTAATATATTGACATTACACTATGGTCCCACCATCTTCCACTAATCTGTTGCAGAAATAATAGAATAACATATTAAATATTTTATTATATTTCTGAAACATCCTAAAATTAACGTTTTCATTTGTCCCCTGCTAGTCGATGTTATGATTTTCCTAAGTGAATCCCGGTGCTGTAAATTAAATAATACCCTTAGATATTTAATCCAATCACTGGTTGAAAAAATAAAAATCTCTCCTTTCATGTTTAATGACCGTACCATAAAAAGTAAATTCAAAATTTTGTTCAGGGCTCTCCCAGCCTCAGAATCACGTATCATCAATTTTCAGAGACTTGTAATAATTCCATATAAAAAAATTAATACATAATTTCTAGGACATACTTTCCCCTATCCGTAGGGATTTATGTCTTTGAAAGACAAAACAAAATCTATGAAAAAATTTGGGTAATTGATCACGAATCAGAGAATCTTTCTCCTATTAGCTCTCCTGGAGGTTCTCGGGATGCCACCGTACTCACATTAGAGGGGTCGACCTTACATGAAGGATTCACTCCTATCAAACCCCCATCTCTATTAAGAACTCTGCATTTTTCTGCCCATCACCAATGTCCACCTCACCTCAGTCGATAAAATGTGATGAATCATGCACGTACATCCTCACATGTGACACATGGAATGCATTATACACCTGGTGCATATGTGGAGGAAGATCTATCTGGTACACCACCTTAAAAACACTATAGAGATCCTATAAAGGTCGGATGAACCTTAGAGATATGTTGACGCCATGGAAAAATTTTTGTGATCCTCATTGGGGTGGGACCCGTATGACGCCATGGTCGCCCCCCTAAAACTCTAATGGTCTTCATTCTCCTATAGGCATAAGACTCAATCCCGCTTTTTGCAGTCTTCATCCTCTCTTGGATTATCTCCACCATCTTATTGGTAGACGGTACGATCTCTGGACCCTTAAGTGCTGATTCCCCTAGGTCTGTCCTGCATAGATTTTATTTACACATTCTCTGGTAAAAGTCCTAAAATGGTGCCATGCCGATGGTGGAGTGATAACTATTGTTTTATGTTAACTCCACCGGTGGAAGGTGGTACTCCCGACTGTGGCCAAAATCAAGGATGCAAGCATAGAGCATGATCTCAATTATTTGTATGGTCTACCATATCTAACCATTTATATGAGAATAAAAGGAAATGATCAAATGTAGATGTGACTTGAATGCCTCCTCTAATCCATTCGAAAACTAGGATGTAAAACAAGAGTCACGATCTAAAACAACCTTCGATGTATCCTTGTTAAGTCGTAGAGTCTCCAATACATAGAGGCATACGAAGCCCTCTACTGATATATTCTCCTGGATGGGTAGGAAGTGGGCCAACTAGGTGAGTCGGTCAATGATGACCCAGATGGAATCATGGCCCCAAGACATATGTTGTTCCCTTATCACTAAGTCTATGGAGATACCATCCTAATAAATTAGCGTACCCCTAATTTTTGTGCTATGTTTTCAGGAACCTGATTCTTGTACTTCAGTAGGAGACATGTGAGGCATCGGAAAATGAACTCCACCACTACTTTTTTCATCCCTAGCCACTATAACGGATGCAGGAGGTCCTAGTACATCTTCACCAAACCAGGATGTACCACCAAAGGAGATGTGTGGAAATCCCTCAACACCTCCTCTCGTAGATTCACTAGTACCATGATGCATCGTATGAAAAGGATTATGTTCTCCCCACCTTCTGAAAATATTTTAGGATCCTGTCATGATAAGATTTGAGAACGTCTGGTCTCATAGTCAATGTCTTTAAGTGGTGTCTCCTGAGTCTTTCTGCATCCACCGTGAATCAACACTTTAAATTTTTAATACTACCTATTGTGCTCCATTTTAATGATGGTATTTATTTTTAAATATGATATATGTAATAATAATATGATATTGTAATGTAAAATTATCATATTTTTAGTTTCACTATCATTATTGTAGAAATTAAATCATTAATCATGTATTGAATAGATTATTGCCTCCACAATGTATCAAATATTATTTTTTATAGATGTTTCATTATTAATTTAAACCTATTTATATATGAATAAATAACATTATTTTATATAAATAATATCATTTTTACCACATACTAAGGATTGCATTCTCATAATAAACCACTTTAATAATCATAATCATCCATTAATTATAGTATGTTCATACATGGGTAGTTCTAAAAACATTCATGAAAGATTCTATAAGACACTATCATGAACAAATATGGAAACATAAATAATAATATTTTTAAATTTTAATAATAAAATAATAATTTTTAATGTTTATGTAAAATTTATATTAATTATTTAATTTATTATTAAAATATTATCTTAGATCTCTAAAATTACAGATGCAATCCATCACCAATTCGACTTTCATCCAACATAACAAAAACACCAATGAAATGAGAAAATAAAATTATATATCCATAAAATTTATGTATTCAATTATATTATGTTATATAGGATCGATGATCTATTTGGGATGAATAAATAATACATCACTAATATGAAGCTTGTTCAAAAATATCATTATTACTCATTCCCGCTATTGAAAATAGATAACAAATAACTAAATAATTATAAATTATAATTATAAATAAAGGTGAAAAAGTCTATAAGTATATATTATGTGTTTAAAAAGTGTATAAAAATAGTCATTTGTTTTTATCAAGGTTTTGATCACATTCAGCTAAGAGTGAATAAAGGTAAAAAATTTCCATCTCATACTCCGCTCTCGGATACAAGATTTGTATCATGTTCCTAATTTCATTTATGTGGTGTGTATAAAAAATATATGAGATTTTATATCAAAAAATTATTTTTATTTGTTGTATTTTAAGTTCATCTTTAATTCATATCTATAAATAAATTTTTATTGAATTTATAACCATTCAAAAATTGGTTGTTCTTATTTCAATTTCCATTCATTATGATTCAATGTATATTTAACATGTTTTTTATTTTTGTTTCGTGAATAAATTTTCCTTGAATATTTTTTATCTTATTCCCCATGAATTTCAAGTGATTTCTCTATATATATGTTCAACTCCAAGTCATATTATTTTAATTTTTGAGTTATCAAAACTATTGTATAACTGAAACATTCCAAAGTGTTAATACCATCCTATTTTTTGAAAATGTAAAAGTGTGTGTACTAACAATTAAAATAAATCCATATCTAGATATTAGAAAATGGATGTGTTTTTTATTCATATTTACCTAGGGTTAATCACCCCAAATAGTCTTGGTTGAATGTTGACTCAATCATCACTATCATGCTTGATGTGTAATCCAGTGATGGAACCCCTAGTAATAAACATCCATTTGATGGGATTTGGAATTTTGACACATACTTTATAAACCATAATAATGGATTTTCCCAACCATTTACACAGTCTCATACCAATAAAAACTATTAAAGAAAATTATTTTCTTCCATGTATAAACCAACACAATGAAATAATCCTTTCCGCTATCTTTATTTGATTATGGTAGTTACTATTAATTTTTTGGTACCCTGAAACTTATTTTTTGATTATAGAATTTTCTATTAAACATAAAAATTAATGAATTTAATGGGGAAGTATTTCATATCTTTATATTTTATTACATGTATAACCTTGTTTTTATTCAGTATGATGTTATGTTAGGAATGGTATGAAATTTATTGCCAAATCATATGGTGAATGCATAGGAATTAATCAGGTGATGTGTGAGGCCTGAAATTATATATCACCTTATGGAATCAACATGTTTCATGAGAAAAAATATATTTTGTTTTGGAGTATAAATATACCAATATTAGTAGGGAAAATTGTCACAATATCTCAAAAATATGTTTTTATTTCCATCATTATTAATTCCATTAATGTGAGACCAATGATTAGTGTTTACCTTTTTTTCATTTAATTTCATGGAATTAATATTCACCCATTTTTAGTTGATTATGGTTTAATTTTTTTTATTTATTCCAATCAAATAACATTTAACAAGTTTATGTTATTATACCTTTAATTTTATGTGAATCCATATTAAACATTTGATCTCATCTTTATTTATTTCAATTTCTCTAGGAAACCTAGAGGAGAACTATTCATTCATCTTAGGGATAATAATGTTCTCACAATGTGTTCTTATTATATATTATATTTTATAAGATAATGTATGTATGTTTTTATTATTCTATAACTTATAAACTATTATATCCTATGATAAATATGGTATTATATTCAAATAATGTAATATAACTATCGTCTATGGGCATCTCAAGTCTAGGTTGTCATAATAAATTTTTCCAAAAATAATGAAAATACATAAATAATTCATGTTAGTGAAATATATTAATTAAATAACATTAATATATGTTTGATCAACTTTCCATAACATCCTAAAGTAAAACCACTTAAAATCTACCTCATGTTGAGATAATTTTAACATGACATAGTGTATTAATTACTCAATATTTTTAATCCATAGGATACAACATATCTAAAATTATGAGAAGGATTATATGGATTATAATGGTGAGAAATAATCATCTTTCCTTAGATGAATATGACCCAAGATACCCAGAATCTTGAGGTTCAAAGAGAGGATAAGAGGAAAAAGGTACATTTTATTACCTTTCATACAGCCCCTAAAAATGAATAATTAGGAAGTTGGTTTTCTATATTAATGATAAAAATATCACCCCACCCATGGTGTTGAAATAAATAATTATAAATGTCTCCATCATTATGTATTGTTCTAATCAAATTAAATAGACCATGCCACATTGTTTTTGGTAAATAATTGATATTATTTCTTTTTATGGATTCCAAATTAAGAAATATTATTCTAGAAATAATTTTTTAGATTTATTAAATTAAAAATAATTCTTCTAGACCATCCAATCCCTATAATATTTATTATTATAAAACCAATCTATTAAATTATACTTCCAAATTCCCTATAAATATATTCTTCTAAATAACTACATTTAAAACTTGTTCATCCAAATTATACTTCCAAAAATAAATCTTTTAAAAAAATCTCTCATTTTTAAATTTACCCCCTTAAAACAATTTTAAAAAATCATTATTCTGAACACCCTTCTATACACTAATTTTTTTAAATTTTCTTTTCAAACTCATTCATCCAGAAATTATTCTTCCAAATTCCACTATCAATACTCTAGATAAATTCTTTTGTATGTTTTCCAATATCCAATTTAAATTTAATACTACAGTTAAGACTCTTATATATGTCTTTCATGATGTAATTAAACCTTATGTATGACTATATTATTTAGGATTAATTTATAAACAACTCCACTATTTAGAAAACATAATGTTTACTACATAATAACATTTAAACATTATATATATTTAAAATCTCAAACCATAATGTTAAACCTTCTATAATGGAATATTGAATATTATTCAACCAAGGTTAACCAATATAACCTTACATGTCATCTATATACAAACATTAAAAATCAGAAGATTAACAATTTTTCAATCCCATACACAACAGAGTAACCCTTATGTATCATAATGAAAAATATTGTTACACTTCTATATCATATAAATTACCATTTCATGAAAATGAAATATATAGTAACCCTCATATATCATCCATATGAACCCTAAAATATCATAGTGTGACTCTAGTACCCTTACATTCTAAAAATTATGTTTCATAGTGTACCGATACATGCCACATGGTAAACATTAGACATTGAATTCTCCTCATAAATCACTTACATGATTCATTTTTTTAAAAATCTAGAGTGAATCTTAAATATCCTATTCAAAAACTTATGTATCATATTGTCTTCAAACACTTGTATAATATCCAATATGATCTATGTAATTTATTTATGATTAATTAATGCCTATGTAATAGTACCTTTATTAATGAGGATTTTACCATCACATAATTAAAGAGTATCCATTATTGACATATCCTTATATGTTTATTAATTTACCATTTTCCTTAAATTCTATAAATCCATAAGTTTTGGTCGTAAAATAATACATAATCTATATAATATCGTACAACACAGAATGAATACTGTAGAATTTGATCTGACATAGTCTATGATATACACTAGTCATACCTCATGACTAAGAGACTAGAAATTCCAAAAAATACTCTATCATTAATCTCTAGGATTGTCATATATTTCCAATATCATCTACTATAAACGAATTAAAAATACATAAACCACTAAAACCCATATTAGAAACATCAATTCAATCAATTAAATTTATAATACTTTCTGAAATATTATTTTATATGAAAAATATATATTTCAAAACCACTTGTAGTAGTGTAATCTTTCACATATATTATTGTCAACCCAACCCATCATTGATACAAACATGAACTCTTGATACCCCTACCATTATATTTTTGACATAAAAACCTTTTATAGATATACCAATACACATAATTCATATCTGAACCCCAATTCTCAAAACATCTCCCTCTCCCACCAAAAAATAAAAATTTCCCAATTTTGTATCGTCCAATATTACAAAGGTCATTACAATACATCTTATTGTACCCTCAACAGTACCTATGGTGGTTCTTCCTAGAGAATTCACTATGATCATACTCTATGTTGAACCATAATCAATAGATCTAGAATCCCACCCAAAAGGATATACTACAAAGTTCCCACACATTGAACTATAATCAAGGGATATATATTTCCTCCATAGTGAATCCACCACAAAGTTCCTCCTTGTGGTCTCCTAATTAACACATTGAGGTACACTTAAGAGCATCTATGGAAAATATACATTCTAAAACACCAAAATTAATAACTCTAGATCTTCTCCCAGATAATCCTCTATAAACGTCCTATCAACAACAACACAATTTATAAATCTAGAGTTTCTACCAAGATAACCTACCATAGAATTTTTCCCCTCATGAATGAGAATATCTTTCATGATGTTTCTCCTTGTGAAAATATTTGTCAAGGTCCTCCACAAAACATGAATATTATATGGAAAGAAATTCCTCCATTATTTGAGTCATTAATGATATGAATATATGGAAGTACTCTATTTGAAAACCAAGATAGTAAATTTTGAGATATTATTTAGGGTATATATTATGGAATTGATTTTAGTAACAATAGAAATAACAAACTTGGTGGTCCTCCCAATGATGGAAACCACAAAATTGGTAACCATATAGGTCCGCCATGTGGTAATAAATTTAGTCTATCTAGAGGTCCTCCATAGAGTATCTTTTAAAAATTACCTCCCTCTAATAAAAAATCTATATACAATGAAGTCCATGATCACAATAATAAACTAGGAATAAACCACGAAGGTCCTACATGTTGTTATCATTATAAAAGTACTATACAAGCATATATTATCATAGTATGAAGGTCCTAACTATGACAAAGTTACTCGAATTTTTCCCTCATATCAAGATGAACATATGAAAAAGATTATAGATACACTAGGATCCTCATCACATATCAACATTTCTTTGGCCCATTAATGGTAAAATATGAGGCAATTGTCATATTATGTACCCCCCAGTATGCCCACCCTTTAATATAGCTAAGGAGGTTTATGTTAATAAATTTCCATTAGAGAAAAAAATTGACAAATGGATTTTTATGGCCAGAAGAGGCTAAGGAAGCACTCTATAAATTTAAATATGTATATATTTTCATGAGGGAATAATTGACCAATGATAGAATATTGGTCATGTTTTTTCACATGGAAATCCATAAATATTAAATTTCAAAGGGAGTGAAGGAATAATTCCTACCTATCATTCATTAAAACTTATAGCAGAGTCTCTACAATCTGAATAATATATACCTATCTTATATAGAATAATATATCATCTTTAAGGCACTCATTAATAATTTCTTCAATATTGACATGCTTTCCATTTTAATGACATACAATCAGAGTTAGGGAAAATAGAGTGCGTGAATTCAACGTGTCTACCTTAGTATTTTGAAGGATCTTTTCCAAATAGTCACTGATACCCCATATTATATTTTTATTATATTGTTGGGTGAATATGGTAATCTATATTTTAATCCACTCAATGGATAATAATGATCAGATGGGTAATAATCTTGAAACAACATTTCTTTAAGACACTCCTTGGGACTTATTTTGTCATATGGTAATTGATCTATTAAATGAACTCACATCATTACAAAATCCCAAAAATGGTATACTCTAATGAAGCAATCCATTGAAAAGATTCTAGATTAGTATAATTGGAAGATAAAAACCCCTCCCATTTGAGAAAAGTTTAACATGAAATCATAAAAGAACCCTATAATAGTAAGCATCTCTTATCTAAAAATGAGGTATAATCTTGCTCACCCCAGTATAACATTATGAAATAAAAGGAATGTGAAAACAACATACCTAGTGGTAGTATACAAGAATACCCAACACCTATATATTTGTGTATTTTTTCCACCACATCCACCTATGTATTCATTAAATAATAATAGAACTTGGTTGTGGGGGAAGAAAATCCTTGTAAACCCCACCCTACATGACTAAGGGAATTTTAACCCCCCATATCCTCTAATAAATTTGGATTTTTTTGGATATGGAATTTAATCATGGTGGGAATTTGCATGAATTATTTCATTTATATCATTCGATTCATCTCCATTATCAATATAGAATTGATGAAAGTCATTGGGGACTACCTTAATATATCCTTCCCCAAACAACTTTTAGTTGAGAATTAAGGTGATGGGGACATCTTTCTTGGACCAAAAGTCAAAATGGTCAACTATGAAAACAAATACAATGTACATTATTATTTATCCTATCTTGTATACAAGATGGATTATAACACCCTTAATACAATGATACATATGATGATTTTATTTGTAAATACACAATTCATATAAATGAATTTATTTGACAATAACCCCATAAAAATGTCAAACTTGAATCCAATATAGGAGCACACTATGAAGTGGCATTTATTAAACAGTTGGTTTACACTGGAATTTGTGAAGAGGGAATTCACACCCAACTTGAAAAGAATGATCATTATTTTGGAGCTCCTTCCAACATCTAGATACGATTTAATCAAAAATATTTAGTTTAGGATAATGGAAAGGGTGAAACTCCATCTATAGTCCACCCTCCACCAAATTAGGTTGATTATTTTTTGATGATATGGAAATTAATCAGTTTAAAGTTGATTTTGAAAAGATACGAAGACACAATAACAAATTACATCAAGGAAATATAACTACTGAATGAAATTCCCATTCCTGTGAAAATATCTATCCTATGGTGAATATCATTCAATAGTAAGAAAATGAAAAATTGTCAAGAGATGTTTGAAACCATCCAACATACCTATTATTGAGGAAAACGATCTATCCAACTACAAAAACAACTAATAAGGAATAATTCCCTCTACTAGGAACTAATAACCACCCTTTTAAATGAGTTACCCCAACATGACTCAAGTTAGTTTTCAATAATAGGCACATATTTTTCGGCCTTATCTATTTGCAAATATTTTATCATCATGGTATTTTACCTCATAAACAATTACAATAGAACTGTATGACATTATCGAGTACCTTATTTCTCATATGGAAGTTAAATAGAAACCATTGTAGTTGTATGAGAAACCATATCTCGCATGGGTTGACTGGACTCATCCAACACCAAACTTTGGGAATCCAACCCTATTATTCGGTTGAATGGAAGTGCTAATGAAGTTGATAAAAAAATTAATTCTCGACATATCCTCATGATGGAAAGAGAATATAAAAATGTGGTAGAAAAATTTACATGTTTTATAAATATTTAGAGGCCATATATTTTTCATGTTAAATGATTTACGGTTGGGTATGATGCTAATTGGGAAGAAATATAATAAAAATTACATTATAAATTTCTCTCTATATTGATAATAATGATAATATTTAACCTCTAAAATAAAGGAAAATTAAAATTATAGTTTTTCTTTGTTAATCACTAGATAGAGAGGACAAAATAATTTCTTAAATAGTTATCTTATGTAAGAGTAATTATTGGAGATGTGTATAGAAAATATTTGAGATGAGTTATAGATGGAAATAATTCTCCTAATTATCTTGGTGAATTATGAGAGATTATGATAGTAGTATAATGAATAACATATTTCATTTGATGTTCCAAATCCAAATATTTAATAACACAATTTATACATGGGAAAAAATATTTTAATATAGAAATTGTAATTTTCATGTTCAATTCCAACCCTTGATCCTCCTCACTATTGTGTGGTGTCTCTGCTTGGAAAATAAAATTAAAAATGTTTCATGGACTACTTCATGATGTTAAAAAAGAAAAAAATTACTCAAACTATAAATGATGTAAGAAAAAGGTCTATTTGTTTAGAAGAGAATATATTTAATGATTTTTCTTCAATATGATTGATAATAAAAAAATATAAATCATTCCATCATTTGCTGAGGAATAATATCTATTAAAATTTCCTCATCAAGGATATGCTCAATATTTTAGAAAATAATGGTCATGTATGTTTGGGAAAAACCTCATCATAGGAGACCCATGTCTCTAATATTCCACAAGTAGAAAGAGGAGAGTCGAAAGATTATTCAAATAATAATAGAAAAAAATTGAGGAATATATAACCATGAAATTATTTTATTAGGAACATATTTGAATAAAGTAATAAATTATTCAAATATCCATGAAGCTAATTTAATTTATGATACATAAAGTGAAATCATCATCATCAACACCATAAATGATTTAAAAAAATATCCATCAAATGAAAAAGAACATGAAGAGGATATATAATTGTATACACTCATGTATGGATACTCATATATTTCTTAAAAACATCATTGGAATGACGGGAACCACCCAATCCAAAAACTTCATTAGATGAGGAGGCATTATATGGTCCCGCCCATGTTTTCAACTTGCAATAATACTTTAATGACGAGGATGACTCATATAAACCAATGTTCCACACCTATAAAAGATGATAAATCCATATATATTGTGGAATTAAATGTCAAAAAAAATCCTTAAGGGTCATCTTTATTTTACACGAATTAAATATATATATTCAATAAATAAATATAGGATCTTTAATGAGATTGAACCTAAAGCATCAAGTGTAACACCCTATGATTTTTATGAAATAGATTTATAGATATTTTATTTATTTTATGTATTTGTTTATAGTTTAAACCAACTTAAGATTTTACTACATGAAACACCAACTAATCTTTCATTACACACAACATTGAGTTTCTAAAAAATAGTATTTTATTATTATGATTAATTGAAAAAGACAGTTATAACATTTCTATTATAATAGAAGGTATGAATTGTATTAACAGAATTATGAAAACATGTTTCATGAACACACACAAACACAAACACACACACATATATATAATTATTTGGTGACAAATTAATTATAAAATAAAATAAAACCCATTTTTAAAATAAAAAGAAATATTTTCTCTGAAAAAAATATTTAAATGCACATAAGTAGTTTTTATACCATGAAAAAATAATCCTTTTTATTTCATTAATGAAATATGTATAAATTATATTCAATATAATTTCTAGAATTCATACTATGTGTTTTGTTGACATGAGAAATCTTATTTTTCACATCAAACTACTTTCTCTAAAAATAGTTTGATTACCTTTTAATGGATGAATTTATTTAAAACTTGATTTTCATACTTTTATAAATTTTAATTAAAAAAATAAACATCTTATTGGATTTTGGAATTTCAAAATTATCCTAGGGTGAATTTTTAGTATTTTTCTAAGATGATTCATTTTTTGATGTATAGTGAAAATTAATTGATTTTAATTGAAAGATGACTTTTCATCTAAATAAATTTTAACATTAAATTATATTTTCAATTTTTTGTAAAGTATGAATAGTTAATAAATAAAAAATTTACACATTTTATGTCATTGTAAAATTTTTCATATTAAATTTGAACATAAAAAACATTTAAATAATTATTACATTTTCACTTTATAAACTTGTTTTCTCGCCCCATTTATGAGTATAATTTTAAATTAATTGTAGCCAACTAATTATTTTGAGTTTTAATAACTAATTTCATTTATTTGATCAAAATTTTTAAATTTAGAAATTATTTCCCTTTCATTTTTGTACAATAAGTATAGTAAACATAGTAATTTTTGTTTTTCGATTAACGATAAATTGTGAAATTTAGGTGACTAATAAAGTGATAAGGATTATAAAATGACCCAAAAACATGTCAAAATTTTATTGGATGACTACAATTCGTTCTATAACACCAAAGGATATATATTTTATTTTAAGGGAAAATTTTACAGGAAAATGAATTATATATTGTTAAAATCAAAGGGAGTGAAAAAATGTCACACACTTACTTTTAGTAAGTATACTATTTTTAATATGGGGATAAACAAAAAATAATAGATTATATAAGTATTATTATGAAATATAAAATCATTATATACATCATGATATTTTATTTTCATTTTTAGTGATGAAATAATTATCATAAATAATTAACAAATTATGGTGTTGTAATTACTCAATTAATGATAAAAATTAGTTGATATTGAAAATATAAAAATAAATATAATTCGAATTAATTATGGTGATCCAAGAATTATATAGGTTCATATTACGTACTAGGAGTGTATTAATGGATTTATTATATGTTCAATTTATGTAATAATTTTAATAAAATCATTGTAATTAATAGTGTCAATATTTACACTAAAGATGTTTGATGAAAATAATATTTTATTAAATTATTTAAAATTAATTAAATTATTTATAAATAAATATTTATTATTTTATAATATAATTTTTCATAAAATTTCTATATATATAAAATTAAAAACATATAAGTAAAAAATAAAAAAATTTAATTTTTAAATTATTGGTTACCATAGTTTAAATTAATATAAATTACATAAGGGTTTCTGAAAATGATATGGTTTAAAATAATAACAAAAAATTTCTAAAATAAATTGGATGATGGTAATACCAACTTATATTATATTATATTAGAATACATATAAATTGTTTTTTATTAAGAATAATATTGAATTTATTATTAATTAATCTTTTGAGAAATTTAAAAAGTACCCATTACCAAAATTTAAAATGGGAACCTATTCTTATATTTTCTTCAAAGTTAAAATACTATTTGGATAAAAAATTATAAAATTTCCCTATTAACAACCCTCTATTCATCTTATAATCATTAATTTGTGCCTAAATCCAACCATGTAAAACCCTTGGTGCAATCCAACATGAGATACCAAGAGAAGAGGAAATGTTTATTAGTTAATGTTTTTGTTTATTTATTCCTAAGCCCATTAATTTGAATTTATATTATGGTTTTATAATTAGATAGCTATATTAAATATACTGTTATATTTTTATGAAATAGTTATTACCTATAACATCACACTCTTCCATCAAATGGGATATACAATCATAGTTTGTGTGTATGGAGGAGTACCGCCTCGATAACCGATGTCGTCCATTCTTCCATTATCACCTACAAAGGATTGGAATAAATATACTTTTATAGTTTATAAATGATATATATATATATTGTGTTTATTGTTATATTATTATTCTATATTTAACATATAGCACATTCATTCTTTCATTCAATTTTTGAGTGAATACAATAACATCGTTCATCTGTACGGAGAACTACCACCTCACGAAGCGACGTGATTGATTCAAAAATTAAATATAATTTAGTGTAGACGTTTTTAATATAATTATTTTTAATATATAAAACAAAAATTTTCTATAATGATAATATATCATATAATTTTTGTTCTTCAATATAACATGAAAATTAAAAAAACGCTCATGAGTACGTACGACCTACAGTCTCCACGAATGATGTATTTTATTTTTGAAATAAAACATTAATAAATCACACTAAATACATATATAATTAATATATATGATATATATATAATTTTTATCATTAATTGTATGATTAAAACAATATCTATGTAAAGGGCTCGAGAATAACAAGTAAAACATGTATGAAAAACAATGCGGTTATTACTTGAAGCATAAATTTAAAATGGTATTGAAAATAAGAGAGTAATATAAATTCTTAAGTAAATCATATATGGTATTATATATATTAATATATATATAAGAGGTTTGAACATGTAAAAATTATGTCAAGACATATGGTAAGGGATTTTTGTCTCACTTTTCATTATGTTTAACGCATTCGTTATTCACTACTTTTTTAGTTGGTAATGAATATTTACTTCCCATGAATTTATTTGTGAGTCTTGTAATACATATTATGTTATTTACATATCCATATCACTTTTATTTTTCATGGTGTATAATATTTTAAATATTATAAGTTTATAATGGCTTATTTCATTTTTTCATCGATATTAGGGATTGTTTTATTTTTAGTCTATCTTGGGGAAAATTTTTCTTCCACACAAATGTTTTCTAAACAAATTCCAAAAAATATTTTAAATAATTTTTAAAATCATATTTCCCCAAATTTTATCATTTTAACAAATGATGTTTTTTAAATAATTATTTTTTTATTTTCTTAATATGGTATATTCTGACTTTTTCAACAAAATATGGAAGGAATGTGTTTTTTTTAAAAATTATACTCTATGAATGTAGTTTCCCACTATCAAGATGATTTAATGATTTTATGTATACTTTAAAAGATTAAATGGTTCTTTTTAAATAAAATGTTTCCTTTATAATTTTGTGGATGATTAAAAAAAATATTTCATAATAGAAATTATATTATCCCCAATAATTATTATATGTGATCCGTAAAAATAATTATCTATCTAAGATGAAATTATTTGATGATAATTATTATTTAAGATGGATATGATATAATGATACAATATTTATTATTTAATCAAATATGATTTTTTTTGGAATTATGTTTATTAAATCTCTTTCGTTTCTATGGCTTGTGTTATGATGAAATGTTTATGAAACCCATTTCTTTTCATGGGTTATTATATTATTTTAGATTTATAATATTGTGGAACAAATATGAAGGTATTTTATTATAAGATGTGTGGGGCCTATTTCTCCCTCCAATTCATTGGGTAAAGAATTATCTATCATGAGATAGCTAGGGGAAACAATTCAATGTGATTTAACAATTATAGGAAATGAGTTGATGTGCTTGATCAGTTATGGAGAACACGTATATGTGTTTGATCTATTATAAAGAACAAGTATATGTTTTTTTCCATTTTGTGAAGTAGGTTATAAGGCCTAATATGAGATTCGTGGACGATAACCTTTATATATGAATTGTTTTAGTAAACATGTGATTATTCAACATAGATTTATGATGTGAACTTATCTTTCCTAATTGAGTGATGATTAATTATCATTATTATTTTAACATCCCAATTTTTTTTAAAAAGAAAAAATTGATATGAATAAACTTTTTTTTAAGTATTTATTTTTTAATATCCTTTAAAACAATTTTTTTCCACTTCTATGTTTTGAATTTCAAGAAACTTTCATCTACAATTGTGTTCAGTATGTTATTTATAGTCTATTTGAAAAAATTGTTTTTTTGATGAATAGATATAGACCCATATGAATAGTAATATGAATATTAATGTGACCATAATTAATAGTGAATTTTAATATTATTTTTTTATTAAGGCTTTAAGATAATAACATCTTGGTAAATTTTTCCCTGTGATATAGAAGTATTTATAGAATTAGAATTGTTAATTTTTGAATTAAGTATGCATTTATATTAAATTAATAATATTGAAAAATTTATTTTCATAAAATGGACTTAATTTTTGAATTCTAAACATAGAAAAATGGTTCGTGTAATTTTTTTGGTTTTTTTTTAATTCTTGATTTTTCTGTGAATAGTGAAATAAAATAAAAGACCGTATGATCAAATTATCAGAAAAATACACAATTTACAACATCATAAGTGATGTAAGGCCACTTGTTTCACAATCACATCCCATTATTAGTATTTTAGGTCACATGATCTAAGACTATTCATAATAATCTGAAAACAATTATAATAATTATTAAAATAATGAAAAATACCAAGTCTCCTCCACTATAAATACTACTCTCAATTCCATATTCTTCCCACACCTATAAAGCCTTGATACAAGCCTATTTTCAGTCCAATAATCCTCCCAAGTCTCTTGCCCATGTCCTAGTTCTTCAGATCTCACCAAAAGTCCAAAACCAAAGCCCTTAAGAAGGATCTAAAGGAGATGAGATCAAGAGGTAAACATCCTCTTTTATTTTATTTCTTTTCATTCCTTTTATGTTATTCTCTTCGTTTCCCTTTTGAATTATGTTGTTATATTTTATTTAATATCCCACCATACGGTCCATATTATGTATGTGTGATGAGATATTCCATTCCTCTCAATAAACTAATTTTATAATATTTTACGAGACACCGTTTGGCTGCCGATTTTTCGTGCGAAATTTCTCAAGTTTTCTTTTATTTCATGATTTATTTTTCTTATTTCCTCAACCCTTATTTTAAAGAAGGCATGAAATCTACAGAATCATGTATATTCTAGATGTTATCATTTTTAGGGAATAATCATCACCATTATTCTTATCCTATCCAACTTATTGAAGAATTAAAAACACTGTCCATGATTTGTCGAATTACAGACATCGTGGATGATGTGATTTCATTTTTCAATAAATAATTAAATTCTAGTCATGAAACCATTTTTATGGTTAAAACATGTTATAATAAATATATTATGTCCCATAAATGGTTCTTTAATTCGTTTTAACACATTATTTTAATTTATAAAATGAAATGAGGTTGTTATAATCAAAGAACCACTAAAATGATCTAAACAACCATCATTAATGTTTTAACTTATGAATCATCCTCATTTTAAATATCCAAATAATAAATGGTATATATTATGGTAAAATAAATATGTAAATACCTTTCCATTACAATTCTATAATTTAACTTCCAATCGACAAGAACATCCACAATGAACCAATCATGGAAATCATGTAAAAAACTCACCCAAAAATAGTGCAAGGGAAAAAATACTAACAATTAATGGGTGAAATGATGTTATGAAATGATCATATATGATGTTGTAAAAATGAAAATGTTTCTATAAAATACTAATAACAATCTTTTAACTATTATAAAAGAGGTCTTATCAAGATGGAAGTTAAAAAAACCCAAGGTAAAATAATTCTTAACCCAGTTCTCATCCTTTGGGTTAACCTTCTACTTCATTAATTATGTTTAATTAAAAAATGTTTGAGTGTTTGGTGTTGTTTATATTTTTTTTGAATTATGATTATTTATATTGTATATACATATTCCATACACTCTATTAATTCTTTATTCAATTACATGAATTATGTAAGGGGATTCTCATTTAAAAATCCTCTATTAAAATTCTATTTTACAAAATTCAAAAGCAATATTTTTATGATATTATTCATGCTTTATGATTATGTTTTTGATCTTGGGAATTGTTTATGATGAAGGTTGGGACCTATGTTTCCCTCTAATGCATTGGGTATGAGTATTTTGGAGGTCAACTGTATGGTTATCCAAGTGTAAGTGTGATGGTTACACAAAGTAATGTAGCTGGGAGGGTTACAAATTATAAGGTAGCAAAGAATGGTTACAAGATTATATATGTAATGCCCCAATATACCTTTATTATTATATTTATGTTCTCATTATTTTATTGGATCTTTTTTAAATCTCATGTTTCATAATGTAAGTATATATGGGTGACAACAATGTCTTTTAAAAATGCTTTTATATGATACGAGTATTCATGGACTAATGTGATCTTTCCTTGTTTTCCATCCCTTACAGAGATTTTATGATCATCACCAATTTATAAATGATTTTCATAAGTTAATAGATTTGTATGACAAGGAATGCATCCATGAATAATATTTAATTGTTTTCAAGGAGTCTTTTTTTATGTTTTAATGTTTTATATTTTGAAAAAAATGGAAACCGTTTTTATGGTATCCACTCTGTAATAATGTGTAATGTTATGAATGTATAGTACTAATTAACTAAATCTATAAACATTAAATGATCATCAATGTAAAAGGATGTTTTTTTCTTGACTAAAATCAAGATTATGTATGTAAAAATCCTTGGTCCTTATACTTATGATTTGTGCCTTTTGAAATGTTAATATTTAATGTCATGACTCGTGTTTATTATCCATGGAATGTTGGGTATAAAAATTTTCAATTATGATTATGATCAGATACCCATATTTGTTATATTATTATTTAATTTTATGATAAATTTATATCTTCCATGTTTACCCTTACTAAGTATCTGATCTCACACTTTTCTAATGCTTTCATTCCATAGTTTATAATGAATGTTTTTAGGAAGGGTTACTAAAGGAGATGTTCTTTGTGGGAAACATTTAGGATATCTATGGAAAAAATTTAGTATAAATATGAACACTGTACGATATGTACATTAGGAATTATGAACACTATTCAATATAACCACTGTGAATTATGACCTTTGGTCTATATAACTGTTGAGAATTACTACAATTTTTGGTATAAAGATTATGAACTGATAGATAGGATTAATGTATATTAAGGGTAATAATGAATGTTAGTCATCACATAATGAAAGAAATATGTATTTAAAAATTTGTAAAATCCATTTTTATGTTCATTAATTAGATCTTGGAATTAGGTAGCATCACATGGGTTATCCATTAATAAAGCCCATGAAAAACACTAATAAGGGAAGTTGGAGCAAAACCATCAACAAGAAACATTTAAATTAGTTGAAATCACCAGCCAATAAATGTTGTATGAACCACACTATCAATGTAATAACAATTCATACCTTACTGGTAAATAATATTACAGTTTTATTAGTTGTTATGTATCTATTTATTGAGTAGTATTTTAATGTAAATTCATTGAAAAATTTAAAGACTGTAAAATTTTATATTAGATTTTTGATATATGTATTAGCATAATATATATGGTACTATTTATGGAATTATAGAATGAATTCGATGAAATGGATTTATTATGTGGAATCATGTTGCAAATATTATTCAAGGGGTGAAATTTGGTATCACGAAATAGTAAAATATGGTAAAAATGGGAGAATATGTTAAAGTATTAAATACAATATATATGACATCATGTTTATATAATATGGGCTCATTTTATAAAATTAAGTGTTATTTGAATATTATTTTTACTAAACACAATATTGGGGTATTCTTGATGTTAGTCGAGCACAATGGTTATAGTGGGCACTAAAGGAAAGGTGAACAATAAAATAATTAACAAATTATTCCATGAAAATACACTCACCACAACTATAAATACCCACACAAAACTATCATTATTACACTCAAAATATAAATTTCCATCTTCATTTCTGTCTAGTGGATTCTATACCATATCTATACCTTTAATCTTAAAGAGTTTCATTGTATCTATGTTTAGGTTTCTATCAATGATTCTCAAGATAAGAAAAGGGTTCATTTTCTATCTCTCTATTCATTTCATATAACAATTTCTAGGTTTATAATATCATTAAATATATCATTTTATATTCTTTGTTATTATTTATCTATGTTATTGTGTGAGACTTGATCTATATTCAATGTTACAACGCCCATAACCCTTAAATTATACCCTTCAAGTAATCTGCTACTATATCGAAGTTAGGGTTGATTTTATCTATCATTACAAATATTATTTACATTAACATTTTTATCCTTTCTAATAAACAATATATTATCATTTTATTGAGTTGATTTAATTTTATATTACATTTTTAATACCATCCCACACATGTTATAATTACTTTCACTAACATTATGCCCAATTCATATGTATTAACTATGTATAAAACTTCCCACAGCCATTGAAATAATATAATCAAGATAAGAAAAAGTGTTTTATTTTCCAAGAAATTGCATCCATGACTAAATAATATATTTTTAATTGGTTTTGGATTATATTTATGAATAGTAAATTACCCAAAAAAGATTAATCCATATATATCACGATCATCATCTTGTTCCATGGTGAATGAGCCCTTACTGCACACCTGTTTTGAAACTCATTGGGGATTTTTGAAGGATAATTATCATACTTTTTAAAAATAAAAATGTCGAACTTATATGGTGGTGTATAGTGTATATGTTTCATTGGAAACCTACCATTTTAAATTCAATTTAATAAACACATTGAATATTATTAGTCATGACAAGTACACATTATCAATGGTGTAATGGCCCGAAACTCTCTGTCCCATTCCTTTGTAAAAAAGAAGGCTACAAGTGTTCTAGAGGGTAAAATGGACTTTTCCCACACTTTGCAGAATTCTGAAACTACACGCCGTGTAGTTTTAGTACACACCGTGTACCCCCCTTGCTGGGTATACGCCGTGTGTCCAGTACTACATGCCGTGTAGTCCCTCCCCGCGTATGCATTACCGTGTGCTGACCAGTCATTGGCCGTGTGCCGTGTGAAGGTTGTGTCCTTACCATTTGAAATAAATGAGTACACGCCGTGTGTCCAATCTACATGCCGTGTAGTCCTTCCCCGCGTATACGTTACCTTTAAACCGTGTGTTAACCAGTCAATATCCGCGGAGCCGCGTTGGAGGCCGCATGGAGACCATGTGAAAACAGATGATTACACGCCGTGTACTTTTTCTTTTAACGCCTATAAAAGGAGGGTTCCCCTCCTCCTTTCAACTCACACCTCTCCTCACCTCTCCTCTGAGCAGAGCTCTTTCAAGAGCCTCGAAGGCTCTTTCTTCCATAACTTTGTCGTCCGAGCTCCGATTTACAATCTGTCAGCGGCCACGGGATCATAATGACGAGGTGGAGATTTTGATATTGGATCCGTTGACTTTCCTTTGGCGTTTTATTTCTGGAATCCACCCTAGGAGGTTTTTCTAGGACCCGACAGAAGTGACAGACGCCTACAAACGTCTTCTAAGGTTGATCTGGAGGAGCGTTGCAATCTTGAACCTGTTGAGGTAGGGATTTTACCTTCGTCTCTCTAATTTGTGTATCACGCGGGGCAAGTATCCGTTTGTTTTCATGAGAAATAGTTGAACCATTAAATAAATATAATAACTGGTTAAAGAATGGGGTTGGGAAGTTAGTGATTGCTGTTACATTACTTTTTATATCCTGTGATATTATATTTTTGAATTGAATGAGCTTATACCTACTGAAAATCACGGTCGTTGGGGACCATTGCTTACGCAATTAAATGTTTCCCTCTCCTTCTGTATTTTCTTATGGATGGAAGCTTTTGGAATGTGGAAATTGGATAATCACATAATGTTGGCTGATTAAATGAAAATCTGGAACCCTTGTGTGATCACCCTGGTTAAACAAAATGGAATAATGAACATGTGGGTGTTGAATTGGTTACGTGGCATGTGTTGGGGGTGTTTTGTGGGTTGTTTTGGATTGGGTGATCAGCTGGGCTGCGGTTGTCTTGGTTGTGGGTTGGTGTGAATGTTGTGTTGGTAACGGACAGTGGGGCTGCAATAAGTGGCATTTAAGGGATAATGATGTATGGTGTGGTTATGGTGGTTGGAAGCGGGGCTACATGGATGGGTTTAAAAGTGAACGGACTATGGGTTGTGTTTAAATAATAAATGGAAGAGTTAATGAATGATGGGGCTTGGTAATGAAATGGAAATAATAATCAATGGGTTGGTTGGTTGTTAAGAATGGTTTTGTTGTGCTGCTTGTGTTTCCCTAACTTGTTTTGTGGATGGAAGGGATATTCTTACGAACAATTTTCGTGGTTGGTTGTGGACAGTTGCCCAGTAGTTAAGGAACTAAATAAGCTAATTTCTTTTGATATGTGAAGACCTATATGGGGTTGGGGTTGTTTGTTGTACGCATACTTCATGGTAGAAGTGCTGAGGCACATGCTTAGTTTTCTGTTTAGAAGCCATAGGTTGGGCTGAGTGGTTGATATATATATATATCTGTATCTTTTGTGTTCTATCGCACTGCACCCATGTTTAGCACATAGTGCCGAACACTCCAATTTCATGGGAGAGGGCGTTTTTCCCATAGTTACTAGCTTTTTCCTGCTCCTTCTCCCCTAGGATGTGATGTCTTGAGGCGAACTTACACCCTAGACTCTTCAGGTAGGTTATGATTGGGGTGGTTAGGCCCAAGACTCTTCGGGCAGACTTATAGGCTTTGATGGCTTGAGGCGACCTTAAACCTAAGACTCTTCAGGTAGGTTTTGATTTCAGGCCCAGGTGTCTTCGAGTTAGAGTTCTGTTACTATTATTGTTCCCAAGAATCTTCGTGATGAGGCCCAAGTGTCTTCAGGCGGGGATGTGGTTGTGGTTGTGAGGCCCAGGTGTGTTCGGGTGGGATGCGTGGTTGTGAGGCCCAGGTGTGTGCGGGTGGGATGTGTGGTTGTGAGGCCCAGGTGTGTGCGGGCGGGATATGTGGTTGTGAGGCCTAGGTGTGTGTGCACGGGGAGAGAGTGACAGCGTCAGGACGTTCTGCTAACTAATGGGAAATGGTGCGGGGTACCCAATACTCTTGTTCTTATACCACTACTACCTATTGTGATTGTGTTTTGGTGAGTGTGGCAGGTGAGGTTTGGTGGATAGATTTCCTTGTTAGGTTTCTTATGTTGTTCTCATGGGACATTAAGATGTCTCCCCACTTGTGCACGAGTGCTTTAGGTTTCTCTACTGACTATACATGTATGCTCACCCTACTCTTACTTTCAGGTTTCCAGGAGGACTACCAGGGTCGTGCAGGACCCTACTAGTCAGGCAGTTGGAGTTGTTGCAGTTGTTGTTCTCTTTTTTTCTTTTGGTATTGTACTTTTGAGCTTTCTTGTACTTGTACCTTGTTAAAAAAAATTTTAAACATGCATGTGGGCTTGCTTTGGGTTTATTTATATACAATTGTTCTTTTCCCTTTTTGGTGGATGACTTGTCCAATTTCCCGATCCAAAATAATAAAAAATGTTAATGCCTCCCATATTTGTGAAAACTCATACCCATGGTGCTAGTCGCCAACCCGGGGCCTACTGGAGGCGGGACTCGGGGGTCATTATCTCCCTTTCACCATTGCCAGCTCACGAGGGGCATCTTTGGTGGGAGGGGGTCATGAAAAAATGGTATCATAGGGAGATGGTTGAGAGATAGGATGGAGTTTGGAGTTAGGCACAGTGAGGATTGCATGGGATGGTAGGGAAACAGTGCTAGTTAATCTTGGTGCATGACATAGGCCAGGGAATACAGGCTAGGACATGGGATTTTAGGGCCCCCCATGATCTGATGCAAGGACTCTGAGCCTACCGAACAATCAAGTGATACTATATTTATTTCAGGGTAGAGACCCTAGGAAAGGTACATGCATCATCCTGATTGTGTTTTACTTAATTTGGGTGTTCTAGGAAAGAAATTGAAATAAAATGATAAAATACAACCTTGAGTTTACCTTACTACATGGGCTTCGGAAATACTTGTTTACCATACAACTATGGCACCTGGACGTCGTCCCCGGGTGGCTCATACGACCAAGGCCCTGCAAATTTAGGCGGTTGATCAGTTTAGGATTGACCGAGAGGAGGAAGATAGCCAGTGGCGGAATACTCTCTATTCTTTCCAGTGGCAGACCCTCAAGAAGTACGAGGGTAGTACTTCAGATAAGGAGACAGAGGGGTGTCTTGAGGATCTAGGGATCGCTTTTACCTTGATCCGTGCTCCAAGGGAGTACAGGGTTCCCCAGGAAGTCAGTTAGCTGAGAGGTGCGGCGCGACAGTGGTGGATTCTCTACCACGGAGAGAGGATATAGGCAGAGGTTCCATGGGCTGACTTTGAGAAGGAATTCCTAGAAGAATTCCTTTCTTCCATGGTCAAGAATGAGAAGCGGCAGGAGTTACTCTCCCTTCAGCAGGGGAGTATGTCGGTATGAGAGCTGGTGATCAAGTTCAAGGATCTCCTACGCTTTTCTCCGAATCTCTTTCCGGATGAGGAGTCTCAGGCAAGATGTTTGGAGGAGGCGCTTCATCCTTCGCTCCAGTATGCTGTCACCCCCTTCACCCTTCCGACATACGTGGTAGTGCAGAAGAAGGCAGAGGTCGTAGAGAGGATACACTCACTGGGAGGTGCACCGCGTGAGGTGTTTCAGCCAGGTTCGTCGATGGGGATGTCAGTCAGCAACAGGTCTCATGCGATGGGACCTTCCAGGTTCAGGCCAGTGGGGAGTAGGCCCCAGCTGTTCCATTTCAGATCTTTGGGTTCTCATCCCTTTTCCATGAGCCCAGAGCCGAGGTGTTTTTCTGGGAACATTCAGAGTTGGTGCACGACCTAAGCTCCGTACGGTGGAGGTGGGAAGGTTCAGTTCCCACCGTAGCAGCACCATTTGCCGGTGAGGCCCTTCCAGCAACAGCATGACCATGATCCTCCGAAGGCATACTTTGCAAGAGGAGGCCGACCTCAGGGTGCTCCTCAGGGACTCGACTAGGGAGTGGTCGGGGAAGTGGATGACATCAGGGAGGCAGAGGAGCGGGGTGTGGACAGTTACACGCATCATAGTTGGCATCTCCTGGAAGACCAGAGGTGGTGCGAGGTACGATTTTTTTTTCAACACTCTTCTTTCTGCTTTGTTCAATTCGGGAGCCTCACCCTCCTTTATTGAACCTAGTCTAGCCCATGCTTTGTTACTAGACATAGAGATACTTTCCATACCACTGGTACGGAGTACACCAGTTGGGGGCCAGACCAGTATATCTTGTGTTTTCCGGGGATGTGGGATAATGTTGGGACCACATCGATCTAGTGGGGAGCTTCTTCTATTACAGATGAAACCATATGATGTCATCCTAGGCATCGACTGGTTGTTTTCTGTTAGTGTCGTTATCGACTGATTCCGGAGAAGAGTCGTGCTCTCCGACGTGGATGGGAAACACGTATCTTTTGTCGCCGACAGGAGCTATCAGGTTGGAACCCAGCATGTGGAGCCTCTCCTTTCCTTTTTAGGCGGGTTATTAGTGGTTCCGGATGATACATAGATGATGGATGTCCCAAAGGATGTTGGGTTGTTCCTCGATGTTTTCTCAGAGGAGTTTCATACTCAACCCCCCCCCCCCCCCCCCGACGTGACGTTGAGTTCAGGATAGACTAAAAACCTGGTGCCCGTCTGATTTCGATGGCCCCTTATTAGATGGAACCTTCAGAGTTGTGGGAGTTGCCGATTAAGATTGAAGATCTGATGGAGAAGGGTTTTGTTCGACCCAGCGTGTCTCCATGGGGTGCTCCAGTTTTGTTCGTGAAGAATGCTGATGGTGGTCTCAGGCTATGCATAGACTACCAAAGGTTGAACCAGGTAACAGTCAAGAACCATTACCCCTTACAATGATAGATGATCTCTTCGACCAACTGAGGGGAGCAGGTTGGTTTTCCATGATTGATCTACGATCTAGATATCATCTACTGAGGGTTAAGGACATTGACATCTCGAAGACAACTTTCAGGTACATGTATGGGAACATTGAGTATTTAGTGATGCCATTTGGAGTTACGAAAGCACCGGCTGTGTTAATGGGACTTATGAACATTGTCTTCTGAGAGTTTATGGACCGGTTCATCATTGTGTTTATCGATGACATCCTAATCTAGTCAAGATCAGAGTATGTGGATGTTGAGCATCTCAGGGCAGTCATGGAAGTCCTTGACACTACCAGATTTACGGGAAATTGTCGAAGTTTAAGTTCTTGACACAATAATTACACTTCCTTGGGCATGTGCTGTCTCATCATGGAGTATCTGTGGACCCGTCAAAGTTGGAGGTAGTTGTTTATTGGGCAGCACCCAAGAGCATGGCAAGAGTTCGTAGTTTCCTGGGGTTAGCATGTTACTATCGGTTGTTCGTTTCGCACTTCTCTCGAGTTTCTGCTCCATCGATAGCTTTTCCTAGGAAGAATTAGGTCTTCCTATGGAGCGATCAGTTCCAGAAATCTTCCGACCACCAAAAGGATAAGTTGGTTAGTGCTCCCGTGCCCAGGTTTCCAGAGGAAGGGTTATTGTATGAAGTGTTTTGTGATGCTTTTGTCCTTGGTCTAGGGTGCGTGCTGATGCTGAAGAAGGGCTTGATTTGTTATGGTTCTAGGCAGTTCCTCCCTCATGAGCGTAACTATACCACCCATGACCTGGAGATTACAGCAGTAGTGTTCGCATTGATGTTGTGGCGACATTACCTCTTTGGGGAGCGCTTTGTGGTGATCTCATATCACAAGAGCCTGCATTATATCTTCTCCCAGCGTGACCTGAACTTACGGCAGCGAAGATGGGTTGAGTTACTCCAAGACTATGACTTCGAGATCTCTTACACTGAAGGTAAGGGAAACATTGTGGCTGATTCCCTGAGTAGGAAGTCACATGTGGAAGTGGTTCGGGAATCTGATGATGCTTGGAAGGTGATGGGAGAGTTGGTTTCCCTACACTTAGATGCAAGGGAAGAAGGTGTTAGAAGCTGTTTGTTCCAGATGATGGTGCAATCCTCCTTGTCACATCAGGTGGAAGAGTCTCAGTGGGTGGACTCTGAGGCAGAGGTGATGCAGGATCGTGTCGATCAGGGGAATGCTCTAGAGGAATGGTCAGAGGATAGCCGACATCAGATGCTTTTCCATGGAAGGTTGTTTGTCCCAGAGGTGATGCATGATGGAGTTCTCCATGAGTTCCATAGATCAGCCTTAGCGGTATATCCAGGAGTTTCAAAAATATATCGAGGCCTGAGGGATCAGTTTTGGTGGACCGGGGTGAAACAGGAAGTGGAAGAGTTTGTGGCTAAGTGCCTAGTGTGTCAGCAAGTGAAGGCTGAACACCATGTTCCCGGTGGTGTGTTGCATCCTTTAGATGTCCCCGAGTGGACGTGGGATTACATATCAATGGACTTCGTCACAGGACTACCCAGAGCTTAGGGTGGTTATGATGGTATCTGGGTAGTGGTGGATCGTCTGAAGAAATCGTCTCACTTCATAGCAATCAAGGAGTAGGTTCTGGTGAGTACCTTAGCTCAGAGGTACATAGACGAGGTAGTGTGTTTTCATGGAGTTCCGAGATCTATCATCTCAGACCGGGATACTTGGTTTACCTCATGAGTCTGGAGGGGGTTACAACATGCTTTTGGCACCCAACTATGCCTTAGAAATGCTTTCCTCCCCCAGACCGACGGGCAGACAGAGCGGACTATCCAGACGTTAGAGGACATGCTGCGAGCATGCGTTCTGGATTTCAGAGGATCATGGGTATGGCACTTTCCATTAGTAGAGTTTTCCTACAAAAACAGCTTCCACTATACTATTGGCATGGAACCATTTAAGGCTTTGTATGGAAGGCCATGTCGTTCACCCATTTGCTGGGCATAGGTTGGTGAGATTGGTGCTCTTGGGCCAGAGGTAGTGCAGAGCACCACAGAGAATGTCCATCTTGTACGTGAGAGGATAAAGGCGGCTCAGGACCGACAGAAGACTTATGCTGATCATCGGAGGAGGCCCTTGGAGTTCGAGGTGGGAGACCATGTGTTCTTGAAGGTTTCCCCTCGACGGGTGCAGCGGAGGTTTGGGAAACGGAGCAAGCTGTCACCTAGGTTCATCGGACCTTTTGAGGTGCTGAGGCGAGGAGACTAGGTGGCATATCATCTGGCCCTACCACCTCTGTTGGAGAAAGGTCATGACGTGTTCCACGTCTACCAGCTTCGTTGGTACTTACATGATGAATCTCACATTATCGACTGGGGAGAGTTGGATATGGGAGACGACGCAACCTTCGAGGAACGAATAGTCAGAATCAAGGATCGTAAAGAGAAGGTGATCCATGGACGAACCATTCCCTTGGTTCGTTTGTTGTGGAGACATGGCGGCCTTGAGGAGAGCACTTGGGAGTGGGAGACCCAGATGCACGCTCAGTACCTGGAGTTGTTTTGACATGTGTTTTCCCATGTTCATCTGATCTTGGTGTTGATGTAGTACTATGTACCTTTGATATATGGAATGCTTGGCTTGTCAGTTGTGAGACCTTTTGTTTCTTTGTTCCCTGGTAATGTGTAGCATGTCCGGATGTGTGGGAAGGGGAAAAACCCGACCCTTAATCAAGATGAATTAATGCAGATGCGATTGAACCAGTGAGGGAGAGTCAGTGCCGCCTAAAGCAGATAACATCTCGACATAGGTGAAGGAATTTCCCAAACCACGTGTTCGGGCAGTTTGTTAGTTGTGTGTTGTTGGGGGGTAGATCTAGTTGAAAATCCTAATGTATGGAAGTGGGAAGACCCAATCCTTAATCGAGACGCATTAATGAGGATGTGATTGAACCCGTGCAGGAGAGACAGTGCCGCCTAAAGCGGATAATATCTCATCATAGGAGACGTAATTCCTAACACCCATGATTAGGATTGTTGGTTGGGTTTTTGTTATAACGAGGTCCCTAAGAGGTATCTAGTTGGGTTCCCCTAGGTTGGTTTTTGAATTCTCAGGGACGAGAATGTTTTAAGAGGTATCTGATGCAATGGCCCGGACCTCTCTGGTCCATTCCATTGTCAAAAAGAAGGCTTCAAGTGTTCTGGAGGATAAAATGGACTATTCCCAAAATTTCCAGAATTTTGATACAACACGTCATGTAGTTTTAGTACACGCCGTGTACCCCCCCCCCCGTTGGTGGGTATACGCCATGTGTCTAGTACTACACACCGTGTAGTCCCTCCCCGCGTACGCGTTACTGTGTGTTGACTAGTCATTGGTCGTGTGCCGTGTGAAGGCCCTATCCATACCGTGTGCAATAAATGACATCGTGTGTCCAATCTACACTCCGTGTAGTCCTTCACTTCGTATGTGTTACCTTCAAACCGTGTGTTGTCCAGTCAACGGTCGCGGAGCCGCGTTGGAGGCCGCGTGGAGACCGTGTGAAAATGGACGAGTACATGCCTTGAACCATTAGTACATCCCATGTAATTTTTCATTTCACACCTATAAAAGGAGGGGTCCCCTCCTCCTTTCAACTCACACCTCTCCTCCCCTCTCCTATGAGCAGAGCTCTCTCAAGTGACTCGAAGGCTCTTTCTTCCATAACTTTGTCGTTCGAGCTCCGATTTACGATCCGTCAGTGGCCATAGGATCATAATGACGAGGGGGATCTTCTGAGCTTGGATCCGTTGACTTTCTTTTGGCATTTTCTTTCCTACTTCCACCCAAGGAGGTCTTTCCGGGACCTGACAGAAGTGACAGACGCCGACAGACGTCTTCTAAGGTTGATCGGGAGGAGCATTGCAATCAAGAACCTGTTGAGGTAGGGATTTTACCTTTGTCTCTCTAATTTGTGTATCATGCGGGGGTGGGTATCCTATGGTTTTCATGGGAAACAGGTGAACCATTAAATGAAGATAATAACTGGTTATAGAATGGGGTTGGGAAGTTAGTGATTGCTATTACATTACTTTTTATATACTGTGCTATTATATTTTTGATTTGAATGAGATTCTACCTACTGAAAATCATGGTTGTTGGGGGCCTTTTCTTACGCAATTAAATGTTTCCCTCTCCTTCTGTATTTTCTTATTTAAGGAAGATTGTGGAATGTGGAAATTGGATAATCACGTAATGCTGGCTGATTAAATGAAAATATGGAACCCTTGTGTGATCACCCCAGTTAAACAAAACAGAATAATGAACATGTGGGTGTTGTCTTGGTTATGTGGCATGTGTTGGGGGTGTTTTGTGGGTTCTTGTGGATTGGGTGAGTAGCGGGGATGCGGTTGGCTTGGTTGTGGGTTTGTGTGAATGTTGTGTTGGTAATGTAAAGTGGGGCTGCAATAAGTTGTATTAAAGGGGTAATGATGTATGGTGTGGTTATGGTGGTTGGCAGTGGGGCTGTAGGGATGGGTTTAAAAGTGAACGGACTATGGGTTGTGTTTAAATAATAAATGGAAGAGTTAATGAGTGATGGGGTTTGGTAATGAAATAGAAATAATAATCAATGGGTTGGTTGGTTGTTAAGAAGGGTTTTGTTGTGCTTCTTGTGTTTCGCTAACTTGTTTTGTGGATGGCAGGGATATGCCTACGAATGATCATTGTGGTGGGTTGTGGATAGTTTCCCAGTTGTTATGGAACTAAATAAGCTAATTTCTATTGACATGTGAAGACCTAAATGGGGTTGGGGTTGTTTGTTGTATGCATACTTCATGGTAGCAGTGCCAAGGCACGTGCTCAGTTTTCTGTTTAGAAGACATAGGTTGGGCTGAGTGGTTGCTATATATATATATATATGTAACTATTGTGTTTTATCGCACCGCACCCATGTTGAGCACTTAGTGCCGAACACTCCCATTTCATGGGAGATGGTGTTTTTCCCATAGTTACTAGCTCTTTCTGCTCCTTCTCCCCAAGGCTGTGATGGCTTGAGTAGACCTTACACCCAAGACTCTTCAGGTAGGTTTCGATTGGGGTGGTTAGGCCCAAGACTCTTCAGGCAGACATATAGGTTGTGATGGCTTGAGGTGACCTTACACCTAAGACTATTCAGGTAGGTTTCGATTTCAGGCCCAGGTGTCATCGGGCAAGAGTTCTGTTACTATTACAGTTCCCAAGAATCTTTGGGATGAGGCCCAGGTGTCATCGGGCGGGGATGTGGTTGTGGTTGTGAGGCCTAGGTGTGTGAAGGCGGCATACGTGGTTGTGAGGCCTAGGTGTGTGTGGGAGGGATGTGTGGTTGTGAGGCCCATGTGTGTGCGGGCAGGATGTGTGGTTGTGAGGCCCAGGTGTGTGCGGGTGGGGAGAGTGTGACAACATCAGGATGTTCAGCTAACTAATGGGAAATGGTGGGGGGTACCCAATACTCTTGTTCATATACTACTACTACCTATTGTGATTGTGTTTTGGTGAGTGTGGCTGGTGAGGTTGGGTGGATAGATTTCCTTGTTAGGTTTCTTCTATTGTTCTCATGAGACATTAGGATGTCTCCCAACTTGTGCACGAGTGCTTTAGGTTTCTCTACTGAGTATACTTGTATGCTCACCCTACGTTTACTTTCAGGTTTCCAGGAAGACTACCAGGGCCGTGCGGGACCCTACTAGTCGGGAATTTGGAGTTGTTGCAGTTGTTGTTCTCTTGTTTTCTTTTGGTATTATACATTTGATCTTTCTTGTACTTGTACCTTGTTATAAAATTGCATAAACATGCATGTGGGATTGGTTTGGGTTTATTTATATAAACTTGTTCTTTTCCCTTTTTGGTGGTTGACTGTCCTATTTCCCAATCCTAAATAATAAAAAAAGGTAATGCCTACCATATTTGTGAAAACTCATACCCTTGGTGCTAGTCTCCAACCTGGGGCCTACTGGAGGCGGGACTCAGGGGTCATTATCTCCCTTTCTCCATTTCCAGCTCAGGAGGGGCATCTTTGGTGTGAGGGGGTTGTTAAATATGGTTTCTTATAAATCACTTCCATATGGGTAATTTATGAAAACATTTAATCCCTAATTATTTTTCAAATCTGTTGGGGGGAATTAACATAGTAATTTTTATTAAATCATTGAATTGGGAAATCAATTTTTGACTATTATATTCTTTTATTAAATATGGGATGATCATGTATGATATGCTCTATTGGGTAAATGATCCATTTATTTTATATATTGTTATACCTTGAAAATTATTCAATATATAGCCTATATTAATTGGTTATGTGATGGAATGTAATGCAATTTTGTATAATTTTTGGGGAATATAATTATAAATCCCCCCAATTAATGGGTAGCTCTCAAGTGAAAAATAAGATAGGTTAATGGGATAATCCTTACCATTTATATATAACGTATCAGGGATATGATTATAATTTCCAATATTATGCAAATACATCAATCAAATTATTTTGTAATCCATGTTTTTATTAATTCCTCTTTCTTCCACTGATATCACTAATGTATTTATACAATTGTACCCATTTTATTACCATTTCTATATTTACATTTTTTCTAGCTTCCTATGTATGTTTTTCCCTTAACAATTATTATGATCATCACCTTTAATATGATTCCCCATTTCCCTAGGTAATTTAGTGGAATATAATAGAAAATTGGGATAACACTATGGAATAAATATTTATACTTTTATGTCATAAAATTGTAATATAATTTATCTAGTCTCTTTAAGACTACTATAACATGATCATTATAATGTTTAATCTTATACTCTATTTTGTATGTACTAAATAACCCACCGAATCATGGAAAATGGGGTTGGTTTACTTATAATTTTTATCAAAGAGTTTATTAGTAGGAACCATAGGATCCCTAATTAGGAAAATGTTTGTAGGGAACATAGATTTTACCACAACGTAATAAAAATAAATATATTATTATGTAATTATTTTTGTATTACACTATATAATTAATTATATATGTTTTCTAATTAACCAATAATATTTTGATAGATAATGGAACATGCAAGAAGAATCAGATATAAGGACACCAACCACACACAATGTGATGAATGTATAAATTATTAGGTAAATGAAGATAATAATTCCATGGAGTATATTACCAATGTTGTTGGAAAATTGTCTCATTTTATTAAAAATAAACACTCCCACATAGAGAAACAAGTTTACCCACCATATGGATCAACCACATTAGTTCATTTTATAATGAATTATCCTCCATAGTATAGTAGAAGCAGTGATCCTATAGAGGTAGAAAAATGGATTATGTATATAGAAAGAATAATTTTGGTATTTGGATGCTCTAAGAGAGAGAAATAATTTTTTTTGTATCATCTTAGAGGTTTTTTGACAAATGGTGGTACTAAATTCAAAATAGAAATGAATAAGTGGAGATTGAGACCATGGAATTGAATTCCTTGAGAGATATTTTACTAGAAAAAATATTTTCCTCAAGAGTAACATATAGATATGAAAAGAATACTCATGACCCAAATACAAAAAAAAGAAGACATGATGGATAAGTACTGATCCAATTTTACAAGGTTATCAAGGACTGTTTTGGAATATCTGCATAACCCTTAAAGGAATATTGTTTTCATTTTTTATTGTTTAAATCTTAGTATATAATTATACATGGTATCTCAAAATTTCTTAATATATGAGGAGATAGAAACAAGTGCTATGATGAATGATAATTAGTTTGCTAAATTATTTAATTTCAATGGTGAATAGGAGAAAAAATCAATGGTTGAGAGTTATGATATAAATATGGAGATAAAGGGAATGATATATTTCCCAACATAAAATAAATATTGTAAGAAACACCTCAATACGTGATTAAAAAGGCCAGGTAGTTTTTTTATAAGCATTGAGAAAAAGGACATCAAGATCAGGAGTAAA
The DNA here is from genome assembly GCA_963277665.1 of Viscum album. Classification (NCBI taxonomy): domain Eukaryota; kingdom Viridiplantae; phylum Streptophyta; class Magnoliopsida; order Santalales; family Viscaceae; genus Viscum; species Viscum album. The sequence goes on from OY728152.1 coordinate 748,701,333, forward strand.
ATGGTGAGAAGAAATAAAATAATGTACAATATTTAAGATGTATGAATATATGGAATTAGTCTAATAATTTCTATAAGAACCAAGGGAATAATCCATTGAAGGGGACAATCAATCAATATTTTGATATATTCTTTTCAAACATAGATATTACATAATATGAAATTAATATTCTTTAAAAAACATAAATATCCATACAAAAATTATATATTTCTAGTATATTAAGAAATAAGAATAAATAAAAAAATTTAATAATATTTCTACATTTATATCAACTTAGTCCAGAATAATATGAAACCTTATTATACATATCATACCCAGAACCATTCTTTATAACATAGGCTTTTTAAACATAAAAAAGGGGGAGATCAAATGCTCAGTAGGGGTTAAAAGGGAAGATATTAATGATCACATAAACATAAAATGAGAATATGTGTGGGAGGTCATGATAATTAAATTTAAAAAATATAAATGGAAAATAATAGATCATAATCATGAATAATGGAATAAATGTGGTAGTTCATAAGAGATGAATCATAAAGGAATCAACATACATGATCTATGAGTACTTAACATTGTAATATGTCATATGTTTGTGGAATACAGATAAGAATATTAAATAATTTACTTATTAGTTAGGGATCACTTCCAAAGGTATCATAGTAGATTGGGTTCAACCCAAAGACCATCAAAGTATTCATGTTTCTATCCCATTATTATCATCGTGGACATAGTCTCTTCCTAAATGGGTTTCACTACCCATTCATGTCCTATTTTTCTCATGAGATATCATTATTTACCCAATTAATTGGAGGGATATAAAATTTTTGGCCCAACCATAACATAAGAAAAATCAAAAATATTTGTTCCACAATGTCAAAAATAATTCATCACATAATAATCTATAAATAGTAAATTATTTCTAAAAATATTTCATCATATCACCATTTTATAACCCATAGATAATAAATGGGTTTCATAAAATAAATAACCCATGGAAAGGAAATATATTTTATAGTATTGTACTTAAATCATCAAAAAATAATTCTTTTAAATAAAGAATCTGGATGGTATAAATAGATCATATCCCCAGTAATGAATTAGTAACATAAAATGATTTTATCATAAAATGTAATTCCTTTAAAATATCACTTTGAATATTCCTTGTAAAAACAATTTCAATTGTAAATCACTTCATTAAATATAAAAAATTACAAAAAATTATGGAAATATTTTCTGTGCATATTTCCATCGAAACATGTAAAATAATATTAAGATAATTTAGTGGTAATAAAATTTGTAAATTTCCTTAATTCAATAAATTTAAAATAAATAATTTTTTTATCATAGTTTAGTCAAAAAAGATAAAATATTCCACATTTGTAAAATAAAAATACTAGTAATTTTAAATGAAATTATATAAATAAAATCATGTTTAAAAAATAATTTAATATATAATAGGAAATTATTAAAAATACTCTTGTATTTTATTAATGAAATATAGACTTTTAATAAAAATTACTTTTGACCAAAGAGATATATAAAGGCAGTTTTGGTTAAAAACATTTTTTTAGTATCGTCCATTCTTATAAAGAGAAAAATAAAATAAAAACCTATATTATATAGAAACAAATAATTTATAATACAATTTCTTGAGTTTGGTGATTTTTTATCATAATATTTCACTATTTGAAACATAATCCAATAAAATCCTGATAAAAATGATATTATTAACATGAAAACTGTACCTCTGGTGTGACATCCTTTATACATGTTCAAACCACTGGTATAATAAATATATATTTATTTTACATTAATTATTTCAATTAAATTATTTATAGTGTACATTATATAATTTAATTATGACAATTTTTCACCTATTTATTAACAATTCTTTATAAATTCATTATTCTAACAGATAACTATGTCACTTATCATGTATTGTTTGGTTCAGTAATTCTATTCCATTAACATTGATCATGATTAAATCAAAATAAAATGACTATAACTATATAAATTTTAATATATATTACACTTATATTAAAATATATTTATACATAAAATAAGATATAAAATATGAATTATACTATTCGGGAAGAAGATTGGGCATACATATGCATGAACACTGTTTTCACTTTTTGACTGATGAAACTAACGAAATGTAAATAGTATTTATGCATTAAATAATAATTATTGAATAATATATATCATATATATCACATATATTCATAAACAACATCATTATTATCATCCATGTTAAGATGAATTGAAAAAAAATTACATTGCTTCAAGGATGGGGCTGTCCACAAATGTGAACAAATGGCATTATCATTTTCAAATGCGTTGAAAGGTAAGATTTTATATATTATATAATAATTAATTAATAATAACTTTTTCATAAATATCATATATCATCATTAAAAAAATCATAATACCCATCAATAAAATACGGTTTTGAAAAATGAACTGAATCAAAACACAGAGAAGGTAAGGCATATGTACATTTGAGCGATACTATAACATCCAAAATGATGTAAAAGATGGTGGATAATTGTGGTTTTAAAATTATAATAAAATTTAAATACATTAGGGACACTTAATTCAATATTTTATTATAAATAAAAATGATTTATCAGAGTAAAAATAAAATGTAAAAAGAAAGAGATCAGTTAGAGGGATTACTTCTTCTTTCATAGAACTCCATTAGATCTACGCTAAATGATCCTAGGGTTTTTATTTTGGGAAGAAAAGAACCTTTAGAATTTGTAAATTTATATTTATAATGTATTTAGTAGGGTTTCTTGAAGGTAGAGGGATCAAAGTGGTGAAATTAAAGGAAATGGGGATTGTCCATATATACGCGAGGGATATGAAACAAATGGAATTTGATAAACAATAAATTTTAATAGTTAAATTATCAGTATTATATTTATACATGGTCATTAATTAGAATTAAATGAATATATATTGTAAATAACCACATTGAATGAAATTTAGACAGGTTTGGGTGTTATTTTAAACATTATTATTTTTATTTACCCCTTCATTAACCATTCATTATCTTAACCCTCATAACAAATATTTCCATATTAAATATTTTGAATTTTATCAAAAATATAAAAGGTAACCCCAAATATACAATGGCTGAATTTTGATATGATATTCCATTGAATTGGCCAAATATAACATTTTAAGGAATTTTAAATAATTTAATTATATATATTTTTATAAAATATCATTAATGTCAATTTTAGAAATTTTAATTTATTTTTTTAAAGAAAGCATGATAAATATAGAATTTTAATTTCATAATTTTACCAAAAAAAATATTCTATATTTATCAATAAATAATTTGTATACCAAAAATAACTTAATTTGATTTAATTTTAATATTTTTAAATTAAATTATTGATCTTCCATTTAATTGAATATATTATGTGTAATTATTTCATAGGATTTCAATGTAATTATTAAATTGATATAATTTAATAATAAATTACAATGTAAAAAAGAAAAACATTTATATCAAATAATTTTTTTTAACTGAACCAATCTAATTATTATCCTTCTGTAAAAATTTTAGAGGCATTAAAGTCTAGAGAGTGACATTTTATATTTATTGTTTTATTAAATAAATATAATGGTCATAATCAAGTATTTATGGCACCAGGTGAACACATATTCGAGACATAGATTGAAATTTCTGAAATATACTCATCCAATAAGATAAATTCATGTGTTAAATAAATTTTAAATCATTATACCATTGTTTTCCCTATATTTTACATGTTTTTTCCTTATCAGTATGAATTTTTTTATGATGATTATTATTCATATGGGAAAAAATGAAATCGTAATATTGACCAAATTTTAAAATCATAATTTCCAATATAGAATTATTTTAAAAAAAATAATTTTTTATATATGGTATAAATTGATTTTAATTTTTCATTGTCAAATAAGATAAAAACCGTTTTTTCGATTTTGAATTTATAAGCATAAAACTAGATTTACTCCTATCCCATTACTATAAAAAGTAGTATATGATTACTAAAACATTTGATTGGACAAAAAATATAAGAATTAAAATAAATTTATTGGATATAGTGATTAATTTAATTTGTTAAGATACAAACACACGACGCACATAAAAATAGTATTTAGAAAAATACCTCCATTATATTCAAATGATCTTTATTTTAATTTGTAATTATTTGATAACTAAGGAATTAATTATATACATATATAAACCATGTGTTTTTCATAATTTTATAACTCTTATTCATACTAGGTGATATTTGAAACATTAGATAATAATATTTCAATAGTATATCATAGTAATTTTATACTAATTGTTGTGTATATCGCAGGCTATCAATGAGATACAATTTATTTCTATTGAACATATTTATAAAATCTTAGGGTTCAAAATTTTACATCCCATAAAATGAATTTAAAAAAAATCATTCTCTATAATACATGATATTATCAAAATATCAATTTCATTACATAATTGGGATCCCAATTAACTTATTCAACTTTTTGATTCCTTAAGAAAACATTAACGAGGTGATTAGTCATGTTCTGTAGCACTTCATATACATGGATTAAAATTTATTTTTAATGGTCTCCATAGTTAATATTGTTCCCGAGAGATATAAACTCCGAGTTCAGTATATGTGATGGATCAGGTATGTACATAAACTTGAGAGATACCTGGAACACATTATGAACATGAGAGAGTTTTGGTAGATAGAAAAATAAAAAATCTACCATCCATACTCAATCAATAATCGTTAATGTGAAAATATTACAAACGCTCAAAATTACCTTAATTTCCACATATCAAAACATTTTTCTATAGATAAATTATTTGGAATATATTCTAACCAACATGAAACTTTATATCTCACCGATAAGTTTTTTAAAAAATTTTCTTTCCACTATGAGGTTTCATGAAATATTGATGAATGAAACTAACATTCTATACCGTTCCCTAATCTATCTCAGGTACTGATAACATTTATTATCCAACATGATGGATTTATAAACATCATTCCAAAAATCCATTAAAGTATGAATTCAAGAGTAGATGAAGTTGATGATCCAAAATTCTATTAAAATAAATTGAACACCATCTAATCATATCCTCTAGGGTTTGAATGGTTCTTTCATACTAACCATTTTTTAGAATGATCCATTATATTAAAACTCGACCCTTTATCCAAAGCATAGTGAAGGATTCTCCAAAACATTGATTTAATGATATGATCTAATATAGTTTGGTACCCTATACTACCTTACCAAATACATAATGTATATTTTTGTAAGAAAACTGATGAGATGAACCATCTCAAACGACAATGAAATGCACTGCATTCTTAAAGAAAGCAAATCCCCCCCAAATATCACTGATCTCACTTCATATTTTTGGTATTGTGATGAATAAATCCTTAGGGGATGATTTGCCATTTAAATTTAATTATGGGTAACATTCTTAACATCCCCATTGAATTATATATTTTATCCATAACATACTGACATACCAAGCACCAAGATATATGCTATAAATATCTCATTTCTTGTTGTCCCACTCAAATTACTCATTCAAATATTTATACGTCTTTGTAATTCTAGTATTAATAGATAATGCTGAACTATTTGCCACATATAATATTTCTGTTTTCAAATATTTTATTAAAAGACGATGTACACAGTTATTGAACATTACCATTACATAATATTCAAGGTTAAATTCAGTAATATTTATGACTTTTCTTATAGTGAAAAATCTTTCTTATATGCCACTTGAATCGTCCCATATATATATGTATGCACACTCATTTGTGAAAATTATTATTTCCCCTCTTATTTCAATATTTCAATGACTATCTTTGGAAAATATAGATATATTGGATCTATTGTGATCTTCATCATATATAAGATAGCTTAATCCTTTCAAATTAGAGCATCTACCACCATGTTTACTTTCCCAAAGTGGTAATGTATTGAGAATTCATAATCATTAATAAACATAAACCACATTTTATTATTGATATTCATCTCCTTTTGAGTGAATATAAATTTTAATCATTTATAATTAGTATATATATCACATTTTTCTAACTAAATATAAATCCTTCATATATTTAATTAAAAAATCACTCTAGTTATCTCAAAATTATGAGTTTTGTAAATTTTCTCAAATACCATTTATTTATATAAGTAAAAAATCTATGACCAAATCATTCTGCAAGATAATACATCTCACTCTCTTATTTGATGCATCACTATTAATAAAAAAACACCTCCATTGTAGGGAAATATAATTATAACTGAACTGACCATCATTCTCACAAGATCCCTGAACATTTTCCCACTTTTATCTATGAAATATAAATTGAATCCCTTCTCTGTTAAATTTATTTGTGGTTTAGATATTTATAATGAATTATCAAAAAAATATAAATATTATCCAATGAAACTATGAAAAATAAAACTATCCATCATAGAGGTTATCCATGGACTATTTTTAATACATTACACTTATGTATGGATCCATTGATATAATCTATTTTGATATTAGTTGACACTAAAATGAAACTATTTGTAGAAAAAATTAAAACAGTGGAATATTTTAAAGAAAATTATTTTTCTAGAGGTTCTTAGTAAAATCATAATCACGTATTCTCACTCTTCCAAGGTCATTGAATATAAAATAATATAATTTATAAGGACGACACAAAATGGTAAATGTTATCTATAAAGGATGTATTCATTAAATCCATGATTATTATTGGATAATTAGTATGACAAAATGGAATCAAAACTTATTAATAGTGTCTATTCCTTGTATAAAATGTTTTCTTGGGTATATCCTCATTCTTAACTCTTAATTGATGATATCTAAAATGAATACCAATCTTTGAAAGGTATCTATCATCACGTAGTTGATAAAACAAGTAACACATACAATAAATATGAGACTTTTTCTTGATTTTAATGTTGTTATGTTACTGATAATCAATGAATATTTAGAATAAGCCATATTTTTTATGAATAAAAAGAACAGGTTCACCATAAGGTGATGCACATTGATTAATAAATACCTAGTTAATATTGCCTTGGATTTTCTTTTTCAATTCCTATTATTCAATAAACTCCATTCATTATCTTGTATTTGAAATGGGTGATGTTCTATGTATGAGTTATATTGAAAATACAACGTTATTATCTGGCAGAAAACAAGGAAAACATTTTGAAAATACATGGAAAAATTATAAACAATAAGTATATCATCAATATTCAATATCTACTCATCCATATGATATATATACATCTCGTGAATAAGATTCAAGACCCATACACTAGATGCAATTATTATTATCTATTCGTATTTATCATCACAGAACTAGAAGATCATATGTTGGTTCATAATATCATATATAAAGTCCGATCATTTGAAAATAATATGGTATTTATGTAAATAAAGTCAATATATGCCCAAAATAACCTTGAATTCAACTAGATGGATAATAAAAAATTTTATAAGAAGAACATTCCCACAAACTAAAATAAGAGAAGAATAATAGACTGATATGCTATCATCATTCCATTAGGTGTTTTCAATTATAAATCAACATCAAATTCTTGAGGTTAAATATAAAACCCTTATAAAATTCCTTAGATATGAACGATTGCATAGATCCAGAATAAAATAAGCTATTAATATATCTAGAGTGGATGGTAAGTGTACATTTTAATAGTTTATTATCATAATAAAAAATAAAAATAGGGATCAGAAGATATTTAAATTTATCTCCTTAATTAAGTTGATTCTCAAATTGATCATCATTATCAACCTTCATGTTTTAGCACTGGATAACATAATTAACATATTCCTTACATTTAAAACACAAGTGTATGAGTGGTTCATTCGGTTCATATTTTTCATATTTTTTTCTCTCATCAACTAGTCTCTTCAAATATTTTTAGAATTTATTTCTCAATAACCTTTCTTTACACTCATAAAACAATTACTAGTCCCATTAACACAATTTCCACAATGTTTCATTCCACACTTTGAGAATAAGGGAAAACTGATCATCTAATATCTCTGATTTTTTGAATTTATATTGAATTCCATATTTCCTTTCTTTTTAAAAACATTGAGATGGACAGGTAAATATAATCCCCATTTCAACAATGATTTCACATAGAATGATTTCTTCAGGGTTACTAATTTTTATTATGGTTAATGATCAGAAAAGTCTTTTTAAAGACCTAAAAAATTCGATCAACATAACTTTTATGTTGAATGATAAAACAAAATGAATACCACTCATGTTTTAAAATTTTCCCCATATATAGTAATTTATTCATCATCCATCTTATTTTTCTCCAAAAATAATTTCACCATTTTTATGGAGTATATATGGAAATTACTTATTGGAAAATAATTTATTGAATTTATCCAACACCATGGAGACAAATTTATTCCATTTCCTCAAGTTAATCTTAATATTACACCATTGATCTATATCACTATATAAATGATAAATATACTAAATAAATTTTTCATGTTACAAACACCATAGAATAGAAAATAAATTTTCCTTGGTACTAATCCATTTCATAGAAACTAGTGGGTCTGTATATCCATTAAAATAATGTGGGTGTTTCCTCATGAAGGACTCAATATACCATTATTCCATTATTTTATTTAGTGTAATATCAAAATGATTCATAGTATGAGAAGGATTTGGAAATATAGAATTTATATTTTTCATTAAAATTCCAATAACATTTTGTTATTCTGAATTACACTAAATTCATTACCTATCACATTAAAAAAGAACACGATTCCTCCAGGTTTTGTAAACTGACTAAAACATAAAGAATATCGTGAAAAATAATAATCACATAGGGAAACCATATAACCATGAAAAACATTTATTTGATGTTTAAATCTAGACACATTAATTTCAATCTATGAAACCTCATATTTAACCTTGGTTATCCATAATATCTATCAATACATTAGATAATTATCCAATATATAGACTTATCCAAAGGATTTTCAATAATTTTTTGTTATCCTAGTTTAAAAGGGTTACTAAACCTTATTCCTATACCAATTATATCGACAAATGTGTTTCAAACATAAATATTACATATTATTATATTAATATTCATTATATAACATAATGATCTGTGCAAAAAACATATAGGTCTAGTATCATTAAAAATATATATACATAAAAAACACGTAAAAAGATATCCATATCATCTCCCACTTAGTCTTTATCAACTAGAACCCGTCATTGATATATCATACCAAAAACCATTTTTCATAACTTTTGAAATTGAATTATAAAAAAGGGTGATATGAAATGATCATTAAGGGTAAAAAAGTGATATATCCTTGCTAATTTAAATATAAGATGAGAATATGGGTATGAGAACATAGAATAAAATTTGAAAACCATACCCTTTATATCTTAGTTCATAATCACGAATCATGGAATAAACCATGGTAGTCCATAAAACATGAATCATAATGTAATCAAAGAACATTATCCATTAGTGTATAACATTGGAATAAGACATAATTTTGTTGTATACACATAATCATGGAATATAATTCCTTTAGTAGTCACAGGACACCAAACATATTATCATATTGGATTGGGTTCACTCCCTATACCATCATAGAAGTCACATTTCACTTTCAAGACTACCATAGTGGATATAGTCCGTTACTGAATTGGGTTCACTCCCCATTGTAGTCCTCTTTATTTTCATGAGATAACCATATTTACCCAACACATTATGGAGATATATAAGTCCATTACCACCCATAAAAAAACTTAAAATTAGAAAAATGTGTTCCAAAATTTCATAAATTTTTAATTATATCATATCCCATGAAAAGGAAACAGGTTTCATAAACATGTATCCATTTCACCATGTCATAATCTAAGTAAAAGGAAATATTTTTATAACATAAATAACACATGGAAAGGAAACAAGTTTCATAGAATCGTACATAAATAATCATCAACATAAGCCATCCAAAGTCAAAATTGTTCAGTATCATGGGATTATATACTATTTAAATCATAACTAACATTAAAAAACATTATTATAAAATAAAGTTACATTAAAATAATACAGTAAATATTTCCTAAAGAAAATACACATTTAAACATGAAATCAAATATTTTACATATAATATTTTGAAAATTTTATTGAAATGTATTTAGTTCGAAATAAACATGGAATCTTTTAATTAAGTATTCAAATAATTGAGGGGTCATGATGGTTTGAAATCAAATTCATTATATATATATTAAAACAAAACATTGCACTCATACCTTTCTAACAGAATTTCAAAACATACTATGTTCAGAAAATGGAATTATGATCCCATTTTACATTTTTTAAAAAATAAACAATTTTTGAAATAGAAAATAAAAATTATTTTAAAAAATTAAACCCACAATTGAAATCAATCTTTAAAAACATGTACATTGAATAGAAATGACATTCATCTAAAGAGAGAAATAAATTCAGTTTTCCTTAAAACATTCTGAAATGCCTGGATCGGTTGTGATCACTGAGAGGGGAGGGGTGAATCAGTGATAAATTTTTTTTTTCTTTTTATGAATTGTTCCCTTTGGATTATCAATTCAACCTCTGCAGCTGGTTAAAGCCTAGATCTACGCTTTTAGTGGTGCAGTAATAATGAGAGCACAGAACACAGAGATTTAGAAGGTTCGGTAGAAAGACCTACTCCTTGCCGTGTTGGTTACACCCCGCAACACGGATTCTTCACTATGCCAAAAGATGATTACACAGTAATTGGTTATACCCCCCAATTACAAGTTGGTTATACCCCCCAACTCCACAGCATCATCTTCATCGTGCCTCCACTTCACTTCTTCAAAGGTGTTGTTCGAATCTTCAAGTAGCTTCAACAGTCTTCAAAAGATCTCGTTGGTCTTGCTCACAGAAAAACCAATCACTTAGAATGATCAGTTCTTTTGCATTCACACACTTAAGTGTGTACTATTCTTCTCAAGGTTGGTCTTCTTTACTTGTGCATACACAAGGGCTAAGCCTTGGCCATGCACTTTGAACACCTACTGCCAGTAGAGAGTTCTTCTCTTCACTTGTCTCACACAAGGGTATGCCCTCGGGTTCTTCTCCACTTCTTCTCCATGCAAGGTTGCAAGAGTGCGGCCTCTACTGTCTTCAAATGCCGCGCAAGATGCACTGGCCGCGGGCGTGCAGGTGCTACTGCCGCGCAAGCACTCGGGTGTGCAAGGTGCAACACCACGAGGCGTGCAAGCCACTCCTGCCGCGCAAGTATGCGGGCAGAGAGCTCCTTCGTTTCGCGCAAGGGAGACGCACATGGGACTTCTTCGGGGCCTCGAGTGGCTCCGGGATTCTCAGTCGCGCAAGAGGCTGCGCAGAGATACTTTGCGTAGCTTGGATGGCTTCGCGGGACTCTCGAGTTCTCAAAGGATCAGCAAAAAGCACTCCAATGCCTCGGGTGCTCTATTTATAGGCAGAGGAATGTGAATGGAGTCCGCGGAATCCAATACTCGAATGCCCGAAATCATCGGCGTTTTGAAAACTTCAAACGCGTTAAATATCTTCCGCGTATCTCGTTCTTCTTCTCTGTTTTAATGCGGGTTTTCCATTTTTCGGTTTCCTTCACCTGCATGCGACTTAGAACGCATGCACGACATTCGTTTTGGCCATCCCATGCAAAACACGAACACCCCGAGGCCTCAGCACTTCGTTTGCCTTCGGCCTTCCTCGAATTCTCTCCTTTGTTGCATGCAGAGTCATTTTAATGTATGGACATGTTCGGTGTGCCCAGACGAGCTCAATGGAGCCTTCATCTTCGGCAATGGTGGCCGGGAGCTCGAATTATGGTGCTCGAAGGGCTCTGGTTCAGCGGGGGACGTCGGGTGGCCTTCAGCTGAGCTCGAGGTGGAGGACGAGCCACGGCCGTCGGATTGGGCGATTGAAATACATCGGACGGCCGGATTAGATCGCGGCGCGCGGAAGATGAGATGAGCGGCTGCGATCCCGCGCGCGATGAGACGGACGGCTCAGATCTGTCCCAGGTGAAATTTCCGCGTCCCACATCGAATCGGCGCGCGGTTTTTCCGCGGTTTATCACCCTAGCGCTGCCTCAACCCCGCAATTGAACTTCCAACCTCCACGGTGCCGCCCCGCACCGTGTTCTCCCTGCGGGCGCGCTCTGCCCCCACTCTCTGCTCCCTGCGGGCGCGCTACTGGCGCCCACTATGCATCCTCCGGGCGCGCTCTGGCACCCATGCTGCACAGGCCTGATCCCCTGCGTGGCCCCGGCTTACACACGGCCGCGGCCTCTCGGGCTAGCCCCATGGGATCCCCTTGGGCGTGGTGACCTAGTCCCACATGTGCCTTGGGTTGAACCCTTAAGGCTGGCTTGAGATGGCTAATTTAATGCAAGTAATAGAACAAGTACTTTGTTAAAAACAAAGTAACCAAGTTCAAATGCCACTTCAACCTTCTTCATTTTTCTTCTTCATTACAATTACTCCATCCTCCTCACATATACTAAGTACATAGAATGTGGAATTCCCGAAGGGTCATCATCATCAACCGAGCTCCTAAATCAAACATATTCTTCAAAGAACTTCATTGATCTAATCAGAGAGGTCGGAACAAATTTAAATCCTCATGCACTAAGAGATAGTGCATGGTCTTCTAATCATGTTGTGACAATGTATCTCCTTGAAACAATTGCTTTGAACTTATGATCAGCTTAGCAATCGTCTGATTTAATGCGTCTGTAATCATCAATATTCAAGATGTACTTCATCAGATTGCACACCATGAAAAGTTATTGACAACAAATGCAATTACTTCACTTGGGCACAATAATCTCCCGCTTTGTATTTGGTTTTCAATACTCCGAAGCACACTGAGAGAATGTCGTGTGCCTGATGATTTCTCCCCCTTATTGGCCAACAAATGCAAAGGGATGAATGAAAGCCATACTCAGAGTATAGAGCTTCTGGAACCTGCACATCTTCAACTATCAATGCTCCCCCTCAGGGGATGCACTCATCTCCTTCAATTACCTGCATGTAAGTACAAGAATACAAAAATTTAGGGAATAAGGAGGGACCTTCTTCTTCCTCAAGTGAGAGTAGAAGGCTGAACATGAAGTTTCAGCCTCAATTCAACAAATCGTTCCGTAGGCATAGCTTTGGTGAAAATGTCTGCCACCTGATCTTAAGTAGGAATGTAGTCTAGCTTGATGTCTCCACTGGCGACCCTTTCTTTGATGAAATGATATTTTATATCAATGTGCTTGGATCTGGAGTGTTGGATAGGATTCTTAGACAACCCAATTGCACTTTGATTATCACATAAGATCCTCAATGGTTTTTCAGTGTTAATCCTCAAATCTGCTAGCTGCACCTGCATCCAAATCATTTGAGTACATGCATGTGTAGCGGCCACATACTCTGCTTCAGCTGTGCTCAATGTTACAGAATTTTGTTTCTTGCTATACCAGCTAACACATCCTTCTCCCAGAAAGAAGGTTCCACCAGATGTGGATCTTCTATCAGTGAAATCACCATCCCAATCCGCATCTGTGAATCCCAACAACTATATGTTTGCACTGTGTTTGTATAAGAGTCCATAGTTAAGGGTTCCTTTAACATATCTCAGGATTCTTTTGGCTGCAGTTAAATGAGATTCTTTTGGGTCACTTTGGAATCTGGCACACAAAGTCACTGCATATGCTATATCTGTCCTTGAAGCCGTGAGATAAAGTAGACTGCCAATAATTCTTCTGAACTCTTTCTGATCAACATTGTTGCCTTCTTCATCCTTGCATAGCTTGGTTCCGACAGAAATGGGTGTGGAGACTTCCTTTGAACTTTCCATTCCAAACCTTTTCACTAAGTCCCTTGCGTACTTCTCTTGTGAAAGAAATATGGAGTTTTGTCTTTGTTCCACCTGAAATCCTAGAAAATATGTCATTTGACCAAGCATCGACATTTCAAAAGTTCTTTTCATCTTCTCAGCAAATTCTTCACATAGTCCTTCCTTGTTACCAGCAAAAATGATATCATCTACATAAATAATGACTATGAGGGTAGCATTGGCCATTTCTCTGACATAGAGGTTACTGTCAACTGTTCCTTTTACAAATTTCATGTTTTTAAGACAACCATCCAATTTTGAGTACCAGGCTCTAGGGGCCTGCTTCAATCCATACAAGGCTTTTCTCAATCTGCACACCATACTACCATCTTTGTCTAGCAAAAATCCCTCTGGTTGTTCAATATACACCTCTTCTTCAAGATCTCCATTCAGAAATGCAGATTTCACATCCATCTGATAGACCTTGTACTGCTTGTGTGCTGCAACTGCTAAGAACATTCTGATAGTTTCCAGTCTTGCAACTGGTGCAAAGGTTTCCTCAAAGTCGATTCCTTCCATTTGTGAATATCCTTTACATACAAGTCTGGCCTTGTTTCTGGAAACTTCTCCCTTTTCAATGAGTTTGTTTCTAAACACCCACTTTGTCCCAATAACATTTTTATTTTTGGGCCTTGGCACAAGATCCCAAGTGGAGTTCTTTTCAATTTGATTGAGTTCCTCATGCATAGCTTGTATCCATTCCTCATGTACAACTGCTTCAGCCACTGTGTGATGTTCAACTTGAGAAACCAGTGCAGTCTGATCTTCCAATCTCAATCTTCTTCTAGTTCTTACTGAGGACTGTAGGTCTCCAAGGACATTTTCTGTGTCAACATGTTTCTTCAATTTGTTGTATCTGATTCTTCCATTTTCATTACCTTCATCTTCATCACTGGTATATTCAGAGTTGATCTCACCAGCAGTTGGTGTTCGCTTAGGTAATTCTGCATTCTTCTGTTCCAAGGCTGTGTCATTCTTTGAGTCATCATCATCCACAGTGTATGGCTTGGTGTTGTTTTCAATTATTATTACATCAGTGCAGTCAATCATTTTATTCAACCTCTTATTCCAGCATCTGTAGCCTTTTCCATCAGGTAGGTAACCCATAAAGATTCCTTCTTCAGCTTTTTCTTCAAACTTTCCCAGATTGATGTTTTTAATCTTGATGATGCAGGGACTGCCAAAGATTTTGAAATATTTAACAGTTGGTTTTCTGTTAAACCACATTTCATAGGATGTCGTTTGTGTTTCTGGTCTCAGGAGACATCTGTTCTGTATGTGTATAGTAGTGCATACTGCTTCTCTCCAGAAAAACTTAGAGATATCATGCTCAGCTAACATAGTCCTCCCCATTTCAACTATGCTTCGATTCTTTCGTTCAGCCACTCCATTCTGTTGTGGAGTATATGGTGTACTATATTGATGTTTGATTCCATGCTTGACCAGATAGCTTTCAAATACATCACTGGTATATTCTTTTCCGTTGTCTGATCTTACTTTCTTGACGCAGAGCTCTAGTTCCTTCTCAGCCTGCCTTCTGAAAGTCTAGAACATCGTGATTGCCTCTGACTTGTGTTTCATGAACATGACATTGGTCATCCGAGTGTAATCATCAACGAAGGTTATAAAATAGAAATCTCCTCTTGTAGAATTCTATCTCATCGGTCCACATATGTCTGTATGGATGAGTTCAAGAGGCCTAGTAGACATGATATCAACTCCATTGTGTGACCTATGGGTCAGTTTTCCCTTCTGACATGTGTCGCAGACTTCATCTCTTTCTCTCTTTAATTTGGGTAGATCTCGTACAACATTGTACTTCAGAATTTTACTCATACTCCTTTGACCAAGATGGCCAAGTCTTCTATGCCAGAGGTTGTTTTCATCTTTAGAGCTAAGAAAACAAGAATTGATGGGATCTCCAATTTGAAATAGATTTCCAGTGGTTCTTCTTCCTTGAGTGATGATTTTTCCATCCTTTGAGCTCTTGATGATGCATGAGTCCATCTGGAACAACACCTCATGTCCATCATCACATAATTGACTTACACTCAGTAGGTTGTGCTTTAATCCTTCAACAAACAACACATCATTGGATTTTAGATTTGTTGTTGCAATCATAGCCTTTCCAACTCCCTTGATTTTCAGAGAACGATCATTTCCAAACACCACGGTTCCTCCCTCATGACTTTCAATGTTGCTTAGAATTTTTGTATCACCAGTCATGTGGGATGAGCATCCACTATCAAGAATCCATGACTTAGTTTTACTGCTGTCTTTTAGAGCCACTTCAGCAAAGCATGTGATTTCATCATTGGTTTCTTGAATGCCTTTCCCTTTCATGTCTTTGACTTTTTGTTTAGGAAGAGTTGTCATACATTTATCAGCTCTATGACCTTGTTGGTCACATCTTCCACAAGCTTCACTCAGGCAGTCAAATGAGTTCTGAGTTGGTGATTTTGATGCTTTCTGCAAAACACTCTGGGTTTCAGGATGTCTCCCCCTTGACTCATGCCTCATGTTTGGACGAGACATGTTATACCAGCATGCATAGGCCTTATGTCCAAACACACCACAACACCAGCAGTAGCCTCTGAACCTTGACCTTCTTTGTTGATAAGAGTCATGTTGTAATTTTCTGTCCAAGATTTGAGTAGTCCTTCTTGAGGATTTCCTTTCTTCCATTGAAGATGATTTTACACAGGTTGGTTCATGCCATGTTTGTCTCAATTTTATCTTTGAACCTCAACAGCCTTGTTGAAGTCTTCACTCATCTTTGTCAAGCTATTCTGTGCTTCAATCCACTTGGAATGTGTCACTGATTTCTCTTCTTCTTTGAGGTGAAGTTTCTCCTCAAGATCTTTTGCTATCTTGTCCAGCTCAGCTACCTTCAGTTTGTGTCTCTTGATTTCATCAATGTACATTGTCTCTTTCTTCATACATTCTTCCAACTCCTCAGTCATCCTTTTGGTTTCCATTTGTAACAATCTCTTCTCTTTCTTGAGTTCAGTGTTCTGTTCAAGGCAAGCCACTAGTTCGTCTTTCAATATGTGTTCGAGCTCTGCTCGTTCACTTTCATCATCTTCACTGCTGCAGGTGTCAAACCCTTTTTCCACATGAGCCATAAAATTCGTTTCTTCTTCTGATTGACTGGCTGAAGTGAAGTCTGATTCTTCCTCTTTGCTTACATAGCTTCTTCTTTCACCAGGAACGATCCTTTTCTTTCTTGCACCAGATCTGTTTCCTTCTCTTGGGTATCTACTCCATTTCTTCTTTTGTGACTTATCATCTTCAATATCTGGAGTACTAGATCTTTTCTTAGGACAGTTAACAGCAAAGTGTCTGATGTTATTGCAATTGAAACATCTCGATGGTGATTTCCCTTTTCCCCTGAATTTAGTTTTTCCAAACCTTTTAGAAAAAAGAGAAATAATCGTGTTGAGATCTTCATCCTTTTCTTCATTGTCAGAATCACTTGATTCTAGGACTTCGTCATCTTTTATCTTGAGTTGTCTCATGGCCTCAAAAGCCATCTCATCCTTGATCTTCTTCTTGAATACTGGGATCTTCCTCATTTCATATGCAATGAGAATGTTGTGTATTTCATCAAGAGAGAGATCATCTCTGTCTTCTAATGCTGAGACTTTGGGGTCAAACCTGTCAGGAAAATTTCTCATTAGTTTTTTAACAATAGTGGAGTCCTCCACCTTTTCTCCAAAGCCCCGAATGTTACTGACAATTTCATTGACTCTTGTGAAATAATCATCAATATTTTCTTCTTCTCCCATCTTGACATCTTCAAACTTGCTTCTCAAAATTTGTAATTTGGCTTCCTTGACTTTCATGTTGCCTTCATAACTACTTTCCAATTTGTCCCAAATTTCTTTAGCATTATTGAGTCCCATGACTTTTGTGTATACTTTTTCTGAGAGTGACATAAGAATGGCATTTTGAGCTTTACCATCAAGTTCCATATTTATTTTCTCATCGAGTGTCATAGCAGTTTCATTAGCAAGAGGAGGGAATCCAAATAAGGCTGCATTTCTAACTTCAAGGCCGAGAGATAGAAGGTAGGGTAACATCCGATTCTTCCAGCTGTGGTAATTATTTCCATCGAATGTAGGAACACCCCTACTATTAACAGAATTCAGATTGTCCATCTTCTCAGAAGTAGATCCTTACAGAGGGAACCTCCCTTTGATACCACTTGAAATGCCTGGATCGGTTGTGATCACTGAGAGGGGAGGGGTGAATCAGTGATAACTTTTTTTTTCTTTTTATGAATTGTTCCCTTTGGATTATCAATTCAACCTATGCAGCTGGTTAAAGCCTAGATCTACTCTTTTAGTGGTGTAGTAATAATGAGAGCACAGAACACAGAGATTTACAAGGTTCGGTACAAAGACCTACTCTTTGCCGTGTTGGTAACACCCCCCAACACGGATTCTTCACTATGCCAAAAGATGATTACATAGTAATTGGTTATACCCCCCAATTACAAGTCGGTTAAACCCCCAAACTCCACAGCATCATCTTCATCGTGCCTCCACTTCACTTCTTCAAAGGTGATGTTCGAAACTTCAAGTAGCTTCAACAGTCTTCAAAAGATCTCGTTGGTCTTGCTCACAGA
This sequence comes from Viscum album, assembly GCA_963277665.1. Taxonomy (NCBI): domain Eukaryota; kingdom Viridiplantae; phylum Streptophyta; class Magnoliopsida; order Santalales; family Viscaceae; genus Viscum; species Viscum album. The sequence goes on from OY728152.1 coordinate 748,719,961, forward strand.
AAAACCAATCACTTAGAATGATCAGTTCTTTTTCATTCACACACTTAAGTGTGTACTCTTCTTCTCAAGGTTGGTCTTCTTCACTTGTGCATACACAAGGGCTAAGCCTTGGCCATCCACTTTGAACACCTACTGCCAGTAGAGAGTTCTTCTCTTCACTTGGCTCACACAAGGGTATGCCCTCGGGTTCTTCTCCACTTCTTCTCCATGCAAGGTTGCAAGAGTGCGGCCTCTACTGTCTTCAAATGCCGCGCAAGATGCACTGGCCGCAGGCGCGCAGGTGCTACTGCCGCGCAAGCACTCGGGTGTGCAAGGTGCAACACCGCGAGGCGTGCAAGCCACTCCTGCCGCGCAAGTATGCGGGCAGAGAGCTCCTTCCTGTCGCGCAAGGGAGATGCGCAGGGGACTTCTTCGGGGCCTCGAGTGGCTCCGGGATTCTCAGTCGCGCAAGAGGCTGCGCAGAGATACTTCGCGTAGCTTGGATGGCTTCGCGGGACTCTCGAGTTCTCAAAGGATCAGCAAAAAGCACTCCATTGCCTCAGGTGCTCCATTTATAGGCAGAGGAATGTGAATGGAGTCCGCGGAATCCAATACTTGAATGCCCGAAATCATCGGCGTTTTGAAAACTTCAAACGCGTTAAATATCTTCCGCGTATCTCGTTCTTCTTCTCTATTTTAATGCGGGTTTTCAATTTTTCGGTTTCCTTCACGTGCATGTGACTTAGAACGCATGCACGGCCTTCGTTTTGGCCATCCCATGCAAAACACGAACACCCCGAGGCCTCGGCACTTCGTTTGCCTTCGGCCTTCCTTGAATTATCTCCTTTGTTGCATGCAGAGTCATTTTAATGTATGGACATGTTCGGTGTGCCCAGACGAGCTCAATGGAGCCTTCGGCTTCGGCAATGGTGTCCGGGAGCTCGAATTCTGATGCTTGAAGGGCTCTGGTTCAGCGGGGGACGTCGGGTGGCCTTCGGCTGAGCTCGAGGTGGAAGACGAGCCACAGCCGTCAGATTGGGCGATTGAAATACATCGGACGGTCGGATTAGATTGCGTCGCGCGGCAGATGAGATGAGCGGCTGCGATCCAGCGCGCGATGAGACGGACAGCTCAGATCTGTCCCGGGTGAAATTTCCGCGTCCCACATCGAATCGGCGCGTGGTTTTTCCGCGGTTTATCAACCTAGCGGTGCCTCAACCCCGCAATTGAACTTCCAACCTCCACGGTGCCGCCCCGCACCGTGTTCTCCCTGGGGCGCGCTCTGCGCCCACTCTCTGCTCCCTGCGGGCGCGCTACTGGCGCCCACTATGCATCCTCCGGGCGCGCTCTGGCACCCATGCTGCGCAGGCCTGATCCCCTGCGTGGCCCCGGCTTACACACGGCCGCGGCCTCTCGGGCTAGCCCCATGGGATCCCCTTGGGCGTGGTGACCTAGTCCCACATGTGCCTTGGGTTGAACCCTTAAGGCTGGCTTGAGATGGCTAATTTTTTGCAAGTAATAGAACAAGTACTTTGTTAAAAACAAAGTAACCAAGTTAAAATGCCACTTCAACCTTCTTCATTTTTCTTCTTCATTACAATTCCTCCATCCTCCTCACATATACTCAGTACATAGAATGTGGAATTCCCGAAGGGTCTTCTTCATCAACCGAGCTCCTAAATCAAACATATTCTTCAAAGAACTTCATTTATCTAATCAGAGAGGTCGGAACAAATTTAAATCCTCATGCACTAAGAGATAGTGCATGGTCTTCTAATCATGTTGTGACAATGTATCTCCTTGATACACATGCTTTGAACTTATGATCAGCTTAGCAATCGTCTGATTTAATGCGTCTGTAATCATCAATCTTCAAGATGTACTTCATCAGATGACACACCATGACAAGTTATTGACAACAAATGCAATTACTTCACTTGGGCACAACACATTCCTTCAGTATCTTAACATCTTAAAGAGATTAAAATGAAAGGAAAATGGATTGTCTAGAAATATATATATTAGAGTAATATTCTTGCGTTATTTTTTATGTATATAATATTATTTAATCATTGTAAAAATAACCATCAATAATCATAATAAACAATGAGATTGTTAATAGAAAACCCATAGAATAGGTCTGAATGCCTTTATATGGGATCAAAACTTCTACATAATAAATTTAGATTTATTATAAATATATTAAAAACCTGAAATCAAATATATAAACCAAATTTATTTTAATTATAAACTATAATCATGATTTTATTAATAATTATTTATTAAAATCACTGTTCATGATGATAAAAATATAATTTTTCATGTTTGTTTTGGTTTGGTAATTTTGTTCCTTGTACAATTATCATGGTTCCATAAAATCTATAATTTTAATCATTATATAAATTTAATATATATTAAATATATATAAGTTTATATTTATTCTAAAAATTAGAGATAAAAAATGAAATACCCTATTCATGGATTTAGTAGAGCATATGTACCCATGGATAATGTTTTCACTTTTAAGAAAATAGAAATAAATAAAGGAAAAAAATAATTGAACATTTTAGAATCATCATTATATCATATAAAATATAAATATTAACAAAATACATCCTTATTACCATCCATGTAAAAAATAAATTAGATCGGTTCATAGAGGTGGTTGTACAAATGTACACATGAGTGACATTATTGTTTTTCAATAGATTGGGACGTAAGATGGTAGATATGAAATTATCATTATAGGTGAATAATTTTGTCATTAATATCATAAATAAACATTACACCCACAAAAATACCCATATATAAAATATGTTGATGAATAATGAATAGTATCACTGTGTGGAGAAGGTTATTTATACATGTCCATGAGTGACACATTATTATCCCATTTGATGGGAAAGAGAGTGTAAAATGGTTGTTTCATAATATTGAAAAAAATTATGTATATTGGGGATATTTAATTTATTATTTTATGATAAATTAAATATATTTAAATGTGGTAGAAGAATATAAAAAAAATTAATTGATCTGTTAGTTTGATTACCTATTAATTTAATAAACTTATTTAGATGTCCTAATAACTATCCTTTGGTTGGTATTCTAGGATTAATATCACCTCTCAATATGGATAGGAATGCAGATAATTTATTTTTTAATGGTATGGTTATAACAACCCTATTCATTATTACAGACTTTAACTTGATTTTTTAATAAACATGCACTTATGAAAACTCTGAGGATTGAGAGGTCTAGTGAATTGGGAAACTAGTAACATTACATGACAATATAAAAAATAAAATACAACATCATTATTGAATTAATCTTTTACTTGACCATAACATTTTTTCGTACTTATCATTGAATGAGATAATTTGAGGACATACAGAAGAAAATAGTGAGCTATAAATTCCAATAATGGAGTAAAAGAAGCATAACATGAAGAGTACAATACATTATAGCCAATAGTAATATCAATGGAGCATAAGAGAAACATGAACATAAAAAATGATATATCATGATTATCATAACATGGAGATGTGGCAACAATATTTACCATTATATTGGTATGAGCCAAGGATCTTTCTACATGGATAATGAGTAAACACTCATTGCACATGAATTATCACGAGTAAACATTATTTTCACATGATGTATCGTGATTCTATTCATTAACCAATGAATTGGAGCACTATCAATGTGAAACCTTCATAATCATTTCATTTCAATAATAAGTGTGCCACATAGATCGCATAACATGGATTTATTAAACATCATAATTAATTCCAAGAATGAGATATGTGGAATACATACATTTATTTCCTCGATAAACAACTACTTGTGTGTAAAGGTGAATACCCTTGATGGAACAATGGGTATGGTATTCAATTATATGATGATTTTTGAATGATGGATTTTAGTGTAACATCGATAGCATAACGATGTCAAAAATAAATCGTAGAATGTGTTAATGAGAGAGAAAGGGGTCTCTCATAATTTATAAATGAAATAGAAATGAGTAGTGTCATGGAACATAATATCCCAACATATTTAAGATAATTTAGATGCATAATATAGAAGAATTACATGAATGTAAATGAGGAGAGGGAAATCCCTTATGGAATTTCTATATGGTAACTAGTATACATGGGAGGCATTGATATGAGATAAATGGGTATATCATAATTACAAAATAAATAGGTAAATATAGAGGATGTGATAACTTTTACAAAAAAAATTTAATTTAAAATAAATTATCATAACAATATAAGGATACATGGACATAAATAATGAAAAAATGGCATTGACTATCCCTTACATAGAAGTGTGTGACTTCAATAGCATGTAGAGGGGTTTAATGAGAGAATGGGGAACCTTGAGAAGATTATAGAGATAGGGGGGATGAGTAGAAACGTTATCCATGGGTTTTTAGTGAAGATAAGTTGGATATTCAGTCGGTTTATATAGGAAATGTGAGGGGATTTCACTACTATTTCAGAAACATAGGTTTTGGAGTCTATATAAATAAATATTCAAAACCAAAAACTAAACCATGTTTTTTATCATAATTTCTTCAAAAGGGGAGTGAATAAAATTGTTTTATAAGGAAAATGGACTATAATATTAAAATATTTGTCTTAATTATGTGGAGGTGAGTCATACTCTCAAATAAATCATTTTAAAAAGATCAAATATTTAATAGGTCTTGGAGAGTCCTCAAAGGAACAATAAAATTAATAAAAATAATATAAAATATAGTTATTTTAATTTTAGAAAATATATTGCCCGAATATTCTATTTATTGTATTTTATTACATTACTATTAGGTCATTATGACATCATAAACTAATTATATATTTAAATGGTATTTAATTTTTACCCCAAAATTTGACTATATCAAAATATTTTGAAATATTCACTAATAGATAATTTGGACATATATAATGCAAAAATAATATTCATTTTAACTAAATAATTTTTTAAATAAGTTAATTTTTACTTTTAATATAAGATCTGACATTTATAAAATATTCATGCATTTTGACAAAAACAGATTTGAATCATTAAAAATTATAATTGTATAAAACTTATAGGATCTTTTAAATTTAATAAAAAGTAATGTAGTAATAATATTTTATTAATATATTCATTAATTAAAAAATAATTTATTTATAAAAATATAATTTTGTATTGAATAATAACTAAAAATAAAATTTCCGTTTAAAAACTATTTACAATGTAATAATAATAAAATTAATGTATATTCATTATTCTGTAAAAAATTAATTCACGTAGTCATAATGCTAGGGTCTTGTTACATAACCTCTTATAACACCCATATAAGACCTAAGGGTAATGTGTGCAAAGGTGACCGACTCATGGTGCAACTCGAATAACATCACTCGGGTTGATTACAATTTTGTATGTGTTTATCACACTGCTTATCCAATAAGCGATGTGATAAATCAATTTGATATTTACATTACAATGTTAAATATTATATTCTATTTTAAATTCTTAATTACAACATCACCTTTAATAAAGACACATAATACTCTATATAAAATAATTGACATTAAAATTCATTTTATTAACTAGTGGAGGACACCAACAAGGATATAATCAATCAAAATAGGGATCAACAACCTAGAAGACACCACCCATTATCAACTTAATCCTAAAGAATGACACAAACCAATGAATACATTGATAGTAACCATTTATAGATGTTTAAAAGTAAGAAGTCCAAAATTATAGAAAGGGGAACACACATAGAATCACCCAGATTAATCTACCAAGATTCAGTATCAAATTAAAAGAAATGGGATAAAATACCTCCACGGGTTGCACCTATATAACCAAATATGTGAGGGAAAATTCCAAATAATGATAATGTTCAAAGGGATTTATGAATTTATAGGTAGTCTCTAAATTATAAATCCACTACCGAACACACAACATGCCACAAAATGCTGACATGGAGTATATTCAAATTTTCAAATAAGAAAACCATGCCACATGGGTCTAGTCAAAACTAAATCCAAGAAAAATTATACTTTATGTGGTGAGATCATATAATCATGCGAAAGAGACCATGCTAAAAGGGAACCAACACACTACATAATCCAAGAGCTAAAGAGTAATGCTGAACCATAACCATACTCCACATAAAAATAGCCCTAAAAAGGTAGATATACCAAAACTCACCTCTCCAAGAATCAACACTACATCCTACCCATGACCCAACTATGATACCGAAATAAGTTGAACCACCAACAATCCCCTAATATTCTCTAAATCGCAAGGTATTGATCACACCCTAGAACTTGAATGCATGGTCCACCTAGGATTCTGAATAAGTTCCACACTATGGATACCATGAGATCAAACACAACCAAGCCAAAAGGATCCTCTCCTGCAAGAAACCTAACTGTAAACTCATATATTAACCGTAAAACCTTCTCCAAAAACTTATAGTGACCATGAATAAGAAATTAATAAACTAAAGAGTTCTAAAACATAACATCACATACATATTAAATGATTTTCATCATAGAGTATGAAAACCAATCCTATGAGGATGAATACCACCACAAAAACAGTCTCGTAGAAGACACCTCCCAAACACAAACAATATACTACTAAATTATATAAAATGATTCTAACAATATTTTTCCCAAAAAAACACCCCAAAAAAATAACATCTATTGCAGATACCTCTAATGAATAACACCGTCAACATATAAATAAAGAGTTGCACCATACTCATCATTCATGACAAAGGTTTCCCAACTACTAATTCCTTGTTAAGAGTGTAATAATGATATCCTAACCCTTATAAATTATTTCTTATTCTTATTTCAATAATTTAATTTTATTAGAGAAGATACATTCATGAAATTTTCATATTAATACTGTTATTAAATTTCTAAAACATTGAAAAATATTTAAAATAATAATAAATATTCATTATAATATTTCAATGGAAGGAGTAGAACTCAAGAAATAATTTCCCATATACTAAACCTCCACATGATAATAGGTAAATAACTCAAAAATAGTTCACCACATATCAGTTAACCCATATAAAATAATGTTATATCATGGTATATAACTAGACATAACCAAACCTCAATTATTTCACCACAATGATCGCATGAGAAAAACCATAAATAATTAATTTCACATGATCTCTTATCAAATCCCATTCAAAGAAAACATTTCCTCAATTACACCACAAACCTCCATAAAATTAGTCACCCCCATCATTGGAAAATTCATGTAAGATCCCAAACCATCAGGAAAGATGACACAATAATAACATCCACACATAATAGTACAATTTAGCATTTGAATCCATCAAAATTTCAGTTAAACTATTTTATTATCTTCATTATGATCAGCCTTACCATGAACCCCTATGATGTTAAACTTATGAAATATCTACACAACTACTTAAACATCTTCTATAAAGCACAACAATGCACCATCTGACATCATCCAAAATCCTCCACTCTTCCAAATAGCCATTATCACAACCATTTCAACCTCTATGTAGTCCTAGACAAAACCTACCACAACAATCTCCAAAAATTTCCTCATAAATAAAAATAAAAGGAAACCATGAACTATATCACGATATATTAATCTTTAGGCAACCTATACTCACATGCACATATTTAAAATGTGTCAAAAATATAACTCATCTTGATGGAGAGGATGTTTTCCCCTCTTCATATGGTTGAATTAATATCATAATTATCCAGTATAAGATCAATAATAAAAGAACAAAATAATAAAATTTAATAATTAATCATTTTTATAATAATATATGTGTCACAAGAATGTTTATCTTCATCAATTACATGATTTTACAAACTAAATTATCATTACTGAATTTAAATTGTTACCCTTTCATGGTATGTAATAGATTCCACAAATAGAACCATATCACAACACTAAATCAAAGTTGGGGTATATGTTCGTAACAATAAGAGGCATCATCTAAATATTCACATACCTTCTGTGTTAAGAAACAAAATTATTCATGGCTTAAGCTTCTTTATGGGACATCTTCTACAAGATAATATTTGAAAACATTATTTGGTATTTCATAAAAAAGTGGTTTTCTATGAGTAATATCAACACGTCAATGGAAATAGTTAGTAATAAATGTAATTTTAAACAACAATCAACAATCACATGTCATTTTCAAATAAATAAGCATGTCTTGTATTTAAATAACAATATCATGTTTCTTAGTTAAAGAGAAATACTACACATTCTATTGTACAAAAAATTAGGATCGACATACAAAACCTAAACATTTTATTTCTATAGAAATGTACATGAAATTGAATTGAAACTACACATGACATGGTCTTTTACATCATGTAATCTATAAAAAAATTAAACATTTCTTATTCACTTTATCATATAGGTAACATTATTTCAGTTTTTTAAATAATAATCTTTTGAGAACAAAAAAATAAACCCGCACTTGTTGTATCACTATGTATCATACTGAAAATGTTCAAAAAATAATCATTAAATATTTTTTCACTTGAGGAAAGATATTTATATAACAGATTTAAGGTAACATAATTTTAATTCAATATTTAAGAACAATATGATAAATACATGACATGATTTCATATTAAACACACTGAACATGCTACATGGTCAATATTTATATACATTAAATTGAGGAATAATTCATACAAAGTTTTTCAACATTATATATATTGCCTATAATAAAATAATCCTTGATTAGCACCTGAGGAATATTTAATTTAGAATTATAAATTCTATCTATCAGAAAAACAATATATTTAGTTATGTAAATAGTTTTTATGTCTCAACTAGTTACCATAGGTAATGATTATTATTTTATATAAATTTTAAACAAACAATGTTTATACTTATAAAAAAATTGAAAACATACACAATCTACATATATTGGGTAAAAATATAACACAAAAAATGGAATTAATATTTTAATGATCAATTTATAGGTGTAAACAATCCAACAAATCAATTTTATTAACCATTCTTAGAAGATAAGACAAATTATTTTATTTGGAAAACATTTATATTGTAAATGATTATCAATGAGCATTATTTTATTTTTTTCAAGATTCAAAAAACAAAAGTCATAAAAATATGACCCCTATGATAAATTTTCAACACATAATTAAAACATATAAATAGATTATTACAACCAAATGGTTGTTATTCAAATTTTGAAGAGGGGAGTTATTCATGTCAATTTTCTCAAATTTAAATGAATTATAAATAATAAATATGGTAATTTGTTTTAGGAAATATAGATCTAATGTCACTAAAATAAAATTTATACTAAATTCCTAGCTTTATATTAGGTTACATATGAAACGAAAAAAACATATCTTATCAACTTCCTCTATAACCAATATACTTATAAGAATGGTTTGAAAAAAAATCATTTTTTCATGGTGGTATTAACTATACTCAATGTAACTAGTTTTATAAAGGACTTCAAAATCTGATAGTTATTTAGAAAATACATTATGCATTATTTGGTAAAAAGGTCAAATATTTCAAAATATGTTTAAAATGATATGAATTTTATAAATGTAAATACATTCAATTTTTGAAGGATAATGTTATAATATGTAAAACAATAAGACATTTCATGTCTCAAAAAATTCAAAGTGTAACACCCATTTATTTTATGAAATATTTTCTTGAAATAATATTAATTCTCTAATTGATATCACTGCATACAATGATGAGTTTAAATGAAATTCCAGACAAAATTAGATTAATATGACTATTATAAAATATACATTATGTTAGTAGGAATAAATATAACAAACTTATGAATGTGTATGATGAATTCATTGGCTATCAATTATTTACTAAAATATAAATTAATTATATATTTTTATTTTTGTATGAATAAATTGAGTGATTTACTATTAATGATGAATTTAATGAATTATATATGTTATATACATAATATAATATTTTTAATATTCATAAAATTGATCTTTTTTGGATAGGGTATGAATAAAACATTATTTATGTTTAAAACATAAATTTTTCACAAGGCAATTTTCCGCCGTTAATGGAGAACGCATTTTAAATTAAAATTTTGGCACATTATTAATTTTCATATGATAACATAAAATTTTATTTACATTTGGGATATAAAAATTGACTTTGTAAGTGTTTTTTGGTATTTTTCTTGATAACTTTCAACGTTTGATGAATACTAAAAATACATTAAATATTAATTGAAAATATAATTTTTCATTGAAGTAATTAATATTGTGAAATTATATAGTTTAATGGTTTTAAATTATAAATAGAATATATTTTTATAATTTAATATAATATTTGTTATTGGAATTAATTTTACCTTAAATTCAGATGTAATAAAATTTCAGTCATTTGAAATGTTTAATTATTTAATATGAATTTTCTCATTTCAGATACATAATTATTTTTAAATTAATAACTTAAACTTATATATTTTGATTTTTGATAAATTAATTACATATTTAGAATCAAGAGTTTCAAATTATGTAAATAGCCTTATTTTAAATTTTGGTAATATCAATAGTAACATTAGTAATTTTTATTGATTCGGTAAAAAGATAAATCTAGTAATAAAGGGTAATAATAATATTATAAAATTACCCTAAAACTTGTATTAATATATTTTTAATAGTAGGTTGCGACCTAAATCCTCCTTGGGCAGAAATGATATTTATTGAAATCCTCTTGGAAGAGATTAGTAAATTGAAAATATTTTATATAAATAAAAGTTAAATATGTATTACTCAAATTTTAACAACAATATAATTTTTAATATAATGCTATATAGAATATAAATTCAGCATTAAATAATCATTTTAAATAAAAACTGATTTTCGTTATCATGATAACATATTTTTAATTTTTAAAAAATAAATAATTACCATAATGACTTATACTTTGATGATGCAGAAATTATTTAGTTAATGAAAAAGATCAACAAAATAATAATTATTAAAATGATAATAATAATTAAAATATCCAAACACATGAAAAATATTATTCATCATGTATATATCAACCATAATCATCCAATGGATGAGTTATTGACCATTTGGATCTATATGAGAATAATTACAACCCTTATAATATTTTATTTAAAGTGATGTCAAAGTTGTCACACTCATGTGTTAATTAATATAGCATTTTTAATGAAGAATTTTACAGAAGATATATTCAGTTAAAAGTAATATTATTAATTCTAGATTTTTTATCCAATTGTTCTAGACCATGAGTTTTAGCTCATGGTCACTAAATTTTAATAAAAAAGATAATGTAAAAAAACAATAATGGGAGATTCTAAATTCCATCAAATATAGAAATAACCAACGAATGGCCCAACAATATCAAAAATCTATGAACCCCAAAATCAAAACCCTGAAGCCCAATAGTACATAGACCAAAGGCTCAAAAAATATGCAATACCAAAAGATCACCACCCAAGAAAATTAAATTTTTTTATTATCCATGCCATGTCAAAATCAATAGAATTGTTTCCAGTCTTTGGGCATAAAATAATCACTATCAATATAGTGGCCCTAAGACACTCTCCTTGACACAGGTTACGAAATGCCATGACACCAACACCAAATTTAACATGAAATCCTGAATTCTAAAGCCCCATATACTGAAGTCATCAATTGAACCCAATAGTAAACCTACATGTTCGATCTACAATGGCCAACTCACCACGCCCACCATAAGAAGATCCTATTTCAGCTACCCACCAGTCAAGGTCGTCGGGTCATCATCCCTGTAAGCATCCCGTTGCCATAACCCAAATTGTGATAGCCAAAAGATTTTATCCAAAAACTCCACCCTCACTAGTACAGTCAAGGATCATATTTGTATCATTGATGCACATCATCTACTACCGGTAAAACCTCCTATTGGTAACTCACAAGGATTATGGTCGTCTTGTTGCCTTATCGGCCTACTCCATCCTCCTCACCATCTCCTGAGGTCAAAATCAACCCATCTTCACTGTCATATCTAGTTTTATATGAAATCATCTCTCAACCATAGTCTGTAACTAATTAATAGGAACATTGCACCAATATTTTCCGATACACAAACGAGAAAAAATAGTAGATATGTTGATCCCACCCGAAAATCCCGCCACTCGGATCCCAGATCTCTTGTAGAAGTTCTCTGAGGTTCCCACTAAATACATGTGAGGAAATAGTCCATGAATTAACTAATTGTCTCTCACAGTAGGTAATATTTCCCTAGATTCCATTTCTCAATGTCGACATTGAAATTCACCTCTCAAATCATTGTTGACCCAGAAACCAGTATGCTCGGAAACCACTTCTCACAGGATGACGAGATCCAATCTGCCATATTTTGAAAACCCCTAAATAAAAGGTCTTAAAATTGTCATCCTGATAAAGATAAAATATCATATCCTTCAAAACATAAGAATAATCCTATTGAATACTAGGATAAATCTCATTATGATTTTTTTAGATGGGGTCTTATTTTATTATAAATTAATAATTTTGGAGTTCTCAAAAATGCCCCTCTCCCCAATTATAAAAGGTTGCATCCTCCCTCACCACATAAATTCACAATGAGTATTGAAGATTATCAATCACCTATAAATTTCCCATATCAATATCCCTTTTTTGGTTCTAGAGGCTCTGTTCTTCTTCAAAGACAATCTCTAGTTCATTAGGAGGAGATTTAGAGGAAGATCATTGATGATGAGGTAATCTCCTCAACTAATTCTTTCAAAATTATTTCATATTCTACATACTCTTTTTGAATTTTATCATTCTAAATTAATCAATCTAATATAAATTATATTATTATATTTTATTATGATCATGAAATAATAATATCCCACCATCAACCCATTATATGAAAACAAAATCAGTACGGGCGTGTTTGTACATCTTACCATCTCCACATAGTGGTGTAATATTTCTTATCACCACAAACATACATGATTGAATATAATTATGGAAAAAATAACTATATATAATTATTATAACATGATATTTATTCATAAATATTATACACCAGCCACATATATACTTTTCAACAATTATGGGAATGACAGCGTCGTTAATGCATACATATGACCTACCTTCTCCATAATGAGAGGTGATTCACCCTAAATTATATTTATTGACGCATTATTATATCAATGAATTGAATGAATAAATATGATATGTATTATAATAAAATAATTATTTAATTAGGAATAATAAATTATCAGAAAAACAGGCAAAAGAAAATGAAGTAATTAATACCCAAATAATGAGTAATAATGAAATGTTTTTAACAAATGGAATATAATATGATCATATATGATATCATTAAAATTAATATAATTATGGAATAATTGAATGAAATTATTTAATTCATTATACAGGATATTCATATTCATTTAAAGGAAAATGGACCTAAGGTAAGGGATCATTTTTTAATCTCAGTATTATTCATGATTGTTTATACTTAAGTATTTAGTAAGGTATATTTATCATTCATTTATATATTTTATACAAATAAATTATAAAATATTCCTCATATCGTTATTCTGTTTTTTAAAGCTAATTTTAACCACTGGTTAATTTTTAACAAATGGTATAAAATGAATATCTTTTCTCTCTCAATAAGAGGTAATTTTGTTATATTCCAACAAAAGGAAGTAGAAAATGTTTTCTTTTAACTTATATACCTGGATGGGTTTTTAAATATTTCATAACACTAAATTTTTATGAATATTCATTTAAAATATTTTTAGGTTATTTTCAAATGAATTATTATCTATTAAAATTTCAGGGCATCTTGAGAATATAATTTTTTTATAAAAGGAATGATATATTCCTTATAAACTAATTTATAGTGTTTTATCCAAATAATATTCTATTTTAGAGGAAATTATTTAAATAGGGTTATGTTTATATAAAAATTGTTACTATTATATTATTGTGTTTATGATGGAAGGATTTTTATGATATATATATTTTTTATATGGATTATGATTTAATGATGTTTATGAAACCCATTTTATTTCATGGGTTATAGTATGATGAATGATTTATATTTTTGTGGAACATGTAAAAATTATATCATTATGAGATTTGGGGGACCAATATATCCATCTAATGAGGTGGATAAATATTTATTTCCCATGATATAGACATTGATGGAATGTGAAATGATATTTATTTGTAATATAGGGATTAAAGAAGCTGTAAACTAGGTTTAATAATAGACTTTATCTACTATGATGGTCATGGAAATACGTTTTGACTAATATGAAATGATTTTATATGATATGTGTGTAAAAAAATCCATGTCATATATTATGACTATGTTCATTGATTCATTTTTTTATGAGTTATCTTATGAAATGATATCATGATCATTAATATGTATTGAAATTTTTTCAAATGTTATCTTCTAATGTCTTATGATTATTATATGATTGATACCTCCCAAGTTTACCCTTACTGAGCATTTGAGCTCAACCACTCTTATGATTCTTTTTCTATAGTTGTACAAAATATTATTAAGTAGGATATATCAACAGGGGATCTAGTTATGAAGTAATTATCATGAGAGAATGAATATGTCCTATGCACCAGTTGTTTATGTTTCCCAATTTCTAATGACACAAATCCTATAAATCCCTAGAATGGGTTTTCTATATTTTGTAATAAAGTATATTCAATTATAATTTAATATCTATGTTTTTATATAATGTTCACTAATATTTTCTATTAGAGTAAATTTACAGTTATCCTTTGGAAACTAGGATAGAAAAACATTATTAAGATCCCTAATTATATGTAAATGTATAGGTTACAATCTGAGTGTTTTAAAGATTATCATGATTAACATTGGATAAAATATAATGTGTCCTAAATTGAATATTTTTCTTGACTATGTGGTTTTACCAATATGATTAGTGTTTATAAGTATACATATTATGGTTTTAGTCAATAAATGGAACCTAAAGGAGTTGTGTAAATGTAGAATGTGAAAGGAAATTAAATGATTTTCCTCATGAGAAACTAATTGACATTGGAGTTGGATTGAAATATATTGTATCGATTCTCACAAAAATTTATCTAGTTATGAATCGTGTAGGACGTAAAAATGAGAAAAATGGGGAAAAATTATATTAAGTCCATCATGAGGTAGTGTCGAACTTATTTCATCAGGTCTTGTGATCCACAAGTGATTGAGAAAGAGATCAATACAACTAAAAATATATTTTTAGTTCTCCAATGTTCATAACATGCTAAATTAATCTTAAAAATCTATAATATGTTAAATGAAGCTGATCTATGGTGAAACCACTTCATGAATATGAGGCAAAGTGATGAAATTGAATCCATGGAAAAGGATGATTTCAAGGGCTTATTTTTTAAGATGTACTTTACTCATATTATTAATAGATGTCTAAGGATGGATAACCTTGAACCTACGAAATAAGATTATGACTCCATTGGCTTCTATGAAAAACTTTTACATGATATAAAAGTTATACTTCTGGAATTATTATCCAACTTGAGAGTAAAATTTATCTATTCTTTAGTAGAATAAAACCAATTTGCTGAAGTGTGTTAGCCATAAGGGACTTCAATAAATATGAATAAATCATTTGATGTGTTCTCAAATTTAATACCGAGATTAGATTAACCCATCAGTCCTATGGGTGGGATAATGAGGGAAAAATTAAATAGTTGGGAAATTCTAAAGACCCGACTGAATGGAAGATGATTTTTATCTTATACTGAAATTGTGGAATGAAACAAGGGGTGAATTATCTTAAAAGTAGTAGAAAATGATTTTTATGTGGAAAAAAATTCATTGGATAGTTGAAAGCCAATGTGATAAAAAATAAATGTAAAAATATTCGAGTAAAAAAAGTTTAAACAGAATAAACATACTACAGTTCAATGTTACAAATGTAGGAAATGGGGAATTATTCCAGTGAATGACATAATCCAAAGGGTAATTGATGATGATCAACATTAAAAAACTCTTAAGGATAAATATAAAGTCATGTCACATGAGATCACTATCAGTGATGTAAAGTATAATAATGTAGTGGTGAAAGATAAATCTACCATGCATCCTAATGTACAAAATTTTTTATTTGGTACTCGATCCACCCAATCCTTTATTTCAAATAAATTTTCTAAATGTATCTTTATATATATTCAATAATTAGATGTTGAGTTAACTGTGAAAACTTCCAAAGTCACAATAGACAAATCAATAGTTTATAATTCTTCTCTAGTTGTATTTTGTGGGGAAGTGATTCATGATAATATATTGATCCTTCATATAGTATAATTTGATGTGATTCATGCTTGGATTCTCTTTCTCTATATGTATACCATATCAATTTTGAAGAAAGGTAAGTCAAATTTAATATTCTAGATCAATATACGATCACATATCGATGTAAGGATGAATATAACCATCCATTAGAAATATCATCCATATTATGGGTCATTAAACTACTAGAATGTCATGTATTTTAGAATGAAAAAACTCCCATTGAAAATACTATGCGTACAAGACATAATTACGATGGAGGAAGAATTAAGAAAAAAATAGTAAGTACTTATAATTTAATTATAATCTTATCCTAAATAGTTATGGCGGGGTTTCCCGCCACAAAGGGTGAAAATAATCTGAGACGTGTATTTGAAAATGATTTCTTATCCCATATCAATTTCCTTTTATGTTGCAATTATTTTCCTAGGAATTTAATTCCTGTCCCAAACAATTTTGATCAAAAATATTTTTCTACGGAATTAATTTCGTTGTGATTACCCCATCTCCAAAATTATCAGCATTTAACACAGCGTGATACTCTTTTCAACCTCATCCAATTTTTCCATCCCCTCTCTCAGATGTGATGTAACCCTACTAGCTTCACTGCTCCATGAATCCCTAGAAATATCAGTATCTTCAAATATTTGGGTGTTTTGGCACATGATCTTCTTGGTATGTAATCTTCTTATATATTTGTTTAGTTTTTTCTATACTTTGGATAGATTGATAAACAGAACAAAACCTAGTATTATAAATTTCTCTTATTTTGAATATTTATATTATATCTACAGTTAGCCTAAATTTATTATTACATATTTTACTATCTGTATGGTTCAAAAGTTTTTTAATTGGATTTATTGTATTTTTTACGATGTTTGATTTTTAAACTGTATAGAATTTCTTGGTGTTTAGGGTTATTTAAACCGTAGTATTTTATATTATTATTTGATATATGATTATTATTTTAATATATTGGATGTTTTTATTTGTCTGAAAATATGTTGGGGTTGTTAACACCTAGATTGATTTCAATTTTTTATTGTTTTTGGGTTGCTTGAAATTTATTTTAATTTTACATGTTATTTATTGCTTTTTTGGGTTTTTTATGTGTTTTATTTGTTTCATGATTCCAATTTCTTTTAAGATCATTTATGTATGTATAAATAATTATTATTTTATTTTTGTAAATATTAATATTTACGTGTGATAATACTGTTAGATATAGTAATGTCTGAGCATGGGAATAATATTTGTTTAAAAAAACATTTGTTTATAATAATATTTCTTATAAAAACATTTTGGGTTCACCTTTATGTGTGTATATATGTCTATATATTAGTATGTCTAAATATTTGTAATGTTAATTTTATTAAGCACACATAATATTTATTTACAATATTTTTGGTTTATAATAATATTTTTTATAATAATTTTTTAGCGCACATGAAAGATTTAATCTATGTTTAAATATATTTATGTCTAAAAATAATCGAATGGTTTTTAATTGTAATATAAAAGTTAATAAAATTAAAACAATTGAAAATAAAATTATTTATAAGAATTTCCTCATAAAAAAGCTTTACAAAATTGTTTTAATGCAAAATATGGGCAATTTAAAATATGTTATATTTTTTAATAACTTATTTATTAAATATTGATAGAATTTTTTGTAATAGTATGAAAATGAATATTATAAATATAAAAAATTATTAAATATTCGTGAAAAAAATTATTTATTAAAATATACTATTAATTTAAATAATTTGAAAAAATGAATAAATAATTTATAATGTCTAATAATTAATGAATATTTATTGTTAATAAATTTTAAAAATTAGTGATAATTATAAAATAATAATAAATTTATAAATATTATAATATAATATTACAACTTTTAGAAATTCTTAATAATTCTTATAAAATGAAATATTAATTAAAATAGATAGTATTGATATTTGGTATTAATGATATAAGAACACCCAACTCACATAAATATTTTAATATATGTAGATAAATATTATAAATTAAATAATTATTAATTCAGAAAAATTATAAATTCAATATTTTATTAATACAAAAAATATAAACTCAATTTTATTTTTAAATTATTTATTTTATTTATAATTTCAATTTAATAAAATTTATTAGAAATAAAAAATAACCATAAGTAAAATTTTTATAATATATATATATATATATATGTGTATATGTTTACATTGATTTGATATTTGTATATTTGTTTAAAAATAAGTTTGAATATATTTCATGTATTTTTATTAATTATGAATTTCTGATATATATATATAGTAATTATTAAAACTGTAAAAATAATTTAAATAAATTAATAATTATCATTACATAATTTATAATAATTTATGTAATTGATGAAATCATAATAATAAAAATCATTACATAATAAAACTGTAATAATAAAATTGCAGAAATAATTTATGAAATTACAATATATATATATATATAATCATTACATAATTTATAATAATTTAAATAACGAATGATAATAATTACATAATAATAATTACATAATTTCTAATAATTTATAGTAAATAATAATAATCATTACATAATTTATAATAATAATAATTACATAACTAATAATATTAACTATATAATTTATAATAAATTATGATATATATATATATATAAATATTAATTAATTAATAATCATTTCATATAAATTTTCAAATAAATAAAATAATCCTTATAAAAAATTTGTATAAATATTAGAATATATATTTATATATAAGAATAAATAATTTTACAAATAATATTAATAAATGATTAAAAATGATATCCCCATGTGTGATGTGACGAAACACTAGACACTAACAATTATTATGTCACGTTGAGAGTAAAGACCACTTCTTGGACCTAACGATGATCACTGATTTTCCATACAATAAATAGATTAAGAGATAATTTAAATTAAAATAAATTATAATAAAAATATTAAATGAATTAACCTCTCTTGTATTCTAAAAAAATACTCGATGCTAAAAAATCTTATTTTGTAGCCATGTTAAACACTACACCCCGGACCCAACTATGTTATGGAATTTATCATATGAGATACTATTGAAGAGATATTCATTTATTTTCATGAAAATATCATGTTTATTATAAAATATATTTATTTATTTATTTTATCTGCAATGAGCTTCAACGACCCTATGAAAATAGTGAAAATCAATTGCATCACTCTGTTAATATCTCATAGAATATTTTTAGACATTAAATAATAATAATTTTAAACTAGTAAAAAATATTGGCAATAATTATTCTAATTCTTATTGTTTTTTAGATAACTATGGACTCGGTAAGTAGACACCAATATCCATTACATGATCATCATTGGATAAATAATCCCCAAATTCCAAGTGGATATGGTTTAAATAATGTCTAAATTTATGGTTTTGAAGCCTTTATATCATTAACATCGTCAAATAAAGATTTTTTTTGAAGGAATATTTAAATGTATGTTTCATAAAAGTGATCTTAGGACATTGGAAGAATTGGAAAATCTTGGATTTCATCTATTATGTTACAGTTTTTGGAATGCTTATTTTTTTATCAATATAGTTAGAATAGTTTCCTAGAGAATAAATCTTTTTCAAATGTATCATTTCATAATTTAATACAAGATGTAGCTGGTCCATCTATTCCTGAAACAAAAATTCAGAATGATATTTCAAATCATGAACCAAAACCATTTTAGTTTTATAATGTTTTGAAATCCCAAGAGGGGGCTTTATATCTAGGAATCCAGATAAGAAAACATTAGTGTTTATCAAAATTTATGGCTATTAAGATAGATTTTAGAATGTATAATAGTTTCTTCTATCAGATTTTATCTTTGTAAAATTCATTGTTACCTCATGGAAATAAATTACCAGTAAGATTATATGAAAGTAAAAAATATGGTTCATAATATTGATGTATGTTTTCAGAAGATCCATGCATGGTAAAATGACTACATAATATATTTGGGTTATTATGAATCATTGGATAATTTTCCAACAAGTGGATAATCTAGGTATAAAGAGGGACACCAATGAAAGTCCAATGTTCCTCTAAAACAGTTGAGATATTTTCCTATAACACCTCATTCACAAAATTTATTTATGTCTCACAACACAACTGGATTGATGAAATGGAATATACCAAAAAAATTCATCAGAAAAAACATTAATCATTCATGTAATGGTGATTTCTAGAAACATTTTGATAAGATGCATCCTTCTTTTTCATCAGAACCTCATATCCTTTGATTGTACCTTTCTACTGATTGGTTTTGTCTATTTGGTGCTTATGAAAATCAATACTGTTGTTGGTATATTTTCAATACTCATTATAAATTTCCTCTTTGGATGTTTATGAAGGAACCATATATATATTTGACACCGTTAATTCCTAGTAATCAAAATAAGAATATTGATGTTAATTTGAAACCAGTAATTGATGATCCCATTTTATTATGAAGCAACGGTGGGCCTAAATTTGATATCACAACATATCATAATTTAATATTGAAGGTTTCATTAATATGGATGATTTACTTTCTTGATAGAGCACACATAGAATAAAATCTTGTCAATACTACATGGATGATAAAAAAGCATTTATGTTTGGCAATGGGAGAATGTTTAGGTTTTTTTCTGTCATTAGATATATCTTCCTATGGTTCACCATTTTCAAAAGAACAAAATTAATTTTAAAAAAGTATGAATTGAAACCGATGCACCTCCAACAACGATATCAGATAATTATGTAAAATCTATTGTTTTTGAATCACCTCATGTTTATTTTAGACTAACGAAAAATGAGAAAAAGCAAAATGGTTTTGGGAGAGATTGTAATTTGAAAAAGTGATGTATTTTTGGGACCTTCCATATTGGTCTGATTTGTTGGTTCGTTACATTTTAGATGTAATGAATATAGAGAATAATGTTTTTATAACATTTTTTATAGAATTTTTGAGACACCTGAAAATACCAAAGATAATGTAATGGCATTGGTAGTACATGAGAAAATTTTCAACCATCCTGAACATCAATTATTTGAAGATGGATGGTCACACAAATTAATGAATTCCAAAAAATATTACTCCCTTAGTAAAAAACCATTTATTATTTTGTCAATGGATTAGAGATCTAAGGTTACCAGATGGTTATGGATCTAATTTGACCCATTTTAACAAAAATGGGCATATAACTTAATTAAGAGGTCTCAATGGCATAAAATAATTTAAAAATTACTAACTGTTGGTCTTAGAGGACTATTGAATTCATTAATATGGTATATGTTGAGAATAATATCAAATTTATTTGAGATATTTATGTGGAAACATTAGATTATGATGCGTTGAGTTTGATGGAAAAGTATGTAGTTTAAATTTTATATAAATTGGAGAAAATATTACCATCGGGCTTCATTTATTCCATGGAACATTTAATATTTCATTTTCATATGAATCTAAATGTGGAGGTCTATTACAATTCTGGTGGATGCTTCTGTTTCAGAGATGTATGAATAAATTAAAAAAGAACGTACATATCAAAGCATCAGTTGAAGGGTCAGTTGCAGAAGTATACTTGTATGAGAAAATTCCAATTTTTTTATCTTATTATATTTATTCTGAATATCATTAAAAACATAAATATATAGAACACAATATAACAAATGTTCATGATGTCACAAATAATCAATTGTTACTTTTTAATATGTATGAGCTTAGTTTAAGTGGTTATCATGATCTATGGCATACAGATAAAGAATTTCCCAAAGATCATACTTATGATCTGCTATATTGTCAATATATGACAAGATTATTTTAGTAAGTAATATTTTTTTTGTTATATTGAGAACTATTTATAAAATATCTCTTTATTTACATTAACATTTTTGTATACAATATGTTGACCATATCAAAAAATTGTACAAATTACATATGCCGCTCTTGAAGAACATCACTAATTATTTTTGTATATTTGTTTACAAGAATGGTAAGATAATTTTCATTCTATAGAATATTTAATAAATTTTCAATGATATCTATTATTAATAATATTTATTTTTTAATGGTGACAAAACATGAAAAGAAAATTGACAGTTCATTATGTGTGTTCGAAAACCCTACATAGAAATTTGTAAAATCGCATAATGGGTTTTTGGTTAATGGATTTAGATTCCGTATAAACATATATGAAGACTCAAAGAAATATATTAACACTGGTGTTCATTTGACAAGATACCCTCATAAGGAATGTGATGTTTAATTTAATGGTATAATAGATTAAATAATTATGACATGGAATCTAGGGAAAAATTATGTTATAATGTTTAAGAATAATTTGTTTGATACTAATCAGGGTTTGTGGGTTCATCCATGACATAAAGTCATTGATATTAAATATAATATTATTCATTCATCAAATGAACCATTTATGTTGGCATATCTAGCACATTAAAGTCTAATATGAAAATTATTGTGTTGTTTTGAGTAATTTTAAGGGCTAGTGTAGTGTGATAAAAAGAAATAATGTAAAAATCTATTCATTATAAATGAAAATGGTTTCATGGAAGTACAATATAATGAAATTTTTCATAAAACATCCCAAAATATATCACTTACTTGATAGGATATAAATATCGATGATGAAACCCCCTGTTATGGGCCTATGATAAAGGTAATGTTGATGATGCAATAAGGGATAGTGAAACTGAAAGCCATATCGATGTTGACAATGATGAATATGAGGATAAAGAAATTAGGTCAATGAAATTGGTGATAATTATGACAATTTATAATATTCAAGTCTTTAATTGTAATAAATTATTATGTTCTGATATATATTAGTTTTATAAATTTGATATTCGTATCAATAATCTGTTACATGTAACATTATTTTATATTAAAAAATTTATGTTTTATATATATCATATCAATATTAAGAATCACTTTCTGGTGAGAATATTATCTTCATATGTCTGGATATTATCATAGAGTTCTGTTACATTCTCTCACTGAGGTTTGACATCCTCAGGATGTGACAAATTTAGCTTCACCTCCTCCATCTGGTCCACATTCTTGGTGGTGGCACGATCTTTCTCAATTACTGATTCTATATTAAATTCTATATAGATGGCCGTCTATTGATTTTGATACTCATTTATACAGGAATGGTTAATGATTTGAGATATATATTTTATATTAACTATGTGTATCAATTTTGAAAAAAAAACTATTGATTATATCTATGTTTAAATTTTCACATTTTTTCACATTTATCAATTGGGATGGCTGGTGTGATTTTATGAAATTATTTTTCTGAGCCATTGGTGTCATCGGACCTAGTACCCATCGCTGTGTGTGACTAGATATTCGACCACTAGATTAAATTTCATTAAATAATACATAACTTTTTAATTTATTTATTTACAAACATATTTTATAAATTTTATTTCAAAATTTATTTTCACATATTTTTGATAGCATGATAGGTTATATCCAAAAGGCATGGTATTATTGTATAAATGAGAAGTTTCATCAATTTCAAAACAACATTAGAAAGTGAGCTACA
Organism: Viscum album; assembly: GCA_963277665.1. NCBI lineage: Eukaryota > Viridiplantae > Streptophyta > Magnoliopsida > Santalales > Viscaceae > Viscum > Viscum album. The sequence goes on from OY728152.1 coordinate 748,743,927, forward strand.
GATTAATATTGTGCTATCAATTTTTATCATAAATTCCTCTTTCATCATCCTGAATATATATCATATCAGTTATGGTATGGGTTATACTCCTTCTACATAGGAGAGACATTTTGTAGGATATCATCAATTGTACTTTAGATCCGAGATAGACAGAAGGTCACCCATAGGGATGAGAGTAATAAATATTTCATAAATCGATGAGATATGGTAAGTAATATTTTTTATGATTATATATTTATTTTAACTATTATATTTTTTGATATATTATATAGTCTTCTATTGACCCATATATATTACAAAGATTGTATTTTATAAGAAGATGTATACTGATCCCCATACTAGGGATGTTTTAGGAGAAGGGAAATTCTATATTGTGGAAAATAATTTTCATTAAAAATTTCAGGAATATTAATTTTATTACTATTATATCTTTTTATTATATTTAAAAGAAACATATGAGGCATCAAATTTTCATTCTTGGTAGATTGAAGATGAGAAAAAATGATGTCACTACTAATTCAGGATTCGATTATGAGTCTTCGATACCTGCAAATTCATAGGGGGTCAAGAATGGTTAAGATGTTGGTATTGGTTCTCGACATAAACCTAGGAGTTATTATGGTACTTCTACGATGGAATTAGTAAGCAAAAATATAGATCGTGGATAGTCTTCATTGGCCCCATTGTATACTGCAGAATATGCAAATAGGTAGAAAGATCAGGATGAGATTATAGAATATATACAGAATCAGAAGGAGGATGAAAATGAGAAGTATCATCTAAGAGATGAGTAGATGATTATGTACATGTGGTGACATGCCCATGTCGTTGGTATGGGGTTTCCTCCCCTAGTCTTTTGAGTGATCCTCCCCTTCGAGATGATAGTTAAGTATTTAAAATGTTTTTATAATTTTTCATTAATTTTTAATTTCATTCGTGTTCGTTTTTAACTAATGTGTTACTCTTATGTTTGTTTCTATTTGTTTAATTTTTTAAATTTGTTTATATATTAGTAAATTTATTTACTTTTTTAATGTTTTTAAAATATTTTAATTAATTTTAGGTTTTTTAATTATTCTAATATATATATATATATATATATTATTTTTCATTACATAAAATATGTTCATTAAATTCAATTATTTAAATATTTTTTAATGATATTTGAATATATTTATTTTTTAAATTAATTATATTTTATTTGATATTTATATTTTTGTTAAATATATAAATTTTTAAATTTTTTATTATTTTCTATATTTTTGGAAATATAAATTATTTTTTCTGGGAAGATTTATTATTTTCAACAGATCAATTCATCCATCACAAATTACATTTTGAGCCTTTTGTGGCAATTCATCACAAAATATTATTTATAAACCCTCAAGGGAGTCTTTTTTAGCCAAATTATGCATTAAATATAATTATTATTTGTAGAGGATCATCACAAATAAAAACAGTTGTGACACTACCATTAGTGGTTGAGTATTTTCAAAAGACTAAGGTCGCAAATGATGTTTTACGATGAGAGTCCGTCAAAAATACCTCATCACAAATACATCAAATTCTGAAATTGTGATTACTATAAATTATGGTCATCTATCACAAATTGGTGGGGAGATACTCAACATTAAGAATAATAGTACAATAAAGAAACATGATGATACATTTCCAAATGAATTTAGGGGCCTTACACCAAATTGTGTGGTTGAGTTTTCTATAGAACTCATACATGGTGTTATAGCTATTTCTAAGACACCTTATAGCATAGTCCAACTTATGTTACAAGAATTGAAGAAGAAACTCCACAAGAATCATGACAAGGGATTCATACTCCCTAGTGCATCTCCTAGAAGATAAACTATTCCAATTGGTATGAATGATGGCTGATCAATCAGGCTCTACATTCAGTATTGTGAATATAACAATATCACGTTCCAGAAAAAATATCATCTTCCTCACATGGATGACTTATTCGACCCACTACACGAAGTTCAATACTTTATGATGATTGATCTCTGTTCATGATATAATCAATTAAGGGTAAAAAATGGGGATATTCCAATGATGACATTCCATACAAATTATGGACACTATGAATTTATATTTATTCTTTTTGGTCTTAGTATTTCCCCTAATATGGTCAGTGATCTAATTAATAGAGTAATAAAAAGTCTACCTTGACCAGTTTGTGGTAGTCCATAGGGATGAAATTCTAGTCTATTAGAAGAAAAGTATGATCATGAAGATAACTTGATAATTATACTAATGACCATGTGAATGTATAAGCCTTATGAAAACTTTACCAATTGTGATTTTTTTCTTCAAAATGTTTCATTTTTCGGCTACAAAATCTATAAAGATGATAGATCTGTGGATCCAGCAAAAACCGTTTCCATTGGAAGTTGGCCAAGACAAACAAAAATAACTGAGATCCTTGTTTTCTTGGTTCTATTTGATATTATCAATTTTTGTGATGTATATTTCATTATTATGTAATCCACTCACAAAGTTGATTCGGAAAGGATTTATGTTAGTGTGTATGGATTAATCTAAAAAGAATTTCAATGATTTAAAAAACAGGTTAGCGAGTGCACCTATACTCGACCTCCCTTTTATTGTATAATGGATTATGTTATATAGTGATGCATCCAAGAAGGGGATGGGTAGTGTTATCATGTAAATTTATATGGTGATAGCTTTTGCCTCATGAAAATTGAAAATTAATGATCAAAATTATCCAACTCGTGATTTAGAATTATATTTTATAATGTTTACAAAAAATATATAGAGGCATTATAATTATGGTGAAATGTGTGATATTTATACTGATCATAAATGTTTATAGTATGTTTTCACACAAAAAGAGTTGAATATGAACCAATGAAGGTGGTTGGAGTTGATTAATGATTATGATTTCTCAATAAATTACCACCCTTGGAATGTAATGTGGTGGATGCTTTGACTCAAAAGGACCATGCTAGCCTATCCATGCTGAGGCTCTCAAAAGATCCAATATTTGTCAATTTTCAAATGGTATATAATTTAATATTAATGGAAGGGGAGATATCCTATATTTCTCAAATGAATATTCATGTATCTATAATATTGATGAATAAAGAGCCTTATAAGGAAGATGTAGTGCTAAAAAATATGGTGATAAATGTTCTTGAATTAAACCTTGATAGGGATAGAATAATAATGTTTAAGAACCATATTTATATTCCCCCGATAAAAAAAATAAGGAAGGAGATGTTGTACGAGGCTCATAGTTCCTAATTCTCTATTCATCCGAGAAGCACAAAGATGTACACGGACCTGAATGAATATTTCATCTAAGAAGTTATGAAAATATATTACCTGTATGATTATATGAAAGAAAAAAAAGATTTTTCTTAATATTGATGTAATTTATCAGATGATACATGAATGTTAAAATAAATACATATTATATTTTGGTGATTATGTATCATTGGATAATTTCCCATCATGTGGATAATAGATTTATAAAGAGGCACAGAAATGAAATTCCAATGTTCCTGTGAAATAATTGATATATTTTCCTATCACACCTCATTCAAAAAATTTATTTATGTCTTGCAACACAACTATATTGATGAAATATGATATTTATAATATTTTCATCACAAAAATAATTAGTCATCTATGTGATGGTGATTTATGGAAACATTTTTATAAGATACATCCTTATTTTTCTTAAAAATTTCTTAACATATGACTGGACATTTCTACTGATGGTTTTTGTCTATTTGATGCTTATGAGAATGAATATATTTTTTGTCCTAATTTCATTACTCCTTATAAATTTCAAACTTGGATATTTATTAAGGAAACATATATAAATTTCACACCATTAATTCCATGAAATCCAAAGAAGAATATTTATGTTAATTTGAAACCACTAATTGATGAGTTAATTTCATTATTTAGAAATGGTGTGCCTTCATTTGATATAACAACATATGATAATTTAATATGGAAGGTTTCTTTAATATGGATGATGAGTAAAATTATATCATTTGGTATGTTTTCGTGATGGAGAACACATGGTATAAAATAATACCCATACTACATGAATGAGAACAAAGAATTTATATTTGGATAAGGGAGAATGTTTAGTTATTTTGATAATCATTAGATATATCTTCCTGTGGATTACAATTTTAGAAGGAACAAAATTAATTTTACAAATGGTTGAATAGAAACAGATGCACCACCAGTAGTGATATCATATAATAAGGTAAAATATATTTCCATCGCATCACCTCATATTTCTTTTGGACCAACCATAAATGAGAAAAATCAAAATGATATTTGGAGGGATCATAATTGGATAAAGCAATGTATTTTTTGGTTATTCACATGTTAGATGTTATACATATTGAAAATAATGTTTTTGAAAACATATTTTATACCATATTTGACACACCAAAGAAGACCAAAGATATTATAAATGCATGGATAGATCTTGAGCTAATTTTTAATTGTCTTGAACATCAATAAGTTGATGATGAAGGGTCACAAAAATTAATTATTCCAAAATAAAATTCCGCACATAGAAAACAAAACTATTTATTATTTTGTTAATGGATTATAGATCTAAGGATACCTTACAGTTATGGTTTAAATTTGTCTCATTTAATCAGAAATGGGAATATTAATTGATTACGATGTCATTAATGTCATGGAATAATTCAAAAATTACTAACTGTTGGTCTTAGAAGTCTATTGAATTGATAAATATGGTTTATGTTGACCAATATATCAAATTCTTTTGAGATGTGTCTGTGGGAAAACCAGATAATGATGTACTGAGTTTGCGGGAAAATGATGTTGTTTTAATTATAAGTAAATTAGAGAAAATATTCACACCGGTCTTCTTTGATTCCTTATAACATTTAATATTTCATTTTCATATGAATCTAAATTTGTAGGTCTAGTACAATTCCAGTGGATGCATCCGTTTGAGAGATGTATGAAAAAATTAAAGAAGAAAATACATAACAAAGCATCAGTTGATGGGTCCATTGCAGAATTAATCTTGCAGGATAAAACTTTCAAATTTTTATATTATTATTTTTATTATGAATATCATTAAAAACATAATCGTATGTGTTGCAATGAGACAAATGTTGATGATGTTGCAGATCATCATTTGTTAGTTTTTAATCTGTCTGAGCTTGGTTTATGGGGATATCTTAATCGATGGATTACATATAAATAAAAACATAGAGATCATAAATATGATATTTTAAATTGTGAATATATGACAAGATTAGTGTATTAATTAATATTTTTTTTGTTATTTTTATAAATATTTATAAAAGTTCTCTTTATTTATGTTATCATTTTTGTAGACTATATGGTGACCATATTAAAATAATTTTTTTAAAAATTACATTTGTTTCCCCTGAAGAAGGCCACAAAAAAATTTGTATATTCGTATCAAATAATTGTAAGATAATTTAATTTCTATGTAATATTTAATCAATTTTAAATGATATCTACTTATAATAATATTTATTTGTTTTGGTAACAGAACATGAAAAATAAAATATGACAGTTAATTATGTTTGCTCAATAACCCTCTATCAAAATTGGTAAAATATTGTAATTGGTTTGTGGTTAATGGATATAGATTATATATACACATATATGGTGACTCGAAGAAATAAATTAATAGAAATTTTCATTTTAAAAGATATCATCAAAAGGAAATGGAAGTTGAATTTTATGGTATATTAGATTAATTAATTGAGATATGTTATTTAGGGCCAAGTTATGCTATAATGTTTATGTCTCATTGGTTTGATACTAATAAGGGGTTGTGAGTTAATCCATGACATAAATTCATTGTAAATAAATATAATACTATTCATGCATCAAATAAACCATTTATATTGGCACATCTAGCACATCAAGTTTACTATGAAAATTACTGTGTTGTTTTGAGTAATTTTATGGGTTGGTGGAGTGTGAAAAAAATTAATTTCAAAATTTGTTCATTTTAAACGAAAATGTATCTTATATTGAAAATTTTCATAAAAAATGCCAAAATATATCTCTTACTCGACGCGATATAAATATTGATAATAAAACCCCCTATTGTGGGCCAATGATATAGATAATATTGATGATGTAATAAGGGATAATGACACTGAATGTCACATGGATGTTGATAATGATGAAGATAAGGATGAAATATTTGATGTTGATGAAAATGGTGGTAAAGATGACGATTGATTATATTCAGGTATTTATTTATTGTAAATTGTTTTATTTTGATATTTATTACTTTATTACATTTCTTATTTGTATCAACAATCTTTTAAATGTTACATTATTTTATTTTTAAATTTATATGTTTTTTATATAACATATCTATATTATCAATCTCTTTCTGGTGAGAATATTATTTTTATATTGCTGGAAATGATCCTAGAGATATACTATGTTCTCTCAGAGAGGTCGGGCATCCTGATGATGGGCCCTAATAAGCTCCTCCTCCTCCAACTGGTGCACATAATAGGTGGGGGTGTGGTCATTCTCAATTACTAATTCTATATCAAATTACATAGAGACAACAATCTATTAATTTTGATCCTCAAAAATAGAAATATAATTTTTTTGAGATAGATATTTTATATTTACTAATTGTATCGATTTTTAAATAAAAATTATGATTATCTATTTGTTTCAATTTTCAGATTTTTCTACATTTATCTAATGGGAAGACTAGTTTGATTCTAAGAAATTAATTTTCCGAGACCTGGGATTCATCAAACATGGTACCAATCGCCATTCAAGACTAGATATTCGACCATTGGATTATATGTCATTAAATAAATTATATATATTTTGAGTATTTTTAATAACAAACATATTTTTTAAATTGTCTTCTAAAATTTATTTCTTATGATTTATTATGGAAAGATAGTTCATATCCAAAAGGCATGGGATAATTGTATACATTAATAGTTTCTTTATTTTCAACACAAAATCAGTTATGGGTAAATATTGTGCTATCAATTTTTATCATACATGCATCTCTCTTCATCCTAATAATATATCAGATCAGGTATAGGATGGGTTGTGCACCTTATAGATAGGAGGGAGTTTTTTAGGGGATCATCAGTTGTACATTAGATCTTGGAGAGGAACGAGGTCACACATAGGGAAGTGAGTCATAAATTTTGCACAAATCAACAACATATGGTAAGTAATATTACTTATGAATTTATATTTATTTTAACTATAACAATTTTTGATATAATATAATGGCTTCTACTAACCCATATATTAAATTGATTTAATTTTAAAAGAATATTTATATAGATCCCTATACTGGGGAAGTTGTTTGTGAAGGAAAATTCTATATTATGGAGAGATATATTTGTTTTTTAAATTTCATGAATACAAATTTTAATATTATTTTAATTTTTAATTATATTTAAAGGAATCATATAAGGCTTCAAGTTTTTATTCATGGGAGATTAAATAAAGGAAAAAACAAGATTTCACTAATGATTAGAGATTCAACAAGGGGGCTTACATGCGACTTCATAGGGTATCGAGAATGGTTGAGTTGTTTGTATTAGTTATCGATTAACACCAATGGTTTATTATGGTACTTCTACTATATAATTAGTGAGAGAAAAGGGAGATCGTGGAGAGTCTTCAATGAAACCATAATCTACTGCACAATATGAAAATAGGTTGAGAGCTGAGGATGAGATGATACAATAGATAGAGAATCAAAGACATGTGGATCATGAGAAGCAACAAATGAGAAATTAGGAGATGATGAAGTATATGCAGTGACTTGCGCATGGAATTGGTATGGAGTTTCCCCCCTGGTCCGTCGAGTGATCCTCCTCTACCATATGGTTGTTGATGATTTATAATGTTTTTATGATTTTTTTTTTGTAATATGGTATTGCAAACATGTTAATTTTTATCTAATGTATTACTATTATGTCTGTTTCAATTTGTTTAATTTTTTTAATTCTTTTTAAATATTTTTATATTTGTTAACGTTTTTAATGTTTTGAACATATTTTAAATAATTTTATATATTTTCATTAGTTAAAAATATATATATATATATATTATTTTTCAATACATTTAATATGTTTATTAAAATCAATTACATAAATAATTTTAATTATATTTTTATTTATTTATTTTTTAAATTATATTAATTTCATTTAATATTTAATTATATATATATTTATTAAATTGTTTTATTAATTTTCTTATATTTTCTGAAAAAATAATTATTTTGTTTTTTTGGGAAAATTTATTATTTACAATAGATGAAATCATCCATCCCAAATAACATTTCGAACCTTTATCAAAATTCATCAAAAAATATTATTTATAAACCCTTAGGGGAGAATTTTTTTTTCTACGAATGTATGCAATGAAAATAATTATTATTTGTATTAGATCATTAAAAATAAACACATTCGTGACACCATCATTAGCGACTGGGTATTTGCGAAACACTACTGTCAAAAATAATGTTTTGCAATGACAGTCAATCAAAAATACCCCATTACAAGTACATTAAATTAATATAGTGTGATTGCAATAAATGAAGGTCATCTATCACAATCTTATGGGGAGATAATCACCATTAAGAATAATTTTACTGTATGGGAGTTTGATGATGTATTTCTGAAATAATTTCTAGGCATTCCAGCGAAATGTGAGGTTGAGATTTAAATACAACTCATACTGGGTGCTATAACTATTTCTAAGACACCGTATAGCATGGCCCCATTTTAGTTACACGAATTAAAGAAGAAACTCAAAGAAATCTTGATGAGGGATTCATACACCCTAGTGCATCACCATGGGGAGAAAATGTTCTATTAGTTAAAAAGAATATCTAAACAAGGAGGGTTTACATTGATTACCAACTACATTACAAGATCACTTTTATGAAAAAATATCATATTCCCCACGTTGATTATTTATTCAACCAACTACAAGGAGCTCAATCCATTTTTATGATTGATATATCTTCAAGTTATCACCAATTAATGGTAAAAAATGGGGATATACAAAAGATGGCATTCCATTCAAGGTATAGAGACTACGAATTTATATTGACACATTTTGGTCTTACTAATTCCCCTTTTATCTCCATGGATATAATGAATTGTGTCATTAGAGACTATCTTGATTAGATTGTGGTAGTCTTTAGGGATGATATTCTTTTCTATTTGAATTAATTTAAGAACATGAAGATCACATGATAATTATATAGATGACCCTGAAAATCTATAGGCTTTATGAAAAACATACCAATTGAAATTTTTTTCTTTAGAATGTAACATTTTTGGGTCACATAATATATAGAGTGTGGATATTTTTGGATCTAGAAAAACAACTTCTATTGAATGTTGTCCCAGACCAGCAAAAGTAATTGTGAATCAATTTTTTTTGGTTTTGTTTGATATTATCAATTTTTTATGGATTTTTCATTATAATCAAATCCACTCACCAAGTTGATTCAGAAAGGATTTAAATAAGTGTGGATAGAGTAATCTATAGATAATTTAAATGTGCTAAAAATAAGATTAGACAGTGCACCTGTCCTCAACCTCCCTTTTAGTGGAGAATGGTTTGTCCTCTACAGTGATTCATCCAAGAAGGGGATGTGTTTTATTCTCATGAAAAATTATATGGTGATATCTATTGCCTCATGAAAATTGAAAATTCATGATCAAAATTATCCAACTAATGATTTAGAATTAGATGCAATAATGTTTACATTATATATATAAAGGCATTATGATTATGGTGAAATGAGTAATGTTTATACGGATCATAAAATTTTAATATATGTTTTAAAAAAAAGGAGTTGAATATGCACCTAATAGGGTGGTTGGAGTTGATTAAATATTATGACAGATCAATACATTACCACCCTAGGAAAGAAGACAATGTTGGAGAAGCATTGAGTTGAAAGGACCATGCTAGCCTATCCATGATGAGAACAAAAAATATCCAATATTTTTTTTATTTCGAAATGATAGATCTTGAAATATTAATGGAAGGGGAGATATCCTATATTTCTCAAATTAATGTTCAGATATATCAAATATTAATGATTAAGGATCCATATAAGAAGATGTGGAGCTAAAAAATAAGGTGATAAATGTTCATGAATTCAACCATGATAGTGATGGAATAATAAGGATCCATAAACATGTTTGTATTCCACCGATACTAGAATTACAGAATGAGATGTTGGATGAGGCTCATAGTTCATAATTCTCTACTCATCTTGGATGCACAAATATATAGAGGGACTTGAATGAATATTTCATCTGCGATGGTGTGAAAATATCTGTTGATGAATATGTCTCTCCATGGGTGGTTTGTAATCAAGTTAATGCTGAGTGATAGAAGTCTAAGGGGATGTTACAACTGTTTCCAATACAAGAATAGAAATGGGAAAACCTCAAAATGTATTTTTTCATAGGACCTCCCAAAACATCTAAATTAAAAAAAATTATATGGGTTATTATTGATCGCCTTATAAAGTCTACAAACTTCATTTATATTTGATAGGATTCCTCTCTTAATCAACTTTCTAGGATATATGTAATTAAAATGGAAGGATTACACTAAGTACCACATTCTTTTATATTTGATCGGTATCTGAGGTTTACCTCAATGTTCTGGATAATTCGTCAGCAGTCTATTGATATAGAGTTATGTTTTAGAATTTCATATCATCCTTAGTAATATGGTCAGTATAAGGGGACATTTCAAACACTACAAGACATACCGAGAGCTTCCACAAAGTATTTCAAATGTAATTGGGATCAACACTTACCTTTGGTGGAATTTTCATACAAGAATTTATATCACTATTTTATTTCTATAAATATTTATGAATCACTAAATGAAACAAAATGAAAAACATCATATTTATTGGATGAAGTTGGGGAATGAATGCGTTTAAGACCTGATCTTGTTGATGAAATTGTCATAAAGCTCAGATCTATTCAACAACATATAATATCATGTCATAATCCACAATTTTTTTCTAATATTCGATAGAATGAACTTGATTTTGATGTCAGTGAAACGATGTATCTATGAATATCTCCCTGGAAGAGAGTAATGTGATTTGGAATGAAGAGAAATCTAAGGCCTAATTATATTAGTCCTTTTCAAGTTCTGGATCATGTTGGCAAGGTAACATACTTATTGGAACATCAACCAAATCTCTCTCAAGTTCATTATGTGTTCTATATATATATCCCCTGAAATTACATAAATGATCCTTCAAATTCACTAAAAATATATGTCAAAACACCAGAGATATTTCTTTCTTAAAAAGAACAACCAATAAAGATTCTAGATCATAATGAAAAAGTTCTATGAAATATGATCACTCCCTTGATTAATGTTTTGTGGAAGAAACAAAAAATTGAGGAACCTAACTGGGGTCTTGGGGATGTGATGAGGTATATGTATCCTCATTTTTTAATTCAAGTGAAAAATCATGAGGGATAAATTCCATATATGGGGTATATAATGTAACACGTGGATGTCTTTATGAAATATTTTAATTATTTAATAGCATTCACTGAAATCAATCATGAGTTTACAAAAACCACTAGATACCCTTAGAATTAAATTACCATTATAACCTAAACATATGGTTATAAGTAAGTAATATAAATAATTTCTGAAAATGTATGGGGAAATCATTTTCTATCAATTATTTATAAAAATATAAATCAATTAATTTCTTGTATTCTTAATGAATAATTAAATTAAATTAATATTAGTAAATTAAATTAAAGTAATATATATTTTATATACATAATGAAATAATTTTCATATTCATCCAATAGATATTTTTTAATGGATTATGAATAAAACCACTTTGATGTATATAATCTCATATTTTTCAAATGGAAATTTTTCACCTTTTAATGGAAAACCCTTTTTTTATTAAGACATTGAATCATTAATAATTTTTCAGTGATAACATAAGCATGTTATTTCAATTCAGGATATAGAAATATACTTTGGATGGATTTTTGATATTTTTCTAATAACTTTCCTATTTTGAGGAATTGTAAAAATATACTAAATTTAATTTTAATTTTTTTTCATCAAAATAATTTATATGGTTAAACAACATTGTTAAATGTTTTAAAGTATAAATATAATATAAATTTATTATTTAATATAATATAGTTCATTTTAATTAATTTTACATTTAATTAAATTGTAAAAAAAATTCAATCTAGTTCAAGGTTTTAAAGTTTAAAACACATTATCTCATTTCGAAAATACGATTAATTTGAAATTAATTACAACAACTTCTATGTTTTGAATTTTTAAAAAATTATTCCACATTTGGAATCAATAGGTATAAATTATGTAAATATATTTACATTAATTTTGGGCATTATGATTAATATCTTCCGCAATTTTGATTAATTCAGTAAATGGTAAATCTGGTAACTAAGGATAAAATAATATCAAAAAAATAACCTAACACTTTTATTAAAATCATTTCAAGATTATGTTTCAACATAAATCATCATATGGTCAAAATGGTTTTCTTTTACAATTCACATAGATGATATTTGAACATATAATTTAATTTATTTAATTAATAATTAAATATATTTTAGTCAGATTTTAATAACTATATTGTTTTCATATAATGTTACAATGAAAATAAATTTTACAATAAATACTCATTTAAAACCTATGTTTTAATTTTCATGATAATTTATTTGTAATTTTTTGGAAATAAAAAATTACATTAATTACTTATACATTAATGATGCGTAAAATATTTATATAATGAGAGATCTATAAAATAATAATTATTAAAATGATAATAATAGTTCAAATAACTGAACACTTGAAAAAATATTGTTGGTCAGGTATATAACGATCGGAATAATCCAATGTTCGAGTTATTGACCATTTAGAGCCATATAGAAAATATTATAACACTTAAAATATTTTATTCAAAGTGATGTTAATGATGTCACGTTCATGTTTTAATTAATATAATATTTTTAATAAAGGATTTTACAGATGAAATAATAGATTATAAGTTTTATTCTTAAATCTAGAAGATTTTTCTTTTCTATAGTATTTTATTTTTTATTCTTATTAAACCAATAATTATATTACATCATTATACAAAACAAATGTAGTAATTATTTTATTAATGGAGATAAAAAATAAATATTAATAAAAATATTGAAATATATACAATTTTGGATAGTTTATATATCCAACAAATTTTATAGACTACCTTGACCTCTAAAGAGTATTATAAATTATTTGGTTCAAATTTAACTTATTATCTACATGTTTTTATGAATCAATGAAATGAATATTTTTAAAATTGACATTATTGATTCATTATCAAAATAATGATTTATGAAAATATTTAAAAGTCCTAAATTTTTTAAAATATATAATAATTATTATATGTTCAATAATGTTCTACGGAATTTATTTACATTTTCATTGACATCAAATATATAAATATTGCAACCTTTTAATAATTAAATATTTGTTTCCCTAGTTAAAAATTCAAATGAATATATAAATTGATAGAAATTCATGTCTAAAATTTATTGTTTGATGATATTATAACTCTCTTCATGTAATCATAGAATTATAGACAATTTGAATTTTTTTATTGGGTTGATTTAATTATAAATTAATATTTTTGGTGTTTCCAAAAAATGTCCCTCACCTCAATTATAAAAGGGCACCTCCTCCTTCACCTATTCACTTCACATTGAGTATTAAAGCTCATACATACCCTATCCACTTCCCATATAAACATCCCTATTTTTATTCTAGAGGTATCAATCTTCTTAGATGACCAACTCTATTTCATTATGAGGTGATTTAGAGGGAGCATGTTGAAGAAGAGGTATTATCCTCTAATTATTCTTTCAGACATCATTATTATTTTTCTGAATTTTAACGAGTTGTATCATTATAAAGTAATAACTTTAGTATCCCTTATATTCTGTGCTGTTATTATTATTATAAAACAATCATATTCTGCATCTTATCCATCATATGAAAAATAAAATCATCACATATGTGTACATACATGTTACCATATCCATGTCGTGGTGTAATCTATTTTTCACCACCAACATTCTTTAATTGTTTTTATAATGGAAATAATAATTATATATCTTCATTATAACATGATATTGTTTCTAAAATATTATGCACCATCCACTTCGATGTCATTCAGAAACTATTATAATGATATCGTTTCTCATGCGTACGTATGACCTACCATCTAAATAATGCGATGCAAATAATTATACATGAACATCATTATATAGTGATAATATAAATTAATTTAAATGATAAATATGATTTACATTATTATATTATAAACATATAATGATTAAAAATAACTAGTATCACAAAACATGTATAAGAAAATGATCCAGTTAATACCTAAATTATGATTAATAATGAAATGTTATTAAAAAATAGATGATATTATTATCATATATGATATCCTTAAAATCACTATGATTCTTGAATAATTCAATGGTATTATTTAAATAGTCATAAAATAGATTTAGATACAAAAAAAAGGATATCAGGCCTATGGTAAGGGATAATTTCTCAGTGTCATTATTATCCAAGATTGTTTATATGTATGTATTTACTGGTATATATTTATCATCCAACCAATGTATTATTAATATATATTATAAAATATTATTCCAATCCTTATATTATTGTTTAAATACAATTTTACCCATTGGGGAAATTTTATGAAATGGTTTGAAAGAAATCTTCTTTCTCTTTTGATATGAGGTATCTTTTGACTTTTCAAAAAAAGTATGAGTAGAATGTTTTAATTTATCTTTTATGGAATGATGGGTCTTTACATTTTCATAACACCATTTATACATGAATCTTCATTTACAATAATTTAAACTTATCATTAATGAAATTCATTTCTTTTAAGATTTCATGGCATTTTGAGAAAAGTAAATGTTTTTTGAAGATGAATGAATATTTCCATACAAATTTATTTAAATTGTTTTATCAAAATTATTTTCAATATATGATGTAATTATTTATAAATGGTTATGTTTATATAAGTATTTAATAATATTGTATTATTGAGTTTAGGATGGAATTTTATTTATGAAATTGATTTGTTTTATATGGTTTATGTTTGAATGATGTATAAAACCCAATTTGTTTCCTTGGGTTATGTTATGATGAATGATTTTTGTTTTTTAAGAACCCTTAGGAATTATTTAATTATGATGTGAGTGGTACATATATATCCCTCCAATTTATTAGGTAAATATTTATATCTAATTTGATATACATGGTTGGAATGGGAAATGATCTCAGTTTAGTAATACATGGATGAAATGAGGAGTGAAATCGGATCAATAATGTACTTTGTCCACTATGATGGTCTTGGGAATTAGCCATGAATAATATTAAATGATTTTATTTTCAATATGTATTCCAAAAATTCCATGTCTTAAGCTATCACAACATTCATTGATTTTTTATGAACTTATTTGATTTATCATATGACAAGATATGAAGATCTTTTATTTGTAGAATAAGACATTCAAATGTCATGTACTTATGTCTTATTATCATGATATGATTGATATATTCCTTTTTTACCCTTTCTCATCATCTGGGATCACCCTATATTATGATTTTTTACAGGCTGTGAAGATGTTTATTATGTAAAAAATGTCAAAATGTGGTGTATTTTTTATGAAATAATAGGAAGACAGTGTAGATGTTTTGTGAACCAGTAGTTTAAGTTTCACAGTTTCTAATGAATGAAATTCTATAAGGTCCAATCATGGTTTTTTTATGTTTCAAAAAAAAATACTCTTAAATTTTGAATAAATATATTTGTTTATGATGTATTGGTAGGTATAAAAACAAATATACTATTCCAATTAATCACATGTTCAATCTTTCATTTCGAGTTATATGGCTGATATGGGGAGAAAAGTTAATTAACAATTATATCATAGTTATAGACATATAAAAGGATATAAAATTAAAAATATAAATGCTAATGAAACTAATGACCAAGAGGAATGTGCCTCCCCATAATACTACTTTGAAAGGATTACACGTCCACCTAAACAGGTATAATACATTGTCAAATTACTTGTATTAGGTCACAAGATGACCCCAAATATAAATCATAGTTGCTATCCAATCTTTTTTAGGCTCTTTGTTGGTGTCTATCACCAAGGAAATATAAAAACTCTAAATGAGAGAAATTCCACTCCTAATTACCAATTAAGACGATATAAAAAATCACTAATGAAACTCTGTATAATAAGAAAATGGTATAATATTTCCAATCCCAAAATAATCTATACTAAAAAATGAAATGAATCTTAAATAATTAAAACATGAACACATATGATCGACTATAGCTACCTAAACAACAGATCCAAACTCCTATGGTCTATCCTATAAGCACTGGAAAACTAGGGTGTGGTGATCAAATAGAAGTACATAGTAGGATCATCCCTCTAAATAGATTAATATATATATAAAATAAATATGAATGAATAATAAAGAGGGAACCAGATTAAGTATTAAATAGTATAAAAATTTATATAAGCCAACAAGATTAAAATCTACAAGAAACACCATTATTAGTACTCTGTGGTCCCCAAATAGTGTAATGCCATCATCTAAGTCGCAACTTCAATAACTAATACTAATATATGTGATGTATCTTTATCAACACAACCACTATCAAAATGATCATGGAAATTTAAAAAAACTCAAGATGAGATTGTATTTATCTCATATCCAATCTTTCATCTAATGAGATATCTCACTCAAATTAGTCGTGATCCAACAAGATCACCTCCCCAATAAGTGTAGTGAAGCGAGTATGGAATGAAAATAATTATATATATTCAACCATTATTCCATTCATATACTACCACATCAACATGTCTATACATATCCATAACAGCATCATCACACATCTACAACCACATCTCTATAGTCACTAATACTAAATAATTTCTCAATTATCCATCTATATGGAAATGTAACAATTAATTTCATTTACCTCATTCCATACTATTTCTATTTAAACCTCCCATAAGCATTATGCTATTCACCATAGTTGGGAATCTTGAAAATATAGATAATAAACATAATTCCCCCAACCATGCACAAACCCCATTGTGAACCACATTATCCACCAAATTAGTCATCAATTATAGTGCACTATAACCACAATCCAACACAAACAAAGTGTATATGATAACCAAAAATCCACTACAACCCATAAAATGTAAATAAACAATAGGATCCCTTATGGCCCTTAAATATTCAACCACATCATCACCCCTTCCCCAAAGAATTTTCCCTATGATGACATCCATGTTAATAAGCATGAGAAAAATATTCCAAAAAAATCATAACAACATCATAATTTCCTCATCAAGATAAAAAAATATCCGTAACAATAACTCACATTTTCACTAAAAATTTCATGAAATTCAAATCTCATCCATCACATTCATTATTTCTTATCTAGTCACTATAATTTTCATTTCCATTTTTACTACCATACTCAATGTTGTGTTTATTATGTCACTAATTAAACATAGAAAATGATTATTTATATTTATTTCAACTGAATTTAGTCATCATTATATCATTTAACATCCATAATTTATTTACTCATAAACCCAAAATATTTAATCCAACCTAGTTTCATTTTCTAGAATTTACCATTTCATGTATTCTTTAACTTTTTGGTAAACCACATAACACAAGCATGACACTATCAACCACCCATGTATTGAACATGCACATCCACATCAAAAAACATCACAATATCCCCAAAATTAAAACTCAACAACTAACCCCACAAATAATTCGATCCATCACACATACCATCACATAAAATCTGGATTACAATGAAAGTAGAAACCCAAAAAATTATCATTTACACATAGATAGATCAATTATTATATATAAGGGAATTACTATTTTAATGTTAGGTGATTACAATAAATATGTCTGATTAAATAAGAACATATTCATAGTATTAAAAACATTCCATAGCCATCATCGTCCATCATGAACGAATCATTATGAAATCAAAGACCATATATTATCTACCATTCCCTTTAATTCATTAGAATCTGATTTATTAAACTCAAATCTTCTTAGAGGTTATATTTTTTTAATATGTTATTTAATTTAACATAATCTAAAACACCTAACGAGGTCAAAATATTCGTGTTCATAGGATAAAAATCAATAATATTAATTACAGAAGATAAATGTTATGTATTAATATCTTCTACTATGATCAGTACATAAAAACCATTATCTGAATTCTTCAAGAAGAGAGGGCACCCACAAGACAATTATAACACTATATATGAATAAAAAACGAGGACCAGCCACCTATCAACAACATTTGACTAAATAAATATTAAAACTATAGGTTCCCTGGATAGTATACCTCTCGTTAAGAATAATAGGAATAAAACCATAAATAAAGAGGCGATAACTCACATAGAATCACCAAGGGTTGATATCTGAAGGACATAGTTGAAATTTTAAAAAAGGTAGATGAAATGACTCAAAGGGATGAAATTATTTTCACAAATAATTGAGATAAAATGGAAATAAATTATATTGTGTCAACACAATAATTCTATACCAAAATATTACATATATTTAGATTAATATTTACTAAATATAACAACATTACATGTCTTAGAACTATTAAGGATTAGTTCTCTTAGATACTAGATATATAACCATATTATGAGACTATAATCTTTATCATCCCAAATATAATCCATTAAATAAGGTATCTATCTTCCTAACTTGTGGGAAAATCAAAACATAAACAAGGGTGAGCTCAATTTCACTGTAAAGATAAACATGAGAGATATTAGTCAATGGTCATTTGAAATCATATCATTCGTATAAGGGTTTTACCACACGCTAGTATCATTAAAAATTCATTCCCAGAAATATATTGTTCATAATCAAATTTCATGGAATAAAACATTATCTTGTTACAATATTAGGAAATCATCAATGATCGATCATGATCCATTAGATTAAATTATAAGAATAAAAACATTTCATAAAAGTGTGGAATTAGTATAGGAATATAAACCATATAATATGAAAATGTTAACTATTAAAACCATCATATCACGATGAAAATACATTACCACATGTCTCACATATCATGGATAATCATGAATCCCTTCTTGTTTCTCATATAATTGTGGATCAGGCATCTCTACAAATTTACCAGAGTGTATTGATCATAAAAACACGTTTACCATAATATTGACATGAGATATAAGGATTTTCTCAATAAATGTGAGGGATATAATGTAACCAACAATCATATCGTTAAAACCATTTATATTTTTGGAACAACATAATAAATCATTGAGCAATTAATCATAGAATGACTCATGGAAGGAAACAAGGTTTATAAAATAAACCATAAATTATCATTATTATAATAAATTTAAAGAATGAAATTAGAGGGTTTTATAAGATCATACCTCTAGTTAATCAAAAAAATTATTAAATAATAGTTAAATAGATTGAATATACCTTTAAAAATTAATTAAAACATTTCCTTGAAAACATGATAAAATATCATTTTACTTTACAATCATTTTATTTAATATTAATTGAACATAGAGAAAATAATACTTTGAAAATAAACATGGAATTATAAAAATTAATATTTTAATCACATAATGATCATTATATGATGAAATTTATTTCATGTTTTATATGTTAAAATGAAATATTAATTTCACACATTTGTTAAATGTCTAAAACGAAATTTTAAAAATCTTTTAGAATGATTTATTTTTAGAAAATAAGAAATAATTCATGGGTTGTGAAAAAGGAAATTATAAAAACATTATGTGTAGGAATTAACAGTAATAAAAAAATTGAAGAGTTTACATATAAAATAAAATTTTCATGATCAAATGTTGAAATAACTCCATCTTTTGTTTAAGAAAATATTTTCTAAAATATTTTATGTAATAAAGAGAAATAATTGTACTAGTAAATGAAAAATTAATGGAAGAAATTGTTTAGAATAAAATATATTATTTATATATCATTAAATATATAAAATTTTAATCAATGTAAATTTACCATAGACAATCTTGAAATGAAACAATAATGCAACATAAACCCTTACACCAAGTCTTGTATTTCATTATAAAAATTTAAAACTCTAATATAATAAATATGAATTTATTATAAATAGATAAAAAACCATAATCATATATATCCTTTCATACTAAATATACTTATAACATCTTATCACCTGATTATTAAATATAATTTATTAATATAACTATTTCTGGTGATAACGTCTTAATTTTTCATGAAACTTTTCATATGGAAATCACAATCTTTATCAATTGAGAATTATTACACAAAATTGAGAATTTTAATCATTTCATGGATATATTATATAATTATTATATACACCATTATAACTATTCATATGAAATGGTAATGGAAAATGTATTACATTACCTTATACAGATGATAGTCTGTATGTATGAAAAAATGATGTCTCCAATGTTTTATGAATGGAATGAAAGAAATTTAAATATAAATTAACCCTTATAAAAATATAATAATACCATAAATATGAAATATATTAATTAAATCCATCATTACACCCATCAATTCAAAATAGTGATAATAAATGAAACACATCACTTTGTGGAGGTGGTAGTCCAAATATATGCAAGAGTGATGTTAACAATCCGACTAGGATGAAAGGGAGGTGGATAATGTTTGTTGAAAAATCATAATAAAAATTATGTATGTTTAATATATTTTATTCATTATTTTATAATGTATTTCAAAATTTTATTTTTACATCAATTCCATATTTTAATAATAAAAAATCATGATTATATTTTCTATAATCTATATTATGTCTAATAAAAGATAATTCTATATATCAAAAATAATAGAAATTTACAAAAGCCTTTAATTGAATTTGAATGTATGATTGATTCAATAAAAGGAAAAAAATAAGATGTACTATGGTGAACATAAGGAAAATGTTCCAATTGACAATAAGACAAACTAAGAGTCTATATGTTGTATCACAAGTGACGGCTATGATCATGTTTACTAAAGGGATGGATTGACCAGAATTCAATTTGATCATCCACATTCCTGAAAGAATAACAATATCTGATTTTTCACAAACTATTGTATTGATGATAAATTGAATAAAATTATTTTATATTAAATATCTAATTATGATAAAATATTTTATCAACTACAATACTGTATAATATTATTATAGTAAGAAGTATCAATTTAAAAATGTATTAGATTAATCGTAAGCTTAGGTGATCTACCGAAAGTTCAACTAATTGGTCTTATGTTCAAATGATTGACCATATGATCTATTAATTAATCATAATATAATTTTCATATAGTATTTAAGTGACAGTGCATACTAATGTGACATGATTAGAGTTATTGTAACTAAAAGTAATTATCATATTATGAAATATATTAACTCTACTACTTTTATGTGAAGGATTAAATTCGTGTTATATTAATTTAATGAGCCTTGATTTCCTGATGAAGTATGCTAATCTTCAATGATGATTTCTCAATGATTCTTTTTAGAGAAATATTATTCCTATTTAAAAAACCCGAGATCTGTAGAATGATGATGTGTGGAAAAAAGATATCATAAAATTTTCAAAAACCAAGATAAAATTATGTTATTTCTCAAAAATCTAATACACTCTATTATCATTTTATCATTAATGATACAGTAGAAAAAATTTCCCCAGCACCATGTAAAAATTATAAATCAAAATACAACTTCGATTAGTTAAGAACAACACGAATAAAAATTGAACTACTATATCTTTTGCATAAAATTATTCCACATAACTTACTCTATTATTTATAACACATGGAATACGAGTAATTTCTGATATATATATTTTTAGAAGTTGACCTTCTCATGAACTGAAGATTTATAGACACTTTACCTCATTTCTTATCTACTATACTCTCACATTAAATAATTGATGTGGTTTATCGTTATCCAAAAAACCATAATATTATTGTTTATCATTTATTTTATCATACATAATAGTTAAATAGGATCTATATATCCTAGATATCCTGGTTGAATTTTGGTTTTGAAACATTTTCATGGTTGTGGATCAATTTATTTGATTAATAAATTTTTTTGAAGTAGGTTGTTTATATATAGAGAAGAATATGTGTAACACCCCAGGTAAATAAAGAATATGAAATTTTCATATTTATCCATATTTGTAAAAAAAATATTAATTTTACTTTAAAATGAATGCTATGCTCGATGGCGTACCCAATACGCAACAATGAGTTTCTTTGAAATCTTATGTTGCACTCTAATAATAAAATAATATTATATTAAATGGTAGTTAACGCCTATCCATTGTAATGGCGGGAATGAACAGAACTAACTAAAAAATGATTATATATGTTTTTCAAATATTTTTACTTTTATCCAATAAATGTTAGAGGCTTAAAATGCAAATGAATCCAATTTTAGGCATAAATCATCTAATATTCATTAAAAGGTCAATTAACCACCATTTGATGTATAACCCTTTTTAAATATAATTTTGACAATTTTATATGTTGTATTTGACAAAATAAAATCCTTCTGTAGAATCTGGACATTAAAATTTACTTTGTGTAATTTTTTGTTATTTTTCCGATAAAGATCATTTTTATTGAAAATGTTGCATTTTAATTCAAAAACTCCTTTTAATCTGATTTATTTATATGGATATATTATATTTATAATCGATATTAAAGGGTATTTGGAATATATGTATACAATTTAATACAATGGTGGTCATTGGAATTAATTTCACTTTGAAATTGGACTTAAACTACTGTCAATCTTTTAATAGACAATGTTTCTTAAAAACACGCTCTTTGTTTTGACAGTGGTAATTAATTATTAAATTAATTAATGAAACTTATATGTTTTAAATTTTGTAAAATAGACATCATTTTTGATTTCGGAATATCAAATATAGCTTTGGGTGAATTTTTTGTATTTTTCTGAAAAACATCAATTTTTGATGAATAGTGAAACCACTAAGTGGTAGTTAAAGAAACTGATTTTTCGTTAAAATAAAACATTTCCACCTCTATTATTTGATTTCCAAAAATCATACATACATGGTAGTCATTAAGAATTAAAATTTTATTTAATGAGATTAAAATAATTTTTGGTGAATAGTAACTTTTAAGTTTTATTAATCGCGACTAAAGGTAATTAGTGTAATTTAAAGAAAAAATATTGTTTTAATAATATGAAATGACCTAGACACATGTCCTACCCTCATTGGAAGTGTCATGGCCGACAAAGAAAATCCATGGGTCAACTTGGGGACCCCATGGAGCCACATTGGTAGGAAAATGACTTAAATAACTTTTTATTCAATGTTAAAATAAAAATGTCACAAATATAAGTTGTTTTACTAAAAAAAATTTAAATGGGGTTATTAAAGTCATATTTTTTACTATAAATATTAATTAAAAATATAAAACGATTTCCTATATCATGATATTTTTTTTATAATTTTCAATCATTAAATAAATTAAATTATTTATGACACCATTATGATACAGCGATTACATCATTATTTAACAATTTAAATAAAATGGAATGATAATGAAAAATCTAAGACCTACACATGTAGAAAACCTATTGTATGGGTGTATATAGAAGTCTTATCACCTTATCCTTAAAATATAATTATTTAGGGACCTTTAAAATAAGAAAATCATTTTATAATAAAGTATCCTTTTATAACTTTCCAAGAGTGCCCCTCCTCTCCTCTTATAAAATGCCCCCACCTCTACCACCTTAACCACACATCTCAAGCCTTTGGTTCGGCCAACCCCTGCCCATTTTGTCTCTACACATCCCTTTATTACTCCTAGAATCCTCACTTTTGGCAGAAGTCCTCCCAAGGAAGCCTTTGAGCACAACTCAAAAAGAGTTACTCGTTTTAAAGGTAATGTCTTCCCTAGTGATCTTTTGTTTTATTTTGCTTCTCCAACACCCTAAACTCTTTTTATTTATTTATTTTGTAAAAACACCAGTATCTTAAATATACTAGTATGTTTTTATGAGGATTATTTGAGCTATAATAACACACACCACCGACTAATGGTTAAGGAACATACTGTTTTTGTGGATGGCGAATTACTGCCTCACGAAACGATGATAGTTATATCTTCTCATACAACCTATCATGGTGGCCATTATGATGGAAATATATTTATTTATGATATATATTATATTTATTTTCTTCTATATGCTTCGGTATTTTATATTTAATACATACCTTTATGCTTTTCATGTTGTGTAAATGCGATAATTTCAATTGAGGAAGTGTGGACTACCGCCCCCTCAAGTGATGTGACTTGTTCATGAAATACATTGAATGTATAAAGAATGAAATTGATTAACATATGTGATATATATAACATATATATTATACTGGAATTATAATATATATATATATCTCTCATAAAGTTTTAATTCCATTAATGTGTCAAAGAATTTAAAGTAGCGTTCATGCGTACGTACGACTTACTGTCTACATGAACGGTACATTTCATTTATAATCTCCAAATGTTATGTATTATTATAATTATATATATATATAATGGATATATATTTCATATATTAAATCTAAATTATGGATATCATTCTGTAATTATTATATATTCATATATATATCTTTTAACATTAATTCCATTAATGTGACAAAAAATTGAAAGTAGTGTTAATGCGTACGTACGGCCTACCGTCTCCATGAACGGTGCTATTAATTTTTTTATCTGCAAATGTTATGGATTAGTAAAAAATAAATATATAATGGATATATATGATATTTAAAACATTAATACTATTCTAGATATTATGTACTTATAACTACATGGAAAATTATTTTCCAACAAGTTCTATTTGTACTCATGTACCGAACATCGACAAAAACGTCTGATATGAACTCACATTATTGACCTATTTTTATAACATTATAATATGTGATATTAATGGAATAATAATAATTGAAGGAGGTCCTTATGAAATTATAAATTGACCAAATTTTATTATTCAGGAGATAAAAGAACTATCGAGTCATGTCAGAACCGAGGTAAGGGATCCAACCTCTTTCTTTTTAATTACTCTCTTTTATGTCATTTATTTTAAATTAATATTTCTTATGTTTGGGGATGTTATTTTATATTCCTAATTCTGTACTTTTTATGTTCATATTATGAGAGACCCTATTTGATCTCATAAATCCATTTTTGGAAGTTTTAAGTGGTGCTGTTAGGCTGCCGAGTTTTCGTAAGGGATTTTTCGTCTCACTTTTATTCCCATAACATTTATGCTACTTTTTCCACTATTTCCTTTGAGTTGTGTATGTTCTTCCCATTATTATAAACTTTGTGTAGTATAATTTCATTTTTGGGTATTTACATCTTCATTGTATGACCCTTCTTCCATGGGGTGTACGTTTTGAATGTTACCCAACTCGGTAAGGGGACCTTTCACCCTCCACTTTTTAAAAGACTTCTTTTGTTATGTCTTTTAATTCACATACTAGTATGTTGGGATATGTTATTATATATTTTTATTTATGTAAATTTTATTTCCAAGTGTTGAGATACCATTTTCTCTCTCATAAACTCATTTTCCGAATTTTAATGTGACGCCATTAGGTTATCGGATTTCTGTTAGGGAACTTGTTAACCCACTTTCAACTCTCTGGGTTAAACCTCTACTTCTTGATTTTTTTATGCAAAGATTATGTGTGGAATCTCTATGTTGTAATTTCAACAAACCATTGTGTGGATATACTATTTCTACACATAATCATCTCATTGATAAATTCTTACACACTTGTATGGGAAATCATAACTCAAACTCATTTCATTGAGTTAAATATTTATGTCATTGGTTTTGTTTTTCCAAGATTATATGTGAATGAACTATTATTGTTTGACACTTAATATCCACTTATATTGGGTGTATTTATATTTATCACACATAATTATTTGATAGACACATCCTTAATTTAAGGATACCATCTTTATAATGGATTTCATCTCAATTTACATTTCCATTGATACTTCATTGTTGTTATGCACCGATTCACTCTTATATGGTGCGTATACTGTCATTTTATTTATTATATCATGAATCCATTTATTCTCATGATATTATAAATTTTAGATTAAATGTTATTCCACAATTATTTGTATTCAAGAGTCTCTCATTTTGTTAAGAACTCTTTTACAAAAATATCATTTTAAATGTTTTAAATATTCATTATTCTAAATCATTATCTTTAATGTAAATTCTTTCAAAATGTTTTTCAGTATTAATTTATATGGACATTAATTTTTTAAATTTATAATTCTATTAAAAGCATCAAAGTGTTATGGGACACTTTGATTCAAAAATCTCTTGTAAATGATTTTTGAAAATTGATTAATTAATTCAATATCTTGAAATTACATATTGTGATTGCAATTGAAATGTTTTTATTGAAATGTTTTTATTGAAATGTTTATATTTTCAATATTTTATGTGTAATTATGGTACTTTGGAATTTTACTGTTGGTTACGTGATAAACCATATGACGGGTGGTGTCGTAAATACTAGGACATGTGGTTACCTTCTAACCTCCATTGCATTGTGTATGGAAGTCAGCCGTATGACAATTATGTTAAGTGATATGTGCGGAAGTCAACCGTATGGTTATTCCATTTAAGTATGTTTATGTCCGAAGTTACCTATATATGTTATGTTTTCTTTAAATGGGTTTTTATGGTAATCGTTCGGTTACAAAAGTGGTAAGTAATGATCTTTTATTCAGTGAAGAGTTTTTTTTACTACTTCATAAAGGTGAAAAGTATTACATTGATAATGTATTCTTTGTTTAATTGTTGTTTTGAAAAAAACTAACAGTTTTCCTTCGTTTTGAATCCTTTACTAGGATTTTTATTCTCATCTCTTGTTTTTGAAATGTTTTCCACATGACTTAATGATGAATAGGGTCATGGATGGGATCAAGGAAAGACGTGATATCTAAAACATGGATGTAGACATGTTTCTTTTTAAGAGTTTTTATTTTATGGAATCTTTGTAGAAGTGTATACTTCGTAATCATTGAGATGTAATAGTTATGTCCTAATTCTATAAAACTCTAAACCTGAAAAGATCTTCAATGTGAATTATTCATTTAATTCAGTAATAAGTAATGTTTAAGGCTGGGGCCTTATAGTTGGTATCAGAGGTCGGTTTAGATAACTTTAGAGGTTAGGGTATTCTATAAGTATAAGTGACATTACCATAATTTCTAGGATTTTAGAAAGAGTCATAGTTTTTAGATAAATGGAATGATTATGTATATCTTAGTGTCTATATTCCTCATTAGTACATGATGATTTTGTTGATATACACACACTGACATTTGTGTTTTTAGTAAATGGATGGATCTGGCAAGCACCAATGTGACAATGGGTTTGATGGAAACTGTGGTGGTTCTCTGATTAAGAGACTGGATGAAATGGGGGATTCAGTGAGGAATCTTGTGTTTGTGCCAAACCAACTATCAAAGAGTCATGATCAACCACTTGAACCCTGGTGAGTACTCTAATGCATTATGTACGAGATGACCAACTCTATGTGGATGTTCATGTAAAAATTATAAAGGTAACCATTAGGGTTTACATGATCCTTAGTTTTTAGGTAATTATGGGTTACTCTATGATATGATGGAAAATGAAAGGCATGAGATAAACATGAGGTTAAAAAATGTTATGATCATTTTTGAATATTTTATCATGTTTTGGAGAATGTTTTAAGAATTATGTAGTTTTGTAAAAAGGACAACATGAAGACCGTGTGACAACTCATCGCATCGGACAAATCTGCGGGAATCAAACCCACAACCAAAGTGCGACTGGTATTTATCGTCTTCCACTAGAATATGTGAAGTCCCTGGATAGTTTGACTAATTATTTTTATTTAGATGATTTTAGGAATCAAGAGTATGTTTATTTTGGGTTATCTATGGAAATGATTAACCTATCATGGAGGATATGTTATTTGTTTAATTACTTTTCAATATGAGACTTTAAGAGAAACTAATGATATTTGGAGATAAATGTTAATTTTTACCTTGGAAGACTATGTGAATAAATCCTTAAAATATTTGGGTTTCAATATTAGTTTGGTTTACGCTGAATAATTTTATGGACAAATTGTTTATTGAATAGTCATTGTTGAACTTTGGATATTGTTTGACATATTTTGAAGATTAAGAATAGAGTTTTTTATAATGGATTATCCTTTTTGCGTATTATCTGATCACATACTAACCTTTTTGGTTATATTTTTGGTTATGGTCTAAAGATATGGGAAGTATATAGTTCTCTTTTGTGGATTAGGTGATTCTCTAGAAGTTGATTATATCTCACTTAATGTAAACAAGTCATCATAAATACTCATCATTTAGAGAAAATATGAGTTCTTGTAAGAAATCTAGTAAAATATGAATGTAAACATGACAAGTATGTTTCATTATGTTTTAGTTATGCTCATAAAAAAATTCCTCAATGAAAAGTAACATAAAAATGAAAATGTTGTCTGTTAATTTTTCCTACTGGGGAATCAAATACTATTTAACCCATCACAAGTTTGTGATTTTCTTGTGGTTAACTTTTTCCTAAACATGTTTTCTATCACTCCACCTTGGAACATGAACCTTTGTTTTCTCCTCCATGTCCATGATTTTTTACATGGAATCCTAGTGTCGGTTAACTTGGGTGACCTTTGTACTTCTCTTTCTTTATTTTAAAGCGATAGTTTTACTGACTCTTGTTCCGATTTGGGATTTTCAATGAAGTTTCCATGCCCAATATTTAAAATTGCAAGGATGCAATTAACAAATGGGGGGAAGGATGTAACACCCCAGGTAAATAAAGAATATGAAATTTTCATATTTATCCATATTTGTGAATAAAATATTAATATTACTTTAAAGGGAACACTGTTCTCGATGGCATACCCAATACACAACAACGAGTTTTTTGAAATCTTATATTGCACTCTAATAAAAAAATAATATTATTTTAAATGTTAGTTAACGCCTATCCTTTGTAATGGAAGGAATGAATGTAACTAACTACAAAATGATTATATATGTTTTTCAAATATTTTTACTTTTATCCAATAAATGTTAGAGGCTTAAAATGAAAATGAATCCAATTTTAAGCATAAATCTTCTAATATTCTTTAAAAGGTTGATTAACTGCCTTTTTATGGAGAACCATTTTTAAATGTACATTTGACTATTTATATGTTGTATTTGACAAAATAAAATCCTTCTTTGGAATCTGGACAGCAAAATTTACTTTGTGTAAATTTTTCTTATTTTTCCGATAAAGATCATTTTTATTGAAAATGATGCATTTTAATTCAAAACCACTTTTTAATATGATTTATTTTTATGGATTGATTATTTTTTAAATTGATATTAAAGTGTTTTTATAATATATTTTTACCATTTAATCCAATTGTGGTCATTGGAATTAATTTCACTTTAAATTGGAATTAAACTAGTGTCAATCTTTTAATAGATATTGTTTCTTAGAAACACGCTATTTGTTTTGAAAGCAAGAATTAATTATTAAATTTATTAATTCAACTTATATGTTTTTAATTTTGTAAAATAGACATCATTTTTGAATTTGGAATATCAAATAATCTTAGGGTAAATTTTTGGTATTTTTCTGAAAAACTTCAATTTTTGATTAATAGTGAATCCACTAAGTGGTAGTTAAAGAAACTGATTTTTATTTTTAATGAAACATTTCCACTTCTATGATTTGATTTTCAAAAATCCGACATATATCGTTGCCATTAAGAAGTAAAATGTGGTTCAATGAGATTAAAATAACTTTTGGTGAATAGTAACTTTTACGTTTTATTAATCGCGATTAAAGGTAATTAGTGTAATTTAAGGTAAAATAATGTTTTAATGTTATGAAATGACCTAGAAACATGTTATACCTTAATTGGATGTGTCATGTCCGACAAATAAAATCCATGGGTCAACTTGGGGACCCCATGGAGCCACTTTGGTAGAAAAATGACATAAATAACTTTTTATTCAAAGTTAAATTAAAAATGTCTCAAATATAAGTTGTTTTGCTAAAACAATTTTTAAATACGGTTATACATGTCATATTTTTGACTATAAATATTAATTAGAAATATAAATCTATTTCCTACGTCATGATATTTTTTTATAATTTTTAGACTTTAAATAAATTAAATTATTTATGGCTCCCTGATGATGTAGCGATTACCTCATTATTTAATGATTTAAATAAAATGAAAATATAATGTAAAATATAAGAACTAAACATGTCAAAAACCTATTGGATGGGTGGATTTATAAATCCTATCACCTTATCCTCGAAATAAATAATTTCGGGACCTTTAATATCCAAAAATCATTTTATAATAAAGTAACCTTTTATAACTTTCCAAGAGTGCCCCTCCTCTCCTCTTATAAAAGGACCCCACCTCTACAACCTTACCCAAAACTCTCAAGCCTTTGGATTGGTCAACCCCTACCCATTTTCACTCTCCAAATCACTCTCTTACTCCTAGAAGCCTCACATTGGGTAGAAGACATCCCAAGGAAGCCTTTGAGCTCAAATCAAAAATAGTTACCCGTTTTAAAGGTAATGTCTTCCCTAGTATTTTTTAGTTTTATTTTTCTCTCCAACCACCTAAACTATTTTTATTTATTTATTTTGTAAAAAAACCAGTATATTCAATATAATATTATGTTTTTATGATGAGGATTCGAGCTACACTAACATACACCTCCGTCTAATGGTTAAGGAACATACTATTTCTATGGATGTCGAATTACTGCCTCACAAAACGATGATTGTATTATCTTCTCATACCACCTATCTTGGTGTCCATTATGATCGAACTATATTTATTTATGAAATATATTATATTTATTTCCTCTCTATGCTTCTTTATTTTATATTTAATACATACCTTTATGATTTTAATGTCATGCAAATGCGATAATTTCATTTGAGGAAGTGTGGACTACCGCCCCCTCAAGTGATGCGACTCATTCATGAAATACATGGAATGTATAAAAAATGAAATTGATGAAAATATGTGATAAATATAACATATATATTATACTAGAATTATAATATATATATATATCCCTCTCATTTATTTTTCATTCCATTAATGTGCCAATGAAATGAAATTAACGTTCATGCGTATGTACGACTTACCATCTCCATGAACGGTACATTTCATTTATTATCTCAAATGTTATGTAGTATTATAAGTACACATATATAATGGATATATATGACATATATTACATCTAAATGATGGATATCATTATAGAATGATAATATATATATCTCTTTTTTAACTTCAATTCCATTTAACTGACAAAAAATGAAATTCGTGTTCTTGCGTACGTACGACCTACCGTCTCCATGAACAGTGCTATTAATTTTATTATCTTCAAATGTTATGGAATAGTAAAAAAATTATATATACTGGATATATATGATATTTAAAACATTAATACTATTCTAGAGATGATGTACCTATAAGAAAATGGAAAATTCTTTTCCAACAAGTTGAATTTTTACTCATGTACCGAACATTGACAAAAACGTCTGATATGTACTCACTTTATTGAACAATTATTATAACATTATAATATGTGATATGAAATGAATAATAATATTTAAATTAGTTCCTTAGGAAATTATAAATTGGACAAATTTTCTTATTCAAGAGATTAAAGAACGATCGAGTCATGTCGGACACGAGGTAAGGGATCCAACCTCTCTCTTTCTTTTTAAGTACTCTCTTTTATGTAATTTCATTTAAGCTCATATTTCTTATGTTTTGGGATGTAATTTTATATTACTCATACTTTAATTTTTATTTTCATATTATGAGAGACCCTATTTGATCTCATAAATCCATTTTTGGATGGTTTATGTTACGCCGTTAGGCTGCCGAGTTTTCCCAAGGGATTTTTCATCTCACTTTAATTCTCGTGACATTTATGATACGTTTGACAATATTTCCATTGAGTGGTGTATGTAATTCCCATTATTATACACTTTTTGTAGTATAATTTCATTTATGTGTATTTACATCTTCATTGTATGACCCTTCTTCTATGGGGAGTACGTTTCGAATGTTACCCAACTCGGTAAGGGTGCATTTCACCTTCCTATTTTTAAAAGACTTCTTTTGTTATGTATTTTAATTCACATACTATTATGTTGGGATATGTTCTTATATATCCTTATTTATGTAAATATTATGTCCAAGTGATAGGATACCATTTTCTCTCTCATCAACTCATTTTCGGAATTTTAAAGTGACGTCGTTAGGCTGTCAGATTTCTGTATGGGAACTTCTTAACCCACATTTAATTCTTTGGGTTAAACCTCTACATCTTGATTTTATTATGCCAAGATTATGTGTGGAATCTCTATGTTGTAATTTCCACAAACCATTGCGTGGATATACTATTTCTACACATAATCAACTCATTGATAAATTCTTACGACCTTGTATGGGAAATCATAACTCAATCTCATTTCATTGAGTTAAATATCAATGTCATTGGTTTTGTTTTTCAAAATTATGTGTGAATGACCTATGATTGTTTCACACATAATATCCACTTATATTAGGTGTATTTATATTTATCACACATAATTATGTAATATATTTATCCTTAATTTAAGGATACCATCTTTATAATGGATTTCATATCAATTTACATTTCTATTGAGACTTCATTGTTGTTATGCATCAATTCACTATTATATGGTGTGTATAATGACCTTTGGAATAATAAATCATGAATACCTTTATTCTCATGATATTATAAAGTTCAGATTAAATGTTATTATGCAATTATTTGCATTCAAGAGGCTCTCATTTTGTTAAAAACTCTTTATCAAAAATATATTTTTAAATTTTTTAAAGATTCATTATTCTAAATCATTATCATTAATGTCCATGTTTTAAAAATGTTTTTTAGTATTTATTTATATGGACAATAATGTTTTTAAATTATAATTCCATTAAAATTTTCAAAGTGGTATGGGACACTTTTATTCAAAAATATATTTTAAATGATTTTTGAAAAAGGGTTGATTAATTCAATATCATGGAATTACTTATTGTGATTGCAAATGAAATGTTTTTATTGAAATGTTTATATTTTCAATATTTTATTTGTAATGATGGTACTCGGACATTTTATGGGTGGTTACGTGATAAACCATATGATGGGTGGTTCCATAAATACCAGGATGGGTGGTTACGTTATAACCTCCAATGCATTGGGTATGGAAGTCGGCCGTATGGCTACTCCATTAAGTGATGTGTGTGGAAGTCAACCGTAGGGTTATTCCATTTAAGTATGGTTATGTCCCAAGTTACCTTTATATGTTATTTGTTTTTTAAATGGGTTTTTATGGTAATCTTTTTTTAAAAAGGGGTACATAATGATCTTTTATTCAGTGAATCGTTTTTTTACTACTTCATAAAGGTGAAAAGTATTACTTTGATAAAGTATTTTTTGTTTACTTGTTGTTTTGAAAAAACAAACAGTTTTCCTTTTTTGTGTATCCTTTACTGATATTTTTATGCTCATCCCATGTTTTTGAAATGTTTTCCACGAGACATAAAAATGAATAGGGCCAAGGATGGGATCATGGAAAGACATGCTATCTAAAACATGGAACTAGACATGTTTCTTTTTAAGTGTTTTTATTTTATGGAAACTTAGTAAAAGTGTATACTTTGTAATCTTTGAGATGTAATAGTTATGTCCTAATTATCTAAAACTCTAAGCCTGAAAAGATCCTCAATTTGAATTATTCCTTTAATTCAATAATAAGTAATGTTTAAGGCTGCGGCCTTATAATATATACTCTCTAGTTACATAGACTCTTTTATTTATTTGAGTATGTGATTTGGATTTTAGATTAAATTATTTTTAAAATAAACTTGAATCAATTTTCCAAACTCGAATAGATTAATATTAATAATAATGTTAACTCTAATTTGTGTTTTATATATGTTGTTTGATACTATAGAACATGTTTCAAATGTTATAAATGGTTCTAAAAATATTTTAGATTATTTTTAGTCAAACATATCTGAATATTTTTGAATTATCAAATTATATTCATCTACTATTTTAGTTAGCTGGGTTATATTTTATTTTAAATTGAAGGATTAAGTTGAAAATAATTTCTTAATAGAAATTTTATTGAGAAATCATTTCACCCCGTACTGACTAGTCCATTCGGACCATCATTTATTTAGAGAGAATTCATTTCTATTTTCATAGAGTTTATATAGTTCATGTTGTTTTTACAAGATCAATTTAATTTCTATTTTATTTAGAAGGTTATATAATAGAGGCCATGTATGAGGGTTATGTTTTCAACAAACCATGTTATTTTTATGTAAAAGACTTTTATAAGTGGAAAATAAGAAATAAAATACCTTTTGATAGAATGGCCTTTTATATTTGGGGATATGTTGACGTTAAATATGAAAATAACTAAATTAATATTTTTAAATAATTTAATGCTATTATTAATTTTTATTATGATTCAAACTGTTAATATATGAGTTATTTGTTATTGTATTTAGGAATAGATAAATTCCATAGAATTGATTCATGTGATACTAATTATGAGATATGGGATACCTTCTTTACATCTCATTACGAAACTTCTATTGTGAATGAAATTAAATTAAATACAATTAATAATAAGTAAAATACATCAAAAATAAATCCTTATGAACCTATTTTTTACATATATCTTATGTTCAATGAAAATAAAAACATTATGATTCCACATGAAAGAAATAATGGAAATACATAAATTAATGAATATCCTACGTTTTTTACTAGATTTGTGGAGGGGAAATGTAGTTTCATTCAAATAATCATGTGATGTGGGTAAATTCCTTGGTAGAAACCATATTGGAAAGCACTAGATGTATAAGGAGGTAATAAAAATGAATTATGAAAATTATGTTTAACCAAAGATAAAGGTAGCTATTATCAAGAATGTATATTCAAATATAAAAAAAATTAAATATGATAATTTTATTATGGATGAATCACCTTTAGATATAGAGTATTAAATAGACCAACATGTCAACAGATTAAAAAAATTTAATTCAAGAATTTGTTATTTAAGAATAAAAATTATGGTAAAATGTATGATCAAAAATGGAATTGGAAAAAGGATAATAAATCAAGTGATGTGACCTGTTATGAATGAAAATGGAAAGGAAATATATATAAATAATGTCCTAATATATAATTTAATAAAATAGAAGAGGTTAAATGGAAAATGTATAATAATTTAATAAAATAAACCTAATGTGCCATTATGGATAACTCATTTGACTCTGGTTTCATCAGAGAAGAAAAAAATTACACAGCTAACATCTATTTTATGAAAAACACATCCAATATAGTATATAATGATATTTCATATAATTTTCATATTTCTAATCTATCTAATAATGAAAAAATAATAAAATTTTATAAATGAATATTGATTTGAGTAATATAATATTTTAGAAAAAAAAATTGATGAAAAAGAAAATAAATATAAATGTTGAAATATAATGCATGATTTTTATATAAATTTTATGTTTGAAATTTCTATAGATAATTAAAAGAATTATTAAATAATAAAAGAAAATAATTTACCAAAAATGTATAATGTGAAACTCAAAAATGATCTAAAAATATTTAAAAATTATGGTGAAACCATGAATATAACTCATATTAAACAAACCACACCTACGTATACCAGAAGGACTAGTTACCAACCATGTATGAGGAGATTTTATAAGAATAAATTTGGTCCTTGCTCAAGCTCTGCCAATTATGTAAAAAATTATTATTCATAAGAACCTAATGTTGTTTTTATGTATAATATTCAGAATTATGTTTGTGAAAATATTTTTAAGTAACATAGTATTCCTAAATCTTTTACCAATAACATTTACAAAACAAAGAATGTTTCAATAAAAAAATGATTTCATTATTAATATTTTACTAGGAATATTGTATGTAGTATACTAGTGAAAAATTATGTTATCTAGATAGCGGATACTCTAGACACATGACTGGGTAATAATCAAGCATAACTAATCTTATAAAATAGATGGTGGATATATCAATTTTTGTAAAAATGTAAAAGGAAAAATAATTGTACTCAATTTAATTTGTAATTCTGGTATTGTTTTAATTTCAAAGGTTTCATTTTTATATGGGATATGTTATAATCATCTTATTATCTCACAATATTTGATGTTGTATATAATGTCAAATTTTAATCTGATTCTTGAATGATTGATAATTGAAAAAATGATTTAGTTTTAAAACTCTTCTATAATGATAATGTTTATGTTGTTGATTTATATTCCACTTTTCTCAAAATATTTATTGTTTAAGAAACATTCACAAAGAATATTAGATTCTGAATTTTAGACTAGGACACTACCAAATTTACTCTATAAAAAGAAAAAATAGGAAGTGATTACCTATGGATCATCATAATCATGAATTCAAAAACTACAAATTCTAAAACCCACATCAAAAGGGAAATATATTAATATATATTTCAATAAAAAGAATGAATTTTCAATTTCTCATCCCCCAGAGTTCATTCACATGGAATTGTTTTACCTTTTAGAGTTTCTATATTAAATGGATAGAACTGTGATTAATTTCATATAGATGAATTTTCTAGATACATCTGGGTATTATTTTAAGATAAAAATAGGATGAATGTTCATAATTTTCAAAAAATAAAAAATATACATAAAATCATTGTCGGCCCTGAATTATATCATAAATAAGTGATCATGGATTTTAGCTTGAATGTCATGACTTGAAACCATAATTCTCAAAATGTGGATATAATAATATATTTTCTAATCCTTTGAATCAACAAAGGAATATTGTTATAAAAAGAAGGAATAAATCTATCCAAGAGACTGTCAAGACTACGCTCAATGAGTGTGAAATAAATATTTATTTTTGAGAAGAAGATGTGAATATAAAATTCCATATTATCAATAGGATAATTATTAGACCACATTTAAATAAAGTATTGTATGAGTTATGGAATAAAAGAAAAAATGTTATTTAAATTAGAGTTTTTGGATATAAAGACCTCATACTCAACAAAAAAACGATTTTAGATAAGTTTCTTCCAAAAGTTATGAATGAATTTTCATTGGATATTCAACATCCTGGAAATCATATATGTTATTCAACAAAAGAACCAAAATTATACAAATATTTGTATAAGTAATATTTGATTAAACATATCCACATGAACCTAATACCACTTTAAAAAATCTTGTGGATGATTTTTGAAATTTTGTTTTTAATTCCCCAATAAATCTTGTAGATATTCCTATAAAAACCTCTATATAAAAATCACTATTTTAAATAGAACTATATAAACCTAGACCTTAAGAAGATTATGAAGTGATAAATTATATCTCAAAAATAATTAGGAATCATAGATAGAATCACTTAATTTTTTGGAGATTTAGATATATGTAATCAAGGTTGAAATTTTCTTAAAAAATGTTGAAAATCAATACATTTTTCCATGGGATGAACCTAAAAACATTAATAAAAAAAGAAGACTTGAATTAGTTGAAGTGAATCAATTTATATAAACTAGTAGAAATACCTAAGGACTTCCTGACCATAGGAACTGAATGGTTGTTTATGAATATATTTTATAAATATAGAACTATAGTTAAAAATAAATCTAGACATATTTTACAAGAATACACTATGGAAGTTATTGACTATGAAGAAACCTTTTCACCCATAGAATGACTTGAATCAATTTGAATGTATCATTCCTATGATACGAATTTTAATATCAAATTATATCAAATTCATATTAAGAGTTAATTTATAAATGTTTCTATAAAAAATCATTTTTATATAACAACCCTCTAGGTTTCAAAACCATGATTTTCCTAATCATTTTTTTAAATAAAAAAACTTTATGGTATAAAATAATTATTAGCTCGGTATAGTAGGAGAATCTCAATTTTTTAATTCTAATGGTGAATTAAAATATATAATTGATCCATATTTACTTATTAAAAAATTTTAAAACATATTTTTTACTACTTCAAATATATGTTGATGATATAATTTGTATATCATCAAAAAAAATTATACTAAATATTAAAAAAATATGACAAATTATTAATGAAATTAATGTAATGGGTGAGATAAAATTAATTATTGAAATTATTTTTTAAACAAATAATGAATACTTTTAAACTAATTCAATTGGAAAAATTATATTTTAAAATATGTTGTATTTGAATGTAAAAAAGTATGTGATACACAAATGAGTACCACATATAAACTAGATCTAGATTATTTTATGAAATAAATTTATCAAACCACTTATAGAGTTATGATTTAGAGATTACTTTACATATATATTATACATCTTGATATTTTGTTTAATGTGATATGGTGATAATATTTCCAATCAAATCCAAAGGACTTCCGTTTAGAAATTTTCAAATGAAGTTTGAAATACCTCAAAAATTCTAAAAATTAAGGATTATTGTTTTATAGATGAAATTATTTTGATCTAATTAGTTTTTTTATATTCAAATTAGTGGATATAAGTTAGATATAAATATAACTTCAAGAACATGTCAATTTTTGGAAGATATCTATTTTCATTTTTTTGGTTTAAATCAAAACATTGATGCATTTTCCACTACTGAAGCTCAATATATAATTTCATCTTGTTTTTGTTCAAAAATTCTATGGATAAATGACACATTACTAGACAATTAATATTAATTCATACTTTTTCCTATAAATTGTGATAACAAAAATTCAATTGAAATTTCTTAAAATCTAGCATCACTTTCTGTGAAAAATCATATTGATATTCAACAACACTTTTTGAGTGATAAATTAAAAAATATAGATTTCACCTTATAACTTATTGGAACTAAACAAAATCTTACTAATATTTTATCAATTCCTCCAAATTATGATAGATTAAATTATATAAAACATGGAAAATGTATGATTATTTTTTTTAAAATTATTTATGTTTAGATTTTAATATCATTATCAATATTATATAAATTCTTAATCATATTATTTCTATTTATATCAATTATTCTATTAGTACAGTAATTTTAAAATATCTCATATGGAATTTTAAATATGTTAATGATTTATATTTAATTTTCACATGTTAATATTTCAAAAATTTCGAAATAATTTAAAGTCTGAATCAAAAATAGAATCATTGTAATCCTTTCTATCTCAAACCTAACCATATCTCGAACCCTTATTTACTAAATCCATATCTTATAGAATCATTAATATCAGAAAATGTGGAAAAAATGAAGATATATTTTTATGAATATGCTCTTAAATCATTCAAAATAGTGAAATCAAATTCTAGAGAATCTAGAAACTTATGAATCCCATTAATATTTTTCATGGGGTCATAATGATAAATTAAGTTGATGGAGATTGATTTAGTAGGAATAATTTGTTGGTATGGTATGAATTTCATTATCATAATGGGTTGAGTTGGCTAATGGATGAATATAACCCCTTATAACTATTCCACGTAAAAATGGTTTTTCTCAACATGGAGTTGGAAGATGGAAATAATGTGGTTGTGATTAGTACTGTAATTAATGGTCAAGAGTGTACAATCAATTCAACCATTTGGGATGATTTTTAAGAGTTCCACAACATGTAGAGTGTGGGTACTATCTCAGTTTTTATCCATTTAATTATCTCTAATTTGTGATTAGGAATGAATTGGATTAACTAGTAGACATAACCTATTGTAGAACAAAGGAAAATGTGACCGATGTAGAAGTTAGGTTTTTGTTAATGTTTATAAAACATTCAATTTTTTCTATGAAGGTAGAATTCAGTTACATAAGGTAAAAAAATAATTTGTTTATATACATAATGAATCATGGAGTTATATCATCATTTCTAGGTTCTTGATGAGGTATGTTGGATTGTTGAAAAAACATTACTCACGGTTCAACACTCTTCCAATGCCAAATTCTATTTTAGTAACTCATGATAAGATAATCATAATAATTCTTAGAGTGGAGATATCTATATATTCTAGTGGTGTCTATTTAAATTAGACCACTTAGATAAGGTGTGGGGATATGTTATAATCCTTGTAAGATAATATGGACAATTTATGAGGAATGATTTAATGGGAAATTTATTCCAATATATAATCATATAAAACCAATGGACATTAATGAAACTGCTTTAGAAATAGATGTTATTGTTGAGGATAATATTTTTTCTAATAAATGTGATTCTTAGGCCCCTATTGATTTAACTAAGGAAACAAGAAATTATTTTGAAGAGATCATAGTTTTCAACTTGTTCATGATGTTATAGATGATGTAAAATATATGAGGTTAGAAGTGTCATTTGTTCATGATGTTCCATAGTATTCTAACATTCTTATTTTTGTTTCAAGAGAACATAAACTTAACTAGACAGTTGATTTATTATGATAATTTCATGAAACTAATGCGGGGGAAAATCTATAGTTATATTCTTTTCGGACCTTCTCTCACTTACTGAGAGAGTGATCATAATTTTTTTCATTAGAGGTGTTTCTTCCAATACATGTAAAAGGGGGATATCATATCATTTATCCCTCAACATTTCGTGAATAATACCCACAAGATAATCCATTGTATATAATTGATTTGTCTACTCCTAGAAATTTATATAATGGGTATTTGATGGTGGATGATGAGGATAGAAATAATGATTATAAAGATGATAATTCACCAAATATTGAATGATGAACCATTCACATTGGCTCATGATAAAAGGAGCCTATTATACTAGAGAATCCTTATAATCATATTTGAGACGGACCAGTTATATTTGATTCTTTTGAGGATATTTTAATGATTTTGGTTACTACTACCTCTTCCAGATATGTACCTAGAAACCCTTATCAAGAAGGTTCTTTTTATGATTACATTCAACAAACCAATGTGGTAGATATAGAATATTTAGAAGAATAATCTGAGGCCTATACAAGGAAAATTAAGAAACCCACATGCTTTTTTATTGTAAAAAAATATCCTAGAGAAAAAATCATGTGTTCAATGACTCTATCTCCTCTTATCAGTCTATACCTATTCCATTAGAAACAGTATTGTCTCTATCTATTACTACATATTCTCATCAACCTAGACCATATTGTGCTCAATCATAAATAATAACATCTGTAGACATTACCTAATTCAATAATGGAATTATAGAACATCCAATGGAGGTGTTTTTGAGTATTGTTTGGGCTAATAATCATGATAAAAAAGATGGAATTACCTATACTATTGATAGTGTAGTGGATCACTTCAAAACAATGTTGTTCCTAAAATTAGACCATAT
Source organism: Viscum album (assembly GCA_963277665.1). Lineage (NCBI taxonomy): Eukaryota > Viridiplantae > Streptophyta > Magnoliopsida > Santalales > Viscaceae > Viscum > Viscum album. Next base: position 748,785,711 of record OY728152.1, read on the forward strand.
TTAGTGTGGGATTTATAAATTCATAAAAGAAATGAATGGTTTTTGTTATCATATTGGGGCCCTGTAATATGATTTGTTTGATACGTCGGCATCCAGGAATTTAAGATATCTTTCAATTATAATATGTCCATATAGACTTTCGCATTATGAAACATAACCTCCTTCATTTTTCTCTATTGATGACTAGCTTATAATAAGGATGATCCATGAGGAATAATATATTAACCGTGAATGTGTAAGGGATATAAAAAAACTATGGTAATTAGATATTAATAATCATGGATAAAAAATATGGTTTTCTTTATGATAAATCAATAATGATTTCCAAAGATATCGGTGTAAACGATGGGGTAATAAAGTATTATCTTATAATAAATTACACAAATTTTAGTAACTAAATTATATTTATTTCATTGGTAAGACATCTGAATATTCCACATTTTACAAGTACATTCAAAGTAATTGTGGTGTATTTGGTGGTTATCAATCCACTGATCAATCATATCAGGTAATAATAGGATAAGTTCCCTAATATTATGGATCATTTGACATCAGATTTATTAGAAATTTCATCAATTCTGGAACATTACATGTACATTAAAAATACAGCAGTGTTAGAACATCCTACAATTCATATACGAAAATTTTCAATATCATTTTCTATTTCATCCTTGTCCCCAACTTCTACCCAACATTACCTTTTTGGTCTCTATCATTCCCAATATCATAGAAACATAATTCATATTTCATGATCTTTAAACATTCCAGGAGTTCCTGATTCTACTCACCCTACACCTACTACTGATTCTATTGTTGGAAAAAGGAAGATCCCAATTGAAACTTCTATCAATCTAGATCTTGAGTATTTTGATTCATATTATAATTTTGTGGAATATTTTATAATATTTTTTCACAATGAATGATATATTACTTTATTTTTCATTATATACCTTTCATTTTCATTATTTTTCTTATTTAAATATATACATTCCACCTTTTATTCATTCATTTTTTATAATCCCAATGGGGGAGTAAAATTTATGGACTAAACAAAGGTGGAGTAAAATTATTGCATATTAGTATATATGGAATATTCTATCTGACAAACAAGAGTTTATTATAGATAATTACATTGTATATTACAACATTTTATAATAATTAATTCTATATTGCAAATCAATTTTGTATGGATATTAATGCCATTATTTTTTAAACATTGAAATGGGGAGATTGTTAGATTAGTCAAGAAATTAATTATTTTAATAATCAAAAATCATGTTTATATTATCTCTAATCTATATTACGTTTTATAAAGATAAATATATATATAGAAAAAATAGAAATTTTCAAAAGCCTTCAATCGACCATAAATCATAGCTAGAGTTTTTCAACAAAGTGACCATTAGATCTACTATGGTAGATATATGGAAAATGAATCATGTGAGTAGTAGATAAATCAAGAGGCCACATGTTTTATCTCAAGATACCACCATGTACTTGTTTTTTAAATTATTTTTGATTTTTTTTAGACAAATGGATAAATTGTTTTCCAAAAAATAGATTATATTTGATTTATCATAAACATTTGGATTGACTGTACATTGAATAAATAGTTTTTATGTGGAATATGGAATTATGGAAAATAAATGAATTAACTGAAAGAATATATGAAGTGACTGTGGAAAATATAATCAAATTTAGAAATTATTGGATAAAATGTATATTATGGAGATCAAACATGTGTTTAACTAATCAACCAAAATGTTAACTGAGTGGATCTATCATATAATAATTAATTATATAATAATTTTCACAGATTATTGAAGCGAACAAGGACACTGATATAGAAAACCTAAAATCACCATGACTAAAATTAAATATTATGTTATCAAATATATTTACTAAGCTAATTTACTATGTAGAATTAAATACTAGTAAGAAGCATTTAATGATCCCAGATTTAATACTGAAATATGAGGATCATAAATGATAATTTATCAATGGATATTTTAAATAATATCTTTTCAATTTTTTAAATTCTAGAGATATTTTTTAATGAGAATGTATAAAATAATGATATTATAATATTGTAAAAAATAAAAACAACTAACATATTTTATGTTTTTATCATATTTGACAATATTTTTTCATTAAAACCACAATAATATATTATAGAACACATGTTCATAATTTCAAATAATTTCCAACTAAAATAATGACATAGATAAGAGAATAAATTCCTATATAAAAATAGAACTACTCTTTCTTATGTATCAAATTCTTTCAATACTCTTGCTATCTATTTATTTAATTTTGTGTTATGGGTTTTATAAACACTATATCTTATAAGTAATATCTTCTATGATGAAATAGATTCTTATATACAATCACTATAATTTATTATTATCATTACTCCAATGTAACATGATATAAGATGATTTAAAGCATCCTAGACTGCTTGCATGCTATTTCTTATCATTTAATATCCAATGTAGAACCATAGAAGAGGTTATCTACTATACGTAAAACCATATGCATTGTTGTGTGTAGAACATGATCCATGTAATGAATTTCTATATATCACTAATAATTTATTGGATATAGGTTATTTCTATGTGGAGAGGACTAAATCTCTTCTTAAGACTATACCTCTTGTATTCATTCCATTTGGTGATTTCTTTTTTTTCTATGTTAAGAACCCCAATATCTATTTTAAAAACTATAATAGAAAGACATTACTCATATAATTAACATTAATTTTATTTCATCTATCATTTTTCATATTTTTAAACCTATTTGAAGAGGGTGAATTTTTTTATACTTGTTTAATTTTGTTGTTATCAAACATCTGATAATACATTAGAGATCAAATTATATTATTCCTCTATGATAGCTAGCTTGGATATTTATGTTCAAAATTGAGAAGTTAGATTTAAATAATTTTTTAATAGGATTTTTATTATTAAATTATTCCAACATCTCTTTATTTATGTACTTGGACTAATAGACAATGATTTATAAGAGGTAAAAGAAGAAATAAAATCGAATGTACTTGTCATAGAGTTATATTTCTATATCGAGAAACCACATTTGGATTACTCCTTAATCCTTGAAAGGATGGAAGTTTAGAAAGACCATAACAACTAGTATGTGGGTATGTAATATATAATTGTATTTAGGAGGGGATATTCATCGATATAAGGCTAAGATTTTTTTTTAATTTTGGAGAAGAGGATGTTCAATTTTTTAAGTGAGGGGAGGGGGACGCTTGGAATTAGCTAATATATTAAATTAATATAAAAACATTTCTTGTTCCAGTGGACCCAAATAGATATATTTTGAATCAAGCATAGTTATGAATCAAAAATATCACATAAAACATTTATACACATGTTGGTGTTTTTCTATCCGTTATCAATTAGTTTTAATAGCATATAAACCCTTTTGATGATTCCCATGATTTCAATGTTTTTTACACATCAGTGGTTGTAAAAGTTATTATAAAAAAATTAACAAATATTTGGGAAATGATTGATATGATTATTCATATCCCATTAAATTCTATAAATATATTATTTTTCTGAATTTCAATGTTGTTAATAAAATATTTATTAATATAAGATACCAATAATGTCATTTTAAGACTATTCACATAGATTGGATTTGAGGAAAACATGGTAGAAATGAAATTAAAAGAAAAACATATAAGACATCAATAATACAGAATATTTTTCTAAAAAATTCATGGAACATAATAAGCCATCACAATTATAAAAATTTTATCATATTTAAAATAATTTATTTTATTTTTCTAATTCTTGAACAACTACTATGATAGAACTACATAAACCCAAAGTAATTATTACATAAATAAATGTGTGTTTTTTAAAAATTTCATGATAAATGATTATATTCATATTTAATATAATTATTTAAAAAAAATATTCCTTATTTATATGTATGAAAAAAAATATTAGGATTATGGAAACAAATAGTGAATATTTTTATATTATTATCTATATAAAATAATTTTAATATATTATAAAAAATAGCCCCACGTTTTTATATATTTTAAAATTAGTTAAGGATGGTAGATAAAATTTTATCCAATATAAAAAAACATTGTTTTAAATTGATTTTTAAATCCATATCACGTTATTGTTCTTCGTAATTACCCAGTTTACCCTTACTGAGGAGAGATATACTTACCTAGAATATTATTCATAATGACCAAAAATAAATGAGGGAAATTATCCAAAATTAAAACTCTTGATTCCAAATATAGAATCTATTTTCATTATTAAATTTTTGGTTGTAGGATAATTCCACTTGAAAATAAGCCTTTAAAACCCAATGAAAATTGTTTTTGAAGAAATTCATTGTTAGCATAAAACTATATTTATTATTATCCTATGCCTGGTAAACACCATGATATAATTTTTAGAACATTTTATTGAATATATAATATATACATTTCTGTTAAATCATTTGTCAATAGTTATTAATTTGATTTATTAATATATAAAAACATTTCACGCATAAAAACTATTTTTTTAACATTTCTTAAACTTTCTGATAATTTTGTTTTCATTTATAAAAAATTAATAACCAATAAATACATTTTTTATCTGTGTAAATAATAACTTTTCATAATTCATTTAGTCTTATCTTTACCCTCTAATCCAATAGCTTTTAGATAATTATCACATTATATTATAATAATTAAAAAATGTATTTGAGAAGTATTAAACATAGTGTAGGGTGTAAAAAAGTTATCAAAAAAATAAAATATATTTAAATAGAAATATATCATAAAATATCAGGGTGGTGCATTCTACCCTTTATTATAATATCACCCATAAACATCCTTAACTATGATATAAATAACTATTTTTACTTACTCATCATCACATATTTGGGTTCCCATGTGGCTTTTTCATATTTATAGTTTCACCACGAAACATTGGACAAGTTAGTGGTCTTGTTTTTTGGACTTTCACTATAGGATCTAGAATATCCATTAGTTTTTCCTCATATGGGAGATCTTTATCTACTGGTATAACCTATGAATTCACTCCACGTAAAGGATCTAGTATGTGTTTACTCATGAGATATTTATGGAACACATTGTGAATATAATATAAATTTAGTGTAAGCACCAATATATTTGTTAGTGTCCCGATCTGATCAAGAATTTTTATGGATACAGTATATCCAGGTATAAAATTTAACTTCTTTATATATATATTATCTTTAACCCTAGGATATATTCATATGAATACATATTCATAATCATCTAACTCTAGATCTCACGGATTATTTCAAGTATATGTTTTTATTGACTTTGGGCGTCTCATATTTGATACTCAATGGATCTAAACTTCTATACCATTTTATATTATATTTAATTTCCCAATATCTATATTTCAATAACATCATCCACTCATGTCTGAGTTACTCACTTCCTATACAAAGGGATTCACAAAGAGACATTTGAATGATCGAGTGAATGATATTGTTGTATGAAATTTACACTAAAAGAAGGTAATCACATCAATACCCTTTGAAATCCCAACAGAATATATAAAATTTTCATTACAAGTCTTAAATATCATCATATAATGTCCATCTATCTAAGGATGATATGCAGTATCAAAACATTACTATGTATCTAGATCTTGTTGAAGACCCCTCGTGAATATCGAGGTAAACCATGAATTGTGATAAAATACAATATAACCTATTACTCCATATGCCATTATCACTTATTAAATATATATAATATAAATTTTATCATGATATAAATATTACTTAATTCAAATTAATGTACTAATATTGTGACTGATCGACTAAAACAAAAAAAATGTATTATTCCCTTTAGATGTTTTTGGGAGTCCGATAGAAAATACATGGTAATGATTTCAAATTTCCATTATGGTATGGGTAATGGTTGTAAAATACCTATAGAATTCAATATATTTGACATAACATTATGGAATACTTGTAATTAGCATACATACAATACAATATCAATTTTCATGTTATCCCACAAAAAATATTCATTTGTACCTCGATATATTTTCATACTTCAAGGATGAATATAGAATGTAAAACTATGATATTTAACTGAAAATTTATTCTTAAAATATTTTTCATATGGGACACATACTCTATTCGGAAACATTACCATTACATCACAATCATGGTAGTAATCAGGAACATTCTTCTTTTTCATCTACAGTCTATATCTTCCTTTTGGGGCTCTTTAATCCTCACCTAGATTGATGATTGAATATTTATATGAAAAAATAGCATTTTTCCCCTTTCCTCAATATTTCAAGTTATATGTTCAATAAATCCATAATTAATAGATCTTATTTAATCTGTATCATGGATAAACATGCATGGTCCTTCTGACATTGAGAATCAACCCAACTATTCTCTTTTCCAAGGTGTTAATGTATTGAGAAATTATAATTGATAATCATCTCAGACCATCTTCCCTATCAAAAATTCAACATATTATATAAGAATATATAATTAAAAATATTATAATTAGAATATATATCAAATCTATAACCATAAATAAAATTCTTCCATATTTTTAGTAAAAATTTACTACTAATAACTCTAAGTCATTAGTTTGGTACATGTTCACTTCTTATTTTCTATTAGAGTGAAGTGTAAGCTATCACTATAATATTATACATGGGTTTTCATCATAGTCTATTATTTTATTAATCACTAAAGATCACAAACCCATATCCAATGCATGTTATTGTAAGTAAAATCATGATATCAAACCTTTTTTGTTGATCATTGAAATTTTAGTCACATTAATCTACATAAAGGAACATAGCTTTATTCCACACCAATGTGGTTGGTGTATTTAATATCCATATAGAAATTAATCATAAATAATCAGTATTGTATATACAAACCAATAAAATATTAATCTCATATACCATTTTTGGTTTACTCAACTGCTTCATAAATTGTATATTTGAGGGATCTACCTATATACCCTCACATTCGATTGTATGACCCCAGAATGAGACTTTTGGAAGCAAAAATTCAAACTTGGTAAATTTAGCATACTAATTGTCCTTCCTCTAGGTTTTTAGCACAACTATAAAATAATATTCTTAATCTTCTTTTTTCCTTGAATATATGAGAATATCATTGATAATGACAGAGATTAAATGATCAAGGTAATCTCAAAAACACTATTTATTAAATCCATAAAGATGAATGTTGTATTAATAAGTCCAATTGGAATCAAAATAAATTCATAACTAACATACCTTGAATAGAATAATTTCTCTGGGCATATACTACATATTAATCCTAAATTAGTGATATCCACAGTTAAGTATAATCATATAATTGTATTTATCTCCTCATAAATGATCAAAGAACTCATTGATATAGGTTAGATGATACTTTTTCTCGATAGTTTTCTTATTATATTCCATATAATCAATGTAATGATGCATATACCCATATTTGTTCTTTAAAAAATAACTAGTTTACACTATGGTAAATCATTGTGGTGTATTAATCCCTTATCAGGATTCTATTTAAGATTATATTTCAATTCCTCCAACTAAATTGGGTCCATTCTATATGGAGTTGTTCATATTGGTGTAGCCCAAAGTATATGTTATTTGGAAAACTCATCATAAATAGTAATATGAAGACTAGGAAACTCTTCAGTTATGGAATCATAAAAAATACATAAAATAGACATATCCTTAGATTTTAGTATCATATTTTTCATTTGAGAAATATATACTTCATTGATAGGAATTAAGACATATAAACTAAAAGTAATTTATATTGGAAGTTTATTTTCACCATCACGTTGATATATGATCACAAGATCATTCATAACATGAAATATTACTAACCTTCCTTGGAAATTGATATTGGGAATATATATAGAAGTTATATTCATTCCTAGAATCACATTAAATTAAACAAGAGGTAGAATCACAATATTTTCCTGAACCACATTCTGATAAACATCAATAAGGGTGAAGTACAAAAATGCAATTACAAAATCATTCTACTATAAGTTGTCACCAAAAAATCAATATATATAAATATATGTGGTAATGAGATACCCTAGGGAAATTACATATATATAAAAGTATGGGTAGCTCCAAAATCCAATAAGACAATTTTTATTCTCGAGTAGAAGATAAGCGCACCTTTCATCACATAATTCTATAAAATAACATAGAATCGAATATCACATGAGATTTTATTTTTTTCATTGCGATTAAGAGTTTTATATCACTGAACATCATTATAAACATTTTGATTCATGCCCTGGTTAGAGTAATACCCATATTCATTGAATTTCAAGCATTATAGTGTTTGTGGTAGATCAGTTGGAATATTATTCCCCACCAATGTATCAACAAGTATTATTATCTTCATTCAACACTAATGGTATTTATTACCATCACATGATAACTTAAATAACATATTTCTTCCATCCAATAAATTACCTAGATATTTCTTCCCATAGTTCTAGTATTTACATTATTTGAATTTCATTCAACCATTAGATTTATTTTATTTTTTATGAGCTGTCTTCTTAATTTTATTATCAAAACCATGGGAACGATACGAATTTTTAATTTCAATTCATATCCTATAATCACATAAAAATATTTATTCATAGATACTAAAGTATATAATAGATAATTCCTTTAAAATATTTTGTTTTATTCCACAAAAAAATCTTTCAATTATTCTTTTATAAAAGATTATTAAACCATAAGTATATCATTCAATTCTTGTAAAAATTACCTCATACATACCAACAGATTCATTATCCTTCTCCTTAATCGGGAGTAATTCCATATTATTATTTATATTGAGAATAAAAGAAACTAAATTTCTAAAAAATTTCCTATTAAAATCAACTCATTCAATGGATTCAATTGATTCATCTTACCTTTTATTCTTAATAATATTCTTCTATTTATATTCTTCACCTTCAAAATGATAAATTGAAAATACAAGTTTTTTCAAGTTCTAACACTAAATAACAAAAAATATATTATCATTCATATTGATCTATAACTCAACTAGTATTATATGCAAATACCAACTAAATGAAGGTGGGTTTTTCTTTATAAAGGACTCAATGATACATTTTTCCCTCCATTAACTACATATAAACTCATCAATAATCATTTCAGTGAGAATTTTTATGAGAATTTAAATAATATTCTACCTTATCTATCTGTTAACATTCAGTTTCTTTTGAGGAAAATCATTTCATTTTCCATTAAATTTATTGTTATCTCAATTCCACCTAGTACGATGCATTGAATAAAACCAAAAATCCTATTACAAGAATAATGTTACAATAATTAGAGTGAGAAATCATATAATCAAGATGAATAATATATAGGATATTGAAATCCTGAGATATTATTTTTAACACAATTCATCATTGGCTTATCCAATGTCACCCATTTTCATTTTAAATTCAAATACATAATAATAGTCAATACATAAAATTTTAATTAATTGAAGCATAACCCCCGAGAGAATCAAATACTATGAAAAGTAAGGTCCCAGTCACCATGAAAAAAATGTCTGTTGAGAAATACTCAAATAACTATTTTTCGGTTTATTACCCCTATATTTATTTATAAAAAAACTATGTCCACTTGTAGTATATAAATAGTGATTCATTTCTAGATAACCACATAAGATCCTCCTTAAAAACTTATGGATTATATTTTTTGAATAATATTGTCCCCATTGTTTTCACCAGAATTCTATAAACCTATTCTCTATAAATAACTAAACCCTATTATGATATCAATTGACATTTCCCAAGAATTTCAAGAATAAATAATACATAATTTAGATGAATATTATATACATCTAACAACAAAACATACTCTAGAACAACAATGTATTAGTGTACTTATAAGATTGATACATAAAAATATTATTTAATTACAATATTCACTATCTCTAACAACATTAATTTTATAAGGTACCCTTTTATAATAATCATATTTTTTAGCCTTCTTCATAAATGAAGTAAAAATTAATACACAATAATAAGCTATCATAGAACCTCATTAAGGGTAGAAAATATATTTACCAGTCAATAATAAAATGAAATAATATTATTAGAATAAGTATATGAGAATGTTTGATGAAAATTTTATAATCATTCCTAATAATTCATAGTCCATAATCATCAGTAATGATTTTTTTTTTCCAATTACAAGATTTTGGAATTATCAATGATCAATAATGATCCATGAGTTCAAATCATAAGCATAATAGGATATCATGTGATTGATGATCCATCCTATGAATATATAAAATATCATATGTCATGGTTAACTACTAAAATGATCATATCATAAAAGATTTGGAACTACCACTTGTTTCCCATATCATAGTGCATTAGGCATCACATATTGTGTCCCAAATCAGAATATATCATCAATACATATTTACATCCCATAGTGGATCAATAAACTAAAATCATTTACAATAATTATCTATTGATATATAGGAATTTTACCAATATATTAGATGGATTTCATGGACCCACCCATAATTGAATGAAAACTTAATATATGAGTGCCACAATATCAAAAAAACATTCTTCAATTCAATATATCTTATCTCATTGAACTAAAAGGGTTTCATAAAATAATCATTGAATCATTATCATCATAATACATAAATGGAATGAAATCAGATGATAACATAATATCATATCCCTAATGAATTATAGAAATATTTAATAGATGATTATATGTTTGAAAAATACCTTTAAATGATCATTCAAAAATTTCATTGAAAACAAGAGAAAATATGAATTTTTATTGATAAAATATTATATTAAAATTCTATGACTATTGAGAGAATATTTTTTTTAAATAAACATGGAATCTAGTGATAAATTTTTTAAATAAAATAATTTTTCTTATAGTGTTAATGTTTGTTCATGATGAATACATTAAAATAAAACATTCCTTTCACACTTTGTTAAAAAGTAAAAATGACTTGCTAGAACAACTTTTACAAAGATTAATTTTTAAAAAAAAATTAAATACTTTCAACGGTTGTGAAAATTTCCATTCTAAAACATTTCATTAAAAGGAAAATACATTTAATTTTTTTTGATGAGCTTGAATATGGATGAAATATTTTACCATCCAAAGATAAATTAACGGTTGATTTTATATAAAAATCATATTTTAACTAATTTTAAGTAACAAAAAGAAAACATTTTATGAATAAATTAAAATAACAATAATAAACTGATCCTAATAAAACATAAGAGGTTCATTGGATAATATATATATAATTATCCACAGTAAAAATTTACCATATACAATCCAGAAAAGAAATGACACTATAACATAAACCATCACCATAAGTATTGTCTTGATATATACACATTTAAAAAACCTATATAATAAATATATAAATATCATAAATATATCAAAAAATATAATCAAATATATGATATCATATATTATTTACTTGTAATTTTTTATCAATTTTTTATTAATAATTCAATATTAAATTTAATGTTTTGGGTTATAACGACTTCAATTTTCCAGAATGTTTTTATTCAGAAGTCTTTATCCATAATATATGATCATAGTTCCATAATCTATATAATTTAATTTATGTAATTTGTATCATATTTAATCATTTTTTCACATCTAGAACTATTTATATAAATTGGTGATTAAAAATGTATTACATCACTTCAGGGAGACAGTAGTCTGTATATACACACAAGTGGTGTCTCTACATTTAGATGAATGAATGAAAGACTAGTAAATAATATTTCACATTTAATGACCTATAATAATATAATAAATATAAAATATATTTAATATAACTATCATTATAACAATCAATGTGAAATGATGATGAAAAAATAAATGCATCGCTTCATGAAGGTGGTATTCCACACATATACAAGAGTGGTGTTGTATTTTCCCATGTAATGTAAATGAGGTGGATAATGGATATTTAATAATCAAAATAAAAATTTAGTTCATTAAATATATATAATGAATTTTTTTACAATTTATTTAAAATATTAAAATGTGGTATTAAACAAAATTTAATTGACTGTAATCAGTTAATATTTATTCCTCTTCATTGAGGAACGACATTTTTATTACACCTTACACCAAGAAAGGATCGAATTATCATAATATAAGAATATCTGGGACATGGGTAAAGAATGTGTGATTGAATTATTTTTTGTATTGGATGAGATATATGACTTCAAATATTTCTATAATCATGAAGATGAGTTATCAATTTATATTTGAGGGGTGGGGCACCAATGGAATGACATAATGTATTTAATTAATACAAATTCACTTCCATGTAATAGTGGAAAAAATGATATAATTTGAATGTAATTTTCTTTTATATCTATGTTATCTCATTAAATTACATGTTTTCCATTTTTGGGATTTCATAACACTTATCTATTCATTTTATCTATAATTAACCATTTTGACAATTATTGTGATATCAATGTTTTTAATCTATAGTTGTCATGAAATTTACTATAAAAGGATAAGTGAAACATAAGTGAAAAATTATTTATACAATAGAACATATGAATTTAATATTTAAAATTTTAAAATTTTTATGAATTTAAAAGTAATTAATAAATTATTATTTAATGTAAGATACCATTAATGTCATTTTTGAGGCAATTCAAATACTTTCAATATAAGGAAAAAATATAATTTAAATTTGAATAGAAAACCATAAAACATACCTTATATTTATTATTTATCAAATTTTTGGAATGATAATTAATCATCATAATTTTATTAATTTAAATATTTTAAAATTAGTAAAATTAATTTTTTTTACATGAAAAAGTACTACACTAATATTGTCCAAATGTAAAAGTTAATTATTCAATAAATAAAAATAAAAAATAAATAACCATGATAAGATAATTATTATTATATAAAATTAATATTTATAATCTAACATATAATAGTTTTATACATATAATGAAATATTAGAGTTATCAAAACAAAGAGAGTGACATTTTAGATTTATTCATTAATTTAAATAATATTAAAGTCATTATCAAATATAAATTTCATAACATTTCCAATTTTTGATTATAAAGTTACTATAATTGAATGAAAATAAATAAATAAAAATAATTCATGTTATATATATTTTTAAAGACTTATCAAATTATTTTTAACCTTAAATACCTTATTTACCTATACCAAGGGGACAAATATTTGCAAACATTACTATTCATAAATACAAAAAATAAACGAGACATATTTACCAAATTTTTCCCACATGATTAAAATTATATAATAAAATGTTCAAGATTATATATATATATATAATTCATATACATTAATTTTAATATAAGCACGCAAAACACAATGAATACCTTTTTCAGAAAAATGTGTTTAAGAATAAAACATGATTTATTATTATCCCATGACTAGTAAAGACTATTAGATTAATGTGAAAAAATTATGTAATATATAAATATTTCAATATCATTAAAATAATTTTTAAATAAATATTAAATAAATTTCATATGTTATTGATACAATTCATGCTTAAAAAAGGTTTTCTAGAGGGAAAAATCCATTTAAATTAAAATGAAATTATTTTAATTTATATTCAATTAATAACTTCTAATGTAGTTTTATAAATTTGAAAATAATAAATTAACATAATTTGTTAATTCTTATTCATATCTTCCAATACAATGGTTAGGCGATATTTTTCACATTAAATAATAAAAATTCAATAATATTTCATTGTTCAATTGTACTCGATATAGCGAGTAAAGAATTAAATAAAATAAATATAATTTATTTAAAGAAAAATATATCATAAAATATTGGATTGTTAATGGTAGGGTTTTACAGGGCTTGGGAAATCAGATTGAATCGAAAAATTTGATGACCATAATGAAACACACTACATCACTCCACAAAAGGCTGACATAAAGCTGATTCCATATTGTTAACATAATGACAACGCGGTAATAGAGATGGTGAAAACTACATCCAACAAACATGGTGTGGTTTACAATAAGATAATATAATACTCAAAAACATGTCAAACTCTATGGGAAGCACCATACAACATAATCCCAAATATAAAGAAGAAGGCCATGTTGTAGCCCATCTACATGGTGTATCGACCCTGAAACTGACATAATTTCCAAATCTCACATCTTTAGGAATCCATGTTATAGACTACTGACCTTGGAAAAAAGAAACATAGATAATAAGAACCACCAAAACACTCCATCTGAGTCTCCATGCTATAGATAACCTATCACACCACATAAATTCAATATATGGACCATGAATATAAAAACAGAAGTCCACATTTCAGTTACCTCGATATCAATAGAACCACCACAACTTCCCAAAAGATTGTATTGGAGTCCACTATATGGCCCATCACCCATGGTCTAAACCATGAAGGAAACAGAAAAACAAAAAAATGTTCTATAAAACTATAAAATACATCAACCATTCATACACTACAATGACCACCTCAATGGTGTTGGAAACACTACCAAACCACACGAAACTTCTCTAGTCAAAACCATAACTCCAAGCTCCTCTATTTAGACTCAATACTTATAATTAAAAAACCAACATGAAAAAATTTCAAAATAATCAATCAAATAGGTTAGAGATATTACCTAGTTAATCTAAGATATGTTTTTATTTTAAATTGAGGTTTTTATCCCTTATTTTTCACCAGTTTTGAATTTGTGATGTAACATACAACCTTATTAGCCAATATATTCACTGTGGAATTATATTCTTCCATTAGCTGTGATTTTTCACCAAACAGATCCTCTGTATAACTAATAATACATGCAACAAGTTCATCATCAAACTATTTGAAATATAATTTGACAACATAATAAAGGACATTAATTATTTTAATCTCTTAATTCTCTTCACTGATTGGAAAAAATTCATCAAAATGATCGTTATTAAGAGATCATACTAGAGGTTTGTCATCATATTTATTTGACTTTTTTTATCCCTTTATCATCCTTATTTTTCATCCTAAGTCTTAGTTTCAAAGATGTATATTTATTATTATAAATAATAATAATATATTATTTAGTTTCAATTTGAGGGTGTCAGTAATATCACAAGAGTTTAAAAATATATTCTATAGTGTTCAAGATATGCAACATTGATATTAATTGAACATTAAAATATTTTTATTTAAATATTATTTTTTTATACTAGAAATTAAATTGGAAGGTATAAATATTAATAATCAATTAATTAATAATATAATGGTCTTTTTCATTTGTAATGTGTTAATTAAGGATTTGTATATATAGATTTCAAATATTGGTAGAGTCATTTTATTCTTCAGAAATATGTATTAAAAAATAACGAGTTCTCCTTAATTTTAAAAATTGTTATATTTTTAAAAAAAATTAATTTTATAAGAATAATTTAATTATTGAATTCTTAATTTAAAAATTTACATCGGATTTATTTTTGAGAATTTTATAGATTATTGATTTTTTATGAATAGTGAAAAATATGGTTTTTATTTAAAAATGTTCTTTATTTTAAATTATTTACATTGTAAATTTATGTTGTGGATTTTTTGATAATTTTACACACTGAATTTTAATTTAAAGGAAACAAATTATTTTTATTAAAAAATGATTTTACACTTTAATTTAGTATAAAAACATTTATATTTAAATGTGTAATTTTTTTTAAAAAATCACCAACCTTTTCATCTTTAATTGTAAATTAAATTATAATTATTTAATGAATTTAATTTTAAAAAAAAGTATTCCATATTTTGAATAATGAGTTCTAAATTTCTTAAATATTTCTCTACTATTTTTGGAAAATATGATTATTCACCTTAGTAATTATTGTTATCACGATAAAGGGTAAATCATATAATTAATTGTTATAAATAATGTTATAAGAACTATTAAAAGACCCAATACCATAACTAAATCTTATTTTCTGATTATATGTATACAATAATTATTCATTTGTAGAATTCATTACATTTGTTGCCACTTTTAAGATATTCAAACCTTAATTTTATTTTATTTAATGAATTGTCGAACATTTCACACCCTTGTTTTTAATAAATGTAATTTTTTTAATATCGTGTAATCGAAAAGATATTTTAAACTATAAAATAATTTAAAAAATATATATATTTTTTTAAATATATTTTTTTTTAATTTTTAGGGAAAAAATAATAATTACATTAAATACATTCACAAAAATGATTTATTGATATTTAATTCTAATAGAAAAATAAAATAAATTATCTTAAAAATATTAAATGTTATATAATTTGATATAATTAATATAAGAAACTAATTTTATTGATGAATATGACACATTGGGGATAAAATAATTTTTTATTGGTATGTGTTAAATTGGTATTGTTAATTTCAATGTAACGAATATTACTAAAAAATTTCATTATTGATATTTTCTAATGAATACTATTAAATAAATAGATATAAAGTTCCAAAAATATTATATAAATCCAATTTATTATTATATTGTTTAGAATGTCATCCAGGGTCTATAAATGGGAATTGATTCTTTTTATAGTAACTATATAGACCATCTAATAGTAAATATCAATTATGTCATAGTTAGGGTTAGAGGGGTTTAATATGGGTTAAAACCAAAAGATATGGGTATAAATAATTTTAAAACACCGATAATTTTTATGTTATCTAGTTATTTAGACAAATAGACATATTTTATTATTAAAAACTCAATTTTTATCATTTTTTAGAATAATAGTTATATATATTAATGATATAGTTTTTATAATTTCAATGAGTTCCCCTCCGATCACTTATAAAGGTAATCTATTCATCTATTTACATAACACATAAAAAATTTAATTAATAAAATAAATGATTAATACTTTCCAATAATACCTATTCTCATCATATAGGTATTTGTTAGGAATAATACCGATTTTAGAGGTCTTAAGTTTTAAAAAAAGGAAGTTTTCCAAAGGAGATATATAGTTTTTATCTGTAGATTTCAGTTTTTCTTTCTTCCACATCACTAAAACCATCATAAACCCTGGTAATATAATAAATACGATATCCTACATATAATTACATGTTATTATATTTGTTTCGTGCCATACATCCTTCTACTCTTCCATAAAATGGGAAATGAAACTGTTGTTCGTGTGTATGGTATACTACCGCCTCACGAACTGGCGTGGTTTTTTTCTATAACTATCTGTCAAGAAATGTTATAATGAATAAATTAATAAAATATTTTTCATTTTTAATATATAATTTTTCATTTACCTTCATTCCTATCCATTTATTGAAAATTGATAACATCATTTTTGCGTACGTGTTAATAAACACCTTCACGAAGTGATGTGATTAATTTTTCATCACCACATCACATGGATAATATGCATATTTATGTTTAATTAATTATATATATATATTATCATTATCATTATAGAATGATACAATAGTAAATACATTTTTTCTGTAATGATCGCTAAAAATTGAAACATTACTCAAGTGTACATACGACCTACCATCTTCATAATAGAGATGTTGTTAAATTTTCATAATCATATTTAATAAGATGATTTGAAATATTAACTCATTCATGAAAAATATAATTTTTTAGTTATTACTATTATTTAGTTGATGGAATAATTTTGTATTTGACCACAATCAATATAATAATGTCATTTTGGACTAATGTACCTAATATCTATAAAACATCTAGCCTGAAAATTAATGATTAATTAATTGGAATAAAATGGACATAAGTGAGGTCATAGGAATAATAAACATTAAAAATGTTCATAGGAAAATAGATAATGAATCTATTAATATTATTTTTTAATACATTGAACTTATGTGATGATTTTTACTTTAGGTAAGGGTTTTTTATCACAGTTTTACTTATGTGCGACATAAGTCGAATTCCTCACTACATTATTTCATGCAGTGTGTATAGATCTTATTTGTTATATATATCACGAATCAATATGCATTTATTTTTTTTCAATTTTTCATATGATGTTATTTATATTATGATTCTTATTATTCAAATGATTCCCAATAAGTAAATATATTTTTTACAATCTATTATTTATATAGGATTGTTTATGTTTAGGCTTATGATGGGGAATATTTATCTTCCCTTTTTCATGTTTTTAAATGTTTTTAATTATTTTCCTATAACATTATAAATTATATTTAAACTATTATTAACTTTTTAAAATATAATTTTGAAGGAATTGTTGTTATTTTTAAACTGAAACACTTTATGTAATTTACAAGAAAAATATAAATATTGAAGGATTTTTTTAATTTAAACAGCATTATAAGAATTCCTTAATTTTTGTGACTCCATATTACTTTTATACATCCTTTAAAATTTCACAGGGACATTTTCAATGAATTTTTTTCATTTATAATTTTATTTATTTTTTTAATAGATAAATAATATTCAAAATTAAATGGTTTTTTTCTCCAATACATATTCTATTATACATATAAAAATGATTTTCCATAAAAATAAAATATATTTATTATAAAAAAGATTTACATGGGATATTTTCTAAGGATACCATCATTATTATTTTTCTTGATGGATTATGATTTTGTTGATAAGGGGTGGATGAAACATGTTCCCTTTTACATGGGTTCTACTTTATGAAATTTTTTCTTTTAATGGGTTCTGATATAATGTATATTTTTTTATCTTGTGGCCTATATGTATATGATTTTTTTATGATCGGTGGGAGGAATATATTTCTCTAATGCATTATGTAATGATTTATTTCTCATGAGGTAAATATGTTATGCTTTAACATGACATCACGTTCACAATTTTATGTGTTGATTTAAATTTCATGCTCATTAGATTATGTGTGGATAGAGATTACATTTCTATAAGATTATTTGTGGACTATGATATAATATCCATAATTTTATTTTCGAACATTTATTTCATGCCAATAAGATCATGTGTGGACTTAGTTTCAGGTATATATGTTTATGTAAGGTCCTAATTTAATTTTCAAAAATTAATGAGTGAACCTATTTTTATTTATACATGTTCACAATGTTATAAGTTTATGTGTATGCCACTACTCCATATCGTATAAAAATTTTATGCTCTTTTTTATTGTGTACTTTTTTTGTTTTATGATTCATGTATAATAAAATTATAGGATTACATGACTCAAGATTATGTTATTTAATTTTTATGGTATAATTTTCAAATGTTATGATCATGTTATTAGGAAACTATGTTGATGTTACGATATTGTAATATTTAATAACTCCGTTTTTTATCCATAATGAGAATTGGATCTCACCATTTTTCTTATGATTCATTTTCCCAAGTTATGAAGAATGTTTTTAAATATAGAAGGTCTGTGAATGGTGTTGTACAAAATGAAATTTTGTGACATGATATAGATTTTTGGGTTTCTGTATTTTATTTTTCAATGATACGTAATAGATATTATAAATTACATACATATCTAAAACTAAAAAGTTATTTGGTATGATTGTAATAAAAAATTTCTTTTCATTTTCTAAAATTAAAATATTGGAAATAGGTTCAAGTTTATCAATATCAAATCCATAATTGTAACATTAATGTTTTTAGCATAAAATATGTGAGTGTGGGTTCCGTTCTATTACATTCAGTATTAGGGTTTTATTAGATAAATTTTTATATTAGGGTGTTTCATGATAATAATTCTTAAGAGTTATGTATACCACTATGGGTTTATAATTTTAAGGTCAAAAAAATGTTCTGTGTCATTGATATCTATTTGGATGTTTTACGTGATTAATTTCTAAGTGGTTAATGATATTCTTGATAGTTATATATAATTATTAGGATTAACATGATGTATTACATAATATATAATACACTAACCACCATGTTTAAAAGAAAAATAAAATATTATTTTTTAAACCTGACTATTATATCTAATCTATTAAATTGGTAGGAAGGAATATGAATAATAGATTTATAGAATCATAATGGTTCTAATCATTACAAATGTATTAATTAATTATTTTTAAATAATCACTCAAAATTATATTCGTCATTTTATTCTCACAAAACATGTTTTCTTTTGAAATGGGGTTTCATTAATTTTTTAATTATTAGATATTTTAGAAAATTTATTTGAAAATGTTAATTTAAATTTAGAATTCATCATGTCAAAATTATCTTAATATTAATTTGTGATACTTTTATGAAAATAATGTGTTTAAATAATAATGAAAAATAAATTTTTTTTATTGAAAATAGTATTTTAATTTAAAGTAATTATGTGGAATTTTTTTATACTAATTTTAAATTTTCATTATTTATTTTTGATTTAATATAATCTAATAATTTTTTTTGAAATGTATTTTTTACCTAAATTTAGTATATAATCATTTAATATTTAACAAGGGTCTTTTGATGAAAAATGATTTTTTGAAATGTTTTTTCCAAAATTATATTTCAAATTAAATTCTTTAAAATTATTTATATTAATTTTCCAAAATTTATTCTGTTTTAGGAAATAAGAGATCAATATTTAGAAAATTGATCCATATTATATTTAGACTATATAAAGAGTAAAATTAGTAATTTTTATTACTATAGTTAAAAGTGAGTCTATAAATTAATACCTAAAAATATAATTATAAAAACTTTTAATTAACTAAAACACATCCCTAAATCATTATAGATTATATAATTACTTTTATTTTATTTTATATAGAGATATTTAAAATATATAATAGTGATTTTTTTAGAAAGTGTAATACATTTGATATATTTTTATCTTGATGTTATATAAAATTAAAAACATTATTTTTAAATATAAAATATATTTATTAACATGGTAATTTATTTTTAATTATTTTTGATGATATAATTACATTAAATACATGTACAACTTAGATGAATTAATAATTAATTTAATGGAAAAAGAAAATAAATCATATTAAAATTATTAAAATTATTTTACATTGCGCAAATTTGGGTAATAAATAAATTTTATAGACTACCATGACATATTATATATATGAAAAATTTTATTTTTAATTCCTTCTGTTTTGTTTATATTTTTAATTTCAATGTACGGAATTTGTCAAAAAAATTGATATCATTGATATTTTATAATAAAAATATTTTATTAAATGATATTAATTTCAAAAAAACATATATTTTACTATGTGATTTGGATATGGTTTAAAATATCAACCATAGTACAGTTGTAGACATTTTTAAATTTTATAATAAATATATAACCCCTAAAATATTAATAATCCATGTTGTCATGGTACGAGATAAAAAGGATAAATAAGGAATAAAACCAAAAGATAATGATAGAAATATTATAACAAATAGGTTAATTTTTATTAGATGAATTTATTGTGACACTAATCATCTTATATTATAAATAACTCTCTTTTTAACAATTTACTATTGAAAATTAATTATTATTACTTTAATATTTTGAGAAATTCTAAGAGTGTCCCTCCACTCTATTATAAAAGGGAAAGAATTATTATCATTACTTCTCAAAAAAATGCCAATTTTATTCATCTAATCCCAAACAAAATTCATTCATAAAATATCTACATTCATTTCAAAGGTACTTTATAGAAATAATATTTATTTTTTAGGTAATACAATGTTATGAAGATGATTTTTTCCATAGAATACACATAGTTTTAATATCCATATTAATGTTTGGTTTCTTCAACATACAAAAAAACATAATTAACCATGAAAAAAATAAAAACATGAGATTCGTAAATATAATAATATGTTATTATTATTATGGAATGATATATATCTCTCTCTTATACCATAAAATGGAAATCTAATCCACATTCATGTGTACTGCGGACTACCACCTCACGAATTGATGTAATTTGTTTTCCATCACCATCACTAAAGATAGGTTATAATGTTGGAATTAATTTTTTTATCACTCTTTTTTAATACATGTGAACAAATGGAATTAATATTTACTATTTACTTTCTTACCTTTAGGTTCAATGATAAATTATAACACCGTTCTTGCATACGTGCGGACTACCACCTTTACGAAGCAATGTGATTCCTTTTCCGTCACCACATCACATGTATGATATATATAGGTATATTTAAAGAAGTAATATTATGTCATTATAATTCTATATTGATAAAATAATTCTTTCCTTCTTTCTATAATGATCACTAAATAGTGTTAATGCTACTAATGACTCATTACAACAAACCATCTCCATGACTGTAACCTATTCAATATTTTATAACCATATTTTATATTCTAATTGAAATGTATAATTGATGTATAAAAATGATAACCATTTCATGATAATTATTTTATATGTTATATAAAAAATTATACTTTGACCATATTCCATCTAAAGAAGTAATTTTGGACTTATGCCCCAAATATCACTAGAATGTGGAAATAAAATATTATTTAATTGTTATAAATTGGTAGTAAGTTGGATAAAAAGAATAGTAAAAATGAAAATATTTTTAATAAAATAAATAATTTTCCTAATTTTATTATTCATGAAGACTAGTAATACATGTGATGAGACAAACTCAAGGTAAGGGTTTCTCATCTCATTTTTTACTTCTATAAGACATAATCCATATTCACCACTTGTTTATTTTATGTGGTTTATATAATCACTCTATGATATATTATACAATGAATCACTTTGTATTAATGGAATTTAATGTTTCATTTAATATTATTTCATTCATGGGGAATATGATTGAAATGATTCTAAATTGGTAAGGGAATATTTCATAATCTCATCACTATTAAGATTGTTTATGTTTATGTCTCCAATGGGAAACTGTTTTATTCCATGTCCATTTTTTCTACTCATGTTTCAAATTTGTTTTTACTATTTTAATACATTTATTTATATGAATTTTTACCGGTGTTTTACTTTTTATAGATTATTTTGAAAGAATTTTTATTTTTATTTTCTAAACATTGTACTTTGTGTCATTTCCGACAAAAATAAATGATAAATTCCTTTTAACTTATATAGCATGGTTGTATTTAAAAATAAATAAATCACATCAAAAATAAAAAAAAAATTCCTCAATAATTATTCCATGTTTAACTTGAAAATAATATTTCAATCTAAGTTGACATCCTTTAATGATAATCATGAATTACAGGGGTTATGATCCAAGTATATCAAATTTATTATTTTTCTAGATAATTTATGATTAAAAAAATCTGATGATTAAACCAATTCCCATTTCCATGGGTTATTATTTTGATGAAACTACTTTCCTTTCTTTAGTTTTATGATGATGAATGTTTTATGATTTGGTGGTGCACATATGATTGATTTTATTTATTTGAAGGGTGTGACTTATATATTCCTCAAAGTCATTTGGTATAGATAGATAAACCATGAGGTAAATATGTAATGCGTGTAACTGATTTCATGTTCACAATTTTATGTGTGGACAAAATTTATTTGTTGACATAGATTCTATGTCCATATGTTTATGTATGGAACATGATTTCATATCCATTTTATTATGTGTGGACCTAGCTTTCATGTCCATAAAAATATGTTTTGACCAGGTTTCATGTACATAAGTATATATGTGGTCCTAATTTCTTGTCCATAACATTATGAGTTAACCCATATCTATTTATAAATTAAAAAATGTTATACTTTTATGTGTATTCCATTAATCCATGTCATATGATAATGTTATTCTCTCATGGATTTTTTTCAACTATTATTTTATAGTCCATGTCATATGAACATCCAAGATTCAATTACACTGGATTATGATATTTGATATGTAGGTTATAATTGTCAAAAGCAATGTCCATGTTCTTATTCCCTTTTTCTAATATTATTCTTATGTAATCATTGATATCTCCCTTGAATACCCTTAATAGGAATCTTATATCATTTTTTACTGTGTTTCCAATATTTAGGTTATGATTAATGTTTTTAAGTATATAATGTATAATAAGGGTTCTAGACATGAGGAATATTTTGCAGATGATATATATTTTTATGTGACAGTTGATTATTTTTTCATGATATATACGAGTTTTCTCTAAGTATATAAAACTATAAACCAAAAAAGTTTTTTATTATGATATTTATATGATATTTCCATTTATTTTTTATCCATTAGATTTTTGATATTGGGTAACATTTATCTGTATCAATGCTTGGAATGTAATGCTTATGTTTTTTAGAACTTGATCACAATGTGTACATCTCATGTTATAAATGTTTCTGTGAATTATATAAAATTTACAGTTCATTAATCCAATGAAAATTTAGTGGGTCTTAAAAATAGATACAATTAGAGGTGAAAATTAATTTGATACCAATTTAAATTTCTAATTGGATATCTATTGACACATCAAATGGGGAAGGGTTGAATCAGATGTTGAGTATTTTTTACAAATTCTAAATCAAAATTTTTTATTTTACTCATTTATAATTAATCATTTATATGATGTTAATGTATTTGTATTTCTTAAATGTGCTACTAAAAAAGTGATGTTTTATTCATGAATATAATGAAATAAATAATCACACATTATTTTTTAACTATATTATACAATGACCTACTCATGGA
Organism: Viscum album; assembly: GCA_963277665.1. Lineage (NCBI taxonomy): Eukaryota > Viridiplantae > Streptophyta > Magnoliopsida > Santalales > Viscaceae > Viscum > Viscum album. Next base: position 748,810,442 of record OY728152.1, read on the forward strand.
CATAGTTGTTTATTCTCCTGAATAATGCGTTCTTCACTATTTAGTGATGTTAATTAGAATGGGTGGTTATTCCCACACATTTACTTATAGTACCTCATTGGACATGCAACTTTCTATCTTATACATGATTTGATTCTATTGCTTCATACTATATTCATATATTCGCACTATGAACTCCCTATATACCCTATGTCACACATGTTCTATTGATTACAACTGTATAAATACAAGTGTTCTATTAATGTTCATCATAAAAGTAAATCAGTAGATCTACACATGATTCATTTACAATTATGTAATAGATCTTCATCTCAAAATATTTGTCATTAAGTTGTAAATGATATTTATGAAAACCCCTATAACTTGTTTACTGCATGAATCTCAACGTCACTATATTTTCACATAATTGGGATTCTATGATCATCTAACCCAATAGATCCTCATATTCTATAAATTGTTGAAAATAAAAAATTTCATGAAATAAAATAAATTTTTATTCCCAATTTTAATTTTTGTTCTCAAACATTTGTAATCATGAGTTTGGAAATAAAATTTTCATTGTCCATCAAATTCGATACTAAGAAGATATTAAACTTCATCACACGCCCATTTAATCTTCTAGTTCTTCTTCTTCTAGAGAAATAGTGGTTTATCTATTATTTTTAGTCCTAGAAGAATAAAGGAACTCTAAAAACCACCATCTTTTTTTCTATTATATGTATGTTACCAAGAAATTATGATTTTTTCGTTGGAATACATAATATATTAGATAAAATTTTATACATACGATTTTCCTTAAATTTAACATCTTTTTCGTATGTGGGATTCAAAAATGATCATGATATTCTTTTTCCCCTTAGATGGAGTCTTATGTCTAAAGACATGAGTGGCCTAGATTTGTTTATCCTTTTTCTCTAATAATTTTATCTTGTCTAGAGAAAAAAATTATAGAATATTCTAGTATCTTCTAGATCTCCTCATATTTTGTTCTAAATATCTCCAAAAATAATTATCATAATTAATTTTACATTTTTAAGATAAATAATATATGAAAAAGATATGTTTATTTTCTATATCAAAACTACTAGTGGTACGTAGTGCTTTACATCTATAAAAGTTTTTAATTATATTAAAGAGTGATATCAAATTCTCAAAATCATGGACTGAGACATCTCTAATAATTTAACTTCAATGTCCCCAATTGTAAGGTTCTCAAAATACATTTTACGTACAAATTGGTTCATCTTCTTATATATTTATCAATTCATTAAATTATGGTACATGTATTTAAATGATCATCACATTTGAATGGTATGTCATGTGGACTCAAATAAATATTCATTCCAATGTATAATACCAAATACATTGTGATATTTATAAAATTAAAACACAACTCCAATATCTACATATTTTGGTTATTCATTTTCGATCACCATAGTGATTTTCATAATATTCATATTTCAAAATCGTCAACCATATTAAAAGTGATATTTTTATAGTTAAATTGTATCATACTCATCAATTTATGGAATGGAATATGGATCTTATAAATATTATGATGTTTGAATTGATTAGGAATAATATCATTATAAAAAATTATCACTACCACTAAATTCTATAATTTCATCATTTGAACAAGTTAAAATTTTATTGAACATCTCAAACATTTATATTAGATTAATCTCCATGAATATTGACACTTGTCATTTCTAGGATTTTATCAATATTGTTTGACGTTTTTATCATTGAAAATAAAACCAATCATCAAACCATTAAATCATATCTTTTTATATTAAGTGTGTAATTCAAATTTATATTTTGTAAAAAAAATATCCATTTATTACTAACTATCGAATCGACAATGGTTTGAGGGATAAATGAGATCATTGGTTCACTAACAACAAGACCAACATATTTACCACTTGAAAACTTTTATTGGTTGTATGTCTGTAATGACCCACTATATAAAAATTATAATTTTCTATATCAGTTGACCATAAAGATATTGATTAAATATATGAATAAACTACTTACTATGGTATGTAACTTTTATTCTTATTGATCAACTATACAAAAAAACATCAATTGACAGTGAGTTGAATGATTGGTCTCATGAAATAAATTGTTGATTTCATAACCAATTGACTATGCAGTTAGATGATCGGTTGCACGGATTAACTATACAACTTATCTTTCGAATGTACGATTATATACATATGAAAATTTAATCATTGAATTACAAGTCTAAATAATCTTCATTTATGATTGACTCTTCTTAAAACAACCTATATTTACCCAAAAAACACCACTGGGATTATATGAGAGTATATTAACCTCTTAACACTCTTGTTAATGACTTGGTGTAGATAAAAATCTCTATGTAGAGTATTATCATGGACTCTAGTAACCTTCAAAGACCATAATTATATAAATATCTTCAAACATTCATGCAAGTGACAGTAACATATTAACACACATTTTTTTCTTCATCTAATTACTTGGGTCTTCAAACTATAATGATCTATACATTAACAATATTTTTAATATATTATTAAGTTATTCAAATCATCTAATAATTTAACTCATCCTGGATATTATAGATATTGTTGGAAAACACCCTTAACCACTTTCCATCAATATCCCTAAAGATCAACCCCTGCAATAATCTCATATAATGAGTTTTCCTTATAACCAATCTGACCAGATGATCCAGGGAATCCAACTAAATTTTTCTTCATCCAAACCAGTTGGGAAACACCTTCATCATATATTGGGTGAAAAATTCAATCCTTCACACATATCATAAATTTTTATCTAGGGAATTGGTAGTTATAACTTGACCACGTAATAAGAAATACAGTTACCAACCTGTGTAAAAGTCAATGTTTATATGTGTGACTCATTCCCCAATTAAGGTTTTTTATATTTATTTATTATAATATATCTAAAAATTAGACCACTTCTAACCTTGAAAATACAATTTCATTGCCTATATAGATATTATATTGGATACAAAAAAGTAATTTAATCTGTATCTCTATGGCCCCGTGGGAGTTCATTAATCCACAAGGGATAATGTATAGTGAAACAGACCGATTTAAGTTTTCCATGATTTGGATATTCCCAAAATTAAATGGAATACTATTATAAAAAAAATATAATCCCAATGAAAACAATGACATTACAATATGAATAGATGAAAAAATATAAAAATTTTAATGTATGATACACACTCTAGGTTATGAAAAAATAGGTCTAAACATAGCCTAATGCACAAAAAATGAATATGAAGAATGAAATATGTTAAAGATTACACCAAAAAACAATTACAACAACTGTATCACTATGATAGAGACTGAATTCACTATTACTCAATAAATTTCCAATAATGGGAACAGACCTAGATAAAACTAACATACCTACTTTACCGAAAATGAAGAATTTTTTTTTTCATTGCCACTAAGGTTTCTTTACACAGTGTGAGAATAAATACTCAGTTTTGAACCACCAATAGAGTCTGAACTCAATAGTAAATAAAGGGGATAAATAAATAATATATACAAACATAGATATATATAATAAAATTATTTTAAAAATAAATTTTATTAAAATTAAATAAAAAAGGTGTGTTGTTAGTTATAATATTGTGTCTATTAAGGAAGATAATTCACTATATTGTGAGGATCCACACCTACCATATATGATTTGTTCCTAGTACTTAGTATTTGAGATGATCCTATAATGGAAACCATAATATTGATTTAGTGACCCTATAATAATTCTATAAATTACCCCTTTTATGGTTTCTAAGGGTTAACCCCAATCTCCATAGGAACAAGAGTAATGATTCAAGGTGTCCCATCGAAAGGGGAATAATTTTACATAGGCAAGAACATATATACCACCCCATATAGTATGGTTTCATCAAATATTTATAAAAAATCTATATTCTATTTAATTGAAAAGTCTATTTTTTCCACATTTATACAATGTTAAACTATTAACTAAGCTAAAATAATATTTCAATTAAAACAGAGAAAACGTTTTTATAAAAATAAATGAATAAAATGTATTTTTTTATTATATTAGCTACCAAATTATTAAAGTGTAATTCGTAGATTCATATAAACATAACACTATTTATTATAAAATCACTAATAGATCGAACCGTAATATTAATTCACGTAGATCATAGAGAATACCGTAAATAAATATTAACACTAAATATGGATTAGAAAAAAATTAACTAACTAAGTGAAAATTTCTTTTTTACCACAACTAGAGGTAATGTTCTCTTTCAATTTATGCTTTCCATATTTAATACCTATATAGAAAAACATTTTTCAACAGTAAGGATATTACTATAAAAGAATTTATTATAATTCAATATTTTACCACATAAAATAAGTTCAGAAATATTTTTATTAAGTCTATGAAATGATAAGAAAATATAAATGGTATGATTTTAGGAATGAATTATCATTATGAAAAATAAAATTATAATTTTATAAAAAATACATAAATTAATGTAATATATTATAATTTGTTGAAGATTAATAGTTTTTAGTTTTTAGACATTATATTTTATTTGAGGAATGGAATGAAAAAATTTGTGGTAAATAGTAAATTTTATTTAATGTTCATGTTTTTAAATAATAAAAATATTTATGTGCTTAAAACCAAACAAATTTAGAAATCATATCATTTAATTTCAACTTAATTAAACATATATGTTGTCTAATCAGTAATGAAATCCCTTAAACAGGGTCACATATATATCGCTGACATATACCTAAAATTTGTTGAAGTGAAAAATAATGATCAATTTAATGTATCAATATAAATATCCTGAGAGGGGGAAATATTTTGTGTCAAAAAATAACATTATACGGGATATTAATTATAAAAGTCACTTCATATATATATATATATATACATATACTAAAATACATCATAAAAAAATATTAATATTCATTTAAAAGAGAGAATTTTTATGGATAAAGAAAACATAGAATAATTTAATGTTATGAAAAAGTAAAATTTAATTATATTATATATTATTAATAAATAAATAAAAGAAAAGAAGTTTGACATACCATATAAATATGTTAAATTCACAGAATTAAGGATTTTTCCTAACCTAATATCTATATGGTTTTATATGAAGGTTCAAAAAATGATATAAATAGAATTAAATTATTATATTAGTTCACATAAAATACAATTTAAAACACCCTTATTAATTTTTATAAATATTTAATTTAAATTAATTCATTATAAATTAAAAAAACAATTCATAGGATTTGATAAAAATTTAAAAATGTGAAAGATGTGTCTCAATCATAGCATGAAAATTCAACTAAAGGGTTGATACCACATATTGTGACCATTTGTGAGCTTTATAAATCCAAACTACTACCATGAAACAACTATAAAACAATAAAAAAAATTATATTAGACAATAATTTCAATAAATCCCACACCATGAGAAAATATTCATAAAACCTAAGAAGAACATGGGTGAATTATTCCAAAATTTTACCATATATAATGGATGCCTAAATAACTCACTTCCATTTTAATTTTATTCTATAATTTCTCTAAGTAACCATGAAAACATTAGATTTATCTATATCTTGTTCACTTCATGGGAAAAAATAAAAGAAGATAATAATCTTATTAATGTTTGTTTTAGAGAATAAAACGAGAATTTTCTTTAATTCAAATGAGTTCTGACTTGACCTAATGGGATTTTTTATCAATCTCTACTTTGAGTTAGTATAAATAAAGAGAAAATAATTTATAAGGAATGAATAAGATGTTTTATGATGCTTAACCATGATTCGGAATGAGGAAAACCCTTTGGAACATACATGAATCATATCTCAGGAAGATGACGGAAGGGGAAAACTAAGAGGGTCCTGTTAAATGAATATATTTTGTAGAATTTTATGGGGTAAGTTGTCATTAAGTTTGTTTTTAATAGAATCAAAGGTCAAAATAGAATTTTTATTGTTTTCAAAAAAATTGTGTTAGAATCCCCCATAGCTATAGTGATAGTGTAGTATGCCACAAGATAGTCTATATGAGTTTTTATTGGTAATCAATAGAACTCTGGTGAGGACCTTCTACAAACCAAACTTTATTTTCCTCTACTAAACACAAAAAAAAACCTCAACCCATACACCCACACCTCCTTTAAAAACACAAAAAACATTAAAAAAATGTCACATCTTTTCTTATATATTACATAAAATCTTAATTATTTCATAATTTTAATCTTTTCATGGATTTTTGGGTTTAATTATTGTTAAAATATTATGTTTATGAGTTTTTTTCATTTTTTTGGTTCTCGGTTACATAATATAGATTGAGGTAAATGGTGTGGAAAAACTTGTGGATGTGGTGATTCTAGTTCTTTTCCTACAACATGGTTTTTATTTTATAGGTATCACATGGTTGATCCCAAACAATGTGAGTCTTAATATAAATCATGCAAGATCATGATGGCCTATTGGAGCTGGATCTTAAATTTGACATTGTTTAAGAAACCATGCAGAAAGTATGTGATGGTGTATATTACTTTTTCAGAGCCTAAAAATAGTCAGAATATGGTTTTCTAAACCATGTTCAAAAACCATGCAATGTAATATATGTGTTATATAGAGGGGGATTTCTTGACGAATTTTTTAGCAAACCCTATATATTGTACGCAAGTTAATTTTTTTAAAATTACCAATATTCTCATTATTATTTTAACATGTAAAGGGGGACCCACCATAACATTGACCCTAAACAGCACTTGTTCAATGATAGATTAGAATCATAGTTTCATGCCACACCCCATTCCTCCCCCTATATTGGGTTGTTTTATTCCCGGATTCATGGAGTGAACAACTCAGTTCTTAATTCTCACCCTTGTCTTCCTGTTTCCCTCCCCCATTCTTGGTTTCTATTACACCCCATATGTTGTGTGCGAATTAGGAAAAACCTAAACAAAAATTGGTGTTTTTTCCAATTTTTTCCCCTCAGATTCGTGACGATTAATTTAAATCTCATTCTAGTGATATTTAGTGAATTCGATGGATTCCACCCTATTCAAGGTAGTACACCTTCTGTATAAGCCTTTAAATTGAAACATATAATTGATTTATTATTTTATTGGGTTTTTTAATTATATACTGATGTATATATTATTTAGAGAATTATTGTGATGTTAGGGAATGGTTTCACTCTTGTTTTCCATATATTTCATATTTCTAATCATAGATTTCTACCAATTTTTTTTGAAGTATGTTTGTAATTATAAAAAAATTTGGTTTTTTGTTTCAATTAATTTATTTTAAACAACTGAGTTTTTTAAAAATAAGGGTGTTTTGGTTATTCAAGTAGTTTTTAATAAGGTCTTAATGGCATGTTTGATATCCAAAAAGATTCAATGTGGGTTCTAAATCTCATTCACTAATATATATTCCTTATAAAAAAATAATTTTTTATGTTTATAGGTATCATATTTGTACATATTCATGCAAGTTTGTGGGAATATTTAAATTAGGAAAAGTTATATATATATATATATATATTCATATATGTGGATGTGAAGTATGTTTTTTAGAATTCGAAGTCTTTGGTTTAGAAGTTATTTTCAAAATTATCAATGATTCTGTAAAAATTATAATGCTCAATTGGTACATTTTAATGTTTTTTTTAAATATCACACTTCCATCGATATAATATATTATAATTAGTGTCTTCACATTGATGGTTTTATGAGGGGGTAATGTATATGCGATGGTCATATGTGTGAACATGATTGAGAAATCATTTTAAGACCACATCAGCTCCCATTTTTTTATATCAATGTTATATTAGGTGTCTTAGTGGGATCCAGGATACCATTATTATTTATTCATGATTCTTTGGATTAGATCCCCCATGGAAGGGACATGACATGGTATGTTTGGCCACCTATGAGGCATGTTGAGGAAATCTATGTTGGTTATAGGCATTGGATCACATTAAGAATCTAGAAGATGGTTATGAATTGAGTATATCTATGGTCTCCTCACATAATGTACAATAATTTACCCTGGTGAGTATTTTACATATATTATATATACCATTGTTCTATTGATCACTTATAAAATAGTTTATTTTGTTATTATTTCATATTAAAACCCACCCATTATTACATGTCACTCTTAAAAATTGATTGATCAAAAAATTCTATTTTTATAAAAAAATATTTTGGAATAAATATATTTTTTTTCAAATAGCTTATTGTTTTGAAAGAAAATGAAATCCTTAATATAAATATATGTATTCTTAAAATACTATTAAAGAGTTACCCTTTATTGTTAAAACAGATGTCATAGTGTCGATTTTGTCATCCCTATAGTGTGTCATTTATTAAAACTACATTATAAATTTAGTTTTAGGAATAGTTATGATATTGTATGATCAAGGGGAGAGAATGGTTTTTTGTTTGTTGATGACCCCTGAGGTCACATAGAGGTATGTTTAATTTGTTTCTGTTCATATGCTTTGGTTCATTTTTTTAATTTATTTCTTATTTCATATTTCGTTGTTTCTTGGTGTAAATTTATATATCATATCCCACATCCCAAGGCCCAATCTAAAATACCACATTAACTCAGCAACACCTCCATATATAAAATTGGCTGCTAACTAGTAGTCAGGGTATCATGTGTAATGTATCATCCCCGACCCGGATGCCACTATACCAGTTCTCTGAGCCGGGTAGTTACATAACCTTAAACTCGCCTACACGTACACCAATGGATTCTGACTAGCAGCGGGGGTCCATGGAGTCATGTGGAGAGAATATAACCCCTTTTTATCAGAGTAAGGCACAAAATAAATAAACCAAATAGTGGAATAATAACCAATAATCAAGGAACATATATAACAACCATTTCCAACAATAAATATGCCATGTCATACTATAAGTGCCTAAGTGAACAAAAACCCAAAATAAGGACAACAACAACAATCCCCAAAACGGTCCCGACACCATGTATTCTCCCTCCACCAAGTGCTACTCATGTCCACTAAAATATCTAGCAAGGACCATTTCCCTTCTCCTGACCTGCTAACATGAAGTCTGCTCGGGTACCCAATGACGGCCCGAGCAGGGTGTGAGTGCAACACAGTAGGCCACCACCAACAGTTTCTACAAAATATCCGTTATAAACAGGTAGTGCATGCAAATGAAAAAATGAATGGAAATTGCCAAGTAATTATTTATGGTTCCATTAACCAATTCAGAGTTAAAGCCATTGACACTTCTGTTACCATTCATTCACACTGATTATCATCACTCACCATCTCATCACATTTCCATGGATTAATCACATACATTATGGTACATGGGTCTAAGGCCAACAATCACATGAAAGCAGGTGAACACATCATTATCCTATCTCACTAGGACTAACCCCCTCATATCTACCATATCCTCACCTCGAAGCCTCAGTCCAGGTTGATGCAACAATTAGGAGAATAGACCCTCAGCCCACTTTCATAACCTGTGCATTTTGGGTGGAGTTTAGAACCACAGTGTTAGCCCATCCCGTGGGCGTAGATCCTCAAGTCATACCCCACTATATGAATCCATGTGCACATGATTATATTTATAAGTAACCATCAACCATCAAAACCATTTCCCTTTGGAAAACACTATTCACAACACCCCACATGGGAATCCATATCATAACTTAACCCATTAACACATTACCATTTCACATTACCTAACCATTCCCCCAATTGGCTTGTGTTATGCATAACTCACTAAGAATTTATCACTAGACCCATAACATATCCATTATGGTTTTTAATTAGTTTACACATTATCCCATTTAACCCATTCCTCATTTCCATGATTTAACAATTCACGCCAACATGTTTAGCAAGGGATATACAATTCACTACAACAAGGTCACTTGTTTAATAACAATCCCTAAACCCGGGAAAAGCCAGCACATCCCATGGATGGATCTAAATTACGTCAAGTACATCCCAACACATCCCGCAGGGATCGTGATGGTTGCCATTTTCCATTTCAAACACCATTATTACCTAACATTCCAGGGTTATTCAAAACATAACCAAGGGAAAACAAGAACACATCTAACCTTGAACAAATACCCAAATAAACATTGGATATAACTTTTAGACCACCTACCTCGAAACTGCGGTTGAACACACTCTCAATCGAGTCCTTAGACCTCGATCCAAACAAAAATTGGAGCTTCAACTTAAAACTCACAAAAATGATAGGGTTTTAGAGCTTTGTAATAAGAGGGGGAGAAGATACAAACATTAAACGAAAACGAGAATAATTGATGGGATTAGCCTTACTAGGAGCTTCGATCTGTAACCAACGACGCTCTAAACGTCCAAGAATCGAAGGAGAACCACACTTGGGAAGCTTGGGTCAGCGAAGTTCATCACTAGGATTGAGAGGGGGTGAATGGTTGAAAATACAGAGTTGGGGTTTAAATTCCCAGAGTGGAAAACTTGTAATTTTTCCCAACTTTAAGAGATCACGCAGTTTAGCCACACGATTTGAAAAACTGTGCACAAACTGTGTGGATGCTACTTCTCGGAGGAGAATAGAAGAATGGTTTACATGGGTGGTCCGGACGGTTTTCCTTAGTCGTGCGCAGGCCATGCGCCCTGGCATGTCTTTCCCAACATTCCTTTATTTCATGCCCCGAGCCCCTGAAACACTCCCAAGGCCACTCATACATTAAAAAGACATCCCTTGAATCCCAGAACAAGGGATTCAACCAAAACATAACGAAAAATTACCATTCCAAAAATATGGATCATACAATCTCCCAACCTTATAATGGCTTGTCCTTGAGCCGAGTTCCCTCGGATCATTACTCCACCAAAGAGAAGTGTTTGGGCCACTGAGATCGCATATCCGATTCTTGCTCCCATGTTTCTTCCTGAACATTCTCATGCTGCAATAGTACTCTTACTAATGACATAACATTGCCTTGTAAGATCATTTCACTACGATCCACCGCATGAACCAGATGCTCCTTAATGGATGCATCCTCTTCAAGCTCCACATATTCAACATCAACCACGTGAGATGGGTCAGGGTGATACCGTCAAAGCTGAGACACATGAAACAGATCATGCATCCCACCATAACATTTTGGAAGAGCTAATTGATAAGACATTGGTCAGATCCTCTCCACAATATCAAAAGGTCCCATATATCTGGGCGCCAATTTACCCTACATTCGAATCTAGCGGTGACTCAACCTTGGCGACACCCGAAGGAACACATTATCACCCACCCCAAACTCAAGAGGTATGCACCTCTGATCTGCATATGACCTCGGACTAATCTGAGCCATAACCCTTCGCTTCCCATTCAACTTAACTCTATCTTAAGTATATTGCATGAGGCATGGCCCCAAAAACTCAGATTCACCGACCTCTTGCCAACACAATAGAGATCTACATGGTCTCCCATAAAGCGCCTCAAACTGTTACATCTGAATCGTTGCCTGAAATCTACTATTGTAGGAAAACGCAACCAATGATAGGTTCCTCTCCCAAGAACCACCAATGTACATGACTCAAGCTCTTAACATATCCTCCAACACCTGGATCGTACGTTCTGACTACCCATCCGTCTGCAGGTGGAAAGCCGTACTCAACAACACATGCGAACCAAGCGCCTTCTGTAACCCTTGTTAGAAACGTGATGTAAAATGCAGATCAAGGTCCGAATCTATGGTCCACAATACCCCATGCAACAGCACTATTTCTTGAACATACTGCTCACCCAACAGGTCGAATGTAAAGGTCTCTTGAATTGATATGAAATGGGACCCTTTCGTTAACCGATCCATAACCACCTAGATTGCATCATTATTCTGTGGCTTCCTTGTACGACCCATGAAAAAATCCATTATTACATCATCCCACTGCCATTACGGAATATGAAATGGATGCAACAAACCACCTAGGCATTGATGCTCAGCCTTCACCTGATGACTGGTAAGGCACCGTTCCACAAATCCTTCAACATCTTTCATAATCCTAGGCCACCAAAAATGCCTTCGGAGATCAAGGTACATATTGGTCGAACCATGATGCACTACCCACATTGATGAATAGAACTTAGGCATCAACTCTTCCCACACACACTCTGGCACCACCACACGATCACGAAAACGAACCACACCGTCCACACAGACGGCCCACCCAGAAGGTAGGTCCCCACCTTTATGCTTTTTCATCATGGCCAAGCACTCAGGATCATCAATATGACCTTCCTTAACTCGACTCAAAAGTGTAGACTCCATCGTTAATGAAGAAAGACATACCTGACCACTCTCCCCCAGCACCACCAGGTGCATATCTGTAAACAAAGACATCACCTTCCACTCAGTGCTAGACTCCTGAACCACCTGATTTGGAACCTTCCTGCTTAGAGTATCAGCAACATTGTTTCCCATTCCTGGAATGTACACCAAATCAATGTCAAAAGACTGGAGATATTCAACCCATCTTTGCTGCAAAAGATTCAGATCTCGTTGTGCTAAGATGTACATTAGGATCATATAGTCAGTAAACACGGTAAACTGTTCTCCCAAAAGATAGTGCCTCCAGCACTTCAAGGAGTACACTACTACAGCCAACTCAAGATCATGAGTAGTATAGTTTTCCTCATGGGGTCTCAACTACCATGACCCATAATCCACAACCCGCTCATCCTGCATCAATATATCCCTAAGTCCAACTCTGGATGCATCAAAAAACACGTCATACTTCTTACCCAGTTCGGGTATGATCATGATAGGTGAGGTCGTCAACCACTTATTCAACTCATGGAAGGCATTCTCACAGGCCATAGACCACTCGAACATGATTCCTTTCATGGTAAAGCCAATGATTGGTGCTGACAAGTTTGACAAATCCATAATGAACCTTCGGTAATACCCGACCAAATCCAGAAAACTCCGAACATCTGAATCACTCTTGGTGTGCTCCCTAGATAAAACTTCCTGCACATTCTCTAGAAAAACTGTCACACCATCCTTCGAGATGATGTGGCACCGAAAATGCACCTCACCCATCCAGAATAGACATTTTGATATCATGGCGTATATATGATGCTATCATTACATACGCAAGATTATGTAAAGATATTGGGCATGATCATCATGAGTTTTCGAGTGCAGTAAGATATCTTCAAAAAAGACAACCAAAAATCAATCTATATAGGGATGAATGATCTGGTTCATCAAATCCATAAACACCACTGGTGCATTGGTCATGCCGAAAAGCATTACCACAAAATCAAACAACCCTTACCGACTCTGGAAAGCTGTCTGTGGTACATCAGAAGACCTCACCCCCATCTGGTGATACCCTGACCTCATATCAATCTTAGAAAACATTAATGCACCCCTCAAATGATCAAACATGTCATCAATTCTAGGAAGACGGTACTGATTCTTCATTGTCATCTGGTTCAACTTTTGATAGTCAACACACAGCCTCAACGGCCCATCGGCCTTCGTTGCAAAAAGCACGGGAGATCCCCAAGGAGACGTACTAGGACGGATAATCCACTACGCTCCAAATACTCATGTTGAACCTTTAGTTCCTGGAGTTCTTCCAGTGCCATCCGGTATGGCAGAATAGAAACTCGTTCCGCTCCCGACATCAACTCGATTGTGAACTCAACATCCCTCTCTCGGGGTAACACCGAGAAATCATTAGGAAACACATCTTGAATCCTATCCACCACAGGAGGAAAATTAGATTCTTCCACTCTTTCATTATCATCAAGCATAAGGCATGCCGCTAGTTCCATGATTCCACTCATCTATTAACAAAACAGCCCCACACGCCCTGCTCGAACAACCCATTCCCCATGGTGGACATAAGTGTCACCCTCAAGAAACCTGAACGATACTCTGTGATGATAATAGTCTATGTGTGCCTGATACAACACCAACAAATATATTCCCATGATAGGGTCAATCCCTGACATCTCAAGAATGAACAAGGCCCACAAAAAATGATACCCGCCATCTTCCAAGGCACATCCCTTTTACTACTTGATATCCTCAATCCGCACCCCCAACGGTGTGTTAATTGACGTAACCCCACAAAACCTCTCCACAGGTAAACCTAGCGCTACCACAAGTTGAACATAGATAAAAGAGTGTGCGGTACCTGTGTCAAAAATGCACTAGAAAACGTAGATGCTATAAGGAACGTACCTATAACAGTTGACGGTCTGGCTTTACCATCACCAGGCGCAAACTGAATTGCCTGAAGCTGACCTGCCCCTCTACCCTGGGCTCCTGCTTGAGTACCCTGTGCTACACTACCCTGCTGGTGTGAGCAGTCTTTCCCTGGAGTCCCATATCTACCGCCCCTTCCAGTACAGCCCATGGTTCTCCAACTGCCTTCCTGATATGGGGAAACTGATCCCCTTCCCATATTTGGTACATGCCTTCCACCATCATACTTGCCCACCTACTGAGGTTTCCTTCTGAACTTCTGCACATGTCCCATCCTACCACATGAACGACACTCAATTGGAGGTCGGCGACACTAACCACACATATGACTCAACCTACCGCATTGATAGCAGAACACCTGATTTCCACTCTGAGAGGCTGACCCTCTCTTCCAGCCACTATTCACACTTCCTCCATGCTGTGATATCTCATGCCCTCGCTTCCGACCCTTGGTTGCTGCACTACTAATCATCCCCACTAGAACCACAATCCAACTATCCGCAGCTCCCTTCAGGTTTCCATCTAATATCAAGGCCTGATATACTGCCTCTACAAAAATCTTCAAGCGGAAGATATTTACTTGAGACCTGATCTCATGTCTCCTCCCATCCTGGAAACGCTTTTCTACCATTGCCTCATCCCCTGCTAACACTAGGACAAAGCATCTCAAATCAGTGAAGTGACTAGAATAGTCCATCACCGATAGGGATCCTTGAGTCAGGCTTATAAACTCTGTAGCCCGTTCCCTCCTCAATGTCTCTAGATAAAAATGGTCCTGAAACGTTTCCTAAAAAAACCTTCAATGACATTCCCTCAACCTTCTCGATTTGAGCCTAAATTTCCCACCAACTCCTAGCCTGGCCCTGCGACATATAAGCACCCAACTTCACTCGCATTTCGACAGGGGTCTCTATATGATCCAGTATCGTCCGGACAGACTCTAAATAGAACTCCGCTTCCTCTGGCCCACCCTCTCTAGTGAAGGGTGGAGGGTGTTGCAGCTGGATCACCATAGTCAACTCAAACATACTCAGTGAAACACACCTTGGATCCCAATCCACCATCTGCATAAGGTGAGCCATGTTCTCTCGGAATTGGTCTTCTCTACCTTCATTAATCACCATGTTTTATGGGTCTACTTCTAGAGGAGTGTTCTTAGCAACATTCTCCCATTTTCCAACTGATAACCGACGCAGTGGTGGAATTTATCTATAATTCCAAGAACGAGATTTAGAACGCGTACCATAAAATTTCATGACTTCATCAAAAAGCTCATTAATAACTACATCAACCAAATTTCATATACTAATTCCAAAAAATTTAACATTTTGTTTTAAATACTATTTTTCCATTAATCATTAGTTAACCACTTGTTCTAATTCATTCTTCTCATTATATCTTGGTTTCATGAAATGCATAATTCACTCTACGTTCCTGCCTCACACACCCACACCGTGTGTGTGCGTAACACAATGCATGTAACTAATCTCCCTAAGTGCGTACAATGATGCATGAATTCAAATCATCATGCCGTTAAGTCCACGAACCAAATATCATAAAAAAGTCCCATTAAACCAAATGTGCATCACCCAATTGTGAAATATCATCAACTATAACAACACACAACCAAGAACAACAATTCCCACCTAGGGTGACTTGGGTTTTCCCTCGTAATGGGTTAGATACTCTCAAGCACGATCTCATTACCATGTCTCGACATGTCTTAAACCTTGGCTACCAATAATAAATAATAAGACCTCATAGAAGGAGAAGAAAGACCTCCTCTGATACCACTTTGTAACATCCCTGACTCAGAAGCCACTAAACGGGTGCTCCGATCTAGGTAGTTACATAACCTAAAGCGCTCCTCCACGTATGTCAAAGGCTTCCAACTAGCAGTGGGGGTCTATGGAGTCAAGTGGGGAGACTATACCCCCTTTTTATAAGTGTAATCCACAAAATAAATAAACCAAATAGTGGAACAATAACCAATAAACAAGGAACATGTATAAAAACCATTTAGAACAATAAATATTCCATGTCATACTACAAGAGCAAGAGTGAAAAAAACCCAAAATAAGGACAATGACCACAATCCCCAAAACGGTCTCGAATCCAAGTCTGAACTCTCCACCAAGTGCTACCCATGTCCACTCAACTATATAGTAAGGACCATTGACCTTCTCCTGACCTCCAAACATTATGTCTGCTCGGGTACCCAACGGCAGCTCGAGCAGGGTGTGAGTACAACTCAGTAGGCCACCACCAATGGTGTCTTCAAAATATCTAGTATAAACATGTATTGCATGCAAAAGAAAAAATGAATGATAATTGAAAAGTAATTATTTAAGGTGTCATTATCCAGTTGAGAGTCAAATCCATTTCCACTTCCATTACCATTCATTCACACCGATTATCATCACTCACCATCTCATCAAATTTCCATGGATTAATCACATACATTATGTTTCATGGGTATAAAGACAACAATCACATGTAAGAGGGTTACCACATAGTTATCCTATCTCAATAGGACAAACCCCCTCATAACAACCATATCCTCACCTTGAAGCCTCAGTCTGGGTGGATGTAACCGTTAGGAGAATATATCCTCAATCCCCTTTCCTAACCCATGCATTAAGTGTGGAGTTCAGTACCTTAGTCATAGCTCAACCCATGGGCATAGATCCTCAAGTCATACCCCACTCTATGAAAGAATGTGCAGATGCTTATATATATAAGTAACCATAAACCATGCAAACCATTTCCCTTCACCAAACACTATTCAAAACACCCCACATAGGAATCCACATCTTGCCTTAACCCATTAACACATTACCATTTCACACCACTTAGACATTCACCCAATTCCCATGTGTTATGCCTAACTCACTATGCATTTAGCACTAGACCCATAACCTATCCATTATGGACTTTAATCAGTTTATACATTAACCCATTTAACTCATTCATCATTTCCATGATTTAACCATTCACGCCAACATGTTTATCAAGGGCTCTACAATTCACTACAACAAGGTCAATTGTTTAAAAACAATCCCTAAATCCAGGAATAGTCGGCACATTCCATGGACGGCCCTAAATTAGGTCAAGTCCATCCCAAAAAATCTCACGAGGTTTGTGAGGGTTTCCATTTGACATTTCAAACACCATTATTACCAAACATGCCAAGGTTATTAAAAACATTACCATGGGAAAACAAGAACACAACTAAACATGCACATATACCCAAATAAGCATCGAATATAACATGTAGACCACCTACCTCAAAACTGCATTTGAACGCACTGTCAATTGAGACCTTAGAACTCAATCCGACCATCCTATGGAGCTTCAACCTAAAACTCACCCAAAAGATAGGGTTTTAGAGATTCGGAACAAGAGGGAGAGAAGATACAAACCCTAAACCAAAAAGAGAAGCAAGGATGGGATTAGCCATACCCGGAGCTTTGATCCACAACCAACGACGCTCTAAATGACCAAGATTCGAAGGAGAACCACCCTTGGAATGCTTGGGTCATTCATGTTTGTCACTAGGGTTGAGAGGGGATTAATGGAGGAAAATATATAGTTGGGTTTTAAAATCCCAGAGTGGGAAACATTTAATCATTCCCAAATTTAAAAGGCTACACGGTTTAGCCGCACGGTTTGACAAATCATGCCCAAACCGTGCGCATGCTACGTCTCAGACGAGAAGAGTTGCACGGTTTACCTGGGAAAGCCGCACGTTTTTCGCTAGTCGTGCACATGATGTGTGACCTAGCCTATCTTTCCCAGCTTTCCAATATTTCGTGCCCCGAGCCCCGGAAACACTCTCAAGGCCTCTCATACATTCAAAAGACATCCCTTTAAACCCGGAACAAGGGATTCAACCAAAACATAATGAACACATACCCTTCCAAAAACAAATATCTTACATGTAATCATGGGATATTATACCCTCAATCAAAGTTAATAGTAATAATAAATATCCACATATTTAATTAATATAAAATTAGATTAAACAGAATATTATAACATCCCAAATGTATGAATGTATTTTGAAATAATGGACTCAAACCTAAATACGTGGAATTGATCATCAACCTGGAAAATAAAATTTTAAAAAAAGATAATAAATTGATGTATGAGAGGTTATTATCCCAGAACAACGCAAATATCATACCAACTTCAAAACTCATATTGAGTTATCCTACTAGATGATATACTCGGGCCATAGCCCAGTTTGTACGTAAAATAATTGACGTATTCTTGGATATTGAAGTCCATTGGATGCCCAAGAATGTTGAGATTATAACTCAATAGGAAACCACCAATGTTGTCTAACACCCAACCAACAATAGATAATTTATGTGCATATGACAACCTCATTAGAAAGTAAAAGAAATACGTGACAATGTAATTTATCAAACATCACCAAGAACACAAAAGAAATAAAAACCAATTTTTTGTGTGGTCATGAACATACCAAGAAACTATGAACCCTTAGCCATACCAAATTTGGCTCCATACTAGAATGAAGTCATAGAGAATGTCAGAAGAGATCATGGTCTAGCCTATGGATTGGAATCATACTACATATACCCCTCATGGTGATGAGTATAAATCAAGACATAAGTCCAACTAGTGAGAATGTACTAAAAATCCCAAATACATTTAGATTTAGATCAAGAAAATGGATTAAAATCCACAAGGCTTGGTTATATGTCTCTTGACTCCTCATGGCATAAAGTACTGGCACATTATTGGAATACAAATGTCATCAAGTTATATACATCAATAATGTTAACAATATTTAATACTTCCCCTAAGGGAATAACCACAATAAGATGGTCCAATGATTTCATATACAAAATAAATACCTCCAAAGGTATGGCCAACACACATAATTGGGTAGATAATAATAGACATAAATAGTATAACATCTCACGAAAAGGAAACACAATATGTAAATATAACATGTAATCAATAATCAAACAAGGTATTATAAGATTCATAATCACACACTTCAAATAAAAAATCATAAAAGGGTCCCAATGTTAATGATTCACCCACATTCTATCACAATTGATAATGGCCCATAAGATATTCCAAAGTATGAATCAGAATAAAGAAACAATATTTCATATATCAATATATAATGAAGAATCATAATGATTCATAGTAGCTACATAAGTTATCAAAATTGAAATCATATATTAGGATATCTAAGAATTCTCATGGAAATAATTAATAAAAATGTTCTCATGTATCTTGGTCTTAGTTAAAACAATAATACAACTTATGGTGTCTATGTAGTCTGAGGAACTCACATGTGATCAAGCCTCAACAATCATCGCTCAATAATAATCAAGAACACAAGGACCTTCCTGTGCCGGTTCTACATTGTCCAATTAAATTTGGCATAGTTACTATATAAATTAGGTCTCAAACCTTATTAATTAGTTAAGAATTTTTATTATTAATAAGTCTTTATTATAATATGGGTCATTCTCCCAAGGTGGAAAACATCATACCAAATGCCCATAACAAAGAATAATATAAAATGATAGAGTAAATGAAACTACCTACATCATGGATGTCGATGTGAGGCCATGGTTTTGTGAGTAATCATCACCCAGAACACACCCATATACTCATTATCCAAAAACACTATCCATGTATTCCTAGTACTGAATCCAACTATTTTATTTCCAAAATAAATAAAACATCACATTCGATAAAAACTTTATCTCTCCAGGATAATTTTCAAATTATAATAACCCTAAATCTGAAATCGTAGAACTGGTGGAAATTTTAATATAATGTTAGAGAAATCAAAAAATTGGTGAACCAAATAATATAATACCCATAGAAAACTACATACATAATTGAGTTTTACATTACCTTGAATCTAAATATACATTATCTAAAAAATGAATTGTTTTTATTCTTCGTTTAATACATTTTTCACATGTATTACTCATTATGGATTCCTTGGGAGAACAAAAATAGTAGAAATGGGTTATCTTATAAGTTTAGTAAAGGAATAGTGTAAATTAAAATTTGTTGTGGATTGAATAAATAAACTGACATGTTCCATAAATAATGATACTGAGAGGATTGATAAACCCATGGGAAACATAACAATGATTATATGTCAAGATATCTATATCTAAACATGTATTGATAAAATATTATATACTTAATAAATAAATTTAATCATACCATAACAATGAAATTTAGTGAATAAATAAATAGATGCCCATAATGACAATGTATAAATTACTAGATATTAATTTCTAAACACATAGTTATGTAAATGAATAATGATGGAAATTATAAACATATCGTAAAGTAATTGTGAAAATTTTAATTACATAAAGTGTAAGGATACTCCAAATACCTTATCATAGTTGTCTTATGAGGCTTAAAAGTGCACTGAGGGGCTATACAATTCTAGGCCCCACTTTCGTATAAATTTCTAATGAATAAAAAAACTATATGTTACATTGTATAATGTTCAAGGAATGTTTGAAATAACTTCTTAAAACAAATTCTCAATGAGGAATATATTACATGATATTGCCATATAGAAGAATGAATTATATGGTATAAAATTATTTTTACCATATCTAAGAATTAATAAATATATCTAGGTAGTTGTAATACATGTATTATCAAGGTTATGAGACTAATTTAATGATAAATATATCCTTGAAAATTGGTTTTGGATGAGAATTAATGTAACCATAGAATATCCCTATAGTGTGTTAAACTAGGTACGCATTAGGGGACCACTCTCCATGCACTAGAATGAAGGGAAAAATATACCTGATCAACTCTTTTTAGGTTTTTAATCTCTAGCTGAAAATAGTCCAAAAAAATGTCCACTTTTACTATCTATATCTGGATTTTATTATTAGGAAGAGCATACACACCTTACATTAGCAAAATTTAGGATGGTTTTATTGATATTTGATAGTCCGGGTATTATAATGACATACCATTTTTTTAATGGGAGGTAATAAATAACATATCATTCATAACATATAAAACGTAATATAATTAAATGGAATAAAAAGGTAGTGTATGAATAAAGAATTTACAAAGGCAATATAATAAAAGTAATGTACTTGATAATAGAAGGGCAATGATTGAGGAAAGCCTTAGTTTTACAAATTAAAAGCATAGAAATATACCATACTTAGAGGGAATAAATAAAATATAATTTAAAAAATATGAAATGTAATATTATATCATAGACTAAAAATGATTTAATTATAATAAATTTAAATTAAAAATAAAAGTATAACAATGGTATTGGACATGAGAAGGAAATATGAGGATTGTAGACCCTTAAACTGAAAAGATGCTTGATAAAGTTTGAGACTGACATCTCAGAACCATTGATCCTACATTGATATACTCTTGAAAGTGTAATTGAGAGTAATATTTTTCCCAATTCCATTAGTGTGGACATTGAGGATGTAAATAGGGTATTTATAATTGAGGAATTGTGTTTCAAATGGGTAAAATATTGGTATCTTTTTTATATAATCCAACCACATTATTGTTTAATTAACTTAAACCATTATTCAAGATTATTATTGAGTGGGAGAAAATGTATGAATGTGAGAGGAATTACAAAAATGTAACATTTCCCCCAACAAACATAATTATATCACATAAGATAGGAATAAATATTTTTTTCAAAAATCCCATTTCTTGTTGAAAAAGTTAATGTATAAATTTATATTTCCAAATTTAAAATTTAATTTTTAATATTTTATTTAATATTATTTTTATTGAATAAAATATTTCATAAATGTTTTCTGGAAGTAGTCAAGTAATGATTTCATAAATTCACAATGCTTTGTAAAGATAACTTTTTTACTTTACCTCTGAAATATACATTTTTCAAGAAAATTATGAAAAATTAAAATTAAATAATTTTGATGTGATAATAAAAATGAATATTATCTTATCAACATAATTTTCTAAAAATTTGAATTTTAACTTATAAATAAATACCATTGTTTATTGATATTTAGTAGTTTTATTGAAATGTAAACGTTATGACAATTATAATAATTAAATATTATTATGTTAAAATATGTTATCATTTAATATTTTAATGGTATAATTTTTTATTCAAAATATGTTTTTTCTGAAAGTTATACATTTCTCATCCATATATTCCAATATAAATATATTTATATTCTTCAAAAATAGTCATGTCGTTAACATAATTACATATTCATATCTAATCATAATATCGAAAAATGGTTTTATTAAACAATGTTAATAATTTCAATAAAATATTTTCGCTGAAAATTATAATGAAATTTGACAAATTTAGATATAAATACACCTTAATTCTCACTTCATAACTCACTACATTTCTTACAATTAATCTTACATGTCTTTTTTTGAAATATTGAATTTATTTTTATAATAAAATTCTTTCTTTTTATAATATTTAATGGTGGAGTATTCATCTTAGTTCATTTATATTTGATGGAGTTTGTTTCAGTGAATGTATTATTCTTCAATATTCATATCACATTATTATTCATATTTATTTATTTTATATAATGATGTATAATGTGTAATGTTATTATGAAATGTAAAAGACTTTGTGTGTGTGTACTTATGGTAATGTTGTGTATTTCATTAGTCATTATCATCCAATTAATTTATTGTTCTTAATGAATAAAATAACGATTTATTTGATTTTTATTATGAGACATGTTATATAATTTTTTTGAAGGAATTTTTTTATGTAATAAAACATATACACATATGAAGGTAATATAGAAACATTTAAATAAACTATAATTGAATTTTAAAATTTATCACAAATTATTATATATATATAACCATACATAAAATTTCATATTACATTACATAAAATATTTTTATAATGAAAAAATTTATCCTGATATTTTTAACATTAAAATACAATGAATTAATAATTGAGATGATTTATAAATAAAACTGCTAGTTAAATGAATTCAGTTATCAAATAAAAATAAATATTTAAAAGAATCAGGTATATAATAAAATTGATATATATATAAAGGATGGAATATAGAATTAGCGAATAAAAAATGATTTCATTAGGTGATGCATCATAATCACCCTTCAATCATGGGTTAGGGGCACATTGTCATGGCAGACATGATGGGTTATTGTTCAGCATATGAGCCATGCTTTTGCAAAAACCATTTTATTAAAAATATATTTATTTTCTATGAAAATTAAATAAATTTATAACATAGGTGACAAATACAAGAATAAAAAAGTTGTATTTTTTAGATAAATAATTTATTTATATTTTATATTAATATTTTGAATAATAATTCATAAAAATTCATTATAATCAGTAGGATGTCAAATAAATTATGATTTTAAGACAATTTATCTGAGAACCTTTTATTCATTAATTAATAATTATAATCCATCATGAAAAAAATTATCTCTCTAGAATAATCTAAGAACATGATTATAAGAATTAGCTACCATTTAATGATTTTATATAAACATCTCTATAATTATTAATAAAACAAAAAATTAAATTTGGAAATAGAGAAGATTACCTAAAATATATCATTTGAAAAAAAACTACACTCAATAATAGAGAAGAGAGATAACATTTGGCTATACCTAAAAAATCATAAGTAGAACCTAGTTCATTTGAAGATAAATTCATATTCCATGGATGATGATATTTTATATTACTGAGAATCAAAATAATATCAAAATACAAAATGAGCATGGTTTGGAATAATTTTATGAAAATAATTCCAAAAATTAAATTTGAAAATAATTTGTTATCCAACAACTTATTAGAAAATGATAATTTAATTCCATTATTTATCACATTTAATACCACTAAATTATTTTTACAGAGTTGAGATGGGGAAGAATAAATGTAAATAATGGGGTTTTAATTAATTTTCTTCACAATATAAAACTACATATGAGTTACATGGTTTACCCTTATAAATATCCTAGCCATTATATACGTGTAAGTAGATTACCCTTAAATGTCATCAGATTTCCAAACTACCATTACATGATGGATTTATAAAACATCACCTACCAATACACAAAGACATTCTTACAAAAAATTGTTAGAAGGAACATGACATTAGCCTAATTTGTCCTAGTTTACACTTAAGAAAATATGGTAAACCCATAAATAATATATATAATTTACACCTTCCCATAATGTAGTTCATGAGGTTCCCTTTAAAAATAATATTTACTGTAACACAATGCATATGATAAAGATACCCTTATGAATAAATTTTTTACCCTTATGTAACTCTTATATTTAAGGATTTACCGATAAACATGTTCATAAAACCTGCTATAACATTACGTAACCATAATCATCATGAGTAAGGGTTATATTTATAAGGGAAAAAATAGTTTCACACAAAAAGGATTATAAAATAGGATGAAATGTGGATTTCGAAAATGAAGTAGTTGCCATTATCCCCCTTTAATGACTTATCATCATCAAGAAGTATCTATAATAGTCATTTTCAACACCTCAATCATACCCAGTATAAAAAATCTCGATATTTATATAACTCACCACATTTAGGTTATCATGAAAATAAGTGTTGGAACTTTTGAACCATATTCCTCCAAATTTAACTAACCTAAATAACCAAACTCTACAAACCATGGAGATCAACAAAAATATTAAAACAAAAACATAACAACAATGACAGGTATCAGAAATGAACTCAAAATAACTATAAGCCTTGAATATGTATCCATAATTTTTTAATACTTACTAAAATTTTTGAACATAATGAAAAAATCCACTAAAAATCAACTATAAAACTCATCAATGAGACATTGATCACACGACACAATGAAACAAACAAGAGGAAATTATGAAACATAAAGGGATGTACATAAAAAATACCACAGTGATTTCAAAAAGAGACAATTTCATAATGATCCCACCATAATAAAGGAAAGAACATAACTAATAAAGATTTCTACATTGTGAAATTACTCAACGGTAACCTTTGATTTTTATGATTGGCATTCACCCATTGTTGATCTCATTAAATCAACTACATGCACCTCTAGGTACATATTCCATAAAAAATACACATCATCCTAGATAATTGAGTACATTACCAAGATCTATGTCTAAATATAAATGGAATAAAGCATCAAGGTTAGTTCACAGATAGTCACTACACACACATAGAAGATCAACCATCACATCGAGATTGAGGTCTAACCTTCTGGTAAAAAATTAGGATGCAATGGAACAACAACCAACCTAAATGGTATCAAACACGAACTATAGGGAGACACCCATGGAAGGATGAAACAAGAGGTATTCATAAGGATAAAAATCCTAATGATATATATATTATTATAGCAAGATTAAATTGCATCCCTAAGATCACAATGAAACTCAAGGGCCTCAAAACTATTAATAAGAAAGGGTTTCCCCATTAAAGAGAACTTATAACAAGGAGATATCATGTGAAGGAAACCATTGTCATGATCATAAAAAAGGTAAAAATGAGAAAAGCGATAATTAATTCAATGATATCCTCATGATATCCCCAAAACCAGAAGGTATGAACCTACTTTGTAGAAGGTTTCCTGGTTGGTTCACCATACACTTACACAACTCTTACTTGTAATGTGTCATGCACAATCCACTGAACAAAATGTCCCCTTATTAGTATTTATAATTTTCTCCATTATAAAATTAGAAGGTTATGAATCCTGAGCCATGTTAATCTAATCCCATTACAAAAAACAATAATTTTTATTCTAGTATCTCATCAATGAAAAATCTGGTTGCCCAGAAAACAACACCCTCATCCCCTATTGATCCAATCTTATTCAACAAAGTCAACTCCATAAAAATTAACAATTATATGCCCATGAAAATCTTGATTAATGAAATTAATATGCAATTGAAATTTCCATAATTGACAACTACACTTTGATATTAACCATGTCCATCTCATCACTAGGAACATTCTCACTCGAGTTGCTTCTGAGCATTGTGAGACACAAAATTACAGGAAAAAGTAGTCTCATAAAGGACATAATGTTCATTGAAAGCCAATAAGAGGTTTAACTAAGTGTTGAAACTCAGATAATTTCATCATGTAACTAATTTATTTACATTCCAGGAGACTGTTTCTCAAACACCAACCATGTTGAGATCCATATATGTTGAGTTCATTCAAAAAAAGTTCAACTATGTACAATAAAGATAACTCCCCATTGAATATAATTAGAACCTTAATTATTCAACAATATCCCTTAGATAATCCCATAATATTTTTATTAAGGGAATAAATTCTTAAAAAAATCCGTACATGTACATCATGCGAAATCTGTATAGTGGGACTAAATCATCATCATTGCCATCATCGCCAAGCCAATTATCACTCTGTTGCAACAAACCGTAGTCCTACATGACCTACTATCATAAGTGGGCATGAAGTAATGTTCAGTAGAATTAATAAAAAAACGTATGTAACAATGTACATGTATTTGACACCTAAACAGTTGAGTTCTCTATCTTTCGTAAAATCACACACAAGAAGTATACATGCCAATAGAAACCAACAATCCAAACATGATGCATGTGATACCTTTTATTGATATGTACAAGATTAAAACCCATATAAAAAAGTCAAATCCATTTGTTCCAAATGTTTTTTAAAAAATAATAACATCACAAACAATGAAGATAAACACCATTATAAAATAAGCTAGCCTCTCATATAAAATGGTGTTCACAATGCACTAGTTCAAGGTTCATTATATTCCCTAACACATTCTTATGTCTCTTTTTTACCAAATAAAAAAACAATATTAGTAGTTTTATACTATGAAACAAATTTCTAACATCCAAACCGAAATAATTTCTTTGAGTTAGAATTCCACATGACACTAAGAACACCTCCCTATATACTAGGGGTTACCGACAACATTTTAGGGTCCCATGTTGAACCATGGGGAGGCTATACCCTTAATTTGTGTGCACATTAACAATAAATAACCCAATATCTAAACCACATATAATCATTGTATGTGGAGACCAATAACATTCCAACTTTATAAATTAATGTGGATTCAACATACTCAAATATGAGTAAAGGGAACTAATCACCCACAAAGCTAGTCATATATAGAAATATGAAGTTATAAAATCACAAGATGCTCTTCTCCCACAATTGGCAATGTCTTGTCCTGGTCTCCAGACACATCGTGAGGTATCTCTTAATATGACCAAATTGTGCCTCATCCCAAATAAACCTACAATATGTTATGGATTCCTAGGTACTCATGGGTAATGTACTCATGAGACGGATGTGAGTAAAATATATTAGGAAACCATTAAAGTTATCCAATACCTGTAACACCCCAAGCTTCTACGGTACGCTTCTCTTTGAATAATGCGATATCGTGTGTTGTACGCAAAATCAAGTATTAACACACCACAACCAATCAAACTAGCCGTTATGAATAGGAATACCTACTTTTTGAAATTATATATATTTTATATTTCAAAATGGACTTCATTTTTGGATTCAGAATATCGAAATTATCCGAAGTTGAATTTTTGGTATTTTTCTGAGAACTTTCAATTTTTATGAATAGTGAAAAATACTTTAAAACAACCTTTTTAATCAAAATAATTTATATTGATAATTTATATTATTGAGTGGTTTTAAAGTATAATTATAATATAATTTTTCCATTTTATCCAATGGTTTTCATTAGAATTAATTTCACTTTGAAATTGGACATAAACAATTATCAATCATTTGATATATATTGTTTCTTAAAAAGACGCTATTTGTTTTGATAGCGGGAATTAATTATAAAATTAATTAATTCAACTTATATGTTTGGAATTTTTTAAAATAGATATCATTTTTTAATTCGGAATATCAATTATAGCTTAGGGTGAAATTTTGGCATTATTCTGAAAAACTTCAATTTTTGATGAATAGTGAAACTACTAAGTGGTAGTTAAAAAACTGAATTTTTCATAAAACCTAATTTTACCACTTCTGTGAATGGAATTTCGAAAATTCGACAAACACGGTTAATATCAAGAATTAAAATGTGGTTCAATGATATGAAAATAATTTTTGGTGAATAGTAAATTTTTTCTTTTATTTAACACGGTTAGAAGTAAATAGGGTAATTAAGGGTAAAAATGATATTAATATTACCATAACACATGTCCTAATTCTATTGGACAAGTGTATATCGACCAAAACATCCTTAAAAATAAAATATTATCATTTAGGTCCACAAGGATTAGGTTAGGACATTTATTATTATTTAATTCAAAGAAGAGTTAAAAGAGTTAAAATCAATGTTTATTTACTAAAACATTTTTAATATAGGGTTATACATAAGATAAATTCGATTGTAAATGTTCATTAGAAAGGTAAAAATATTTCCTACATAGGGATAGTTTATTTATAAATTTTAGACTTTAAAAAATTTAATTTACCTATGACACAATGATGATACAGTAATTACCATAATAGTGAAACATTAAA
This sequence comes from Viscum album, assembly GCA_963277665.1. Lineage (NCBI taxonomy): Eukaryota > Viridiplantae > Streptophyta > Magnoliopsida > Santalales > Viscaceae > Viscum > Viscum album. Next base: position 748,839,336 of record OY728152.1, read on the forward strand.
ATAATTGATATTATAAATACACAAATAAATATAATTTGATACTTTTTAGGAATTACACTAGTTTTCTAGGTTAATATTAAATGTTAGTATTGATTAAATTAACTTTTTTCGAAGTTATCATTCTGTTTTGATTTTTACAAAAATCAATTATTGAATAGTGTCAAAATTGACATAAAAGATTTTTTAAAACAAATATTATATTATCAATTGATATTAAATTCCTAAAAAATCTAAGGTTCGGCCAAGAGACTTATATAATGATAGGATAATCATTAATGAACCACTTGGGGGTCTCTTGGATGTATATGGTATGTTTATATACCATATAATAAAAAAATACAAAGAGACATTGTAAAAGTGAAACTAATTAACTTAGAGTTAATACTTAATGATAAGGTTAATATAGTAACTCAAACCTATCTAAATTCTATTGGTTGAATGTTTTTAGACTTATACCCACATTATCCTTTTAATAATCATCTTATGAGCCATTAGAAACCGTATATTAATTTATTATAAATTAATATTTCTAGCTTTTCCAAAGGTGCCCCTCACCCCTCTTATAAAAGGGAACTCCTCCTTCTCATTCCATCAGACCATCAAAGCCTTTTGGTTTGGAAAAAATCTGCCAAAATACTCTCCGAACTTCCCTCACTACAACCTAGAGGACTTAGTTTGATCAGAAGGCCAACCTAAGGAGACCTTTAGATCAAATCAAAAGGAAGAACCTGAAGAAGATGTAATGTTTTCACCACCCCTTTTCAAGTTCCATTCTTCTTCCACTTCTTCTTTCTTTGTTATTACCATTCTAAAATAATAAATCAAGTATCTTATATATACTGGGATGTTATTATAAATATGGTACAACCATATTCAGTATTCTATCCACCCTTTTAATTACATGTCACCATACGTGCGTGCGTACGGCTTACCGTCTCCACATCGTGTTGTAATTGTTATTCAATATATTATTATTTGGATCGGTATAATAATGATGTGTAACTCATGTAAATAATAAATATAACATTTTAATGATTCTGTATATATGATATACCATCCATTTATATATTATTTTAATACAAAAAGAATGATATTGTCGCTCGTGCGTACGTACGAACTACCGTCTCCACGAACGCGATGAAATTCATTCTCCATCATATCCATTCAAGTATAATTATCATTTGATGATTTAAAAATGATGTTTAAGGACATGATATCATTCTGGATATGAATAAGATACAACCTATCCATAAAAAACAAAGCTTATGTAAAAAAACATATAAAATAAAACGAGTAAGTTAACACCCAAAACAACGATAATTCATTGATATTATTAAAAAATCAATGTTAAAAGATCATATATGATATCATACTAATATATATGATTCTTGTATAATTTAATAACAATTATTTCACTATTATACATGAGTTTAACCTACCCCAACCAAGGAAAAGTACAAGGTACGGGTTATTTCACAATCTCTTCATTATCCGAGGTAGTTTATACGTAATAATCTACTGAGATCTCTTTATCATCGATATCCATGTTTCTTAAAAATGTTTTTCAAAACATTTTTAATATTTAAAATAATATGGGTTAAAGTCATTTATACCTTTGTTTGACTTTTTATAAGAGTTTTATAATGGAATCTTTCCGTCATTTTCGAAACATGGTGCTTTTATCCTTTTCGACAGAATTAAGGTAAGAATGTTTTTTGAACTTATACGGCGGGTGCGGTAATTTTCCGCCGTTATAAAATCATCGAAGCTTCCCTTAAAATATTATAAGAATATTTTCAAAGAAAATGTTTCATAAATATAAGACTCTTAAATTATTTCAAAATAGAAAGAGATATTTATCTAAAAAGAGTTTTGATTTCATCTATGTCAACATCCTTTGATGGATTTTACGCTTATTTGAAGATGATTTATTATGATACAAAACTTCTATATTGTTTTGAAGTTTTTGTGATATGTTTGACTATGGATGTGCTATTTTTATACCATTCATAGTTTATGGTGAAAGTAGTGACATTTCATATGCTAGTTTTAATACGAATGTTTATGTTATGTTTAAACCTTTTCATATGGGAATGCATTGGACTTAATATGTGACGGGTGGAGCCCGCTATAGCTCATCGATGCATCAGTAGGTCTCATGAGACAAACTAGTGTCTTGGCACAAGGCCTTGGAAAAATCTTATTTGTAGTCTTGGCACGAGGACTTGGCTATGTGGTTATGATAGTCTGGAATTATGCATTCCATCATTATGAAAGTGGTTATTGATATTGCATGTGATTATTCGATTAGTAGAATATCCATTTGAATAAGTAAATGGAATTATTTCATTTTACTTTAGCCATAATATGTTGAAGATCATGTTTAAAAGGATTTTGTATTAGTTATACATTGCCTTAAATGTTTATGCTTATTTTTGAGAGTTTCCGCTATATTGTTAGCCTTACTAGGCATTTGAGCTCACCCATTTTCTATGTTTTATTTTTCCTAGGATGTGAAGAAGTAAGTTATGAATGTACATCAGGAATAATATGTGGGGATATTAGTGTGGAATATGGAGACTATGTTGTTGTAGTATTTTTCCACTTTATGATGTAATACATTATTAATATATCTAGTGTTTCCAAGGCTACTAAACCAATCGGTCTTTCGAGATTTGATCTTTCCTGTGATCATGCCAATGTAACGTAATAATGCACCGACTCTGGGTAACTGGGGTCGGGGCGTTACAGTTGGTATCAGAAGAAGTTTAGTACAAACCTTGGAAGCTAGATTTAGATAAAATCTGATTAGAGCACGTAGACCTAAGATGAACTTTGAGGATTAGTATAGAAGAACTTCCTAGAATTTTGGTAATGTAGATATTTTGTGAGTTTTCTGAGAAATAAATCCATGTCTGGATATGAGCAGGTAGAGGCAGCTCTGGCACAGATGTACCTATGGGTAAAACCCGAAAACACTGCTCTGAGCTAGACTCGAATGGGAACTGGTGCACTACAATAGGCCTTGCTGCACTCTTGGTTATGACACTCCCGGGGGATATGCTTAGGATAACTCTCATTTTCTTTACAAATCATTATGAATGGTTTATGAGTATATACTTCCTCAAAGAAACCATTTTTATGACAATGGATTATATCCATAAACAGTTCGATTTATGTTAAGTGTTTTATAAGTATGGGATTATGTATTTTGATTCATAAACTGATCTAGTTTATGGCATTGTTTAGAAATGGTTCCTAGTGGAATAAATGGAAATTGTATCAATGCACGCACTCCATGTAGGGATTTCCCTCCTGCTCAAGATAATTATAGTGGAGCTGGTGATGCAACTGGTTCCGATCAGCTAATCACCATACTGGGACAAATCACTCAGGTTATGAATAATAACCTTACCCGTAAAGAAAAACCTGATCTGCAGCGTGGAGGATCAATGTTAGATCAATTCATGAGGCAAAAACCACCAACGTTCAATGGGAGTACAAATACCTTAGTAGGTGAGAAATGGATATTTTCCCTAGAGAAAATATTTCAGGCTTTGGGGAGTAGTCAAAGGGAAAAAGTTATCATGGCAGTTTACCGCCTCACTGGAGATGCTGATCAATGGTGGTCATTGATTCAAAATACGAAGGAAGATGATGAAGTATCAAATATGGAATGGAGGGAGTTCAAGGATCTATTTTTAGAACAATACTTTCCTCGCGACCATCGATCAGATATGGAAAGGCAATTTCTGAGTCTGACACAGAAGGAGGATGAGAATGTCACAAAGTATGAGGCTAACATTACAAGGTTAGCGAAGTATGCTGGTGATTATATACGTAACCCGAGAAGTAATATTGAGCATTTCTTTGATGGGTTAAAACCATTTCTTCGTCGATCATTAGTCTCAAAATCATTGTCATCGTACGAAGACATTGTCTCATGTGCTTTCAAGACCGAAAAGGAATTCTGTAAGACTTATTACTTTAAAGAAAAGCAAGAGTAGAAGAGGCCTACTGATCAATCTAGGAATGGAAAGAAGGGGAAGAAAGGAATGTTTGAATATCCATCCTGTGGTAAATTTTGTAAGAAACACCCCGGTACTTTCTTGAAGGGAATGGGCGTCTATTAAAAATGTTGTGAAAAAGGCCACCAAGCTCGTGATTGCAAAGGGAAGAAGGAAGCTACCAATGTTCAGTGCTACAATTGCAAGGAGATGGCGCATTATGAAAATGAATGTCCTAAGTGTCAGGAGAACTTATCTTAGAAAAGGCCAAGGGATCAAGGACAAGCATATGCTATTACTACTGCTGAGGTAGATGCTCCGAAAGATGTGGTGGCAGGTAATTTAATGGTTTCCTCATGTTTGCAATTGCATTATTTGATTCTGGATCATTGCATTGTTTCATATCATCCTAGTTTTCTAAGAAAATTAGATATTTCCAATTTGATTTAACAAGGGAGTTATCAGTCAAAACTTTTAAGGGAAGTATCATTGCAACAAAGTTTTTTGAATCAGTCCCCATTAGAGCACATAAATGTTTTTTATCTGCTGATCTCATCATCATAACTATGATTGAGTTTGATATAATCCTCGGTACGGACTGAATTTCGGACTATGATGCGAAGATTTATTGTAAGAAGAAATATGTTACGATTCTTGATGATAATTATAAGGAACACCTTATCTTTAGAGCAGAATCGTCACCACCTAATTCTTATTTAGATCCACCACCAGTAGCTCAACTAAATTCAATTATTGGGGAGGAATAGAATGAATGAATTGTGGGTGAGGAAAATAATGTTCAAATATAGGATGTACCTGTTGTGAAAGAATTTGTAGATGTATTTCCAGAAGATTTACCTTGACATCCTCCATAACGAGAAGTTGAGTTTTCCATTGATTTAATTCCTGGATCAAGGCCTATATTGAAGACCCCTTATAGAATGGCCACTGTAGAATAATTTGAACTAAATAAACAACTAGAAGAATTTTGTAATAAGGGATTTATTCGCCCTTGTGTTTCTCCATGGGGAGCCCCTGTTCTTTTTGTTAAAAAGAAAGATGGATCAATGAGGTTATGTATCGACTACAGGGAGATCAATGCTATAACAATAAAGAACAAGTATCCCCTACCACGCATTGATGATTTATTTGACCAACTGCATTGAGCTCAATACTTTTCAAAGATTGACCTTCGATCTGGATACCATCAGTTGTGTGTAAAGAAGGAAGACATTCCAAAGACAGCATTTCGAACCAGGTATAGGCATTACGAGTTTACTGTAATTCCTTTTGGATTGACTAATGCACACTCTGTATTCATGGATCTGATGAATAGAGTTTTCAAGGAGTATCTCGATGAATTTGTGATTGTATTTATTGATGATATATTAGTATACTCCAAAATATACGAAGATCATGAAAATCACTTCCGCATTATCTTGAAGACTCTGAGAAGACATGAATTATATGAGAAGTTTAGCTAGTGTGAATTCTGGCATCAGGAGATTTCTTTTCTTGGCCATATTGTCTCTAAAGATGGAATCTCTGTTGATCCTTCTAAGACCAAGGCAATCCAAGAATGCCCAGAACCTACGAGTATAACTTAGGTACATATTTTTATTGGTTTAGCATGTTATTATCGACGATTCGTCCAGAATTTTGCTCGATTGGATAACCCATTAACGAAGCTCACATGTAAAGGGGTTAAATTTGTTTGGACAAAAGAGTGTGAAGAATTTTTTGAAGAACTGAAGGGAATATTAGTCAATGCTCGTATATTGACTCTACCATCGTGGAATGATGGGTTCGTTATTTATAGTGATGCATCGAAGAAAGGACGTGTTTGTGTCCTTAGGCAGAATGATAGAGTTATTGCCTATGCATCACGACAGTTGAAAATTCATGAACAAAACTATCCTACTCATGATCTCGAGTTAGAAGCTATGATCTTTTCATTGATGATATGGAGGCACTACCTCTATGGTGAAAAATGTGAGATTTATACTGATCACAAGAGTTTGAAGTATATTTTCTCACAAAAAGAACTCAACATGAGGAAAAGGAGATGGCTTCAATTACTAAAGGATTATTATTGCACGATACACTACCACCCGGGGAAGGAAAACAGGGTGGCATATGCTTTGAGTAGAAAAGACCATTGTGTTTTGAGCAATATGAGAATTGAAAGTGATCCAATTTTCATGGATCTAGTGAAGATGGGAATGGGAATAACCAGTGAAAGAGAAACATCAATTATTTTTCAAATGGTTTCCAAACCATCATTACTAGAAAGGATTAAGAGTTCTCATACCGATGATTAAGAATTTAAAAAGAAGATTAAAGCTATGAATGATGGGAGATTGAGAGACTTTGTGTTTGAAGATGGAATTTTGAAATTCGGGAAGAGACTTTGTGTTCCCGATTTACCTGATCTAAAAAGGTAATTGTTCGATGATTCTCATAGTTCAAATGTCTCTATACATCCTGGGAGCACCAAAATGTATAGAGATTTGACGGAAAATTTTTGGTGGGACAACATGAAGAGGGAGATTGCTGATTTTGTGTCAAGATGTATGGTTTGTCAACAAGTGAAAGCTGGGAGGTAACAGCCTGGAGGAGTCATGCACCTCTTCCCATACCAGAGTGGAAATGGGACAATATTACGATGGACTTTGTCATGTGACAACCAAAGACTCCTAGATGGAATGATGCAATATAGGTTATTGTTGATCGTCTTACCAGCTCAGCACATTTTCTTGATATAAGAGATGATCTACCACTGGAACTTCTAGCAATACTATATATTAATGAAGTTGTGAGACTTCATGGAGTACCCATATCGATTGTTTCTGATCATGATCCCTGTTTTACTTCAATATTCTGGAAGAGTCTTCAGAAATCCCTGGATACTGAACTTCATTTGAGCACTTCTTACCACCCTCAGATAGATGGACAATCTGAAAGAACTATTCAATCCTTAGAAGACATGTTGAGATCCTTCTCACATGACTTTCAGGGTATGTGGGATCAATATTTACCTTTGGAAGAATTTTCCTATAACAATAGCTTCCATTCGAGTATTCAGATGACACCATATGAAGCGTTATACAGAATGAGATGTCGTACACCAACCTATTGGGATGACGTTGGTGAAAGAAAACTTGTAGGCCCAGAACTGGTGGATGAAATGATGGAAAAGGTGAAGGTAATCCAAAATCACATCAAAGCAGCTTAAAGTAGGCAGAAGAGCTATGCTGATAATCGAAGGAAGGATTTGGAATTTCATGTTGGTGATCATGATTTCTTGAAGGTATCTCCATGGAAGGGAGTCATACGTTTTGGTAAGAAAGGTAAATTGAGTCCCAGGTACATCGGACCTTTCGAAATTCTAGAACGAATTGGGGCTGTAGCTTACCGATTGGCAATGCCGCCAAGTCTCTCCAAAGTTCACGATGTGTTCCACATATCTCTGTTGAGGAAATACATGCCTGACCCAATGCATGTACTCACCTATGAAGAATTAGAACTGGAACCCGATCTGTCCTATTGTGAAGAGCCCGTCAAGATTCTTGATACGAGAGAACAAGTACTGAGAAACCGGACGACGCGTCTGGTAAAAGTTTTGTGAAGAAACCATATGATGGAAGAGGCAACGTGGGAACCCGAGGAACATATGATGAAGAACCACCCGAGTCTTTTCATGTGATACGTATTCTATAAATTTCAAGGATGAAATTATTTGAAGGAGGGGAGAATGTAACACCCCAAGCTTCTACGGTACGCTTCTCTTAGAATAATGTGATAGTGTGTGTTGTACGCAACATCGAGTTCTAACACACCACAACCAATCAAACTAGCCCATATGAATAGGAATACCTAACTTTTGAAATTATATATATTTTATATTTCAAAAGGGTCTTCATTTTTGGATTCGGAATATCAAAATTATCCGAAGTTGAATTTTTGGTATTTTTCGGAGAACTTCCAATTTTTATGAATAGTGAAAAATACTTAAAAACAACTTTTTAAATCAAAATAATTTATAGTGATAAATTATATTATTGAGTGGTTTTAATGTATAATTAGAATATATTTTTAACATTTTATCCAATGGTGTTCATTAGAATTAATTTCACTTTGAAATTGGATATAAACAATTATCAATCTTTTGATATATATTATTTCTTAAAAACATGATATTTGTTGTGACAACGGGAATTAATTATAAAATTAATTAATGAAACATATATGTTTGGAATTTTGTAAAATAGAAATCATTTTTGAATTTGGAATATCAATTATTTCTTAGGGTGAAATTTTTGCATTATTCTGGAAAACTTCAATTTTTGATGAATAGTGAAACTACTAAGTGGTAGTTAAAAAACTGAATTTTTCATAAAACTTAATTTTAACGCTTCTGTGAATGGAATTTAGAAAATCCGAGAGACATGATTAATATCAAGAAGTAAAATGTGGTTCAATGAGATGAAAATAATTTTTGGTGAATAGTAACTTTTTACTTTTATTTAACACGGTTAAAAGTAAATAGGGCAATTAATGGTAAAAATGATATTAATATTACCCTAACACATGTCCTAATTCTATTGGACAAGTGTATATCAACCAAAACAGCCTTAGAAATAAAATATTATCATTTAGGTCCACTTGGATTAGATTAGGACATTTATTATTATTTAATTCAAAGAAGAGTTTAAAGAGTTAAAATCAATGTTTATTTACTAAAACCTTTTTCATATAGGGTTATACATAAGATAAATTAAATTTTAAATATTCATTAGAAAGATAAAAAGATTTACTACATAGGGATAGTTTATTTATAATTTTTAGACTTTAAATAATTTAATTTATCAATGACACAATGATGATGCAGTAATTACCATAATAGTGAAACATTAAAATAATTGATATTATAAATACACAAATAAATATAATTTGATACTTTTTAGGAATTACAATAATTTTCTAGGTTAATATGAGATTTTGGATTGATTCAATTAACTGTTTTCAAAGTAATCATTCTGTTTTTATTTTTTATAAAATCAATTATTGAATAGTTTCAAAATTGACAAAAAATTGTTTTTAAAGCAATTATTATATTATTAATTGATATTAAATTTTTAAAAATCTAAGGTTCGGCCAAGAGACTTATATCTTGATAGTTTAATCATTAATGGACCACTTGGGGGTCTCTTGGATGTATATGGTATGTTTATTAACCATATAATATAAACATACAAAGAGACATTGTAAAAGTGAAACTAATTAAATTAGAGTTAATACTTAAAGATAAGGTTAATATAGTAACCCAAACCTATCTAAACTCTATTGTTTGAATGGGTTTAGACCTATCCATACCTTAACCTATTAATAATCAAATTTGGAGCCATTAGAAACCGAATATGAATTTATTATAAATTAATATTTCTAGCTTTTCCAAAGGTTCCCCTCACCCCTGTTATAAAAGGGAACTCGTCCTTCTCATTTCTTCACACCTTCAAAGCTTTTTGGTTCGGCCAAAATCTGCACACATACTATCCCAACTTCCCTAAATACAACCTAGATGCCTTAGTTAGATCCGAAAGCCAACCTAAAGATCCCTTTTGATCAAATCAAAAGGAAGAACCCGAAGAAGTGGTAATGTTTTCACCACCCCTTTTCAAGTTCCTTTCTTCTTCCACTTCTTCTTTCTTTGTTATTACCATTCTAAAATAATAAATCCAGTATCTTATATATACTGGAATTTTATTATAAGTATGGTACAACCATATTCAGTATTCTATCCACCCTTTGAATAACATGTCACCATACGTGCGTACGTACAGCTTACCGTCTCCACGTCGTGGTGTAGTTGTTATTCAATATATTATTATTTGGATGGGTATAAAAATGATGTGTAACACATGTAAATAATAAATATAACATGTTAATGATTCTGTATATATTATATACCATCCATTTATATATTATTTTAATACCAAAAGAATGATATTGTCGCTCGTGCGTACGTACGAACTACCGTCTCCACGAACGCGATGAGATTCATTCTCCATCATATCCATTCAAGTATAATAATCATTTGATGATTTAAAAATGATGTTTAAGGAATTTATATCATTCTGTATATGAATAAGATACAACCTATCCATAAAAAACTGGGATTATGCAACAAAACATATAAACGAAAACGAGTAAGTTAACACCAGAAACAACGATAATTCTAAGATATTATTAAAAAATCAATGTTAAAATATCATATATGATATCATATTAATATATATGATTCTTTTATAATTTAATAACAATTATTTCACCATTATATATGAGGTTAACCTACCCCAACCAAGGAAAAGTACAAGGTAAGGGTTATTTCACAATCTATTCATTATCCGAGGTTGTTTATACGTAATAATCTACTAGGATCTCTTTATCATCCTCATCCCTGTTTATAAAAATTGTATTTCAAAACATTTTTACTATTTAAAAGAATATGGGTTAAAGTCATTTCTACCTTTTTTTGACATTTTATAAGAGTTCTATAAAGAAATATTTCCATCGTTTTACAAACAAGGTGCTTTTAACCTTTTCGACAGAATTAAGGTAAGAATGTTTTTTTAACTTATACGGTGGGTGAAGTTATTTTCCACCGTTATAAAATCATTGAAGCTTCCCTTACAAGCTTATAAGAATATTTTCAAAGAAATTTTTTCATAAATATAACACTCTTAAATTATTTCAAAATTGAAAGAGATATTTCTCTAAAAAGAGTTTTGATTTCATCTATGTCAACATCCTTTGATGGATTTTACGCTTATTTGAAATTGATTTATTATGATACAAAACATCTATATTGTATTGACGGTTTTGTGATATATTTGACTGTGAATGTGCTATTTTTATACCATTCATAGTTTATGGTGAAAGTAATGACATTTCGTATTCTAGTTTTAATACGAATGTTTATGTTATGTTTAAACCTTTACATATGGGAATGCATTGGACTTAATATGTGACGGGTGGAGCCCACTATAGCTCTTCGACGCATCGGTAGGTCTAATGAGACAAACTAGTGTCTTGGAACAAGGCCTTGGCAAAATCTTATTTGTAGTCTTGGAACGAGGCCTTGGCAATGTCGTTATGATAGTCTGGCATTATGCATTCCATCATTATGAAAGTGGTTATTGATATTGCATGTGATTATTCGATTAGTAGAATATCCATGTGAATAAGTAAATGGCATTATTTCATTTTACTTTTTCCATACTATGTTGAAGATCAAGTTTAAAAGGATTTTGTTTTAGTTATACATTGCCTTAAATGTTTATGCTTATTTTTGAATGTTTCTGCTATCTTTTTAGCCTTACTAGGCATTTGAGCTCACCCCTTTTCTATGTTTTATTTTTCCGAGGATGTGAAGAAGTAAGTTATGAATGACCTGTAGGGATAGTATGTGGGGATATGAGTGTGTAATATGGAGACAATGTTGTTGTTGTATTTTTCCACTTTATGATGTAATACTTTATGAATATATCTAATGTTTCCAAGGCTACTAAACCAATCGGTCTTTCAAGATTTAATCTTTCTTGTGATCATGCCAATATAATGTAATAATGCACCGACTCTAGGAAACTGGGGTCGGGCGTTACAATACCCAACCATAAATACACAGTGTTCAACCATATTCCATGTTTAGCATAAAAAAATGAAATATATGACTATGAAACATAACATATATCACCAATAGAACCCAATTAGTAATCAACTATCTATCTAGAGACCATGATATTACCAAGACACTACAAAATAACAACCTTACATTCACCTTCTCCATGTTTTAATGTAGTCATAAACAAATTTGGATGTGATCATGTTCTAGCAACATGGAAAGCATCATACAACCCAACATCATTAAGAAGTTAAATCTACGTAAAAACACAAGGCTAACTGTTGAACATGGACATGGATTATACAAGGCATAGAATACCATGACAAACTAAATGAATTTCTAGACTTAAGGATTAGAGAAATTTCTCTCAAATAACATAATGAATCGACAATACAATGAAACTCAAAATGTTTGTGGCATCATGTAGTGGAACATTCTCAGAATACTCAAGTCATCGATATGAGACCATCATAAAAATTTCACTACGAGTGTACATCGCCTCCTGGTAAAAATATAAAAAAGTGGTCCACATGTTCTAGATGATAGGTCGGAATATTACAAAGGTATAAGAGAGGGGCCGAATTTTGTCTTTATTATAATCATTAATGATTAATACTTTTAATTTTCCTTGATTTTTACAAAGATGTTTTTTCTCTTGTATAAGTAATTTCAGTAATCGATTAATAGTAAAGAAGAACACGACAATTTTTTTAGTGGATCGAGGCACAAAGATCCCCTTGTCCACACCACGAATGACCTCTCTATGATCGTGATAATTTTCACTAGACAAGGCCATTTTATCATAAGGAATTAAAAATACACAAATGAGTGTAGGATGATGACACCATTACAATAAAGTTTGAAATACCTTTCTATTTCTTTAATAAGGAACCCTATGTCCACAGATTAGTATAAGAAGATGATACTAAACCACGAAAGAGTTTGAGTAGTAAAAAATCTAATAAATCCAAAGAGATTGATTTGGTGATGGTACACATTAATTCTCATAGTGGTAGAAGAATATAAAAATATAAGGATATTAATCTTAAAATAAGAATATCTTCATGTAAAAGTTGTTCTAATGATATCCATGTTGTGGATGATCATCAATACGAATAAAAACAATTGAAAAACATCTATATATTTTGAACAAGCATGAAATATGAATCTTTAATGTGCAACCTATTTAGAAAAAACATTGTTTTTCAATATTCTTATTATTTCAGAATTCAAAATATATTCAAAAAATATACATTCGTATATCATTAATGTATCACATATATATAAAGTACAAATATTCTTTCCAAATATATTGAACATTTAAATTTTTTTAGTTTAGAATATCCAAGAATGTCTTCTGATAGATCATGATCATTTTATTATTAATCTATCAAGATATTATTTTCATCACATAGAATTATGAATGGATTACCCCATTAAATATGATCTATTTAACTGGTCATACAACAACATTAAATTGATATTTATTATATTTAACAAAGTTGAATAATGATCGGATAATATCATGGATTAAAACATTGTCGTTGAATAGTTAAGAATAAGGTTCCATCATTTTATGAAAAAAACATAGGACGTCGTTTTGACAATGTATGGTTTGTTACCGATTTATTGGGGGTGTACTATATATTTTTTTACTATATCCTAGGGTTTCTTCTGAGTGTAGGGTTGATGAACCATACTTTCCACATTCTAAAATTTCGTGTTCCACACTAATGTAGGGTTTATTAACCATAAATACCCGATAATATAGGGTTTATGATTCGTAGACAATGTTTTAAAAATATGATTTTTTCCGTATTCTATGCTTACTAACATAGGGTTGAGAATTGTGTTTCCAAAATATGATAATCATGCATGCTATAATTTTATCAAAAATCACTCACGAATCAAATTCTAGAATATAATTCTGAAATAAATACTTAAATTAATATTAACATCCTAAAATTAAATTAAATCAATTTTTCAGTAAAATAACAAGGGTATTTTCAATCATCCGAATAAATAATATTTACCGAGTATTTTGCAGACAATACATGCCCATCAGCAGATACATAACAAATACAACCAAAGTAATGTAAAACCTAAATAACAGAATAGAGTGAAAAAATAGAAAAGTATATCATTTCATCAAGGGGAAGTAGTAGAAGCAAATATAACTTATGATCTTCAATCAAATAATCTATTACATGATACAAAATTAGACTCATTGAATCTAGCATCGTAAAGGTTCTCAAGGTAATCTATAAACCCACATGCAATAATAATCTAATGTGGTCAATATGAAATTCCAAAATCATGCATCATAATAAATAAATAAGATTTCACATATAAATATAGCATGGACTACCATCATGAGTGATAATAGATAAAAATGTTATCTAATATCAACATGGTCTATTAGTATATCTATTCATACTAATGGAAATAATCAAAATATATGGTCATAATAACCTAGGTTGAAATTATCACAAAAAAAACTTCAAGGTCTCTATGAAGTATAATGAACACATATGTGATCTTGTCTCCATCATCGACGGGTTGTAAAAATATAGTACACAAGGGTCTGCTAGGTCGCATAGCAATTTTCCCACTTATCATAGGAATAATAACATTAATTAGTTAATACTCATGAAATACTAATTAATTAATCACTATTATTATTAATAACAAATTATGAAAACATGGGTTGTTCTCCAAAGGTGGTAAACCTAATACCACTTTTCAATAAACATGCATATAAAAATAATTTATAGTATACAAGACCATGTACCTCAAGGTTTTCAATCTAATTTTAGGTTTCAGCAAAGAAATATCTCTCGAAACATTCCAACACACTTGTTTTCTCAAAAATATGTCTAATTCTTACTAATATAGAGTCTTAAATTTTTCTTCCTAAAATAAATGAAAATATCACATTCTATAATGAATTTCTATTTTGGGATTAATTTCTAAATTATTATCTTAATTAATGGAATGTGATAACTATATCTTCATTAAATAATTATAATTCCTCATGAAAAAATTCTCTCGCTAGAATAATCTAAGAAAATAATGATAATTATTTTATATAATTTTATAATAATTATATTTTATTTCAATTTATGTATTTGAAATCATTTTTTTTCAATAATTCTTGTGAAATATTACATTTTGACATAAACAAGGTGACTATTAGATAGAATTTATCCATTGAAAAAATGCCACTCTCAATAATAGAGAATGGAGAGAGGGAATGGTTATTCCAAGAAAAATATAAAGATGAACCTCCTTAGTTTAATGATTAATTCATAGATCTTAGATGATTTAGTTTTAGGATACTTATAATCAATAAGATATTAAATTGAAAGGATAAAGGTTTTGGATAATGTTACGAATTCAAATTCCATACATGCCTAAGTATTAATGTCGAAAATTAAATTAAAAATTCAACTTCCCTCCCCACTCATTCTTGGTAGAGAAAAGTTTATTTCAATGATTTTTTAAATTTAATATTATTGAAATGTGTTATAGGGCTGATATAAGAACAAACAAATGAAAACAAGTTTTTAATTAATTTTCAATTAAAAATGATGTTTTTTTAATGTTAACAAGGTTTACCCTTTTCTAACTCCAAACTTCTAGGTAAGGGATAGAAATTTTCTATTACGCAACAACAGAATTCCAAACCACCCTTACATGATGACTTTATAAAAAATGGGATACATAAATGTGAGGCCCTTATTACCTTTTCAGTGATTAAAAAACATCAGTTTACTCATACACATCCCCAGCTGCCCTTAGGAGAAGTTGGAAGAACCTCATGGAATGTAATTAATTTCCATGTTACCCTTATATAGTGCATGAGGTAACTTTTTATAAATGTATTTACACTTATAAAAGACATATAATACTATTTATCCTCTTAAACAATTTATTTTTGCACTTACATAACACATATATTAATGAGTTACCCTTATATATGGTCTTAAAACCATTATTACCTTTCATAACCCTCAAAAAACATGATTAAGGGTAATATGCACCAAAATATATATTTTTACAGAAGAATAATTTTAAATTATGAATTAAAGAGGTTTTAAAAATTGATGACTTTACAAAATTAATCCTCATTGAGTTACATTAAATTCCTGACACTAGATTACATATCTAGAGGATCGACAAGACATCACAAAACTAATAATGGCCTTGATAGGGATCTTGGTTCAGGGTCGACCAATGTTTGTTCATGAAACAATATTCCCATATTTTCATCATTAAGTCTTTATTTTTTATCATATCCTAAATAATTACATCCACCCTTTAAATAATACATAATAATGTATAGGGTTTTCATCGCCTTAAATTCCCAAAATATCCAAATTTACCATTATATTAATTTACATCGTATATGAGTTATTACATAGCCAATTAAGATAATCAAAAAATAAACTTTTATGGTCCATACCTTTTAGATTTATTTATTTTACCCTTGTCATTTAACATTAAATATAAAAAAACATAAATTTTTATGTTCAACATCACATAAAAGATGATATATATTCTAGTTCTTATTAAATTTTGAATTTTTTATTTTCGGATTAGATATTAATAATAAAATTTTAATAAATGTAACTATTCCTTTAATGTTACAGATAATAAATATTATCTAATTCATTCATGATGGTTTTATTTTTTATTTCTATTTTTATATTATCTTCTATTTATAAAATTGGTATAATTTCAATAGGATTATGTATCTTGACGTGTTATTTCCCAACATATAACATGGTACTACCTTTTTCTCTAATTCACTTGTTTAATTTAATTTTAATATACAATGATACTATAGATATAGTTTTTTAGATTAATAAAAGGAATTAAATGTTATACAATTTAAGATAATGTTATTTTTATTCATTTTAAAAATGTTTTAAATTAATTTTTATACAAAAATATATTTATATGATAATTAATTACTTTAATAAAATTTCTTGATTTTTTCCTCATAAAAAAGGGTTTAATATTGATTTAAAGACCACACATACCATGTCTTGGTAGTAAAAAATAATTTTTCATATGTTATATAAAAATTTGTTTTATGAGAATAATCATATTTAATATTTAAGTGACCTTTATATATAAATTATTTTTAATAAAATTTATTATGAAAATTTTAAATTTAGTGGCCTGATTATATAGAAATATTATGATAATAATTTCTCAAAAAATCATTTTCTATATGGTACTCAACAATTTTTAATTATGGTATAGAAAGCTTGCAAAAGGTTTTAAACATTAATATATCAAAATCTCTAGAAAATATATAATAGTTCTGATATATTTATTATCCTTATAATATCATGTAAAATATATGAAAAAAAGAAATTAATAACTAATAATTACTAGAAACATAAAAAAAGTGGAATTTTCAATCCTGGAAAAAATATCTTGAATTATTTAGTGATAGATAATAATAGTTGTAGGTGGATTGTCACATATTTACATCATCTATCTATAATATTTAAAAAAAATATTCTTTCATTAAATTTCATGCTGTTATCAATAACTAGGAATATTATTTAAAAAACATACAACAATAAAGATCCTCTTCAAAAAAAATATTTATAAATTTAGCTTTTAAGAATATTTTCTTATGAGATTATTCATATGTGGCTCTAAAATTAATTGAATTTTTTTAATAACAATTAGTTTGTGATAGTATTACATATAATTCTACAACCTACTCTAACATATTATGATGATTAATTATGAGTTATTTTTTATAGATAATTCTTCAAAACATTAAATTATAAGTACAAAGAGAATATCCAAGTATTGATAATTGGTTATTCAATTATTCAAATGAAATAAGAAACTATATTTTTCTATTCAATTTAAAATCAAATAAGAAATTATTTTTAGAATGTTATATGAAATATTAGACTCATAATTTTAATAAACTCTAAATTATACATATTATATGAAAAAATAAATATTATATAAAAAATTATGGTGTTGTAATAATGATATTTTATCACAATATATTTTCTCTATAATTATATATTTTGAGAGACTTATTTTTGAATTATTCGATTATTTTTAAAAAATTAATCCTATACTAAAAAATAATAATTCATACACTTTTTATTATCATTTAATATACTTTATGTATGCAACTAATAATTATAGATGTCGTTCTTCTAGTTCCACCAAGGACCCTTGTTATTTTTGGTTTACATAGTATAACTTGTGGACTCAACCACTATATTTATATCATCTCTATTTAATTATAAATTTAGTTGTAATGATTTATTTAATGTGGGGTTGAGTAAGAAGTTATTTATTTCTCATGTAATTTATTATTTACATTGTTGTTTAATTTCTTTCAGTTAAATTATTGTTATTTGTGAGTACTTCATATTAATGATTTTTATTTTAATAGTGAAAATATATTTTATAAATATTTAATAATTTTTATGTAGCTAACACATTTTTAAATTTATTTTTTTAGGGTAAAATATATTTTATTTAAATATATATAATATATTTTAAAAATATATAACAAATTTTCTTATCTATTCTATGAGTAAATTTTTTTAATATAAATTATATTTAATCGCTTTTTTATTTTCTTGTGGGATTTTTACTTGGAGTATTTTAATTTTTTTTAAAATTCCATATTTATTATGTGAAATTAAACATACATCCTGCTAAGAAACCTTTTATGAAAATATCTTATCAATATATTTGTAATTTTTATAATCCCTAAATATTCTTTATGATATGGTTGATATTGATTTATTATTAAATTTTATAATTGAAGGAATACATTAAGACTCCATGGATCTTATATTGATATCCAATTTTATGGAAATCCTATAGAGAAAATAAACTTTTTTTTCTTCATTTTATCTCTCTAATACGCATGAAATTTTAAATTATCATGTACTTTTCATTTTATTTGTTGAGTTTTTCTACAATAATTTTATATAAATTTTTATTTATTTCATTCAATAACACCTTCATATAATTGTTGTTAAGTTATATTTTGTTTAACCAAAACATTATATTTACGCAGGATTTCATCTTTATAAATTTTAATTATGTGATTCCAAATTTTTAACCATGTTTCGATTTCTAGTGTGGTCTCGACATCCACTATATGAAAATTAAAATTTAATATCACATAATATGTATTTGAAAAATAATTTTGTATAAACATATTTAAGGATATATTTATTAAAATATGGTAATTTTTTGTTAATTTCGTGGAAGTTATTATGACATTTTATAGTTTTCAAAGTTAATATCAATCTATTATGTCACATAGCATGTTAAGAAAATTCATGTATTAATAATACTAAAACATGTGACACTATATAATATATTCTATTAAATTTTTAATAAATACATATAATTTTAATTTTTAATAAGATATATCAATGTAACTTGGTATGATTTTAATGCTTTTATTTTCAAAATTTATATATATATATATATATAAGAACCTAAAAAACATTTATGTTCCAATTTTTTTTATTAATTAACATTTTTATTTTATTGATGATATGGTCAATTTCACCCCTGATCATTGATTGTTAAATATATTTCAACAAAATACTATTTATTGATCAAAATTTTTGTTTTTGGGGAAAAATAAATAAATTAATGAAACATTTAAATAAAAGGAAAAGTGAATAAAATTATTTTTTGTGTTGGATTCCTCTGGGGAACACATCATGTGCATGATGTTCTTTGTTGTCCACTCCTAGACTAGTTCATGTCAATATAATTATTGTGGCCCCTACATGTTGGGTATTCCCCGCATTATGGATTTCTAATGGATGTCAAGCTAAACCACTATAATTGATGATGTAGAAACCATAACTATAATGGGATGATGTGAAGTTGGTTCCTCCTTACATGAATTTTACATTGAGTTCATATCCTACTCTGAGCCTCCCCCATATATTTGAAAAATGCTTGTGGATATAGTTCCCAAATCTATCTTGAAGTTGGCACAAGTTAATTATGCTACTTGCAGTCATGATAGGGTAATTACCCAAGGTCAGAGTAGATAGTGACATTATAGAACTTTATATATCTTGGGAATGTTGATATTTTTTTAAAATTCTTCTTATTAATGATTCGATGGAATATAAGGAGTGATTAATCATTTATTTATGATTCAAGGAATCATGTATCTGTAATGGGGAAACATACATTAGGGGAATAAGGAATCCAAATATATTTTCCTCAGTCATCATATACTTATTAAACGAGCTGACTAATGTTTAGTAAATGTTATGTGATAAATCTAGCACTTTTCATTCAACGAATATTTTGATATTTACATAAGGATTTAGAGGATCATTTCACAGGGAATATTAAACATATTACCGTAGGTATAGGTTATAGTGCATGAGGATGGGTTACTTTTTTTATGTCTTATGGGGACACAACCACATGTTTAGGGTCTAGTGGGGACATAGAAACAAGTTTAGAGTATTGTGTGGATTTGATCATTAGTTTAGATCCTTCTGGGTATTATTCCCATGTAATCTTATCACATATTGGGTCAAATATAGGTTTTTGTCACATTAAATGTCGAGGAACAATGGGGAACCTAAATTTTTAGGGTTAGGATGAGTGTGTTCTTTGGAGGAGATGATAAAAAATTGGTGTTTTTTCTCCCAGTGAGATGATATTCATATTTTTTGTTGTGTTGGGATATTGGGATTAAAATTTAGATAGGAATCCTATATACAATTTTAGTAATAAGGTATCAAAACCCATGTAGGTTGAGTTAATGGATTATAGTTGTGTGTCATGACTTATCAAAATAGTTTAATCTCATGCGGTATGTAAACATATGATGTGAATGAATAAAGACAAAGATGGTGTGGGTATTACACAATTAATCTTACTAAAATGTGGGGTAGTCCTTTTAGGATTATCATATGAGGCATCCACTGTATTTCACATTGGGTAATGATATAATTTACTATAATGAGTTGTGGAATTTTTTGTGCAATTTAATCACATATGATAATGTTATTATTTTATAGTTTAACAAGATCCGACAAGGATTTTATTCATTTTATATATCATTGTGTAACTTGGATATTGTCCTAATGTTTAACATCGTGAAATTAAGACCTTGTTTTAGGCATACACACGAGGGATCTATGGTGATGCTTAGGAGAAGTGATGGTACATGTTATGATTATGCATGGGAGCTTTGTGTATGTCAAAAAGGTAAATAGGTGGTATTTGAGAGAATTAGAAATTTTTTTTCCAGGGCACTAGATTGTATAATTGATGGTATGAGTGTGGCTTAAACATTGATTTTACCAGGGTTCTAGAAAGGAAAATTGATTTTGTGATATGGGATTATGTATAGAAGAAACATAGGCGCTATGGAAGAGAAGTGATGGTGTAAATGGGGATTACACATGTAATCTGACTCTATGTATCCAAAGATCAAACATTCTATATGTTTGGATTATGCAAATGTGTATCTGAAGTACTGTAGGGGAGAAAAAATGGTGTGAGTGGGACTGATAATTGGATGATACCTAGGAAATATGGTTATTAACTCATTATTGTCAAATGGGGCATCTTGTAATCATCACAAATGGTATCCCATTATTATTACATATGATTTCCATGTCCATTTCATAGGGTAAGACCACAATATTTCATAATGTACAAGGATTTTGTGTGGGAGGCTTAAGTATTTAAATTTCAATTTTTTCTTCCTTATAGTAGATAATAAGGGCATCTTGACCTGCTATTTGGTTAAGGGATATGATTTTTGTGTACACCTTGTATGATTTTTTGGGGGATACACGGGGGTCTTCGGATTATTATTACATGAGGAGACATACTATTGACATAGAAAGAATCATATTATTTTTATATGATGAATCATATACTCATCACATAAGGGATTCTATATTTTAAAATCACACTTTGAGGACTAGTAGGTGGAATATTCCTTGAAATGGATATTGTTTGACTTCAACTCAATCAACCCTTCTTTATTCAACCTTTCATAAGTGTTGGCTTATATGTATTCAATAATATCTTGAGTTTTATTTTCACAAAAGTTATTTTTTAATGTTGTGAGGATGATCTCAAATAATGGAACAAAAGTGTGACCCATAAGAGTGTGTTAACTCAAGGAATTCCATGAGCTATAAAATAATATATCAAATTTTGGTATCAAATGGGGAGGATGTTGGGGTTGTATAGGTCACAAACAAAAATATCCCTAACCAAGTTTGAAATTATTTTAGTGTGGCTGTCTATGATTAATATAGATCTCTGTTGGTTGGGAAGGGGCAATGGTAGTGGTTCCGGACTACAAACTAGTATAAATCCCTTGTGGGGTTGGATTGGTGTATTATATATAGCATAGAATATGAGTCACACTCCTAAAAAACTATTTTACGTAACAATGAATTGTGTTGGGAATCATTACAGCAGTTTTTTCAAAATAACATAGGGTCACAAAACATTTTGTGTTGTATGAAAAAGAGTATTCATGCATCCTAGCCAACGAGAATGAATTTATAATCCACTATGTCCCCAAACACCGAATTTTCATGAAAATATGGTTTCATGAATGTTTTGAATTGTCATGGAGGTGGGTACCGATGGAATTTTTTTTACAAAAACCACTCTAGAAAATGACCATCTATTGATGTATTTTACAAGATAATTTCGTATAGTTTTGTGATTTTGGGGTCATGTAAACTAGATATTCAACACATGAATTCTATGTTTCCTCCTAAAAATGAGGGGTTAATTCCATATTTATAGGTATTTTATTTTTATCACACAACATTGAACGTGTCACATAACTCTTGTTCTTGGTCACACAACTCCATGGGGTTACACAAACTCGAAATTATTCTTTGAAATCCATCTAATGTAAATATGGAGCTTCTGTGTCTGACATTTCCTCTCTTACACAAATGAGTTGTGTAACTATGAAGGGGGTTCTCATGCACTTTTTATAATTTCATAAAATTCCATAATTTTCTCTAGAATCATCCATATGGTCCCTTTTTTGATGTCTATATTAAAATGTAAATAAATTTTTATCTATATGAACAAGTTGACTTCATTAATTTTAAAACTGAATCTTGAGAAGAAAACTGTCTTATTTTAATGGGTTTTATAAAATTAGTTTCATTATTGGATGAATTTTTAACCTCCAAAAATACCAGTAGAAAATGTAATATATAGGATGTGTGTTATAATTTTTACATTCCATGAATGTTTCCAAATATTCCTTATATAAAAAAAGGAATAAATGATAATTACATGTATAGTATAATTATTGGATGGTGTTATGAAATGATTGTGAGATACATTATTTTATACATCATGTACTATTATTGTTTGTTTGTTACATAGAATGTATCTAAATTCTAAAAATTAATAAATTAAACAAAGTGGTTGGAGACACCTCATAATTTCATCTTCTATTTTATGATTCCATTATTTATATGGATATTCCTAATTTAATTTCAGTAATATTTCATTACCCTTTATTTTTATAGTATTCAGAAATCTATGATTAGAACGAGTTATATCTTAAACTCATCAATTCATCTGATTATATAAGAGGTTAATAAGATTAATTTTGGTATTTTTTACTAGAATAACATGTAATATACGAATTTTTCAAATTTATTTGATTTAAATTTATAGATTTTTGTTCAGACTGTTATAATTTATGTATTAAATATTCAATGTCCACTCTATTAATGTTAGGTGAATTAAATGAATGAAATATGTTGGTTTTTATATAATGGAATTTATATAAATTATTTATGAAAACATTATTTTAAATTATTCTCTAATAAAACAATTTGATTTAGGGTATCACCAAATCTCAAGGATTTTATTACACAACCAATATATCATTTTATAACCAATACATAAAAAAAAAATTGAAATTATATTAGAACACTTATATGATAAATTTTAAAAATTATTTTTATTACATTTATAATTAAACATGATGTGGATATAGGTTCCATTAATGTTTTCTTTTAAAAATATTTTTAATAATACACTACAATTATTTTTAACAAAATCATTTATTTTATTCTCTTATGAACTGGAATGTGTAAGGATTGGTCATTTGGTTTTCAATGTCTTGATAAACCCAACACAATAGTGTGATACAAATATATAATAGTCAAAAGAAAAAAAAAATTAATTTAAAATTAAATTTTCCCCTATATTAATTTCACAATTTATCTCATTTTGAATCAATGTTTTTTCACTACGATTACGGATTCCTTTCTGTTACATTTTTTCAACATCAGGTATTTAAAATTTAATGAATTTATATTCATACATTTTTTTTCAATTTAATTTTTATTTAATGTTACTTATTTTGTGGTATACTCTTTTGAATGATTTTATATACCACTCATTTTAACAGTATTCATGAATTATGGTTGTTACTTTGTTACATTAACCAGGATATTTAATTTAACATATAGGGTTGGAAATATCTATTTATAGAGGATCCCAATGATTATTTTTTTTAAAATGAATTAAAAATTATAAAATTTAGTTCTTACTCTTCGATATATGAAAACCTTTGGAACTATTGAATGTTTTACACAACCATCAGTCATTACCACAAAAATAAAAATCATATGACCTCCAATTTATTCTAGTCTGATTTAGATTATTAGATGAATGTTATTAATGATAAAAAATAGGTTGATATCCTGTTGGGTAAAAAATAAATACCTAACAATTTTTTTAAATGTTTTATAAATCATTTAAATAAATATTTTATTAAAATATGAAGTGATGAAAAATACTTTTACTTTTTACCATTTTGTTTGAAATAAATTATTGGAATAATATTAAACAAAAAATTACATTTATAGACTATTATAGAATTTTTAAAAAACAAGTTATAAATATTTACCATCTAATAAAAAACAATACATAATAATTAAATTCAATATTTTTATTGAATGATATAGAACTTATTTATAATGAATTATAATACTTTTAAAAAATGTTATAAATTTATTCTAACAAGAAATTAGATAGTTTGTTCCAAACCAACACTTTTTATTAAAGTCTAACAAAAAAATCCAAACCATTGATAATTTTATCACTAAAATAAATAATTTTGAAAACTATAATGACCATTAGCCAAAACTATTCACGGTTACCCGCTCTGAATAATCATACACCTCATGTGTGCTTCCCCATACACGATTAACTAATAATTAATTAAAAGTGTCATCTAATATGTGATGGGGAGACAATAAAATAAATATTATAACATAAAATAACATAAAATAACATAAATATATATAAATATAAATAACATCATAACATATCATGTGGAATCATATTTCTAATGAACCATGAAAAATATCATATAAAATATACAATAAGAAATGAAAGATATTTAATATTTTATACATCATAAATTTGATTTTGATTTTCCAACGTATTATTATATAAATGGTACATGCATATAAGGAATAAAGAAACAAAGGATATATCAATAATTATCCTTACCTCAAATCTATCTCTACATCCTCACCGTGTTACTCAATCTTTCTCACCAATGTTATGTCCCTTACCTAACATACAGGCTAACTTAATGCCTATAAAAACATTATTTGATATTTTGATAAATTAGATCTTGTTTATAATATGAATCAACCCCTAAAATATCATAAACAACTATATATTTGGTTTTCACCAAGTATGACACATAAAATCTAATAAACATCTAGTAACAAGGTTTCAAAAGTTCTTAACACAAATGGTTTCATAAAAAATTGGATATTATGTTAGTATGAAACCAAACACATTTCATAATATTATAATATATTGTTGGTGATCGTGTTTCTAAACTCATCCATTCTCATAACAATGAATACTAGGTTAACAGATCACCCAACCTTTCTAATAACCATCTTATAATTTCATAGCCATGTTCATAATTTATTGATTGTGAATCCAAAACAAATCCCAAATCAATTCTCAAATACATATTATAATTAAATAAGTTATAACTCATTTGATTCATACACATCATTACACGAATCATCACAACTATCCACTAGGAAATATTAATATCATATTAATACTAAATACTATCCTAAATAATCACATTTATGTCAACGAAAATCACAATCATTGTACTTGAAAATAATCAACTACACCTCAATTTTATGTATCCTATACACAATATCTTATATCCGAACGCTAATATAAAAAATCACATAACATGTATCATGCATTGTGGTAAAGTGATATGTACTCATTCATCCAATGTATAACTTCATTCAATTGAAAATAACATATTTGGAGATAGAGGAACATAATATATAAATCATATTTCCCATGCCAACATACTCAAATTAGAACCATTTTTTACAACTAACATGATACTCAACCCTCAGTAGGTCATTACTCATAATCATACGAGACCACCATTAATTAATCACACTTTGTCTTTGGACATCGTATATGTAACCAATCTTATCATGACCTAGTTTACTGAATCATCACAAACATATTCCATACATGAACCCATATTAAAAACTAAAAAATGGATGGGTAAGACAGTATTCAAACCAAGGGACAATTTACTTTACAATTTACAGGGATTCACTAGACTATTCATGATTATCTTAATATTAATTCACATGTACAAAAATAGACTGAACCCAATATATAAACTAATTCTTGAGAAAAACTATTACATGTTAAAAATATATATCTGTAATCTATATAGAGCAACAAAAATCCACACGCAAGACCATATTAGATCCTTGAAGATACCTATTATGTATAGAAGACTGATATTGTAACACCCAAGAGTTTTATGAGAAATATTCTGTTTTTATGTTATATAAATCATCAAAGGAATATTTCACTACACACAACACTGTCTTGGCTTTCTTTACACGCAACCGCGACCTTCCTCCAGATCTTGCGTTGTACGCAATACCGAGTTTCACTAAAAAATGATATTCTATTAAAATATTATTAAAACTAGATGTTATGAATAGTACTAACTGAATTTTTAATTTTATAAAATTTTAATTCAACTTTTACATTTTCTAGAATGAGGTATAAAAAAATCAGTTTATTTGGAAAAAAGAAATATTTTTAAAAAAATACAGTTTTTCCGCCTTTTGATGGCGCACCCACATTAAATATAGTTTTTGAAATGTTTATAATTTCAATATGTAAAAAATTAAATTCTTTTTTTTAATCAGGGTATAAAAATTTACTTTGGATAAAATTTTAATATTTTTCTGATAACTTTCATATTTTGATGAATAGTAAAAATACTCTAATTTTTAAAAACAACTTTTTTCATTGAGATAATTTATATGGATAAATTATAATATTGAATGGTTTTAAAGTATAAATAGAATATATTTTTACCATTTAATATAATGTATGTCATTAGAATTAATTTCACATTGAATTCATAAGTAAAAAAATTTCAATCTTTGGCAATGTTTTAACTTCTAAAACCCATTTTCTTA
The DNA here is from genome assembly GCA_963277665.1 of Viscum album. Classification (NCBI taxonomy): domain Eukaryota; kingdom Viridiplantae; phylum Streptophyta; class Magnoliopsida; order Santalales; family Viscaceae; genus Viscum; species Viscum album. The sequence continues at coordinate 748,866,593 of OY728152.1, forward strand.
ACAACGATATTTATTTTAAATTAATTAATATTGTTTTGAATTTTGAAAAATGGATTCCATATTCAGATTAAGCGGGTCCAAATTATGTTAATATGATATTTTTTATTTTTGGAAATTATGAATAGTTACTACGTTAAATTTTATTAACCATAGTTAAAGGTAAATCGGGTAATTAAGGGTAAATATAAGATTATGAAATTACACTAACACCTGTCAAAATCTTATTGGATGACCAAAGGTTGATCCATATCACCTAAGGTCGTATTGGATTCATTTAATGGACTTTTTTCCAGGAAAATAATTTAGTTATTATTAAAACCAAAGAATGTGACAACATGTCACTTTCCTAAATATTATAAGTATAATAATTTTAATTTTGTGATAAACATAATGAAACTATGAACATGAATAGTCTCCAGAAATATAATACAATTATCTACATCATAGGAATTTATTTAGAATTTTTAGGGATTAAATAATTATCATTAATTACGACACAACAGTGATGTTGAAATTATTTTATTAATTAAAATATCAAATAATATTTTTTTAAAAATATTAAATTAAATATTATATGAACTATTTAATGTTCTAAACTAATTTTCTAGATATGTATGAAATTTTATGAATCTATTAAATCTTTTCTTTTGAACATATCTTCTGTATATATTTTATTTAAATTCAAATAAATGAATTGTGTCAAAATTGGCACAGTTGTTATTTTATAAAAATAACATATTATAAAATTGATAAGAACTCACAAAAATATTTAAAAATTATAAATTAAAATTTATATGTTCTCCATTGTCATTAATTGTCAAATTCTGGAAAATTCAGAACAAATATGTAATTATTTATAATAATTTAAAATTTACAATATTATTACCACAAATAAAATTAAATTGATAAATAAGGATAAATCAAGTTGATAATGTATAAAATAAATTCCTAACATGTCTAAATTTTATTTTTTTGATGATATTACAAACCTATATCATTTATTATTCTAATATGAGTCATTTTTGGAGGTTTTTTATTGGGGAAGGGATTTAATATAAACTAATATTTCTTATATTTCCAAAGGTGCCCCTCTCCTCCCTTATAAATGGGCACATCCTCCCTCTCTTCCTCACACCAATTTGGGCCTTCAAGATAGGCCAAACCCTTCCTTTTTCACTTCCCCACTTCCTTAGAAACCAACTAGTGGTACTGGCCTTATCAAAACACCAACTCTAGTGCCTTAACAGAAAGTTTAAAGGAGGCACTTCGAGAAAGAGGCAATACCTTCTACCATTTTCCTCAAGTTCCATTCTTCTTCTACTCCCTATTCTTTAATTGTTTCATTATGAGGTAATAACATCAATATCACTTATATACTGATATTTTATTATAAATATGAAACAAACCTATTTCACCTCTTATCCATCCTACGGAAAACGAAATCACCGCGTGTGCGTACGTACGGATTACCGTCTCCGCGCCGTGGTGTAATCTATTTTCAACCACCACCTTAGTTCGATGGGTATAAGGGCGAATGTAATAAATATATATATTATTATTTTAAAGTGTTATTGATTCTGAAATATTATACATACACTCCAATACAATTCCACGATCATGGGAACGATATCATCGCTCATGCGTACGTATGGAATATCGTCTCTGTGATGTGATGTGATTCGTTCTACATGATCTTCATTGCATAATGATTATATAAATGAATTGAATGAATTAATATGATATATATTACACTAATAAAATTCTGGAAATGAGGTATCTATAACCTAAAGATAAGAATAAGAATTTATTCGACAAACAAGCATAAGAACAAAAAGTAATAAACACCCGAATAACAAGTTGTAATGAAATATTACTAATAAGAAGCTAATAATATGACCATATATGATATCATAACAATAATTATGATAATGGAATAAGTCAATAAAATTTTTTAAATTATTATATTGGAGGTTCGGTCACTTACGAATCAAATTGGACCTAAGGTAAGGGAAAATATCACAATCTCATTTTTATCTGAGATTCTTTATACTTTGGTATTTACTAGGGTGTATTTTATCATTCACATCCATGTTTCCTCAATATGTAATATTAATATCCTTGTACAATAGTTTATATCCAATTTTACCCTTTGGTGAGTATTTAGTAAAATATATGAAAGGAATCTTTTGTCGTTTTTCGTATGAGGTGCTTTTTGACTTTTCTGACAAATGTACGTGAAGAATGTTTTTTTAACTTATATGGAATGAATGGATTTCTAAAAACTTTATTTCAAATAACAGTACTGTACAAGTGTACAAGTTTATTTTTAATCAACTTCTTTTAGTTTAAAATATTATTACATGTTAAGAAATGAAAAAAGTTTTTGAAGTAGAAAAGATATTTTCCTCGAGAATGGAGTTCAAGAGTTTTATCAAAATTATTTTCCATCTAAGATAATATAGGGTTATATTTAAATCCCTATTATTACATGGATTTTATTATGTTGTGATGGAAATATTTTTATGAATTCCTTTATCTTATATTAATTGTTTTATGATGTCACGATGTTTAAGATTCCCATTTTTATTACCTGGGTTATTCTATGATGTATGGTTTATGATTTTGTGGCACACATAAGAATGGTATCATTAAGAGATGGGTGGGACCTATATCTCCCTACAATGCATTGGGTAATGATTTTATATCTCATGAGATAGACATGGATGGAACGGCAGGTTAAACCGGTTCAGCGAAACAAGACAGAAATGAGGAGGGAACTCGGTTCAGAAATGGACTTTGTCCACTAAGATAGTCTTGGCAATGAGTCTTGACTAAAAATAAATGATTTTATATGATTATGTGTGTATGCCACAAAGTTTCATTTTTTATGTTATGATTATTATGATTTCATTTCACTACTATGATTAATCCCATGTTATGAAATTATGATCTCTTTTGCAGGTTAATATTTCCAAAATGTTATGTTCTTATGAATATGATGTGATTGATATTTCTTTTGTTAACCCTTACTGAGCATTTGAGCTCACCCTTTTGTATGTTTTCATTCCCCAGGTCAGGAATAATCTTATTAAGTAAGATATGCCAAAAGGGACTATAGATATAATGAAATAAATGGGAGACAGTGTATACACTTTATGAACCAGTTGTTTATGTTTCCCAGTTTCTAAAGACACTATACCTATATGGTCATTTCATGGTTTTGTTATATGTAATAAGTATGCCTCAGTTTTGAAGTAATAATAATGTATGTAAAGTATGGGTCATTATAGTTGGTATCAGAGGAAAGGTATAGCCAACCTTTAGAAACTAGGATGTGAAAGCCTTAGTAAGAACCCTAAGGAAATGTCTAAGCATAGAATAAAATCTTAGTGTTTTTGAAATTACTATGAATAAACTAGGTTAAGACCTTAAGTGTGAAATTTTATTCCTGATTATGTGGTTTTCCTATTATAATTAGTGTTGATCACACTATTCTTCTTGGTTTTAGTCAATGGCTAGAACCCGAAGGAACCGTGTTAATGCGGAATGTGACGGGCAATGCAATGACTGTCCCCCTGAGCAACCAAACATTATGGGAGCTGGAATGCAAAATCGTGTAGCCATGCTCACACAACTTTCTCATGCTATGAATCATGTAGGACTTCCAAACGAGCAAAGGAAGGAGAAATCTTCTATTGAATCCTTCATGAGGCAGTGTCCACCTTCTTCAGGGGGTCTACTGATCCATTAGTAGATGAACAATTGATTAGTACTACTGAAAAGATATTTTCAGTTCTTCAATGTTATGAACATGATAAAGTCATACTAGCGGTGTATCGTTTAGAAGGAGATACCGATCAATGGTGTAATCTTATTTAGAATATGAGGCAAAGGGATGTAATTGAGTCCATGGAATGGGAAGAGTTCAAGAACATATATTTCAATAAGTACTTCCCTTATATTCTCCGAAAAAATATGGAGAAAGAGTTTCTTGAACTAAAGAAAAAGGATGATGAATCTGTTGGTACCTATGATGAAAATTTTACAAGACTTGCAAGGTACGCTTCTGGTATTATTATCCAATAAGAGAGTAAGATCGATCGAATCTTTAGTGGCTTAAAACCATGTCTTCGAATGGTATTATCCATAAAGGACATCAATATCTATGAGGAAATCATTCGATATGCTCTCAAAGTCGAGATGGAGATTGGAGTAACCCATCAGTCATATGGGTTTGATAAGAAGAGGAAAATGGAATTCAAAGGCAAATCTAAAGATCACACTAGAAAAAAGATGATCTTTCACTTATGCTCAAAGTGTGGAAAGAAACATGGAGGGAGTAGTCTTAAAGGGACAAGTAAATGGTTAAAATGTGGAAAGGAAGGTCATCGAGCATTTGAATGCCGCAATGATGGGAAGAAGATGTCTAATGACGCAAACAAAGGAAGGGACACACAGAATGAACCTACTACACTTCAATGTTTCATGTACAAGGAGATGGGGCATTATGCCAATAAATGACCTAATCCAAGGGTTGTTGATGATGATCGACATCAACAAAATATTAAGGCTAATGACAAAGGAAAGTCACATGCAATTTCTATCAGCGATGTGGAGTACGATAATGATGTGGTGAAAGGTACACTTACCATCCACTCTAAAGTTGAAAATGTTTTATTTGATTCTGGATCCACCCACTCTTTTATTTATGATGATTTTTTAAGGGTATCACCGTATTACCTCAACAATTAGATGATGAGTTAGTTGTGACCACACTTAATGGCACAACAGTCACATCAGAAGTTTATAATTCTTTCCCGATTGAAGTTTGTGGGAAAGTGCTTCCTGCAAATCTTGTGATCCTTCCTATAGTGGAATTTGATGTGATTCTTGGCATGGATTGGCTTTCTTTATATGGATCTCATATCAATTTCCAAATAAGGGAAGTCACATTTCATATTCCAGATCAATCTATGATCGTCTATCGATGCAAGGATGAACATAACCTTCCAGTGGAAATTTCTTCCATCTTATGGGTCTTGATTCCACTTAATGAAGGTTATTTATCTCAAATGGTTGGTGAGAAACACACAATTAAGAATATTCATATTTTACTGGCATTTGATGATGTCTTTCCAGAGGAATTGTCAGGCCTTCCACCAAATCGTGATGTTGAATTTTCAATAGAACTCGTACCGGGTGCTTTGCCTATTTCAAAGACAACTTATAGAATATCACCAATTGAGTTGCAAGATTTGAATAAGAAAATCCAAGATAATCTTGACAAGGGATTCATATGCCCTAGTGCGTCACCTTGGGGAGAAAATGTTCTGTTTGTTAAGAAGAAAGATGGATCAATGAGACTCGGCATTGATTATCGAGAACATAACAAGATCACTATCAAGAACAAATACCCTCCCCCACGAATTGATGACCTATTTGACCAACTACGCGGAGCTCAATACATTTCCAAGATTGATCTTCGTTCATGGTATCATCAATTAAGGGTTAAAAGGGAGGATATACCAAATATAGCTTTCCGTACATGGTATGGACACTATGAATTTATAGTGATGCCATTTGGTCTTACTAATGCCCCCGCTATCTTCATGGATATGATGAATAGAGTCTTTAGAGAATACCTTGATCAATTTGTGGTAGTCTTTATAGACGATATTCTTGTCTATTCAATGATCAAGGAAGAACATGAAGATCACATGAGAATTATATTGAAGACCCTGAGAAAGGAGAATCTTTATGCCAAATTTACCAAGTGTGAATTTTGGATTCAAAAAGTTGCATTTTTGGGTCACATAATCTCAAAAGAGGGGATATATGTGGATCCATCAAAAACAGAGGTTATCAAAAGATGGTCGAGACCAACAATAGTAACTAAGATCCGAAGTTTTCTTGGTTTGGATGGATATTATCGACGTTTTGTGAATGATGTTTCATGATTATCTAATCCACTCACCAGGTTGACTCAAAAAGTAGTTAAGTTCGTATGGACGGATGAATGTGAAGTGAATTTGAAGGAGTTGAAAAGAAGGTTATCCAGTGCACCTCTACTCACACTTCCTTGTAGTAGAGAAAGGTTTGTGATCTACAGTGATGCATCCAAGAAGGGACCGGGATGTGTTCTCATGCAAAATGATTTGGTGATAGCTTATGCTTCACGATAGTTGAAAATACATGAGCAAAATTACCCAACTCATGATTTGGAGTTAGCTGTGGTAATCATTGCATTAAATATTTTTAGGGATTAACTTTATGGTGAATGGTGTGATATTTATACTGATCATACAATTTTAATGTATATTTTCACACAAAAGGAGCTGAATATATATCAAAGAAGATGGTTGGAGCTTATTAAGGATTACGACTGCTCAATTCATTACCACCCTGGGAAAGCAAACAAGGTGGAAAATGCATTATGTCGAAAAGACCATGCCAGTTTATCCATGATGAGGATCACAAAAGATCCAATATTTATGGATTTACAAAGGATGGATCTTGGAATTATAATGGAAGGTGAAAATCATATCTTTCTCAAATGAATGTTCAACCATCTATACAAGTGAAGATTAAAGAGGCACAAAAAGAAGATGTATAGTTACAAAAGATGGTGAGAAATGTTCCTGAATTCAACCTTGATTGTGATGGGAGAATAAAGTTCAGGATTCAGGTTTGTGTCCCTCCCATCCCCGAATTAATGAAGGATATGGTGGATGAGGCTCAAAGTTTTTTCATTCTCTATTCATCCTGGAAGCCCGAAGATGTATAGGGACCGGAAAGAGTACTTTTGGTGGGATGACATGAAAAGAGATTTTGCTGAATATCTCTCTCGATGCTAGGTTTGTCAGCAAGTTAAAGCTAAGAGACAGAATTCTAAGGGGATGTTACAACCATTACCAATACCTGAATGGAAATGGGAAAACATCACTATGGAATTTGTCACAGGACATCCTAAAACATCCAAAGGCAATAATGCTATCTAGGTCATAGTTGATCGTCTTACAAACTCTGCACACGTCATTGCAATTAGAGAGGATTTCCCTCTAGATCAGCTTGCCATGATATATCTAAAGGAAGTGGTAAGATTGCATGGAGTACCACTTTCTATTATATCTGATCTGGATCCGATATTTTCCTCGAAGTTCTGGCGAAGTCTTCCGCATACTCTGGATACAGAGTTGAGTTTCAGCACTGCTTATCATCCTCAGATAGATGGTCAGTCTGAGAGAAAAATTAAAACTCTAGAAGATATGTTGAGAGCATGCTCTATGGATTTCAAAGGTGGTTGGGATCAACTCCTACCTTTTGTGGAATTTTCTTATAATAATAGATTTCACTCTAGTAGTCAGATGGCTCCTTATGAGGCTCTCTATGGAAAGAAATGCAGGAATCCAACTTGCTGGGATGATGTTGGGGAATGAAAGCTATTAGGACCTGATCTCTTTGATGAATGGCAGAAAAGGTCAGATCTATTCAATAACACATCAGAGCAGCTCAGAGTCGACAGAAAAGTTATGCTGACAACCGAAGAAAAGACCTAGAGTTTGAAGTGGGTGATAAAGTGTTCATACAAATATCTCACTAGAAGAGGGTCATGAGATTTGGAAAGAAGGGGAAGTTGAGCCCTAGATATATCGGTCCTTTCAAAATACTGGATCGTGTTGGGAAGGTAGCTTACCGATTGTCACTTCCACCGAATCTCTCTCAAGTACACGATGTGTTCCATGTATCTCTCCTGAGAATGTACATACCTGATCCTTCACATGTACTCAGCTCTGAAGTTGTACCGCTGGAGCAAGATCTTTCTTATGAAGAACAACCGATAGAGATTCTGGATCATAGCGAAAAATTCCTAAAAAACAATACCACTTTCTTGGTGAAAGTTTTATGGAGGAACCACCAATTAGAAGAAGCCACATGGGAGCTTGAGGATATGATGAGGGAGAGGTATCCTCTTCTGTTTGTTACAAAGTGACGAATTTCGAGGGCGAAATTCATTTTAAGGGGGGTATAATGTTACACATGGGACTTTTATGAGAAATATTCTCTTTTTTTATTATATTAATCCTCAAAGGAATCTTTCACTACACACAACACTAGCTTGGCTTTCTTTATACGCAACTGCGGCCTTCCTCGAAAGCTTGCATCGTACGCTATATCAAGTTTCACTAAACAACGACATTCTATTAAAATATTATTAAAACTAGCTATTATTAATAGTACTAACTGAATTTTGAATTTTATAACATTTTAATTCAACTTTTACATTTTCTAGAATGAGTTATAAAAGAAAAATCAGTTTTTTTCATAAAAGAAATATTTTTCAAAAAATACAGTTTTTCCACCTTTTGATTGCACACCCACATGAAATATTGTTTTTGACATGTTTATAAGTTCAATTTTACTAAATAAAAATATTCTTTTTAATCAGGGTATAAAAATTTACTTTGGATAAATGTTTTATATTTTTCTGATAACTTTCATATTTTGATAAATAGTAAAAATATGCTAATTTTTAAAAACAACTTTTTTCATTGAGATAATTTATATGGATAAATTATAATATTGAATGGATTTAAAGAGTATATAGAACATATTTTTTCCATTTAATATAATTTATTTCATTAGAATTGATTTCATATTGAATTCATAGGTAAAAACATTTCAATCTTTGGCAATGTTTTAACTTCTAAAACCCGTTTTCTTAACAACGGGATTTATTTTAAATTAATTACTATGTTTTGAATTTTAAAAAATGGATTCCATATTCAGAATCAGTGGGTCCAAATTATGTAAATATGATACTTTTTATTTTTGGGTATTATGAATAGTTACTACGGTAGATTTTATTTACTATAGTTAAAGGTAAATCGGGTAATTAAGGGTAAATATAAGATTATAAAATTACCCTAACACCATCCAAAATCCTATTGGATGACTAAAAGTAAACCCATATCACCTAAGTGTCGTATTAGATTCATTTACATGACTTTTTCCCATGAAAATAATTTAATTATTATTAAAACCAAAGAATGTGACAACATGTCACTTTCTTTAATATTATAAGTATAATAATTTTAATTTGGTGATAAAGTTAATGAAACTTAGAACATGAATAGTCTCCATAAATATAATACAATTACCTATATCATAGAAATTTATTTATAATTTTTAGGGATTAAATAATTATCATTAATTGTGAGACAATTGTGATGTTGATATTATTTTATTAATTAAAATATCAAATAAATTGTTTTAAAGATATTAAAATAAATATTATATGAACTATTTAAGGTGATAAATTAATTTTCAGGATACATATGAAATTTTATGAATCTATTAAAGATTTTATTTCGAACATATCTTCTGTATATATTTTATTTAATTTCAAATAAATTAATAGTGTCAAAATTGACACTATTGTTATTTTATAAAAATAACATATTATAAAATTGTTTAAAAATCACAAAAATATTTAAAAATTATAAATTAAAATTTATATGTTCAAAATTTTCATAAAGTTTCAAATTATGGAAAATTCATAACACATGTGTAATTGTTTATAATAATTTAAAATTTAGAATATTATTACCACAAATAAAATTAAATTGATAAATAAGGATAAATCAAGTTGAAAATGTTTGAAATAAATTCCTAACATGTCTAAATTTTATTTGTTAATGATATTACAACCCTATATCATCTTATATTAGAATATGAGTCATTTTTGGAGGTTTGTAAGTGGGGTTGGGATTTAATATAAACTAATATTTCTTATATTTCCAAAGGTGCCCCTCTCCTCCCATATAAAAGGGCACCTCCTCCCTCTCTTCCTCACACCAATTTGAGAGTTCAAGCTCGGCCAAACCCTGACCTTTTCACTTACCCACTTCCTTAGAAACCTACTAGTGGTACTGGTCTTATCAAAAGACCAACTCTAGTGCCTTAATAGAAAGTTTAAAGGAGGCACTTCGAGAAAGAGGTAATACCTTCTACCATTTTCTTCAAGTTCCATTCTTCTTCTACTCCCTCTTCTTTAGTTGTTTCATTATGAGGTAATAACATCAGTATCAATACTATACTGATATGTTATTATAAATATGAAACAACCCTATTTCACCTCTTATCCATCCTATGGAAAATGAAATCACTGCATCTGCGTATGTACGAAATACCGTCTCCACGCCGTGGTGTAATCTATTTTCCACCACCACCTTACTTGGATGGGTATAGGGGTGAACGAAATGAATATATATATATATGATTATTGTAAATTGTTATTGATTCTGAAATAGTATACATACACTCCAATACAATTCCATGATCATGGGAACGATATCATCGCTCGTGCGTACGTACGTAATACCTTCTCCACGATGTGATGTGATTCGTTCTACATGATCTTCATTGAATAATGATTATATAAATGAATTGAATGAATTAATATGATATATATTACACTAATACCATTTTGTAAATGAGGTATCTATAACCTAAAGAGAATTATATGATTTTATTCGACAAACACGCATAAGAACAAAAAGTAATGAACACTCGAATAACAAGTAGTAATGAAATATTACTAATAAGAAGATACGAATATGACCATATATGATATCATAACAATAAGTATGATTTTAGAATAAGTCAATAACATTATTTAAATCATTATACAGGAGGTTCAAACACTTACAAAGCAAATCAGACCTAAGGTAAGGTTAAATATCACAATCTAATTTTTATCTGAGATTGTTTATACTTTGGTATTTATTGGGGTGTATTTTATCATTCACATCCATGTTTCCTAAATATTTAATATTAATATTCTTATACAATAGTTTATATCCAATTTTACCCTTTGGCGAGTTTTTAGTAAAAGATATGAAAGGAATGTTTTATCGTTTTTCGTACGAGGTACTTTTTGACTTTTCAGACAAAAATACGATAAGAATGTTTTTTAACTTATACGGCATGAATGGATTTCTTAAAACAAATTTCCAAGAAGATTCCTTTACAATTTTCAAGTTTATTTTTAATAAATTTATTTTAGTTTAAAATTGTATGACGTTTTAAGAAAGGGAAAATGTTTTTGAAGTAGAAAGGATATTTTCCTCAAGAATGGAGTTCAAGAGTTTTATCAAAATTATTTTCCATCTATGATAATATAGGGTTTTAATTATATCCCTATTATTAAATGGATTTTTTTATGTTGTGATGGAAATATTTGTATGAATTCCTTTATCTTATATGAATTGTTTTATGATGTCACGATGTTTAAGATTCCCATTTTTATTACATGGGTTATGCTATGATGTATGGTTTATGATTTTGTGGATCACATAAGAATGATATCATTAAGAGATGTGTGGGACCTATATCTACCTCCAATGCATTTTGAAATGATTTTATATCTCATGAGATAGAAATGGCTAGAACAGAAGGTTAAACCAGTTCAGTGAAACATGGCAGAAATGAGGAGTGAACTCGGTTCAGAAATGGACTTTGTCCAGTAAGATAGTCATGGAAATGAGTCTTGACTAATAAAAATGATTCTCTATGATTAAGTGTGTATGCCAAAAAGTTTCATGTTTTTTGTTATGATTATTGGGATTTCATTTCACTACTATGATTTATCCCATGTTATGAAATTATTCTCTCCTTTGCAGGTTAATATTTCCAAAAAATTTATGTTCTTATGCATATGATGTGATTGACATTTCTTTTGTTTACCCTTATTGAGCATTTGAGCTCACCCTTTTGTATGTTTTCTTTCCCCAGGTCGGGAAGAATATTATTAAGTAAGATATGAAAAATGGGACTATAGATATGATGAAATAAATGGGAGATAGTGTAGATGCTTTATGAACCAGTTTTTTATGTTTCCCAGTTTCTGAAGACACTATACCAATACGGTCCTTTAATGGTTTTGTTATATGTATTAAGTATACTTCAATTTGGAAGTAATATCAATGTATGTAATGTATGGGTCGTTATAGATATGTGTTCTTAACCTATAATTTCAAGGTTTTTATATCTATAACGGTCAAAAATACACAGAAATAGTTAATGGAATGAACATGGAACCATTACTACATACTAAATAGGTCACACTTAGTTTATCATTTACCATGAAGCCATGTCATCTATCACTAAGGACAGTCTCACTGTCTCAACCCATCATAAACAACACACATCATATGAAATTATATATAAAAGAATAAAATAGTAGTTACCAACTACATTCAATAATAGTGTTATCCACATTTAATGATGAAATTTTCTTCTATACAATAGTACTTTATTATCTACATACATGTGATCTCCTATCCTAACAAAAGGAGAAAATAATTAATAATAAAATAAATATAACAAATTTATACTTTTAATACATACTCATACTAAAGGGAAAAAACTCACCATGTAGTGTAGGGATTCTGAATCCACGTCTAAAAACATTATAATCGTCCATAAAATGTCCTTAATATTGTTACATGAAAAATATCCATCAGTTTCAACCTAGATAGACATCAATTTAAATTAATCTAGGATAAATACCGAAGGAAAAAACTGGTTAACCTATCAACACTAACCATCATTCAATAAAATTTTATTCCTTCAATATATCTAATTATATATATTTCACATCAAATACACCCTATGTAGGATATGATTTCATCATCATAAAATGTAATCACTCACAAAACCCTGTATGTAACCTTCCAAATTTAAAGGAGATTAATGGTTAATAATATAGCAACCAAAAGTGAGAACCATCACCTATAAAGATTATCCAAAAAATACTACACCACCAAGGATCAAAAGGATAAAGGGAGGATAGGAATAGGGAAATTGAGTCAATAATTATTGGATTTTATATTTGTTAAAGAAGAATATATAAGGGAGTTCATAATTATTCCCCTGAAAATGTGAAAAATTCCACCATTTAAAAATGGGTGGGGGGGCAAAAGCACCTTAAGGTCTCAAGTGTCCCTCACCATACATATGACGATCATTTTAGGTCCTCGATACCCACTAATAGACACATAATGATTTTTATAGATACATTGGATAGATATTAAAATTCCAATAGACTAAAATAGGAATTCGAATAGGCTTCAACTATAGTATTTCAAACCATGTCTTCCTATATTGAAATGAATTTCTTCTCTTATTTTTTCACCATTTCTTCCAGGTAAATCACTATATTTTAATATTTTAATAAACACCAGAACAACTCTCATCATTCTATAATTTTTAAAATACAAAATCCAGTCAGATTTCACTCCACTAGAATATTTAAATTCTAGGTTACTGCAAGACCTAGTTAGTTGGGTCATTAAAAATTCCCCACCATTGAAATTCTTATCAATGATAAGTGTTCTTATATATCTCTAGAAAACCAGAATGGTTCATAATACATGACATATGCTTTTATCTTCAGGTGTCTATGTTACTACATTTAAACCACCTCCATACCAGAACCAATTAAATTTTATTTTATCAAAAATCATAATGATCAAAACAATCGTGTAAGAACTCATTCCATGAATGATTTACTTTAATCAAATTAAAATTCACTATATTTTCTCGCATGAAAAATGATCTGGTTGATACAATTACATAATGGATTTCCCTAAAAATTAAATGGTCCATAAACCAAAATGAAATTGAATTATCTATCAACATTATGATTTTTCCATCAATGAAATATGTGTATAATACCCAATCATTAAATCTATAATCTAATTGTTGACGTAACTATTCACCACCATACATCCATTTTCCAAGAGATATTCCTAATCACCTCTTAATAATTTGAATATATTATTCAAATTCTACCACTAAATACTCAACCCATTATATAGATCCTTACTTTATTGTACATATGTTTTAATCTCATTCATGTATTGATGTACATTAATCCCAAAAACTATGTCAGTTTGTTAGCTAAATTATGGGTATGTTAGCCCCTCAATTTACTTAATCTTTCTAAATGCAGTAAATTGATTCACAAGATATGTGTACATTAGGCTATCCTAATATTTTTTTACCTTATTTAATCAATATAACATTGTAAAATCTCATCCTAAACTGTTTACGTTTTTCATTAAAATCACCCATCACATTCATTATAATTCTCCATAATTGGAGGTCATACACTCAAAAAATTGATTGTGTGATTTCTACAATATGATTTTCTTTTCATCATTCAATGAAAATTTCTTTTCATAGATTCTATCATTACTTGGATACTATATCTCATGATAAATAATTATATTATCTCAATAAAGTCACATATCATTTACACTCTATGGTCAATTTTTTATAGTACCCTCTGCGAAAAATAATCAACATCACTAATGATCTATCATAAACACACAAGTATTGAAATATTTACTTTTAATTAGGTTACCTTAATCACTTCCATGTAAATCTCTTATTTCTTATTTTTATGGACTCAAAACTATTATATGGGATAAAAAATATTTTCATTACTACCAAACTCTCTGATGTGGTCCAATGTTCCACTTTTTTAATAGATGTGTTGAGGCACATGACCCATCAATATTCTATATAAATATTTGGTTTTCTCACTTCCTATTAGTGTTTATCAAGTGGTTTAACATCACACCAATATGTTTTAAATTATCTTATTAAAATATAAATCCCATGAACCCTTTGGTATCTCAGAACAACCCCAAAAATATTCTACCTTTTTTATCAATCTTATATCATTCCAACAATCCTTATTTCTCAATTCACATTTGAGAATCTCTAGAGAAACTATTTTCTTTTCTCATACATGATTTAATATCAGATATGATTTCCCTACAATAGGTAATATGAGTATCAGTACGGTGAATTGATCATTTAGATTTCCTTGATTTAAGGTAATCAATTAGAAATTATACGGTTTGAGGACAAAATTAAAACTCTGGAATGATCAATCCAGATGAGGATGGTCTCAATCCACTCTTATCCAACAATATCTATTATAATACATCAATCATAATATCATTATGAATGAAAAATCCAATAAGACTATATATTTTCACAAAAAAAATATTGGGAATTTTTTTACATCGCTCAATGAGTTCAAAAATTAGATCTCCCACTCTGGACTGAGGATTCTGATGTTATATTTCATAATGCATTATAATTTCACTACTATGTGGGAGAAACAATCATAATGTTTATGTTGAAATTCCTCACACATACATTCCTAAAAACTAGATCTATCAAATCAGTTCAAGGGTATTCAAATTCATTAATAATAATTCACATGGGATAAACTAAGGATTCATCAATGAAAACCCATGACATGGATTTAAGAAAGAAGGAACTAAACTTTACAATACTAGATCATGATAATTTTATATCCTCTTAAGGGTTTTAAATAATATATTTACCAGTACTTAGTTTTGTAATCAATAGATACTCCAAAAACATCCAATCAATAGGTCTCATATTCTATCAAAGGCTAATCAATCCTCAAATGATAACTATGATAACCATCACAATGTAAATCTTAGGTTATATTATTCTATAAATAGTGTATTTTTATAAAAATAATAATAATAACATATCAATTAATCCCATAATATAACCAATATAAATAGTCACATTTTTATAATGTATAAAATGTATGCAATTAACAGCCACATGAATTATATATATTTATCATTTAGTGTTCCCAATGAACCCTTTTGGTCAACATTATCATTATTCGTCCAATCATAAAATCATTTCAGTACACGTATTCCTCAAAATACTCATTTGGATTAATCTTAAACCATTAATAACTATAATAAACTAGATACTAGAATTATATATCTACTTACCATTTTGTATCACAACAATCTGTATACTATGATGACATATTACTCATGCTAAATAATCTCATAAACAAAACGAAACTAGGTTGGTATCACATATATATATAATCTAATCACCCAAAATTTTGTATAATAGGTTGACATATCACAAAACTATTATGATGTCATACGTAACTAGATACTAGGTTGGTATAAAACTCAACGAATTCAATCTCATAATATTGGATACTTTGTAGGAATTTTTCAAAACCAGATTGATCTCATAATTATATATACTATATTTGATAATATATTAACCCATTCACTCTATATAATAATGTAGTCATGATAATCATCTTTATAGATGGTTATTGAATTTACCATAAACAAAAGAAACATTCATGAATCCCCCATCTAATTAAATCATCCACCACTCAACCACTTTTCGAATAGTTTTCCCAACACCATATCATTCATACCTTTAGAAATAAATATATCACATAAATAAATTATGTTGGGTTAAAATATAGTTATAAAAATAACCTACCTAAACATTACACTTTGTTAATAACCCTTTTCGCATTTTTCCCATGTAACTTGAATTTCTTATCAACTAGACTTCACCTAACATAAAATATCACATCATCAATATCGTTTATTGTAATAAACTTATCTTGATTCATCTATCCCTATATTAGATAGTAATACCTGTTAATCACATCTCCATTTGTGCAGGACCATAGATTGTAACTCAAAATTTTAATGTCTATGAAATTAAAATAAACCCATCATTATCTTGCTAATATGAGACTTTACCATAAAAAATTAATCAATTTTAATCATATGATACCACCCTTGGTAGATTCTATTTTTCACTACCCATCCATTTTTTCACAAATTACATTGTGACCCATCCAATAAGGATGATCTGTAACTTATTCCACCAACATCCCCAAGGATGTACCAATAGTCATGAGATTAATACACCAACATACCCTTAATAGAACATATATTAAAATTGTTATAGTCTTTAAAATACCACTTATGACAGTGGTAGGTCGATTTGATAGGTCACCTATATAGGGGAACCCACTTCCTAAATGAACCATTGAATTAATCTATCTCTCGACCAAAAAATAACTAAATCATCTCTATGGAGTTCCGCAAATCAACACTTAACACCCCATTAGTCCATATAACCTGTCACATATGTTTGAATTCCATATTCAGGGTATTTACCTATTATTTCTATATATTAATATCTAAAATAGTAATGAAGAGGCACTAAAACTCAAGAGAACACTCATTAATCAACCTTTATGGTATTAATAGGTCAAACCTCTTTTCTTATATCCCATGAAGCTCTACAGTATCTCTCTCGGTTCATTTATTCCCTCTTAAACCCCATTACACATCATATATAATGTAAACTTACATATAAAAGATAACATTAGTTGGAACATCCAACAAATTCAAATGATGTTAACCCCAATATTTCTTCTTATTCCTTGCATCCAAGATCACATTATTATCCTTATACAGATGAGCCTCTATATGAACCAATGTATTAATTAATATATTATAAAAAATTAAAATTATTTTTCACATATATTTGAAAATGAACCTAAATTGAAATACTCATAACAGATATTGGTTATGTATTATTCACCTCCAAAATTATATATATGATCTACGATATGTACCTAGTATTATAAAAAGTGAAACCCCAATTTTTCTGAACTCTATCAATCATAAATTTAATTAAATCCAAGAAAAAACCATATGTAAACCTAACAAATAAAAAAATGATGTCAAAAAACATCCCATGAGATGTGTTGTTCGTTCATGAGTATCTTATAGATACAATACCTAAAATACCACATCAATTGAATGTAATTTCATCATTATTTAGAGAATGAACACTCAAAACTCTATATATAACAACCCAAAATGAAAGGATGGGAATGAATAATGAAACGGGAAGAATTAAAAAATTACTATAATGATGATTATTAATATTACCCAACCAATAAGGATTAATAGTGAAAATTGGAGGAGAATAGGGTAGAATGGGATGAAATATCTATTGTATCGTTCAACTATGAATGTTGTAACATGAACGGTTTCATAATAATTCCCCGTAAAAAGACTACAAGTCCCCCACGTAATCTGTGCGGGGAAGCAAAGGTGAGGGTTAGTTGAAATTCCAAGAATCTTTTGGTCCTCACCAATGTTTTCACAATCCACTAAGTTCCTTGATGCACATTACTATCCTCAAGGTGGGGTGGGGTGCTATACAATGATGGGCTGACCACTTGAACTAAGGTGGAATCCCATAAGTATTTTTGTGTGATTAGACAATACCATAACAAATAATATTCTTCTCTTATATGATGAAATACCACTCCAATTATATTTTTTCAATTCCCCATGGCCATTCACCACTCTATAAATTTTTTATTGAAATGAAATAAACTCTAATATTATTCTATTTCTAGGAATCAATATCCCTAACATTAAAATACAAGGGAATTATTATCTCTATGATATATCAAAACTATATAATTAGGAATGTTAAAAATACTCTGAAAGAGGATATAGTCATTACGAAGTACATTTTAAAAAATAATATATAATGAATACCGTAATATAAAACCCAAAAAAATAATAAATTCGACTATCACATCATATTTTCAATATATGTCGTTGCACTCACAATGGTAATAGAGGATTTAATTTCAATAAAGGATTCATATTAACAAGAAGTGTCTTATAGATATGTCACTGTGATGTTATAATATTTCAAAGGTTCCCATTCTACCATAGATTACTAATGGGATCCAACAGTAGATTTTATAAATTAGGAAAACTTTTTCAATTTAAGTGGATTAACCAACCAATATTTAACAGCTAAAACCCATAGTGGTAAAACCTCCCAAAATTCTCTTGAAACAAACATACATGTATATCACTTCCCTAAAAATATAGAAAAAAATTCACGTATAGTTTTTCAGAATAAAAAATATTTTAGAGATATCAATCCCCAAACCAGCACAATCATTACTAAGATAAATAGTTCATTAAAACATGGATAATTAAATAAAAACTATATCTAGAAGTCATATTGTAAAAATTCAAGGAACCATGAAATTACATATCAATAAAACAATAAACATAAATACATACGCATTACTATGATACTGTGAATGGAATATGGGGAACATGAGATAAATAATCGAAAATACCAATGAAAACAAACAAATAAATATGGAAAAGAATCTTTTGGAAGATATTAAATTTATTTCCATTGTAATATTGTGATAATATTAATATATAAATTCATAAATAAAATAATCTAAAATATAACCCCATTCAAATATTGTAAAATTAATACCACAAAATTTCTAATGAAATTGAGAAAATCCATTGAATGAAATATCAACCACTAAGTCAAAATCCATTAATAAAATTCCTTTCATAGAATTTTAAAAATAAAAAAAAACCTAATTCTAGTAATTATAATAAATGTTTAACTAATATCACATTAATATTTCATTTATTGAAAATATTATCCAAATAAAAACTTTTGAAATGTTTCATAATGTCCATTTCCTTAAAAAAAATTGAATAAATTGGAATGGTGGAAATTTATGAGGAATGATTTTTGGTTATATAATGGGTTATTATTCACAAAATATATACTCCATCTCAATTTATTATTCCTTGTGTTTTTTGTTAATATTAATTTTAAAATTCACTTTTTGACAAGGGTGTAAGTGTCAACAAAATTTCATGTAGCATCTAAAATTTAGTAAGAATACACAATACTAAATCAATGTTGCTATAATTTTAATAATGTTACCATTAAAGGAAACATCCCTTTTTACCATAGAATGTTTGATCTGATATGTTTAATAGTTTATCTTCCCAGCAAAAATTCTCATCTTATACATTGAATATAACCACAATGCTCTACTTATATTTTGGTATCCTTTCTACAAAATAACTAAATATGTCACCGATATATATTTGTGGAATATATATTTATAGGTCATTATTGAAGATGTATAAAGTAATTAGTTGAAATAGTGGAATGCTTGAAAATATTTTTATAATATTATCTCAATGTGACCCATGGTTATTTCTTAGAGACAAATAAAAATAGAATTTTTATTATTGATGATTTCACCTCACCAATGATCCCAATTAATTTACCTAGAGAAGAGTTAAAATGTGAACATAATAATATAGAGTCCAACAAATTGCTGGATAATAATAAATTAGCCAAGTAGATTATTTTTTTACACAATTGGAGATGTAATACCTTATTTCATATAAAAAATATGACTATTTCGATGAAGGTGATACATTTCCCAATATCATTAAAAATTATCTCACAGAATTAGAGAAGATAAATTGATTATGAGTACTAAGAGAAAATTTCTAGGTAACCAGTTAATAATTTCAAATAATATTTTAATGAATACCTCATTCCACAAAAAAAAAGTTAAGAAGGGTCATACTTATGTCATTTTCCATAAAGATGAATTATCCCTCCAATAAAAGAGGAAGTGAAGTAAGAAACAATAAAACTCTCTAACACGAGATTTATCTACACAATAAAATAAAATTTCAACGAAAATATTCTATCGCTAATACCTAAAAATGTTGTATCATAGTTATGACTAAAGGATTGAATGAATTAAAGTAAAGGAAAATCGCATTGTATTCACATTCAATGCATATTAACAAAAAATAAGTAATGGAACACATAAATAATATTTCATGTTAAAATTATTATACCAAATTCATGAGAAACTAACTAGAAATGTATTTTTTAAATTCATTATAATGTTATTAAAGATAAAATAAAATTTTATTCAAATAAAGAACAATAAGAAAAACTCTATTGACTTGTCTAAATAAACTCTACATATCATTGGATATATATGATCATATAAAATTTTAAAAGAATATTTGAAAAATAGATGTAATCCATCATTAATAATATGGTAGATAATACTTTTGTAATATTTATGGATGATTAATAAATCTACCTAAACCATTTTAGCATGATTTTGAATAACCTATCAAGTATGTGGCAACAAAAAAATAAAACACTGATTCCTAAATTATAAAAATTCACACATTATGTTAATGAGGGCGTTATTTTTTGGAAATAAAATAGCTGAGAAAGGAATTAAATTTTTCCTATCCAAATTTATTAAGATAACATATTTCATTATACATTTGATAATTTGAAGCATTAATAGTTTTCATGGAGAAACATGATTTTTCTGAGGCACTGTAAAAAAATTCTATTTCTTTACAATTATATTAACAAATATATTATCTACAGATATTCCTTTAAAGTGGGGAATATTTTAATTGATTTTTATCTAAATAGAAAAAATTAATTTGTTTAATATTTTTAGAAATTGGTTTAGAGAAGCGTTAAATCATTCAGGCTTCTAACTTTTTCAGGAAGCGTGAAAGGGGTTCATGGTTCCTAGGTAAAAATTCTAATGGAAGAGTGAACACCATTTACTCTTCTGACAAGATTTTATATATAAATTAATATTAAATAAAATTTAATTAAAAATAAATAAAATCTATTAATATTTATAAATAACAATAAATATAAATCATATATAAATAAATAGAAATAAATATCAATAAATATTAACATATATTAATTAAAATTTCATTAATATTAATAAGGTACCCATATACTTGAATTAAATTTAAATTAATATTAATAAAAATTATTAAAATATTAATAAATATTAATAAAAATTTAATTGAAATTATTAAATATTCATAGATTCAAATAAATAACAATAAATAATGAATAAATATTCTTAAATATTTTTAAGTACTAAAATATATTAATAAATATAATATTTTTATTAATAAATTTAAATTAAATATTAAATTTATATTAATAATAAATATTAATAAATACAAAAAAATATTGAAAAATATTAAATAATAATTATATAAATATGTATAAATATTAAATATATATTAATAAATATTAATTATATATTAAATAAATATATATAAATATATATTTTATGTTATTAAATATATATGAATATAAATAAATATTGTTAAATATTAATTAAATATTAAATATATTATAAAAAAACAAAACCATGGACTTCGAGACAAAAACCCATGACCCAAAAAATTATTTATAAAATAAAAAGTACAAAGATAATAATGAAATATGTAATTACAAAAAAAATAAGTAAATATGAATACTTGTTCATAAATTTTAATTAAATATTATATAAATATTCAATATAAATATTATTAATGAATAGTAAATAGATAATAAATTATCATTGAATAAATATTAAGAAATATTATATAAATAAAATTAATATCAAATAAATATTAATGAATGTTAATGAATAAAAATAAACATTAATGAATACAGGTTAATATTAATAATTATTAATGAAATATTGAAAAATAATAAATAAATATTAATAATTATTAATTATATATTAACAAGTATAAATATATATTAAAATAATAATAATAATATACATAAATATTCATAAAAATAATTAAAAAACAATAAATATCAATGAATATTAATTAAATATTAATAAATATTAATGAATATAAATGAATGTGAATTAAATATTAATAAATGATTATAAATGATCATTCAATATTTACAATTATTAAATAAGTATTTAAAAATATATCTACACATTAAAAAATATAAATACATTTATATTATTATAAATAAATTTTAAATATGAAGTGTGAACCTCATTCATTCTTCATGGAAATGATTGATGTGTAAATGAGGTTCACGCATATGCAGACCTATTATGGAAAATATTCAATAACCAATATCGTTAATTAAAATAAAAATCCAATTAAAAAATTTCCCATTTAAAAGTTTCATGATTTATATGATGAGTAATCTATTACGCTTACTGAAACTTATGGCTCCGATGCCATGTGTCAGATCCTCTGTTTCCCATTTCACCTCCAATTTCCCTTCCCTGAAAACCCATTCTTTTTATCATGCTCCCATACTCTCCCATAGTTCCCATATTTCTTTGATGCTCTCTATGTGGGTGTCTCATTCTCTAATAAGCATAACTACTCTCCCACATTCCACATTCAACTACTCTATTCATCATATTCTTTGTATCCCATTTAGATCTACCACTCTACCTTCCCTCTAATTTCTACTCTACTTTTTTTGGAGCTCCCACATCTCCCCACCACTGCCAAAGCATATCCACCTCATCATTTTTGGAAATCACTATACCAACCATTGATCCCCATCATTATATAGTATATACCGATTTTATTTTCCATGATACTAGAATGATTGATTCAAAACCAAAATTTCATTTCTTATTTTTACCTTGATTATTTAATTTAAACTGTAAACATAGAAAACAAATTTATTGATTCCCATGTCCGGTTTCCATTCAAATACAAACTCTATGTACATTATAAACACGTTCACCTCTCTGTGTAGATGAAGATCTCAATTATTAATAGGTTTTTCACCATTAATTCAAACCCAATCCTCCTATTACATGACATGATGTCTCTCAAAACTTATAAATATACTATATTTTTTGTAAATATTCTTAAAAATCATTATAATACTACTATATTGATGTATTTTATATTATTTACCACCTATATTTCTAATACAATTGACATATAATTATTTAATGTTTGCATTTTTTTTATTTATGAAGAATTAAATTTATCTTTTATTATAAAATTTTCTATTTCATGATTCATCAGTTATCCTTTATAGGATTTCAAATTGTTATTTTATCTTCCATCATGGTCTTAAATTGTGTACTATTGTGATTTATTTTGATTATTATAATACTCAATGTAGAGTAAATATAAATATTTGTTCATTCATGACCAATGATCTTCGCTTTTAATGTTGTTTCTACATTTTAAAATTGATATCATGCTTCATGTTTTTAATAATGTTAAGATTTTGTTCATTTGATGTTTTATTATTTTGGACATGCGAATATTTTAATCAAGATAATGGTGTAAATTTTGGTTACCATTGTTGCTTCATCAATGCTTGAGGGTGTTATTTGATTCAAAAGTGGTGATGTTCGAATAAATTTATTTCAAACTTTGTTTTTATTCTAATTATTGTATTATAAGTTATAAAATAATATACAATTGAAATTATTTTCAACTTTTTAAATTGATTTTAATAAATATTTGAGGCCCTCCACATATCAATAATAAATAAATATAGGGTTTTCTATTACCTATTTCTTTTTGACCATTTTCTATTTCCTTTAATTTCCTCATTTACATTAATTTTTTTAGAAATCATTGTAATTTATTTATTTAAAAAACTATCATTTTTTACTCAACATTGGAATTTATCGTAATTAATTCATATTCATTATTGATTTATATCAAATGCCTCTAATTCCCATGAACAATATTACTGATTGTATTACTCTATTTATATTTATAGCTTCTTGTCCAAATCAATTTTTTCAGACATCCAATCCCCATCAGTTTCAATCCATAATCTTCCATCATTATATTAGACACTCACTTAACATATTTTGGGTTTGACATTTTTTCATTTATATTATTTTGATTCACCCTATTCAATTAATATTGGTTTTTTATTTTATTATGTTACAATGATTAATTATATTTATTATTTCCACTATTTGATTAAATATTTCTAATTTATATTATTCCCTATACCATCTATTATACATATATTTTTCTAAAAATTATCAAAAACCAAATAATTATTCATATTATATAAATTTAATTATGGATTTAATTGAACCAACTATCACATAATCTGTGTAATTTAGTGATTCAAGGATTTGGTGTTCCAGTTGAGGTTGTTGGTTTAATTCTAAAGATGATGTCATCCTTGTGGATGAAAATGACAATGTTTCTAGCCAAAAAATTACTATTCTAATATCCCATAAACATTTTATCCAAACATTAAAATATTAATTTTAGTTCATTCTTCAAATGATATATTATTTTTTTTATCGTTAATATTTTTTTAATCATGAACATTATTGTTCTTCCAATGTTTATAACACTGTTGAAAACCATGTGGTTATTTTAAAAGGGAATTTGAAGGCTTTAATAAAAAAAGGGGAACCACAACTATAAATTTATTGTAATTTAACTATTTAGTTAATCATTATTTAGTTATTTATATTTTTAGTATTTTTTTCTTAATAGGAAGAAGTTGGTAGATTTTTTATGTTTGAAATAAGTTGGTTTCTTCATGGATGACTAAAATGTTGTATTTTTTTGTTTTTGGTTGAAATATATGAAAATAATATTATGGAAAAATCATAATAGAAATTTTATAGGGAGATTAAAATGAAACATGATGTAAAATATTTTTATTATTATTTGATATTATATGAAGCAAAAATCTATTAATCCAATGAGAATGTATTTAATGATCAGGTGAAATATTTTGAAATTCGATAACCAAAAAACTGCTGAATAAGGGTGTATTTGGATACAAAAAAAATACATTTTATGTTAGGACAAAAAAATCAGTTTATTATGTATTCATAATTAATAATCCTTTCATTATGTACTTCATTTACATTTTAAATCAAACATTCTTTTCACAAATCATAAATTCATATTAATAAAAATTTAGTTATATTATATTAGTAACCCCACATGTTTTATACAATTTTTTTAATCAATAAAACATATTTTTATCTTTTTTTTAAAACTACACTATGTCAAAAACATTATACACTACAAAATTTTATTCATTCACTACATGCAACACCGAATTAGTTTATATTACCTACAACACTATGTTTCAGCAAAACTACTTATTATTATTATAAATAATTAAATAAAATATCTATAACATCACCATAAAACTAAGTTAAATTAATATTAATAAATATTTAATAAATATCATTTATAATTTTTATATATAAATAAAACATATTGATAATAAAAAATAATATTTTTGCAATGTCTTTATATGTTTGAAAATAATACATTCATAAAAGAACTAATTTTTATGTCATTATGTGAATAATAATAACATTATTTATAGAAAATATTATAAATTTAATTTTATAAAATAATCTACATTTTTTGGTTCAAAATTTGTACATTACGACAGGTTGAATTTGATGTTTTTTTGAAAAATGTCATTTTTTTGGATGAATACAGGAAAATACTAATTTTTAAATGAAAACTGAATTTTCGTCTAATTTATTTATATTGATAAATTATATTTAATTTTTTAATGTATAAATTAATAATATATACATCAATTAATCCAATTTTTTTCATTAAAATAAATTTCACATTGAAGTTGGATATAAAAACACTTCACGCTTTTAAAAAATTTCACTCTAAAACCCTATCATCTCATCCCTTATACCAGATTAATTTTAAATTAATTTCAGCCACATATATTATTATAATTTTAAAATATGAATTTCATATTTGGAATTGATTTTTTTTATAATTTATTATGTTTCATTATATTTTTTTAAAACAAATTAGCAGAAACAATTAGAATTAATTGTAGCGATTAAGGTAAAAGTGATCCTAATTATAGATTGAACTTAAAATTTTTTGTGTAAAAATTAATCTATATAAGTATAATAATTCATTGGTGGCCATATTTTGACCATTTATCATATATAGATCAATAAATGACAATACTAACACTTGGGGGAAAAGTAAAACACGGGAAGCACTCAAATAACTTCCAGAATATCCAATGTGTCATTTTCCCCAAGTATAAATTGACTCCTCTACCCCCATATATATTCTCACCACTATAGAAATTATTCTAAACCAAAACCTATCCAAATATCCTCCAAAAAAACCTACCTTTGTCATAGAATCCTCTCATTGGGCATAAAACCAATCCAAGAATCCATTTGGGGAAAACTAAGAGGAATTTCCAAAAGAATATGTAACATCCTTAAACAAAAGCATTACCTTTAATTTTTTCTCGTCCCCTTGAATAATATTATTACATGGTCACATAATTTCCTCATTATGAATAATATATTTATTTATTTTATATTAAGTGTTATACCTACATTCACACACACATTCCAGATATGGGATATGTAATCCATATTTTTTGCTTACGATGGTCTTCCGCCTTATGAACCGATTTTGTTTGTTATTCCATTTCCACATTTCCAAAGATGTTCATAATGATGTAATTCACGTTTTTATATGATATATATTTTTTATTAATTATTTATGTATGCCTATATAATTATTATATAACACATACCTACATGATCTCTATTTTCTATAAATACGAAATCTTTATTTATGGATGTTTGGAATACCGCCTCCTCAAACTAATGTGATTCATTCACAGGATACATGGAATGTATTAATTATGATTTTAGTGAAATTATTTGATATATATAACATAATACTTTTATTTTAATGATTATATATATGTATACATTGATCCTACAATGGTTTACTTTTTTATTTCACCCTCATACAACTATATTAAATTGATTTTGAATTGAAAATTATAATTGTTATAAAATTTTTAACATAATGTATGAATAAATAATTAAATTTTTATCACAATTTAAATGTTAAATTTCTTTTATTTTCATGTTATCATTTTATATGGAAGTGATTTTGAGGATCTAGGATGATCTTGAAAGAACATGGTCCCAACTATGCAAGATTACAATCACCATAGTAGACTAAAAAAATACTAAAAAAATATCTACAATCAATTGGGTTGAAATTTTGTAATCTATTATAAAAAATTTTTGGATACAAATATTCTTAAGGAAACCATGAAAAATTCCTACATTATGTGGCCCAACTAAACTTCTTTTTCTAATGCACTAAATCTATATGTTTTCATAAGTTACGTTCAGTATTTCAGATGTATCTAGAGTTGTATCATCCAAATGATGCAGTTTTTTGTCTAGATATTAAATAGGATGTAAATGAACCTTTTTGTTTTCTCCACTACATGATAATGATGTAGACCCACAAAAAAGGGCCAAGTGGTATTTAAAAATCTAGGTGCCCAAAACCACTATCCAAATTGCCTATAAATGTTTACAATGGTAACCCCATATGGAAGTTTGACCACGGTGTAGAGAGTTACTATATTGATGTTCTAGAGGAGTACACTACTGATCCTAGATATTGTTGAATTACCTACCCCCCCCAAGGGGATCTTGAATGAAGATGGTGATCCACCCAGGCTTCCTCTTGTACTTGATGTCAGGAAAATGGTTGGATGCTCATTGTGAGGGAGATACACACTTGTTAGGGGTGTAACAATGAATCTATTACCTAATAGTTTAGAGTATTTTTTGTTTTAACACATTTCATTATATTTAGATTAAATTATTTCATATATTAATTTCTTATTCTTTTGATTGATATGATCTTAATTTCTAACAGATCAATGTGAGGTTTTGACATTGTGAATTTTGTTTCTCTGATTAGAAAACCAAAGAAAACATTTATTACACAATTTATTAAGATTTAAATATTAATTGGGGTAGAATATTCAATTCATGAGTGATGTAACATGGAAATATGATTTTTATGTCAAGGGTTGGATCACTGAACATTGATATAAATCATAGGAATTAATTAGGATTCTAATTAATTTCAATAATGTAATTACTCTAAACATGAATTAATTGACAATAAAAATGAACTTCAATTGTGTGTAGTGAAATAAAGATGACCCATTTATTTCATATTTTCCAATGTACACTTTTTTCAACAACTAATCTCATTAAATTTTGATATTTTCATAAAACTATTTTCAAAACCACCCACATTGTTATTACATTTTATTAAAAATTCACACTAAAAACACATAAAAGGTCCTTTTTAGAATACATAGGGACTTTCATATGCTATAATTCACATTTTAAAAACATAATAAATTTTATTTTTTATGATAACAAATTCAAATATTTTCACTAATATTGGAGAGTACTTTTGTTTTTTGTGGTTATTTTTATAAAAGTATTGTTAATTTTTAATTATTTTGAAAATCATTTTAACCATTATTGTTTTTAATTTCATTTATAAAAATAAACCCATTTATGATTTTTTCTTTATGAAATCATCCTAGGAAGAAGTATATCATTTTGAATACGAACTATATGGAATCATGCTTCAATGACATGAATAAGCACCAAATGATTCATTGAAAGAGGAAACAAAAAACATAAACAAACAACATGATCCTTATTTTTATATTAAAACGGACATCAAGAAAGAAAAAATTTCAAAATATATCTGAAAATAACAAAAAAAATTGAATGAACTAACTTCATTTCATGTATAGATTCATCACATACAAATTGAAATATATTTTGAGTCCCCAAAAATTTGAACTAAAATCTGTCCTAATTAAAATATTTCCAATATATCATAGAGTTGATGGTGAAGACCCACATAGAATTTAAAATAATATAATACTATGTTTCAACCATTAAAACAGTATAAATTTGATGAAGAACAAGTAAAGATTTGGGAATTTCCTTTTTTATTTGGTGTTTCTATAATGAATTGGATATATAATGTTAATTATCCAATTAGTGGTTATGCAGACATGATAAACATTTTCATTGAAAAATACTTTACATCATCTCAAAAAAAATGAAAAAAATTTGATGTATAATAAAATTATATTAGGAAAGACTCCCTAAATATAAGGAATGATTATAAAGTAAATATTAAAGTTTCCCACACAACCAAATATATGATCCACTTTTAATAATGTTTTTTAATGAAGGTCTAATTCCTATTGATCCAGATATGATTGATTCTATTGTAGGTGATGTGGTATTTGATAAAACCATAAAATCAAAAGGACCCTTATTAACAACAGGGTGTAAAACACTCAACAATTTGGTTTATGGTCCAATATACCCCTTTTGGATTCAATGTGACCACAATTTCTATATTTGAGAGAAATATGGATACAAGGATTGAAATGGTATGTACCCTTCTTCGAAAACTTTCTATTTTCCAACAGAAATCCAAAACTCATACTCCCATAATTTTAGAAATTTTCCAGCTCACAATCATTATTCAATCTAATTCCGTCGATTTAGATAATCATTTGAGAGTTTTGAAGAAATATTTCTAGATTTCCCCAATAAAAAAACATTAGGAAAGATCCATATCATCCATCCAACCTTATGTGTAATGTTAACCATGACTATAGGAAATGGGGTATTCAAACCTGCCTAAAAACCATAGATCCTCCTAGTCCAGAGTAGTCATCCACCAACACCACCACATAGATGTCCCCAACCACAAAAAATTCCATTCCAAAAAACCCTTCAAAAACTTGATCATACCCATGAATACATGTTGAATCCAATGTATCAAAATAATATACATTTTAAAAATACCACCCTATGTAACCATACATGACCTAAAAAAATAGGAAAATTCACCAATATGGTGGGGGAAATCCAATTTCATGGGTCAGGTAAAAACTCCTCTCAACCACTATTCAACCTAAGTAATATGGGAAAATGTTGGTACCATCATAATTAGGATCTTAGCACATCTTAAAATCCAAAAAACCAATCTATTATAGTTATCCACTGATGAGTAAACCACCATCAAAACCACTAAAGATAATACAAATGTAGAATAACCATGTCTTAATAGAGGACCTTACAAATGAATAATGATTCATTTAATCCACCGCAAATAAAACCATTCCTATATATTTCTCCAATGTGCCACCCAACCCAAGTAACAATGAGAATCTAAAAATGAAAAATAAATATTGGAATATTTTAAAAAAGTGAAGGTTAACATCCCCTTGATTGATGGAATCATGAAAATTACATGATATGACTAGTCTCTAAAAGAAATGTGTACACACCAAAGGTGAGTTCATGCATAATAAAAGGTAATCATAGGGGCTAATGTCTCGTTATTAATAGATCCATCACATCTATCCAAATGAAAAGATCCTGGAATATTCTCAATTTAATTCACTATAGGGAGTAATTTTTTTCAATCCTATTATTTATTTGGTATCATTAATAAATGTGATGACTCAATCCATTTTAAATAAATTTCAGGTTGGGGAATTAAAGAAAAAATGAATTATTATTCAACTATAAAACCATAGTACCACACACCCCTCTGCTTTGTTAGATGGTGTTCTTATGATGTTGAAAATTTTAATTCATCTTTCGAATTTTTATATTCATAAAATGGAATATAATATGATGAATGGAAATTCCCTAATTATATTTGGATGACCATTCTCAATGAAATATAGAAACATAATTAATGTCTTTAATTGTGTATATTCTATCATGTTTTGTGGTGATGTCTTCCTCTTCATCGTCCATAATTCCATGAAAACCCCATCCGAAGAACATTCCTCAATTTTAGTTAATTCTATTCATGTACTCTCTTCCACTAACAAACAATATTTTCCATTCCCCTGATCCCCTTTTTTATTTATTTGTAATTTTTATAATCTATATGTAATGATTTATGAAATTACTATTTTAAAATTCGGAAAATAAATTTCATGAATGATTGTTAGTTGATGATTTCATGAGTATCATGGATCCCAGGACCACTGTTGATAATTTTACGCATCTAAGAAATCATTCTTCAACATAGGATGTTACTGTTGAGAAGTTATAGTGATCATTAAACTCAAAAATTCATATTCACAACCATAAATACAAAACAACCCTAAATTGGATCTTAAACCACTACATCATTACATGAAATATTCATATCTTGAGAATGTAAATAGGTTTCCTATAATCATTTCTAGTTCACTTCCTTTCCAAAATTAATTTCGATTAATTTACATTTTTAAGGAGTCTAAAAAAGCATTAGGTTAGACACTTGTATATATTCCTAGCATTATCCAATCAATTTTCAGTCATCATATATTATTAAATGATGATTCTAAACAATTTAGAATGGAACAATGACTACTAAATCCAAAAACCAATGATGTTCGTAAAAATAAGGTAAAATAATTATTAGTCATTAGAATTATTTAACCCATTTATGATATCCAAAGGGTCAATATGGTGTAGGTAGTCCCTAGAAAAACATGTCTTATATAAATTGAAAATAAAAATAATGAATTTTTCTCATCCCACTTTCAGAATAGTTGGTGTGTCAGTATAGACTATCATCTAATAAACCTACACACTATGAATGGCCATATCCCATTGACATTTATATACTAGATTCTTAGGAATCAATAGTTGGAGTCCCAATAATATTTCTATTATGGGTATTCTTGATACTTTATAATATATATTTTCCATGTGGATCATGAAAAGAGATCCTTTACTTTCCCCTTTTGGTCCATTTTTCTCTACGAGGATGTAATGTGGAATGTTTAATACTCCGGGTACTTTCCAAAGATGTGTGGTTAGTTTTTTATATTACTTGGAGAATTTCAAGAACATATCCTTGGATTATTTCACAATTTATGGAACATATTTTGATGATTATTTTTCTTGTATTGGTTTATTCCTACATCATTGTATGTAAAATAATCTAGTATTAAATTAATAAAAATTATATTTTATGTTTAGACAAGGAATAGTACATAGAAATTTTATTTTTTGGGACTAAATCCATATTGAAATATAAAATTTAAATGTAATTGATTCCTAAAATTACCTAAAAATATGTGGGATGTGAGTTATTTCATTAGTCTTGTTAGATTTTACAATCATTTCCTTCACGACTTTAGTAAAATTACAACCCCTCTCCCACTTAATCCAAAAAGAGAAACTTTTTTTTGATATAAAATATGAACATGATTTTAATGAATTTAATTTCAGTCTCACATAACCCATCACAATCCATTTTAATTAGTGGTATTTACCATATAAACTCATTTGTGACACCTATAACAATATAGTTAGGGGAATCTTATCACAAAGGGATAATAAGTGTGATATTTTTTAGAATTAACACCTTTTGAAAATTAACTTGTAGATATTTTTACAAATAATTTAGACTATACTCAGTTTTAGAAAAATAATTTTCACTTGGTACGATGGATTTTTAAATTTTTTTATTGCATTTGTTTAGGGGGATATTGTTTTCACTTTTTTTTATTTAATAAAATGGGGAGAAGTTTTGGGGAGACGTTTTGGGGAAAACTTTTGGGGATAAATAAGTTGGTTTTAGAGATAAATAATTTAGTTTTCATAATTTTAAAATTTCATTTATGGTTTAAATTTTTTGGTTTTGTAATTATTAAAAATGGGGGAGATTTTTAGTGCTTTTGCATATTTCTGTTGATTTGATTTCACATTTTTTTATATTAATTTACCTCTATATTTTTATTAGATCACAATTTTTGTTATTTGTATTTTTTTGATTCTTATCACATTAGAAAGATATGATATTTATCAATAATTTATTAGTTAATGAGGAAGTTGGAAAAGTATTATCTGTTTACCTAAAAATTCAATGATGTTTCTACTATGATTTTAGAAACTCTACATTTTACTATTTTAAAAAATTTATGTATTTATTTTACAGAAACTTATACCATTATCCACTTTTCATGAAACCTAATTCAATTGAAAGCTAACATGTTTATATTTACATCATTACTTAAAATCAATATATAAAAATATCATTTGAATAGGATTTTAATTACATAATGTTATGTTACACTATTTTGTAGTAGCAGTTTTTCCAGAATAGTTTTTCTTTTATTTTTTATAATTTTCGAATCTATTTTTGTTGGTTTTAATTGATTATTTAATATAGAACGCTAAAAAATTTTCTAATAAAATCATTAGATGTGACCAACGTCTGAATTTGCTATAAAGATCCATTTTAAATTCATTGATGTTTGTCGAAATATTTTGTCAATCATTTTTACAAAAGTATGAATTACTATTCCTGAATTGGAAAAATTATGGTACATTATTCTTACGTTTTCTATTTTTACCCTATGTTATGTTTAATTTTCATGAATAGTGAAAAGTATGGTTCATCATCCATACATTTTATATTCATACACCATGTTCCATTTATTGGTAATTAAAAGTGAAAAGTATTGTTTATCACCCCAATGTTTACTGTTCAAACACTACATTATGTTTACTATTCATAAATAGAGAAATGTTTGGTTCATCATCACTAAGTTTACTGTTCATTAATATTGCAATGTAGGGATTATAATCCATATGTTACATTTAATATTCATTCCACAAAGTATGGTTTGAAAACCATAAGTTACTATTCATCATCCCTACGCTATGTTACTATTCATCATCCCTATGCTACATTACTGTTCATCATCCCTATGCTACCTTAATATTTATTCAGAATCTACTGTTCATTCTGTACAATTAAAAAAATTGATTATCTTTATATATATGGATTATTTTTTAATGATTTTTTGGAAACAATATCATTAAATATAAGGATCATAATGAAAATATATTTAATGTTTTGGGTGTTATATTTAGAGAGAGAAATTAATAAAAAATTTCAACGTCTTTCACAAATAAATTTTGAAGTTTTCAAATTGATTAAATTCAAATATTTGAATTTAATTTCAAAATATTCTTTTTGATTTTAAGACCTATTTTGACTATTATTAAATCATTTTAAATGGATTGAAAGTACTACTTTAAAATATTCAATGATTTTATTATTCTAGTGATTTTACTGAAAGTTATATTAAAAATATTTTGAATTCATTTATTAGTTATTTATTCATTTGGAATTAAGAAACAACGTTGTTGCTATTTTCATAAAGATATTTGTTTGAGATCTTCACTCAATTTATTTTCAATATCTAAAGGAAGTGTATCTTCTGAAACAGCTATATATTATATATATATACACACCATTCTCTCATGCATGTAAATTAATACATTTTTCAATACAAAGAGAATGTAGTTTGAACTTTGAACATTCTGTTCATTTCCAATGTCGTGTGATACACTACTTCACCACCTGCTCATTCTCTCGTGTGAATAATTAATTCTACTTGGACTACAATTGCATTGATGATACGTACTGATCTAAACCTCAAGAACCAGAAGCTATGCTTTGATTTTTATCTTCTCTTTTATCTGGTTCCGAGTCTATAACACTTCTCCCCATATCTCACATGCACTCTATTTTTCCATTTCTTATTTTTCACATTAAAGCATTATTTGTTTTTCATTTTTCTTAGATTGTTACTTATGGATTATAAATTCAGGATCCTAGGATTGTGACTCCCAGTATCTAAATCCTGGACTGTTAAGGTTGTGACTCCCAGTGTCTAATGTCAGGTTGTAAGGGTTGTCACTCCCCACATAAAAGTCAGTTTCATGGTTATCCCTCCACTCTAAAATGATTTGATAATTTGGATATGAATCCCCTTTGAAAATCATTTTTATTTCACATGTATCTCTCACCGAGTAGAGAGGTATAAGATTATATTAGGCCTCATTTAGACCAAAATACTATAAAAAACATCCTTGCATTATTCAATTTTTCTACTACTAATAAACCTTAATAATTAACTTTGGTAATTAATTTGATTAGTCAATTCAATTGATTAGAATTTTTAATATGGTCTATCCCCACCCCTCTAGGCCATATTCGATTACACTATCTGACCTAATTATTAGTATCAAAGGATAACCTTTTTATGAATAGTTTTCCTCTATCATTATATTTCTAAATACCAAATATTGGTTTCATTAGTTGTTCCTTTAGGAATTTATCCAACCACCATTTCTTGGGTATTATTTTATATTTTATTGTGATAACCTATTCCTTGACCACACCGTCTAAGGAAAAATATCTCATAATATAGAAGTATTAAACCTGAAAGGTACTGTGATTACTTAAGAAGTTACCACATTTTGATGGAAATGTTTATGGATACTGGAGATCCCGAATGGATGCATACCTAAATCAGTTGAGCATTGAGCACTGATCGATCATGTCCAAAAAATACACACTGCCTAAATCCGACCCAGAAACAGTTACAGGAATTGATGCTACAATATATGTATTAAATTACAAAGTTGTTAATATTTTATATTTTCCTATTAACAAGTGTTTTTTATTCATGTGTCTCCATTCAAGACATCACATGAGATTTGGAAGATTATGAAAATTACTCACCTTTGATTTGACAAATTGATATGAACCAAGATTGGAATACTTTTTGTGGAGTATCATGTCTTCATGATGGGTGAAGTTGAAACTGTAATCCAAATGTTTCATAGATTCACACGCATTGTGAATGTAATGAACTCACTTGGAGAAGCTCTGGAAAACCATGTACTATTTGAAAGAGTCCTACAAGAATTACCAAACAAATGGAATGAAAAAAGGTTTCCATTGATGAAGGAAATAACATAGAATAGTACACACTTGATGAATTGATTGGATCACTACACCAATATGAACTGGAATTGGATAACATAACAGATGAGGAAAAAATAAAGAAAAATGTGTAGTTTTTATGTCTGTAAATTTTATTTCTAATTAATCTTCTGATTCTAATCTAAAGGATATTAAAACAGTTGAAACATCTCTGATTTTAACTAGAAACTACAAAATAATAAAAAATGGATTCAAAGACCGTTTCGAGGAAACTACCAAAAAGAAAAATATAAGGGATATAAGAAAGGTGATACAAATTACAATGCTTCATATGTAACATGTTGGGAGTGCAGGAATAAATTTCATATCAAACCCAATTTCCCTAAACAAAGAAAATAAAAAAAATATATAAAAAATGGTTATAAAGGCATTGGAATCCTGTTAGAGTTGCACTAAAGAATATTATTCTAATAATTAGTCTGAAAATGATAAATAATATACTAACTTTTGCTTCATGGAATCACTGGAAAAGGTTAATAATTCCAGTTATTATTCTAAATGATCTGATTCTTAATATGAATATCAAAACACCAATGTTTTTGAATAAAATAAAGAAATTGAATGATTAAGATAAGATATTTTGAATGCAGTTGATTCGTATAATAATGTTAATGATGATAATCAAAAACTTATTTCTAAAAATAAATTAATTTTTAAATAAAATAAAATGTTAACAAAAACTTCTTATTGTTCTCATTTAACAGATTTTGATAATTTGAATGCTACTCTTGATTTTAATGTGAAATTTAAAATTGATGTTGAATGTCTTTAAAAAATTATTTTCATTTATTTAATGTCTTTAAAAATATCAAGATATGATGTATTTGAATAAAATTGATAAAAATAAAGATGGTTTTGTTTATGATAGATGATTACCTCAAATATAAAAAACACATTTTTTTAAATGTATAAATGTTTTTACTTCAATTGTTACATGTTTTAAATGTGGTATGAATGGTCACTATGATAATGGATGCTCACCTAGATTTAAAAAATCTTTCGGATATCCAAAAAATAATATTTCTAAATCCTTTTTATCGAGAGAATATTACAATACAGGTTTAAATTATATATGGGTACCAAAAAATTGTATTACAAATCTTATTGGACCCCAAGTTGCTTGGGAACCAAAAATTGTCATGTAATTGATTTTCTTATGAAAAATTCCATAGATGTCTCCAGAATGACAAACATTACATGGATAGTGTATGCTCTACATGCAGGACCAAAGACCCATCATTATTTACCTCACACAACACATGTAATGGAGGCACTATTACATTTGGAGAAAATTACAAAGGCAAAGTAAAATGTTTTTGTAATGTTGGTATTTCAAATTATACATTTATTTCAGAAGTATTATATGTTGAAGGTTTAAAAAATAATTTAATTAGTATATCACAATTATGTTATGATGGATTGGATGTTAAATTTTAATATGATAAATGTTTAGTTTGTTAAGGATTATTTATTATTATTTTATACTAATCAAAAAGATAATATTTATACTATTTATTTTTATAAACAAACTATTAAACAAGTAAATTGTTTGAATGATGTAAAAAATGACAACATCGATGAACACTGATGATTAGGTCATGTTAATTTCAGAATGTTGCGTAATCTCTCAAATCATGAGGATTTTTTACAGCTTCATTCATTGAAGAATGAACAAATTCATATTTGTGATGTCTGTATGAAAGGTAAGCCACACAAAATATTATTTAGACTAGTCAACTAGATAAGTACTAATAGACTATTAAATTTAGTATGTATGGATTTATATGGTTCAACTCAAATTTATATCCTTAGTGGAAAGAAATATACTTTAGTTATTGTTGATGATTACAAAATAATTACATGTATATATTTTATTATTAGTAAAAATGATAATTTATCTAAATTCACTGATTTTTGTAAATTAGCTCAACATAAAAAAGGTTGTAGGATTATTTTTATTCATAGTGATAAAGATAGTAAATTTAGTTTTTTATATTTTGAAAAATTGTGTGGAAAGAATTGTAATTTTCATAATTTCAATGCTTTTAGAACTCCAAAACAAAATGGTGTTGTAGAATGGAAAACAAGAGCTCTTATTGAAATTGATCGAACAATGTTAAAAGAATATAACCTCCCTATATATTGTTGGGCTGAGGCAGTTTTTGCTTCATGTAATATTTAAAATAGAATTCTTATTAGACCTCTACTAATGAAAAATTCGTATGAAATATAAAATAATAAAAAACATAAATTTGGTTATTTTATATTTTTTGGATGTAAAGTATTTATTTTAAATTAAAAGAATAATTTAGATAAATTTGATGCCAAAAGTGGTGAATTAATTTTTCAAGGATATTCTAATAATATTAAAGCTTATAGAGTATATAATCAAAGAACGATAGTTATTGGAGATTCTTTTCATGTTATTTTTGATGAAAATAATGTTAAAATAAATTTTGATTCTAATGTTATAGATAAAGAGTTTAGATATTTTAATTTTGGAAAAGATATTCATCAAGATAATAAATAGTTAATTAAGGGGGAGAATACTCCTTCTCAACTTGATCCAAGATCCGGGAATATTAACAAAGATCATTCTATAGAAAATGTTTTTTCTAATGTTGATTCTGGTGTCAAAATAAGAAAATTTATATTAAATTATTGTGCCAATTCTTCTTTTTTTTCTAATTTTTTTCCTATTAATATTAATGATGCTTTAAAAGATGAAAACATTATGGTTTCTATTTAAGATGAATAAAATCAATTTGTTAGAAATAATTTTTGTACATCAGTAGAATTTCATGAAGATAAGAATGTAATTTGAACTAAAGTGATTTTTAGAAACAAGTAGGTTCAATCTAGACAGATTTTCAAAAACAAATACAGACATGTTTCTAAAGGATAATCTCTATAAGAAGGTATATACATTAGTGTTTTATTTACTCCTCTTTCAAGGTTAGTGGAAATAAGAATTTTCTGTCTTTTACTAGTTATTGAGGTTTTAAATTATATCAAATGGATGTATAAAGTGCATTCTTAAATGGTTTTATAAATGAAGAAGTTTATGTTTCTCAGCACCATGGTTTCGAAAATGAAAAATTTCCCAAAAATATTTTTTAATTATTTAATGATTTATACGATCTCAAACAATCACCTCGTTCTTGGTATGAAGGACTTTCATTTTTAAAAAAAATCATGTAAAAAAAGTAAATGTTTATCCAACTCTTTATTAAATGATCAAATGAGAATATTTTAATTGTTTATATCTATATTGATGATATAGTTTTTGTATCATATATATAAATACTTTGTAATGATTTTTCTTCTTTGATATGTTCTGAATTTGACATTAGATTAATTAGAGGATTAATAGTCTTTATTTGACTTCAAATTTCTCAATGGAAAGATGTAATTTTTTTATCAATTTAATTATTCTAATGACATAGTTAAATTATTTGGTCGTGATTCCTCTAAATCCCAGAAAACACTTATGGGTAGTAACTATAAATTAGATAGTAAAGCATCTGGTGAATTAAGTGGTTTTATATTTTATAGAGGCATGATTAGTATCATTCAAAATTTAACAGCATCTAGACTTGATATCATTTTTAGAGTTTGTTTATGAGAAATATTTCAAGATGATCCAAAAGAATTACATATTAATGTGATAAAAAGAATAATTAGATAAGTAAAAGGAACTGTTGATTTGGGTTTATTTTATACAAAATATAATAGTTTTGATTTAACATATTATTCTGATTCAGATTTTTGAGACCGTAGAATTGATTGAAAAAACACATCAGGTATGTGTCATTTTCTATGAAAATGTTTAATTTCTTATTCATCTATGAAATATTTATCTATTTCTCTATCTACTGTAGAAGCAGTGTATATCTCTTATTTTAGTATTTGTGTTAAATGTTTACGAATTAAGAAAACCTAATGAGATTTTCTTGTTTATCATGATAAAATAATTATTAATTATGATAATAAATCTTCATTTTATATTTCTAAAAACCCCGTTAGTCATTCTAAAACAAAACATATTGATATTAGATTTCATTTTAATCGAGATCTTGTGAATAAGGGTGATAGAGTTTTATAATTTATCCCTTACGAAAATCATCTTTCGAATTTTTTTTATAAATCCTTTAGACTCTACTATGTTTGAGAAATCTAAATATTTTCTTGGTATGTTAGAATTTTAAATTTTATTTAATGGATTTTTTTAAGGGGATCTTGTTTTCACATTTTGTTTATTTACAAAAAGGGGGATAATTTTTTGGGGGAAATTTTTGGGTTATGTTTTTGGGAGAAGTTTTAGGGATAAATATGTTGGTATTGGGGATAAATAATTTGGATTTAATAATTTTAAAAAATCATTTATGTTTTAAATGTTTTGGTTTTGTTAAAAAAATAAAAGGGGGGAGATTGTTTGTGCATGTCCATATTTTATTTAATTTGATTTCATATGTTTTGGTTTGATTAATTTTCATATGTATTTTTTTAATATCATAATTTATGTTATTTGGATTTTATTGATTCTTATCATAGTTGAATGATAATATATTTATCTATAATTTATTAGTTATAGAGGATGTTTGAAAATTATTATCTATATCTTTAAAAATTTAATGAAGTTTCTAC
Source organism: Viscum album (assembly GCA_963277665.1). Classification (NCBI taxonomy): domain Eukaryota; kingdom Viridiplantae; phylum Streptophyta; class Magnoliopsida; order Santalales; family Viscaceae; genus Viscum; species Viscum album. Next base: position 748,907,524 of record OY728152.1, read on the forward strand.
TACGGTTTTAGAAACATTACATTTTAGTATTTTAAAATATTTATGTATTTATTTTACAAAAAATATAAATTTTTAGGAATTTCCTGAAACCTAATTATATGGAAAAAAATGTTTATATTTATTTCTTTATTTTACCTAAATGTCTAAAAATGTCATTCTAATGGACATTTTATTAATTGAATCTATACTATACTATTTTGTAGTAGTGGTATTATCAGAATATTTTTTCATTTTTGTTTGATAATTTTGGGATGTTTTTTATGTTTGAATTAATTGATTCTTTTTTATAGAAAGATAATAAGTTTTCATAGATATCAGTTTTTCTACTAATGTCTGAATCTTTTGTTATGAACCCTTAAAATTTTTTAAGTGTTTTTTAAAATATTTTCTCCAGATTTTTCACGAACGTACGATACTATTAATGAATAGTGAAAAGTATCATTCATTATATATAGATTTACTATTCTTACCCAACGTTTCATTTATTATTCATTACTAGGGAAATGTATGGTTCATCATCCCTGTGTTTACTTTTCACTAATAGTGAAAAGTTTCGTTTATCGTCCCTATGTTACGATTACTATTCATTATGGAAAGTATGGTTTGGCAACCATACAATACTATTCATCATCCCTATACTATGTTACTATTCACCATCCCTATGCTACATTATTGTTCATCATCCTACGCTACATTACTGTTCATTCAAATGTTACTATTCAGTCAGTGCAATTTTTAAAAAAATTATTTTCGACATATATATTAATTATATTATAATGATTTTTTTAGAAAAATTCACATTAAATATAAGGATCATAATCTATGAGGATATAATGATTTTGGTTCTATATTTTGAGAAATAAATTCAAAAAATTACATCCTCTTTTATAATTAAATTAGGAGGTTTCATAATTGTTTAAATTCATATATTTGAATTTAATTTCAGAATCTAATGCTAGTTTTTAGGAACCTTTTTGACTATATTTAAAACATTTTAAATGGATTTAAATAAATTTTTAAAATCACTCAATGCATTTATATTTCTAGATATTTTTTTAGAAGACTTCTTCAAAATATATTGAATAATTTTATTAGATATTTATTCTTCAGGAATATATAATCAAGATGATGATATTTTCATGGAGATATTTATTGGAGCTCTTAACTCAATTAATTTTGAATATCCAAAGAGAGAGGAGCTACTGAAAGTGCTATATATTTTATTCACTATATATATAATTCTATCTTGCTGATAAAGTAATATATTTTTCAGTACAAAGAGAAAGTGGTGTGAACATTGAACCAGTTGTGCATTTGTGACATCCTAAGACACTCTGCTTCACCCCTACTCATTCTCTAAAGTACCGAATGGATTCTTCTTCGACTACAATTTCATTGACAAGGCATGATGATCTAAACATCAAGAACCAGTACTTGTGATTTAAATTTTTTTTCTCCTTCATCTGGTTCTGAGTCTATAATAGTACTTCCCATCTCTCAAATGACACTATTTTTCTATTTAGGATTTTTTAGAAAAAATCATTTTTTTTATTCTTTATCCATATGTTGTGACTTTTGTATTCTAAAGTCCGGATCTAAGGGTTGTGACACCCTATATCTAAATTCAAGACTATTAGGGTTGTGACACCCGATGACTAATGTCAGGTTGTAAGGGATGTGACTCCCCACACAGAATTTAGTGTCATGGTTGTCCCTCTACTAGAAAATGATTTTTTATTGGGTTATGATTCCCCTTTAAAAAACAGTTTTAGTGAACAGGTATCTCTCTCTGAGTATAGATTTATATGAGTATAGTAGGCCAACTTCGGACTGAACTACTATAAAAAACAGCCTTGAATTATTTAATTTTTATACTCTTAATTAACCATAATAAGTAACATTGAAAAATAATTTAATTAATCAATTAATTTGATTAATTTTTTTAATTTTCTGTATCCACCCCCTCCCTCTATACAATTTTCCATTATCGTATCTGACCTAATAAGATCTACAAAAAATGGTTTATATTATTGTAATTCCCCAATTATAGGCTGGTAAGACATTAAATGACTTTTTCATAATATATACTTCCCATACACTCAATCTAGAACAATATGGAAAAATTATTTTGGGATTATAAAATCATATGTGAAAACACTTCACGGCTAATTGGAACAATTTCAAAGGCTTTTCTCAACATTCCCACACCACCAAATATGTGATTGACTTTTAAAGTAGCATTTTTATGTTGGCTTGATTTTTATTGATAAAAAGTTACTAATTATATTATAGGTTGTCCACTAGTTGTTAAAAACCCAATCACTATAGGGAACCAGATTGATAACATAGCACAAAACACTTGGCAATTCGATTTGAGGTCCGGTGTACCCATTCGAGTTGTCCATGAGGTGAAATGTTCAGATTTTGAGAAGACGGAGGACATGAATCTTGAAGAGGAATGTATCCTTCTTTAACAACGTCCTATTTCCGAAGGTAAATACCCATATCCATCTTCCAAGCATTGTGGAATCTATTCCACTGACATTATTTATTATGAACATTGGCCTCAACTAAGAGAATCTTTTGAGAGTTGGAGAAATCTTACAAGAAAACCCATATGATAAACCCATTAGAAAATAGCCAATATATCGATACATACCTAGGGAAAATAAATCCAAGACTATATGTAAGGGTCCAACCATCCTAAATAGCTATATAAACAACCAATCCAATGTATTCATCCACCATCGACACCCACATGTTGTCATCCACTAGAAATGTAATTCCAAAAAAAATCCTGAGAGACTTATGAAAAACCTCGAAGACATGACGATACAAAGGGCTGAATGTATAACCCAATTTTTAAAAACCACCCAGTAATCCATACAAGACCTAAATGCATAATTAGGCTAACTCGAAAACTTAGTGTGGGAAGTCCAATATCACGGGTCAGGTGATCTACCATCTCAATCACTAGTTATTTCTTGTTATACGGAAAAAGTTAGTTATATCAACCTTAGAAGTGTAACACACAATAAATTAAAATAACCCATCTATTAGAGTAATCCACACATGAGAAGACCACAATACCAACCACTAAAATTGGTCCAAATGTGGAAAATAATTATCATAGGGTATGCCCTTCCAATGGAAATAATGTTTCATTTAATGAACTAGCAAGATAAACCATTCCTCCAACATTCCCCCTATGTTCCACCCAACCAAAGCAATAAAATGAAAATGAACATGTTAATGAAATATTGTATGCTTTAAAAAATGTTCTGGTTAACATTTCCTTGATCATTGTCATGATTAAAATTCCAAAATACACAATTTTTCTAAAGTAGATGTGTTCAAATAGTAGTAATCATTTTGGGGATGAATATGTGAGCATAAAGAGGAATGTCTCAACATTGATAGATCCATAACAGCATACAAAATACAATGATTCTATAACATTCTCAATTCAATGAACCATAAAGGAGTAGTTATTTTCCAATGCTATGATAAATTTGGGAATTTAAAAAAAATGTGATTGCTCACTCTATTTTCACTTCATTTAATGTTCGAGAATTGAAGCTCGCCTAATTTTTTTTGTTCATCTAGAAAACTAGATCACTGCTCGCCCTACTGATTTGTTAGAGTGTGTTCTTAGGATGGGGAAAATTTTAAATTTTCCAATTATTTGTTTGTTCATAAAATTGATAATGATATGATAAATTGAAATTCTACTATTATTTTATGTAGGTGATTATTGAAATCCTAAAAATCCATAATTAATGAATATAATGCTCCATTTTATATGTTTAATATTGGTGAAATTTTCCTTTTTAACATCGATTATTTCATGAATCAACCCTCATAAGAATACTCATCACTTTTAGATAATTCTAGTGATCACTACTGGAAAACTAACATATACCAATGGTTTGGAGAACCGTAGGCAAGTAAGTCGTTGGGATAGGTCTATACAAATGGTTTTGGATAACCGTTGGTATAAACCTATACGAATGGTTTTGAAACCCGTTGGTATAAGTAATATGAAAATCTATACAAACAGTTCCATAAAACCGTTGGTATATGTATTTCAAAAAAACATTCAGAGGGATTTGATCCTAGGACCTCTAGTTTAACATTCAACGACCTAACCACTAACCTAACATGACTTTTGTGAACATTATTTCATAAATATATATATTTATTATCATAATTATTTCAATGTTTGATTTATATAATGTTCTCGGTAAGAATATTCGATAAAAAAATCAAAGGACCTATACCATCGGTTATCAGAACCGTTGGTATAGACTTATACAAATGGTTTTGACAACCATTGGTATAGGTCCTTTATTTTGGGAGTGATGTATTTGTATGGGGGCCTTTCCCAACGGTTTGGCCAAACTGTTGGGAAAGTGGACTCAAAATATAATTTTCCCAACGATTTGGCCAAACCGTGGGGAAATACATACACTTTCCCAAAGGTTTTAGCAAACCGTTGGGAAAAGTGGCCACAAAGAGGACTTTTCCCAACAGTTTGGCCAAACTGTTGGGAAAGGGGACCTATACCAATGGTTTTTACAATCCATTGGTATAGAATCATTGGGAAATGTCAGATTTCTAGTAGAGGATGTAATACCAACCCCAAACAAAACAAATTTTCATTCCCACCACCCCCTTTCTGGGTTTTCATCATTGATAGAATTTATATTTAATGAATCATGCATTTATTATTGTACGGGTTTAGAAAACTGTCAATCGTGTTTTTTAATAGATGATTTCATGAACATCGAGGATCCCATGACCATTGATGATACTTATAATCTTTTAAAATCTCATTAATCATATGAGGATGTTACCATTGAATAGTTATATTATATCATTGAGCTCTCACATTCACATTGAATCCCATGAATTCAAAATACCGAGGAATTTAAAAATAAAACATTTCCTCAGAACATAAAATATTTATATATTGATAATATAAATAGTCATCCTATAAAAAATTCTAGATCACTACCTCAAGAGAATGAATTACTTCTACTGACTTTTTGAGGGAGTATAAATAATAATTAGGATGGAAACATTCATAATTTCTTGGTATTGTCTAATAAATTTTAAATCATCATATATTTTTAAATGATAAGGCTAAACATGTGTGGTTGGGACAACATTGACTAAACCCAAACCTCTTAAATGTTTTTAAAAATTTGGTGTAAGAATTAAATGATTGATTGAATCATTTAACCAGTCTCTCACAACTAATGGTTCAGTCCGGTATAAGTAGCATCAATAAACTGATCATATTATACATAAACATGAAAATAATAAATTGGTTCCAACCCATGTATATAATAGATGGCATGTCTATATAAACAATCATCAACTAAATCATCACACTGGGAAATACCATTTCCCATTTTCGTTTACTAACATAATGATAGAGAGGTTCGCAAGGATGTCCCATTACTATTTCATTGATACTAAAGTTTGATAATTTCTTATTTTTATTTAACCTGAAGATTAGAAAAAGATAAACCATACATTCCCCTTTGTGAAAATTTATTAAAGGAGGATTCTAATTAGTCTGTTCAATTCTACTGGTACATTCCAATAATGTGTTGTTATTATTTTTTTAAGATTACATGGAATATTCCAAGGAAGTATTCTTATATGATTTTAATGTTTTTTGATCATATTTTGATGAATGATTATATTGTATTTGTTCTATCTTAATTCATTTTATTTAATTTAATGTTATAATAAATTATGAAAATTATCATTTCATATTGGGAAATAGTATAGTATATGGACATGTCATTTATAGAGATGGTATCAATGTTGATAAATCCAAAGTGGATTCCATTTCTTCAATAACAATCCATAAAAATTTGTTTAATGTGGGTTCATTCTTAGGCCATGTTTTATGTTTCCATCATTTCATTAGTGGCTTTAGAAATATTTCTCTCCCACTCTCCCACTTACTGAAAAATGAAAAACAATTTATTTTTGATAATGAAATTTGAGGAATCTATAAAAAATTATAATAGAGTCTTTAATCACCTTAGGTAATCCATGGACCTCATTGTGATTTACTATTTGATCTCATTTGTGACACCTTAAACTATGCAGCTAGGAAGTCATATCACAAAGGGTCAATCAAGCTATACATGTTATAGAATATTCCTCACAAACACTGGACCCTGCCCATGAAATGTACACAACAACAGAAAAATTATTACATAACATTTTTAATTCTTTGGATTAAATTAGTTCAAAACTTTTATAGTCCAAATTCATTGTGCTCTCAAAACATTAAATAGTCAGGTATCTTATTAAGATACATGAATCCAAAACACATCCCATTTGTAGGATGCTCTTGCTTTAAGAATTTAATTAGAAATTAATGATAAAAATGGTGTTGTGAATGATTTGTCTAACTATATTAGTTGGATCCTCCCATCCACATACATTGACTCATCCCCCTATATTTCAACAAATAACAAGTTTACAATTGAAAAATTGTACCGAGTGAATGGTACCATCCATTGGGATGATAAAATTGTAAATTATTTGGTATAATAATTCATTTCAACTGATATCACCAAAGACCAACATGATCATCTAAAACATGAGTCTGAATGTTACAGCTGGGATATCCCATACAATTGGCCCCCATGTAATGATCACCTCCTTAGGAAATATTTTTTTCTAGATAGTGAGTTTTAATCTGTCCTTAGGTTCATCGACACAGTTTCTTGGGGGGGGGAATGTGGTCCCTAGTGGATTGTTCGTAAGGTCCTTCATTATAGTTTCTTTTGGAAGAAATTATATTATGATGACAATGATTTATATTAATAATTTTGTCATTTTTAATGAATAGGAAATTTCTCCACAATTAATGAAATTTTAAAACAACCATTACTATTCTATGAAAGTTTTTATCTTTGGGTCATGGACATTGTGGCTAATCTCCCTATTTCATTAGTAACATGTACATTCTTCTTGTATTTAATTAAGTGTAAAAATTTATTGAGTCATGTACCAGGATGATAAATTATTCAAAGACAATTATGGATTTTTTTGTCTAAATATTCTATAGGTTTGGATTACATATGATCAACATCAGGGACCATGGTTCTCATTTCTTCAACAAAACAACAAAATCACATTAGTGTCAGTATAGGGTTTGGTATAGTGTCTCTAATAATTATCACCCATAGACCAATGGTCATTCTAATATGTCATAAAGAGATGAAAAACAAATTTTTTAAAAAATTGTTCAACCCAATAGAAACATTGGAGCCTTAGACTCAATGAATAATTATGGGATTACTATACTAGATTGAAAACCCCCATTGGCATGTCATTATATCATCTAGTTTTTAAATATATTTGTTATCTTCATATTGAGATATATAAATATGTCTATTGGGACATTATAAAATAAAATTTTAATCTTTTTGTTGTAGGTGTTAAATAGAAGTTACAGATTTATGAGTTGTAGGAAACACATAGAGATTCTTATGAGAACTCTTAAATCTATAATGATTAAACAAAGGCTTCACATCACCATATAATCCTTCATAATCTACTCCTTATTAGGAATAAGGTCATCCTATTTATTTCAAGGATGATGTTTCGTATAGGTAAGACTTGTTCCCACAAGTTTGGATGTTACACTTGAACTAATACTTAACTATTTTGTGGTTTCAACTTCAAAATGAAGAAACAAAAAAATCCTTGACTATTGATGGCATGTAGTTGATCAACATTCATAAATCATTTCCAAAGTCCCTAAAGGAGGAATTAAACATTCATCAAGGATCCCATAAATAAATTCCTCAATACTTTATCCTTCCTTCCAACATTCAATTTAATTACAATGTGGATGCTTCATGCTCTACATGTTTGGTGATGGGAATATTCAATGGTTAGTTAGAAATTTTTTTCATAATTTTTATTTTATTTATTTAATTATTTATGAATGGTATAGTTTCTCACCCGCATTTTACCTATAAATTTTTTCCATATTTTTTATATTTTCTAAATTAATCATGGAAATTGATATCCACATAATCATGGAAATTATTGAAAATAAATTAGGAATTACCATATTTTATATTCTTCAAAAAATCACTAATAGAATGGGTCTGTTCACATGAATTATTAATTTATGTGTTCATTTTTATAGTTAAATAATTGTTTATAGATGATATGAATTTTTGTATCATTTTAAAACATTCACGAAGAATGGTACCCATTGTGTGAGTAGTTTTTGGGAAAACAATGTCACTTAATATCACTATAAATCTTATCACTCAACCATGATTTGTGGATTTTTACTACTTAATAGAAGGTAAATATATATTATGATAATTTATCACCAATTTACAATATTATTTTTTCATACATTCATTCCATGTCCAATAAATTTCATTACAATACCATAATTAACAATGAACGTATACATATTATATGACTATTGTATTCGCATGAAATATATTGAGGGGAGTACTGAAATGTATAAAATATTTTTATATATAGTTCTGGAGCGTATGTTTTGACTTATGTGAGTGCTTAATTGATTGGGTGTTGAAATTTGATTGTAAAGGATGTTAGGAAGGTTCAGGGGATAGAATAATTTAGGCATATTTTTTTTTAAAATGACCTATATTTACTAGATAAAATTGGATATAATAAAATTAAATTGTTTTCACACACCTACATGGATAATTATTAGCATGGCTAGCTTCTGAATTACCTTCTCATATGGGTATCTTGTATCTCTTAGAATATTTTTATGATAGAATTTATGAGACATATTTTTTACATAATCAAAAATAATAACTCCTTAGTGTGGTTTTTTCTTTTATCACATTAATGACAAGTTTAAATTTTCAATCGTCATTCTTAATGATGTTGGGAATATATCTATGGATATTTTTTTGAAATTTTTATTTTCATAGAAGTGAATATGATTAGGTGTGTGGGTGTGATAACACTACGATTCACTTTTTTATTTTATCTTTATACAACAGTATTAAACATATTTTGTATTATAAATTACAATTATTATAAAAAAACTCAATTCATGGTATTTCATTAATTATTGTTATCCCTATTAAGAATGTAAATTTCACTTGTTTTGATGTTTTCACTATAGTTAGAGGTGATTTAATTTACCCGGGTTGATGTTGGGAAGAAATTATGAATAATGAATGATTTCATGCACCATAGTGTTCTCAAATAGACACTACAAGAAATATATTACTATAATGTGTTTGAATTTTTTTTATGATCCTAAAATTAGTGCTCTAAAACTCATTTTAAGAAACAAAGCTCAATTCATCCATTATGTGGCCCAATCTAACTGATCATTCCAAGACACTGAATCTATATGGAGTCAATAGTTTAATTCTATATTTTGGTAATATTTTGAGCATTAAACCTCTAAATTATTTCAAAAATTATTTGGAGAAATTATTTAAATGTTGAAACAACATTTTTTGTTTTCTCCAATGTAGGATACAGATTACTACACACAAAAAACAATTATGCAAGTTGTTTCTCAAAATCTAGGTGCACAAAACCACCATCAACATTTACTATAAAAGAGTTCTCTAGTCACCACAATAGTATGTTAGGTCAAGTGGTGAATTTAATCCATTTTTGAGTAATTTAGGAGTCATATCCTCATCCAGTAAACTCTAGAGCACCCTATCATTATAGCTGGATCAAATAAGAGGAAAGACTTTCACCCACGCATCCCCCTCCTCTCAATGTAAGGATAAACAGAGAAAATTCATCATGAGGGAGATACACACATGTCAGGAGACTTGTGATTCATATATTATCTTCAAGATTTTAGCAATTTGGGTGTTAAAAAATTTCATTCCATGTATCTTACATTATTTAATATTTTAATGTTTTTTTGATGCATATGACTGATATAAACTTAATTTCAAAGGGATTGGTGTGAGGTTTAGAATGTGTGACTTGTTTTAATCTGATTAGAAAACAAATGATTCATTTCGTTACCCCATGTCAGGAGAATTCATTCTGATTTAGAAGCTCTTATTACATTCACAGGTGATGGACTATGGAAATATGATTGTCAATTCATGGTTTCGTTCGTTATGAAATGATATAAAATTATTGGAATTAATTAGGATTATAAATAATGTCATCCAATAAATTATTCCAAATATGAATGATTCTCTAAAAATAATGAACTTTATTTGTGTGTAATGAAATAACAATGAACCCTGTATTTCGTATTTTCTAAAATCCACATGGTTTTTAAATATTAATAACATTAATTATATATTATTTTCAGAAAAAAACTATTTTCAAAACCTCCCCTCTTTTATTAATTTTTTAAAAATAAACACTACCAAACCATCATGTCTCATTTAGATAATATATTCCTCATTTTCAATATGAATGAAAAATGGAAACAACATTCAAATGTATGTATAACCAACTTTCTCCATGAACAGTGTTTTTCATTATCTATTTCTATATTTTATTGATTATTATAAATAAAAATTTAGTAAATAAATATTATATTTATATCATGGTAATCATTGATGATACAATGAAATCAATATATATGTTAGAGGGAAAAATGAAGAAAATAAAACACATGGGAAAGAGAAAGCAGCAGTTACTCGAAATGTGCCATTAACCCAGAATTATTTACAAACATGTAATATAATGTCCTAAGTAAATCATATATGGTATTATATAAATTGAATATTAAATTTTAATATATTTATAAAAAATATATAATTATTAAACATGATGTTTTTATGAGTAAAAATAGATTCAAGACATATGGTATGGGGATTTCTAGGCTCACATTTATTTCTATGAACATTATAAAATATTCACCACTCATTTTTTATGTGAGGTTTATATACCTCCCATGAAGGTGTTATATGATTCATATACATAAATTTATGTGTATTTATGTAAACATTTTATGTTATCTCTTTCATGGGTTATATTTAAAAAGATAAAAAATCATCCAGGTAATTTTTTCAAAACTTTCTTTCTTCGAGACACATGTGCTGATATGAACCTATAATCATTTAATAGGTGTACATGATTTCCTGTTGATATTATTTATCTTGAATTTTATTATTTAAATTATAATGTAAGATTATTGTGTTTTTATTTTGAAATAGAGATAATTATTTTATGTTACCCAAATGGTAAGTGTTTATGGGTATATTATCATCATTTATCTATAATGATTACAATTATGTTTCCATTGATAAAATATAATGATCCATTTCTCAAGATAATTATTGAAATATATTCACATCTAGTTATTCATGATATTTTAAGACCGAGAATTTCCATTTAATTTTTTTTATTATATATAAATTTTACGAGTCCGCGAAAATTGACAGCGCATGATTCTAAGGCCTGGTATGCCCGGAATGAATTTCTGAACATTTTTCTGGGTACTTTTAGAAAACATGTAGGTAGGTTTTTGTAACTTTTCATCCGGTGCTTGGAATTGAAATATGAGGACACCGTTGAACTCACAACATCAATATTCTCTTCATTAGACATTCACCATGACTGTAGTAGGTCGAGGGTGAAAAATAGTTTTTCACTATTTCATGGAAGAATAGAATAATATAAAAATATAAAAATTTATATTTTTTTGAAACCTCTCTACATGGGGTTATGGAGGTGGGAACCAACTGAACAAAACCCCCATTTTTAATTCAAGGGTGGGGAACACCTGACTCATGAACTCCCTCTTTTATGTGGGAGGTGACCACTGGTATCCTCTAAATTAATTATTCCAACACCATCATAATTAATGGCCAACAATATTTTAAATTAATGAAATATAATTTAATATGTTGTCTTTTCATTTTTGGTGGAATTGGGTGAAAGTGATGACAATGTGGAATTGGGGGAGAACATTGGAAGAATTCTTCTTATCCAATGAAGAACGTCGATGTTCTCCAACGACTTCATCTCTTTCCTCTCGAGATTATCAAATGTGGGATGTATTAATCAACGAAAAACTAGCATCTATCCTACCCTCATCATGATGTCAATAAGCCATCTAGGGTGGGGTTTTGTTGTTCTTTGTGGTTTTCGTTGAATATATTCTCTTGATCCACCTGCTACCATTCTAATTCAGAGGGTGCGGGATAAACAGACACGGCCTGATCCCTCCGTTTTTCATCCTGATTTTCAAGTTCTTCACGGTGGAGAAAGGTGGCGGCCGTCACCTGAGCTAGCCACATGGAACCGGGGTGGCATGCGTCCACGCCACCGATAGAGAAAGAGGTCGTGCGGAGACCGGATCAGTGTAGTGGCCCATCGGCCACGATGGTGGACATAGGGTGGTCGGCGCATGACATGCCGACGTTCGAGCAATGAGCATATGGCCGACCTAGCCATGGAAGATGGTAGAGGCATGGTGGGAATTTGACTGGCCGTCAGGAGGACCAAGGACCAACTATTTTAGCTAGCCGGGCTGGAATGAGCGGGACCCGTGGGGGGTCCTGTGTGCTGTAGGCGACAGAACGGCTTCTACAATTCGGTGTTCAAGAGAGGGGGGCACACAACTCCCCCTACAAAGAGCATGTCTGGTCCGCTAGGCCGGGCTGCCCAGCATGGGCTAGGCCAGACCCAATGGTCTGGGATAGAGCTAGTGGGTTGCCTGGCAGGCCAGGCCAGACCCAATGGGTCGGGTCAGAACAAGCGGGTCGGATCGGTCTGACCGGGTCCGATCGGACCTGGACTAGTTTCGACCCAATAGGTTCTTTCGGCCATTACTTTTTCACCGAACATCCATTTGACGAACCATATATGGCACTAGAAACCCTGAAGTGATATTTTACTTTTGGTATACCCCACTAGAGTTTTGGATACTTTTGGGGTATGGTCAGGTTGGATCGAGCACAAATCCAACCAGGCCCTGGGGACTAGAAGGCTAATAACATACAGACCATGTTCCATTTGATGCACTGTCTATTGAGTTGAGACCCTTATTTTGTGGTGGTCCATTGGGAAACATGTTCTTGGTAATTCATGAAAGTTAGATTATCAATCAGTAACTTGTGGATCAGAAACTCTCAAAGACAATAATGCATAGTGTGGGAACCCTATAGCTGGATCTAATGATGTAATATGATCCTTTGTGGGTGTGACGAAGTAGTAGGATTATCTATGGGCCTTAAGATGTACTAGGATCCTATTTGGGAATGAATATGTACTAAGATCATGTGTGGGTCTGACGATGTACTAGTATCATGTGTGGATCCTACGATGTACTAGGATCGTGTGTGTTTCTGAAGATTTAGTAAGACCCAGTTTGGGTCTGACGACGTACTAGGATCCCGTGTGGGTCTAAAGATGTACTAGGATCGTGTGTGGGTCTAACGATGAACTATGATCCTGTGTGGGTCTGACGATGTACATGGATCATGTGTGGGTCTAACGATGTACTAGGATCCTGTGTGGGTCTGATGATGTACTAGAATTCTGTGTGGGTCTGACGATCTAATACAATCCTCTATGGTTCTGATGATGAACTTGGATCTTGTGTGGGTCTGACGATGTATTAGGATCTTGTGTGGGTCTGACGATGTACTAGGATCCTGTATGGGTCTGACGATGTGCTAGGATTCTACGTGGGTCTAACGATGTACTAGGATCTTCTGTGGGTCTGTAATTTGGGATCATTCATGGGTATGCATCTTAAAATAGTAAGAGGATTCGGTAGTTATATCTAATCACCTTTACTACCTTACCAAGGTTATACCTGGTGTGAGCCGATTCTTTTCCGTTGTGGTTTTATTCTATGTGGCGTACCTGTGTGGTACTTGCCTTCGTGGAAATATTTCCTTCATGGAACAGCTATACATTGGATAAGGATTTGGGGCTTGTGTTTCCTCATTTATGTTATGGTTAATATTTGATAAATTAGGTATATATATGGGCATATACCTAAGTAGGGTGGTCTCTAGTTTACATGCTTTGTGGTTTATCCTTTTTGGATTTTGAGAGACTATGACGGTCTCAGGGTCCCTACTGAGTATCGTTATACTCACCCCTACATGGTCTTTTCCCGCACCATGTAATGTTTAGTGTAGATAATGGACATCACTATCTGAGGGAAATGGGTACCGGGAATGGAGTTATCTCAGAGATGGACCATAGATGAGGCGTACCGTAGATATGACCGTTAGAGAGATATACCTACCCTTCAGGTAGGATCCTTGGCAGGTGTTCACATGAGTTTTCTCAGTATACCTGTACTTTCTAGTGTCTCGTACTTTCAATTGGGATGGTATTATGGCCCCTTTTTATACACTCATTCTTTTTTCTATAATGGTTACTTGTGTTTGTATCATTGTGTGTGCTTTGTTGTGTGCGTTTACATGTTATAAAGGCAATTCCTTCCAATTTTTTGGGAATACACCTTTCAGTACTAGTCTCTAGCTACTGGCCTATGAAAGGTGGTCTTGTGGTAGTCACATCATAGGCCCTAGGGGATGGGTCATGAAGAATTGGTATCAAAGGAGTCGGTTCTACTATAGAACATTAAACTCATATCATTCAATAACAATAGTGTTATGTTTAATGATTGTGGTTATCAGGTTAGAGAATCTAGTGTTGGTGTGGCAGTCGACGTATCCATACACCATGACCCTGACTTTTTTATTTCTGACATAGTCCATCAAAACACTGATTGTGTGTGTGTTTTCCAAGAGTTTTTTTTATCTCTTTGAATCTGCTCACCAGGCATAACATATTGACCGTGGCACACCTGTTTCTTTTTAGGATGCCTCCACACTGATAGCCAGCTAGGATTCTGGGTAAAGTATGCACTGATATCCCACTAAGCGATGTGGCCTTGGTTCATGGACTTATTCTAGTATAGGGTCCAACAGAGGAACCAATGGTACCATTGCCCATTGGGATACCTATGCCACCAACCATATCTACAGAGGGTGTGCGCCTCTTGAGCGCGTTGCACAAGTTCTAGTGCCAGAGGCCACCCAGGTTAAGGGGAGAGACAGACCCACAGGCGGCTGAGGAATGGCTGGAGGTTGTGGTGAGAGTCTTCTGACTAGTAGGGACACCAACTGATCTCATGGAGAGCTTTGACACTAGTCTCCTATAGAAAGCAGTAGGCAGATGGTGGATCTTGATGCTCCAGTTTCACGAGAAGGTGAAACTTCCCTGGGCAGACTTTGGGAGCCAGTATTAGGTAGAGTTTATTGCAGTGACTCTTTGTATAGTGCGCATACAGGAGATTCTTCATATGTAGTAGGAAAGCATGATTGTGGCTCAGTACTCAACGAGGTTCACTGAACTATCATGCTACTCCAGTGATATGGTGTGAGACCCATTCTTCAGGGCCCAGACCTTTTAGCAGGGTCTCAGCCGGGTGATAAGGGCTTCGATGATTTCTCTCTACATCCTGACGTAGGCGGGGCTATTAGAGAGATCCCTCTTAGTAGAGAGTTTCTTGGTTGAGCAGTCACCAGTCGTGAGACCTACCACTGGATGTCACGTTGTAGAGTCTTCTGTAGTTGGAAGTAGATAGATGTGACATAGGTTCAAGAGGACCAGACCTATAGGTGGATGATTTCATGACTCGGGATCAGTTGCGCAGGCTACTGAAGACAGAGCGAGTCATGTGAGGAACATGTAGTGTTTTAAATGTGGTAGGAAGGGTCACATGGCTTATGAGTGCCCAACCCGTCGTATGGAGGATCAGCAGATAGTCAAAGCACTATCCATGTATAGATAGTGGTTTGACCGGGGAGGACCACAGGGAGCAGGTGGATGTGGCAAAGGTGATGGCTATGTAGCTAGCATTGTGTGAGTATCCGAGTTGTTACCACCACCACCACAAGGTGGTCCACCCAGACCTCAGGCAGTAGTTGGACAGGGCTGAGCTCAGCTTCAGGCAGCTAAGTTCTATTACCATGGTGCACCAAAGATGATACAAGGCACGATCTATTTCTACTCCACCTTAGCTGCAATACTTATAGACCTAGGTCCCAGTCATTATTTAACTTCCACTTCCCTCATTCATAGATTTAATTTTCCGATGGAGTCGTTGGCTCGATCCTTATAGGTAGAGACTCATACAAAATTTTATTCGATGATTACGCACTAGTGTTGATAGTGTGAGCTTAATCCAGGAGTTGGGAGCTTTGACTGGGATCTCCTAGTAGTGGTGTCAAGGCCTTAAAACATCATCTTGGGTATGGACTGGATATATATAGACCATGCACAGATTGACTGTATTTGGCACAAAGTGCAGTGTGTCCACACAAATGGGACCAGGATTACCTTCACCAGTGAGAAGGGAGGCTTTGCAGCACAGGATGGACTTACCTAGAGGTGGGTGCATTAGATAACACATCATTAGGAAAGCCTTACCATTAGAGTGGTAAATGTGGAGTGTCCGAGTTATCCTGTTGTGGTGGACCAGTACATGGAAGTCTTCCCTAACGATGTTCTGGGTCTACCTCTTCACAGAGAGGTGGACTTTTACATTGACTAGTGCCCCGAGATGGCATCGATATCTACACCAGCATATCAGATGGCTCCCACGGAGCATTGTCAGCTGAAGGTAATGATGGAGGACTTACAAGGGAAGGAATTCATTCAGTCCAGTTTTTCTCCTTCGGTAGCCCAGATTTTGTTTACCAAGAAGACAAATGGGAGCTTGAGACTTTGTGTTGACGATTGGTGCCTAAACCAGGTGATCGTGAAGAACAAGTACCCACTCCCGAGGATTGAGGTACTATTTGATCAGCTGTAAGGAGCATGGTGGATCTCAAAGATAGACCTAAAGTCAGGATATCATTATCTTAGATTATGAGATGAGGATGTGAATAAAATGGCTTTCAGATGTTAGTACAACCATTATGAGTTCTTGGTAATTCTATTCGGCATGGCCAATGCCCCGGTAGTGTTCATGGGACTCATGAATAGGATCTTTCAGCCATACCTTGAAGGGTTTGTGGTGTTCTTAATAGATGACATTCTGATCTACTAGGCTAATGAGGAGGAGCATGCCTATCATTTGTAGATAGCTCTGGACACACTCTAAGAGCACCAGCATTATTGTAAGCTCTCGAAGTGCCAGTTCCAGATTCTGAGAGGTGCAAATTCTGGGACACATCATCTCAGATGATGGAGTTTTAGGGGATCCATGGAAGAATGAAGTTGTACTTTCTTGGGAGCCACCAAGAGTGTGATGGAGGTATAAAGTTTTCTGGGTTTGGCAGGATACTAACAGTGGTTTGTGCCAGATTTATTTTGAGTTGCAACACCTCTATCAGCATTGAAAAAGAAGGGTTAACCCTTTAGTTGGTCAGAGAGATGCCAGTGGTGTTTTTAGGAGTTGAGGTAGAGGAATACTAGTGCCCCCATCATGAGGATTCCAGAGGAGGGCGTTGGGTATATAGTTTAATGTGATGCATCAGGGACCAGACTAAGAAGTTTCAGGATGTAGGAGCGAGTAGTGATTGCATATGGTTCTCGATAACTACGGAAGCATTAGAAAAACAATGCTACCCATGACCTAGATATATCATCAATGGTATTCACCTTGATGATTTGGAAACATTACCTTATGTGTGAATGTTTTATAGTCTACTTGGATCACAAGTGTCTGAGGTATATCTTCTCTCAAATGGACCTGTACCTGAGACAACAACATTGGCATGAGTTCCCCTAGGACAATGACTTCCAGATAGTCTATACTCCTAGGAAGAGGAATGTAGTTTCAGATGAAATCAACATATGATCTGGTATACAACTGCTTAGTGGAGTGACAGAGCCTCTGGTCTCTTTGTAGATATCCTCTATGGATTAGGATTGAGTTGCTTTTCTTCAGTCTCTTACAATCACTCCCACACATCTTCAGCATGTCAGGGAGGAACAATATGAGGATTCTGACTTCCATACATGACGTTCTATGAAATCCACAGGACAAAAACCTGAAGGATTTTCAACGGTGTGGGGCATGTCATCCCCTTTAGAGTACATACCATGGTACCAGTGTCTCTTTATGATGACATGATGAAGGAGTTACATGCATCCCCTCTAGCGGTACATCCAGAAGTAGGAAAGATGTACCAGGATATCCGACGGCAACACTGGTGGCTGGGAATGATGATAGTAGTTCCGATTTTGTCTCTCGGTTTCTTACTTGTCAACAAGTAAAGGTGGAGAATCAGGTACCAGCAGACTTAGTGCAGCCTTTACAGGTTCTAGAGTGGAAGTGAGGTGGGATATCTATGAACTTTGTGATAGGACGTCCATATACATCCACTGGCCATGATTCTATATTGATGATCATCGACCGACTTACCGTGTCAGCTCACTTCTTACAAATTATATAGAAGGGTTCAGTAAAGAGATTGGGATGCCTCTATGTGCAGGAGATTATGCGGCTACATGGAGTACCCTCGACGATTGTCTCCAATCGTGAAACATGATTCCCTTCCCGGCTATAGAAGGGGTTACAAGAGGATTTCAGGTTGCATCTTTGTTTTAGAACTTCCTTCCATCCGTAGAAGGATGGCCAGAATGAGTGAACTATTCAGACCCTCAAGGACATGCAACATGCTTGCGTCCATGGCATCGTTCATAGCTGGGAGGATCAATTCCCTTTGGTGTTGTTTTCATACATCAACAGCTATCACATTACCATTGGGATGGCACCTTTTGAGGCTTTGTACGACCTGAAATACAGATCGCATGTGTGCTGTACTGACCTAGGGGAGTCAGCACTAATGGGACCAGATATGGTACGGGATACCACAGAGAAGATACATATCATCCGGGAGAAGGTGAAAACTTTAGAGAGTAGGAAATAAGTCTTATGCTGATAAGAGATGGAGAACTATGGAGTTCGAGTTTGGTGACCACTTCTTTCTGGATCTCACCCCGATGAGGTTTGCAGAGAATTGGTCGGGGCGTCAAGTTATCTTTGAGATTTATCAAAACTTATCAAGTCCACAGCAGAGTTGGGAATGTGGCTTACCACATAGCTATTCCACCTCAGTTGCACCAAGTGCATGACGTTTTCCATATATCCAAGCTGAGGAGATATGTGCATGAAAACTAACATGTCATCAAGAACGATGAGATGGAAATTGACAATGGGATGACGTTTACGGAGGTTCCAATAGAGATTGAGGATCGACATGCGTGGGTCCTTCATTATAGTCGAAACCTTTAGTGTGCATTCACTGGAAGCATGGGAACCTATAAGAGAGAAAATGGGAGTGGAAGGAACATATTCATGCTTAGTACACCACTTGTTTTCCCAGTTTTTGTGTTTTGGATTACAAGGATGCAAAGCCCTTAGGTGGGGAAAATGTAAAGACCATGAATTTCCGTGTAATTTTTTAATTATATGGAAATTTTACGAGTCCACGAATATTGATGGCATGAGATTCTGAGACTCGGTGTGCTCAGAATGAATTTATATACTTCTTTTGGGTATGTCCAGTAAATGTGCTAGTGGGTTTTTGTAATTATTGAACTGGTTCATATAATTGAAATCACCAGACACCATTGAACTTGCAAGACCTTCATTCTCTTAAAGTCACCTTTAACTTGACCATAGTAGGTTGTGGGTAAAAGATAGTTTTTTACCTTTTCGTGGAGTAATATAAAATAATAAAAATATCAACATTTTTTATGCCTCCATACATGGGGTTAGGTAGGTTGGTATTACATGAACTAAAACCTATATTTTGAATTCAAGGGTGGGGAACACCCGACTCTTGAACTCCCTATTTAATTAGGGAGGTGACCTTTGGTATCCAATGAATTAATTATACCATCACCAGGGTATTTAATGGGAAACTCTATATTAAATTAATGAAACATAATTTAATATGTCGGATTTTCATTTTTGGTGGAATTGGGGGAATTTGTTGAAAAAGGGAAATTAGGAGAGAACATGGAAGGAATTCTTCTTCTCCAATGAAGAACGCTTCTCCAACGAAGGATGCAGACATTCTCCAATGACTTCGACTCTTTCCTTGTGACATTCTCTAACATGGGACATCTTCAAAAATGACAAACCTACATCCATCCTTCCCTCCTCACAATGTTAATAATCATTCGAGGTAGGGTTTTTGTTTTTCTATGTGGTTTGTGTTGAATATATTCTCTTGATCCACCTACTACCAATGTAATGCAGAGGGTGCAGGCCAAACAAACACAGCTTGATCCCACTATTGTTCTTTAGGATTGATGTGTTCTTTACATTGGAGAATGGTTGCTTCCAGAACATGGGCTAGTAGAATGGATATGGGATGGCACACATCTATGTCTCTGATAGGGAAAGTGGTCATGAAATGACTAGAGAGGAGATGAGGATCGTCAGCCGTGGTGGTGGATAGAAGGAGGCCTGTGTTCAGCGGGCCACAGAAGGGGTGGCATATGATGTGCCGACATAGGATCAAGGGGTTTTAATGCACCAGGCCACTGTAGGATGAGTCGTGACACACCCGACCACAGCCGACGGTGGCAGCGCGGCCTGTGTTCAGTCGGCTGTGGAGCGGCGGTGCACGACGGACCGCCAGGAAAACCAAGGGTCGGCCATTCCAGCCAGCCAACCTAGACCAAGTGGGACCCATGGAGGTTCCCACATGCTGCAGGTGACCTAACAGCTTCGATCATTTGAGGTTCAAGGGTGTGGGGAGTGTGACTCCCCCCCCCCACCCCACCCCGCATGTTGCCAGGCCGAGCCGGACCCAACAGGCTGGGCTGTATCTAGTAGGCATGGCTTGACCTAGTTGTCCAGGACAAAACTAGTAGGCTCGGTAAACCCCATCCCAGTCAGATCAGCCCAGGACAGATCTAGATGGGTCAGTCCGACCGAGCCGGATTGGACCCGCACTAGTTTCGAACCAGCACGTTTTTCGGCCATAACAATGGCACCGGATTTCTGTTTGATGAACCGTCTAGAGCACTGGAAACATTGGAGCAAGATGGTAAGTTTGGTGTAACCCACTTGGGATTTGGATAATTTTGTGGTATGGTCGGGTTAGATTGATCACAAATCTCACCAGGCCCTCAGGACTAAAAGGATAATATCTTACAGATGGAGAATCAGTTTGATGCACCGTCTATTGCCTTGAGACCCCTATGATATGGAAGTATTTTGGGATACTTCTTCATGGGACATAATGGAATTTGGAGTATTTACCATTATATTATGGATAGGACCCTCTCGGAGACAATAAAGCATAATGTGGGAACCATGTAGCTCGCTCTGACGATGTACTAGGATCCTGTGTGGTTGTGATGATGTACTAGGATATTTTGTGGGTCTGGATATGTTCTATGATCTTGTGTGGCTCTTACTATGTAATAGTATCCTATGTGGGTTTGAATATGTACTATAATTGTGTGTGGATCTGATGATGTACTAGGATCCTGTGTGGGTCAGACGATGTACTTGGATCTTGTGTGGGTATAATGATGTACTATGTGTTGGAACTAATTTTTTATAAGGTTTTATTTATTGTCAATAGTTTTCAATGAAGATCAAAATGAAGGAGATTTTGAATTAATCCAATGAAATGGATGAATGGAAATTTAGATGGTTGTTGTAATGATCATAAGTTCAAAGAACTTGTGTCAAAGGTGACACATTGTCTACAATAGTGAAGAATGGTGAGATATAATCCATCTGAGGATGAAGAAGAAGACATAACAGTTAATGAAGACCATGAAAATCTTCATGATTTCATGATAACCATGAAAGATACTTCTTGAAGGATTGAATCATATGATTTTCATGAACTAGAGAATGACGGTTAAAGAATAAGACAACGATCAAGGGATTGGAATTCTGAGATGGCCATGAACTTCACATTGTATCAAAGTATGATGATGCTAAAGCTGATCTATCAAAGGATATATATCACAATAGTACAGTTTGGGATGAAAGAATAAGAGTTGGTATAGAAGGAAAATCACAGAAAAGAAAGGAGGTGATTGTGCTTGTTGACAATGAAAACAATGACACACAAATTTGATGAAAAAGGAGATTCCATGGTGGAATGTTGAGTTAAAGGGATGTGGATATTGATACATGATTAATTCAAGAATGTCAAAAAAGGAATGGATGATCTTTCACGTCGTGTACTTGAAAGAGATGAAACTTGCG
The DNA here is from genome assembly GCA_963277665.1 of Viscum album. Lineage (NCBI taxonomy): Eukaryota > Viridiplantae > Streptophyta > Magnoliopsida > Santalales > Viscaceae > Viscum > Viscum album. The sequence continues at coordinate 748,929,722 of OY728152.1, forward strand.
GGATATATGTTTTTCAAGATCTGAACAAGGAAAAATTGCAAAGGGATAAAAATCCCGCAAGTATTGGTTGGGTCGCGCAAGGGACATGTGCTCCATGAAGAGACATGCGCACTGATACCTTGGAGGATTGGAAACATACGCGCCTATTGTTCATCAATATCAGAACTTAAAAATATGGCAATGGAAATAAGGTCACCCAAGTATTGGTTGGTTCGCACAAGTGAGTTGTGCGACAGAGGCTAGGGGAGATGAGTTGCGCGCCGAGACTTGCACGTTGATGGGTGACATGCGCAACACCGCGAAGGTTGACCAAATGCTTATAAATACTGGACCACCCTTCTCATTTTCTACGGAGCTCAACCCTTAGAGAAGATCAGAGATCTCATCGTGCAGATGTAGGAGTCGAGCAAGTGGTGAGTGGTCGGGCAAGTGGTTTGGAGAGACTTGCACGCCAGCTCTTAGATGTTTCGCACCGGTTGATGGCTGCTCGCCCAAGGTGATTTGGGAGAAAAATTAAGTGAGTCTCGCAGGTTTTTAGTTCAAGAAGTCAGTGTCATGTAGGTTCTTTGGTGAAACTTGCGCGCTAGTTTGGACTTGCACATTGAATAATTGCATACCGTATTGGGACTTGCACGCCGTGTTGGTACATGTGCGCCGGTCTTTGAGGAGACCACCAGATATTGTTGAAGAACACCCATCTTTCTGGAGCTTCACAAAAGATGGAATATTTCCTGATACCTATCGGTGAAAAGTGAGATTAAAGAAGAAATCTAAATGATACATTCATAATCACGTGCATACATGGAAAACTGATTCTGACAATTCCAAGTAAGCTTATCTTCACTTATTGAGTAATCACATCAGTGGTTGTGGTTCAGGAAAACAAAGACAATATGATCTAGAGCATTAGTCATTGCACTAATGATGAATGTTTGAACTGAAAAGAGCATCAACTCTGAACCCTGATGCTAGAAAAGTCTCATGGTGAACAAGAGACAATAACTTCAATGCAAATCTATTGAAGAGAACATCACATCTATAAACTGAGCAGGACTTCACCAACGACAGTGAGCCAGGGGGAGTCAATGGGGGTAACCCGAGGGACGCAATGAGCTATCCCTGAACCTTTGTAATGGTAGTGTGCTTGGGAAAGAGTGACTGTGCCCAAACCATTATAATAAACAACTAGTGATGATTAGTGGAATTTGGTTCAATCGGAAACTTGTGATCGTATGCTCCTTGGACATAGCCCTCAGTGGAGAACCAAGTAAAATTGCATTGTTATCTCTTTTCATGTAAATGTTTCATTGCTGATAATATCCATCATAAAGGTTTAACTAGTTCCTACCACCGTGGTAACAAGATCCACAACATTATGAAGAAAATGTTGACACCCTGATTCACCCCTCCCCTCTCAAGGTGTCCCGGGGTCCTACACTATGATCTTATGTGGGTCTGACGATGTACTAGGATCCTCGGTTGGTCTGGAAATGTACTAGGATCCTATGCGGGTGTGACGATGTACTAGGATCCTTTGTGGGTCTGAAGATGTACTAGGATCTGTTGTGGGTTTGATGAGGTACTAGGATCATCTGTGGTTCTGTCGATGTACTAGGATTCTATGAGAGTCTCTTGATATACAAAAGATCCTGTGTGGGTATGATGATTTAATAGGATTCTGTGTGGGTCTGACGATGTTCTAGGTTCATGTGTGGGTCTGATGATGTACTAGGAACATGTTTGGGTCTGTAATATGGGATCCTTCATCGTTCTTCCTTTTTAATGGAGTAAGATGAATCAGTAGTTATATCTAATCATCTTTACTACCATACCTAAGTTATACCTGGTTTGAGCTAAGTCTTTACCTTTGTTGTATTATTCCATGTGGTGTACCTGTGTGGTACTTACCACCATTGTAATCATTCCTTCGCGGAACAGTTGTACTTTGGCTAAGCAGTTGGGCCTTGTGATTCCTCATGTATGTGGTGGGTAATATTTGATAACTTAGGTATATGTATGGTCATATACATAAGTAAGGTTTTCATTGGTTTATATGATTTCTGTTTTATCCATTGTGGGTTTTGTGGGACCTTTAGGGTCACGAGGTCTCTACTGAGTTTCGTTATACTCACCCCTACACGGGGTTCGCATGCACCCAATTGTGTTTGGTGCAGATGATGGACAACTCTGACTGAGGACGAGGGTACTAGGACTGAAGGTAGCATGGAGGTGGACCATAGATGAGGCTTACCGTTGAGACGACCATTTGAGAGCTGTGTCTACCCTTCAGGTAGGATTCTTGGCAGGTGTTCATAGGAGATATCCCAGTTTACATGTACTTTTCAGTTTCTTGTACTTCCAGTTGGTCTTGTATTTTGGACCCTTTTTACTTACTCACCCTTTTTTCTATATAGTTTACTTGTGTTATTATCTTGTTTGGTTCTTGGATGTGTGCGTTTAATGGTTATAAAGGCAATTCCTTGCTGGTTTTGGGGAATACGACTTTCGGTGCTAGTCACCAGCCCCAGGCCTATGGAAGGCGGGCATAGGGTAGTAATGGCACGGGCCCCAGGGGACTGGTCGTGATAGATATCTTTATTTATTGGTACCATTTTTCAACTCTAGGGCACTTAAGATAAGAATGAATTGTTTTTTATTAAAATATGACCTTATTTATTGATTTGGTTGGAAATCTATTTTATTCAAAACCCATATTTTTAAATATTTTTTAAAAAATGTTTCATAAATTTTTTCCTGAATTAATATTCAAGGAAAACAATATTAATTTTTTTTCTTATTTTAAATGTTATTTTCAATGAAAGTTGTTTTAATTTTTTTATGATTTAAAAAACCTATTTTCAATACATAGAGGATATTTTTATCTTGAAATATTTTCAAATGATATTATCAATATATGATGAAATAGATTTAAATAGAATATGTTTTAGTATGGATACGATCCATGGAAACAATACTTATTAGTTCATCTAATGATTTACCTATAAAGTGATAATTTTTTTGTGACAGTCATTCCTTTTCCATAAGTTATATTATTTTGAAACCCACTTCATTTTACTAGATATTATTTGATGAAATGACTATAAGACCTTTATATTTACCATAATTTAGAATATGATTACATTTTTATGATTCCCTTTTCATTTCATGGGATATGGTATGATATTTATGAAACCTTTTTCTTTTTATGCATTCTTATATGATGAATGTTTTATTTTCTTATTGGAAAAGTATGCCAGCTTTTATTATGTTATTGGTGAGAAATATATCTCCATACAATATATTGCGAAGATATTTATATTTCATTATATAATTTTGGGAAACAAGTCATTGGGATTGATACACATGGGGTTATGGGGAAACCTAATCAACTATACGATAATGGGGAAACCCGATCCATTATGGGAATATAGGAAAAACTAATCTACTATGGGAAAATGAGGGAACCCAATTCAAAATAAGGAAAGGATATTGATTGGGAATGATACTGTGTCTTTCCCAAAAGGCATAGTCTGAATTAAGTTCCCTAATATGTTTTGGAAAAGTGCCTTAACATATAGATAATGTTATTACATGTTTATGTGTCTCCCACTATTTCATATATTTTTTTATTATGATATCATGGTTTATGTTCCATATTCCCTTTTGATTTATATCTTTTTAACTTCCAATAATTTTTCCAAGATTCATGTTAGTGAACATAGATATGTAGGTTATGATTTGATAATGTTATGATCTCATTCTCATTCCCATATTCTCTTGTTTGTTCTCAAATATCTTCATTTTTACCCTAACTAGGCATATAAGATTACGCCAATTTATGTCTTCCTTCCCAAGGTTATAAATATATGTATTATGTATGATGTTTCTAAGAAGGGTATTTTTCAAAAAGAACATAGTGGGAGATAATGTAGCTCATTTATGTTCCAATGTTTATGTTTCCATGTTTCAATGGAACTAAACTAATACATTCTTTGGGATTATGTTTGTTTAGTGTATTATTAATTATATTAAAATGATGTAATGATAATGTATGTTAAGAGAGGGTAGATATATTATTTCCTCAAATAGTCATTTCATTCATCATTTTCAAATATTTTCAAATATTTTATTTTTTAGTCAAACTATTTTGTCATAATACAACAACAAATTATGGATTTAAGAATTATGGATAATATATTTAAAATATAATCCCATATGGAAAGGAATTCTACATAATATATATTATTTTCACTAAATTAAAATTGAATATGTAATACCATTTTATCTAATAATATATTTTTTATTGTGAGTAGAATTTTATGGGAACATTTTGTGATGAATATTCCTCTGAAACTGGAAATATAGTCATTCATTTGTATTTTTCCATCTTAGGAAGTAATTATATTCAATATCCATTTTCATCAACTTCCATTACAATTAAAATGATTTTTGAAAAAATCATCAAACATTCTTCCTTTCATGTATGACTTATATACCTCTTTATTGAGGAAATAATAATGTTTTATTTTATATATAAGATACTTGTGATTTAATATTATTCAATATCAGATTGAATTTTTATATAGTGGATTTATAAAATTTATATTTGTTCAAGATCCCATTTTTAATTATTTTTGGTTTATACATTTCCCGATATATATATTTTGTTATAGTTTTTCTTACGTTATATCATATGATTATATTTATTTATTTTCTCTTGTTTTTCTGACATATTATCATATGATTAAATAGTATTTCCTTTAGTTTCCATCTCAAAAGAAGAGGTCCTATGGGATATCAGTGAGTTCTTTAGTTTATGTTTCATAGAATACCTTCCTATAAATTTAGGGTATGATTTTTCTTTGTGTTTCTCCCCATACCATAATTTTTTGTCATACATATATATATATATATATATTAAATTATATCAAATCAAAAAATTAAAAAATAAATTTAGTTATTATAAATTTAAAAAATACAATAGACCCCATATAATCTCATATAGAAATCATTTTTTTGTGCTAGGTTTTCACCCTTGACCATCGTGGTGCCTCTTAGGGTTTCATTATTAAACCCAATGTGCTTGTACTTACATCTCATCAAATCAATGGGTTGTACAGTTAGTTTTATAATCTATTCTTATTATGGTTTCTATTGTTCATTTTGTTTTTCCTTCATTGGATTTTTTTTGCATCTATCATGGGAGGGACTGTGTTTTTTCACATTAGGGATCTACAGACATGGAATTTTCTCCCTCACTCTCATATTTACCCACTAATCATGGGCCATATTAATGTTATTGTGTGGTGTACACTAGATAGATTAGGTATTTATGTGTGGATGTGTTGCTTTATTGATCCACATGTCTCATCCTACACTTTTTCGATGATTCAAAGTTTCTTAATGGAGTCCTGTTTTCCTCTGACTTCAACTGCTCCTCACTTATGATCCATCATTCAGGGGACCATATTGGCCTAGTGAATTTTGGTTCAGTAATGTATGATATTTGTAAGTTTACTTTAGTGGAGTTGGTGTAGGGGGAAAAGGAACTTTCTGAAGAAGTGGGTGACCCGTCATTGAGCATGGAGGATATATATGATGTTAGTAATAAGAGACATATAATAGAAGGTGAGGATGAATATCTAGGGGCGGCGATGTAAGGAGGGACATTGGGGGTTCTATCAGGAGGTAAATTGTGTGTGGTATGGGAAAGATATTAGAGGGGAGACATTTCCACCTCCTCCCCTATTTCCCTAGTCTTAAGTCTTTTTGAGCTTGTCATAGGGATATGACTGTATATTTCTTTACCAAATATTAATGTACATAATGAAAAAAATTTGTAAAACCAAGACTACTGATATGAATCCTATCACATCCATTCATCCTAGATTTTTGAGAGAAGAGTATTCAGAATTTTTATGGTTAAACACCTCTCAATAGGATATTATCCACAATTTTTGTGAGATCTAAAAAATTAAATTCAAAGAGAACCTCGTGATTAATATTTGGTTTGTGTCAAACCTTGTTTTACAATTTATTATACTTACTCACCTCTTAAATATTTTATATATATTAAAATTATTTCTTGTGTAAGAGATTCATTTTAAATTTTCTGTTTTACTTCTGGGATGATATTTAGTTGATTAAATTTTATAGTGATGGTTTTATTAATACACATGAAAATATGTAGTTCCCTATGATTTGGATTTATACTAAATATCACTATATAGAGGTCAAAATGGACCAAGTAATAAATTTGGAAATATTATAGAAAGTTATTCATTATATCCCTACAAAATTAGGATTCTCATTAATTTATGGCATTATAGAACCAATTTTAATGGATGGGAAACATAAAAATGTAACATAAACAAGAATAATTCACTATATTGGAGGTCTAAAACATCTATGTGTTATAGATAAATTTCATATGATTCATCCTTATAGTAACATGATTTTACCAACATGTTCTTGTTTAAAAATATAATAAACACCTCCATTTCACATTTTATATGGTAATTTATCTCACTTAAAAATTAAACAAATACATTATTTATTATTGGTAATAAAATCATTATATGTTGTAACCAAAACATCAATGTATATGAGGTTAATAAAATAAATTATGATATAATAAACCTATAAACATAGGTATGAATACTATATAATATATAATGAATTATTTAATGAATATAAAGACCATTAAATTCAAAAAAATCATCTCTAAATAATTATAAGGTGTTTTTGTTTGAATCATAGTTTTGGAGGATTCCCGAAAAACAAAAATAAGAATAGTAATCCCATAAATATATTGTTTTTACCCTCAAACAGATATGGATATCCAAAACTATGAATGAAAAACATTTAAAGAAAATCATAGATATCTTTTTGTATTCCATAATTATGAATAAAAATTGTATGATTATAATTTTACCTGTAACTGGCTGCATCATTGGTCATCCCAGTTAAGGACATTAAATAAGTTCATCACAAAAGGTAACTCAATTTCCCATATGTCCATTTATATTTTATGTGACCCCAGAAAAATATAAATTAAATAATACATTAACTTCTAGATTTAGAAAATACATCTTATAAATCGTCAAATAACCCAAATACCATAAGGATTAGGGTATTAGAGATTTGATTTATATATATATATGACTTATATAAAACACTTGTAATAATTTTTCAATAATCACACACCTCTAAATCCGTTCTATATATCATTCATGATAATGTCATCTTCATTAAAATGTTATTGTAAACAAAATAAAGTGTTGAGCTCAAACACATAGTAAGGCAAACGAAAAATCATAAATAATAAGATCATAAACGGTTGGAGAATACGAGAAAGATAAAAAAACATAATAAAATATCTAATAACCATGGATAATTATCATAAAACATGTTGTAAGAAAATAAGATCACATTTCAATCATCAAGGAACCACAAAAGAAATGACCTTGGTTATAAAATATATCATTAATCCTAAATCAAGTGAGCATGATATAAAATTGGGGAATAATTAAAAATATGAAATAATCGTGAAAACTATGATACACGTGATAAAAAAATGAAATGGTAGAACAATCATAAAAATAATATTTATTATTCTTGTGAACCTAGCTACATTCTGACCCATTCACACATAAAATTGTGATGAGAGTTTAATTATATCATTCTCAACATTTTTGAGACTAGTGACTTGCTAACCTATTCACATGTAATATTGTGAGTATTGATTAACCCCATCACACTCATCCTTTGAGAACCTAAAGAAATTCAAACCAATTCACACATAATATTGTGATTAGATCATAACACTATCATATGTACCCCTTTTAGATATGTTACATGATATCCTATCCACATATAAAATTTTGAGTATAGCATAATTCCATCACACTCACCCACTGTGAAACCCAGTGACATTCTAACCTGTTCACATAAAATTTATAATTCATGAGATATAATACTTTAACCATTTCAATAGAGGGAGATATATTTACCAATAGTCTCATAACACATATATTTTTAATATAATTGAAAATAAAACATTAATTATTTGTAAAGAACCCATTCAATAATAATTAATTTCTTATAAAAATTCATAAACATCTCATTATAAGAACCTATGAAATCATAGAATATCAAAAATATTATTTTCCATAATATATGATATCATAATAACATACATAAACTGGTAAAAACACCAACTCCATGAAACATAAACCCGAGATGGTTTATATATGTGAAAATAGAATCGTTTTTAGAAAAAAAACTAAATAATTGAAGTTCAAATAAGATTAAAAAACAATTTATTGAAGGGAAAGTAGAGAATTTTTAAAACATTATTATAGGGTGATACAAATAAAAATTCTTTGATAATAAATAATTATTTATTAATAAAAAATTTAAATTAATTTGAAAATGTGTAAATTTTTTATTATATTTAATAATTCAATCCTGAAAATGACAAAAAGTTCTCAATAAAAGTAGTGAGGATACATTGAAAATATTAAATTTTAGAAAGATTATTTAATAATTGAAACATAAAAAGACATAATTTTTTCAATAAAAATTTTGCTAATAATTTGAGAATATTTAATTTTAAATATGATAAATAATAATGAATCCTGAATACGAAATAACATTTTCAATAAAATATTTGGATATTTTTTAAAAAATATTATTTTTGAAATGGTTAATTATTAATATAGACATGAAAAATTATTAACTTTTTTCAATAAAATAAATGGAAATACATTGAAAATATTTAATTTTAAAAATATTATTTAATAATGGAATCTTGTAAAAATATATACATGTAATAAAACTAGAATTTTGATTTGTTTAAAAAAGTATTATTTTTGAATGGGTGGAAAAACCATTTTGATCCTTTTTATATATATTTTTTTGAAAACCCACATTGTTAAAACGACAATAAACATGTTATTTAAGATTAGATAAAGAATATAAAAGGATAATTGAAAAAAATGTGTTTTCATTAGAGTAAAAGGAGTATTGGTGAAAATTAAAAACATTTATGTTTAGTTGAAATCCATCAAATAATTAGGGAATTATTATTAAAATAATTAATTTTCACAAATCCACAGATTCATCAATAATGAATACTTTAGGGTGAAAATAATTATTTCCCTAGAAAAAGAATTTGTAAATACAAAATAGAATCATCATATGTTATAACATATAATTATTGAAAGGAAATAGTCAAAGAATAGTGATTATAATCCAAGGATGATATTTTTTTCATGAAAACCCTTTAGAACTATTGTATCTTTTGAATCAAAACACTATGATAAAAATAAATATTATTCCCAAAATGGGATTAGATAGTCGTATGGGGTGGTGGTGAAGCATGGTATGGATATTATTTTCATAATTCATACAACCTCACTGGATCATTATGTATTTATTATAATGGTTTCTTATTTTTCTTTTTTGTGTTTATATTGATTTTATCCATTCCATCAATATCTTATAATGATTAATTGAAATAAATTTAAGAATGAAAAAAAAAATTCACACAATTTTTTCATTTCCTCACCCTCAATAAGAAAAATCCAAGGTGTAAAAAAGACAGTGTACAATTGTACCAAATCTACTAATGTTCATTTTTGTTGGATTCATATGGTCCAATACATCTTTGGATCAAAACCATCATAAATTTTGGAGTAGATACACTATCTACTCAAGATTACTTCCATATCACATCCACATTATTATAATTTATTGGGAATGAATAAAAATTATAACACAATCCAAATTATAATATATTCTGTTTTTGAAAGTTTCAGTTAATGTAATATATATGCCTTTGAACATCTCATGATCCAACAATGTCTCAATTAGATTATCCCCTCAGGAATCACCAAAACATAAGAAATTTCCAAAACACCTCGTTACATTTATTTTTTCTTAAATAGATTCCATGTAATCAAATTTATTGATTGATTTTGAAAACCCCTTTACTTTTTGGTATGTAACACTACCTACTTCCATTCACTGCCTTCTATGTGGTACTGAATAAACTCATTTAAGAATTTTTTTTGAATGGTGAAAATCCTATATCTTCTACCTTATACATAAAATATATAAATTAAATGGTATCCCTGACATGAATATCCTTGTTTGATACCTTGACATGAAACCCTTGCATGTAACCCCTTCACAAAGCCCTTTCATAGGAACCCTTCACAACTCCTTCCCAAATTATGATAATTGAGTTATTATAATAGAAGAACATGTTCATATTGTTTGATTTATATGGTATTTTATATTCATAAATACACTCATCACTTAAATATCTTTTTATGATCCCTTCCCAAGATCCCTTCCCAAGACCCCTTTGCCAGACACCTTTTCGAAACATTCTTTAGTTCACATTGTATTTGATGTCTATGGTTTGAGACCATTTTCAAGATACATGGATTATGTAACATAAATGGGTATTCTTATGTTTCCAAACACCAATATCATACATCACATAAAAAACATGACTTAGTGAGACTTTATAATTATTATACATATCATGATACTCCAATGTTTGAATATGTTTTCCTTATTCAAAATACGCTTGATTCGTATAAAACACATAATGAAAAATTTTATACCTTTCAAGGTCATAATAAGGGGTATTTATAAGAACAAAGAAACCACATTACCTTTAAAATTATGGTTATTCATCCATTTCACCTCCATATAAAACCCCATCATATGCTTCATGTGATCCCATCAAGAGATCCATAGACAATCATGTGGTGGTCAACATCACAATCATCTCGTGCTCCATGCCTTCCCATCATGTTATCCAATTATAATCATGGGAAATTCTCATGATCCCATAATGATATCCATTGAAAACAAATGTACTTAATGACATATTTTTTCAAGGATCCATGTGACCCATTCTTGAGACCAATTGAATAACATATATTCACAAGATTTAGAGTGACTGTGAGACATCTCCTTCATTTACCAAAAAACTTTCTTCAAATAATTCATGAGATCTCATTTATAGATCCTTTGAAAATAATATAGTTTCCTTATGTACATAACATGATATTTTTTATATCTCTTAACATTCATTCAGTTTCATTAAGTGTTTTTCATGAACTCATAAGAAGATTAATTTGGAAATATGAGATCTTGTTATCACTTAATTTGATGATTTGTTACTTCATGTGATCATGTAATCCCTTTAAAAGACTAGTTAAGATATTTTTTCTCTACATTATTAAGATATTAATTTCTTCTCTTCACACATATTCTGACAATTAACCTATTCCAATAAAATGAATCCTTGTCAACGAACACAATCAACCTAGAAGCACAATTAAGATGGATTTATTCAAATAATAACATTTAATTGAAAATTTAATTTCTATAAATATAAAAAATATATGATAAAAAACATAATTTTTTTGTAATTACAATATACCAATGTATCCATGGTGTATAACATTGACATGTCTCAATAAAAAATAAATTTCGACCAAAAAAACCAAAGTTGTTTACATTCTTAGTATATAACTGTATGACCTCCTGTAAAATAATTATATCTAAAATAATAAAATATATCATAACATTAATCATAATTTTTACCCATTTATAATATGTATTATAATAATTTATCATGATTACATTAATTATTTATAACGTATTATGACCGGTAGTTGTAATCAACTTTAACAGTTTGGCACATGTTTGATAATTATGATATCATTATCCTAAAATTGATATCAATTTAAATATTGGTATACCAATTAATAGTATTTAATATATTAACTATATTGATTTATAATTTTATTATTTCATCCCATGTGAATTTTAGTTCTGTGGTAAGAAAACCAAATTCAAAATAGATTATCTTAGTAATTTCAGAGAACAGAATAATTAATTTAATAATATGTTAAATAATTTATATAATATTTCAAACACAATTTAATAATAGTTATATTATTAAAATATTATAAAAAACTTATTTTCATAAAAACATAGACACCCATAATCATATTTGAAATCATTTTTTATTCAGGTGATTAAACTGACGCAAACATGAACATGGTTTAACTCAGCTGGTGAGTATTGTTATGTAGGTGTTTATCTTTAAATAATATCATTATAAAACAATATTAATGATATTATTTTTATTTTTTTAATTAATTTTTAAAATATTTTAATATTTTATGATAATTTAACACAATCTTGATGAGAAATGGAAAATGTTTCAATATGGGGGTTGTAATCTGCACATACACATGATTAACATCCATGTTCCACAACAAGTGAGAGTTAGATAATGAGAATATTAAATTTCCATTTGAGAATACTAAATAGATTAAATATATCATTTTAAATTATCAATACCACCACTAATACCAGTCATGAAATGATCTAATTAAAAAATATGCATCGCATTGTGGAGATGGTAGTCTTCACAATACACAAATGATGTTAGTTTATATTTATATAGGGATGGAAATGAATAAATAAGGTTTATACCATTAATATTGAAATATATTAGTATAATAATAAAACATAATTCTTAATATTATTATTTTTATATGATATTTATATGTGTAATATTATGAAAACTCTTAATAAAATATAACGATTACATTGGAGATATGATTTTTTCCCTAGAAGTTCCCATAAAATTTAACGGAATAAGATAACTGTGATTGAATAGAGGCGGAATTTAGTGGGATAATATTATATTGAGAATAAATGAAAAGATTTTTTATAATTAATTATAATTTTATGTGAATTTTTAGGGGTGTTAGTTATATGCTTTTATGATGGTAGATAATTGGAACTTTTGGAAACACACATCATTTTCAACAATGCGATGAATATATTTCCAGGGAAATGAATTTGGTATTTCATAATTTTTTATTTTTTTGTGTATTTTTCTTAATAAATACATATATTTACTGATATAATCCTTTCATAAAAATATATGTCATCTAAATAGAAGAATAATCACAACATATCAAAATGAAACTGTTTTGTAATTGTATGAGTATAGTGTCTTTGGAAACATGAAAACATAAACAACTAGTTAATAAAAAATGGCATCATCTCTATATTATTCCCTAATAACTAGAAACATTATTATAATATCATACATAAGACATTTATTTTTATCCAAAGGAAAATAAACATTCAAATAGGGTGAGCTTAGAAGATCAGTTTAGGTAAACAATGTAACATAAGAATTAGGGAATAATAACAATAACATAAAATTTGAAAAAAATATCAAATATATAAATGTTCATAATATAGAGTCATAGAAAAAATACTATATGTTCCTAATAGATGAAACCTGTAATCACATGATCGATGTTTTAGTAACATTGGCATAAGAAAAATAATTTTGGCACGCACATAAGAATATAAAATCAATCCCTTAATAGTCAAAGTTAATTAAAATATAATTTAAGGAAACTCAGTGGGATGATAAACCTACTAATAAGAACAAAACACCATACTATGTAGAAGAACATAATTTATATTAGAAAGGTTTCACTCCCCAAACAGTCATTATAGACATGGTTCACTCCCATGAAAATCATAGTTGAAAAATCCATTAACTGAACAGAGTTCAGTCCCTATTTTAGAATTTTTATACTGAACCGTGTTTACTCCCCATTATAGTTCTATATTATATATCCATTTTAACATCATTCTCTAGTCATCTAGTACTATACTCAATTCACATCATGTTTCATTTTTCTCTATCTCATGATATAGAAATCGCCACCCAATTCATTTGAAGGGTGATATAGGTACCACCAGTCATTGGTAAAAATGAAACCACCATCCTTAGATATATTTTAACCTCTATCGCATAATTAAAACCATAAATAGGTATTATAGAATAGCATAATTCATTTATCATATCAAAAACCATGTAAAGAAAAATTTTCAATAAACATTTCATCATAACACAAATCACGGAAAAGAAATAGGCTTGTTAAACATCATACAATCAGAAATATACACCAACCATAAAAAGAATAAATATTGTATCCATGAAAAATATTTCCATCATATCATATGGGGCCTCAAAAAAATCTAATATTATACTGAACATAATTTTCAAAATAACACTTGAAATAATTCAGGAAATATAAAATTTCTAATTAAAAATCATTTATTTTTAAAGATCAACACAATTATAAAAGAAAAAATTATATTTTTTTAATATTCTTCTATGATTTAAAAAGAAACAAAAAACCATTAATTCATCATGATAGTGGATAAATCCATCATTCTAGGAATATTTTATAAACATTCCATATGTATTTTTGTTATGAAAGTCACACAAAGACACATTTTAAAAAATAAAATAAATATAGTTTGAAATGTTTTGCAAATATTAAAAAATGGTAAAATCGACTCGAATAAATAATATTATATTATTGATAAATTTTTTAGAAAGAATTTTATAAAACAAAGAAATTGAAGAAATGTTTATTTTTAAAGGAAACTTGTAAAAGATAATTTTTAAAAGGATTCCCCTTATCAATATAATATCATTCAAGTGAGATTTATTAAAAAAATTATATTAGTTATAAATATATATAAATAAAGTGTAAATACAATATAATATATTCAAAATTTATCCCACAAATAATCATAAAATGGAATTATTAAAAATGTATAAGTTTATCCAACTGATTGGAAGTTGACTTAAAAAATTCTCTTACCACATTGTAATCAGTCAAATTGTATCACTGATGAAATTAATAATTATAAAATGAAACATTGAATAACATGAAAAAAATTATAATAATGATATTATATTTAAAATGGTAATGGAAACACCACAAAAAGTAAATAATTAGTGAATAAGGAATATAATATTAATTTATAACATCTTATCTCATTTTAATTAAGAATAATTTTTTTTATTTTCATTGTTTCGAGTGTGCTCGTTTCATGGTTTCTTGATTGGTTAGTTTGTTTATAATTTTGTATTTTCTATTGAAATTGAAATAAAAATATTGAAGTGAAATTATATGGTATTCATTAAATTCCATATTTTTAAATGGTCTCATATATCATTTTTATTTCATATATGGGGATGATTCATTTGACAAATGGTTAACTATAAATGTTTAGATTCTTTGGACATGTTTTATTCCAACCAACCAAAAATATTGTTGTTTTCATTAATATCATTTATATATATTAGTTATAGAAGATGAAATAGGATATAATATACTCATAATTATATTATTTAACAAGAATAATATTTTTATGGCCAACAAATAATGTTGAAATAGAGAATAAAAATTCATTATCCTTAGAGATTGTTCACCATAATAATTTGGTCAATGGTTTTTATTCATTGAATATTAAAAAAATAAGAAAATGGTGGATATAATATATTAAAATAACAATAAATTTTTTCTATATATACATCATACTAGAGATATTATAATTTTATTTGATATTGAGGTGAAGTGAAGGTAGAAGAATAAAGAAATCTCGAGTGGTTGTTTGAGAATGTTACCCCTAGAATATCACCACTTTGAAGGACCCCATAAGGAATATGTAATTGGTCATTGGGTGAGACCATAATCACTAGAAAATGGGGAGAGTGGGGAGGATATGGTTTTTTGATATTTTAAAATCTTCTATATTACTGACTATAATGTATGTGGTGAGGGAAGTATTTTTACTTCAGGAGGGGTGGGTTTATGTGATTAAATATTGATTATTTTATATTTAAAGCCTGCCACATTTGGGTGGCTTAAATTCCAAAGAATTTGGATGATAATTAATGTTTTAAAAGATTTTTAGTGTTACTAATAACATAAAAAATCTATTTAATGTTATATATTATATTATTATTTTATTATTTTATATTTCAACATTAACCCGTTACATTATTTTTTACGATACTACATAATTTTTTTTAACATAGCTACTTTATTTTTACTAAAAATGAAAATGAAACTAAAAATTAAATTATAATAGCTAATTTAAATTATGGAATCCATTTTTAATATTTTATAACACATCTATTTCAAAATTACAAAATAAATTAAATCCTCCAAACACAATGAATTTTTTTATTCAAAAATATGTATTTTAAGCCCAAAACTTTACATATGCAAATGTTAGATATAAATATTATTTAAATTTAATTAATTATATTTTGAAAAAAATACTAATGTTACTCTAAGATTTGTTTCAAATAATAAATTTTATTTTAAATATAAATAAAATGATGGTTTTATAAAAATCAGTATATTATTACTATTCACTAAAAATAAAACATTTCGAAAAATTATAAAAAAATTAATGATAAGATGTTTTTTACATGATGAATCATCAGAAGTTGTTTATTTAATCAATTCATGTTTTTTAATGTTTTAAAAATTAACTATATATATTTTTTGATAGAAAGAAATAAAAATTATTTTTTATAGATAAGATAATCCAATAAGGGAAAGATCTAGGTGAGGCCTATTCCTAAAGTATTTATTAGGAAATATTGAATGTATTAATAAAAAGGTGATTTAAATGCAATGAATTATAAAAACCACACCCATACACATCAACAATGAATATGGGGAATCTCATAGTAATAGAATACAACTGTGAAGAGGTCTCCAAAAATACTCTTGTGGATAGGGCATCAACAACTTGATTGGACACTCTCAGAACACATCGAAACACCAAATTGATGTTCTTAGAGTGAGAATGACAGTCTATCCCGAATGTTATCTTAAACCATGGTTCACTCATGGATCGCATCATCAAAAGATGAAGCTCTATTGTAGAGTCTGATTCAACCTAGAGGTAATTTGAATCCTATTGTATGGAATGAATGACAATGTTGATGTTTTCTCATAATTCAGCTTTAATGGAAGATAATATTCTAATATAAGGATAAAAATATCCTTAAATAAATCCACTATGGTTATAATAGACTCCACCACATCTGAGATGTCCCAATGCACTTGAAGCCACCACATCCACATTAAATTTCATCAAAGGAAGAATTGGTGGAAACATCTTTTAGACCTAAGAGTGAGGGTTATCTTGCTAATACCCCTCACACCATAATATTTAATAATTTTCAGATCATACAATTCAATATTTATAATACCTATGAAATATTTTGAGGATACTATAACGTCATTGTAAATAACGTTGAGAGCATCACACAAGGAAGGCGCTTATTCTAAAAGAATAATAAATTTTGTGCTTTACAAATGAATAAAATATATTTATATGCCATTGTGAGAAGGAAAGACAAAATTTCACCACTCAAGCCAGCATGGATAATAAATAGCATAAGTTCATCGATGGTAGTGAAATTGAACTGAATACTAAATGCTGCTTGGATATCATTCCAAATTATGTTTGAAAGACTTCAAAAAATGAATTGATGAGAATATGATTCACCATAATATAGAAACAATTAACCAGAAGAGGTTAGTTGAAGAAAAAATTTCTGGAGATTTTTAGGAAGAGCTATTCGAGCTGTTCAGATTCTCCAAAGTAGTAAAAATAAGTATGATAGATAAAGGTTTTGTAGAATCTGGACAGCTCTGAAGTGATATTGGAATGGAGATAGTCCCACCACATAGGTACCTATAAAACTGTTTACAATTAAATATTATATTTTATATATTCATATATATCAAAATATAATAATCATTATAAGTATAGGATTGTAATTCTATGTGAATCTAAGAGGATAGGCAATTCTGAAAATCCATGTTGTGATGGGCATCAATAACAGATAAATTCTGCATAATAAGGCATACCTACATTCTTTCATTAAGAAACCCCTCCATATATGGTGTGTTATTAAAATTAAGGTGATAATAATTTCAAACCAACCATTTTGATAAAATCATAAGCACATGAAAAGCATGGTTAAAATCAGGCCAAATAGAAGAAGATAGATACATAGAATACCTATTCTGTAGCACTGAATGAAATCAAAGAGTAAGGAAATCAATATGGATGTGATTTGAATTCATAAATTTATATATTAATTTGTTTAGGAGGACATCACTAAAAATTAAAAAATCTTTAACTTCTATACCCCCCTTGTCAATGTGCCTAATAAAATAATTCCAAGAATCAATGATAAAGTGCTTGCATTTAATGGATCTTGTCCTAATAATGATCCTTATAAAGACATGACCCTCCTCAATAAGATCCCTCAACTATCAATAGATAGAAAAATGTTATTAAAACATTGAAGTGATGACCGAGTTAACCAGATAAATTATCCCTTCGTGATAAATTTTATTTCCTTTCTAAGTATCCATCTGAGTAGTAATTATAGAAGCAATTTTTTTAATATACCACTTTTTAGCATTATCCGAGAACATAGGAACCCCTAAATAAGTTAATGGGAGAACTTATTTCTTTTCACCTAGTCCCCTAGAATTCCCATTATTCATAGAGATGGGTATTCCATTTACGAAACCCACAAAATATTAATTCCAACTTATAAATTGACTAGACATCTCCCCATAATGAGTGATAAGCTTATGAATTCAAGAAATTTTCATATTATTAACTTAACCAAAGAGCAAGATATCATCATTATAGAAATATATGGAGGGAGAAAAGAGGTCCCTTCAAACCTAATTTTCCCAATAAAAAATATAATGCACAATATAATTCAAACCAATACTCAACCAATACTCAATAATAGGATGAAATCGTAGAAATAAGATCCCCTTTTCTCACCCCCACCCCTTTGGAATTGAATTTATACACTGAGAGATCTATGAATATGGTAAGATAATCTGGATCATTAAAGAATATTATTTACTAGCATGATAAAATAGTTAGAGAAACCATGATATCTGAAAACAACAAAAATAAAGCTCCACATTATTATATCAAGAGCCTTTGAGATATCAAACTTTTGAGAAAAAATCCCAATCTTATTTTTATTCTTTATACTATTAACACATGCTGAGGTAGTAAAAAAATGTCTGAATACTCTATCCTAGGAAAAATCTAAATTGATTATAAGTGATGAAACATTTTTCAAAATGCCAATATGAGAGGTAGTGATATTGATGATAATTATGGGTATGGTGTTCCTAATGGTAACTGGACAAAATTCATTAATATCAAAATAATATTATTTCATTATAAATAATAGAATAAAGCTAGAATTTAAACCATATGTAATAGAGGCATGGATAAAGAATTACCTTATAGAATTAATGACATCAAAATGCACAATATCCCAGTTGAACATAAAAAAATAATTCATGAATCCATTCATTCCAGAAACACTATCTATATTAACAGATAAAAGTTCATATTAAATTTCTTTCACTATAGAAGGATCATAAAGTAGTTTGTTTTGATGATTATTCACTACGGATCCAATATTAAAATCCATCATATGAATATGAAACTCATAACTCTCTGATTAAAAAACCTCAAAATATTGAACCACCACATGGAACATCTGAAGCATATGGATAAACATAGATCCATTAATTTTAATAGTAGTGATCCCACCTATGACCTTTTTTACATTGTGAAGCCATAAAAACAACATTAAATTTCTATATTATCCTTTTAACCTATTCACCTTATACTGACATCAAGAAAATATTCCGTGAAAGAAAACTATTTCATCAATCTTTTTAAGGATCGCTAATCTCAACACAAGATGGAATGTATTTATTCTAGTTGTCATTTTGTTATTGATGAAGATGATATTCACCAGAATTGATGTCAATCTTCTAAGAATAAAATGATTATTTACTCTATTATCTTACATTTTTTAAACTTTTATTACTTATTGACATACTTGTAAGTGGAATTCAAATAGAATTTAAATTCCAATAATTTGAGATAACATCATGACATAATGGTATGATAATCTAGGCGTTGATAGATTTAAATGGAATAGGGGATGTCATTAATTTTCATGAACACAGATCCATGACAATAATATTTTGATCAATGTTTCATCTTGGAAGAATAAGACCAAATGAATTGATATCATCATTACATTCATCAATTTGGAGAACAAACCTATCTAATTTTCTTACATGATTCCCATTAATAGTGTCTCTTTTCTTTGTAAAATCACCTCCCACTAAAGGGACCTCAACTAAACTACATTTTATCAATGAATGATAAAATAAAAAAAGTATCTAATATGTTGAATAAATTTCCAATTTTTTATTCTCAACAAAGAACAATGTTGAAATCTCTCATAATTATCCATTTGTGAGAAACATGATGAGAGATCATTTCCAGTGTATTCCATAATTATCGTCATTTGGTATTAGAATTGGAGGCATACAAAAAAATTTAGGCGATAGTAATCCCTTGAGATCCATAAATAATTGAAACCACTTTTTTTGCCTGGAAACATGACTGGAGACAAATAATCTCATGCTTGAGGACCCAAAGATGCTCATCCCCATAATCATATAAATTTAATATAACAAAAGAATAATAAATGTAACCCCATTTGAAGGAATTCCTATTTTTAAATCTCATTTTTGGTTCAAAAATGGCAGTCATGAGAGGTTTCTTGACCAAAACTAAATGACACAGAGTTGTAATAGTGGGAGAGTTACCAATCACATAGTAATTCCAAAAAAGATTCACATTTATAATCGAATTTTTTTCCTCTGGTCTCAGGCCCACACATATTTACCACATCTATTTGATTTTTCATACCCCATCCATTTCATCTTCCTTTCCCAATTGGTAGTCCAATCGATGTAGAAATAGGTAGAGAATTCTAATGTTCCTCAACACAAGAGTAATCACAATGCACAGTGAATTTACTCTGAGAGATATTGATACCAGTGGAATCATCCTGAGTAGTCTTCCTCATAGAATAATTCGCACCTAATACATGTGGAAAAGGTTCATCCAAATCTTACTGATGAACCACGTTCCTAGGAGGATAAAAACAAATGTATCCGGGTAATTTTGGGTACTATCTTACCCACCAACCAGTGTGTCACCAATAATATTAGATTTACAAAAAATATCTCACCAACACCATGAATCTTCTCAGGAACAGTAATTCTATCAATAATAGTAAGTAAAATCCTTCCACGTTACATCACCTATTCATAGTTTTCAATAATATATAAGATAAAAAGACCCTTGACAAGGGAATAATTAAAAGGATTCCATAATTCCTACTGAAATAATACAGGGGCTTCTAATCATCACATATGTTTCTTATTAGAATCTCATAATTTTATATAGATAAATTCAATAAGTGACTACAAACTATCTCACATAAAAAAATCCTCGATTATTGAGAAAAACTCAGAATCAGTGGTTCAAGTTTTTAATTATTTTCTATTGAAACATCTTCGTTTAAAATAGGAAGAATGATATCCAAAATCTGAGGATCAACAAACATAGTAGAAATTGTCATACCATCGACCAGATCATTTGAGCTAAAGTGATATTGGTCAATATCAATTTTTTTAATGGAATTCACATCATCCAACTTTGAAAATCTTATATTGATAACCATCATCTATATTCTAAGACATGAACCTAATTCTATGTCTAATCATTTATAGAAAATCCATTTTCCTTACTAGACTTAAAATCATTAAAAGAAAAAACTATATCAATCATAGCAAGAGAATCACTACATTGGAGAAGATTATGTAACTCCGAAGTCATATCCACCATAATAATTTAAATAAAGCCAACATTTTCATAATAAAAAATAGTTTTTTTATCTGGGGTATGTGAAACAATTCTGTTCAAATCATGATCTTCCTTAGATTCTGAATGAGAATCATTCACAAAAGATGGTCCTAAAGTGGAATCAAAAGTAGTAATGTTGAGGTTCCCCGTTTCTTTTCCATTAACCTTCCTTCACGGGGATTCATCATACCCCTTGATATTACAACGTCCTAAAAATTTGAATGTATTATATTCTAAATCAAGATGAACAAATATAAAATAATCCCTATAGTACATTGGTTTCCTTTCAATCACAAATTCTAGAATCATAATATCATATCATGTGTTAAGCTATACCTCTTCCACCAAAGTAATATCAATGTAAACTTCGAACAATACCATATAAAAGTTTCCAAATTTTGGAATATCAAAGTTTTGATCAACCAGAACTTGGTTTCCAACCAAAGAAGAAATATCACAAAATATATGTGGGTGATAATATAAACTATTGAGCCTATAAATTATATTCCAAATATGGGTGTGACTATTCCTCACAATGAGGGTATCAATGTATTAATCCCATTCATGTATCCTTATACTACATGGTTTTAATTGAATGAAACCAAAACTCTAGACACAACATGTCATTACATCTGAATGTAAGACAATATGAAAATAACCTCTTCCCATATTAGACATTACCTAATCTCTAAAACCTCGAACCATATTAATTCCAGGGATTACATAATTAAAACCCCATATATTCTCCCCTTTTAGAGTCATAAAATGAGCAATAAAAGAAATTTTTAATGGATATCCTATATTCAACAACCACATGGAAGACAGAAATAAACACAACCCATCCATTATTAATGACTCACACTAGTGACATATAATCAAGGTTATGAAATAATGGATTGAAAATGATTTTTAAATTTGAGTAAAATTATTTTTAGATCAATGAGGATTTGGATGAACCACTTCAATACCTGAGAAAATTTTATGTTTTTCACATTGATGAAATAAATCCTTATGCCTAAAACATCATATTGAACGAAAATTTAATCAATACTTATACATTTTTAACTAATCTTTGATCCCATATGCACACATTTCTAATTCCCCTGAGAGTGACCGTATTATTCCACCATCCCCGGTTCTCCTTTCAAGAAAACATTTATTTGATGAAAAAAGGACTTAATAAAAATTATTTCTATATTCCCAAAGAAATAATTAATAAATTAATAACTATTTGGTAAATTATATATTTCATAATTTTGATAAAAAAATTTCTTCTTGAGAAATTTAATTTATATGGTATAATTGTCATGTTAAAATTATAATATTATAAAATCCATTTAGGTTTATTATTCTGGAAAAAGTATGTTATCGAAGAGAGAAAATATATTTAAAGTGATATATTTTATAAAATGTTGTGGTGTTTCATCATATCATCCTCAATATGAATTTTTATATTGAAATTAATCACTCAAATACAGCTAGATAAGGATACCTCTACATCTTCACAACGTAATTTTATCATGTTTCTTTCTTCAACGTGGTGGTTTCATAAGAAAACATAAACCATGTGAGTGGTATTTTTTCATTGAAATTTACGAATATGAAATAGAATCTATACTATTGTTTCTTCATTTGAAAATCATTCTCCATTGGTATGACATTAGATTTTAGTACATGTAAATGATCATGTATATAATTTTTTACTAGAGATATATAGAACATGTCATAAACATGAGAGATATTCAGTGGAAGTTCTAATTGATAACATGTCATCCTAATATGATCAAGAATTTCAAAAAACATATGTCATCATAATTTAAAATTAAATTTTTTAAATTAAATATGGATTTTTGAAAAATCCCATATTTAAAACCCACATAATAAAAAGATTCAACAAAACATCCTTATAAAAATGAAAAATTAAAATGGGGAAGATCACTCAAAAACTAGGATTCTAATTCGTAGAATATTAAAGGAAAGTGAAAATATAATCATAGAAGAGAATTAAAATTTTCATGATCTGATGGAAAATGATAGAGAACATACTTATTAGATGGTTAGTGACTACATAACTATAGACCAAATAGTTTTGAAAATGGTTATTGATATCATAAAAAAGATGATAATTGAAGAAAATTTTATATCAAAATCAGTTGAGATGTTATAATTACTTAATTTCATTTTATAAGAACAATCTAACTATTTTTTGGTGCCTTGAATAATTTCAAACAAATATATTACCCAATTAAATGAAGTACAAGTTGTAAGGACTAAAGAACTAGCTAATCATATGATCCACAATGCGATGACCAGTCATTTCATTATTCCTTGGTTCTCATCGTAAAAAATTTATTGAACAGGTTATTTAGTACACATAAATAATAATTTAGTTCACAGATAAATTAATCTCTAAACCCTCATCTAATGTTAAAAATAAAAAATTTCATAAATGGTTTACCCTAAAAAACATCCAAAATATTAAAATCCAAAACATTTGTTTTAATGTGAGTAAATTTTCAAATTCAACATTTCATGAATTTAAAATAACACACAATGCAACTCTTCATTGTAACACACCAAACATGAGATGACCATTATCATGTGTTCTCTTGAAAAATTATAATTATATCTAATACTAAAAATCATTTTTGAAAACATGAATGCTTTCAAAAATTAAATATTTCCTCATACCATATATCAAAAAAATATAAAATAAATCCATAAACCACTTTTACATCATATAAATTATCAATTCCGAGGCCATTACTACTATCACATTTATTTAATCACAATAAAACATATATTTATATCATTATAAACCCAACATCATGTACATACACAATCTTATTCATTAATATTTTTTTATATAATATCTAATTCATAGTATATCCATCATCAACAATATGAACCTTACTCATTCAAACTTGTTGATTATCTTCATGAGATTTTCCCCAAGGAAATATGTTTTCCTAATTCCCATACATTGAACATTTAAAACATTTAACTATAGAGGATTAATTAGGAAAACCAATATTCAAATCCATTATGTCAAAGTAACCTTTCACTTTTATTTTGGAAAAACATTCATTGCCTCATTATTTTCTATACCCAAAGAATCTTCTAGTTCCTTTGAATCAATCTCATTGATACCTCTTAACACATCATTTACATGAGAAAAATGGGACATTAATTCCATATAGTCACCCTGTAACATCCTCATTATATTATTATATGTGTTAGGAAAGTCACCAAAGATGTGATTATTGGTCATATTTTTATATTTGCGATCGGGAATAATAATAATATTTCACCATTTGATGCCTCTTTCATTTGGATACACATAAGGAAGATCATTCAATTGTCCATCCCATTCACTATTTACATGAATCCTCTTGGTTCTAGACATTGTTTAAAATCCATAAATCATAATATGAGAAACAATAATCCTGGTGGGAACCACATCATCAAGAAAATATTTTTACAAAACTTCAATATGTGATACCATAGTTTTATTCCTTTTTTATTCATCATCTTTACCAAAACAATAGGATTGCATCTTAGACATACCATTGGTGTTATTACTATGGTTTTCCCATCATAGTTTACAATGTTTTACTAAAAAAAATTCTGATACAAACTTTAATGGCCCAATACTTTCATAAATAGATATATTATCTAAATATGTCAATATTATTTACAAAATATGACAAATAATGCTAGAATCATATGGGTTTAATGTACTTGAAAAATTGAAAACATTAATAAATGGTTCATAAAACATCAATATTGTATCCCTTTTATTTGTTTATAAATATAACCATTTCTAGAAAATCATAAATAAAACCTTTTTTCATATCATGGTGAAAATAACTATAAGAAAAGGGTGAGTTAGGACGATCAGTAAGGGATAAAACATGATATATCAATCATAACTGTAACGACCCAATGTTTTTCAATGGAAAATTCCCTTCTTATATTTAAGTCATAAAAACACAAAATAATGAACTACTATGTGATAAGTGACCTTTAATTATATGTTTCTCACTCCTATGTTTGGAATTTTGAAAATCTGACATACACGGTTGTGTTCAATATGATTTTTGGAGTCTAATGAAACAAAAATAATTTTTTGTGAATAGTAACATACTCCTAGGAATATTAACATACCCTTATGAATATTAATATGACCCTTATGAATAGTAAATCATCCAATATAAGAGTAACATTACCTATGAATAACAAAATAAAATTTAGACATCTTAGAAAGTGGCAATTTGACCTTAGTAAACGTTTTGGTATTTTGTAAGTCATAAATAATTAATTATAATTAATTAACTATTTTAAAAGAATATTTATTTCCCTAAAATTTATTCATAAATTATTTAATCAATGTCTTATAGTTTTTATATAAGTTTATAAGACCCTACGTAATTTTTGAAAGAACTATAAAATCAGTTTTAATCTTAAAAATTGTTATTTATGTAAATTATGTTTTTAATAAAATATTAAATTAATAATATTTAGAAAATGATGTTTGAAAAATGTACTTCATGTTTGTATTCTACACGTCAAAAAATGTTTGGGGTAAATATTTGGGATTTTTATGAGATACTTGAATTTTTTAGGAATAGTGAAATACCGTAATAAGCTAAATAAGCTAATTATAGGGTCATGTGTCATGTTCTACTGATGTATGCCCACTTGGTTCGGGATAACATTATAAAATTACTATTCTTGGTCGTTCAAGACTCATTATTCATTGTATTTTGGGGAAATAATAAACTAGTGAATTTTATATTAAGGAAACCCCTCTCCCCTCCACTATAAAAGCAACCCTTCACACCCTCATTTCCTCTCACCTCTCAAGATCAAAGCCATTTATAAAATCTGCTCAAACACCATCCCTAGCCCCTCCCCCACGTCCAAGTGGTTCTGGTCTCTTAAAAAGTCCAAGATTTGGCCCTTAAGGAGGTTCTCGAGAGAAGGATTCAAGAGGCAATTTCCCTCCCTCTTCTCCTTTAATTTCCTTTCAAGTTCAATTTCATTTATTGATCTCTCCCCACACATCACCATATAAATTGTATTATAACTATAGTATTATACATATAATTTAATTTTATGATTCTAATGGGATATTATATCACCCCACCCCCTTTCCCTCTTCCTTTTTTTATTAAAGAGAACGTTGCTCGTGAGGTGTTAATGTATCACCTTCAAGAACGACATGCTTTCTTATTTCATTTATACCTTGAGATATGGTCAAGAAACCATTTTAATGGTTGAAACAGAATTTTTTATGTATTATTTTCTATTTAAAGTTTTTTTAAATAAACTATGGCCATACTACTTAGTGATAAGTTAAAACATGTTCATTATGATCCAAAAACCTCCCAAATTTACCCAAATAACCATCATTTAATTCTTATCTAATTATTCATCCACATGGATCTAATATAATTCATTATTAGATCATTCATAATCTTTTAATATCATTAATTACATGTAATATCATTTCTGTATGTTCTACCCGAACATCAATTTATGAATACAAGTGAGAACCCAAGAAAAACAATAAAAACGAACATCCCCGAACATTGTTTTTAAACTCAATATGTCATACAAAGGAACATAAAATGAAATAATGAAACCAAAATGAACCCTATTAATGTAAACAAGGTTATGGATTTCAAATTAATGAATATAATTTCATTATACAAGACATTAAAGAGAAGGAAGTATTTGTGTACATGGTAAGGGGAAATTCTAAAACCCAACTATCATCCTTTGGGTTCTACCTCTTTCACTCCATTTTTGATATGGTCACACTTTAAAGAACATTTTTTCATCATTTTATTTCCTTTTATGGTATATACATGTTTTCTAATGAAGATTATGTCAATCCAAATGTTTTCCAAATGAAATCTTCTCTTAAGAACTCAACTTTTACCTCTCATTCAAGGTTGATGGTTCTTGTATCATGTATGTTGTTCCCTCTTTCATTTGGGAACCCAATGTTTATTAATGTGTTATTTTGAGATGAAACCCATTCTTTTTCATTGTTTAGTTAGGTTCATTTATGTTATATGTTCATTGTGTCATGCGTGATAAATGATAATGTCATGATGTGGCGGGTGCGCCTGAATTATATAGTGCAATATTAATGTTTAAATGTGACGAGTGCGCCCAGAATTATATAACGCTCCAATGCATTGGGTAAAGTGATGAATCTCATTAGTAAATGTGAAATGATGTGTGAACAAGATTTTATCTTGGTTAACAAGTATTTGTGGTATTTAACAACTAAGACATGATGTTTCATTTTTTATGCTTTGCCACATTTCATGTGTTTTATTTATGCTCTACTCTTGTTCATGATTTTTTCCTTTGTTATGATTATGCTCACCCCATGATATATTTTTCATATTTATCCTTTTACTAGGATACTATCTCACCCCTTCTTATGTATATCCTCAGGTGGGTACATGTACTAAGGAGAGGACAAGAGCCAATAAGAAGCTAGAGAAGATGAAATTAAATAAATGTTTATGCTAGATGTTGTATTTGTTATGTGTGGTCCTAGTTTTCCCGAGACACTAAGCCTTTGGATCCTCTTTTTGTAATACTATTATGTTGTTTATATTTGAAATGATGTAATATTAATTTATGAAAAGGTCGGGTCACTATAGTTGGTATCAAAGGCAACGTTTAGTTAATTTAGGGAATTAGGATTAGTAAACCCTAGAGAAAACTTCTAGTATGAGACTAATTAATAATATAAAAACAAGAATATTTACCTAGGGATCCCATATGTTATGTTTTTGGTATAATTTTCTACATGAATATGTTATTCATGACTTGTTTAGTAATGTTTTTTTCTATCCTTTTCAATTTTAGAAAATGGTGGGGACCATGATGAATCAGGACAACAACTCATGCGAGGGACAATACAATGATTTCCAGAATGACATCCCTAATGATTTGGGAGGTGGATTTCAAAACATCATGGTGATGATTACCCAATTATCTCAGGTTATAAATAATAACCATAATAATTGGGAACGTCCTCCTTCACCAAAGAGGGAGAAATTGGCTATTGAATGTTGTATGCGGCAACGACCACCGAAGTTTTGTAGATCTTCTGATCAACTAGTTGTGGAATAGTGGGTCAACTCCATAGAGATCATCTTTTGTGTGCTTCACTATTCTAAGACATAGAAGGTTACTCTAAATTTTTATTGTCTTGATGGAGAAGAAGATCAATGGTGGGATGTGATTAAAAACACAAAGCCAAGGGAAGAAATTGAAGAGATGGAATGGGAAGACTTTAAGATAATGTTTCTTAATAAGTATTTCCCACGAACTCTTCACACGAAGATGTAGAGAGAATTCATATATCTCAATCAAAATGAAGGACAATTTTTCATACACTATGAATATAATTTCACAAGTCTCGAAAATTATGCATCAGGTTTTGTTATCAACAACGATAGGAAAATTTATAGATACTTTTGTGGATTAAAACCACAACTTCGAAAGGCTCTTGTAATTCGAGACTTTGGGAATTATGAAGAAGTTGTTAGGTGTGATCTCAAAGTGGAGATGTAGTTTAGAGAATTTTCCCATGACTATAGGGATTAGAAATGAAATATGGTGTTTCAAGCTGGTGGATTAGTGAAAAAGGTGAGAAGAAAAATCAATGAACCACATGCCAAAAATGTTGCATATTGCCCAATGGGAACTTCCTCCAAGGGACAGGGAAATGATTCATGTTTGGGAAAGAGGGACACCATGCTCAAGAGTGTCAAAAAGACATGAAAAAGAAGGATAATGTATCTGGTAAAAGGAGAGAACCACTCATGGTTCAATGCTACAACTGTAAGGATCTTGGGAACTATGCAAACTAGTGCACTAAACCTCGAGTTCTCGAGGGTAATTAGTGCCAGAAGCCACCAAATGTAAAGGAACAAGGGGAGGCTTCTGCCATCACTACTGTGGAGGTGGAGCATGATAATGATGTTGTACAAGGTACACTTCCTATTCACTCAGGAATGGAAAAAGTATTATTTGATTCTGGTTCTACGCATTCCTTTATATCTTTCATGTTTGCTAGAACTATAGAATCGAAGCCCCTAAACCATGATGTAGAGATATCTGTAAAAAAACTAAGTGGTGAAATCATGGAAACCCATGTTTTTGACTCTTCTCCTACTGGAGTATGTGGGAAGATACTTCTGGAAAATCTTGTAATACTTCCCATGGTGGAATTCAATGCTATAATGGGAATGGACTGGCTCTCATTATGTAGAGCGCATATCAACTGTAGAGAATAGGAAATGTCTTGTAATATTCCAAACCATCTCACGCTACTCTACAAATGTAAGAAAGATCATGAATCTCCATTGAAAAATAATTCAATGGTGTGTGTGTTGATTCCCTATGAAGAAGCATACCTTGCCTAAATGGTTGTGTCGAAGGAAAGTTACAACCTTGAGGAAATGCCCATCGTGAGGGAATACGATGATGTATTTCCCAAAGAGTTACCTATAATTCCCATGGATCGTGAGGTAGAGTTCTAAATATAACTCATACTCGGATCTACTCCTATCTTAATGTGCCCCTATTGGATGGCTCCAATCAAACTGGAGGAGTTAAAGAAGCAGCTGTAAGAGAATCTGGAAAGAGGGTTCATACGCCCTAGTGCATTGCCTTGGGGTGCGCCGGTGCTCTTTGTGAAGAAGAAGGATGGAACCATGCCGCTATATATCGATTATCAAGAACTCAACAAGATCACCATAAAGAAAAAGTATCCTCTCCCAAGTATTGATGACTTTTTCGATTAGTTAAGCAGATCTCAATACATCTCAAAGGTGGATCTCCGTTCTGGATATCATCAGGTAATGGTGAAGAAGGAAGATATTCAGAAGACTGCCTTCCGAACAAGGTATAGGCACTATGAGTTTTTGGTGATGCCATTTGGACTTTGTAATTCCCCTACAATCTTCATGGATGTGATGAATATGGTTATTAGACATTACCATGAAAAATTTCTGGTAGTGTTTATAGACGATATTCTCATCTACTCTAAGTAAAAGGAGGAACATGATGAACATCTAATAATTCTGTTGGCGATATTGAGAAAGGATAATCTATAAACCACGTTAAGAAATTGTGAATTTTGGATAAATCATGTCAAATTCTTGGGACATGTGATCATAAGTGAGGGAATTTTTGTGGATCCTTCAAAGAAAAAGGTGATTAGGAATGGCCCAGGTCCTCTAGTGTCACATAAATCCTATGTTTTCTTGGATTAGCTTGGTACTACAGACGTTTTGTGAGAAACATCTCACAATTATCAAGCATGCTAACTATGTTAACAAGGAATGGGGAAAAGTATGTCTGGACAGAAGAATTTCACGGAAGATTCAAGGAGATAAAGAGAAGGCTGATCACTGCACCTGTTCTCACACTATCTAAAAGTGGAGAATGTTTTTTGATATACAGTTATGCTTCCAACAAATGATTAGGTTGTGTACCCATGCAAAATGATATTGTGATAGCCTATAACTCACGACAGTTGAAGATCCATGAGCAGAACTACCCAACGAATGATCTAGTGCTGGCAGCCATGATTTATGCCATGAAAATCATGCAGCACTACCTTTATGGGGATATGTGAGAAATATACACCGACTATAAGAGCATAAAGTATATATTTACACAAAATAAGATCAACATGCATTAAAGGAGACGTTTAGAGCTAATCATGGATTATGATTTCTCTATTCACTGTCATCCTGGAAAGGCGAATAAGGTGGCTGATGCTCTAAGTAGAAAAGAACATGCTACTCTATCCATGTGGCATATTAAGAATGTCCATATATTCATAGATATGCAATGAATGGATTTGTAAATCATAATGATAGTGGATACATCCTACCTTTCCCAAATGATTGTGCAACCATCCATCCAAGAGAAGATTAAGGAAGCACAAAGGGATGTTGTGGATATATAAAAGGGGATGAATGCAGTAAAGGAAGGGAAGCTGCAAGAGTTCCATATCGATGATGATGGTGTGATTTGGTTTGGAATGTGGATTTTTGCGCCTTCATCACCCGGGATAAAGAAGTATCTATTGGATAATGCACATAGCTCAAATTTCTCTATCCATCCTGGGAGTTCCAAAATGTATCGTGATCATCGAGAACATTTCTAGTGGGATAACATGAAGAAGGAGATTGTGAAATATATATCAAGGAGCTTGGTATTTAAGAAGCATAAAGCTGAGTGACAAATGGTCAAAGGTATGATGCAACCATTTCCTATACCCATGTGGAAATGGGAAAATGGTTCTAGGGACTTTGTCAGAGGTCTCTCAAAGATGTCAAAAGGAAATAATGTGATATAGGTTGTGATTGACCGACTCACTAAGACTACCCATTTTATCCCTATTAGGGAAGACCTATCGCATGAACAAATTGAAATGATATATGTGAAGGAAGCGGTGAGACTACATGGTGCTCCACTCTCAATTTTCTCCGACAGTGATCCAAGGTTTACATCTATGTTCTGGAGGATCCTTCAACATGCTTTGAGTACTGAATTAAATTTCAGCACAGCCTATCACCCCCAAACCAATGTCCAGTCTGAAAGGACAATTCAGACACTTGAAGATATGCTAAGAGCCTGCTCAGTTGAATTCAAAGGTGGTTGAGATCAGCATCTCCCATTGGTTGAGTTTTCATACAACCATAGCTTCCACTCGAGTATTCAGATGGCTCCGTATGAAGCTATTTATGGGAAGCGATGTAGAACTCCAACATGTTGGGATAAAGATGGATAAATAAAGCTACTTGGGTCCGATCATGTTCAATAGATGACAGAGAAGTTTCAATTCATCCAAAAACACATCAAAGATGCTCAAAGTCAGAAAGAAGCTATGTTGACAACCGTCGAAGGGACTTGGAGTTCGACGTTGGAGATAAAGTCTTCCTTCGAATATCTCCTTGGAAGAGAGTCATGCGATTCGGGATGAAAGGGATGTTATGCCCAAGGTATATTGGCCCATTTGAGATCCTTGACCGCATTGGAGTCGTGGTCTATCGTCTTGCACTTCCACCAAATATGGCTCATTTTCAAGATGTGTTTCATGTATCAGTACTGATGAAATACATACCTGACCCCTCACATATACTAAACTCAGAGGTGGTGCAGTTGGAATATGATCTCTCTTATGAGGAGAAGCCAGTATAGATTCTGGATCAGAGAGATAATGTTCTATGCAACAAGACATCACATCTTGTTAAGGTGTTTTGGAGGAACCATAAGTTTGAGGATGAAACTTGGGAACCATAAGAGGCAATGAAGGATAAGTACCCTCACCTCTTTGTGTAAAGTGAAATTTAGGGGGATAAATTTCTTAAGGGGGGAGAATGTAACTACCCAATGTTTTTCAATGGAAAATTGTCTTCTCATATTTATGTCATAAAAATAAAAAATAATGAACTACTATGTGATAACTTACCTTTAAACATAAGTTTGTCACTCCTATGTTTGGAATTTTTAAAATCCGACATACACGGTTGTGTTCAATAAGATTTTTGGAGTCTAATGAAACAAAAATAATTTCTGGTGAATAGTATCATAATATTAGGAATAGTAACATACCCTTATGAATATTAATATGACCCTTATGAATATTAAATTATCCAACATAAGGGTAACATTACATATGAATAATAAAATAAAATTTAGACATCTTAGAAAGTGACAATTTGACCATAGTAAACGTTGTGGTATTTTGTAAGTCAAAGATTATTAATTATAATAAATTAATTAATTTAAAAGGATATTTATTTCCCTAAAATGTATTCATAAATTATTTAATCTATGTCTTATAGTTTTTAGATAATTTTATAAGACACTACGTAATTTTTGAAAGCACTATAAGATTAGTTTTAATCTTAAAAACTGTTTTTTATGTAAATTAGGATTTTAATTAAATATTAAATTAATAAGATTTAGAAAATTATGATAGAAAAATGGAATTCATTTTTTATTATACACATAAAAAAATGGTTGGGGTAAATTTTGGACATTTTTTTGAGATACATAAATTTTTGATGAGTAGTGAAATAACATAATAAGATAAATAATCTAATTATAGAGTCATGTGTGATGTTCTGCTGTTGTATGCACACTTTGTTCGGGAATAAATTATAAAATTTCTATTCTTTTTTGTTCAAGACTCACTATTCCTTATCTTTTTGGGAAATAATAAACTAATAAATTTTATATTAAGGAAACCCCTCTCCCCTCCACTATAAAAGCCACCCTTCACACCCTCATTTACTCACACCTCTCAAGCTCAAAGCCATCTTTAGACTCTACCCAAACACCTTCCCTAGCCCCACCCCCACATCCAAGAGTTTATGGTCTCATTAAAATACCATGCTTAGTCCCTTAAGGAGGTTCTCAAGAGAGGGATTCAAGAGGTAATTTCCCTCCCTCTTCTCCTTTAATTTTCTTTCAAGTTCAAGTTCATTTATTGATCTCTCCCCACCGATATTCATATATATTGTATTGTAACTCCATTATTACACATATACATTAATTTTATGTTTCTAATGGGATATTATATCACCCCACCCCCTTTCCCTCTTCCTTTTTTATTAAAGATAATGTTGTTCGTGAGGTGTTAATTTATCACCTCCAAGAATGACATGTTTTCATTTCCCATTTCTATCATCAGATCTGGTCATGAAACCATTTTTATGGTTGAAAAAGAATATATTATATGTATTATGTTCTATTTAATGTTATGGAAATAACCTATTCCATATTTCTAGGTGATAAGTTAAAACAAGTTCTCTGTGATCCAATAGCCACCCAAATTTACCCAAATAACCATCATTTAATTCTTTTCTAATGATTCAGCCACATGGAACTAATATAATTAATTATAATATCATTCAAACCCCTTTAATATCATTAATGACATGTAATATCATTTTTGTATGTTTAGCCATGTTCTACCTGAACATTAATTTATGAATACATGTGAGCAACCAAAGAAAAACAATAAAAATGAACATCCCCGAAAAATGATTTTAAACTCTATAATTCATCCAAAGGAACATAATATGACATAATGAAACCAGAATTAACCCTGTTAATGTACACATGGTTATGGATTTCTAATTAGTTAATATAATGTCATTGTACAGGACATTATTGAGAAGGAATCATTCGAGTGCAAGGTAAGGGGAAATTCACGAACCTAACTTTCATCCTTTGAGTTCTACCACTTTCACTCCATTTTTGATATGGTCACTCCTTAAAGATCATTTTGTCATCATTGTCTTTTTTTGGGATATAAATGTTTTCTAATGAAGTTTATGTCAATCCAAATGTTTTCTGAAAGAACACTTCTCTTAAGAACTCAACTTTTACCTCTCATTCAAGGTTGATGGTTCTTGTATCATGTATGTTATTCCCTCTTTGTTTTGGGAACCCAAAGTTTATGAGTGTGTTCTTATGAGATGAAACCCATTCCTTTTAATGAATTAGTTATGTCCATTTATGTAATATGTTAATTGTGGAATTCATGATAAATGATAATGTTATGATGTGACGGGTGCGCCTAGAATTATAGAGCGCAATATGAATGTTTAACTGTGATGGGTGCGCCCCGAATTATATACAACTACAATGCATTGGGAAAAGTGATTAATCTCATGAGTAAATGTGAAATGATGTGTGAACAATATTCTAGCATTGTTCACAAGTATGTGTGGTAGTTAACAACTAAGACATGATGTTTCATTTTTATGCTTTACCACATTTCAAGTCTTTTATTTATGCTCCTCTCATGTTCATGATATTTTTCTTATGTTATGATTATGCTCACCATATGATATATTGTCTATATCTATCCTCTTACTGGGATTTTAGCTCAAACCTTTTGATGTATATCCTCAGGTGGCTACACATACCAAGGAGAGGATAAGTGCCAATAATATGCTAGAGAAGAAGAAATTAAATAAATGTTTATGCTAGATGTTGTATTTGTTATGTGTGGTCCTAGTTTTCCCAAGACACTAAGCCTTTGGAACCTATTTTTGTAATACTATTATGTTGTTTATCTTTGAAATGATGTAATAGTAATGTAAGAAAATCCCAGGACGCTATAATAACATAAGGATAATGGAATTAGACATAAGCATAAAATTTCGAAACAATACCCAACATATCAATGATAATTGTCCCGATTCATTAAATAAATAATATAAGTTCATAAAAAATGAGTCATATAAGAACGCAAGTTATGTGAGAATTACATTGGAATAAGACATAGAATTATGGAATACACATAAACATCGAATAGAACTCCCTTAGTTGTCAAGGGTTATTTACTAAACATATAAGGGCACTGTATCAGTGGATGCACCTCCTTAGCATGACACACCACCAGTCTTAGTGGAATCTCTTTCCTCATAGTGGACTGTGTTCACTCTTAAATAGTCATAAAAGTAAATGTTTTGTCCCAATAACATCATAGCAAAAAAAATTCCTTATTGAATAGAGATCACTCCCCATTCATGTGTATTGTTACAGAACTATGTTCACTCCACATTCTGGAACTGCGTTACATATCAGAGCTCACCTACTATTTTAGTCCTATCTTACTAAACTGAGATCACTTCCCCTTTCTTTCATATCTATCTCATGATATATAAATCCATAACCAATGATAATAGATAGATAGAGGTCGCATTCTACATTATAATTAACATAACCATCATCCTTGGTTATAATGTGACAACTTACACATAATGAAAAACATATATATGTGTTCCTAATGTATATAATTCATTCTTTATATTAGAACCCATGTAAAGCAATGAGTTTCAAAAAACATTCTCCATAACGTAAATAATGAAAAAGAAATGGGATTAACAATCACCATTTCATCATAATCATAATCGATTAATAAACAAAATTAGAATAATAATCATGAATAATAAGTAACGTCAAATAATGTTATCTTAGAGGGAAAACAATTTTGAATGTTCTCTTAGGAAATAACATTTCTATTTTATGATCAATTATTTTTAAAGAGCCACACAATTATAAAGGAAAAAATCTAATTCGAGAAGAATCTTGTAATCTTGTAAAAGAAACATCATGGCTTTATTACATCACACTTGTGAAAAAAGTATCTCTTGTTTTATAAGATTAAAAATAACCTTCCTTCAATATTTTTGATGGAGAAGTATCAATCCATGTTAAATGGAAAAAGTAATCCTTTCAAACCATCTTGTAAAAAATTAAAAAGTTCTAATGGTGACTTTAGACAATAATAGTAGAATAGTAGAAACATTTTTAGAATAAATTTTTGAATACAAAGACGTAGATGAAAAAGATATTTTAAGGGAAACTTGTAAAAAAAATTTATAAAATAAACAATCATTTAAATATCATATCAATGAAGTGAATCTTCTATAAAATAGGCCTTTAATTATGTTGGCCATTATCAATGCTAGAAAAAAGCACTGATAAAGCTACCCTTAATCAGCACAATATTTTTAGTGGCGATAAAGGGAAAGGTTTATCAGCACATTATTTTTAGATATAATAAAGGGTAGCATTTATTAGTGAATTATATTACTTATAATGGTCCTGAATAAACTTAAATAATTAAACAAATAAAAATATAAAATAGAAAAATTAATAAAATATCAATTTTTTATATTTGTTTTATAAAAATAAATATATTTAATATACGTTAATATAAGTTGGAAACATTAATGAATAGTACATATTAAATTTATATATATATTACATGAATCAAATATTCTAATTAAAAAAATACAAATTAAAAATAAAAAAATTTAGAAAAATATAATACATTTTTGTAATTAAAAAATTTTGGACAAAAAAATTAAATTTAACATACATATATATATATAATAAATATTAATAAATATTTATATTAAATATAGTTATATGAAATGAATAAATTTTAATAATTAAAAAAAAAAATTAAAATGAATATATTATAAAAATTAATCAATAATGTTAAAAATGTATAATTGTAGTAATTAAATAAAAAATTAAAAATGAATTAATTGAGATATTAAGAAAACTTTACTAATAATACTATATGTAATGAAAATTAAAATGAATTATTATATATATATATATATTAATTATAAATATTAATGATTTATATATATTAAATATAAATATAGAAAATAAATAAATTGTAATAATTAAAAACAAATTAGTGTTTTATTCATTTTTAATGGTTTTATACATAATTAATAATTAATAAATATAATTTTGAAATGTACTCGCATATATATATATATATATATATATATATTTATCAATGTATATTATATTTCTTAGAATAAGATTAATATAATATAAAATATTTGTGCTTACTTTAAATAAGTCATATATTTAGTGTTTTATAATTAAAATTAACATTAGTTAAAAATAAGGACAAATTTCATCAAATAATGGATGTAATTGAATAATGTACGATTATTAAATTTAATATATATAAAACATGTGCCTCATTTATTTCACATGCATATAAATAATTAATGCATTTTTATATACAACACACACATAGAAATCTCAACACAGTCAATGAAATCTTATATTTAAACACATATAACTAATATTTATGTAATTTATTCAAATTTTGGTATTCATTTTTTAATTCCATTATTACATGGTACATTTAATATATTATTTTTTAATCTATTAATTTAATTATTTTATTTTTAATACTATTCTTTTTAGATATACATTATTCATTTTTTATAATTTTTATAATTTTTAGTTTTTGTAATTTATTCATTTTAGGATATTTATTTATATAAATTCATTACATAGTTTATGTATCTTAAATATGAAATCATCTTTATTTCATCATAAATCCATATTTTTCTTATAATTTATATTTATTTTTGGAATCTTATCCATTTTTCAGTATTTTTAAAGTAAACCAATTTTAATTATTCAATTTCACTTCTCTTTTAACATGTATTCATTTAAGATTGTATATTCGTTAATATTCTTAAAAATATATTTGAATAAAATAATAAGAAAAATGCTTATTTATAAATGTTTATTTTCTATATTTATGAATGTGTATATTTTTAATTTTGAATAAGTGGATATTATTTTTTTATAAGTATTTATATAATTATAAATAAATAATTATAAATATTTAAATAAATGTATTTCAAAAGTGAATAAATTCCCCACATATATATATAGTAATAAATATATATATACTGATATAAATTTTTAATTTTTTTATGTGTTTATATAATTAAAACCGAAAAATTTTATATTTAAATAATAATAAAATTGTAATATATATATTAAAATAATAAATATATTTACTATATTTATAATCAAAATATTATAACAAATACATTTAAATAATTATTATATTTACTATATTTATATTGATATATATTTATTAAATATATATTCATTTATAAATTCATATATTTATATATATATACATAATAAAATAATTAAATATAATTATAATCATGTAATAAAAATTTTCAGATAATGATTATATTAACTATTTTGATATTTATATATTTTTATTGTATATATATATATTTATATAAATATGTATATTGATATAAATAAATATATATATTATTATAAATAATTAAATATAACAATATTTAAAAATATTTATATTATAAATATATTTATATTTGTATCTTTATTATATTTATAAAATTATATATTTATAATTATAAATTAAAAAATATTAATTTTTAAAAAATGTTCTTATATTTTTATAAATTTATAAATATATAGTTTTATAATTATAATTTTATAATAAATAAAAATTTAATTATATAAATATATTTTAAAAAAATATATTTGTAATCAAAATTATAAAGATTTTATTAGCATTAAAAAAGCTCTGATAGAAGGTATATTTATTAGAGTTAAAACATTTGAACTGATAAATATGCCCTTTATCGGTATTTTTCAGGGGTGAAAAATATCCATGTTCATAAGCACTAAAAAAGCACAAATAAATATACCTAATTATCAGGTCTTATTAATTTAGCACTAAAAAATGTATCTTTATCAATGCTTTTTTGGATGTGACGATAAAATATTCCTCAATCTATTAATGAACCTTAACACAATGATTTCATTCATGATGAATCAACCATTCCATTATAGCCACCTACTGCTTGTGCTTCTTCTACTTGAATCCATGTCTTGAATCAAGGCATGATTCAAGGCTAGAATAAATGAAAGGATCTAATCAAGTATCAAATGAATCCAAGGAATAAATCAATGCTCAAACGAATCTATTATTTTACAGTATCTCTACTTTTTCTCAAATGAATCAATGATTTAATCCTTGGTATTTTATTTTCTCCTCCTCCACACCTCAATGTGTGCGCTAATATCTCTTATTATTTAAGGCCTAAACTTGTTGTTGCTGAATGTTTTGCATCCTCTCTGACATCCTAGATATGTTTATGTATTCTTTCTCTATTCCCTAATTTATTTTCAATTTCATTGTTGTTTGAAATTTGTTTCTTGAAAATAATATTTATCTTTAGGTCTAATTATATTATAATATGGTTATTACACACGGTTTTTAAGGGATTATAGTTTACTTCTGATTGGTTTCTTATATATTTGGACTTGTTTCCAATCTCCACTAAAATGATAAATTATATCTTCTGCCAATAAAATATTTATAATGGATTTTATCAATAGAAAGTGTATTAAAATTATTTTAGGTTGTTTATAAAACATATTTGGGTAATGCACGAGTTCTTGATATTGATTAGTTGAGATTTCATTTTTTGATATGTTTTTTTAATTTTAATTAATTTCTTGTGTTTTTTATTTATTTTCAATGATATGGATTCCTATTTTTATGATTTATATTTACACACATATATATTAATATTTATATTTATATTAGACACATGTATGTATTCAAATGAAATGTTATTGAGGGATTTTTTTGATATTTATTTGTTTAATTTAATATATTTATAAAATTTTGAGATATGTTTTTAGATTAAAACATTTTTATTAAAATTGGATTTCTTATATATATATATATATATATATATGTTTTTTCAAATGTTTTATTTAATATTTGTGAAGATTATCTATTTAAAAAAAATTTCTCATGAAAAATTATTGCCTTTTTAGTGAGATTTAAAATGGGTTCCCAAAAGGAGGCATGGATTCATTTGCATTCATAATTATGGGTTGTTATTGTTAAAGTAATTAAAGATTATTATGTTTATTTTTTGTGGTTTT
The DNA here is from genome assembly GCA_963277665.1 of Viscum album. Taxonomy (NCBI): domain Eukaryota; kingdom Viridiplantae; phylum Streptophyta; class Magnoliopsida; order Santalales; family Viscaceae; genus Viscum; species Viscum album. The sequence goes on from OY728152.1 coordinate 748,970,795, forward strand.
CACATTGGATACCATAGATATAATGATAAATAAATGGGTTCTTTTGAAGAATAATTGAGGTATTTGCTGGGTGTGTTTTCAGTTTCCTTGAGAAGAACAGGTTGTATTACATATTTTGGTCACATATATTGTTAATATTCTAGGAAAAAAATCCGCTACCTTTATAACCTATAGGCCAATGTGCATCCATATGTGTTTTATCATTTACTTGTTCAATTATATTTATTTTATGGTACCCACAATCACAATTATGGAAGGTTTTCATCATCAACCATATTTTATTTTATTGCTTATATAATATACACTATATTTTATAATTTGGATCATTTTTATTTTGTTATTTTTTAGTTACATTTTATGTTAATGGTTTTCCTTATTAAGTATATTTATTTAATTTCATATCCAAAATAAGATTTCTAATTTATTTTAAAATAAATTCATACCCAGACGGATCATTAATTTTAAGTGAATATTTTCATTTAAAATGATAGAGATATTGTTTAATAATGGTTTCTAAATTATTGTGTAAAATAATAGTTTTTATGATATATTTCAGGAAACATTCGTTGTTATATTTTCATAAAATAATAAAAACATTTTCTACGTATGAATTTAAAACTACATTTCATGGTAATTGAGAAAATTATATCCTTAGTTTATAACTAGAATGGTTTTGTAGTACTATTTTAACCAATCTATTTATTAGAGGACTATTTTCATATTTTTTAAAATAAAAGATTCATTATGATATAATTATCCTTTTTAGGAAACCCTTAGATTACTTTATTATAAAAGAAATATATCTTTTAATGGTTGCATAATAATTATAATTATCTGAATCTTTTATGATATGAATAGTGTATATTTGGTGGAATCATACTATGACTATTTAGCTCAAACCCTACATAAAAACCCAAGAAAGTTATATATAGCTTCAATGACTTCATATATGTTACAAGGATATTATATCAATGTATAAAAGATAATAAGAAAATAATTATATTCATATCATTGAAACTCATGATTTTAATCATAATTAGGGTTTAATAAAAGTAATCTAGATATCAGAACATAAATATGTACTAAATTCAATTTATTTTAGTTTGATATGATCAAGAATAGTTTTATTATAGTTTAATTATATATAATTACCAAAAATACCTCTTATATTAAATTCCTATCATTTAACTAGTTTTTACATAATTTCCTCTTCATTTTTATCTATTAATTGTCTTGAAAATTTTCACTTTGATCATGAAGAAATAGATGAACATGTTCCATTCTAATGGGACATAAAACACCGTACTATGAGAAACATGCAGTGTTCTAGGAAGGATTCCTCTTCACATATAATGGAACATACTCTATATTTTCTAGTTTTTTTCAGATAGTTGAATGAAAAAAACATATGACACACCCAGTAATACACAAATCATCTTGATACACAACATCATTAGTATGTCTATGATAGTTATTTTTTAATTTTAAAATTAAATTTTAGTTAAATAGAAACATCACATACTAAAATCCAAAAAACGAATTTATATTATTTTGATACATTCGGAAAATAATACGTAAGTCATTTTTGATGTGTTGGACTCCTCCTCACTTAAATCTGACTCATGGTGCGACTATTTTGACTCCTAGTGTGTCTTATTATTTAAAATTTACATTTCAGAAAAACATATTATGGAATGATTGAAAATAGTAGAAAAAATATGATTATTTTTATACTTTTCAAAAAATATCCATATGTCATTTATGAAATTCTAGGATCAGTAACACCTAAATATGTTACATGATATTTCTAATATGTCCCAAAGTGTCCCTTATCAGTTTAAACTTGATAGTTTATTTCAAAAAGTGTTTCTCAAGAAAACCAATAAAACATGATCAGATTTTATTGATAATCCAGGAAAATAATTCAGAATTAATTTGTGATATATAGTAATTAGTCTCACATTAAACATACAAATGATGGGACCATAATTAATAAAAATTCGTGTTTCTAGATTAAAATGACATTTTAGTAAAAAAGATAAGTGAATAACCATAATGTCTAAAACACAGCAGCAATGTTTTAATAAATTTATAAACAGTCCATATTTCATTTATGATTTGCACGAATCATCCTATCTATAATATAACATAGAGTGCGACCATTATTATTCTATGTAATAAATTTTTCTTAATTTTGAAAGTAATATTAGTAAAAAATAATTGTTACATACTCAAAAATATAAATTATTTTTTATTGTTTTGATAATTTAGAAAAATATGTATATTTCATTTATTATGTGTAGGAATCAGCCCCAACTCAATCTGACACACTAATTGCTTGGTATGACTGAAACTATCTATTTCCAATCTAAAATTGTCATATTAGATAAAAAAGTGGAAGTCACTAAAAAAGGAAACTTGATCTTATTTTCTTGATAATTTATAAAAATGATTCATAATCCATTTTTGACATTTAGTAATCAGTCTCACATACATCCAAGACACAATGTTACCGGCATGAATCAAAGAAAGTGTTTCATGTTTAAAATAATATTTTATCAAAAAAACTAACATATATAAATCCATTATTTATTTATTTTTCTGGTACATTATTAAAATGATCCGTAATCCATTTTTTGTGATGTAGGAATCAACCTCACCTCACTCCAACACACTGTGTGACCAGTATGACTCCAGGTGTGACATTTAATTTGAATTTGGAATTAATTTCAATAAAAAGTAAAACTGACATATTATAAATAGAGAATATTCATTCATTATATATTGATAATTTAAGAAATCAATAAATAAGTCATTTTTACATTTATTAATCAACCTTACTTCATTCAGACACATGATGTGCCCAGTATGACTGAATGTTTCTGCACTAAATTTTAAAATTGAAATTTTCGTTCAAGAATAGATAATCATAAAAAACAATAAAATTCAAATATATTTTAGTCCAAATATTGGAAATAAAATTTATTTTATTTTATTTTTTTAGGAAATAGTTTCACATCAAATGAGCACACAATGTGACCGGTATGTCTTAATGTTTGTGTTTCCTGTTTAAAATGACATTTTAGTAAAAAATTCAATTACTAGAAACCAAAAAAAATATTCATATTATTTTTATTCATTAGTAAAATGATCTATAAGTAATTTGGAATGTATATGAATCAGCATCACCTTGATTTGACCCACTATGTCTCTAATATGTATCAATGTGGATGATTCTTTATTAAAATGGAATTTTAGTAAAAAAGATAAGTGATATACATAATGCCAAAAAATACATTATTATTGTTTTGATACATTATGAAATTGATCTGCAAGTCATATTATACATGTAACAATTATCCTCACCAAAATTAGACTTATGGTGTGACCGTTGGGACTGAATGTGTGTCTTTTTTATTTAAAATTATTCTTAATTTCAGAAAAATAAATATTAATATACTAAAAATTTATAAAATGTATAAAACATTTTATAATGAATTATATAAACAAAATATAATTCATTTATTTGCATGTAGGATCAATCCACATGTCAATATTATGCACAGTGTGACAAGTATGACTCAAAGTGTGTCTTCTAATTTAAAAGTGACCTTAATTTTAGTAAAAATGAAAATTGTCTTTCTAAAAACAATAAAAAATCATTCGCATTTTTTATAGTTTCGAAAAATTATCCAAATTTAATTTTGGACATTTATGATTCACCATCACCTCATTTCAAAAAAATTATGTTCCTCGTATGATTAAAATTATTCATTGTCAGTTTGAAATTGACATTCTAGTTAAAATGTTTCACTCAATGAAAACCCTTAAACCTTTCTTGTATTGTCTTTATAATTAATCAAAATGGTTAATAAATAATTTTTTATGTGTATGTATTTGTCTCATGCTAAATTGACATAGGATGTGACTGGTATGAATCAAAGTGCATGTATCCATTTTAAAAATACATTTTAATAAAAATAAATAGTTACACACTAAAAACCAATAATATATGTTTATATGGCCTTTATACTTTAGTAAAATATTTCATATGTCATTAATAGAATTTTTTAATCCCCCTTACCTAAATCTGACACAATTTGTGACTTTTATGACTCGATGTGTGTATTTTAATTTTATGATGACATTAATTTTACTAAAAATGAAAAGTGACATACTGAAATATATTAAAACACTTAAGATTATTTGATACTTTAGGAAAAAAAATATATAATTCCTTTTTTACATTTAGGAATAAGATACACTAAATTTGTTAGGTAATGTTCCCAATATAATTTCATGTGTCTGTTATTTGTTTAAAATCGACTTTTTAGTTCCCAAAGATTTACTCAAAGAATACGATAAAAATACAGACATATTATATTAAAAATTTAGGAAAAATATTTATATGTAATTTTGAACATGTAGGAATCAGTCTCTGGTAAAACTGACAAAAAATGTGAGTAGGACAATTCAATGTTCATGATTCTAGTTTATAATTCCATTATAGTAAAAAAACATGTTCATTACTCAAAAACAGGAAAACACATTTATATTATTTTGATACTCTAGGAGAATAATCCAAATTTCATTTGGGATATGTTGGAATCAACCTCACCTCAATATAATGCATAGTGTGACCGGTATGTCTCTATGTGTTTATTTTCAATAAATAAGTTTCATTTTAGTCAAAACATAGGAAAAATTACCAATACCAACTAAGTGAGCCTATACTATTTTCTCAATATTCTATCTTCTATTACTTATCCAATTTCATTATCATTCTTATCTTATATATTTTTAATTAAATTTCACAAAGATAATTTTAGAAGGTGGATAATATATACTATGACGTACACGAATCAACCATAACTCAGTATAATACATAATGTTCCTTAAACAAATCAAAGTTTATTTACAAAACTAACACATTCTATTTAATTTATTTCATTATTGCATTACTAATAGATGAATTTTGTTTCTTATATAGGTTTATTTTGTTTCTCCAGTAGGGGATGTTTGATTGGCAATAACACATGTAGGGTGAGGGGCCACTGACAATGGAACATTGGTATTTTTTATTGTATGTGATAATTTTTACATAAACATGTAATTTTATAAAACAATGTCTTATATTTATATAAAACAATTTCTTTTTAAATTTTTTTAAGTTAAAAAGAATATTTTTCTTCTTTTTTCAATTGTTTCTGGTGTAATTATATATGTTTTCTAATGATATAGTGGGTGGTAACATTAACATTACACTATAGTATTCCCCTTTCTTAGATTTATTACATTGTGTTATAAATGTGTCATTTATAAGTTCTTTTAGAAGTTCTAATGAAGGGTCTCTTTATCAGTTCTAAATTAAAGAATTTTTAAATGAGTTTCTTATCAGCATATGTATAGTTCTGGTAAAGGTCCCCTCAATTATAATATTTAATTTTTAAAAAACTATTTATTTAACTAATGACATTTTTCAAATTTTTGTTTCATGATATTATAGAGTATTGATTAAAATTTAAATGAGTGTTAATATAATTATTTGTGTTTATAATTCATATTATTTTCAATGTTTATTTTCTTTTTAATTTAATTTAATCGATAAAAATTCCATGATATGAATAAAACAACAATTTCAAAATAATTGTTCACCACAATTGTGGTAATTAACAACAAACCATATAATCTAAATTTTATTGCAAAAAATTTAATTAAACATAATAAATTAAATGAAATTTAATATCTAAAAACATATTAGTACCATTATAAAATTTAAATTATATTTTTAGTGATATTTATCTTAACAGTATATATAAGGCCTCAGCCTTAAACCTTACTTAAAATTGAATTTAATGAATAATTCACATTGAGGATCTTTTCAGGATTAGAGTTTTAGAGAAATAGGACATAACTATTACATCTCAAAAGATTACAAAGTAGTCTCTACTACTAAATTTCCATAAAATAAAAACTATTAAAAAGAAACATGTCTAGTTTCATGTTTTATGTAGCATGACTTTCCCTTGATCCCATCCTTGACCCTATTCCACGCTAAGTCCTGTGAAAAACATTTCAAAAACTTGGGATGAGCATAAAAACTCAGTAAGGGATACACAAAGAATAAAAACTGTTAGTTTATAAAAACAAAAAGTAAACCATGTATACTTTATCAAAGTAATAATTTTCACCTTTATGAAGTAGTAAAAACTCTTCACTGAATAAAATATCATTACTTACCTTTTTGTAACCAAAGGATTACCATAAAACCCTTATAAAGAACACATAACATATATAAAGGTAACCTGGGACATAAACATACTTAAGTGGAATAACCATATGGTCGAATCCCACACATATCACTAAATGGAATAGCCATATGGCCAATTTCCATACATACTTAATGGAATAGCCATACGGCCGACTTCCATACCCAATGCATTGGAGGTTATAACGTAACCACCCGTCCTGGTATTCATGGCACCACCCGTCATATGGTTTATAACGTAACCACCCGTTAAAATGTCCAAGTACCAATATAAAATCATAAAACATAAAACCAATATAAAGGAATGATAACATTTCCACATCACAATATATCATAATAGAATCCTTTATCGAAACCATTTTCAAAACCATTTAAAATATTTAATAAAGAGATTTTTGAATCAAAGTGTCCCATACCACCTTGAAGCTTAAAATTTTAAATCATTAATATCCATATAAATAAATCCTTAAAACCATTTTGAAAACATGGATATTAATAAAAACAAATAATTAAAAACATTTAAAATGATATTTTGGTTAAAGGGGTTTTACCAAAATTAAACACACTTGAATACAATAATTGAGGAATAACATTTAGTCAGAACTTTATAATATCATGAGAATAAATGTATTCATGATATAATACTCCAAAGGACAGTATATACACCATATAAGAGTAAATTGGTGCATAACAACAATGAACCCTCAATAGAAATGTCAAATGGGATGAAATCCCTTATAAAGAAGGTATCCTTAAATTAAGGACAAATCAATCTCAAAAATATGTGTGACAAATATAAATACACCCAATATAAGTGGATATTAAGTGTAAAACAATCCATGCTTATTCACACATATTCAAAGGATGACATATTCAATAACTACGTGTTGAACCCAAAGAAATTGAAATTGGGTTAAAAAGATCCCTTGACAGCCTAACGACATCACATCAAAATGAGTTGATGAGAGATAAAAAGTGTATCTCATCCCTTGGACATATAATTTACATCAATAAGGATATATGAGAACATATCCCAACATAACAATATGTAAATTAAAATACCTAACAAAAGAAGTCATTTAAAATAGAGGAGGGTGAAAGGTTCCCTTACCGACTTGTGTATATTTCAAAACATACACCCCATGAAAGAAGGACAATAGATCATTGATGTAAATACTCATAAACGAAAGTATATTACACAAAGAGTAGAATAATGGGAAGTAAATACACCACTCAATGGAATTTGTGGAAAATGTAGCATAAATCTCACGGGAATTAAAGTGAGATGAAAAATCCCTTATGAAAACTCGGCAGCCTAACGGCGCCACATAAAACTTCCGAATATGGATTGATGAGATCAAATAGTGTATCTCATCACATTACAATAAAATTTACAGCAAGGGAAATATAAAAGAACATCCCCCAACATTACAAAGAGGAGCATAAAAGAAGTGACATAACGGAAAGTACTTAAAAAGAAAGAGAGAGGTTAGATCTCTTACGAAAGTTCAGCATCCTAACGGCGCCACTCAAAACCTCCAAAATGGAATGATGAGAGAGAATAGGGCCTCTAATAACATGAACATAAAAATTACAGTAAGTTTAATATAAAAGATCATTCGAATAACAAAAAAGATGAGCTTTAAAAGGAATGACATAAAAGTTTGTACTTAAAAAGAAAGAGAGGAGTAGGATCCCTTACCTCGGGTCCGACTTGACTCGATCGTTCTTTAATCTCCTGAATAATAAACTTGAGTTAATTTATACTTCCTTAAGAACCTTTTTCAAGTTCATTATTTCTTTTATATCACTTATTACCATGTCATAAACATTATGTAATCATTTAAGTTATTAATATTTGTTTTGCCGATATTTGGTTCTTAAGTCAAAAGTGGACTTCTTACATTTACATGTTGTTCATGTGGCCAAATGTTTATTATATACAGAATTGTATTCATGATGTAGATATCATATATGTCATATATATCCAGTACTTGCATGCATTTATAACATTACATAATCATTTAGAGGTATGAAATGAAATGCACCGTTCATGGAGACGGTAAGCCGTACGTACGCATGAACGCTACTTTCATTTCTATTTCATATTTTATAGAATGGAATAATACTGATATAAAGGTATATTATAATTCCAGTATAATATCATATATAATATCATAGTTCCATCCTTTATACGTCCCACATATGGTATATAACGAGTTAAATCACTTTGAGGGGGCGGTAGTCCGCACTTCCTTAAAATGAAGATATCGCGTATACCCACAATGGAAGCCATCAAGGTAAGACAAAAATGAAAAATAAAGAAGAATAAGTAAAACATAAACATATTATATATCATATATAAAAATAGTGACATCATAATGGCCACCTTTGAAGGTGTTAAATGAGTATTGAACAATCATCATTTCGGGAGGCATAATTTCTCCATCCACGGAAACCGTATGTTCTTTAACCATTTGATGTAGTTGTGTGAGAGTGTATCTCGAATAAATCTTATAAAAACATCCTAGTATATTTAATATAATAGTGTTGTTACAAAAGAAATAAATAAAAAGTGTTTAGGGGGTTGGAGAAGCAAAATAAAACAAATGAACATGAGAGAATGAATTACCTTTATAAGTGTAACTCCTTATGATTTGAGCCTAAAGGCTTCCTTTGAAAGGATTATGCCCAAAAGGAAACCTCTAGGATGAGGAGGGGGGTGTGTAGAGAGTAAATGGGCAGGGGTTGGCCGAGCCAAAGGCATGATGAGTGTGTGAAATGAGGTAGAGGTTGGGGCCTTTTATAAGAGGAAAGGAGGGGCACTTTTGGAAAGTAAAGAAATATTACTTTATTTGAAAATGTGTTTCGGTTTTAAAATGTCCCACATTGATATACTTCGTGGATAAGGTGATAAGGGTTCGAAATCCACTCATACAATTGGTTTTGGACATGTGTAGTTCATAGATTTTACATTATCTTTCCATTTTATTTAAATCTTCAAATAATGATGTCATCGCTGCATCATTATTATGTCATAAATAATTTAATTTATTTAATGTCTAAATTTTTTTAAAAAAACTACTATGATATAGGAAATATTTTTATCTTTCCAATGACTATTTATAATCAAAAATCTTATCTTTATAACCCCATGTAAAAATTGTTTTCGTAAAACATATTATGTTTGTGTCATTTTTACTTTTACATTAAATAAAAAGTTATTTATGTCATTTCTCAACCAAAGTGTCTCCATGGGGTCCCCAAAGTTGACACATGGCTTTTATTGGTCGGCCATGACACAACCAATGAGGCTATTACATGTGTCAAGCTCATCTTATTTTATTAAAGCATTATTTTTACCTTAAACTACACTAATTACCACTAATCGCGATTAAGAACTTAATAAGTTACTATTCACCAAAAAATTATTATAATCTCATTGAACCACATTTTACTTATTAATGACAACCATGTATGTCGGATTTTTTAAATTCAATACACAATGATGTCAAAATTTCATTTAAACGGAAAATCAGCCTTTATAAGTACCACTTAGTGGTTTCACTATTCATCAAAAAATTGAAGTTTTTCAGAAAATTACCAAAAATTCACCCTAAGCTATATTTGATATTCCGAATTCAAAAATGAAGTCTATTTTACAAAATTCAAAACATATAAGTCACATTAATTAATTTAATAATTAATTCCCGCTGTCAGAGCAAATAGCGTGTTTTTATAAAATAATAAGTATCAAAAGATTGGCACCAGTTTAAGTCTAATTTCAAAGTGAAATTGATTCCAATAACCACCATTGGATTAAATAGTAAAAATATATTCAGATTACACATTAAGACCAATTCAAAAGATAATATAATCATATAAATAAATTAGATTAAAAAGAGGTTTTGAATTTAAAATACAACATTTTACACTCTTCATTAAAAAAAAGAACTTTATCAGAAAGATACCAATAATTTACACAAAGTAAATTTTGATGTCCCGATTCTCAAGAAGATTTTTCTTTGGTCCAATAGAATGTATAAGAGTGAACAAAAATATATTTAATGATGGTTCAACATCAAAAGGTGATAAGTGAACCTTTAGTGAAAACTAGGGCATATACGCCTAAAATTGAATTCTTTCCGTATTTTAAGCCATTATATTTTATTGGATAAATGTACAAACATTTAAAAACATATATAATCATATTTTAGTTATTTCTATCCATTCCTGCCAATACAACGACTACATGTTAACTAACATTTAAAATAATATTATTTTATTATTAGAGTGCAACGTAATATTCCCAAGAAACTCGTTGTTGCGTATTGGGTACGCCATCGGGCATATCATCCCCTTTAAAGTCATATTAATATTTGACTCACAAATATGGGTAAATATAAAGATGTCATATTCTTTATTTACCTGGGGTGTTACATCCTTCCCCCCATTTGGGAATTGCGTCCTCTCAATTTTAAAATTGCACTTGGAAACATCCTTGAAAGTCCCACATCAGAACAAGAGTCGGTAAAACAATCTCTTTAAAATAAAGAAATATAAGCACAGAGGTCACCCGAGTTAACCCATACTAGGATTCCAAGTACGAAAATATGGACATGGAGGAAAAAACAAAGGGTCGTGTTCTGATGGATAGTGATAGAAAACATGTTTAGGAGAAAGTTAACCACGAGAAAATCACAAACTTGTGATGGGTTAAACGGTATTCGATTCCCCAATAGGAAAATTTAATAGACAACATTTTTGTTTTAAGTTACTTTTTATTGAGGAATTTATTCATAAGGAAACATAATCACTTATCATGTTGACTTTCAAATTTTATTAGATTCTTTACACAAACTCCTATTTTCTCCAAAAGGCGAGTATCTAGGAAGACTTGTTCACATTAAGAGTACTATAATAAACTTTTAGAGAAGCGCCTAATCCACAAAAGAGAACTATATACTTCCCATGTCTTTATACTTTAACCAAAACCAAACCAAAAAGGCTAGTACAAGATCAGATAACCCAGAAAAGGATAACCCATTAGAATGAAAATCTATTCTTAATCTCCAAAATTTGTCCAACAAAACCCAAAGTTCAATGAGGACCATCCGATAAGCAATTTGTCCATAAAATTCCTCAATGTAAACCAATCTAAGATTTAAACCCAAACATTTTAAGGATTTAGTCACATAGTCTTCCATGTTAAATCGTAACATTTATCTCCAAACAAAATCAGTTGCTCTTAAAGTCTCGCATTGAAAAGTAATTATCATAATCACATATCCTCCATGATAGGTTAATCATTTTCATAAATAACCCAAAATAAACTTACTCTTAAAAAAAAGAATCAGTCAAACTAACCAGGGACTTCACGTAGTCCAGTGGTAGGCGATAAATACCAGTCGTACTTTGGTTGTGGGTTCGATTCCCGCGGCTTTGTCCGACGCGATAGGTTGTCACACGGTCTGCGTGTTGTCCTTTTTCCAAAACTATATAATTCTTAAAAAATTCCCCAAAATGAGATAAAATATTCAAGAATAATCATAACATATTTTAACCTCAAGTTTATCTCATTCCTATCATTTTCCATCATATCATATAGTAACCCATAATTACCTAAAAAAAGGATCATATAAACCCTAATGGTTACCTTTATAATTATTACCTGAATTTCCACATCGAGATGGCCATCTCGTACATGATGCACTAGAGAACTCACCAAGGTTCAAGTGGTTGATCATGACTCCTTGATATTTGGTTTAGAACAACCATGAGTTTCCTCATTGAATCCTCCATTTTATCTATTCTCTTAATCAGAGAACGACCACAGTTTCCTTCAAACCTGTTGTCTCTTTGGTGCCTGCTAGATCCATCCATTCACTAAAAACAGAAAAGTCATTGTGAGTATATCAAAAAAACCATCATGTACTAATGAGGAAGATATACTTACTCATTCACTTTGTCTAAAAACTATGACTCTTTATGAAATCCTAACCATTATGGTAATTTCACTTATGCTTAAAGAATACCCTAACCTCTAAAGTTATCTAAACCGACCTTTGATACCAACTATAAGGCCCCAGCCATAAACCTTACTTAAAATTGAATTAAATGAATAATTCACATTGAGGATCTTTTCAGGTTTAGAGTTTTAGAGAAATAGGACATAACTATTACATCTCAAAAGATTATAAAGTAGTCTCTTCTACTAAATTTCCATAAAATAAAAACTCCTAAAAAGAAACATGCCTAGTTTCATGTTTTAGGTAGCATGACTTTCCCTTGATCCCATCCTTGACCCTATTCCACGCTAAGTCCTGTGAAAAACATTTCAAAAACTTGGGATGAGCATAAAAACTCAGCAAGGGATACATAAAGAATAAAAACTGTTAGTTTATCAAAACAAAAAGTAAACCATGTTTACTTTATCAAAGTAATACTTTTCACCTTTATGAAGTAGTAAAAACTCTTCACTGAGTAAAATATCATTACTTACCTTTTTGTAACCAAATTATTACAATAAAACCCTTTTAAAGAACACATATCATATATAAAGGTAACTTGGGACACAAACATACTTATGTGGAATAACCATACAGTCGACTCCCACACATATCACTTAATAGAATAGCCATACAGCCAATTTCCATACATACTTAATGGGATAGCCATACGGCCGACTTCCATACCCAATGCATTGGAGGTTATAACGTAACCACCCGTCGTGGTATTCACGGCACCACCCGTCATATGGTTTATAACGTAACCACCTGTTAAAATGTCCAAGTACCAATAAAAAATCATAAAACATAAAACCAATATAAAGGAATGATAACATTTCCACATCACAATATATCATAATATAATCCTTTATCAAAACCATTTTCAAACATGGATATTAATAAAAACAAATAATTAAAAACATTTAAAACGATATTTTGGTTAAAGGGGTTTTACCGAAATTAGAGACACTTGAATACAATAATTGAGGAATAACATTTAGTCAGAACTTTATAATATCATGAGAATAAATGGATTCATGATATAATACTCCAAAGGACAGTATATACACCATATAAGAGTAAATTGGTGCATAACAACAATGAACCCTCAATAGAAATGTCTAATGGGATGAAATCCCTTATAAAGAAGGTATCCTTAAATTATGGACAAATCAATCTCAAAAATATGTGTGAAAAATATAAATACACCCAATATAAGTGGATATTAAGTGTAAAACAATAGATTCTTATTCAAACATATTCAAATGATGACATATTCAATAACTACATGTTGAACCCAAAGAAATTGAAATTGGGTTAAAAAGTTCCCTTGACAGCCTAACGGCATCACATCAAAATGAGTTTATGAGAGATAAAAAGTGTATCTCATCACTTGGACATAAAATTTACATCAATAAGGATATATGAGAACATATCACAACATAACAATATGTAAATTAAAATACCGAACAAAAGAAGTCTTTAAAAAAAGAGGAGGGTGAAAGGTTCCCTTACCGACTTGGGTATCTTTCAAAACATACACCCCATGAAAGAAGGACAATAGATCATTGATGTAAATACTCATAAAAGAAAGTATATTACACAAAGAGTAGAATAATGGGCAGTACATACACCACTCAATGTAATTTGTGGAAAATGTAGCATAAATCTCATGGGAATAAAAGTGAGATGAAAAATACCTTACGAAAACTCGGCAGCCTAACGGCGCCACATAAAACTTCCGAATATGGATTGATGAGATCAAATAGGGTATCTCATCACATTACAATAAAATTTACAGAAAGAGAAATATAAAAGAACATCCCCCAACATTACAAAGAGGAGCTTAAAAGAAGTGACATAAAGGAGAGTACTTAAAAAGAAATAGAGAGGTTAGATCTCTTACGAAAGTTCGGCATCCTAACGGCGCCACTCAAAACCTTCAAAATGGATTGATGAGAGAGAATAGGGTCTCTCATAACATGAACATAAAAATTAAAGTATGTTTAATATAAAAGATCATCCCAATAACAAAACAGATGACCTTTAAAAGGAATGACATAAATGTTTGTACTTAAAAAGAAAGAGAGGAGTGGGATCCCTTACCTCGAGTCCGACTTGACTCGATCGTTCTTTAATCTCCTGAATAATAAACATGAGTTAATTTCTACTTCCTTAAGAACATTTTTCAAGTTCATTATTCCTTTTATATCACTTATTACCATGTCATAAACATTATGTAATCATTTATGTTAATAATATTTGTTTTGTCGATATTTGGTTCTTAAGTCGAAAGTGGACTTCTTACAATTACATGTTGTTCATGTGGCCAAATGTTTATTATATACAGAATTGTATTCATGATGTAGATATCATATATGTCATATATATCCAGTACTTTCATGAATTTATAACATTACATAATCATTTAGAGGTAAGAAATGAAATGCACCGTTCATGGAGACGGTAAGCCGTACGTACGCATGAACGCTACTTTCATTTCTATTTCGTATTTTATAGAATGGAATAATACTGATATAAATGTATTTTATAATTCCAGTATAATAGCATCTATAATATCATAGTTCCATCCTTTATACGTCCCACATATGGTATATAACGAATCAAATCACTTTGAGGGGGCGGTAGTCCACACTTCTTAAAATGAAGATATCGCGTATACCCATAATGGAAGCCATCAAGGTAAGACACAAATGAAAAATAAATAAGAATAATTAAAACATAAACATATTATATATCATATATAAAAATAGTGACATCATAATGGCCACCTTTGAAGGTGTTAAATGAGTATTGAACAATCATCGTTTCGGGAGGCATAATTTCGCCATCCACAGAAACCGTATGTTCTTTAACCATTTTATGTAGTTGTGTGAGAGTGTAGCTCGAATAAATCTTATAAAAACATCCTAGTATATTGAATATACTGGTTTTGTTATAAAAGAAATAAATAAAAAGAGTTTAGGGGGTTGGAGAAGCAAAATAAAACAAATGAACATGAGAGAATGAATTACCTTTAAATGTGTAACTCCTTTTGATTTGAGCCTAAAGGCTTCCTTTTAAAGGATTATTCCCAATGGGAATCCTCTAGGATGAGGAGAGGGATGTGGAGAGAGTAAATGGGAAGGGGTTGGCCGATCCAAAGGCTTGAGGAGTGTGTGAAATGAGGTAGAGGTGGGGGCCTTTTATAAGAGGAGAGGAGGGGCACTTTTGGAATGTAAAGAAATATTACTTTATTTGAAAATGTGTTTCGGTTTTAAAAGGTCCCACATTGATATAATTCGTGGATAAGGTGATAAGGGTTCTAAATACACTCATCCAATTGGTTTTTGACATGTTTAGTTCATAGATTTTACATTATCTTTCCATTTTATTTAAATCATCAAATAATGATGTCATCGCTGCATCATTATTATGTCATAAATAATTTAATTTATTTAATGTCTAAAAATTATAAAAAAAATACTATGATGTAGGAAATATTTTTAGCTTTCCAATTACTATTTATAATCAAAAATCTGATCTTTATAACCCCATGTAAAAATTGTCTTCGTAAAACATATTATGTTTGTGTCATTTTTACTTTTACATTAAATAAAAAGTTATTTATGTCCTTTCTCAACCAAAGTGTCTCCATGGGGTCCCCAAGTTGACCCATGGCTTGTATCGGTCGGCCATGACACAACCAATGAGAGTATGACATGTTTCATGCTCATATTATTTTATTAAAACATTATTTTTACCTTAAACTACACTAATTACCACTAATCGCGATTAAGAACTTAATAAGTTACTATTCACCAAAAAATTATTATAATCTCATTGAACCACATTTTACTTCTTAATGACAACCATGTATGTAGGATTTTTGAAATTCAAAACACAATGATGGCAAAATTTCATTTAAACAGAAAATCAGTCTTTATAAGTACCACTTAGTGGTTTCACTATTCATCAAAAATTGACGTTTTTCAGAAAATTACCAAAAATTCACCCTAAGCTATATTTGATATTACGAATTCAAAAATGAAGTCTATTTTACAAAATTCAAAACATATAAGTCACATTAATTAATTTAGTAATTAATTCCCGCTGTCAGAGAAAATAGCGTGTTTTTATAAAACAATAAGTATCAAAAGATTGGCACCAGTTTAAGTCTAATTTCAAAGTGAAATTGATTCCAATGAACACCATTGGATTAAATGGTAAATATATATTCAGATTACACATTAAGAACAATTCAAAAGATAATCTAATCATATAAATAAATTAGATTAAAAAGAGGTTTTGAATTTAAAATACAACATTTTACACTATTCATTAAAAAAAAGAACTTTATTAGAAAGATACCAAAAATTTACACAAAGTAAATTTTGATGTCCCGATTCTCAAGAAGATTTTTATTTGGTCCAATAGAATGTATAAGAGTGAACAAAACTATATTTAATGATGGTTCAACATCAAAAGGTGATAAGTGAACCTTTAGTGAAAACTAGGGCATATACGCCTAAAATTGTATTCTTTCCGTATTTTAAGCCATTATATTTTATTGGATAAATGTAAAAACATTTAAAAACATATATAATAATATTTTAGTTATTTCTATCCATTCCTTCCAATACAACGGCTACATGTTAACTACCATTTAAAATAATATTATTTTATTATTAGAGTGCAACGTAAGATTCCCAAGAAACTCGTTGTTGCGTATTGGGTACGCCATCGGGCATAGAATCCCCTTTAAAGTCATATTAATATTTTATTCACAAATATGGGTAAATATAAAGATTTAATATTGTTTATTTACCTGGGTTGTTACAGTATATCATGTAATGAATAAACCCCATTTATTGGAAATTTATTAGTTGTTAAAAAAATTATGCTTAGGATTGAATTATCAATTACATTGATACAATGTAATTAAAAATAATAATAATTGTAAATAAATTATTTATTTCAAGATAAAATTAATAAATAAATATTTTTTCATCTTTTTATAAATAAATAACAAATATTCAATAACAGTATTTGTTAAATATCTATAAAATGTTTTAAAATAATTGACAATGGTTTATAAATCTAACATAGATTTAAAAAAAATTTCTTCATAAATTATGATATATATTTTAACATTAAAAAGGTTTCAAAATCATTAAATTTATTAATATAATTAAATAATTTTATAAAAGTGAGGTCATTAATAAAATCATAATTTTAACTATTCACCTAAAATTCAATTATTTCTGATAAATCTGAAAAATTCATCCTAAGATAATTGTTTTAAAGAATTTGAAAATGAAATTAAAATTATTAAAAAAAAATTATAAATTTTTTAACATACATTTTTGAAATATAATATTATGATAATTACTTATATTGAAAACTACATATTCAATTTGGACTCATATAATTTATTCACTTTCTAAAGGTAATAACTATTAATGATTTACCATCATAGTTTATATAAAAAATTCTCTATAAATTTTTTGGCATGTTTATATAGGTAGTAGTATGTCAAATATGTTATAAAATATAGTATATCTTTTAGAATGTCAAAAATCATGGCTCATTAAAATAATCATTCGACGAAAAAACCAAAAACCAAATAGTATATATATATATATATAACTTTTTTTCAGAATTATATTTTATGTGGGATGAGAGTGGGTAATTATTTTATCCTTTTTATCATTCCTTTGAATTCATATTTTTGATATATTTATTATATAAAAATATTTTATATATTATGGTATCCTTTATAATTTTATTTTGCCATTTAGTCTCAGATATATCTATGAAATTTATAAATAAAAATAACAGGAATTATTTTTATATGACTTAACCTTATTATAGGTGAATATATCCATGTTGGAATATGTAACATTAATTTCTTGAAGTTTTTATAAATATCGCAATGTTAATATATTTCTGAAGGTATCATACATATCCCATTATAATGGAAATCCATATATCTCATTGATATTCGACATGATGTTCTCAATGTACAATAGTCCATGTGTTAATAATGGACTCCACTATAAATATATTAAAAATATTTTTTAATAATATTATATAAAAATATTATATGAAATGTATGATTAAGAAAATAACATGAAAAAATATTTTCAATATTCTATTATATCATTGTCATGCATTTAATCATGCATAGAATAATATATATGAGATATCATGCATAAATAACATAACACTTTTTAAAATACTATTGGATTCATGTTTAAAACTCTATGTCTTATTTAGTTTTATTTTCATATTTATAATCAAATTGATGATCCCATATGATACCTTTGGCCCTAGGCAATATGATAATCAAGTCATTGGTCTGTTTAGCTCAACATTTCTCTTTTGTTATCTCAATTCCATCAATCTTTTATTCATTCTTGCCTTTATATATTACTTTTAGTTTATTTAGATATTTCTTATACATCATCATAGATTTGACTACAATTATTATATCATGGTTGAATTATTTTAATATTATATCCAATGGGTAATTGAAAAAATCATGAGAAATATTCTCTCTCCCTCTCCCATGTAAATAATATTTGATATTTCATTTTTTTAAAACTGTATATATATATATATATTAATATCCGAATATTATATAAAACTAAATAATTTTGTTTTTATTTGTATTTCTCATCCCGAAAAACAGAAAAACACTATTTTAATTCTTTGTGAAACATTGAGTAAAAACATAATTGCTATCCAATGAAACTCAATGATATTTACTATCCACATTAACTAATAAATTTATGGTGAATGTTATCTAGAAATTTATTTCATCTGAATGTACTAAATATTTATTATTCATTTTTATTTTCAATAAATCATTTTATCTAAACGAATTTTTTTTCATCCATGTTGGGGAAAATATTTGTTGTTTCAACTATTTTGTGGTGCATATGTTTTATTATAAATATTATATATATATATATATTATGCTTATAATATGTTTTGAATCAATATTGAAAACTAAAACCATCAAAAGTTATTCTAATTATTTATATATATATGTATATTATGTTTTTATTTTCACTTAAATATAGATAAGCAATAAATGTTCAATTATTATATAAAAAATATAAGGTCAGATAATAGATTCATGTCTATCCAAATGATTTTTTGAACAAATGTTTTTTGATGATGTTTTTGAAGGCCAAATGATTACTAGAAAATATTTTTTTCCTTATTTTTTATGGTAGATATATTATATAAAACATATATACTAGGATAATTGTTTTTTAAATACTTGTTCTAATTTTTTTCTATTAAAAAAAATTTCAACTCCAATGAATATATTTTAAAACAATAATATGTTTTTTACATGCACATATTTATGCACTTATTTTCAATATTTATATTCCAATACCATTGTATATTATCTATACAAACTTGTTTTTCTATGGACAATTTTCAATGAGTTCAAAGGGTTCTATAAATCAATATTTTATTTATATGCAATATTCCTTTTTATTGAATAAAATTTACTTAAAATATTTATTCTATGTTGGAATTATATTACAAAATCTCAATATTTGAACAATATTTTATATTTTTTGTACATTAAATATTTATTTTTAGAGATTCATTTAAAAATAATTCATCCTTTTAAAAATAAATTCAAAAATCATTATAACATTAAGTATTAATCACTGTATTTGTGTTGATATTTTTTCATTAAATCAAACATATCCTCCAAGTTATTTGCGTTTTTCATAAAATACATTTAATATGACTTCAATATATGTGGTGGTTTCTCCGTATTAGAATAGGTTTTGAATTTATTTATTTAGTTATCAAAAATCACGGTCAATATATATTAACTTTTAATTTATATGGTAATTGTTATCATGTTTCTTATTTAACTATTTATACAATATTATCATGTTATTTAAATAATTTTTATCACTCCAAACCTTTTAAAAATATTTTATATTCACCTCAATGAGTCTTTTTCAATCACCTTCATTGTGATTGATTATTCTAATCACAACTTATTCAATTTATAGTAGACAATTCAATATGAAAACCATAACAATAATTATAACAAATTTCAAATCAACATCACGATTAAACCAAATATATTGCATTATTTATCTATTTATTCAACATATTTGATATCTTAGAACTCCAAGGTAATCAAAATTACACTGAAAGGTCAATTTATTTAATCTTTTGTAATAGTTTTCTAATGATCACTTACTATACAATAATATATTATATGGGAAAAGTATCATCTGCCACATGATGCATTCATTGTTTGAGATGATCCATAGACTAATCTCCAAAAATTGGATATTTTAGTCAACACCATAGCATAGAGTGATGTTTATAAGAAATATTTATACCTATATAAGAAATAATAATTTCCCTATATGAGCTCATTATTCTATTTCACATATAATTATGGATTTTTTCTCTACTATCATATGGTGGAAAACCATCACATTAATTTATATGGAACTAATTTATTTATCATTCATCTTATTAATGAGGAATCCTCATATATAAATATTTAAAATAAAAATAATTATATTTTGAATTTATAATGTATATAAACCCAATACAACATTCAATAGAATAGAATAATCAACATTCTTCTGGTATTGATTCTTTAATCACACTATATAGATTATTTTTCATACAAAAAGTACATTAAATGAACATTATCTTGTAATGAAACATGAAATAACATGAAATATGTTTAGAACCATAATGAATCAATTATATTTTCTTCAAACCCCATCTATATATTTTCAATTCCAATTTATCAATAAACATCATCTTTAGATTTATATATATATTTAATATTATAAAATATAATATAAATATAATAAAATAATAGGAATGAGATGATATATATATCAACCCAAACATTAATTCATACTTTTCCCCCCTATGAAGATAAATTTTTTAATATCTCAACATGGTAACCACTTAAAAAACATTCAATATCTATCCATTTCATCAATAACTACTAATTTTGGTTTTTATGGAATTTTAAATTATCTTCCAAAATAAATAAATAATTTAATATATATATATATATAAGGGGACTGAAAACTCATACAACAACTTCATAGACAATTTTTATCTTCTGGAAGCCATATTGAAATAAAAATATATTTAGAGTATTCTTTAATAAATATATTTTTAAAAAATATTTATCATTTTCAACTCAATAAACCCAATATATTTATGTGAACTAATGATTGTGAATATAGAATTATAATTGGTTTTAAATACATTGATTTCAATATTTTCATTATCATGATACAATGAGAATCATTTATAAATTGACAAATATATTATGCAATTTTATCTCGAATCCTATTATATTTTAATAAACTAATTCTATAGAGAACATAATTATAAGTATTCATCAATAATGGAGGATATTATTGAATTTTGTAGTAGGATTTAACATTTTTTTGTATAATGTTTTCTTCATTATTTTAGGTTATAATCTCATTTGAAATTTTTATTGATAAAACATTTTCGCAATACATTTCTTATAGCATTTCTAGTTTTAATTAGGATTATCATTATGGTTTATCCCCTTTGATCCACCCTTCATCATTTTGTTCAATACATAAAATCAATAGCAATATGGATTTATTTTGTGACAAAAGAAACAACACTAAATATATTGACATTAAAAAGTGAAATTATTCAAATAGAATTGGTTTTGTAGAAAATTTTAATATAATATATTGTTGATCCACTAATTAATTTTTATTATATGAATAAAAATAATAATTCATCACAAAACCTTTTTGGGCCACACCATTATTTATATGAGCCTCTACCTAGGCTCATGCACATTCTTTTTGGTGATGTAATCATGTCCTTGAAATTCCTCTTCGTTTGGTATTATTAATTTTATTTTTCAGGTCCCCTAATAGATAAAATATTATTATTAATCATATTAATCTGAACCCATATAATTTTAGTGGTTTTCAAATTAAATTTTTTAAAAGTATTGGTGATACCCCTTCAGATAGTATCATCTTCTATTAATTTAGTAGTAATAAGCCAGAATGTTTCTAACATCAAGGCCCCCTATTTCTCATTTAATGAAATTGTGGATATCACAAGAACTCATTATATTTATTAAATTATTCAAAATATTATATTTATATTTAGAAAATTGTAGTATTTTATAATTTATACCTTTAAAAATATAATTAAATAATATATAATTTAATATATTCAAATCAAGATTCACTAACAGGGGATGAATCAATATACCACATAATCATTCATTTCATTTCTTAACCCATTTTGAATTTTTTATAATTAAATATACGAACTAATGAATGTTTTAAATTTTTCTAGTGATTATTAAAAATCAAAAAATACTAAAATTATATAATTATTAATATCTTTTAATAATCAAAATAATTAGATATATCTTTGGAGTGACATAAAATCACTTATTTTAATTGTATACACTTGTATAATATTGTGAAAAAAGAACATGGTCTATTAAAATACACATTAAAAATGAATTATTCAGAATTATAATGTGATATAGTAAAACTAAATAAGAATTATGTAGTTAAATAGTGAAGCCCGTATTCTACTAATGAATCGTCTTCTCATTGAATTTTTTATATTTAATGTCAATTCACATCACTATATCATTCATCCAATTTGAATATTCCAATAGGGGATAAATGTTTATGGAATTAAAATTGTAAAACTAACATATAATATTTCGACACCAACCAAATTTCCTGTCACTTTTTAGTGGAAGAAATGAAATCATTGTATTTTTGTTATCAAATTTCTTGAAATGAAATTATTAAGTTATATATTCATGAATCATCTTCTTTCTTATATATTACCCCTTCAATGGTCCCTATACAATTTTCTATTTCTACACCCAATTTTGGTATACACTTATCCAATTTTGAATATTTTAAAAAGTGAAAATATATAAATTATTTTAAAAAACTGTGACATAAAATGTTTCTATTTATTTTAAATGGTTTAATCTCAACTAATCATAAAATATAATATAAATTAGAAATAATGATGATATGTAATCATTCCTATGTAAAAACCAAAAATTATTTCTATAATAATAAATATATGTGTTAAAAAACAATCTGACCAACTAAAATCCTCTTATTGTCTATGATACAGGCTATGAAGGTTTACCAATATTATATTAACCTGATGTCTTTATTCCCAAACCTTTTTATGCCATTATGATTTATATTCTTCACCATGTTGTAGAGTTTTAAAATTAAAAATTCAAAACATCTAAAACATAACACATTCAATTAAAACATCACAAGTTGAATATAAAATTTATTATATATATAATTGCAAATATTAACCATTGTGTGTTTTAATAATATTTTAACATTTTTTGTTTGTTACACCTAAGATTCAATTTTCATATTTTTTATTACATTAAATATACTCAATTCATTAATAATTATTATTTTACATGTGAAAAAACCAATGAATAAAATTTGGATCATATTTTAATTATGATCATAAGGTAAAAATGGTAGATCATGTACTCATTAAAAAGCTTCTAAAATAAATTCCCCAATATCCTCATTTAAAAAAACAATGAAAATTTATATTTATATTCAATTAATTTATAAAAAATGATGAAATGTTATCTCAAAAATTGATACATTTATATTTTATTTGGAAGAATTAAATGAAAAATAACTTATAAAATGAGTCTTTTATCTTCAATTTGTTCATTAATAAATAATTTTAATAAACAAGAATCTCTTTGATGTCATCCTAAATATCATATGAGTAGCTATTGATACCAATTACTAACTCTTAAATTTAATTTTTATCATGATACAATTTTCAAATTTCCTCCATCAGGGTTATGAATTATAAGTGAGATAATTATAATCCACTGTGTTATTTTTCTTATAGGAAATAAGAATAATTAGAGGAATTATAGAATTTTTCCTCAAAGGGAAACTCACCATTGTCACATTTTGACTATATACCAATATCTATAAAAATTTATTTCAAATTTTGCAATATTATCAACAATATTAATAAAAACTCATCTGGGTTATATGTTTAAAAAAACTCCCACACAAATACTCAATGAAAACATCAATTCAATTACCTAAATCAAGAAAAAAATAACACAGACATAGACACAGACACACACACACTCTCTCTCTACCTATCTTACTATCTCTCTATATCACTGTCTAAACATAAATTCACAAATTTTTATACATACTCCATGTTATATCATTACATATACAAAAAGAATTTGTATATTTTAAAAGATACTTAATTCAACAATGATAAGTTTTATTGTTATCCGCTTGATATATTCTTCCTCTACAAGATGTTTATTACTCTATATTGATGTTATTATTTCACATTATCATAAATAAAAAAAATAAAAACGAGTTAAGGAGA
The DNA here is from genome assembly GCA_963277665.1 of Viscum album. NCBI lineage: Eukaryota > Viridiplantae > Streptophyta > Magnoliopsida > Santalales > Viscaceae > Viscum > Viscum album. The sequence goes on from OY728152.1 coordinate 748,995,536, forward strand.
AGGAAAACCTACCCAAACATTTTTATATTTAAGATTAATATACCGTGATAATCCTAGTTTTCTAAAATATATTATTTAGAAATAGTTGGGTAAAAACATTCAGTACTTTCATATTTATAGAAACATAATCCAAAACGATATTAACAAAGATTTTACTAGAAAATCAGTAATTTAGGTCAATATGATTTTATTTAGAGTGTTCATTTATTTTCATTTATTGGTTAATCAAACAATTACATTCAAAAACTATTGAGAAAAATCAGCATCACTTTATCCTTGTTTTCAGTAACATCTAAAAAATTTTAAGGTATCTATAAATTTAAAATTTAAAAATTTGATATATAATTACATGGGGTTTGGATGAATTTAAGATTAATATTGTATCACAATCTAAATTATTTAAGGTAAGGAAATCATAGTAATTAGATAGAGGAGTAATAATCCCATCAAAAGGATTATTGAACCCATTAGAACTCTAGGGAGAATAGTAGGTGAGGCTGAACACCCAGGTTCACCACTAGAACCAAATTTGAGTTCTACCGATGATCCAATGTTATGCTAGAATTAATGTTATAGACTCAAATATAAACATGTAAGGGGATATATTTTGGTTAATTGAACCAAATATTATAATACAGTTAAACCTCCTTCCTCTACAAATTAACAATGTATAAACACTCAACCCTTCATCTCCTACAATGATCTAGATTTATGGGATACTTTTATGTCATATTGAAAACTCATCATGTTAGGTGAAACCATTAATATATAAAGAATATCATAAAGGAATCAATATAGGATTTCAACCAAATCAAAATACTACCTTATAAAAAAACGAATTTTTTGGGTTTTTATTAGATTATTATGATACTATTGATTGATCATCAAAAAAATACCATTTTATGGTCAATGAATTCCAATTAGATCAAAGAATAAAGTATATATAATTTTATAAATAAATATGTTTATGGATAAACTCCAATTTATTGTGGATTTTATGGGTGTGTTACTAGAGTTTTTTAAATTCATTAATTTTCATCTAGGTTGGTTGGGATATGAGTTTCCCTTTTGGAGGATTTTTTAAGAACATTCCATCTTATTAGGAATTTTATGTCGGAGTAGGAAACTAAATGGGGGGGGGGTTAATTGAGTTCCTATAAATTTTTGTTAAAATGTAATATATGAATTTCCCCCAAATTTAAAATTCTATGGACTAGTTTTCTAGTAGTGAAATTATAAGAACATGAATATACAATTAATTTCTAAAAATATTTATTATTTCTCAGTTGTATGAATTTGATAACTAATACAAATTTTGAAACTAATTTAATAATACCATAGTATTACGAAATATTGTATGACTAACTATTATAGTTCAAATTAGTTTTATGAAATATGAGATAAAACTGAGTAAAAAAAGTACAAACACTGTGGAAATAAAAACATATGTTTAGTCTCAAGCTAAGACATAGTCTTATAAACATGGAGAACCTTTAAAACCATGCAGTTTAAATTAATAAACTATTTTATCCATACAATGGATCGGGGTTCACAACAATACACATGCTGTCTAGGTCATTGGACCACTACCATAGTTCTTTATCAGTGCAGAATAAAAGCCCTTTCAAGGACCATTTCCATAATTATATATGGGAGAAATACGTGTATGTTGGTATATTTGGAAATATATTTTATTTCATTCAGTTTGATACAAGAGATAAGGAGTTATTAACATACAAATACAGACACTACTCTACAGAATTTAAAAGCTCACACAATAGAGAAAATAATATGGGAAAGGATTTGGTAGGCTCTGTGTTTCATGAGATTCAGATCATGACTCATAAGATGTAGCAGATATGATGTCTGAGACCACTTCTAGAAGATTATACAAAAAATAGTGTTATATTATGGAATCTATGTACAAGTATGGTTTTGTAGGTATATTCTTCTCCTTATTTGAGAGGTAGAATTGGTTTATCATATTAATGTTCATCTCATTTTTGATTTCCTTGTGTGTTCTTATTTGTTTTCCTAAGTTCACAGTGGTTTCATGAGAGTTATTGATTTTCTGCTATATGTGTCTCTCTTGCACAGACATGCACCACTACTTCTCATCTACATCTCTTCTTTCTCTAAAAATTCTTCTTATTTTTGAGGGCCGAAAAAATCATGTTCCTTCAATTTGCATAGGTTCATCGTACTTCGTATAGTCTGATAAAATCACTAGAAAATATTTTAAAATTTGTTAGTATCATTAAATGGAGTAAATATGACCATTAGAAATATTATTATTAAATGCGGATTTAAACATTTTGTCAGTAGTTGGTGCATTAGTGACTCATTTCAACGGTGAGTACACCTTCTGTCAGCGAGATAGTTGATCTATCAGTGACTCATTATAATGGTGAGTCCTCTATCATTCAGTTATCCAGTTGATCTATAAGTGACTGATAACAATGGAGAGTCCATCATTTTTCATGTGATATAGTTGATCTATCAGTGACTCCATCAAATAGTGAGTCATCTATCGGTCAGTGAGACATTTGATATATCAATGAATCATCTATCTATTGGTTATTCATATGAATTAGTGAGTTATATATTGTTTCAGTGAGAAATATTAATATCTATGTCATATTCCTTTTGGTGATTCATATGAATTAGTGATTCATATGTCTTCCTTAAATTTTACAAAAGTCAGAGAGTGTTAATACACAAAATTACACAATGTTATTTAGTTATATTCTTATTTAGACGTAAACACAAATAAATAGTTATATTATTGAGATGATAAGACATTCAAGATAATTATTTGAGTTAATTTAGGATCTGAAAAGAGGTAAAATATATGCCAATATATGACATGATTTGTGATAATCAAAACCAATCTAGTTAGGGATAGTGGCCAACAATCTCCCCCTTTTTATGATCACTAATTATGGCATTATTAATTACCAATGTAGTATTTCTAAAGTGAACAATTTGGTTATTAGTCCCCCTAAAGATGAATAGTGTCAAAAAAATATGTATGGTATGTGAAATATATGAGGGATAATAATGCCCAAACATATAATAATTCCGAATAATTATCTCCCCATTTTGGTATTAACAAAAAGTAGTGGGTTAAAAAATTAAAACAGAAAAGTATAAACCATGAAATGACATTACTAATCAAATTATATTGAATTATCAAATGTACAAGCACTAAGAACTATCCAAAAAACCACATGAAACTACATTGGAGGGTAAGGGGGTTACTTCCCTTTATTTAAAGGATTAATAGAAGATCCATCATAAGGGTTAGGATGGGAAGGATGGGGGTATGAATGGATTTTCAGAGGAGGTAGAGGAACTCTATTAGGAACTATAGAATCTTGGGAATGTCTTTGCTAAAAAATAAGTCGAGGCTAGACAATATCTGAAATGATGGGTCTATTATAAAATAAATAATTTCAAAATATCATCTGAGATTGATAAGGAAATGAACCAATAAGGCCAAGTGTTGCATTAGTAGGAACCATAGTGGATTCAATTTGGGCTTGGAGTAATGATTTTAATTTCATAATTAACTATTCAATGATTTAACAAAAATATATCATTGCATTTTTTTGTTCTTATGATCTTTTCCTACAAGGGAGTCACTTATCTCAGGATCTAAATATGATCCTTAATAAACTTTTTCACAAGAGGAAGAGTAATATTGGTGGAGAAATACTTAAACAGACTGTTAATTTGATGCTCTGTAATGTGTTTGCAGAAAAACTCATTAATCATCTTTTTCATATCTTCTTGAGTCTCTAAAGCACTCCTTGTATACTAATTCATATGGTCATGCACAATATCAAAATTTTCCTCAACCTTGGCCACACTATAAATTAATGCTTTCAAGTCTTCATTCAGTAAATGAAATGATAGTAGCAAGATCATTATTTTTTGAATGATGAATAGGTGGAACATAGGAAAATGTAAGAGTATATGATGAATATTATTTAACTTATTTTCCTAGTTGTGAAAAATAATGAGCCTTAAGATTAGAAATAATATGTTAAATTCCTTTCATGACACTCTCCATTGATGTTATGTACTCAAAGGTTAAACCATTTATGCCAATAGTAAACTTTTTCATCTTACTTCCATGATTGGTATTTTTTGCCACAATGGTTTCAGTAGTATTAATCAAATTTGGCTTAATTTCCTTTATCATCATTTGTGAGGCTAAACCAACATCAGTTTGATATGCACTTTTTGATGCTAGAGTAGAATTGGATGTTTCAATTTTCCAAACATGGTCAACCATAGACTGGGTAACATTTAATTTTTCATTTAGATTATTGTCCTCTCTACTGGATTCATCAATCTCAAATCTCATTTGATTTTGTGCTGAGTGTCTTTTGAAGGAATATATTTAGTTCTTGAATTTTTTAAAATCAGCCGTAGTGACCTAGTCACTAGAAGAGGACTTAGTCTCTAGTTCCCTTGTAGTAAGTACACTGACTTCATCATCAAAATATATATAATATAATCCGTGTTCCAAAAACCCAGGATTCATATCCTATTCATCCATTATATCAGAATCTATAGGAGTAAAATTATCCAGCCTTACACTACCAATTTGATGCTATTCATTATCTTGAGTTACTCATTCTTGAGGCTCCCCCTGAGTGTCAATCATCGTGTAAGTTTTCTCCCCCTCACATAATGATTCCATTCAAGTTTTCATGTCCTTATATATAGATGATTTTATAAAATACAAAACATGATAAATTGGTTCTGTTGAAGTAATATTTTCATCATGAATATAACCCTCAACAGATAAACCAATGTTAGCTTCATCAATATAAAAACTAATAGCAACATGATTAACATCATGATGATATTATTTACTATCATTTCCACTTTTTCTACATTATACATCATCATCATATTAATCATTTTTATTTCTATTTTCATTATCAACTTTCACATATTATAATTATTTACTAGATTCTAAAAATCTTTCATCACTACCACCTTCATTTTGTTCATCTTATTCTTCACTAGATTCTATGAAATATTCTACACTTCCATCGAATTATGTCTCTTCACTTCCAAGATATTGGAGAACAAGTTCCCAAGATGGTATGTCCAATGGTTGAATTAGAGGCTCGATAGAAACTCTTTTTGTTGGCCTAGTTGTTTATGGGTCGCTTCAATCATCAATTGGCGATCCCACATCTCTGACAAGAGTAATAGGCTCCTCATCCTTATCTAATGAATAGATTACTTGGTCATTCCAAAGAAGGCATTGATCCACTAGATTCCACAATTTTGTTGGGTGAACTATATGATTCAACTTTTCATAAAGTCCGTATTCATCACCAATCAATTAATTACTCCTTGGGTCACAAGGAATTTTAATTCTCTTACAAATGTCAAAAATTAAGCAGATTACTCTACATTCATTAACTACAACATCATTAACTTCCCATAAACAACCTTTCTCCTTCTGAATTTCTAATATAATCTTGGATAATAAAAACTAATTTTAAATACAATTGGGTTATATCATCTAATTTCTGTGAACCATCATATATCTACTCTAATTCAATATAACTATATTCTATAACAAACACACCAAGTATATATATTAATATTTGATAAATTCAGAGTTCATTTTCTTGGGAGAAATATGATGCAGAATAATCTTAAATAAAATTATTTACTCTCTTTTTAACTATGATTAAATTGTTCTCTTATTTTTATCATTTCTAGTTATCTCTTTTAGAGCTGTCTCATAAAAATATAATTCACATTTGGGTAAATAAAATCATTGATAATCATCAAACATTACATTGTGAGGATATTTAAGACATTAATAAAAATGTCTTCAAGAAAAAAGTATTCTCTTCCCTTTTACTATCGTGTTTTCCCAGGTGACATCACTCCATTCAAACAGAACATCCATATTCACATAAAATTCATGTACCAGCTTCATGTAAATGACTATGTCATTATCTGTGAACCAATCAAGAAATCATTTTTCATGAAAAACATTAAACAAAAAGACATTCTCCCTATTATCCATTTTTTCAAGTACTTATTTCTATGATGTTAAAACATAATTTTCTATACCATGATTTATAGGAGCTGAAGATTTTCTCAATTCACCTTTATGTTTCTTAGAAGTCCATGAATCATCATCTTTAAGATATTGCATCACACGCGCCATTCCAATAAGTTCTGTCTGGATTTTAGAAGGTGATTTGCGGGGGGTAAAGAGAGAGAGAAGTGTCCATGAATGTGTATTGGTTAAGTAGTATAATGGATCAATTAAAATTTATATAATATAGGGACATTGAAATTAAAAAATCGTGATATCATGAAACATGTTCAACAAAATTAATAAAATAAGGTTGTTTTGTTAAAAAAATAATATATATAAACAATGATTCATTGGTGTCTGCATAATTTTTTTTCATAATACCAATAGTGTAGGCATGAAATATTTTTTGAATTACAAAAGTTGTCTGTATAACATAGAGTCAGTGTCATCCTGGAAATGGTGTCAGTATGACATGGCGTCGATTTCAGTCAGAAAACAACGTCAATGTTACATAGCATTAGTGTTGGCATGAAAATGGAATCAGTATGACACTGTGTCAGTGTCAGCAAGAGAATGGAGTTGGTATGACATAGCATTGTTTTCAGCATGATAACTTCACAGAAAAAGATCAAAGGAATAGCAACGTAAGGTCTTATTGATTGATCATTCCGAACTCATGTCTTATGTAATTAAATATTTTATAGTTCAATGTCTTAGTGAATTTTTCTACAAGATGAAATTTAGTACTAATATATTTTAAATTTATATCGCCTATTTGATAATTATCTCTCAAAAAGTAATATCTTACATTAATATTTTTTTTCTATAAAGTGAAACTGGGTTCTTAGAAATGTTAATAGCACTTTTATTGTCATTCATTTTTGTTACATGCATAAATTTATATATATAGTATTGTAGAGTGTGTTTCATCAACAACATCTAATCACATTAGATACTAGAACCTATTTATTCGCCATCGGAAGTAGGTAATATAATAGAATTTCAGTCCTTACTACACCATGAAACCAAAGTCATTCATAAAAAGTGACATCTCCCATAGGTTTTATTTCTATCTAACTTGCATCCCACAAACTCAGCATCTGAATTTCTCACTCTATCAAATGATTTTCCTTTAGGGGAAATAAACCTAAAATGATAATAAGATTGAGGGCTTTGAAAATTATTTTAACAACATTTTTGTGAGATATATTGGAAATTTCATTAAAACGGTAACCCATATACTCACTTAACATTATATATGGCATACTATCAGTCAAGTAGAGAAAAATTCAAATAAATTCCTTATATGTGGTTTTATAAAAAGATTTACCATCTTTATCAAGATCTGACATACAAGTAGTACTTATTAGAGTGTCAATGCTTTTGATGATATCAAAAACAATTATTTTCAAAAGATAATTTTTTTATTTACATTAATTTAAAATTATTATTTCTTTATTTTGAAAAATCATAACTCAAATAAAGAATTTAATTACACCAATCAAACTCATTTCAAATTCACTTTTCATCATTTTAGTTAAATCAATACAAAAAGTATATCTTGAAGATCAGAAAATAATATCATCTTCATAAATATGAACTACTATAAAATCTTTATAAATTAATTTTATAAAATTTTTAGAATCATAAATTCCATTAGTAAAAACATTTGTAATGAGAAAAGTACATAGTATGTAATACGGTGATCTTGTAGCTTGTATTAAACCATTTAAATCTTTTTTTAATTTGAAATCATGAATTTAAAATTGAGGGTTTGTAAAACCAGGGGTTGTTCAAAAAAACATCCTCATCTATATACCAATTTAGTAATGCACTTTTAAAATTAACTTGATAAATTTCTAAATTATGATAGGTAGTATAAAAAATTAAGATTATAATGGCCTCAATTCTAGCAATAGGTGAAAAAATTTATTCATAGTAAATTTATTATTCTTGACTATAACCTCGTGCAACCAATATATATTTATTTATAACAATATTACTAGATTCGTCTACGTTCTTCATAATCACCCACTTAGTTCTTATTGTCAAGGTGTCTTTTGGTATATCCACAAGTTTCCAAATATTATTTATTTCAAAATGATTATGTTCCTCGTGGATATCCATCCCCCAAAATTTATCTATAATTACATCATTGGTGTTTTTAGTTTCATGTTGTCACAAGAAATCTTGATGTTCAACCAGGTTTCCAAGAGGATCTCTAGTTTTCTTACCATTTTCTATCTCTCCAAAAACATCATCTAAAAGATTGTTCTTTAGGGTTCTTGATAATTTAGAATAGTAGGATCATCCAAATTCAGGTTCGTCTATTGCTTCAGGTTCATCAGGTTCAGATTCTAATGAATATCTGGAACTATAATATTTAATAGATTTCTTGAAAAGAAGATTAGATGATGTTTCATTTATGTCATGGTTTTATATATTATTTTAAAGGTTGTATATGGAGATCTTAGGTTAATGTGAATTTCTTTCATAAAATTTGATATGTATATATTCTTCCACACACAATGATATTTTATAAAAGACATTATAGTCTTTAATAAAGGTTGAGTAACCTTATAAGATTCCATCATCACTCTTGGATGTGACTTTCTCAAGATTTTTGAATGTATTAAGGATTTTGAATTTATAACCAAAAACCATGAAGTAACAAACATTGAGTTTTCTATTGTTTCACTCCTCATAAAGAGTCTACAAAATGATATTTCTAATTAATAATCTATTAATTAGGTAGAAAGAGGAATTCACAGCCCCATCCCAAATGTAATTAGGTAGATCATATCAATTAAGCACTATTACAGATATCTATTGAAAAGTTATATTTCATATTTCCAAAACTCCATTTTGGTAAGGTGTCTTATGGATAGAGAAGTTATCACTATAGCCATTATGTGTGAAAAAATATTCAATATCCTGATTTCTAAAATCAAAACCATGATCACTTATTATGAATTTTATTCTAAGACCCCATATATTTTCCACTATTTTATAATGCTTGGTGAATTAAGTACATGCTTCACTTTTGTGAGCTATATAAAAGTCCAATTATACCATGAATATTAATCTATAATAACATAAACATTGTGTGTACAATTTTTAATAGAAACTCTATAGGGTCCATAAAAATCATTGTGAACCAACTCTAATGGTAGGGAAGTTGAAACATCCTTCTTTCATTTGAAATATATCTTTTGTTGTTTACCCTATTGACAAGGATTGCATACATTGTCATTTGAAAACTCATATTTGGGTATATCCTTGACTAATACATTTCTAGTATTCTTTCTAAGATATTGTACATTAAAATTTACTAATCTTCTATTACATATCCATGACTCTTTATGAAAGGCACAAAGAGAGGAAACATTTTGAGAAAATAGAGAATCTATGTTGATAGAATATATATTTTCACTTCTAAAAGAATAATATACCAATTAAATTATAGTGTTAAAAACAATGAAAGAATCATTTTCAAACATATCATGAAATACATAATCCCATAACTGTTAAAAAATAAGCATATTATAATTCAATCCATCAATAAAAAGTACTTTTGAAATTAAAACTGAGTTAGAGTTACCAATTTGGACTTAGCCAATTATTTTTCGATTGGGATTTTCACTAAAGTGGCATATCCAGCATCAATCATGATTTGGTTCTTGAATATTGAATAATATACTATAATTCTTCGTGAACATTGACAGTCTATGTACCACTATCTATGGGAGGATCTCTTCAAGTTGCATTCCTAGATAATAATATAAAAATATTTTTTGGTTCCCAGACTTATTTGAATCCAATGAAATTAGTAATCAAGGATTTATGTAATAACATTTTCCTTATGGGATTCTTATATGTTTTATATAACATTTTTGAAAAATAGACACTATTTGGTTCATAAAAAGTAGTAGTAAAAGATTTTACAAAACTTGAACTAACAGAAATTTTTTGAGTTTTTGTTAGAAGAACTGAGATTGAAGATACAGCTTCAAGTTATGTTTTAGATATGTTTCTTTATCCAGAATGATTTCAAATATTATAAGTTTTCTTAAGAGATACATTTTTACCAATCATTTTAGTAATATTATTTTTCATATTTGTAAAAATTTATATATTATTCTTTAATTTCTTATAAGAGAATTTTAATTCATTTTTTCCTTTGAGAATTTGAACATTCATTTCCATTTCATTTGAGTGTTCTGATTTAATTGATACAGTAAGAGAATATTGTTTAATTATTTACATTAATATTTTTGTACATTTCATGTGTCTTCTATCAGGATACAGTTTTCAAATAGTTCATCAATTGTCATATTATTACAATTACATTAATTTTAAGAATAATAGAAATTTCTTGAAGGAGAATCTTAGGTTACCTCAAATGTGTCATTCATAAATCACATATCTTCCTTATAATATTTTTTATCATGAGATGATGCTGATTCACTGTAACTATCCTTATAGAAACTCTAGATAGCATTCATATCTTTCTAATAATTCATGTCATTATTTTCTATTTACAATTTTAATTTTAATTTTGGACAGTTAGCTTTGACATGTATTGTCTTTATACATTCATAGAAAACAATCTCCTGTGATTTTTCATTTCATTTCTTATACTTTTTTCAATTTTCTTTTTTATATTATGTTCCATCATAATTGATCATCCTAAATAAATTCTTGTTTATAAATAATTTCTTCAATATTTTGGCCAGCTGATTCACCTCTTCATCACTATCTGATGCTGATTCATCATTACTGGATCATTCAAAAGAGGTCATCACATTATATTTTTCCTTATTCATAGAGGTAGTAGTTGTTAAGGTTACACAATATCTCTTTGGTTCATCCTATTCTTCCTTATTGACATTCAAATCTTATTTACACATTATCTTGTTTCTAATTATTTCTTTGATAAGTAGATTTCTGATGTCACATGATTATCTAATTGAGATAGATGTTCATATCCATCTATTAGGTATGTATATGAGAATACTCATAATTTTTTCATTGGTAGTAACGTCTCTCGCAGAGAGATAATAGTGGTCAAAATTTCATTAAAATGAAGATACATGTCAGAAATAGGATCATCAGAATTCATCATAATGTTATGTATTTTAATAGTATATGTGTTCTATCTCATTTACATGAAACTAGAAGTTCTTTCATGTGTAGCAGAGAGAGTATCCTAGATTTCATGGCCTCTTTTACATGTAGAAATTCACATAAATTATTCATATCCTAAAGAATAGTATGATGAAATTATGGCTTTTCAATTATTATATTCAATAGTATTAGTTCTGTCATCCCAATTAGTTTTAGCAGTATCAATAATCATATATTCATCAAAAATTGATAACAAAATGTCAAAACTCTTAATTTCAAAGTGCAATTTCATTTTAAATTTCCATTGTACATAATATTTTCCATTAAATAATAGAGTTCTTATAGAAGCATCACCGTCCATCCTATCAGTATTTCTATTAAAAAAGTATTATTTTAATTTCTCCGTATATAAATTTCAATTGTCAAGATATCTAGTAGTGAATTAATAAGAGCATGATTGTTCAATTAATTTCACAAAAGATTGATTAGTTATCACATGTATCAATTTGATAACTAATAAAATGTTTGAAACTAATCTAAAAAGTTAATACTATTATAATCACTCACTAAGACTAACTATTAGAGTTAAAATTAGTTTTATGAAATTTGTGATAAAACAAAGTAAAACATAAAGTAAAGTACAAAATAGAAATAAAATAAGAGGATTAGTATCAAAACGATACTTAGTCCTCTCTACTTGGTGATCACCTACCCCCAGGACGTATAAATAAAAAAACAGTTTTGTCTATACCCTGGATCATGGTCACAACAACACAGAGGATTTCTATGTCACAAGACCTCTACAACAATTCATCATGGGTTTAAACATCCAAGTCACAAAAGGACATCTTCCACACATATCCATGGGAGTAAAATGTGTAATAAAGTGTGATTGAAGAATATCTTGTATCCATTTGTTTGAAATATGAGACAATGTGTTCTTAACAGACAGATATACACTACTCAAAAGTGTGCAAAAATTTACATGACAGAGAAAACAAATATGAAAAAGGATTTATTAGGCTTTATGGGTCTTGAGATGAAGCTCATGAAACATCAGATGTAGTTGAGATGATGTCTGAGTCCTCTTCTAGAAGTTGACAAAAAATCAAGTGTGGTATTCTGGATTCCTGGTAAAAGTATAGTTCTACATGCATATTCTTTTCCTTCATTGATATGTTAAAGTATTTAGTATGTTCGATGTTCGGCTCAGTTGATATTTCCTTGTGTGGTAATCTTTTTGTTTATGTGTTCATAGTGGTTGCATTAAAGTTTCAAATGATCTTTAGTATGTCTCTCACTCAAACAAGAATATACCACCCCTCATCATACGTATCTCTTCTATATTTAAAAAAGCTTATTATTTTTTAGGGCTAACAGGTGCATGTCATTTCGACATGAATAGGTTCATCATACCTCAAACTATATGCTAAAAGTCCTAAAAAGAATATAAAATATTAAAGTATCATTAAATGACACAAATATGATAGTTATATATAACATTAATAAATAAATATTTAAAAAGTCTGTCAGTAGGTGAGTAATCAATGAATCATTTTAACAGGGTGTCCTTCCTTATATCAGTGAGACAATTGATCATTAAGTGAATCATTCCTATTGTGAGTCCTCTATATGTTTTTGTGACAGGTGATCTATCAGTAACTCATTTAGATGATGATTCCGTCCTTCTGTTGGTGAGATAGTTTATCTATCGGAAACTCATCCAACGAGGAGTCCTCTGTTTGTCAGTGAGATAGTTGATAAATTTGTGACTCATATGTCTATCAGTGAGTCATATTCAATATTGATTCATCTGTGTGTTGGTTAGTCATATGAATCATTGAATCATCTCTCTATCGTTGATTCATATGCATTGGTGAGTCATCCATCCGTCTTACAACTCAGGAAAGTCATAGAATGTTAATACGCCTAATTAGACAAAGATAGTTAGTTGTAATCCTGTTTAGACATAAACACACATAAATTTGTATATGATTTAGACCATCATATATACAAGATAATTCATTGACATAATTTTGGATCTATCATGAGGTAATATATATGTAAATATATTACATGATTTGGGATAATTAAAACTATTATAGTAATAGATAGTGGCCAATAATATATATGGGCCAACAAGAACCATCACATGGGAATTTGGAATTACATTCTTATGTTGTCTAATTTTTTATGTGAATTATAAATTTAATTTTTCGGGGGTAGATTCGACAATGGATGTCTATTTAATACTTTGAATCATTTAGTGTTTTCCCTTAAAAGTGGACAACTAATGGGTGAATGTGGTATTTCTGAGATAGTTGGCGAGGGATGTGGGATATAAGTTAATGTATTTTATTAACTATATGTTTTTAGGAATTTTTAACATATAATGAGCATGTACAAGTGTTGATATAATTTATAAGTATCCAAGTTTTAGACTTGTGAAAATAAGGATCTTAGAATGTATTGGTTTCTAATTTACGAAATGTATATTCTTGAGTGCAATGGGATATAATTATTTTCATGGATTATTATATGGTTATAAATTTTATTGGGATGTGGTACTCTATCTATTGTTCTTTCCAAAAGTTATGGTACCCATATGTAATTATTCCCAAGTATATGTAACCCCAAATATTCTTCTTCAGTGGTTTATAACAATCACATAGTTTTTTTTCTAAGGAACTTTTACCCTATTCGCTGTGCACTAAAATGTCTTGGAAATCTTTAAAAAATATATATTATTTTCTTCCTGAATTATACTTAGAATTAATGATTTTTTTTTGATATTATGTGTTAGTATTTCCATGGGTATTGGATTAATCCTTTTATCATTGTTTTTGAAATTAGATAGGGATATTTTTTATGGAATCTTTGTGTGAGTATGAGAAGATGACACATGTTATGTATTGCTATTTTTTTATTATCTGGTCAACTCCCAGGAATATATTACTGTATTTTATATTAAGGTACCATTTCAAGAATTCGATTGGGTTTTTATAGTCAATTCAAACTTGAACATGTTCATGCATATGAGGAATTTTTTATCACGGGTCTAGGTAAGGAGAAGGCCCTAATGTCATTCAGTTGAGTAGGAGGAACTAATTATAGTGATGGGGGTGGAACCAAGATATGATCTTGGATATTTTTATAATATAGAATCTATTATTATGTATTATATTATTTATCATGAGTATTAGTATATCACATCTGGGGAACACATTTTGAATGATACTTTATAATCATAGGTTCATTTTTTATTATATGTTGGTTTATTAAATTATTAGATTAACATTGTGCCTCTATGATTCCACATTATTGTTTAATTATATCATTTACTGTTATATAATATCATATATTATGATAATAAATATAAAAAGTCCCTATGGTGTCATATTATCCATTTCAACTCGTTGACAAAATATTCTATATAGGGAGTGTCACATGAGTTTATGCCCTACTCTTGATATGAACTGTTGAACCAAGATGAGTTTCTATAAAATAGCATCCAAATCAATTTAACATGATTTGTTATTTTGTGATTTATATTTATCATTATTGGATAATTGCAACCACGGTAAAAATATAAAGTTATGTATGTACAATATCCATATAGTCAATATTCAATTATTCCTGGGTATTGGTATAAATATTATTGATATTGGGGTTATTTTTTCTTTGATTTCTCTTCAAATGATATTTAGTATTTATGATTTATGTAATTTTCTATTTATCGAGTTGGAAAGAGAGAGTGTGAATTAATGTATCAATTTTTCATGTAGTTCACATGTGTTTTTTTACAGGAATTCTCTTATGAATATGTTTCGAAAAATATGTTTTAATTACTTATATATTAAAAATAATACATTTTTTTTTCATAATAAATTATTGAAAGTATATAATTTTATAAATGGAAAATATTTTATTTGAATAAATAATATATATATATATATATACGTAAAATAAAACTGGTATTAAACCTAGTTATTGATAGGATTATGTTGTTCTAGTGTTTTAATAAGTGAACTCTTTGGGGATTCTCCTATGATAAGTCAGTTTTTTATGGATAAATAGTTATTTTTTTTGTATAGTTTTGGTAGCCCCCTGAGCCTAGTTACCTAGAGTTAGTGCATTATATTAATACATTAGAATGATTACAAGCAATCAAGTCCTGAAGGACCAATCGGTTTAGTAGTCTTGGAAAATAGATTACATATTTGAACATTACATTAAAATTAATAAAATTAAACCAAACATAAATAATCTTTTGGGAACACCAATATTTTCATAGATTAATCTATAATATAAATCATAATATTATTCGTAGCTTCATGGGAAAATAAAACTAATGAATTGGGTGTGCTCAAATCCTCATTAAGGATAAATAATATAGTAGAATCTATAATAAAAATTAATAATAAATTATGGCTACCTATAAAATTTGAACCCAATCCCTTTAATAAAAAACTATAGCATAATATGGAAAAGATAAATCAAATAATGCCATTTACATATTCGCATGGATATTCTACTAGTTGAATAATGACATGTAATATCAATATATAATTTCATAATGATGGAATGAATAATTCCGGACATCATAATCACATAGTCATAGACTCGTGCCAATACTACAAATAAAAAATTTGTCAAGGCCTTGTGCCAGGACAATAGTTTATCTCATTAGTCCTAATAATGGATCAAGGTGATATAGTGGTCTCTACCCATCATTTATTATGTCCAATGCATTCCCTATATGAAAATGATGAATCATAAATAAACATTAGTATTAAAACAAGAATACGAAATGTCAATACTTTAACCATAAACCATAAATGGTGTAAAAATAGAACATCCATAGTCAGTCAAATCATCACTCATTCAATATTATATTTGAGATTGTATTTTAATAAATCAACCTCAATAAATAATAATATCCAGTAAAGGATGTTGACATGGTAGAAAATGATCAGTAAAACTCATTGAGAGAAATATTCATTTTGGTGAAATCATTTAAAAGTCCTGAATTTATAATGTAAGTCATTTAAAAAAGATTATTGAATCAATTTATCACATACCAATTTGAAAAATTTGAATGCAATTAATATTTTAAAACAATCATGTCCACATAAATAATCCTTAAAATCATTTTTAAAACATGGTCCTTAATTAAAATGATTTAGAAAAATAAATCATCAAATCATTTAAAATGATGATATTGGTAAAGTTACCCTTCCAAAAAAACCCTAAAATATTAATTTTGAAAACATTTTCATGAAACATGGACATTGATGATAAACATGCCTGTTTAAATACTTAGACATAAACAATCTCAGATAATAATGTGATTTAGGAATTAACCCTTAAATTGTAATTTCCATTGGTAGAGAACCTCTTGTATAGTGAACATAGGTTGTTATTAAATTATTAAAGAACTATATTAATATTTTTTATCACAATTTATTCAATTATGGATTTGTACAAGGCATTTAATAAAAATTTCTATGAAAAAAATATAATTTTGGGTAATAATATTTTTATTTATCATACATGTTTAACTTGTTATTCTTGATTGTATAACTTGTATCATGATTTAATTAAATCAATAAAAAAATATTTATGTATTATATATAGTCAGAATATAAGTATGTATTACTAATAGATATGTGAAATGGAAGACACCTATTACGTAGACAATAAGCCGTTCATACACAGAAATGCCATTTCTGTTTTCATATCTTATTGAACAGAACAATGTGGATGAGATATATGTAAATACAGATATATATATATATATATATATATATATATTACCATTATAATTACATATATTACATAATTATTAATTATATATATTTATAATCATCATTGAATAGTGAACGTGGAAATGAATCTCTTTGCGTCTTGGAGACGGTAAGTCGTGCATGCGAATGGGAGATAATATCATTCCATTGATGGAGAAATAGTTTGTAATTGTATGATATATTATATATAAACTCATTAACATTTTTTCTGTATTATTTACAGTAGTTATACACATTTTTATACCAATACAAATAATGAATTGTTGAATAACAAACAACACCACGACGTTGAGATGTTAAGCCTTATGTACGAACATATGGTTACTTTATAATTCATAGGATGGATAGAATAATGAATATGGTTATACCATATTAATAAAAAAATATGTGTATATTGAAGGTACTAGACTTATTATTTTATTATGGAAACAACCAAGAATGAGGAAGTGGAAAAAGAAAAGAACTTTGAAAGATGTGATGAAATGATTACCTTTTCTTCGGGTTATTGCTTTTGATTTGAAGTAAAGGGCTCCAGATGATAGATTTATGATCAATTTAAGAACCTAGGATTAATTTAGGGTAGTTGGGAGGATATTTGAGCAGGTTTTGGATGAGATAAATGGATTTTGTGGTGTAAATTTAAGAGAAGAGGAAGTACCTTTTTGTAGGAGAGGTGAGGGGCTCATTAGAAAATGATTGAAAATATAATTTATTATAGAACCA
Organism: Viscum album; assembly: GCA_963277665.1. Lineage (NCBI taxonomy): Eukaryota > Viridiplantae > Streptophyta > Magnoliopsida > Santalales > Viscaceae > Viscum > Viscum album. The sequence continues at coordinate 749,013,278 of OY728152.1, forward strand.
TATTCGATTTCTAATGGCTAAAAATGGTTTTATTTCAAGTATAAGTGTGTATGGGATGAAATCATCTCATCCAATTCGTTTTATATATGTTTAGGTCACCATATTAACCATATATTTTAAATTTAACTCTTTGTTAAATAGTTTTACTTTTACAATGACTTTTTGTATATTTATATTACATTGTTAGTAAACATACAATAAAATATCAAGAGAACTCAAAAGTGTTCATTATTGAAAAATCTAAACATATAAGGTCCTCTGTACGATCCTTATATTTTTAGGAATATTATATCTTTTAATAATATAGTATTTGTTCTAAAAACATATTTGTGACATTTTTTACACTATTTAGAATTTGGTTTTAGTGAAAGTCAAAAAAACATCATTACTTAGAAATAAATAAACTAAATCATTCATAAAATTCCATATTAGCCTATAAAATTAGTTTAATGCATCAAAAGTATCAATTTTCATTTATTTGGATATTTATAATATCAATTATTTTAATCTTTCATTAATAATGTAATTACTGCACAATTATTGTGTCATAAATATATTTAATTATTTAATGTATAAAAAGTTTAAATAAAATACCATTATGTATTAAATCTTTTTATCATTCTAATTAATATTTTTAGTCTAGTTTAAATTATGTCTAACCCCATATTAAAAATGGTTTAGTTAATAAACATTGAATTTAACACTTTTAACTCTTCTTTAAATAAAATATAATAAATGTCCTAATCTATCCAAAATGGATCAATATGATCTTATGTTTTAAATAAGGTGGATTTTAGTTAAAATTACCATTCCCAATATAATTATGAAATGTTTTGGGGTAATTTTAATTTTATTATTACCTATAATTATCTTATTTACTTTTAACTCTGGTAAAAAAAATTCAAAAGTTACTATTTTTAAAAAAATTATATTCTTCATATTGAACCACATTGTACCTACTGATGCCAACCATAACTCATGGATTTCTTAAATTCAATTGACTGAAGAAGTAAAATTCTATTTTATGGAAATCATCAAATTCCCATATAAGGTTGGTATATATGCCTAGAAGGTGGGTAAAATTATGTTTAAATGGTTCAATAAAATTTTATAAATCTAATAAAATTATAAGATGACTCCAATGATGAAAATTTTAATAATATATGTATTATTTATCTATTTTAAGTTAAGTTTTTTAGTGAAAATAATTATTTAAATAATCATGTTGGTTTTTATGTACTATGCAATATTTTTCCCTATTCATAAAAAATTGAATGTTTTTAGAAAAATACCAAAAAATTGCCCTAAATTTTTTTTCATATTACAAATTCAAAAATGATTACTATTTTAAAAAATTCAAAAAATATATGTTTCATTAATTATTTTAAAATTAATTACCATTGGAAAAACCAGAAAGCAGGTTTTTGTGACGTATAAACTATCAAAAGATTGATACGTTTTTATGTAAAATTTAAGTGAAAGATTAATTGAAATGACCAACATTTTATTAAATGATAAAAATATAATCTAATTATACTTTAATACCATTCAATAGTATAATTTAACAATACAAATTATTTTTATTAAAATGTAGTTTTCAATTAAAATTTGGTATTTTCACTATTCATCAATATATGGAATATATGAGAAAAATGCCAAATATTTAGTCTTAATAAGAGAGAAATGGAAATGAAAAAGACACCTCCAAATTGGGATTTGTAATAGGAGGCCATTGGTGGCATTAATGGACACATAATTAGAAGGAAAATGTAATTATTTATATGGAGTGATTGTGGTCATTAATAAAAAAAAATGAACAATAAATGGAATATTGAGTGTCTCAAATACATAAATCTATGATGATTTAATTATCATCGGTTCAAAAAAACATAAGGTATTAAGATAACACATTTTTTGTTTTATGATCCCTTATTTATAGTTAATGAATTAATTATATCATTGAATAAGAAATAAATACTTGACAAATACTGTTCCATCTTTCAACAAACATCTACCAAAAACTCATATTTCAATCCAAATGATAATATAATTAAATAATATTATATTTATCCTAATCATATAGTGTTCTAAAAAATTGAATTTATATTTCATCTATCAGACCATTTGAAAAACTATATTATACAAAACAGGACATCAAATAGGCCAGTGGTAGGTGATGCACCATTATCACCCTTCGGTTACGGGTTAAAGTCTCACGGCCTTGCCAGAGGAGATGGGTTGTCGCCCAACCCTTGGGTTGTACATTTTATAGAAATCAAAAAGTAATCTTAAAAAATGTTTTAACCTTAAACAATAGTATCCAATTTGCAACATAATTCATTCCATCCTTCAGAAATATCTATAATTCTTTTGTCCAAAATCCCAGTCGAAAATTTATATGGTAGGTAAACATAATCAAGATTTGTTTTTCCAGGTTATAACAAGTGAATACCTTTATCATGTATTCTATTAAATCATTTTAACACATTTAATTACATTAAAACCTTATTTAATATGTTCATGATCCCTTATTCCTTATAGAATAACACATATACTCTTTAAATCAAAAAATGTTGTGAACTCCAACAATGATGGAATAAATAACTGTTGATTAGTTCTATGGTAGCCAATAATATACAATATACTATATCCAACTCAATTATATCTTATTCTGAAATCATCATCTTAGTTTCAGAATAATATTAATGGTTATATTACCCCCAAGCATATATTTTCTAAAATGTTTAACATAAAATTGGGTCTCTTTACTTGGTACCATAAAATCTCAAATCATTAATGAAAATATACAACAATACAATTCTTATATAATTTATAATAATTAAAACTTTTACTCAAATTACACAATTCTATAATAAAAACATAAGAACACCAATCATTCCTCTTTATATATGGTAGTATCATAACTTGATTATTTTCCAATAGAATCATTTGGGGAAAAAACTGATGATTGGGAATTTGATTCGCAGTGTGTACCAACTCCTTTTCGATGAATAATTGTACATTTCAAACCATTTTCTTACCATTGAAATCACATACATGGTGTCCTTTATCTCCACACTTATAACAAACTACCATTACCTTCAATCATTTACCAAGGTGAATTTTTCCACTTTTATCACTTATGGGAAAATCCTTTATTCCATTCTTCCATTTATCCATCATTATCTCTACCATCCTTTCCTTATCTGGCTTTCCTTCAAAGCCATAAGTCTAAGAAAAATCTTTACTTATATTAATAACACATGATACTATTTATTTATATGATTAGAATATGTGGGAGACTGTTTTCATTCTAAATTTTTGGTTAATACAATTAATTATATGATCCTTCTAGCTCTTTGGATAATTCTCATTACTGATGTTCTCATTCCTTCTATTGGGTGTCATTTCTACACAATGGAATAAACTAGGTATGTTTATGAATCACAATGCGTAATTCCGAACATCTAAAACAACTAATGTAAAATGGAAATTTTATTCATATAATCCATAACCACAATAAAATTCTTTGTGGAAGTATTCACTCATAAATCCTTCATAATGGATTGTAATGAAATTATGAATTATCATAAGCATTTATCTTGGGAGTGTTGTAACCATGAGTGCATCAAGGCCCATTGTCATGTAACAAGATACCTCGAGACAAGCCAAAAACTCCATGTTAGAGTGTTCAATCCTAGGTACATCTGTACTAGGGCCACCTTTGACTGGTCGTATAAATACATGGATGTATTTCATAGAAAATATAAAAAATATCAACATTACCAAAATTCTAGGAAATTAATTTCTTATATTCCTCAATGTCTATCTTAAGGAATGTTCTCTAATAAGTGTTTTTTTAAATCTACCTTCCTTTTATGTTACTAATATTCCACTTATAATAGCTATAATGCCCTAACCATAGATTTCTAGATTCAGTGGATTATTTTAATACATTGTAATCATTGCATAGATTCATGTCTCAAAGGACCAATTATTTTAGTAGTTTTGGAAATAGATTACATACATGAACATTACATTAAAATTTATAACATAAAACACTTCATAAATTATCCATTGAGAATTCGATTATTCTCTAAGCTTAAACCTTCTTATAAATCATAATATACTTCTTGGCATCCTGGGGAAATAAAACATAAGAAATGGGTGAGCTCAAATTCTTATTAAGGATAAACAATATAGCAAAAGCAATAATAAATAATCATAAACATTTATGTAAAGGTATAAAATTGAAACACAATCCCATATAACATAAACTACATCATGATATGGAAATGATAAATCAAATAGTTCCATTTATTTATTCACATGGATATTATACTAGTCAAATAATCTCTTGTAATATCAATAGATAATTTCATAATAATGGAATGCATAATGTAGAACATCATAATCAAATAGTCAAGGCCTTGTTCTAAGATAACAAATAAAATTTTTCAAGGCATTGTGAAAAGACACTAATTTGTATAATAAGACATACCTATTCATTGAGGAGTTATAGCGGGCTTCACCTTTCACTTACTATGTCAAATTCATTCCTCATATGAAAATGTTGAAACATAACAGAAAAATTAATATTAAAAATAGCTTACGAAATATTAATACTTTAACCATAATCCATGAATGGTATAAAAATAGAACATCCAGAGTCAATAATTTCACAACTAATTAAATTAAATATGGAAGATTGTGTTATAATAAATCAACCTCATTCAAGAATAATATTCATTAATGCTTGTTGACATATTTGAAAATGATCAGTAAAACTATTTGAATGAAATTTCATTTTTTTGAAATAATTTAAATGTCATGAATTTATAATGGATTTCATTAAAAATTTATTTTTGAATCAATTTTTCCCATACCACTTTGAATCATTTTAATGAATTTAAAAATTTTAAACAATCATGTCCATATAAATAAATCCTTAAAATCATTTTTGAAACATGGACACAAATTAAAAATATTTAGAAAAATAAATCTTTAATACAATTAAAATTCTGATCATGATAAATTTTCCATTTAAAAAAACATTAAATATTCATTTTTAAGACATTTTCCTAAAATATGGATAATAATGATAAAAATTTCTATGTAAATACTCTCACATATACATTCTTAGATAACAATTAGATTAAGGAATTAACCCTTACCTTGTACATTTTTTGGTCAAGGGTACATTTAACCTCTTATATAAAGACCACAGTATGGTATTAAATTATAACATAACTATATTCATTTTTATGATATCATAATTGATTCATTTGTGGCTTTATACTACCCATTTAATAATATTTTCTATGTTAAAATAACATTTTGTGTAATAATTGATGTCTTTATCAAACATGTTTTTACTTGTTATTTTTTATTGTATAACTTATATAATGATTTAATTGATTCCAAAATATAAAAACTTATTTATGTATAATATATATTCAGAATAAATGTACGTATAATAGATAGATATATGAAATGTAAAACACTGTCTATGGAGACGGTAGACCATACGTACGCACAAACGTTGTTTCTTTTTTTTTATCGTATTGAATGAAAGTAAGTGAATGAGATATATGTATATTCTAAAATATATATATACTTATAGTAAAAATATTATTTCATATATTACATACATATTAATAATATATATATATTTATAATCATTTTTTAATGGTTGATGTGGAAATGAATCTCATCATGTCATGGAGATGATAATCCATACATACGCATAAGGGATGATATCATTCTATTGATGGTGAAATCATAAAATTTTTGGATATAATATTATATATATGGATTCATTATCATGTTATATTTATTATTTACATAAATTATTTTCATTATTATACCCATCTAAATAATGAAATGATGAATAACAAACTACACCATGACATGGAGACTGTAAGTCGTACGTACACACATATGGTGACATTGTCATTCATTGGATAGATATAATAAGTAATATGGATATACCATATTTATAATAACAACACTGTATACATAAGGTAATATAGTTATTATTTTGCTATGGAATCAAAATAGAAAGAGGAAGTGGTTGAAGACAAGAACATTGAAAGGTGTGATGAAATAATTACCTCTTCTTCAGGTTCTTCTTTTTGATTTGAACAAAAGGGATCCATAGGCTGGATTTGTGACTAAATTAAGGCCTCTAAGATGAATTGATGGTATTTGGGAGGATATGTAACAGGTTTTGCAAAAGCCAATTGGCTTTTTATTTGTGAATTTAAAAAATGGGGAATTAACCTTTTATAGGAGAGGTGAGCGGCACTTTAGGAAAAGATTGAAATATATTATTATTATAAAATCCTATTCGGTTTATAATGTCTTAAAATGAATTTATTTAAAGGCTATGGTGGGGATGGGTCTAAATCCTCTCATACAATAGGGTTTAGACAAGTTTGGGTCACCAGGTTAACCTTATCATTCAGATTTAACTCTTAGTTAAATAGTTTACCTTTTACAATGGCTTATTTTATATTTATATTACATGGTTAATAAACATAGTGTAAAATTCCGAGAGAACCCCAACAGGTTTATTATTGAAATATATAACCTTATATAAGTCATTTTATTGATATTTAGATATTTAGGAATGTTATTTTAATTACTAATATAATATTTTTTTTAATACTCATTTATGACAATTTTGAAAGTATTTAGTTTTTGGTTTTTGTGAATGACAAAAAAAAATGATAACACCTAAAAAAAATTAATTAAATCAATCCTAAAATGTCATATTTACATATAAAATTATTTTAATAATCAGAAGCCTCAATTTAAATTTACTTGGAAATTTATAATATCAATCATTATAATCATTCATTATTAATGTAATTACTGCATCATCATTGTATCATAAATATATTTGATTAAATAATGTATAAAAATTATAAATAATATACTAATATAAAATAAATATTTTTATCCTTATAAATAATATATATAGTCTAATTTATCATATATATAACCATATATAAAAAAATTTATTTATTAACCATTGAATTTAACACCATTAACTATTCTTTAAATAACATATAATAACTATACTAATATTACAAAATTGGATAAAAAGAATCTTATTTTTGTCCTATTATTGATTATGGTGGACATAATCTTAATCAATATAATTAGAATATGTGTTGGGGTAATTTTAATATTATTTTTACCTTTAATTACCTTATTTACTTTTAATCATGGAAAATTAAATTCAAATGTTATTATTCACCAAAAATTATTTTCATCCTATTAAACACAATTATAATTATAGACGTAAATAATGTCTCTCATAGTTTGGATCTTCCATTAACAGAAATGGTTAAATTATGATTTATATATGTTTGAAAATGTGCCTAGAAGTTGGATAAATGTTCCTAGTAGGTTGGTAAAAATACGTTAAAATGGTTCACTAAAATTTGATATATCTATTATTACTATAAAATGACTCTAATTACATAAATTTTACTAATATATGTATTATATATCTATTTTGGGATAAATATCAAATTAAAAATAATTATTTCAATGAAAAAGCCAATTTTTATGTACTATGCAGTATTTTTTTCTATTCATAAAAAATTGAATGTTTTAAGAAAAATACAAAAATTCCTCCTAAGATAATTTTTATATTCTGAATTCAAAAATGAGTTATATTTTACCAAAACAAAAACATATATGTTTCATTAACTAATTTAAAATTACTTCCCATTATCGAAACCAGAAAGTAGGTTTTTGAGAGAAAACATTTATCAAAAGATCGATATGTGTTTATCTCTAATTTAAATGGAAGATTACATCAAATGACAAACATTGGAATAAATTATATAAATATAATATAATTATTCATCAAATCCATTAAAATTTATTATTTATCAATATAAATTATTTCTATTTAAAAAGTTGTTTTCAATTAAAATTTATTATTTTTCACTATTCATCAAAATATGGAAGTTATCAAAAAAACACCAAAAAATTATCAATAATAAATTTTTATGTTACGCTTCTATATAAGAATTTTATTTTGTCATATTAAATATATAATATTGTCAAATATTTGATTTAAAATGTGTTTTCCATTAAAAGGCGCTAAAATTGCATTTCTTTGAAAAACACATCTTTTATCTAAAAATATCATTAGTCCTTTTGTTATGTCTAAAAAACACATAATACTGATGTTAAATTTATATAGATTATATAAAATTCGTAATGTAGTTAATACAATTCATTATCGATTTTTTAAACGGATAGATTGATATGTCGTGGTGCGCTCGAAGTTGGTCTTCTGTGTGGCACAAGCTATTGAATTACTTTATATAGATAATGTATTATGAGGTCCAGGGTTGTTATAGTTTTCATGAAAATTTTTATATAAATATGATTATATTATTTTAATATTTAATAATTTCATATGTTTTCCCATTTTATATTATGGTATTTTCAAAAATTCCACATCAATGATTTCCCATGGGTCTATATAGAGACTTGATTTGGGATGTCTTAGAGGAATTAAATGATCTTCTTATAACATTAGATCATCAGGAGGGAGGATTTAAGGATGCTTCTAAAAAATATATTGTAGATAAAAACATTGAACCTCTATATATTTGTGTGATTAGAATAATAATAATTGTAGTATGTGATATAAATAAATGTACGACTATTATGGTAGACTTCAGTTAGGATTTTAGATGAATTTCCCTCCTACCCTATTGGGCATGACTGATCAATGAGATATCGAGTTATATAGTGAGATGAATGGTGTTACGGAAAATTTTCCATTGTTGTGAGTATTTTTTTTTCATTGGATTTGGTTCTAGATGGGGTGGACCATAGTATATTAATAGTTAGAGGTATGGTTTTAGTTTCTTCTACCCATTAAAAATATTACCTTTGACATGGGGTAATGATTTAATTTTTTATTTTAAAACAAGGTATCTATTTTGTGGATTTCTATAGTGTATTATGAAGGAAGTTTTAATCATGTTATCCTTATTGGGAAGAGTTTAGATCATTTTAGGTTGTTCCGTTGACGCAATTTATAGTTGGAATTTATTTATTCTAGACATGACTGCCTCTGATGTGCTCTTTGGAATGGTTTGAATAATGAAATTCATGGATCCCATAAATTTCTACAAGAGGAACTTGTCCTTTATATCACCCATGGGTGATGAACACACCATTAAATGTGTTCTAGGTCAGACCATAGATAGTTAGGATCCATTCCATATGTAATGTATAATATGGCTTTCACAGAAAATGATGTAATGATTTTGACTACTTTTTCGATAATTGTGGATTATTTAAAGTATATATTCCATAATTAATTATAAAAATTTACTCTTCTAGTGGAAATCATACGCATAATTGAACTTGTAGTCAGTGATTATTGTATATTAATAACTACATATTCTATGGCATTGACCATGTTAAGAGTGTTGAATGTGTAAGTCACAGATCGTGAGTTGGAGGTTTTTATCCATCTGAGTAAATCCCATTACATTAATATTTTTATTTTCACTATCAAATGAGGTTGTTGATTGATAATATGTGGAAATTATAGAATGTTTGGAACAAGTTATTATAAAGAATTTATACCCTCTACCATGGAAAATTATATTTTTGATCAACTAAAGGGATTAAAAATAGTTCCCAATGATTAATCAATATTTAGTCTATAAAATGTTTTGATTAAGGATGTATTATAAAATAAAGATGATATTTTATGGTAGGTGGGTGTTATATGTGTTTTGGGTGATTCCATTTCTGTTAAAAAAATGTGATTATAGTGTTCTGGGATATTATGAAATAGACATTCAATGCCAAATTGGACTCCTTCATCATTATTTTTATTGACAAAATGCTAATATATTAATGTATAGAATAATATCACATATATGACCTTGGAATAATATAATGTAATATTTGGGATAAAAATTTATAATCCAAGAACAAAAACTAATATTTTTATATCCAATAGGTGCTATTTCTTGGGCATTTCATGTTATAGATAATAATGATGACTAACCCAATGACAGTAGAGTTTATAAAATAATGGTGTTGAAATAAGATTTTTTTACATCATATGAATTAATTATTTAATTAGGTACTACAAATTATTTATGGTTTATTTATATTTCTTGGTAGATCCTTTGACAAGACTGACCATGAAAGGGGTGAAACACAATTGTATTGATTAGTGTGAGACAATATTTTAAGAGTTCATTATGATATTAACAACAACTCTGAATATTATTTATTCTAACCCAAGAAAAGTTATATTATATAATGAGTAACCATTGGAGTCTTACAGATGATAATTTTGATTCTAGGGGATTAGGTGGTCAATTATGGGACTTTTAAGCTATGAAATCTTTAGTATAAATACCATACTCGTGTAATAGAACAATCTTTTATGGTCTAAAATCTAATATATTGTCACACAAATCTCTCTAATGGGATATTTATGGTTTATAAACACTAATAGTTGTTGTGATACATCATTTTCTTTTGATACTTGTACCAATGGAAATTGTGTTGAGTTTAGTTCCTCTATAATTTTGATTCTATTATGGATTATGCCATGTGGAATAGTAATATTGATAAATATGAATGAAATAAGTAGTATCTCTAGTATTTGGATTAAGAATATAAATTGTAATAATGAATAATTATTTATTTTTCTAATATAGGTTGATATTATATAGGTGAATGAGTTCATAACATTTTCTTCCTTACAAATATTTCCTCACAAAAAAATCATGTAAAATCTATTCAATATTTATAATATTATTATATTGTAATGTTGAAAATTCCACAAGGTGAATATATTTTTCTATAGTGGATCTATGATAATGATAAGGTTCCTTATTTCTGTAATGTGGTGGATGTTCTTAATTATTTAATGGATGATTTGATACATGAATCAATACATTTTGGTGGGTTTTGGTCCCTTAGATGTCGAAGTTATACCTAAATGTGACCATAGATATTATAACTCAAACTTTAAGGATATCATAGGTCCATGATATATTATAGTATGTGTTCCATTATTTGATGAAGGCATATCATTTCTTTCTTATATAAGACACCAAATTAATGAGAAGATGGGGTGGGTGTTTATATAAATTATTATGTGTATTCATGTGGAATATACAAGAATTTAATTGGATTATGAAACACATGTTACATCATGATTTTAGACATAGTTGATGAAGTATTTATTAAATCTGTTTAATATGAGTACAAGATATATCACATAAATATATTTGTTTTCCAAGACATAAATATGCACACTCGATGATTTTTTAAGGATTTTTTATAGACATTGGAGGAGTATGAGATAGTGAAATTGAAGTGGTAGAGTTTATTATGAAAACATCTACCAAGAATTTAAATGGATTTATCTGTATGATTCTATATATAGAAAATATTTTTTCTCAACATTATCTATGAAATAGGTGGGTGATTTAGTTATTATCTTACTATGACTGGTGTTAGTGACCAGTAATAGTGTGAAGTTAATTAGGAAGAGCATAATCACTACTCATTGTATAAAAAACTCATATACCAAATGTCGGTGAGGGCCCATATTTTTTTAAAATAGTTGGTCAAATATTCTTAATGTTATCACCTATGTTAGGTCATTGAAACATTGTATTTTGGTTTATTCAAGATAGTGAAAGAGGTTAATTCTGAATCGTTTCATTTGGATATAATTTTGAGGCATCATGATATGCTGGTCATATTTTACTTGTGTTTTCAATAAATAATAATCATATCCCATAGACATGATTTAATGTGAGGATATATATATTAATGTTAATTATACATTCAAGGAGATATTGGTTTGTATTATATACTGGAGTAAAAAAGTGATTCATAGAATTATTATGCCTATAGTGCACATGTTGTGGAAGAACGATTGTTTTTTAGGGAGATATAATAATGAGGTCTAAATATCAGAATCTATGGATAATATTTTTTATTGAGGATAATTTGTGTTTCTTCTCGAGGATGAAAATCCCTAAGGGGAGAATTTTTTTAAAAAAAAAATCAATTTTGAGGTATGTTTTGATTTAGAATATTATCATTTCTAATGATGTTGTGTTATTTTCTTATTGAGATGATTTTTTTGAGAGTATCAATATCTAAAATCATTAACTAATTAAAACTAATCAAATACATCATAGGGAAAAATTTTCCAAAAAAAATATTCATGTAGCCCATTGGAACTATGGTGGGGGTATCAGGTGGGGAATGTATTTCAAGGTATCACAATAGAATAATATTGGAGTTCCATCAACATTTTGATGAGAGACATGACCCCTAATAAATGATGGTGTATTTTGGAATTTGAGCCAAATTTTTTAAAAAATCCGTTCTTATATTCTCCATAGTTTCTTGATGTTAAAACCCTCCACATTTCAACTTCTACACCATTTTGGATCCTAACATCTCATTTGAAGTTGAATTGGTGCGTTATCAAGTGATTTGGAACCCTTGAAGTATGAATTATCTAATTAATTCCTCACGATTTAGTTAATTCTTCATCTATTGACATACCAACCACAAACCACAAATTTTGAGGGGTTTTATTTAATTATCATATTATGGTCGATTCAGAATTTCATAGAACAATTATCATAGAGAGTTAATGATGCTGTATTATGGTAGGAAATCATTATCATTTCCTTAATTTTATATAGTAAATTATGGACAAAAATTTATTGTTTATTTCATTTTTGTGAGTATTTATTCTCCCATATATTACTTAATTTTTATATGAGACACCTGGTATTGGGGTTCCCCTTTTTGATTTTTCTTTTAAAATGGTCAATATTATTGAGGACAATCACATTAGAAATTTTAGTTGAGTTAAAAGGACATCCACTTTCATTTGTGAGTTTAAAATTTAATTTTGGAGGTATAAAAAATTTATTTTTAAATAAAATGACTTAGTTGTATCTCCCCTAAAGTGAAAATGTGTAAATAATGAATGTAGGCTAGTTGGTTTGGAGGGGAAGGTATGTGTGATAATATTTTACCCATGGGAATAAGATAAGGTTTTTGTAGAGATTAGGTATTGATATTATCATAGAAAATGGTTGAAATAAATTATGTTAATCATGTATTTTTACTCATAGAACTGAGAAAACCTGAGGTGTCTTGGAATTTTATAGTTTTGTGGAACAAATAAAAACAAGTTGGGACCATTTACAATAATATATTTTATTTTTTTCATTTGGAAGTAACATAAAAATTAATTAATAGAAACCCCAAAATCCATAATATAATCTCATTATGATATAATATATATAAACAATAATTTCTATTTCTTATAAGTCATTCTTTTTTATTGAATTAGTTTTCCAAAAATATGTTACCTACATTGAAACAAATAATACTATGGTATAATTACTCTATATGTAATACACAAAACATCCACACATTTTCAAACCAATTACCACTCATGTCATGTTGTTTTTAAAATTATGAACTCAAGGGTAGAATGTCTCTAGTGGTAATCCACATGTTCACTAAAAACCTCAAAAAGTCACAATAGAATCACCATGTGCTAGCACAAATGATTATCACTCTTTACACCATTCATTGAATATCTAAATAATAATCTATTTTAATAATTAAAGATTACATAATTTCCTCTAGTTTTATATAGGGTGAGGAGTAGGATGTATTACATTTATTATTGAGATGATTCTAGTGGAACAATTATCTCCTTCATAGAGAGGATTCTCATGATAAGATAAGTTTTTCATAATAATATCATACCATATAAATTACATAGTGATGTTTATATATATAGGTGAGTGAATATTTTATTACATATAAGCCCTTATCCAATATCGCAATTCTATTCGAACCACACATGTAATAATAATAATTATTATATTTCTATATCATGAAAAAAACTAAAAGATAATATAAATATAATTTGATAAATAAATAAATAATTGTTTATTTAGGTGATATTGAATATACCATCTCCACTAAACCCTTAAAATGGTCGATCAATCTGTTTTAACATTGATCTATTATTGAATAAAAACTATTTTTAAATACATAAATAGGATTCTATTATTCAATATATAAATATTTACATATGAAAAATAAACTGAATAATTATTATTTCTGAAAACATGAGAATAATATTTATTCTAATATAAAACTCATATAAACTTTAATTGGGTTTTTGGATACATATTGTGTGTGACCCTCTAGGAACAATTCCTAGAAGAGTTAGGCTAACTCTATTAATCTCCATGATTAGTATTCCTGGAAATGTCAAGGAACCAATATAGAAAGATGTTACATATGAAATGATAATAACCTCCTATGAATAGTCACAGTGTAATATAATTCCTTGGTCTCAATTTTTCATCAACCAGGTTTCATCGTTGATATGATCATATAATATTCTTAATATATAATTCATTAACATAACTAATGTGAATGAATCAAATATGGATTGTATTTGGGTAGTTATATTCCAATCGATGGGACATAAATATTTACTGCCATTAATCCATAAGATAAAATTCATTTCATTACATATTCATTAATTTAATATAATTAAAGACATTACCAATGTGTCTTACCTCACTATGAGTATATTTTATCATGGTTTTCATCAATACATCTAAGTACATGACTTTGGTTATGAAATTATAATAATCTATTTTTTAAAAGACAAAACAAACATGCACTAAATGTAATATTAAATGACACATATAACATGGGGAATTATTATGGGTGAGTCTATTCTATAAACATACAATCTTGTACAATATTATGTTTAAAAATCATATGATGAACTCTCAATGTATAATGAGCCCCTACCCTTGAGATCCTACATCATTAGTTTTTATTCATGTGATTTTATCTATCAATTAAAATGAATTATAATTGACTTCATAACACTTCATGGTTCTTAAAATATTTGTGATCTTATATGAAGTTTTTTATGTAATAAATAATCTAATTAAATTGTCACATTAATGTAATACAGAAGAGTATACATCATTTTATTATATATTTTTTAAACATAAGTCGATGAATATGGGGTAATCGAAAGTATAATGTAACTATTTATATGGAACCAACTCTAAAAGACTCACACATGGACTAGATTTAACTACTAATGGATTTTATTCTTCTATATATCACATGATATTTATGCTTTCACTGAGATAATATTATTGTAAAGACCCTGAACCAGTAGCCCAGAACTGGTGCCTTAAATTATTACATTGGTATAAAAAACAAGGAAGATATATACTGACAAATTATAGAGTTTATTAGCTTTGAAAAAACTAGATACAATAATATGATTTACATTAAAACATGAAAAGAAAAACAAAATAAAAACTCCATTGGAAACATCCTTAATCTCCAAGATTATCCCTACAACTCTGTCATAATATACATCATTGCATACTGTAAAAATATAAAACAAGTGAAATGTGTGATATTATATTCTATGTAAGGGTATAAAATTAAATAATTATATAAAAATAATAAACAATATGTTGAAGTTAATTCAAAATGAAACATTTCATTAAAACATAAACTTTTTCATAATGTGGTAGGAATAAAATATAATCAAAATAATTCAATATCCATATTCAACTGACAATAGAACATAACCATGGATATTATAATTTTAAAATAATAAATGTACTATCAATTAATAATATCATAATTTTGTAATTCATAATTCATGTCATCTGAACATATCATTATGGCCTCAGCTAGGACAACTGAAAATAATTGGGTTAGGCCTCGACCAAATCCCAATCTGGTTTCACTCATGAGACCTAATGATGCATTGAAGGGATATTGAGGGACCCTAGACTTAGTAAAAAATCCCATTTAATTACTCATACAAAATGTTTAAATCATAAACTATATATATATATATATATGAAATGTAAATAACTTTTCTCTAATAATTAAACAGTATAAATAACCATTCATAGTAATTTAGTGAATAGTAAAAAAGATAGAACATCCACAATAAAACTGTTTATAATCCATTTAATAAAATATTATAGATAATATCATATAATATAAATCCCATATAATAATTATATTCAAAAAATGGTGTTGAAATTTAATAATATACTCTAACAAAATCATCAAGGAATTCTTGAGAGAAATACCCATTTTACTTTTAATAGAATAGTTGTTTCGAAAAAATCATTTGTATTTATCATAAAATTAGAACGTAGATATTTATATCCCATAATTGAGAATATAATTACAATGAAATTACATTTTGGGAATAAAATATTTCCAATGGATGTGAAATCTTGTAAAACGTTTTTTCAAGAAACATTAGAAATGGGCCACCTCAGTGCAGTTTAGGAATAGATATAAAAGAATCTTTAAAGACATCAAGGTATAATTATTTACAAAAAATCAAAAAATATATATGATATTTTTTATGATAAATATATTTATTCTTTAAAAAATTTGTTCTCTTAATATATACTTTGAGGGTACTTTATATTGGGTGAGAAATTGGGAAGTTCACATAAACTAGGCATGCTTATCGAGAGCAATTAAAAAAGAAAAACATTATAAAACATGATATTCACCTACAATGGAATATGAACTGATTTGGATAAATTGGTTTTTATAATATACATAAAATTTATTTGAATTATAAAAATATAAATAATTATTATTATTTATTAAGTGAGATAAATCATTACCCAAAAGAAAACATGGATTTCTGGGAAGAAACACTTAACATATCTCTGAAAGTGTTCTGCATTTGAACGAAATGTCATGTATAATGAAATTATATTCATTACTAATTTATGTCAGAACCTACTGAAGATTTATTTTTTATTATAAAATTTATTATATTCATTTAGGTCCTTTTTTATTAGTTGTAAGATACAATTTCGTCGTTCATGAGTGTTTATTTCCTTTATTTTCATGATTGGGTCACATGTATACGTGTAAAAAAGATCATATAAAATGGAAATATTTTTGCATAATTGAAATTATATGTTATTATTGATATAAAATGGGATTTAGTGGCCTTATATAAATTTTTTATTTATTATTATGATTCATAAAATAAAATGTTAATGATAACAGTTTAGATTATATTGGTGTTTTTTCATCATCATGAACAACTTTTGTATTATGAATTAATATTTTTTATATATAATATTAATAGAAGATTATATAATTTTTACTAAATATATTAATTAATTTTAAACCATAATAATGGTTTTCTGACCAACATTGAAGGTGTCATTGAAAAACTAAAACTTGTTGTCCACAAAAGTGGTAAATTGGAACCTCGTGGATGATGTTTTCATTTTCATAATAAAATGGGGAAGGTAAGAGAATTTATGGTTCATGTACCATTAAACTAATAAAATTATAGTATATATTATATAATGGAGTTTCAATGGAAATTTTCATAGTTCGTGTGAGGGATGGATAAGGAACGAAAATAAATTTAAGGAGAGAGAGAAGGTTTTTCCTTTTACGTGTCACCTACATGAGAACCTCCCTACGGGACATGGAAATAGTCTTTTGATGATACCTGAAAAAAATTATCTGTAGGAAAGGTTTGGAATTAAAAATGGATAGAATATAAGAAATATTCTAGGATTTTTATGTTGGATGAGAAGGGTTGCGGAGGGGTGGTATTTATATTGGTGGATAGGTGTGTTTTCTAAGTTATTTAAATTTTTAGTTATTTATTTTCATTCAAGAATATAAATAATTTTTGAATACCATTAATTAATAAAATAAATATATAATTAGAGTTCTATATTATGGTTTTTACATCATCAATTACTCATTTATTCATGTATTTAACTTATAATTTATACATACAGAAATTACAAAATTTCACTATTTTCTAAAAATTCAACTATTTTTTAAAAATACAAAAATTTCAATAAATGTTTTTTAGACATGTAGAATTAAAAAAATATATAAAAAATTTTGAAAATAATTTTCTTAATATGAAAATTTTAATTTCTAATCAAAATTATCATTTATTCTAAAAATACTAATTGTAAAATAATAACTACTTTTATAACACATTGAAAAATTCTTTAACATATCATAAAATAATATTATAATCACATGAAAAATATATATTAATTTATGAATAAATTTTATGAAATTAAATTTTATTTTAGATCTATATATTACCTATAAATTTGTAAATAAAAAATTTTGTTTCACCAAAATACTATCACAAAATTTAAACTTTTCAAAAAAAAATACTTATTTATTCCATGATATATATATTATATTTTCATTCATAAGATAACTAAAATTTATGAATAATATTATAAGTGAAGTTAATATTTTATAGGTCATATTACTATTCGTAGTGGATAGATTTTGATTCCAACCATCATATTTAATATCATATTATTGTTCTAAACTCAGTGTTTCATGAAGTATATAATATTTAAGATGTTAAATTTTAAATAGGGATTACCACAAAATAATGGGGTGTTACGTTCCACTCTCCATAAAAAATTTATTCCTTGAAATTTATATGATGTCACCTCATAAAATAATTAGTTTGTTTATTATCATAAATTCTTATAGTTCCCACGCCGCCTCTTCAATTTTATGATTTTTACAATGTTCCTTTAACTGCTGTGTCATATAAATCCTCAAAACCTGTTATTTAAAATCCATAATCTGGATAAAATTTTCTTAGTAAGATGAATCATGTTTTAATTCTTTCCCATCATATGTGTGGACACACCTTATGTTAGGCATTTACTCCTTTAATAAAGATAATTAGATCTTATTTTGTACGTTAGAAATGCTATATAGCATTAAAAATTGATAAGTCACATATCCAATTATCTCTAGAATTTCAAAATATGTAATGTTCCTATGGATCAATTTAACTTTATTTTCAAATAATTTTAAACCATTCTATGTAGATACCTTAAAAATTACATGATACCTCACTTGATGATCCAAATCATTCATATATTTATCGATATATCTCTTTTTCAAAATTTTTCAATTTTTAAATGTGTTTGAATACTCTTTAACATTTATTTTTTTCCTCTACAAGTTAAAGTCCTACTATCATCCTTTCACCAACTTCATCCCTAATTGTTGTTGTACGACATATTTACCCATATAAACCTTTATAAAAAAATTTCATACTAGAATGGAAACTATTATTATCAAATAAATCAAATAAATGAAAATAATAACCTCATATACCAAGACTTTTATGTGGGAAGGACCCCAATATCTCTTCTAATTTTTTAATTGTCCTTTCTGGTTGCCTAGAATTTTTAGAGTGACATGTAGTGCAAAATAAAATCTTGATATCAAGAGCCATCTAATGTCTTTTCTATAACATCAATTTAAATCTTGTGTCTTACTCAAACATATTGTAAAAAGGAACACCATTAAATCTTACAACATCATTAATATATTTTCATTAATTAAATCCTAGTGTAAAATCCTCCCTTATAGCAACGAAATGTTCATATTTGTTAATTTGATCAATAATTACACATATTAAAACATTATGTCATGGTGTCTCCAAAAATACAGTGATAAGGTACATATTTTCATAAAACTGGATTAATACAATGAATTATATCATCATCTCTTAAAACATCAAAATAATCCACATACCTATTCTCATTACAAGAAAATTTGACATTTCCTATATTTCTAAATTATGTTTTCACAAAATGGAATTCAATTTTTTCTTATTTCACTAATTTTTATTACATGAAACACTCAAAAAATATATATTCAATTCATTTTTACATTAATGGTTTCCATTATATTTCTTAATTACTTATTATATTAGTTTTAGCATCTTATATTTGATAAATATTTATAATTATTCTATCAAACACATGCATCTCAAATTTTTTCATATTAAACCCTTTAACCATGATTATATAAAGGATGAAAAAATTATAATGAAATTAAAAATTTTATTACTATTTTCATATATATCATAATGATATATATTCCAATTTAGATAAAGAAGGATTATTTTCAATGTGAATACCAACTTCAATCTCCTAGGAACAAAAAATAAGTTATGTTCAAAATTCAACAAAAATTGTTTAAGTTATATCTGCCATGATTTTATTCATTATTTTTGATATTTGTTTTTATTTTGGTTTATAAAATTCAATTTAACAATGTTAATTTTATAATTATCTAGATATGAATCAAACATAACTCACGTATGGCTGGCCATATTATTTCATCTAAAATTCAACACATGATTACAATTTTAACAACTTCTTGAGAAATAGTTAAATTTTTTATAGCCCTAGGAATAATAAAGATGAACATAATATACATGATTCAACTTAAATAATCAATATACAAAAAAAACTTATTTAAATATATTGAATTGAATTTCAATTATCTATATATATATGTTTGAATCGACTCAATGGATTGATCTACATAAATCAACACATAGTTTTACTAAATATTAACTAGGAAACATATATTTCATGTGGAATAATTATATTGTTTTTATTTCATCAATATAAAAAAATTAATAGTAAATGTTTTCAAATTTCAATCTAATAAGTGACAAAGCCTGTGAGAAAATAAGTCGTCTACATATTTTTAAATCAAATAACATGTATTTTAATGTATAGAACCTGATATGAGTTTCCGATTATTCATTATCCTCTAGTATATGTATATCCATCCTTACCATGAAAAATTAATTATTAATTCTTTTGAGTATCACTACATATAATTTATTATAAAAATTAGAAAAAATGAGTATGTTATGTTTCAAATAATAAAAAAATATTGTGTTCATTGATTTTATAATCATATAACCAATATTTATTAATCTATCACATTTAATGTTGAGTGATACATCTTAACAAAAGACAATGAAACCCTCATTTATATATTTGAATATCATAAGAATTTTTACATCACATTTCATGTGAGTTGAAAAACTATTCACCATAATCCCAGTTTAATCCTTTTATTAAAATTTTTAATTACACAATGAATGTTGTCTAATTATCTAACATTAGAATTAGAAAATATTAATGGATTGATCACTTCTTCCACAAATATATTTTGATAATTGAAACTAATTTTCACCTTTTAGTTCTGAAATTCTATATTGATTTATTCTTTTCTCTTCTAGGTGGGTTGTCTCCCACAAGAATATTGACTTCTATATCTCTAATAATTACTATAAATCATTTTATTAAATTAATAATTAATATTAAAATGACCAAAATAGCTACAACACAAAAAGTATCCTCAAAATATAATTTTATTTTAGAAACACATATATTTCTTATATGAGACACTTACCTGTTTATAGAAGTTTGACAACCATTTTTAATTCCATTTAAGAAAACTTTATATTTTCTAAAATTATCACATTAAAATTTTGATATTATTTATAAATTAGTATATAAAAAATACATTGAATACTATTTCATGAATTTTTTATTTCAAGAAGAGTTAGTTTTCATACTTTTTCTTTTTATGATACTTTATATCTATTTTAAAATTCATTTTTCTCTGATATTATATTCCACACATTTAATATATTTTTGATCTGTAGAAAAAGGACTTTGAACATCAATGAAATCCCCAAAATTCATGGATACTTCATAAATTTCGACATTACACGGTAAACACTGCCCACCTTCTTGTATGAACATTTCACTATAAAATAATAAATTTTTTTATTTAATTTTTCACCTCTAGAATAATTTACTTAATATTTTTGAAGTTCATTTTTATTTTAACTAATCTTCTATACTAGTTAATCGTTAAAATTATTTTCCTTGATTTGTGAAAATTTCAAATTTTTGAAATCATTAATTAAGATCAACCCTTTGTTACCGTGATCACATAGAATATTATTTGATATTTTAGATATGTATTTGTACTACTTATTATATTTATATAACATTGACTCCTTTAAAAAATCCTAAAATTTAAATTTCAATATCAATCCTATTTTCATATCACATTTTTATTCATTACCACACTAATCATCACCACTAGACAACTCATCTTCGTTAACTTTAGCAGTCAATAATAGTTATTATTAATCACTAAATACCATTCCCTATTAGTTTATTTAAATCTAAATTGGAGCAAATTAACATATGAAATCCTCTCCTGTATAAATTTGTGTGCTTTAGATTATATGTGATGTATACTAAGAAGGGGTGGATTATAGTTTTTTTATTTTACATTTTATTATATATTTAGGAATCATCATTATTGCAACTACTTATACATATTAGGATTAGTTTTCCAATTTTTTTCACATAATCACATCCTTATGAAATATAGTCAATCAACAACATACCACACATTATATTTCAAAGTTTAACACCATTATCCACTCCCCCATGTTTGAATCCTTCAATAGTGTTATATGAATCATCATTATCACACATATTAAAGAATATTATAGTAATAATTCATAGGAGAAGGTAGCATGTTAAACCCTTTATAGTTAAATACCAGCTTATTAATTATTTTCTCATATGCACTTTTTAATGTGAAATAATGAAATTTTGGATGAATAATTACACCAAAAATGTTCTATAGGTCTATTGTAGTTATTTTTATGGATACATTATTTGTGAAATTTTTCATTACATAATTAACAATAAAAACATATAATATTATTTTAGTATTCATAAACTCATGATTGAATGAATATTTATCATGAAAAAATTTATAAATAATATTATATGTACACGGTATTTTTATACACATAAAACTCTTATTTATATCATGTTGTATTTTATTCTTCGTATTGATTAAAAAATATAATGTTATTGGTCATCGATAATATGGAAATCACGTAACGTCTCTCAATGTTATAATATTGTTTAATAGCTCTCTTAATTTACACCCAATTTTCCCTCTTCATCCCATCTGACCTAAAACCTAGTTTCAATTTTATTTAATCCAACATTAAATTATTGGAATGATAATATTTTAATTTCTGGGTAGATTAATTTTCTGAATCTTCCAATGAATGGGTCAAACTCTCATGGGATATATTTTTACCCTGGTTTCACATAAAAAATGATTCCTAGATTATTTTTCCAAACAAGAAATATCATAAAATAATAAACATATAAGAAAATCAAAGGGTATTGTTTACCATTGTTTCTAAATTCAAAATGAAACCATACCATTATGTTTCATTGTTTTATGATACAATCATTCCAGACAAATTTTTGTATAGTATTAAAAATGAAAATATATAACCAATATCCACAGATTGACAAGAAAATTATATATGTTAAATGAAAACAACATTTATTCTATAAAAATTATTATACATTATTATTATTTTCCTAAATCATGACTTTATATTGTATTGATATAAAATATATTTATAGATAAGTATATTTTTATAATAATTTGTATAAACAAATATATTTAATTCATGAAAATCATTAATGTTTTCTAAAAAAAATTTATCACGATCAATAACTCAATCATTCATAAATTTTTAAAATTAGTTTACTATATATATATATATTATATTTTTATACTAGTACATGACAAAAATTAATAGTTAAATATTCTATGGATATCAAAAATGTTTTTGATAGAATTTTGGTTCTATATACTTATATTTTGGGGATAAATGATTTTTTACATATGGTTTTTATGTTATATATTTATGGCCTATATATTATATATCCAATTATTTTGTATAATTTTGAAAAAAATATTATACTCACATAAATTTTACATGAATCTATGCTTAAAGTATTTTGTGTAGAAACATGATTTTTGTATATATATATATTTTTTAACCTTTCCAAATGTAATTAAAGGAGGATTATAATTATCCTATAAATATAACATTAATAAATTCAATGTTAATAAAATATAATATATGTTATGGTTCAGCTCTATCTTACTAAGATATCCACGTATAGCTTTTGTTACTTATTTGTCATTTTTAGTGTTTTACTATAATGGGAAACATTTACAATTCAGAGTTTTGTTTCATGAAGAACAAATATAAATGAAATTAGTAATATATATTGATATCCTTCGGGGGCATCTATGTTCATTATTTTATTACTCTTCTTAATATAAACTGAAAATTATCAATTCTAATTGACTCAACTCAATAACATTAACTTTAGTCATCTGTCACGATCTCTCTAAATTAGGAACCAATGTATTACAATTGAATGTTTTCTAAGCCCTATAATTACATTTGAATATTAGTCTAATTAATAACGCAATATAATGTAATATTCATCAAAATATTCTAGAAATTATCAATTTCATATTTGATACCCCACTATACATAGACCAAAGTCATAAAACTGTTACCTTTTTAACCACATAAATTAATCATTTATTAGATAACCACAAAATGGTATCTATTGTGATGAATGTTTAGAAAACATGATTATAAGGAAATAAATTTCTAATATATTAAATCATTATATTCTCTCAAACACAAACTCAGAAATTCTTAGAGTGAATATAAGAATGAAAAAAAAAATTATTACAAGAGATTGGGAATTAAAAGTATGGTTCTTCCTTATTAGGTATACACCAAACGTTATTCCTCAATAGAATAAGTTTTTCATAGGTGAGCAACAGAACTAAAAAATAAAATATATTTAATAGTAATATATAAAATTATTGTTAATCCAATGGATCTATGAATTTTTATATTGCAACCCCACTTCTTCAATTTATAGGCATCATACCTCTCTACCATTTCATAGTGTCATACCACATAAAAATGGTTCTTGCGTGATCATTACAAATGTAAAACCGTTTTATTTTCCAAATAATTTTTTATTTTACCTCTAAATTATTCAACCATAAATATTTTTCATTTTTTGTTACCAAATTAGGTAATGAATATAATATCTTGAGATTTTAGAGTATATATATCTTTAATAAATTCTATGTGTTTGATGGAATGATATAAACACAACTCTAAAAATAATTTATAATTAATTGTTAAAATAAAAAATAATATATATTACAAGAAAACTAATAGAAAAATAATTAGTCAAATCAATGATGTAAATATGAGAACTATGTTAATTATTCTTTATTAAACAGAAATGTATTGTTTAGATGTATAATTTTATTATATATATATATATATTATTCAATATTTCATTTAACATTTTTATAGTATAAAAAATTTGTAAAATAATTGTTTGTACATAAATAAATAATAATTACCATTCACTTTTTTTATCAATTGGTATTAAATAAAGATAAAACAATTTATTGGTAGAAAAAATATCTTCAGAAAACTATTTTCTTGGTACAATGTGTTTTTATATAAATATATTAAATTAATAACTAGTTTTTAATTTTCTCATTGAAATTTTTAGATAATATATTCAATAAAACATATTATAATTCATATAATGGTTGTTACTATGAATTCTATGAGATTAATTTTTTTATACATAAAAGGTGGATTTTTAAAAAATTATTTTCATTTTATTATGGAAGTTTTTTCAAAAAATAAATTCTTGAACATATCAGATATGAATGTTTTTAGATGTATAAAATATTTTAAACTATAATAATCATTCCTATTTAATAACTTCAACTTAATTCTTGGTCATAACGAATAGTTACCATGGTAAAAATCGTGACGCCGTGGAAATTGTTAAAAGAATTTATAAGGGGTTAAACTAAGAGATAAGACATAAAATATCTCCAAAAAATGATTAATATTTATATTATAAGAATATATAGATTGTAAATTATTTTACCTTTGAATATTAATCAATTTGGTTCAACTTTTTTGTGGAAATTACATTATATTATTTTAAAAATTTGAATATTTAAAACAGTTTCACCCCATCACATATTAAAGAAAACACAATCCTATCAATTATACACATTATCTGTTATCCTTATATTTATATTTATAGAAAAAATTTCTTACAACTTTCCTATTCAATCCAATTGGTTATAGTTACCAAAATATCCATCCAACAAGGTTTATGGTTTTAGCCAAACAAGGTTTCCAAAAGGATAGGTAATTTTATTAATTGAAAAATTTCAAATTTCATTCTTCTTAAACCACATAAAAATATTTCATAATAGTATTTCCATAATTAAATTATTATATTTATATATTTAATTTTTTAAAATTTAATGGAACAACCATTTTTGTCTTCTTTTTATCTAATGGAAAATGAAAGCGCTGCAAATGCATACGTGCAAACATCAATCGCCATGAAGTGATGTGATCATTTTTCCATCACAAAATCTAATAGTTGGTTATATAAATATATTTATTGTATATATAATATATTTATGAAATATTTCCTAAGATAAAAATTTAAGTTATTTTATTTATTTTTTCCCATCTATTGAAAAAATGAAACATCGCCCCTATACATGTACGATCTACTCTCTCCAAGAAGTTATGTAATAGATTTTTAATTGTAACCTTAAATGATTTTTTAAACTTAAAAATTAAATATTTATGATATTTATAAAATGATATATATTTTGGATCATTGACTAAGGATGAAGGAAAAGAACCATCCATCCAAAATATTAATGGAAAAAAACTTTTAACACCCAAATAATGATTTTTATTAAGAATTGTTAATTGATCGGTAATTTGAAATTATAAGGCAATGATATTTAATAATATAAGTATGAGATTTGTTATTTTATAAATTTATAATAAATTTAAATTTATGATATTATAGGATATAGTTCATATGAATTATGTTGGTACGTGAGGTTAGTGCATTCAAATCTCAATTTAACATCATTGGTAAATATTATATATTTGAGAACTTGTTTGTTTTCTATGATTATATACTTCAACTAAATGATTTTTATTATTATTTTCATTTAATATATGGGGATTTAAAATTTAACTAATGTTACTTTATTCATGTGATATTGATTCAATGGTCCCTAAATTGGTATGGTTTTGTGTTCTAGTCTCAAATTTTATTGTGATTTATTATGTTTCAATGTAAATTTAAAGAAATTGCATGTTACTAGTTTTTAGAAACCATATTACATTATTATCTTGTAATTATTCCAATGTATTTCATGTATTCTTTCTGTTTTTACACTATTGGTTACGTAAAAAACATTTTTAATGTTTTTATGAATAGTGGATCTTTTTTGTTATTTTAGGCTAGTAACATTTTTCATCTATACCCATATTATTAAAAAAAATTAATGGTTTTTCTAACATAAAAAATTTCATTGATAAAGGTATTTTATAATACATTTTATTTTTTAGAAATTATTAACAGGAATATTTAAAAAAAATTCTATATGTCTCTCTTTTTACATTTCATATTTGTTTGAAAAGAATGTTTTTAAATGTTTTTGTGTCAGCCACATTTTTATATCATAATTAATTTTATTAATTATCAATATTCTATTATAATATTCAATGTTTTATTTCAAAAAAATATTTTCTATTTATAATATGATTTTTTTGGTTTTCTATTTTTCAAATGAAAATGCTATTTTTTCTTCAAAGAAACTTTTTAATCATTTTTATAATCGAAATTTTCATCTATTTAAACATCATTTAAGAGTTTTTATGCATCATTAGTGTTATTTTAATATGATAAAATACACTTTCTTTCTTTGGATTAATTATTATAATGATAATATATTTTTATATATATGTTTGTGTGTGTTTTTATTGCACACATTTCATTACATGGGTTAATTAAGCTACGATATAATTATGATGTTTTAAGAAAATTATGTTGAAATTAATTTATTTCTCATGAGTTAATGAAGCTATGATTAATTGGGGAATATTTTTATGTTCTTATGGAATATATTGGAATATATTATTATTATGTGATTCATGGGTCAATTATATCCCTTAAAATAATTGGGTAATTTTTTATATTTCATGTTCATAATGGTATATGAGTGGTTATCTTCATCCCAAGAGGGTACATGGGTTATTATACAAATCCCAAGAGAACACATGTAGTTATACCAATCTTATTAAAGTACAAGGGAGGTTAAACCATGATAAGAAGGTTCATGAGTAGTAATCCCAAAAGAATTATTTGATGAATTTTTTGGTGGGTATCCTTGACATATGATTTAAATGCTTAAATTTATTCTTCCCTATTATGTATTGTTATCATGAATTTGTTATGATATCACATTTCATGATTGTATAGTGATTAAAAACCCTTATGAATAATATATTATTTTTTATTATGATTTATGAGTTGATACGCTAGAACCATATTTTTTATACATTAAGAAAACCAATATTCATTGTTTTGAGTATTTATAATGTACTTATCATATAATGATTGTTATTATATGGGATATAGTTTGGGTAGTTGTCACATATAAAGGTAATATCTATTCCACTCTATGATGAGATCCTAAAAGTCCCAACATTGATTTCATAATTGTATGTTCAATAGTTGGATGGAATCATTCAAGGGAAAAAACAAGTCTAGATATCTAGGGTGAAGACTCATAGGAAATTTAGTAACCATATCATTGTGTATTATCATGGTAATATCTAGTGTATTATATTATGATAATGAGACCCGCCAGTTAGAAATACACATTTATATGTTTCATTGTATGTTTATATTTGTGGACATGTATTTTGGTGATGAGATATTATTATTATTATTATTAAGTGTTATAAGTCATGTAATTTAATGTATTGACTAAAACTATGAAGTTATATTTTTTTGGTGTTGTAGGATACATTGGGTACATCACGTGTAATATGTCATTGACAAATTATGCAAGAAAGGATTTTTTCCCTTATGTTCACTAACAGATGTTGATATCTCATTTATTTTGATGGAAATGATAAATCATAAATAATTCAATATCCATTGTGTTCTATAGGCATGTTTTATTTATGTAAAGTCAATGATGTCGACATAGAGATCATAGGATGATGACACGATATTGGATCTTGCATGATTCAAGATATCACGATAATGGGATTATATTACAGTGTAATCATCCATATGAGCTATTATGTTATTATGACATTAACTTATATATCTATGGGTTCCATGGAATGTTGCATGATTCTAACCATGGATTTGGATGCTTCACCTAATTCAAGTTATAAAGAGGCCAAGAGGGTTACAAAGTATGTGTATCTAGAATCTATGTAGATTAATATATTATTATTTACTATTTACCAATTTGAATAAATAATATTCCCACATATGGTTAAATAATTATTCATATTTTCTAGTTTGAATATATTCAATCACGAGTTATTCGATAGAATATTATATGAGCATAATATATAATAAATAATTTCTTTCTATTTAGTGAATTTAATATTATATAATTATTATAGAATAATGAAGTGATATTTATTTTTTAATAATAATCATAATTATAGGCCAGATGAATATTATAGAGGATTAGAAGACAATGTTTATATGTCTCGTGAGAAAAATAATTTATTTATTATTACTTGATTAAATAATATGTAATTTAATTCACGATTTTAGAGAATTTTAAGACACAATAAAAATATTATCATTACAGGCTTGGGGTTATGCAAGGATTAAATAAAAAATAAAGGGAACATGAGAAACTATTTATTTGTAACCCATTAGTTATATGAACATAATTATATTGTTTTTCAATCGATTCAATTCAATAAAGTGTCCACATTTAAATCCATAGAATCCTATAGAAGGACTAAATATCACCCTTATTCAAGCACACTCCAAAGAAAGAAGTTAGATGTTCTTACACATTTATTTCTATAGTATAGAGAGAGAAAGATGAATCCCATATATGTGATTCTTGGTCCGACCAAATGAAAATGACACATGTTATAGTATTGACTAGGATATCTTATAGGGATTCGTATGATTATGTACAATGTTTCATGGAACAAATTTTGATCACTAATAAAGGTATTATAATCTTAATTCCTACAATTTAACAATGATAGACATCGATCCATTGTTAAATCCATTAAAAAATAAATAATTTCATGAAATGTAATTATATAATATATGAAATTAATTGTAATAAATATGTGATTATCTTACACTTTGATTATAATATATATATATATATTCTTTATTCTCTAAGTCAATTCCATTGATCATAATTTTTATCGTTGCCTAAATATCACAATAATAATTTATCTTGACAAAAAGAGATTTTGGTCAAGACCCATAACATGTTTCCACTCCACTCAGTACCCAAAAATACTATTAGAGTGGTCACATAATTATTTGTGGATCATTTATTGATTCAGATATTTATTATTAGTTCTCAATTATAGATTAAGAGCAATTTATTTAGAATTTTTGGATCACCATTCTTCTTCATTATTTCTCAAATATATAATAAAATATACTAGTTATATAAATGAAATACATTCACAGATCTCTTATAAATTTTCCAAGTTGTCTTTTTGGATAACAAAAGTGTACACATAATGTAATCTGGAGGTAATTGTTATATACTAGTGTATAAACCACCAAGAATTAATTCAGAATTAATTCAAGTTGTGTGGATTTATTAAACATGGTGTATTTAATTATAAAATACACGTTGACCACTCTAACATGGAACATGATTAGGTGGAGCACACACAATGTAACATTCATACATGGTGTGTATTCTTTTAATAACATACAGTCCATGTGTCCTCTAACATGACCTATATGACTTGTGTCCATGTAACACGAATAATATATTCCTTGTAGCATGTGTACATACAATGTATATTAAAATATTCCAATGAATGGTTACATGATAAGACCATAAGAATTTTTCATGGAAAGATGGTGAGAATAATACAAGACATGTATCATAAATAAACACACAATGTACTTTTACCAGAATAAATTGAATTAAAATTATTTTGTTATATTGTGAAAAAAAATTAGCTTTTACTTTTATGTGGTAATTATGTTGATAGGACATTACATGGGATTTAATTTTTATATATAATGGTTTAATTAATTTCCTTGTAATTTTCGAATCTACATATCATGTATAAGTTATATTACTGTTAATAATATATGTGAATAGTGAATTTCATGCAAAATGAAAATACAAAAATCAAGTTAAATGTGTTATATTTATGATTATAATACACATCATAATTTTATAGGATATTTTTTTTATTCTAAAATTCCCTAAAGTAAAAGATTATTTGTGTGTAATACACATTGGGTTGTTCTGATGGGATCTTATCATTTTGAATCCAAGGTACATTTTGGTAAAGATTTAATTTTAAATAAGTTAATTTAATTTTGATTAAAATTATTATGGATTAAAATATCAAGGAAATTTTAATGAGAATTAAGATAAATGAACCAATTAATTAAAAATAAAATTCATCGATTTGGGTATGAATTATCTTAAATAATAACAATTATAATTAAATGAAAATTTTATTCAAAACAAAATTCTTTGCATGAAAATGAATCATCATGATCCTAGAGGAGACCATATTATGTGATCAGTTTTATTTAATTTTTTATTAAATTAAATTATTGGCTCTATGTCATCTCTCATCTAATTATGTAATGACCTATGTTCCCATGGTTTCTTTTACGAAACCCTCAAAATAATCACTTGGTCCCCTCACCCATGCGGGAGTAATATCATATGTAATTAATAGAGATCCCAAGCTAGTGGAGGTGGTTCATGTTTTGTGCTAATTGAAAACCAATAAAAGAGATACATCGATTGACATGTGGAATGACTCAAAATCAACTATAATATTCTCAACATGCTTCCTTCTTAGGCTGATAGTTATTTTATGATCCACTATATTAATTATCCACTATTGAAATCTCAATATCAAAAAACAATATTATTTTATTTCATTAAATTATAATGGTTTATTCATTATGTATTTTTTCTGATTGCATTAATTAATAAATCAACAAGAATGGAAGATAAAACATAAATAAATTAGTTTATGCATAAATATTATCTATCAAAATATTTAACACATAATTAAATCCACATTAAATTTAAATTTTTTTAAGAAATATATTTATTATAAATTTATGAATAAAATATAGAATCCATAAATTATAGATATTTAGTTGGTTTATCCTCCCATTAAATCAATTAAAATTGATCAATAATTTAATGTGATTGATAGGTGAATGATGGGGTTATTTCAATTATCATGTCATTTTAAGTAGATGTTTTTGGTGGAATTATCTTAGTTTAAATCAAATGTTCAAAGCCAAGGTTTGAAATTTTGTAACTGAGAGGCAAGGGATTATAAAATCTATATTAAGGGTTATTATTATGGGGAGTCCACATGATAGATCAAGGAACATTGAGTTAATACAGTTTGAATTTGAAACAGCTACCTAAAACCCTTGAAATTTGTTTACAAGCTAATTTTGGGTTGATGAGAATGGGAATATTTATCTTTTACACTATAATGTACAACAAAAAGGATTTTATGAATCCAATGGTGAGGGTTATATGGTTTCTATAAAATAGTGTGAGATTAAAAATTATAATAATTATTTATTTTTCAATGATTTACTTGCAATTATACAAAAAATCTACTCATCTTATATGTAGATATAGAAAATAAATGTCTTTAAATATATCAAAAATGATTCGAACTTATAAAGGATAAACTTATCATCAGTACACATTTTCATGAGGTGGAATGGTGATTACGCATTATCCTATGCCATAAAATAGAATATTATGTTATGGGATAAACTATTCATAATGCACATAGTAATGAGGCTAGTAAATAAGTGTTATATCTATATGAGAAACATTTGTGTGATGAAAAAGTTGTTAACTATTTCATGCTATTTTCCATAAACAAAGAAATTTTAATGAAACATGACAATAATGATTCATATAACATGTTGTATAACATTTTGTATCTTTATCTTGTAAGGAGAGAAAAGGGAGATACGAGATCTTGAATTCTATTGTTAAAGCTAATATTGGTAAGTCATTTTTTATGGTCCACATTTATTCAATATTTTTTGAAACATTGAATGCTTAGATATATTAGGGATTAAATTTCCAGATTAATTGCGCATAGATCTCAAACTTTCTTCACTACCCAAGACCGTCTACAGTTTTATTGTAAATTATAAAATGTGAAATAATTAGTGTTTATTTTTGAAACATCTTACGTTGATTATACTTGTAGAAAAGGGCATGGGGCATGACATATCCACAATCATTATTGGGAATAAGAAAATTATGAACATAGTGAAGGGGGTTAAGAATAGTTACAAGTCTAAATATCCTATGAGATATCCTTCCAATATGAGGTAGATATAGAGGTAGGGTATGTAAATGGTGGTAGTATGTTTTTCATATAGGGAACAAAGAAAAAGGAAGAGAAAATCCACCCAGAATAAAGGGGTGATAAAAGTGTGTTTGTTTTCGAGTGTAATATTTCAATATCTTCAAATTGGGTATCAGATAAATATTAAGGTTCTCACATTTGTATTATAATGTAGAAACGATGTGGATTATGAAATATTTCTAGGGAATTTGTGGAATTTTTAGATTCAAATATTGAATGTCTAGAAGGTTTATCCATTGGTGATTACCACATTTCATTTACAAAATGAATGAAATAGGGTTTAATGGATTGTTTATTAGTACAAACTATTTCCAAGACCATAATTTCTATATCATTCCAAGATTTTGATAGTTTTATAATTTGTTTTTGAAATAATATTTTTTCTTTTATAAATAAATCATATGTTATGGAAGGAACTATTTAAATATTGGTATTTATATATTAAATTATTAAAACCAATTATAGAAAATAGAAAAATAATCATGAATACATGACTCATAATACACACAACAATGGCATAGTCTTATTAATCATGTAAATTAGAAGCATTTTTCTATGCTTTATGACGATATTTATTTAGAATCTTCTAAGAAAAAACCACTTGAACGATGTCAAGATTATTTACAAGGAAAATTGACTAAACAACCATTAAGTGGAATTGGTGAATGTGAAACAATGTTTTAGGATTGTTATACACTTATATATGGGAAGCATTACTATTAGATGCTATAAGTTTTTATTATTACTTCATAACATCTATAGATGAATTGAGTAGATATGATTATGTATACTTGGTGTGGTATAAGCTTGAGTCCATTGCTAAATTAAAAGAATTGAAGAATTAATTAGATATTTTATATAGAAGTAATATAATGAAACATTTATTTGATTAATGTTATAAATAACATTACCAAGAGTTTATATATATTTTAGGGGATTTTTGGATTTTATCTCAACTCCCCCCACTTTACACACCACAGAAGAATAATGTTAGTGAATGAAAAAAATCGTACCTTGTTAGACATTAAAATTTGATGATGGTTCATGGAGATATTCCATTAAACTTTTGGGGATATTTTGTAAATACTTAGATACCCACACTCTAACGAGTTCTAAAAACGTGTAAAATATAATTCTATTTTATTTTTTGAGTGGGAAGAAACCTATTTTGTCACATACATGTGTATATTGTTGTGATGGTTTTTTAAGGAATTATCTTGAAACAAACAAGAACATCAAGGAACAAGTTGTATATTTATTATTTATCCCATGAAAAACTGGATACTAGCTATACAGCCCCTCAAACATGAATGTTATAATCTATTGAAAATCCATATTTCTGGATTGGGAGAACATCATAAAAAATGATAATGTTAGAACGACTGACATCGATGTAGATGGTGCTCAATATATAAAATAGTTTCTATAGGAATAAATTCCATAGGTCCCCATAGAAGAGGATGTTCCTGAAACACAAGTACCACACAGAATAATTAGATTGGTATGAAAAGAATAGAGATATGTTTTTATATTCCCCAAATATTTTGACTAATTATTGGATGTCATTGATGAATCGATAATCCAAAAATAGGGAGTAGATAGTTTATAGTCCACAGAGTGTAAATAAGACAATAATTATAAAATGGTTTTCAGTTATCAAAACCATGTTTGTGTTCTATTCAATACACTAGTTAATGTAATGTCTATAGTGTGAAAATTGGACATCATGAAAAAACTAAACAATGAAGGTAATTTAAAGAAATATAATTCAAGAATAGTTTCTAAAGGGTTTAAAACCCTATTATGGAATTGACTAAAGTGATAAATTTTCAACATTTTCTATGATTGAATCCATTATAATTATACTTCCTATAGTGTCTAACCATGAATATAAAATATGAAAGATAGATGTAAATACACTTTTTCTAAATGTGATCCATTAGGATGATGTCTATATGACAACAACTAGATGGGTTTGTGACTCAAGGTGATGCCAAAATGATTTTATGGTTTCAAAGAGCCATTTATGGACTAAATTGATTATCAAGGTCATGAAAAGTTTTATTTTATGAAGCTATAAAATAATTTATTTTAATTAAGAATGAATTTGAGCAATGTGATTTTATATGGGTTATTAGGAAAATGTTCATTATAAAAGTATTATATGTTGATGAAATATTAATAATTATAAGTGACATACTAGTCTTATTTTCTGTTATGGATTAGTTATTAAAATGTTTCTCTATGAAGGACTTAAGTGAAGCATCCTATATTATAGGGGTCAACATCCATCATGATAGATCAAAGTGGCATCATAGACTAAGTGAATATATATAATTTAACATGATACGCAATATATATTGTATAGAAATGACCAAGAGGGAATTGGTTCCATTATCACAATGTATACATCTTTCTAGGAATATGTGATTTCAAATAGAACATGAGAATAATAGAATGAGTAATATTTCATATGTATTAGCGATAATATCTATCCAGTATGACATATTATATACTAAATGTGATATTAACTGTGCATTAAGCATGGTAGGTTGATATAATCATAATCATTGAGAGAAAAAGTATACTTTTGTTAAGGATATTCTATATTATTTGAGAAGAAATAAGGTTTTGTTCTTTATGTATGGGGGAGATGAGGAACTGATCGTTAGGGGTTATAATGATGCTAGTTTTGAAACAAATCATAATGATTATAATTCACAACCATGATATTTTTTTAATAAATATAGGATCAATGAGCTGGAAGAGTTCAATGAAGAAAGATATCATTGATTCTACCCTAGATTATGAGAATATAGAATCATCTCATGTAGCTACAGAATCCATTTGGATATGAAACTATTCCCATTAGTATGATATTTTAACAATAAATAAATAACCTATAAAATTTTATTTTTATAATATTACAACGGCGGATCTCTAAAAATATCCAAGGTCACATCAATAGAAAAATAACACACTCTAGAAAAATCACATGGTGAGGTATTTTTCTCATAGGGGTGAAGTTTTATTAATAAGAGGTACCCTTAATGAAAACATGGTATACCCATTGATTTAATTATTATCTTATCTAAATCATGGGAAGCATATAAGATCTAGAAAACTAATGTTTATTGGTAGTTGGTTTCTGTTGATAGTGAGAGTCCAACGGGGTTTGAATCCTTGAAACAACTATTGTGTACTTAATAATAACAAGTATGAATTATTTTAATATTATTTATATTTTATCAAATGGTTATTGATATTTTTTATGGAAAAGTATGAGATAATGTGATATGAGTAGTTTTCACGCTGAAAGGTCAAAGTAGTTCATAGTTATGAAGAGAGCCCAAAATTTCAATGAGAGTAATCATTAATTCATGTTCTATAGCAAGATGAAATCATTTGATGGAAAAATGATTTTGGTTATTAGGGGTAGTGACTCATAAGAATTTGAGGAACCTTCTTATTGTGTATTCTATAGGAAATATACTATGTTGGATATTATGATATCGAGACCTTCCAATAGTAAATCAAAATTTATATGTGTCATTAGATGTTCCTATCTATGGAAATCTGTTCTTATAATAATAATTTAATATTATTAATTATGAGTGATAAAATCCACACAAATATATTTACTGATGAAAACTATGATGGCATACTTTCTAAGTGAGGTAAGATACATTGGGAGCATCATGGGTAATATTTTGTTAAGGAATAATGTGGTAAGTTATTTATCACTTATTTTCATTAGTGGAAGTTGATATCATATGCCCACTGATCAAAATGATATAACCCAAATGAATCTGTAGACATGATACTCTATAGTGATGTTTGATTTCAAGAATGTGAATGAAATAGACATCGAGTATATAGATTAATGTCACCATCATGAATCCTAGTTGATTTAAAATATTGTGATAATGTAAATATATGACATAGTAATAATCCATATGTGGTATTATGAAATTGAATAATTAATTTCATTCTTTATTGGTTATATAGATTGTTTCTTGATGATTACCATGGACATTATCCTTCTTCACATATTACCAGTATGAAAGATGACTACTGGGTCACACAATATGTATATCTAGAATCTCAATTAAATAATATTTTATTATTTATTACATAAAAAGTTGAATAAATATTATTCTCTCACCTAGTTCAATAATTAATCATTATTTCATGATCACATATATTTTATCGTCAATTAACAATGAAAATGGTATTTGAGTGGAATATTAAATACATTCTAATTTTATATTTAGTGATTTTAGTGTTTATTTTTTTATTTGAGAACAATTTATTGATATATATTTATTTAATAAGTCATCATTATTTATGGGCCGATGAATATGGTGAAGGAACAGATGATAGAGTTTTTTGTTCACAATAGATATAATTTATATTGAATTTTTATTTGATTAAATTAAATTTAATTTAATTGGTGTGTTTATCATATGTGATGAGATAATAAATATATTATTACTATAGAAAAGGGGTTGATTAGGGATTAAACAAATAAAAAAGGGATGTTGTACAATTACATACTTTAAACCCTAGTGGTGTAGAAACCTAGTTATATTATTATTCAAGGGAGCCAATAAATATTTTCATGAAAAATAAAATATATGGGATCCTCTCAAATACCAAGAGACGTCACATATCCAAGAATACTCCCAATAATGGAGAGAAATATTCAAAAACCTTCTACTCTCGAGGGTAAAAAGAAAGAAAATAATCCATTGGAAACAATTCTAAGCCTGATAAAAAGTGAATGGAGAAAATGATAGGATCTACCATTATAGAATCTATTTATTCTTAAAATAACACGTGGATAATTGTGTAATATATTTCAACACTACTAAAGTGAATGTAATATTGATACCAATAATAAAACTATTTTAAGACGTAAATCAACTTTCATATCCATAAAGGAATAAATATTTCCCCACAATGTAATTATTTAATTGGATAAATTAATTATAATAATATGTGATGATCCGACACTTAATTAAAAGTGATTATACATTCTCCATATTCATTGATTCAATTCCTTTTATCATTGTTTTTTCATTGTGTAAATCGTATATTAATCATCAACCATGACAAAAAAGTTGGATATTATCCGACACATGCTTCTACTATACCCATATCCTAAAATATATTTCATAAATTTTCCTTGATTTATGATGAAAATATTATGGGATATGAATTTCATAATTTAATATCATGTTAATGAAGTCAAATTATTTTATTTTTCTAATTTATTATCATCATTTGATATTTACAATGTTTACCCTTACTAATAATATTGGCTCACCATATCATATGATTATATTTTCGGTTTTTATAAAGAATTGTTTTGATTATGAAATGTATAATAAGAGTGATATTCGATAAAAAATTAATGGATATATTGGAGATCTTTGATAAAATATGATAATTAAGTATACTGTATGAAAACTGAAATATTAATACACCTTAGTTCATGTTTTATTACAACAACGTAATAATAGTAAAATACATGAATATTTTTTTCACTATTTCATTGATAAATTGGATACATAAACAATAACATAAAACATGGATATAACACCTTAATTTTAAAAAATCCACAAAATTACGTTAATATTTCATTTCCCATCTAAAACTATACGAGATAACATGGGGGAATGCATAAGAAAAGGGTGAGTTTTAAATCGTAGTAATGGAATAATCAAGAAGAAAAAAAATGAAATCAGTAAAATTTATCTAATATAAATAGCATGGTGAAATAAAATCATAGATAATCATAAACATGATCATCAAATCAAGACATAAGGTTTTCACTT
The DNA here is from genome assembly GCA_963277665.1 of Viscum album. NCBI lineage: Eukaryota > Viridiplantae > Streptophyta > Magnoliopsida > Santalales > Viscaceae > Viscum > Viscum album. The sequence continues at coordinate 749,052,521 of OY728152.1, forward strand.
AATAGAAACATGGGAATGTGGAAACAAAATAAGTCATGAAATCATAAACATGGGACAAGGGTAAAAACTGAGACATCAGAATAGTGTTTTATTAGGATAAACTCACATGAAACACACATGGTATCTCAAGGGATAAAATCACTACCCAATGAATTGGAGGATTATATATATCTAGGACCACCAAACACATTCCTACCATGTACACGCATTTGTGCACCTAATTGATCATATAACATGAGGAAACCTTTCCTCACGTTATGTACCAATATCAATGGGTGTGAGTTACATATATTTATTTCCCATATTAATTATTGAAAGGTAAAAATATGGTAATACCATTGAGTGGGAATGAAAATGGGTATTAACTTAATAAATATTTAGCAGGAAAATCATAGAATGATTTTTATTGCATAAATAATTTAAATAAATATTTATATAAGGTGTGAATGAGAGTGAAAGTTTCCCTGTAAATACATGAAAATAGTAAGGACTATAAAGGAATATGTGATAAAAAATTATAACATGGAAAATTGGGAATAGGGTTTAGAAAAAATATATTACTAGAAATAAAAATACGATAGAGGAGTTCTTTTCCTTGAAAGGGTGACACTAAAATCTTGATATGTTATTATTATGAGATTGGGTACATCATGGGATGGGTTTATGGAGGGGAAAGTAGAGAAAAATAATTATCTATGGTTTTTAGTGAATTGTAATGGGAGGATGGGTATGTTTTTATAGTAAATTAGTGGAAAATTATATATTAATTTATATACAGATGATTTAGACTCCATATGAAAAAATAAACAAAACCACAAAACATAACATGGGTTTTACCATGTTTTATCACAAATATAAGTGGTTAAAAATATTCTATGGGATAGGAATGAAACTAAGTAAAATAACACAATTGGTGAGGTATAATTGATTCACATTCATAAATAATTTACTTCAAAAAGATAAAAAATAATATAGGATTTGATGGATTCAATAAGGGTTTCTAAAATCAATCAAATAACATAAAAATAATAATAATTTAAAGGGGTAAAAAATATTTTAATCAATGATATTATTTAATACTTTACTTTTGTTATTTTATGATGTCATGATACATAAAATTTTTAATAATTACAATTTTTTTGACTATCTAGGAAAATTATTAAAAAATTACTATTAAATATTTTTGAAATGATGATTTAAAAATTAATTTATATTTTTTAAAAATAATTAATGAAATATAATAATATTCCGTTTTAAATAAAAATACAATTTATTGAAAAACAATGGGTTTTTTGAAAATAACAGTTTTCTAAACCTTGTTATGATTACATTAGACTGTACAAAATTATATTATCATTTTATATTAATATTTATTAATAATAATATTATATAAAAATAACTATTATCCAAAAATTAATTATTTAACAAATTGATTTTTCAGTAAAAAATGTATATTTCCTAAAAAATTTTGTTTCTTCAAATAATAATATAATATTCACCTACTCATATAAAAACTAATTAATAAAAATTAATTAATATAATAATTAATTTATTAAAAATAATAATATTAAAATTCATACTATTATTGTCTAGACACATAACCTCTTACTACACAAGTGTAGTCTCTAAGGTTATGGTGTGTATTGAAGGGAATGTTTTGGGTGGTTCGAAAAAAATGGTTTGGGCCATGATCTCGACATTTTAGATCATTTATCAAGTTTCAATTTTCAGATCTCAACCTTGATTTTGTTAATGTGAAATCCTAGTTATGCCACATCCCATTGAAGTTCTGCGAAATTGGTTTCATATGGTACACTTCAATAGGCCGAGACTACCACTCCTATATTTTTTAATTGACTTTTTCATAACAGTTAATATATAATAATAATAATGATCAATGTACAATGGGTATATTAACAACTATTATGATACAAAATTATATTTTCAATTCAATAGGATATAACATATTATGATCTAAAATAAATAAATTAGTGAATGTGTTTTCTGTAACCTTCTTAAATCATAATCAATTTTTCATTTAAAATGGAAATATAAGTTATAAATTTCAAGGTCATTATACTCTTCCCCCTTCAAATATACTTTACTTTAAATTTCATTTTGTACAATAAAATAACTAAGTCTGCTATTTTTCGTTGCCTCTTATGCTTCCCTAGTTTCATCCTGAAACATGTCTTTCAACCAAAACACTTTGATTGGGTGAGTTGTCTTGTATCATAGAACATATTCCCTATGATCTTTGATATTTATTTTGTTCTCCATGTATGAATGTAAATTATCCAAGGGTACCACATTTGGATTTAGTACATGTGAGGCATGTGATATGTACATTCTAAGGAGGGATATGTGGAACAAATGGTGTACATGAGATTAGTTAGGCGGGGGTAAAAGAAAATATCCCACCATATCAATGAAATATTGTACATAAAAGGGGAAAATATTTCTAGGGATAAGATTTACATTATATTCAAACCTCTCAAACTTATTCCATTTTTTCGAATGTGGAAATATCTTTTCTCTAACCTTAAAATGTATTCCTCATCGATGGCTGTCTGTATATATTTTACACCATCTTATAATAAATTTCATATGATTTTGAGTTATTTTTTCCTTCAATATCTTCAATTAGAGAATATAATGTCCCATTACCTACTTCTCTCAAACCTCGCCCCACCATAATAGATTCAAAAGCATATTCCCCAAATTGGCCTCATATAGTTCTATTTGGATTCTACAATTGGAATTATTGTAATATTATAACTCCAATAAGGGAATGAGATATTTCAAATATCATTATATATCCATTGTACATGATCTTAGTATATCCTTATTATTTTGAATGGTTCTTTCAGACTGACCATATGCATTAAGGTGATAATCAACATTGACTCTTTTCCCTCTATCTAGTGTTTACTAAAGGACTATTAAAAACCTTAAGAAAAACCATTGATCTAAATCAAAAACTATATAGTGTGGAACACCATAAAATCATACCACTTCACATACATATATCTTGGTGAAATTATCTAGTTAGAAACATTATTTATTTGTAGTTAAATTTGGTTACTTTATAAGGAAATCAAATACCACCATGATGTGATTATATCCATTATATGTTCCTTGGGTGACCTATAATCAAATACAATGTTTTTTTCCATTTCATTATTTGTATCAAAAATAGTTAAATAACCTCCTTAGACTTCTATCATTCCTCCTTGACTGGTTATCATACCAATAATCAAGATACAATTTATAAAATTTCTCTCTTCTTGTTATGTTATAAGAAGTTTTACATCAGATCGTTATAAATCCTAGTACTTCATGGATAAATATATAACTTTGAGCTATGTTCATCATTTTAATTTTCCATCTTCAATTATTGTTTTTATGGGACATATATATCTGTTCCAATCCTTACAAATCCATCTTTTGAAAATTTTATCTCCAATATTCATTTCATGTTCTTACAACACCTTATCATCTTTTTGTGCCTCCATTATACTATCATGATTGGCTGGGTGAGAAATTAATTGAGTCATTTTAGATGGAGTTCCTTTTTTTATATCCATGTAAAAAAATTTCATGTCCAAAAATATTGGATCCCTTGAAATCCTCATCATGGATATTATTTTTTGATCCTTTTGACTCATTCCAATAATAACTTTTTCTGAATTTCAATGACGTTAATTGATTGAAGAATCATAATCCTTCATGAGTTTTAACCACCTTCATTAGTGTATATTGAGATCCTTTGTGTAAATATATACCTGAGGATTTTATGATCCATATATATATATATCAATAAACCCAATAAACATAATGTAACCAAATCATTAATGTAATGATCACCAGAGCCAATTCTAGAACATGTATTTGGTAGTTCATATAATGGATCATTTTTTGGAAGGACACATATGCTATAATTTTTTCATTCTTCATGAGTATACAACCCAATTAATTTTTGGACATATAATTTTGGATCACAAATCCTTTCCCAAAAGTTGGTAATGTATGTAATTGTCTAGCGATTAACCTCTTATTCAACTCTATCTATCACATTCCCATTAATAAGTCAGAAAAAACATCACTCCATTTATATTTCTCATGGTTATTATTATTAAAAATCATTATAATTTATTCATAAATCAATGATTGTACATGGATAATGAATGAAAAATTCAGATTTATGTAACATATGTTTCTCTATTCAATAATTCAATTGTCGCATTTTTTAGGATCCATAGATATCCCATTACCAATGATAAAATAACCCAATATTTTTTTATTTTCCATTTATCACATTCAATTAATATAATTCACACCAAACATTTCATTCATCAATTTATTTTATATAACATTAAAATTCTCCTCACATTCCACCTTTATTTCACAATAGATAATAATAGCATCTATAAAGAATATCAATTTTATGAGATAATCACTAAAGACTCTATTAATTATGTACATGAAGACATATGGAGAGTTAGTGACTTAAAATGAAATAACTATGAACTTATAGTGCTCATAAATTATAATAAAAGCAGTCTTGGGGATATACTTCATCACCTACAATTGATATTATCCACACTAAAGATCCTTGTTGGATAATTAATGGTATCCATGTAACTTATGTTAACATTAATCAATCTATAGTAGATGATACTTTTTCTATGTCATGATCTTACTGATCTGACAATAATTATTGATAAGGAACATTGACCCATCCTTATTCTTAATGGGAAGGGCTACTGAAAACTATTGAGAAATAATTGAATGTATTAAAAAATTATCTAGATTACACTATAGTTTCTTATTCATCTCTTGAAGTTAAAATGTGGATATTTAATATGGATAACTTAATATTTACAAAGATCTGGGTAGATGTTTTATTGAAAAATTATCCTCCCTGCTAGAAGGAAGACCAATAAATTATTCATGAAATTGATTAATGAGTACCCTTATAATGGGCATTCCATCAGGTATTATTTTTCATTCATCCAAATCATTTGAGAAAGACATTATTTCTCATAAGGAAAAAAATAAATTCTTGAGATGATGATACTAATGGATATTCATCCTCATAATAGATCTTATATATAATGGAAGGGAGATTTACTATATGAAGGGCGATTTCATTATCTAAAATTTTTTATTGGTTATATACATGGAAAGACTAAACATCCCTATAATAAGAAAGAATTTTCAATAAAGGGAGTATGAAATTGTTTTATAAGAAATTCATCAAACATATTTTCATATGATATGAGTTCAATTCATAGTATGTAACAATCAATCAATTTTTCTCTTCATTGATAACATTACATCAATGTTTCGAGGTGGTGTTTGAATAGTTATACTAAACATGTGTTATATAAATTAATGCATATAACCATGGATGATAAGAAAACATTTCACTTTTTAATATTAGTTCAAATAATTTACATTATCCAAATTATAACAATGGATGAGAATATTCAAACTATTAAACACGTAAAATTTAAACAATGAATATTGGAGTGAAAAATAATAAATTATATACATTCCATAACCTATTATTTTTTGTGGATCAATATACATTTTCCATAGCCTATTTCCAAACATAAATTTTATTTTATTTTTTCTATTATAATGGTTCATAATTAACGTTTGAATTTACCGATGTATATCCACTTGGAACACCAACCTAGTTGTTTAGTAAGGCCACATTTTCATGCACGAGTTGACGATCGAGTCAACTTTAAATGTCCCATTTTCGAGGTTATTAACCCTAGGTAAAACTATATAAGATACACATCCACATATATTATAAATATAGGAATTTATTTCATTGAAACTACATAATCTATACATTACCATATTTTAGGGATGTTCTCCTATGTTTGGACATATACCTAAATATTTTAGTAATGTTCTCTCATCCTAATTCCAAAAAATATATACATTTATATGATACCATAAATGATAACCTATATATTAATACATATTATTTCATTATTTATATCATAAAAGTACACATAATATAATCCCATACAAACATGACCTCTACTGTATTAGGGAAAACAAGTATATATCAATATAAAATGAAACATGGTTACTCCAAAATTATTCAAAAAATTGACAACATGCCCTTAAAATCCACTTATATATTAAAAGATAAAGGGATATCCTAGGGATGCACAAAATATAAGGGTGAAATATATTTCCCACTAAGAGAATAATAAATCATAACATGAATAATGCATTAAATTTCAGTCAATAAGAATATAAAGACAACTTAAAAAAGAGTGAAAATTATAAATATGATAATTGTAGAATGATATATGATGATAATAGAAAGGTAACATAGAAATGTGGAATGAATTTAAAACCTAAATTAAAACATTTATGTCATGGGTAAACATTATGAAAAAATTATATTATTATTTGGATAACATCCCTTTCACCATAAAAGATATATAATGAGATAGAATATTAACCAATTCATTTAAGGGATATTTAATTCCATTCCCACCAATCACATTAATATAATGTACTTTGATTTGGTCTCATTATATATAATTCAACATAAGAACACCTTTCATCACTTTTAATCACATGATTCAATATTTGCAGTTACATACATATAATCCCCCAATCAGTGAGATATTGGAATAACCTTGTGAATACCCTTGAGTGAAAATGGGGATGGGTATTCAGTATACAAATGTTTGGCATGGAAAATTATAGGATGACTCTAATAGAATATTTTGTGTAAAAAAAGGTTTATGAAAGGGGTGAATGCGAATGAATAGTGGTATCTCATAACATGATAATTCCAAGGTAAATAAATTATTTCAAAAAATACATTACAACATGGAAATTTGGAAATAAAACGGGATTAGTATAAAATAATTACATTAAATAAAAAGAAAAGGAGAGAGTCCCTAACATTGAGAGGCACTCCTAAAATCTTGTTATGAATTTCTTAATACTTTTTAAACATATATTTGGGTATCTTGAGAGAGAAATATATTATATTTTTTTCAAAAAATGGTCTCTAGTGAAGTGGAATTAGAGTTTCGATGTATATTTTTATAAAAATAGTGTGGAATTATTTATTAAATTATAAATTTTAGTTTTAGAGAGTATATGATAAAATAATCAAAACCAAAAACATTACAATGGGTTATTCCCATGGTTTCTAACAAAGATAAGTTTTTCTCAAATTTTTATATGTTTAATAACTGAAATCATTAAAATAATACCCTTGGTAATATGGAATTGAGTAATGTTCATAAATAATTAATTTGAAATCCTGGGAATATAACATATGTGTGGAAGGATTCATTAAGGGTTTATAAAATTTAAAAAATAATTTCAACAACAAATTTATTTTATAGGGGTAAACAATTTGGGTAGCCTTAAACATTTTAGTATTTATTACACCATTTTTTTGACTTTTATGATGTCATAATACATACTATATATTTATATATTATTATTTTTTACATAGAAACATGAATAGCTGAAACATTATAAAAATATCACCATTGGATAATTTGGATATGATGACTAAAATATAATTTTTATTTTATGAAAGTAATTTTGTAAAAATAATAATTTTCACTATTATATCAAAATTTTCATTTATTAAAAAATACCATTTTTATAATTATAAAAAATAACTAAAATTTATAAAAATTATATTTGGATTCACTAAAAAAATTATATATTATATTTAAATAATTTTAATAATATTATTATATGAAAATAAAAATCATTTTAAAATTATTGAATTTTTAAAAAATTGTGTTTTAATTAAAACTATATATTTTCCCAAAATATAATTTTGGTTTCTTGGTATCAAAATCCTTTTTCATCAACACATAAAAAATAATAATAATTAAAAGTGATAAATATAATCAATATTTTATTAAAATTGAAAATATAAAAATACATACTACCTGGGTATAAATATATAACCCCTTATTAGAAAAGTGTACGTCCATTGGTTAAGGAATGCGATGGTGGGGCTTTCAGGGGGTGATTCGAAAATCATGGTTTGGTCTATGATATTAATAATCTTGAACATATCCCCAAATTACTACACCCTTATTTTAGAATTTTGATCTCAATGTGGGATAGGTCATGGAAAAACACCAATGTTTCTATGTTATTTAGAGCATCAGTAAATTCTATTAATAGGGTAAAATTCTAATGGATGAGGCCATCGAATCATCCATCCATGAAAATTATATTTTATCATAGCCCTTAATGTATACTAATCAAAATCGTCACTATAAAATGGATATGTTATCACTGGTTATGATTTTTAATAATATTTTAAATATGATATTGATATAAATCATACTACTTTAAAATTACTATATTAGTTATTTTATTTTTCTATTACATCATTACATAATGATAGTTTTGTTAATTTATAATGGTTATTTCATTTAAAAATATTTGGGTTGTTACATTAATCCTTCTGAGTCACTAAACCATTAAAATTATAAGGAATATATTATTTTCATATTTATTAAATATTCATTGGAAATGATGTAATATTTATATATAAAATTATATCATTTTCATTCCATGTAAAATTTTATGTTTGGTTATTTTTTGAGATAATGATTATAAATTTTTTTCTTAAAATGTTGTGATAAGTCAACCTTTAAGATAAAATCCTAAAATTGAATTAAAGTGTAGATTTTGTAGATTCATGGAACTATTATGCCAATCTAGATACATTAACATAGATATAGTCTATGGTACAGATGCATAAATGGGTAATAAACCTAAATATATGGATGCGTATTAACATTATCTTCACCTAGTGCATGAAAATGTGGAATTCTTACGCACAGAGTTTGACACTAATAAGGGATATTAATTAATTATTTAACATTATTTATGAAACATGATGAATTATCTGAATATGTCCATATTGAAATTATATTTAATCCTAAAATATCATGGATTGAATTTTTTTTATAAATTTAGACATATATTGAATTATTTTAATTATTATACATATGATGTCTTAAGATGACTAATATTGATTGATACCCATGTCATACATATTGGATAATTCAAAATATATTTAATTCGATCAATCATGTAAACCATGAATTTAATGACCAATTAATTGACCATCCTTAAAAGAAATCAAATCAAATGAGAGATGGGATAATATTTTTTGAGTTTTTTTATAAAAACCACCTCAAATTATGATCAAAAAATGAATATATTAGAAATTCGAAAATGAAATAAAATGATTTTTAAAAATAGTTCATCTTATGTAGACCATGAATGATTGGGGAATAAATTTTTTATATCTTAAAAATATGGGAAAATAACCTAGGTAAATTTTTCAATGAAACATGATGATGTCAGATATGTGGAAAGGGGTTAATAGAGCCATAAATATCTAATGAAAAATAAGGATTTAAGTTGTTGTGATGAGAGTAAATAGAGTTCATCCTATGGTACTATTAATAGTTTAATTTCATAAGTTTAGGAAACATTATGACTATTCATGTAAATTCCATAATTTTAGGGATAACAAGGATGATAGTCATCCCTAACTCCCACGCCCAATTGAACAAGGGTAATCCAATACAATCACAACGACATAATTCTGTCTTGGAAACAAAGTTGATAAATTAGAATCCATCGTCAACTAAAGAAATCGAGTTTTATCTTTAATTTTTTTTCAAATTTCTTATGTATACCTATATATTTTATAATAATATCAAATGTAAACCGTAATGACAATATTTGTAGTTATAAATAAAAAATATAGTGGTATGATTATTGAATCTCATTTATATAGCTCATCTCTGATATATTTTTATTATAATTTGATTCATATAAATTTTTTTATCCTTTCCATATTTTAATTGATGGTATTTGAGGAATAGATTACCTACCTCTATATAGTTTACTTAAGAATTTTGGAGGAAGGTTATTAAAATTTTATATCCTAAATATGTCTATGATCATATATTTCTATTTGGAAAATATGAACATATAATAGAAATTATATATATTATACTTCTCTTACAACTTATTCAAGGAGATATTTATCTAGATAGATTGGAAAAAAACTGAACCAAAAATATATGCCTATTAATAGAAGACATGATAATGTATTACCAACATAGTTTACTTTTCTCCATCAAATCGGGAAGTTGAGTTTCCAATAGGACACTTCCTTTGTTATAGACCCATTTTAATGACTGCTAATATAATTGCCTCAATTGTATTTTTGAAATTGAAAAGAAACTCAAGGATAATCCTGAAATGGAATTCATAAAACTATTTCATCACCATGGAGTGTGCCAATTCATTTTATTAAGAATAAAGGCGGGTTAATTGGTATTTACATCAATCATCTACAATATAACATGTTCATTAATCAAGAAGATGTATCTTACACCCTTATTAATGATGTATTTGATAAGATTTGTGGATGTCAATACATTTCAATGATTGAACTTCAATTTTGATTTCATCAAATAAGGGTCAAAAGGGAGGATACAACAAAGAAAAGCTCTTGTACAAGGTATTTACAATATGAATTTATTTTGAAGCAATTTGTACTTACCATGACCCCATATATCATTATCTATATAATGAATAAGGTTTTTAGATATTACATTGATCAATATATATCAGTCCTTATAGATGATATTCTTATATATTCCAATATAATGTAAGGTAATGATTATTACTTTAGTATTCTGTTAAAGAACATGATAATGTAAGTTGCGTATTTGAAATTCATCATGTGCGAATTTTGGCATCATAAAGTATCAATATTTTTTCTTGTAATTAAAATAATGGTAATATCATTGGATTGTTAAAAAATATAAGTTGTTAATGTATGACACATGACAAATATGATAAATAAGAAATGTAGTTTTATTAGATTGGTCAGATTCCACCAAAACCTTATGATAAATTTATCATGGATATCAAATACACTAATATAGATCATAAAAAAGAGATTTATGTACTTATAGACAGATGAATTTTGAGAAAATTTCAAGGAGCCAATGAGAAGTTTGGTTTGTGCACCTGTAGTTGCACTATCCTTTAATGGTGATGGGTTTATGATATAGAGTGGTATATAAATGAAGAGAGTATGATATTTTCTCTAGAATAATAACATGTTATTAATAGATTCCAAATGAAAATTTATGGTCCATGTAAAAGATTACATGATTCTTTTTTAATATCTAGTAGCGGCAATTTTATCTTTGAATATACAGTCTTAATCTTTATAGTGGATGGAATTCGGTATACAATGATCCTAAAATATTGATGTATATTATCACGTTTAATGGGTTTAATATGATCCAAATTGTATTGTTCTAGTTTATTAAATATTATGACTGTTTACAAAATATAATCTTATGAATTAGAACATGGTGGATGATGTGCTTTGTTAGAGGGATCATGATAGCATATCCATGATGAGGATTGAAAGAGATCTAATATTTATGGATTTATAGAATGTGTATCTGGAAATCCTTATGGAAGGGGATAAACAATATTTTTCTCATATTAATGTTGAAAAAGAAGATATTTTAATATTAAAGATGAAAAAAATGAAGGATATTGAGTTGTAGCAGATGGTACGAGTTGATCAAGAGTTCAAAAATGATATTGATGAAATAATCAGACTAAAGAACATATTATGTCTCTTATAAACACTATAACTAAATAATTACGTTTTTGATTAACTGTATTTTTCATCATTTACTATCCATCGTGGGTATATAATGACTTATAAATATCATGATTGATGATTTCATGAGGATTGGAAATATTATTTTCTCTCATACTATTAAAGATATAGAGTATCATGGTCTATTCATTGGGAACTAAAAAATATAGTGCAATAATAATTTAGTGATTCATAACTAGTTATTTAGGAAATGAAATAATGGTGGGAAAAATTAAAAATAGAATATAATGAAATGGATATAATGTGAATTAAGAATAAGGATAAATTAAAATTGAAAAAAATCCCAATTCTAATTAGTGTTAATTATAGAGATAATTATATGGTGTTTAAAAATATTGATGAAAGTACATTACCATATGAATTTAACATTACCATCAATTCTTATTCTGATAACATGTGGTTTCAATCTTTATGATTTAATCTATAGGCTAAGAGTTTAAATTATAAAAAAAATTCAACGACCCCCTCCCCCCTAAAAATGTGGCAATGGGATAACCCAATGGTTATGGGATATATCAAAAAAATCATTTAGTTTACTATACTGCTATTATTCTTGAACCAATACACCAACATAAGTTAATTTTGAAATAAATTCCACCTAAAGATTATAAAAGTGAATCATAATAATAGAAAACACTTTATAATTTTAGTTACAACACACCCATAGTTTCATAACTACCTCAAAAAGGAACTCTCTCCTTCTAATGGAAATGGATAGTATTTAAGGATGACGTGGAAACTAAATACTACCCATGGATTCAAGAATAAAAACATAATGAAAATGTGATAATAAACAGAAAATAAAAATTGTAAAGATATGAAAGAAACCTTTGGATTTTTGAGAGGATTGAATTGACAGAGTAGAAGAACCTCCACTGGAAAACAACCAAAACATAATTTTGAGGCCATCCTAGGAATTAATAGAAAACTAAATTACCTTTTGTGCGTAATGATTACACACTATTTACAATTATTAACAGACTTCTCTATGTGGTCTACAACAGAAGGTGATCAACAATGCCTCCATTTTAATTTGAACATGTCATCTTTTGGTATGTGAGAGTATATGGAATGTGGAACTATGATAAATTATGTAGATCATTTAATTACCCACCAAACAATATTATAATGGGTATATATAGGGTGCTTGATGGTAAACAAAGTGTGTAAAATATAGTATGAAACATGAAAATTTACTCCAACAAGTAGAGCCTCGCCTCTTCCTATTGTAAACGATGTGTACTTACTAATTACATGAAATGTATTATATAAAATTACAAAAACAATAAATAATTATAGTTATACGAAATCCTACATATATGAACTCTATATATATAATTAAATGTAATATAAATCTCCATTTAAAATATAACCCAATAAATCATGAGGACATTTCATTACAGATTCGATGTTTTTGAGTATAATGTTAGGTGGGTAATAATCTTAAAATAAAATCAAAGACTTGAAAAGGTGGGATGTACCATTTTTTTAAATAATGATATTCAATATAAATCTCAATTTAATTACTCAACTCCCCATGTTTCCTTATAATAAAATCATATACGATTTCATTTTTTTTCTAAGGTCATAAAACAATTTTATGGTCAATGAACTAATTTGGTCCTTTTTTTAACCCATTAATAATTTTTTGGAAATATATATATATCTAATATAAGGCCCCAGCCTTAAACATTAATTAATCATGAGTTATTACAAGACTACACATCGAAGATCTTTTTAGGTTTAGTGTATTAGAGAATTGGATCATAAATCATGCATTTCATTCCACATTTCAACTCGATGGTTACATAAAAGACAATATTCATTTTTCCCATCAAAGGAGTCATATTTAAAATAAAACATGGATTCTTTCGTGACACTTACTCGACACTATCAACACATCATTAACTTTTCCCTTGACCGGTGAAAAACATTTCAAAAACATTGGATGACCATAAAAAGATCATTAAGGGATATAAAATTATTAAATGAAAACATTAGTCCATGTATACATAAGAATTAATAAAATCATAATTTACTCATAAAACATAATCACTTTAACATACCTCTTCAAATCATGAATAAATCATAGAAATCATAAGACATTAATGTAACTTGAGGTATTCATAACATTCTTATGTAAGGAGTAACCCTCATGGTTACGTTTGGAACACCCATCACAGTATATTCCCTAAATCTCTTCAGAGAAACCATAGCATTTTACTCCTTCATGTTACCCAATGCATTGGAGAGCTATATCGGGCTCACCCACCCTTAGTTTATCCCGGAACCACCTGTCATCATAACAATTCTCAAGAACCATAACATAATTGTATCATATAAAAAATGCGTAAAGGAAACATAACATTTCCACATTTCAATCACAAGATATCAATACAAAATATTGAAATAATAAATACATTATGAACACCATTTTCAATTCCAAAATAAAATAAAATAAAATCTTGGTATTTATTTTTAATTTTAAAAAAGTTATGGCTAGTAGAGGAAGCCGAAACTCAAATAATGCTCACGGTGGCCGAGAAATCGTTCTCACTGCATACATATGACAAAAAAAATTCCTTTTGTCGTTTAGTAAAATTCTTTGTATAAAAAAGATTCCTTTTGAATAGAAGTAAATGTAAAAGGGTTTTATACACCGTATAAAAGAACGTTGTGTATAAAACAATATATGCCTCAATGAAAGGAGATTGAGATGAAGTCCCTTACCTCATGTCTAACTTGACTCCATTGTTCTTTAGTCTCCTGAATAATAAACATGAGTTAATTTCAACTTTTATAAGAACCTTTTTCAAGTTCATTATTTCTTTTATATCACTTACTACCATGTTATGATCACTTTGTAATTATTTATGTTAATAATGGTCATTTTTTCGATCATTGGTACCTGAGTCAAAAATAAACTCTTTCTAATAACAAGTTGTTCATGTGTAAAAATATCCATTATATCCAGAATTATATTCACGATGTAGATATTTTATATATCATATATATCCAGTATATACATGCATTTATAATATCACATAACATTTAGTGGTAAGAAATGAAATGCGCCGTTCCTGGAGATGGTAAACCGTACGTACGCATGAATGCTACTTTAATTTCTATTTCATATTTTATGGAATGGAATCATAATGATATAAAGTTTTATTATACTTATAGTATAATATCATATATAATATCATTAACTCCATCCTTTGTAGATCCCACATATGGCATTAATGAATCAAATCACTTTGAGGGGGTGGTAGTTCGCACTTCCTAAATTGAAGATATCGCATTTACCTATAATGGAAACCATAAAGGTATGTCATAAATGAAAAATAAAGAAGATTAAGGAAAACATAAACATATTATATATCATATATAAATATAGTGACACTTTAATGTCCACCTTTGAAGGTGTTATAATAACATTGAAAAATCATCGTTTCGTGAGGCAGAAATTCGCCATCCACGGAAACAATATGTTCTTTAACCATTAGATGTAATTATGTGTAATTTTAGCTAGAATAATTCTTATAAAAACAACCTAGTTTATTTAAGATACTGCTGTTGTTACAAAATAAATGAATAAAAATATTTTAGGGGGTTGGAGAAGAAAAATAAAAGAAAAAAACATTAGAGAAGACTTTACCTTTAAATCATGTATCTCTTCTTGGTTTGTAACAAAAGGGTTTCTTGAAGATCTTTCTGCCTAAGGTAAGGATTCTAGGATTAAGAGAGGGATACAGATAGATAAAATGAGCAGAGTTTTCCTGAGCCAATGGCTTGAGAAGTGTGGGTAAGGAGGTAGAGATGGGGCCTTTTATAAGAGGTAGGAGGGGAACTCTTGGAAAGCCCTGAAATGTTACTTTATTTTAAAATTATTTTTGGATTTAAAAGGTCCCACATTGACATTTTCCTAGGATAAGGTGATAAGGGTTAGAAATATACTCATTAAATAGGTTTTTTACATGTGTAAGTCTTATATTTTACATTATCGTTTCATTTTATTGAAATCTTTCATTAATGAGATAATCACTGCATCATCATGATGTCATAAATAAATTAATTTATTTAAAGTCTAAAAATTATAAAAAAATACTATTATTTAGGAAATATTTTTATATTTCCAATTATTATTTATAGTCTAAGAGATCATTTACATAGACAAAAATAAAATGTTTTACTCGGGTGATACATTGTTTACTGATATTCTCCTTTCTTAAAAAATAAAATGATAAAGTGTTAGATTCTCCCAAAAGTGATTCCATGGGGTCACTAAGTTTGGCACAAGGCATCCCATGGTTTTCCATGACACAACCAGTAGAATTAGGACACATTTTGGAGTCATTTATTTATTATTATGATATTATTTTATTATCCTTAACTACTCTGTTACTAATTTAACACGATAATTAAAGATAACTACCGTCGTTACTATTAATAAAGTCCAAAGAAAAAAGAGTCTTACTTACATAATTTAGACCTTATGATTCCAAATATGGAATCAATTTTATAAAATTCCAAACATAGACATTTCAATAATTAATTTAAAAATAATTCTCGTTGTCAAAACAAATAGCGTGTTTTTTAAACAATATCTATGAATAGTTTGGCACTTGATTATGCCCAAATCCAAAGTGGAATTAATTATAAAGACCACCATTGGATTAAATGGTAAAATTATATTCTAATTAATCATTAAAACAAATTAAAAATATAATATAACCATATAATTAAATTAGATGAAAAATCAGTTTTGATGTAAAATGCAGTATTTTTCACTACTCATTAAAAAATGAACATTGTCAGAAAATACCAAAAATTTATCCAAAGTAAATATCAATGTCCCAATCCTAAAGAATAAATTTATTTTTAAAAATAGAGCTTATAAAATTGTCAATTATTTTAAAAATGGGTTTCCATCAAAATTCATTAAAAAATATTTTAAAAATATTAGAGTATTCCATGATTAAGATTGGATTTATTCTAATTTTAAACCTCTTAAACACTATCTAATTCATAAATAACATAGATAATAATATCTATAATTAATTGCTTACTTGGGATGTTACATCCTTCCCCCTATAGAAAATTGCGTCGCCGTAATTTATTTACTTATCAAATAATTGGGGGTATTTATCCCTCATTGCATTTTCAGATTCCCATGTTTCCTCTTCACTCATGTGGATTTTTCAAAAAACCTTTACATGATGAATCACATTATTCCAAAACACATGCTCCATGTGGTCAAGAATCTGGACTGGTTGTTCCTCATAAGATAGATTCTCTTCCAGTTGAACTACGCTTGGACTCATAACATGATATGGATCTGGCATGTACTTCATTAACATTGAAACATGAAAAACATTGTGTAACTGAGATAAACTCGGAGGTAATGACACTGGGTATGAAACTGATCCAACACACTCCATTATTTATTATGTTTCAATGAACCTTGGACTCATCTTTCCCTTCTTACCAAATTGCATCACACTTTTCCATGGTGATACTTTGAGAAAAACATGATCGCCTACCTCAAAAGAGAGTCCCTTCCTCCTGTTGTCCGCACAACTTTTCTACCTGCTATGAGCTGTTGTCATGTGTTTCTGTATCAACTAAACATTTTCTACCAGCACATCTACCAATTATATTCCCATAAACTTCCTTTAACCTACTTCATCCAAAAATCTGGAGTTCGACACCGCTTCCCATATAATGCCTCAAATGGTGTCATCTGTATTCTAGAATGAAAACTGTTACTATAAGAAAACTCAACAAAAGAAAGATGTTGGACCCAATGTCCCTGATAATCCATCGAACAAGCACGTAGCATATCCTCCAATGTCTAAATTGTTCGTTTTGACTGCCCATCTGATTGAGGATGAAAAGCTGTACTAAAATTTAATTCAGTACCCAATGACTTCTGAAGGCCTTTCCAAAAGTTAGAAGTGATACTGGGATCACGGTCAGATACAATGGAGAGAGGAACTCCATGTAACCTGACTATCTCTGTAAGATACAAACGAGAAGGTTGATCTGGGGAGAAAGTATATCTAATGGCATATAAATGAGCATATTTAGTCTAGCGGTCAACAATAACCCAGATTGCATTATTACCTCGAGGTGTCTTCGGAAATCCCAAAATGAAGTCCATGGATATATTCTCACATTTTCACTATGGCGCTGGTAACGGTTGAAGCATCCCTTTCAGTAATTTCCACTCTACATTAACTTATTAACAATTCAAACTCTTCATAGAAAAATCAGCAATATCCCTTTTCATTCCATCCCACCAGTAATACTCCCGATGATCTATATACATCTTAGTACTGCCTGGATGAACTGAAAATGGATAACTATGAGCTTCAAATAACAACTCTCTCTTAAAATGTGAATCACAAGGCACACACAATCTCTTCCCAAATCTAAAAAACAACATCATTATCGATGTTGAATTCATGCAACATACCCTTCTAAACCAGCTCAACCTTTTTCTACAACTAACTGTCTTGCTTCTGTGCTTTCTTAATTGTGTCTAATAGAGAATATTTCACTGATACCTAAAAAAAATAGAAGGACATCATACACCAACAACTTCTATGCCAAACTTCATCAAATATTGATCCAAAGGATCATGTTCTAAACACATCATTTGTTATGAATCATTACTTTTTCGACTCAAAGCATCATCCACTTTATTTTCTTTTCCCGGATTGTAATTAATTGTACAATCATAATCCTTGATTAATTCCAACTATCTCTTCTATCTCAAGTTCAATTCTTTTTGAGTGAATATATACATTAAACATTTGTGATCAGTATATATTTCACACTTTACACCATAAAAATTATGCCTCCATATTATTAAAGAGAAAACAGCAACATCTAATTCTAAATCATTTGTAGGGTAATTTACCTAATGAGTTTTCAACTAACGTGAAGTGTATGCAATTACCTGATCATTCTGCATTAGGACGCAACCAATTCCTTTCAATGAAGAATCATTGTAGATAACAAACTCCCCATTCTTGGAAGGTAGTGCCAAAATTGGATCATTCACCAATCTTCTTTTCAATTACTGAAAACAATCATCACATTCTTTTGTCCAGATAAACATAACACCCTTCCAAGTTAGTTTTGTCATTAGACTAGATAACCAGGAAATTTTTTTAACAAACCTTCTGTAATAGTCTGCCAAACCATGAAAACTATGAATCTCAGTTACATATGTGGGGATTGGACATTCTCCCACAACCTTTGTTTTTGATGGATCAACAGTTATCCCATATTTAGAAATAATGGGACAAAGGAAATAAATTTGTTGCAACAAAAACTCACACTTGCTGAATTTCCCATACAATTTCTTTTCTTTTAAGGCTTTAAAAATAACAATTAAATTTCTTTCATGCTCCTCTTTACTTTTACAATGCACCAAAATATCATCAATGAAAACAACCACCAACTTATCCAAGTAATGATGGAAAATTATATTCATAAGGTCTATGAGACAGAAGCTGCATTATTTATCCCAAAAGGCATAACTACAAATTCATAATGGTCATATCTTGTACAAAACACGGTCTTCAGATTATCTACGTCCTTAACCATCAACTAATGGTACTCCGATCTCAGGTCAATCTTTGAAATAAGCCGATCTCCCTAGAGCTGATCAAACAAATCACTGATATGAGGCAAAGGATATTTGTTCTTAATTATGATGTTATTAAAGGCTCTATAATCAATTCAACGTCTCATAGAACCATACTTATTTTTATCAAATAAAACATAATCACCCCATGGTGATGTAATAGGTCTAATTAAACCTTTCTCTAATAAGTCATTCAATTTCTCATTCAACACTAAAAGTTCAATTTGAGCCACTTGATAATGGGCTTTTGAAATTAGATTAGCATCAGGAACTAAGTCAACAGAAAATTCAACTTCTTGATCTAGTATTATTCCAAGAAACACATCAGGAAAATCATTAGGATACTAATTTACCACTGTAACTTCATTAATCTGAACAGTTCCTTTGTTTTCAATAATATGTGCATGGTAACATTCATTGTCATATTTTACATGTTTCTGAGCCTCTTGATATGTTATCAACAGTAAGGGTTCATTATTGTACACAAACTTAAAGTCATTATGAAAAGAATCTTCATTAGCTCTACAATCAATCTTAGAATGGTAAATCGATAGCCAAACCACACCCATGATAACATCAAACTCTACTAGAGGTAGAACAATAAGGTTTTCAGATAGTTTCATTCCACAGATAAGGATAGTAAGATTCTTATAATTTTTTTCCCATAACATTTCCTGTAACATCCCAAGTAAGTAATGAATAATAGAAATTTTTAGCTATGTCTATTAATGATTAAGATAGTGTTTTAGAGGCTTAAAATGAAAATAAATACAATCTTATGCATGGAATACACTAATATTCTTAAAAGATTATTTTACTGCCTTTTAATGGAAAACCCTTTTTAAATCACACTTTTGACAATTTTATAATCTCTAATTGTCAATATAAACGTATTCATTATGACTGGGACATTGAAATTTACATTGGATAAATTTTTGGTATTTTTCTGACAATGTTCATTTTTAATGAATAGTGAAAAATACTGCATTTTACATCAAAACTTCTTTTTCATTTAATTTAATTATATGGATTGATTATCTTTTTAATTGGACCTAAATTATAATCTGAATATATTTTTACCATTTAATCAAATGGTGTTCATTAGGATTAATTTCACATTGGAATTGGTCATAAACTAATGCCAAACATTTTGTTGATATTGTTTCAAAAAAACCTTCTATTCGTTTTGACAAAGGTAATTATTTTTAAATCAATTATTGCAATTTATGTGCTTGGAATTTTATAAAACGGATTACATATTTGGTATTAGAAGTTCCAAATTATTTAATCAATACTCTTTTGTTTTTGGACTTTATAAAGAGTAACGACGGTAATTATCTTTAATTGTCTTGATTAATGAGTAATCAGGTAGTTAAAGATAATAAAATATTATCATAATAATACAAAAACACCACAAAATGTGTCCTAAGGCTACCGGATGTCTCATTTCCAACCATTGGATGCCTTGTTCCAAACTCGGGGGCCCCATGGAATCACTTTTGTGAGAAAGTGTCTTTTTATCTTTTTATTTTTAAAGAATGTTAAATGTAACAAAGAATGTATCACCTAAGTAATTTTTTTTATTTTGTCTACATAAATGATCTTTTGGACTATAAATAGTCATTGGAAAGATAAAAATATTTTCTAAATCATAGTATTTTTTTATAATTTTTAGACATTAAATATATTAAATTATTTATGACATCATGATGATGCAGCGATTACCTCATTAATAAAGGATTTAAATAAAATGAAATGATAATGTAAAAGTATGACCTACACATGTCCAAATCCTATTGGATGGGTGTATTTCGAACCCTTATCACCTTATCCTAGAATAATATCAATGTGGGACCTTTTGAATACGAAAATCATTTTAAAATAATGTAACATTTCTTTACTTTCCAAGAGTGCCCCTCATCTCCTCTTATAAAAGGCCCCCACCTCTACATCCTTACCCACACATCCAAAGCCTTTGGCTCGGCCAATACCTGACCATTTTGACTCTCCACTTCCCTCTCTTACTCATTGAATCCTCACTTTCGGCATAAGTCTTCCCAAGGAAGACTTTGAGCTCAAACCAAAGGGAGTTACCCGATTTTAAGGTAATGTATTCACCTGAGTCCTTTTGTTTTATTTTGCTTCTCCAACCCCCTAAACTCTTTTTATTCATTTATTTTGTAAAAAAACCAGTATATTAAATATAATAGGATATTTTTATAAGATGTATTCTAGCTACACTTACACACACCTACATCTAATGGTTAAAAAACACACTGTTTCCGTGGATGGTGAATTTCGGCCTCCCGAAACGATGATTGTTCAACATTATTTTAACACCTTCAAAGGTGGCCATTAATATGAAACTATATTTATATATGATATATAATATGTTTATATTTTCCTTAAGCCTCTGTATGTTTCATTTTGGTTATACCTTTATGGTTCCCATTATTGGTAAACGCGATATCTTCATTTAAGGAAGTGCAGACTACCGCCCCCTCAAAGTGATTTGATTCGTTAAATACCATATGTGGGACGTATAAAGGATGGAGTTATGATATTATATATGATATTACAATGTAATTATAATATACCTTTATATCATTATCATTCCATTCTATAAAATACGAAATATAAATTAAAGTAGCGTTCATGCGTACGTACGGCTTACCGTCTCCATGAACGGTGCATTTAATTTCATACCTCTAAATGATTATGTAATATTATAAATTCATGCATGTACTGGATATATATATGACATATATGATATCTACATCATGAATACAATTCTTGATATAATGGATACATGAAAAACTTGTAATTATAATGGGCTTATTTTTTACTCAAGTACCAATGATCGTTAAAATGACTGTTATTAACTTAAATAATTACATAGCATTCATGACATAGAAATAAGTGATTTAAAAGGAATAATGAACTTGAAAAAGGTTCGTAAAAAAGTAGAAATTAACTCACGTTTATTATTCAGGAGATTAAAGAACGACCTCGTCATGTCGAACCCGAGGTATAAGACTTCGTCTCAATCTCCTTTCATTTTGGAATAATTTGTTTTATACTAAACCTTCTTTTATACGGTTTATAAAACCCTTTGACTTTTACGTTTATCCAAAAGGAATATTTTTTATATGAAGCGTTTTACTAAACGACAAAATGAAATGTTTTGTCGTATGTATGCGGCGACAACAACTTCTCTACCGTTGTGACCATTATTTGAGTTTCGGCTTCATCTACAAGTCATACCTTATTTTTAAAAGAAAAATAAATACCATGTTTTACTTTTCTTTTATTTTGGTATTGAAAATGGTTTTCATAATGTTTTCACATCAATGTGTAGTATTGATATCTTGTGATTGAAAGGTGGAAATGTTATGTTTCCTTTATGCTTGTTTTATGTGATACAATTATGTTTTGGTTCATCAAAATTATTATGAAGACGGGTGGTTCCGTGATAAGCTAAGGGCTGGTGAGCCTGATATAGCTCTCCAATGCATTGGCAAACGCGAAGGAGTGAAACGTTAAGGTTTCTCCAAATAGACTTAGGGAATATACTGTGATGGGTATTCCAAACGTAACCAAGAGGGGTACTACATACATAAGAATGTTATGAATGCCTCAAGTTACCTTTATTCCTTATGATTTCTATGATTTATTCATGATTTGATGAGGTATGTTAAAGTGCTTATGTTTTATGGGTAAATTATGATTTCATTCTTATGTATATATGAACTCATGTTTCCTTTCCATCTTTTTTATATAACCCATACTGAGATTTTTATTCTCATTCAAAGTCTTTTTTGAAATGTTTTTCATAGTCCAAGGGAATGGTACATGATATGATGATAGTGTCAAGGAAGTGTGAAGAAAGAATCAATGTTTTATTTTAAATATGTTTCCATTGATGGGAAAAATGAATACTATCTTTATGTAACCACTTTGTTTATATGTGGAATGTAATGCATGTTTTATGTTATAATTCTCTAAAACTCTAAACCTAAAAAGATCCTCAATGTGTAATCTTGTAATAACTCAATATTAAGTAAGGTTTAAGGTCAGGGCCTTATAGTTGGTATTAGAGGTCAGTTTAGATAACTTTTGGAGTTAGAATTCTATTAAATGATTATCCAAAAATGTTTTTTTTGAAATGATATAGAATTTGAAGATTACCATGTTGCTTCATCTAAGACATATTTGTTCAGAATGGTTCTCCATAGAGGAAACAAGGAAGCAGTGCTAGGAAGGAATACAGAAGGAAATAACCTTCTGAATCAGCATCCCTAGAAGGTCAGAATTGGAACTGAACAGTTTGTTGTAGTAATGGCGCAGTTGACTCAAGCGATAAATGGTGGTGGTATCCATGCACGAGATCATCGAGATCACCTGTAGAGGAACATGTCAGTGGTGGAACATTTCATGAGGCAACATCTACCATCATTCAGAGGATCATCTGACCATGTGTTAGCTGAAGGGTGGATTAAAGCACTGGAGAATATTTTCGATGTCATGGGGTGTTCAGACAATCAAATGGTTAGTCTTGCTATTTACCGTTTGGAGGGTGAGGCAGATCAGTGGTGGTCTATGGTTAAAAATATCAGGGATGCCGATGCGATTGGTGCTCTTGACTGGGATGAATTCAAAGGTATGTTTCTTGAGAAGTATTTTCCTAAGGCTGTTCGACTTGGGATGGAAAAGAAATTCGTGGAATTGAGGCAAGAGGATGACTCAGTGGCTTCCTATGAAGAAAGGTTCACTCGATAGACAAGGTATGCTCCAAATTTTATCCGAGACCTTGATAATAAAATCAATCATTTTTACTCCGGATTGAATCCAAAATATCGAAGGGCATTTGCTTCTAGTGAGTTTAAAAGTTATGAAACGATTGTTCAATGTGCTGAGAAGGAGAAAATGAAGTTTGTCGATGATCAAGTGTTCTATAACAACCAACAGAAGAAGAGACCGAGGTGGTAGGAGAAAGGTAATAATTCTCCAAAAAATTCTGATGGTAAGAAAACTAAGTTTCCAGTTTGTGATAAATGTGGAAAAAGGCATGGTGGGGAATGTCTTCTGAATTCTTAAATGTGCTACCGATGTGGTATGATGGGAGATAAGGCTCGTGATTGCACTGAAAAATATTAATGTGAAGGTAAGACCAAATTTTATTTACAGTTAGTGAATTGTTTTAAGTGCAATGAGATGGGTCACTATGCAAACGAGTGTCTGACAAAGAGCTTGAGTGATGGGAAGCAGTTAGACTACAAGCAGAAAGGGGTGGTGAAACCCTTTACAACTACTTCAGCAGATGTCGGGCCATCTAATGAAGTTATATCAGGTACTTTGTTTTTTCAGATTATGCCAGTGTGTTGTTTGATTCGGGGTCTACACATTCTTTCATCTCTGAAACCTTTTCTAGTAAAATGGGAATACCATCTCAAGAAATGACTCCTGAACTTGTGGTAAAAACACCTGGGGAAATGTTGAGGGAAAAAGAATTTATAAGAATATTCCTATCCTTATCTGTGGAAAGATCCTACTTGCAAACCTTATTGTTCTACCTCTAGTAGAGTTTGATGTTATCCTGGGTATGGATTGGATCTCTATTTACCATGCTAAGATTGACTGTAGAGATAAATAAGTTTCTTTTTAGAAAGAATTTCAGTTTGTGTAAAAGAATGAACCCTTACTGTTGATAACATATCAAGAGGCTGAGAAACTTGTAAAAGATGGAAATGAATGTTACCTTGCACATATTGTTGAAAATAAGGGAACTGTTCAGATTAATGATGTGCTAGTGGTAAATGAGTATCCTGATATTTTTCCTGATGAGTTGACTGGAATAATACCAGATCGGGATGTTCAATTTACTGTTGACTTAGTTCCTGATGCTAAGACAATTTGAAAACCCCCTTATTGAATGGCTCAAGTTGAACTTTTAGAGTTAAAGAAACAATTGCAGGAGTTATTAGATAAAGGTTTCATTCGACCTAGCACATCCCCATGGGGTGCTCCTGTCTTGTTTGTTAAAAAGAAATATGGCTCAATGAGACATTGCATTGATTATAGGGCCTTGAATAATATCCCTGTTAAGAACAAATATCCTTTGCCCCATATCGATTATTTGTTTGATCAGCTCCAGGGAGCTCAGTATTTTTCAAAGATTGACCTGAGATCGGGGTACCATCAGCGGAAGGTAAAGGAAGCAGATGTTCTGAAGACTACGTTTCGTACAAGATATGGCCATTATGAATTTGTAGTAATGCCTTTTGGTCTAACCAATGCACCTGTTGTATTCATGGACGTAATAAATAGAATTTTCCATGAGTTCTTTGATATGTTTGTGGTGGTTTTCATTGATGATATTTTGGTGTTTTCTAAAAGTATAGAGGAGAATGAAAGACATTTAAGGGTTATCTTGCAAACTTTAATAGAAAAGAAACTGTATGGAAAATTCAGCATTGCATGTTTTTCTTGCAACAAATTTCTTTCCATGGTCACATTGTTTTTAAAGATGGGATAACCATTGATCCTGCAAGAACAAAGGTTGTTGAAGAATGGCCAAGAACCACAAATGTAACATAGATTCGTAGTTTCCTTGGTTTGGCAGGCTATTACCGAAGGTTTTGTTAGAAATTTTTCACGGTTATCTAGTCCAATGACTAATCTAACTTGGAAGGGTGTTAAGTTTATCTGGACAAAAGAATGTGATGATTGTTTTCAGGAATTGAAAAGAATATTAGAGAAAGCTCAAGTTTTGGCACTACCTTTTAGGAATGGTGAGTTTGTTATAGACAGTGATGCTTCATTGAATGGACTTGGTTGTGTCCTAATGCAGAATGATCAGGTAATTGCATATGCTTCACATCAGTTGAAAACTCATGAGGTAAATTACCCTACACATGATTTGGAATTAGATGTTGTTGTTTTTGCTTTAAAAATTTGGATGCATCATTTGTATGGAGGAAATTGTGAAATATATACTGATCCCAAAAGTTTAAAGTATATATTCACTCAGAAATAATTGAACATGAGACAAAGGAGATGGCTATAATTAATCAAGTATTATGATTGTACAATTCATTACCATCCAGGAAAAGAAAATAAAGTGGCTGATGCTTTGAGTCGAAAAAGTAATGCTTCATTAGCATTGTTGCATTTGGAACGTGATCCTTTGGTTAAGGAATTGATGAATTTTGGCATAGATGTTGTTGGTGTAGGATGTTCTTCTGTTTTGTTTCAATTATCAGTGAGATCATCTCTATCAGACAGAATCAAGCGAGCACAGAAGCAAGACAGTGAGTTGTAGAAAAAGGTAGCGCTGGTTCAGAAGGGTAATTTTCCTAAATTCAACATTGTTAATGATTGCTTTTTGAGAATTTTGAAGAGATTGTGTGTGCCTTGTGATTCACAGTTGAAGAGAGAGTCGTTATGTGAAGCTCGTAGTTCTCCGTTTTCATTTCATCCAGGTAGTACTAAGATTTATAGAGATCTTCGGGAGTATTACTGGTGGGACGGAATGAAAACAGATATTGCTGATTTTACTGTGAAGTGTTTGACTTGTCAGTAGGTTAAAGCAGTGTGGCAGTTATCGAAAGGGATGCTTCAGCATTTACCAGTGCCAGAGTGGAAATGAGAGAATATATCCATGGACTTTGTTGTGGGATTACCGAATACATCTCGAGGTAATAATGCAATCTGGGTTATTGTTGATCGCTTGACCAAATCTGCTCATTTCCTTGCTATACGAGATACTTTTTCCCTAGATCAACTTTCCCATTTGTATCTTAAAGAGATAGTCTGGTTACATGGAGTTCCTCTCTCCATTGTATCTGACCGTGATCCCAGGTTCACTTCTAACTTTTGGAAAGGCCTTCAGAAGTCGTTAGGTACTGAATTAAATTTTAGTACAACTTTTCATCCTCAATCAGATGGGCAGTCGGAATGAAAAATTCTCTCCTTGGAGGATATTCTATGAGCTTGTTCGATGGATTATCAGGGAAGTTGGGCTCAACATCTTTCTTTGGTTGAGCTTTCATATAATAACAGTTTTCATTCCAGTATACAGATGGCACCATTTGAGGCGTTATATGGGAAGCGATGTCGAACCCCAGCTTTCTGGGATGAAGTGGGTGAAAGGAAGTTGATGAGACCCGAATTGGTAGAACAGTTGGCAGATAAAGTTTAGCTAATACAGAAACTCATGAGAATAGCTCAGAGTAGGCAGAAGAGTTATGCGGACAACAAGAGGAAGGATCTCTCTTTTGAGGTAGGTGATCATGTTTTTCTCAAAGTATCACCATGGAAAAGTGTGATGCGATTTGGTAAGAAAGGAAAGCTCAGTCCAAGGTTCATTGGACCATATGAAATTCCAGAGAGAGTTGGATCAGTTGCTTACTGAGTGGCTTTACAACTGAGTTTATCTCATGTACACATTGTTTTTCATTTTTCGATGCTGAGAAAGTATATGCCAGATCCATATCATGTTTTGAGTCCAGAGGTAGTTCAGCTGGAAGAGAACCTATCATATGAGGAACAACCAGTCCAGATTCTTGACCACAGGGAGAAGGTGATACGAAATAAGGTGATTAATCAGGTAATGGTTTTGTTGAAAAAACCACATTATGGAAGAGGAAACATGGGAATCTTAAAATGCAATGAGGGATAAGTACCCCCATTTATTCGATAAGTAAATAAATTACGGGGACACAATTTTCTAAATGGGGGAAGAATGTAACATCCCATGTAAGTAATTAATAATAGATATTTTTATCTATGTCTATTAATTAATATGATAGTGTTTTAGAGGCTTAAAATGATAATAAATACAATCTTATGCATGGAATACACAAATATTCTTAAAAGATTGTTTTACTGCCCTTTGATGGAAAACCCTTTTTAAATCAACTTTTGACAATTTTATAATATCTATTTGTCAAAATATACATATTCATTATGATTGGGACATTGATATTTACATTGGATAAATTTTTGGTATTTTTCTGACAATGTTCATTTTTTAATGAATAGTGAAAAATACTACATTTTACATCAAAACTTATTTTTCATTAAATTTAGTTATATGGATAGATTATCTTTTTACTTGGACTTAAATTATAATCTGAATATATTTTTACCATTTAATCCAATGGTGGTCATTAGGAATAATTTCACATTGGAATTGGTCATAAACTAATGCCAAACGTTTCATAGATATTGTTTCAAAAAAACCCGCTATTCGTTTTGACAACGGGAATTATTTTTAAATAAATTATTGAAATTTATGTGTTTGGAATTTTGGAAAATGGATTACATATTTGGAATCATAAGATCCAAATTATGTAATCAAGACTCTTTTTTTGGACATTATGAATAGTAACGACGGTAATTATCTTTATTTATCTTGATTAATGAGTAATCAGGTAGATAAAGATAATAAAATGATATCATAATAATACAAAAAACACCACAACATGTGTCCTAAGGCTACTGGTTGTCTCATGGACGACCATGGGATGCCTTGTTCCAAACTTGGGGGCCCCATGGAATAACTTTTGTGAGAAAGTGACTTTTTATCTTTTTATTTTTAAAGAATGTTAAATGTATAAAGAATGTATCACCTAAGTAAAATATTTTTAGATTTGTCTACATAAATGATCATTTAGACTATAAATAGTCATTGGAAAGATAATAATATTTTCTACACTATAGTATTTTTTTATAATTTTTAGACATTAAATATATTAAATTATTTACGACATCATGATGATGGAGTGATTACCTCATTAATATAGGATTCAAATAAAATGAAATGATAATGTAAAATCTATGACCTACACATGTCCAAAACCTATTTTATGGGCGTATTTAGAACCCTTATCACCTTAGCCTATAATTATATCAATTTGAGACCTTTTGAATCTGAAAATCATTTTAAAATAAAGTAACATTTATTTACTTTCCAAGAGTGCCCCTCCTCTCCTATTATAAAAGGCCCCCACCTCTACCTCCTTACCCACACTTCCAAAGCCATTGTCTCGGCCATCCCCTGCCCATTTTGTCTCTCCACATCCCTCTCTTACTCCTTGAATCCTCACCTTGGGCATAAGTCTTCCCAAGGAAGCCTTTGAGCTCAAACGAAAGGGAGTTACCCGATTTTAAGGTAATGTATTCACTTGAGTCCTTTTGTTTTATTTTGCTTCTCCAACCCCATAAACTCTTATTATTAATTTATTTTGTAACAACTCTAGTATATTCTATATACTAGGATGTTTTTATAAGAAGTATTCGATCTACACTTACACAGACATACATCTAATGGTTAAAGAACATACTGTTTCCGTGGATGGCGAATTTCTGAATCCTGAAATGATGATTGTTCAACATTATTTTAACAGCTTCAAAGGTGGCCATTAATATTCCACTATATTTATATATGATATATAATATGTTTATTTTTTCCATCAGATTATATATTTTTCATTTTGTTCATAACTTTATGGTTCCCATTATGGGTAAATGCGATATCTTCATTTAAGGAAGTGCGGACTACCACCCCCTCAAAGTGATTTGATTCGTTAAATACCATATGTGGGACGTATAAAGGATGGAGTTATGATATTATATATGATAATACTTTGGAATTATAATATACATTTATATCATTATGATTCCATTCTATAAAATACGAAATAGAAATGAAAGTAGCGTTCATGCGTACGTACGGCTTACCGTGTCCATGAAAGGTGCATGTCATTTCTTACCTCTAAATGATTTCGTAATATTATAAATGCATGCATGTACTGGATATATATGACATATATGATATCTACATCATGAATACCATTCTGGATATAATGGATACATGAGAAACTTGTAATTATAAAGGGCTTATTTTTTACTCAAGTACCAATGATCGTTAAAATGACAGTTATTAACTTAAATAATTACATAGCATTCATGACAGGGCTATAAGTGATATAAAAGGAATAATGAACTTGAAAAAGGTTCTCAAACAAGTAGAAATTAACTCAAGTTTATTATTCAGGAGATTAAAGAACGACCGAGTCATGTCGGACCTGAGGTATGTGACTTTATCTCAATCTCCTTTCATTGAGGCATATTTTGTTTTATACTCAACCTTATTTGATAAGGTGTATAAAACCCTTTGAATTTTATGTTTATCCAAAAGGAATCTTTTTTTATACGAAGCATTTTACTAAACGACAAAAGAGAATGTTTTGTCGTACGTATGTGGCGACAACGACATCTCTGCCGCCGTGACCATTATTTGAGTTTCGGCTTCCTCTACAAGCCATACCTTCTTTTTAAATGAAAAATAAATACCATGTATTACTTTTCTTTTATTTTGGTATTGAAAATGGTTTTCATAATGTTTTTATATCAATGTGTTGTATTGATATCTTGTGATTGAAAGGTGGAAATGTTATGTTTCCATTATGCATGTTTTATGTGATACGATTATGTTTAGGTTCTTTGGAATTATTATGAAGACGGACGGTTCCGTGATAAACTAAGGGCGGGTGAGCCCGATATAGCTCTCCAATGAATTGGGTAACGTGAAGGAGTTAAACTTTAATGTTTCTCCGAAGAGATTTAGGGAATATACTATGATGGGTATACAAAACGTAACCCAGAGGGTTACTCCCTACGTAAGAATGTTCTGAATTCCACAAGTTACCTTTATGTTTTATGATTTCTATGATTTATTCATGATTTGATGAGGTATGTTAAAGTGATTATGTTTTAGGGGTAAATTATGATTTCATTCATATGTATATATGAACTCATGTTTCCTTTCCATATTTTTTTTATATAACCCATACTGAGCTTTTTATGCTCATCCCAAGTCTTTTTTGAAATGTTTTTCACAAGTCAAGGGAAAGGTACATGATATGATGATAGTGTCAAGGAAGTGTCAAGAAAGAATCCATGTTTTATTTTAAATATGTTTCCATTGATGGGAAAAATGAATACTATATTTATGTAACCACTTTGTTTATATGTGGAATGTAATGAAAGTTTTATGTTCTAATTTTCTAAAACTCTAAACCTGAAAAGATCATCAATGTGTAATCCTGTGATAACTCAAGATTAAGTAAGGTGTAAAGATGGGGCCTTATATTTCCCCCATGTGTTTTTACCACATGTTCAGGAGTTATTTCTTGAGATGTTATTCCCATTTTACTAGAAATGTTTTCATAGATGAAAGAATGTGTAGACCCTGAATCAAACAACACACTGGCATAATCTGAAAAAACAAACAAAGTACCTGATACCACTTCATTTGATGGCCCAACATCTGTTGACGTAGTTGCAAAGGATTTCACCACCCCTTTCTGCTTGTAGTCTAACTGCTTCCCATCACTCGAGCTCTTTGTCGGACGGTCGTTTTCATAGTGACCCATCTCATTTCACTTGAAACATTTCACTAACTGTAAATCAAATTTGGTCTTACCATCACCTTGATCTTTTCCAGTGCAATAAAGAGCCTTATGTCCCATATTACCACATCGGTAGCACTTTCTAGAATTCAAAAGGCATTCCCCGACATGTTTTTTACCACATTTATCACAAACTGGGGACTTATTTTTCTAACCATCTGACATTTTTAAAGAATTTATTACTTTCTCCTGTCACCTTTGTCTCTTCTTCTATTGGTTGTTATAGACCACTTGATCATCGTAAAACATCATTTCCACCTTCTCAGCACATCGGTCAAGATTTTCATAACTCTTGAACTCGCGAGAAGATAAAGCCCTTTAATATTTTGTCTTTAATCCTGAGTAAAAAATCATTGATTTTACTATCAAGATCTCGGATAAAATTTGGAGCATACCTTGAAAATAGAGTGAACCATTCTTCATAAGCAGCCACTGAGTCATCAACTTTCCTTAATTCCAAGAATTGTTTTTCCATCCTAAGTCGAATAGCCTTAGGAAAATACTTCTCAAGAAACTTACCTTTGAATTCATCCCAGTCGAGAGCATAATTCTCATCAGTGTCCTTGATATTTTTAACAATAGACCACCACTGATCTTCTTCACACTCTAAATGGTAAATTTCAAGACTAACCTTTTGATTGTATGAACACCCCATGACATCGAAAATCTTCTCCAGTGCTTTAATCCACCCTTCAGCTAGCACAGGGTCTGATGATCCTCTGAATGATGGGGGATTTTTCCTCATGAAATGTTCCACCACTGACATGTTCCCTGCAGTGGATCAGGTTGATCTCGTGCATGGATACCAACCTACATTTATCGCTTGATTCAACTGTGCCATTACTGCAACAAATTGTTCAGTTCTAATTCCGACCATTTCAGGATACTGATTCGGAAGGTCATTTCCTTCTGTATGCCTTCCTAGCACTCCTTCCCTATTTCCTCTGTGGAAAACCATTTTGAACAAACATGTCTTAGATAGAACAACATGGTAATCTTCAAACGCTATATCATTTCAATTTGACCAAAATAAATTTATTTTTGTATAATCAATTAATAGAATTCTAACTCTTAAGGTTATCTAAACCGACCTCTGATACCAACTATAAAGCCCCAGCCTTAAAAATTACTTAATCGTGAGTTATTACAAGATTTCACATTGAGTATCTTTTCAGGTTTTGTGTTTTAGATAATTAGATCATAAATGATGCATTTCATTCCACATTTCAACTATGTGGTTACATAAATGATAGTATTCATTTTTCTCATAAAAGGAGACATATTTAAAATTAAACATGGATTCTTTCATGACACTTCCTCTACACTAACAACACATCATGTAATTTTCCCTTGATCAGTGAAAAACATTTCGAAAACATTGTATGAGAATAAAAAGCTCAGTAAGGGACATAAAAGTACGAAATGAAAACATTAGTACATGTATACATAAGATTTAAGGAAATCATACTTTAATCATAAAACATAATCACATTACCATACCTCATAAAATCATGAATAAAACATATAAATCATAAGACATAATGGTAACTTGAGGCATTCATAACACTCTTACGTAGGGAGTAACCCTCGTGGTTACGTTTGGAATACTCATCACAGCATATTCCCTAAATCTCTTCAGAGAAACCATAGAGTTTATCACCTTCATGTTACCCAATGCATTAGAGAGCTATATTGGGCTCACCCGCCCTTAGTTTATCACGGAACCTCCCGTCTTCATAACAATGCCCAAGAAACATAACATAATTGTATCACATAAAAAATTCATAAAGGAAACCTAACATTTCCACATTTCAATCACAAGATATCAATAAAACACATTAATATAATTAAAACATTATGAAAACCATTTTCAATACCGAAATAAAATAAAATTAAATCATCGTATTTATTTTTCATTAAAAAAAAGTTATGGCTTGTAGATGAAGTTGAAACTAAAATAATGGTCACGGTGATGGAGAAGTTGTTGTTGACACATACAAACGACAAAAAAACATTCCTTTTGTTGTTTTGAAAAACAGTTCATATAAAAAATATTCCTTTTCAATAGATGCAAAATTCAAAGGGGTTTATACATTGTTTTAAAGAATTTTGTGTATAATACAAAATATGCCTCAATAGAAGGAGATTGAGACGAAGTCCCTTACCTCATGTCCGACTTGACTCGATCATTCTTTAATCTCCTAAATAATAAACTTGAGTTAATTTATAATTTCTTGAGAAACTTTTTGAAGTTCATTATTTCATTTCTATCAATTATTACCATGTTATGAACACTATGTAATTATTTAAGTTAATAATGGTCATTTTTTCAATCATTGGTACATGAGTCAAAAAAACCCCTTTATAATTACAAGTTGTTCATGGGGTAAAATATCCATTATATCCATAATTATATTCATTATGTATATATCATATATATAATATATATCTAGTATATATATGCATTTATAATATTACATAACATCTAGAGGTAAGAAATGAAATGCACCGTTCATGGAGACGGTAAGAGGTACGTACGCATGATCGCTACTTTCATTTCTATTTCATATTTTATGGAATTAAATCATAATTATATAAAGGTATATTATAATTCCAGTATTATATCATATATAATATCATTAAATCCATCTTTATACTTCCCACATATGTCAATAACGAATCATATCACTTTGAGGGGGTCGTAGTCCACACTTCCTAAAATAAATATATCGCGTTTACCCATAATGGAAAACATAGAGGTATGACATAAATGAAATATACAAAAGTTTAAAGAAAACATAAACATACTATATATCATATATACATATAGTGATATCTTAATTTCCCCCTTTGAAGGTGTTATAAGAATATTGAACAATCATCATTTCATGAGGCAGAAATTCACCATCCCCGAAAACAGTATGTTCTTTAACAATTAGATGTAGGTGTGTGTAAGTGTAGCTCGAATAATTCCTATGAAAACATCATATTATATTGATTATACTGTTTTTTTACAAAATAAATGAATCAAAAGATTTTAGGGGGTTGGAGAAGAAAAATAAAACAAAAGAACATTAGAGAACAATTTACTTTTAAATCGGGTAACTCCTCTTCATTTGTAACAAAAGGGTTTCCTGAAGAACTTTATTGTAACACCCCAAGATTTCATAGTGTGTTATTTCTTCAAAATAATTCAATAACATGCACTACATGCAACACCGAGTTAAATCACACCATGACTTACCAAACTAGTCGTTATGGATAGTAATACCTACTTTTTGAAATTATATAAACTCTATCTCTCAAAATGGACTTCATTTTTGGATTTGGAATATCAAAATTAGCCTAGGGTGAAATTTTTGTACTTTTTGGATAACTTTAATATTTATATGAATAGTGAAAATTATTAAATTTTAATTAAAAACAACTTTTTTAATCAAAATAATTAATAGTGATAAATTATGAATTTGAATGGTTTTAAAGTATATTTACAATATATTTTTATGATTTAATACAATGTTGGTCATTGGACATAATTTGAAAATTAAACTGAACATAAACAAGTATAAATCTTTTGATAGTTATTATATCTTAAAAACATTCTTTTTTTTGACAGCGGGAATTAATTCTGTTATGATTTTTACAAAAGTCAATTATTCAATAGTGTCAAAATTGACATAAAAGTGTTTTTAAAACAAATATTATATTATTAATTGATATTAAATTCCTAAAAATATATAGTTCTTCCAAGAGACTTATATAATGATATTTGAATCATTAATGGACAACTTGGTGGTCTCTTGGATATATATTGTATGTTTATTAACTATATAATATAAAAATACAATGTGACATGGTAACTGTCAAACTAATTAACAAAGTGTTAAAACTAAAAGATAAGGTTAATATAATGACACAAACCTATCTAAATTCTATTGGTCGGTTATTTTTCGACCCATACCCACCTTATCCTTTAAATAATCCACTTTGGAGCCATTATGAACCGAAAATGAATTTATTATAAAATAATATTTCTAGCTTTTCCAAAGGTGCCCCTCACCCCTCTTATAAAAGGACACTCACCCTTCTCATTAATTCACACCTTCATAGCCTTTTGGATCGGCCAACCCCTGCACAAATACTCTCTCAACATCTGTCACTTCATCCTAGAGGCATCCCTTTTGTCATAAAGCCATCCTAATGAGCCCTTTTGATCAAATCAAAAGGAAGAACCCGTAGAAGAGGTAATGATTTCACCACCATTTTTTCAAGTTCCTTTCTTCATCCACTTCTTCTTTCTTTGTTATTACAATCCTAAAATAATGAATCCATTATCTCCTATATAGTATAATATTATTATAAATATGGTACAACCATATTCAGTATTCTATCCATCCTTTAAATGACATGTCACCATAGATGTGTACGTACGGCTTACCGTCTCCATGTCGTGGTGTAATTGTTATTCAATATATTATTATTTGGATGGGTATAATAATGATTTTTAATTCATATAAATAATAAATATAACATGATAGTGATTCTGTATATATGATATACCATCCAATTATATATTATTTTAATATCAAAAGAATGATATTGTCGCTCGTGCGTACGTACAGACTACCGTTGCCACGAATGCAATGAGATTCATTATCTATCGTATCCATTCAAGTTTAATAATCATTTTATGATTTAAAAATAATTATTAAGGACTTGATATCAATCTGGATATAAATAAGATACAACCTATCCATGATAACCAAGACATACATAACAAAACATATAAAAGAAAATGAGTAAGTTAACACCCAAAACAAAGATAATTCTAAGATATTATTAACAAAGAAATGTTAAAAGATCATATCTGATAACATATGAATGTATATGATACTTGTATAATTTAATAACAATTATTTCACCATTATACCGGTTGTTAACCTACCCCCAACCAAGGAAAAGTACAAGGTAAGGGGTTTTCATCTCACTCCTTATTCCCGTGTGATTCATGCCATATTGCCACCATTATCTTTTGTGTGGTGTATGTACTGCCCATAATTATATTCTTCTTGTAATACACATTAATTTATGTGTATTTACATATTCATTGTATGTTACCTCTTTCATGGGTTGTATGTTTCGTAATTTACCTAATTGGTAAGGGGTTTTCATCTCACTCCTTATTTCTGTGAGATTCATGCCATATTGCCACCATTACCTTTTGTGTGGTGTATGTAATGCCCATAATTATATTCGTTGTGTAATAAACTTTAATTTATGTGTATTTAAATAGTCATTGTATGATAACTCTTTCATGGGTTGTATGTTTCATAAGTTAGAAAATTGGTAAGGGTTTATTTCACAATCTCTTCATTATCCAAGGTTGTTTATAAGTAATTATCTTCTGGGACCTCATTATCATCCACATACATGTTTCATAAAAATTCCTTTAAAAACATTTTAAATATTTAATAGATAATAGATTAATGTCATTTATACCCTTATTTGACTTTTTATGTTTTTAAAGTAATCTTTTCAATGTTTTCGAAACAAGATACTTTTTGACCTTTTTGACAGAATTAAGGTAAGAATATATTTTTTAACTTATACGGCGTGTGCGGTTATTCTCCACCGTTATTACTCCTTTGAAGCTTCCTTTACATGTTTATAATTATATTTTCAAAATAAAGGTTTTCTCTATAAATATGCGACTTTTAAATGATTTCAAACAAAGAGATATGTCTCTCAAATAGTATTGATTTCATCTATGTCAACATCCTTTGATGAATTTTAACCTTGTTTCATGTTGATTTATTATGATACAAATCATCCATAATGTATTTAAGGTTTTGTGATATTTCTGAATATGGATGAGTTATTTTTATGCCATTAATGGTTTATGATTAAAGTTTTGACATTTTGTATGTTAGGTTTAATACGAATGTTTATGTAATATTTCATCCTCTTCGTAATATGAATGTGTTGGAATAGTATATTCCGGGTTGGGGACCGGTAAAAGTAAGCCCTCCGGGTTGGTGTCTGGTTATTAGAGGCACACTGGGTTGGTTTTAGGTTATTAGAGGCACTCCGGGTTGGTGTCCGTTTATTAGAGGCACTCCGGGTTGGTGTCCGGTTATTAGAGGCACTCCGGGTTGGTGTCCGGTTATTAGAGTCAATTGGGGTTGGTGTCCGGCTATTAGAGGCACTCTGGGTTAGTGTCTGGTTATTAGAGGCACTTCAGGTCGGTGTCCTGTTATTAGATGCACTCCGGGTTGGTTTCCAGTTATTAGAGGCACTCCCGGTTGGTGTCCGGTTATTAGAGGCACTCCGGGTTGGTGTCCGGTTATTAGAGTAACTCCGGTTGCTGTCTAGTTATTAGAGGCACTCTGGGTTGGTGTCCAGTTATTAGAGGCACTTCGAGATGGAGTCCGTTTATAGAGGCTATCTGGGTTGGGTTCTGGTTACAGTTATCCCTTAGGTCTTGGAATGAGGCCTCGACACAGAAATTAAAGTTCGGCATCATGCATTCCATCATTATGAAAGTGGTTAGTCATATTGCATGCGATTATTCAATTGGTAAAATATCCATGTGAATAAGTAAATATAATTATTTAATTTTATTTCTGCCATATTATGTTGAAGTTCCTGTTTAAAAGGATTTTTTTTAGTTTTATACATTGCCTTAAATGTTTGTGCTTATTATTGAATGTTTCCGCTGTATTGCTTACCCTTACTGAGCATTTGAGATCACCCCTTTCTATGTTTTATTTTTCTCAGGATTCCAAGAAGTGTAATATGATTGATATGTAGGGTTAAGCCAAGGGAATAATGGCATTCATAAAGATTATTTATGTTGTTTTGTACGTCATAATGTGAAAATGTAACATTCATGTATGTGATCTATTTTTCTAAGACTGCTAAACTGATCAGTCCTTCGGGACTTTATTCCTTGTAATAATGTCAATGTATTAAAATAATGCACTGACTCTAGGTAACTGGGGTCGGGGCGTCACAATTGTTATTAGGGGAAGTTTAGCAATAACCTTGGAATCTAGATTTAGATAAACTCTGCTTAGAGCACATAGCCCTAAAATAGACTTTGAGGATTAGTATAGAATAACTTCCTAGAATTTTGGTATTGTAGAGATTTTGTGAGTTTTCTGAGAAATACATCCTTGTCTGGATACGAGCAGGTAGATGAAGCTCTGGCATAGATGTACCTAGGGGTAAAACCTGAAAGCACCACTTTAAGCTAGACTCGAACGAAAACTGGTGCACGACAACGGGCCTCGCTGCACTCTTGGTTATGACACTCCCGGGGGATTTGCATAGGATAATTCTGATTTTATTTACAAACCATTATGAAGGGATCATGAGTATATAGTTACTCAAAGAAAACATTTTTTTTATGATTATGGATTATATCCATAAAATGTTAAATTTGCATTAGGAATTATTTATTTCA
Source organism: Viscum album (assembly GCA_963277665.1). Taxonomy (NCBI): domain Eukaryota; kingdom Viridiplantae; phylum Streptophyta; class Magnoliopsida; order Santalales; family Viscaceae; genus Viscum; species Viscum album. The sequence goes on from OY728152.1 coordinate 749,091,877, forward strand.
ATTCATAAACTGACATATTTTATGCTATTGTATAGAAATGGCGCCCAGTAGAAGGAATGTGAACTCCAGTAATATGTATGATCCAAAGAGTAAGAAGGATAATATCATTCATGGTATTAATACATCATTTAGAAGGGAAATAGTATCCCATGTATTATCATCATATGAAGAAATAGTATTATGTGTGGATAATATAACTAAAGAGTTTACTGAGTCTTATGGCTTTGAAGGGAAGCAAGAGAAGAAAAGGATTGAAGAGGGAATGATGGATAAAGGGAAGAGGTAAAAGAATAATTTCCCTATATGTGATAACTATTTGAAGAAACACCCTGGAAATTGCCTGAAAGGAATGGGAGTTTTTTATAAATGTGGAGAAAAGGGGCACAAAGTACGTGACTACAAGGGTAAGAAAATGGTTTCAAATGTACAATGCTTCATTTGCAAGGAGTTTGGACACTACGCGAACCTATGTCCCAGTCATCAGGCAATGCCGCAAATGATGCTATTGGATAATAATCTTGTTATGATACTATCACAGATGAAGAGGAATGATTAGAGTTCTTATGTTCATTATGTCATTTGAGTGTTGTATCAACAATGTACTTGTTCTAATAATTATGGATTATATAAGGATTGTACTGCAGTACTATTTCATTAAAGACTTGAGATTGTGTGGAACAAATAAAATTGACTCAATATTAGGATAAATTTTTGGAATATATATGGTTGAGATAATGATAAACCATAATATAGTTCTGATACTGAGGTAGTGATTTAGGAATAATACATGATTGATTTGGATAAATTATATTATATATTGTTGACTACCTTGAAATGGATTAATGATTTTTATATTCCATCATTGTTGGGGTTCACATCATTTTTGGATTGAAGGAGTATATCCATTGTTATTTAAGTTATAAGGGATCATGAATGTAATCAATAAGGTTTTATGGTAATTCAGGATGTTGCAGTGTTATAAAACAATACATGATGAAGGTGTTCACATGTTATTATGTAGCAAAAAGGATCTTTATTTTTGGACTAAAGCATTTGGGATAGTTCAAGTTTTGATAATTTTTGGATTTTTATAAAAGGAAAACCCAGAGGTTGGGCGGTAACCTGTCACGTCCGGCAAGGCCGCGAGACTTGAACCCACAACCGAAGACCGACAAGGGAGTATCACCTACCACTGGCCCACGTAATGTATGGGATTAAATAATGTAGTTTTTTAAAAGATCTGGTAGATGAATTATAAATTCATTTTTAACCATATACGAATAGGATAAATAGATTGTTTTTTGAGTTGTATTATGTTTTGGGGTGAAAGATGAGTTTCAGGAAGAAATTTTTTAATGGATAAAACTCTAATTATAAAGTAAGTATATCTCCTTATGATCTTAGCCAATTTCAAAAATAAATTCCTCAACATTAAGAAGAGGAACTTAGAGCAAAAATGATGTCCTATATGGTACCTTAAATCACCACTAATTTACGGCTTTGGGATTGTTGGACTTTTCATAGCCATGTTCGGTACCACTCTCCATCAGACAATTGATTGTTAGATTTCTCTTCTATATCCGTATTTTCCTACATGGAACCCTAGTATGTGTTATTTTCGGTAATCTCCATACTTTCCAAACATTATTTTAAAAAGAGGCCTCATTAATTCATTTTTTGATGTGGGATTTCAATTAAGATTTTTTGTAACGTCAAAAATGTGTTATCCTAATATCTTATGTTTTTTTGAACCGATGGTATTTTAAATCATCATAGATTGATGAATTTAAGGACCTAAATTTTAAACTTGTATGTGATTGATGACCTCAATCACTACCTATAAATATTTATGTTTTCCCTCCAATTATATTTCTCTAATTTCCACCAATTTTCTCCTAATCGATATCATAATATGGTGGTGACCCTTTCATTTCACTTTTCCCCATATTAAAACAAAATTTTAGTAAACCAATTTCTGATGTATGTTTTACCACAAAGATATTTTTTATTTTCAACCTTTTATTTTAAAAGAACAATTTCAAATTGCAAGGATGAAATTTATTGAAGTATGTGAGAATTTAACACCACAATAATTCAGTGTGTTATTTCTTCATAATACTTCAATAACATGCACTACACGCAACACCTAGTTAAAGCGCACTATGACTTACCAAACTAGCCATTATGAATAGTAATACCTACTTTTTGAAATTATATAAATTTAATCTCTCAAAATGGACTTCATTTTTGGATTCGTAATTTCAAAATTAGCCTAGGGTGAAATTTTGGTAGTTTTCGGATAACTTTAATATTTTGATGAATAGTGGAAATTACTAAATATTAATTAAAAACAACGTTTTTAATAAAAATAATTAATAGTGATAAATTATAACTTTGAGTGGTTTTAAAGTATATTTATAATATATTTTTATGATTTAATACAATGTTGGTCATTGGACATAATTTCACAATTAAACCGAACATAAACAAGTATCAATCTTTTGATAGTTATTATATCTTAAAAACACATTTTTTTATTTGAAAGCGGGAATTAATTTTAAATTAATTTCTGCCACTTATATATTTTGAATTTGTAAAAATGGATTCCATATATTGAATAAGGATGTTCAAATTTTTTAAATATGTAAATTTTATTTTTATACATTTTTAATAATTACTTCGGTAAATATTTTATTTACCATGGTTAAAGGGTAAATCCTTTAAATAAGGGTCAAAATATAATATTATAATAATAAAAAATTACCCTAAAACGTGTCCTAACCTTATTGGATGATATATTTCTGACCATGGAAATATTTTTGTCGATTTCTGGACCCCATGGAGCCACTTGTAAGTGATAATGACACTTTATATTAATTAAGTTAAAATGAATACAAAAATGACACAACAATATATCTTTTAGAAGATCAATTTTTACATAGGGTTATATATTTTGAATTTTCGAGTATAAATATTAATTATAAAGATAAAAGTATTTCCTACAAAATGTTATTTTATGTATAATTTTTAGACATTAAATAAGTTAATTTATTTATGACACAATGATGATGTAGTAATTACCATAATAGTGAATAATTAAAATAATTGATATTATAAACACAAAAATAAATATAATTTTAGACTTTTAATGAATTACATTAATATTATAGGATAATATGAAATATTATAATTGATTTAAATAACTTTTTTCGAAGTAATCATTCTGTTATGATTTTTACCAAAGTCAATTATAGAATAGTGTCAAAATTGACATAAAAGAGTTTTTAAAAAAATATTATATTATTAATTAATATTAAATTCATAAAAATCTATGGTTCGGACAAGAGACGTATATAATGATATTTGATTCATTAATGTGCCACTTGGGGTCTCTTGGATGTATATTGTATGTTTATTGACTATATAATATAAAAATACAAAGTTACATGATAAGTGTCAAACTAATTAACAAAGTGTTAAAACTAAAAGATAAGGTTAATATAATGATCCAAACCTGTCTATGTTCTATTGGTTGATTAGTTTTCGACCAATACCCACCTTATCCTTTAAATAATCCACTTTTGATCCATTATAAACTGAATATGAAATTATTATAAAATAATACTTCTAGCTTTTCCAAAGGTTCCCCTCACCCTCTTATAAAAGGACACTCATCCTTCTCATTATTTCACACCATCATAGCCTTTTGGTTCGGCCAAAACCTGCCCATATACTCTCTCAACTTCCCTCAATTTATCCTACAGGCCTTCTTTTAGTCATAAAGCCATCCTAACGGGCCCTTTTGATCAAATCAAAAGGAAGAACCTGATGAAGAGGTAATGATTTCACCACCCTTTTTTAAAGTTACTTTCTTCTCCCACTTATTCTTTATTTGTTATTACCATTCTAAAATAATTAATCCATTACCTCCTATAAACAATAATATTATTTTAAATATGGTACAACCATATTCAGTATTCTATCCATCCTTTAAATGACTTGTCACCATACGTGTGTACATACGACTTACCGTCTCCACGTCGTGGTGTAATTGTTATTCAATATATTATTATTTGGATGGGTATAATAATGATTTGTAATTCATATAAATAATAAATATAACATGATAATTATTCTGTATATATTATATACCATCCAATTATATATTATTTTAATATCATAAGAATGATATTGTCGCTCGTGCGTACGTACAGGCTACCATTTCCAAGAACACGATGAGATTCATTATCTATCGTATCCATTCAAGTATAATAATCATTTTATGATTTAAAAATAATTTTTAAGGACATGATATAATCCTAGATGTGAATAATATACAACCTATCCATGACAACCACAGATTATATAACAAAACATAGAAAAGAAAACGAGTAAGTTAACACCCGAAACAATGATAATTATATGATATTATTAACAAAGAAATGTGAAAAGATCATATATGATATCATATGAATGTATATGATGCTTGTATAATTTAATAACAATTATTTAACCATTATACAAGAGGTTAACCTACCCCCAACCAAAGAAAATTACAAGGTAAGGGGTTTTCATCTCACTCGTTATTCCCGTGAGATTCATGCCATATTGCCCCCATTACCTTTTGTGTGGTGTATTTACTACCAATAATTATATTATTTTTGTAATACACTTTAATTTATGTGTATTTACATATTCATTGTATGGTACCTCTTTCATGGGTTGTATGGTTCGTATGTTACCTAATTAGTAAGGGGTTTTCATCTCGCTCCTTATTCCCGTGAGATTCATGCCATATTGCCACCATTACCTTTTATGTGGTGTATATACTGACCATAATTATATTCTTTGTGTAATACACCTTAATTTATGTCTATTTACATATTCATTTTATGATACCTATTTCATGGGTTGTATGTTTCATATGTTACCAAATTGGTAAGGGTTTATTTCACAATCTCTTCATTATCTGAGGTTGTTTATATGTAATTATCTTCTGTGACCTCTTTATCATCCACATACATGTTTCATAAAAATGTCTTTCAAAACATTTTTACTATTTATTAGACAATGGGTTACAGTAATTTATACCCTTATTTGAATTTTTATGTTTTTAAAGGAATATTTCCAATGTTTTCGAAACAAGTTACTTTTTATCCTTTTTGACAAAATTAAGTTAAGAATGTTTTTTTAACTTATACGGCGTGTGAGCTTATTATATGCCATTATTACACCTTTGAATATTACATCACAAGCTTATAAAGATATTTTCAAAATAAAGGTTTTCTCTATAAATATGCAACTTTTAAATGATTTAAAAAAAAGAGATATTTCTCTCCAATAGTATTGATTTCATCTATGTCAACATCATTTGATGAATTTTAAACTTGTTTCAAGTTGATTTATTATGATACAAATCATCCATATTTTATTTAAGGTTTTGTGATATTTTTGACTTTGGATGAGTTATTTTTATTCCATTAATAGTTTATGATTAATGTTTTGACATTTTGTATGTTAGTTTTAATATGAATGTTTATGTTATATTTCATCCTCTTCTTTAGATGAATGTGTTGGACTAGTATGTCCCGGGTTGGGGACCGATTATTAGAGGCACTCAGGGTTTGTGTCCGGTTATTAGAGGCACTCTGGGTTGGTGTCCGGTTATTATAGGCACTCCGGGTTTGTGTCCGGTTATTAGAGGCACTCCGGGTAGGTGTCCGGTTATTAGAGGCACTCCGGGTTGGTGTCCGGTTATTAGAGGGACTCCAGGTTGGTGTCCGGTTATTAGAGGAACTCCAGGTTGGTGTCTTGTTGTTAGAGGAACTCCGGGTTGGTGTCCGGTTATTAGAGGCACTCTGAGATGGAGTCTGGTTACAGAGGCTCTCCAGGTTGGGTTCTGGTTACAGTTATCCATTAGGTCTTTGCACGAGGCCTCGACACAGAACTTAATGTTCGGCATCATTGTTTCCATCATTATGAAAGTGGTTAGTGATATTACATGTGATTATTCGATTAGTAGAATATCCATGTGAATAAGTAAATGGAATTATTTCATTTTATTTCTGCCATATTATTCTGAAGTTCAAGTTTAAAAGTCTTTTTTTTAGTTTTATACATTCCCTTAAATGTTTATGCTTATTTTTGAATGTTTCTACTGTATTTCTTACCCTTACTGAGCATTTGAGCTCACCCCTTTCTATGTTTTATTTTTCCCAGGATTCCAAGAAGTGTAATATGATTGATATGACGGGTAAATCCAAGGGAATAATTGCGTTCATAAAGATTATTTATGTTTTTTTGTACTTCATAAAGTGCAATTGTAACATTAATGTATGTGATCTATTTTTCCAAGACTGCTAAACTGATCGGTCCTTCGGGACTTGATTCCTTGTAATCATGCCAATGTATAAAAATAATGCACCGACTCTGGGTAACTGGGGTTGGGGAGTTACATTTCTGCCTATGGTAAGGATTATTGGATTAAGATACGGATGTGGAGAGATAATACGATCAGAGTTTGGCCGAGCCAATGCCTTGAGAAGTGTGGGTATGGAGGTAGAGGTGGGGGCCTTTTATAAGAGGGAGGAGGGGAACTCTTGGAATGCCAAGAAATGTTAATTATTTTAAAATAATTTTCAGATTTAAAAGGTCCAAAATTTATATATTTCAAGGATAAGATGATAAGGGTTCTAAATATACTCATCCAATGAGTTTTTGACATGTTTATGTCTTAGATTTTACATTATCAGTTCATTTTATTTAAATCGTTCATTAATGATATAATGGTTTCAGCATCACGATGTCATAAATAAATTAACCTATATAATGTCTAAAAATTATTAAAAAAATACTATCATTTAGGAAATATTTTTATCTTTCCAATGAGTATTTATAGTCTAAGAGATCATTTACACATACAAAACTAATTTTTTTTTTACTCAAAAGATTCATTCTTTAGTGATATTCTCCTTTCTTTAAAAATAAAATGGTAAATTGTCACTTTCATCCAAAAGTGATTCCATGGGGTCCCTATGTTTGGAACAAGGTACCCCATGGTCGTCCAAGACACAAATGGTAGTAATAGGACACATTTTGGGTTCATTTGTTATTATTATGATATTATTTTTTTATCCTTAACTACTCGATTACTTATTAATCACGATAATTAAAGATAATTACCATCATTACTATTCATAATGTCCAAAATAAAAAGAGTCATAATTACATAATTTGGACCTTATAATTCTAAATATTTAATACATTTTACCAAATTAAAAACATAGATTTTTCAATAATTAATTTAAAAATAATTCCCGTTGTCAAAACAAACTATGAGTTTTCTTAGACAATATCTATGAAACGTTTGGCACTTGTTTATGCCCAAATACAATGTGGAATTAATTATATTGACCAAAATTGGATTAAATAGTAAAAATATATTATAATTACACATTAGAAAAATTAAAAAGATAATATAACCATATAATTGAATTATATGAAAAAGCAGTTTGATGTAAAATGCAGTATTTTTCACTATTCATTAAAAAATGATCATTGTCAGAAAAATACCAACAAATAATCCAAAGTAAATTTCAATGTCCCAATCATTAAGAATATGTTTATTTTGACAAATAGAGCTTATAAAAGTTTCAAAATGTTGTTTTAAAAATGATTTTCCATTAAAAGGAAGTAAAACAATCTTTTAAAAATATTAGAGTATTCCATGATTAAGATTTGATTTATTCTCATTTTAGACCTCATAAAACACTATATAAATCATAAATAGAGATAGATAAGAATACCTATTATTAATTAATTACTTTGGATGTTACAACTAAGGACCCATATGATCCTATTGAATGATGGTTTTGAACTCCATCTGAAATGATCAATATATACTCACCCCACACTTACTCTACGTTAATCTCTCTTAATGGTACCATGAATCACCAGACTCCCTTATTAACTCTTTAATGAAAAATCATGCAATAATAAAAAAATATTAGGGTAGAAAAGGTAATTAAGATTATAATATGAAATCCTATAAATTTAATTCATGTTTCCAGGGGTTAACTAAAATTTTTAACATAGGGTAGGTCTCAAGATAAAAATGTGTAGTAAATAGAAATTAAATGGATCAAAAATTTTAATGTGACTCAAATTAATCATTTTTTGATAAGATAAAATTTATTTCTCTACTAGTTATTTATATTCTGAGAATCTCTCAATAAATATTTTATAAGAAGTATTATTTTTCAAAATTATTAGAATAACAATTAATAAAGAGAATAAAAATATAGGTTAATTAAGTAATCAAATGAATAGAACTAATTAGTATAGTAAGTTCAAATATCATTGAATTATGATTCAAAATAAAATTTATATTAACAATAATTTTTAAGTAAATTAAAACTAAAAATAGAATACAAGATTCAAAAATATCCCTTCTATCATAATATTTTATAATCATAATTAATAAAAAATTCCCAATATACTAAAATAAATATTCTAATTTATGATTTCTCCAATATTAGAAAAATAAAAAATGAACATGTGGGGTCTATACACCATCACTACATAAAATATTTCACGTGTTTCACAATTTATAGCATCATGAAAGTGAAAGGTGATGTGACATGAACTAGGAATAGCCAAAATATAGAAATAATGAATGAATTTAGTTAAAAAATAATATCATGGGTGGTAGAGATATCAAAATATAGAAGATTTTGTGAACGATTATTTCCTCATGTGAAAAGACATTATGTTCCATAACACTCTAGAAAACCTATGACTATCGATATAAATTTAATGGAAAAGTGTATTAACGAAAATAATCACACAAAAAACCAAAATAGATAGATGTAATAAAGTGAATGTGTAATAAACATTCATTGTGTATCCTCATGAGAGGCAGATATTGAAATCAGGTTGTCGAGAATTGAGTTTACATCTAAAAGATGATATGAAGAATTGGGATCCAAAACTATAGTACCCTTACACTCCTCTTTTTTTGTGTGAATATATCATGGTTAATAAAATCCATGGCCTCACCGATAATAATAAATTTTGATAATGAAATCCTGAAGGGATTCATTAGAATATATGGTCTATATGTCATACGGTTGTGGATATGCTTGAGCTTATAAAGAATATGGAATCAAAATGCCCAAATATTGAAATAGATTACCCATTTTAGACTGAATTTATTCTAATAACCAATATATTTTATTGAGTTAATGGTATAAATCATGTATGTGGGAGAGTAACAATGCACCTGACATGGGTATATGTGGTTGTGTCACTCTTCAGTATCCTTGACCAGATTCAACCACTACTCTAGAATTCTAAAAATGTGCTTCCCCCCTTGTTGGTTCACTACAATAGTTTCCTGGATGCTTTGGGATGTGTGGGTTATATAGTAATCATTTATCCATAAGTTGAATCTTATGCTGGACTCAATTTGTGATGTGGTGGTCATAATTTTTACAATTGTTGTGTAAGGTGTTTGCAAGTTACCCTCTCCGCTAGTGATGAATTTTTCAGTTCAAGCTGGTTATTTTTGTGGTTTCTTCTCTGTTGATGCTGGACCCGATCCTATCCCTGCTCTGGATTCATTCTCCATTTACCTTTCTCCATGTCGTTCGGCTGTTCTGGTGGAAAGAAATCATTGGGATGTGCATTTTTTTAGCCATGGTGTCATATCAAATGGCTCTAGTTATTGATACTAGTTGTTGAAGATATTCATTGTTAATGGTAATGGATGTATTGTTTGTTCTTAAAAGGAGTGTTTAGATAGTTTGGGGTTTTTTTTGGTTATTATTCTCTTTCAAAGGTGGTGTGCTATGAAAAATTAATGTTTTTTTGTTTGGCAGCATCGTCTCTTTTTTTGGTTTGGTTGCATCGTCGGTGTATTTCTATTCAGTGAACTTGGTTCTCAACTGATTGATGGTGTCTAGTTACGATGTTGGTGGTGGTGTTTCTATTTGATAAAGATGATAATTGGGGGGGTGAGAACACGATGAAGAAGGGTCGATGAAGAAGAAATATGGTGGATGGTCTCACTAGCGACATGCTCTAATTTGATGATGGAGATGCATGATTACATGGTACATGGCTTTATGTGGTTGTATAAAAAATTGGGATGTCTGATGTGTGGTATATCATGGACCGAGGTTTGGTCATTATTTCGCTCGATATATGAATTTTGAAAATTTGAAATGTAAACTTCAATGCATGGGTTCCATGCTCTACTATTTATAAATTTCACTACATTGGTTTAACAATTATTGGTACCCAAAAACAAGATTTTTTTTAAAAATAAAAATGTATTTTTAAGGTATAGTATATGGTGGTGGTAGAGAAACAACACCATTAGGGAATTATCCTCCCCTCATTTGAGATCAGGTACTAGGTGCTTCTTCACAAACACACTTGTGCTCCCCAACTTTTGAACTACACCCATGTACATAAGAATTATATCATCTATGTTTTTTGGAGAACCTAATAGTTTGTGTGGATGTGAGTGATCAAAAACACCCATCTGGCACAATGACTATGCTATGTCAAAATATTCATTCGGGTTTCCTTGGTGACCATTGAACATGATATGAATGTATGAAGTAGTAATAATGGTGAGGTTGGATAATTAATGCACATAGTTGCATGTCTGTTTCTCCATGTACCTATTATCCCCATATCCCACGTCCATATATCATAGAAACCAGATATATTTGAAAAAATTATGCATGCAATGGAAATGATGTCAGAATATTAGAGTGATATTTTATAACATAGGATCATATTGAACAATATGTCATGTAATAATCCCACATATAGTGAGTAGGTTAGAGTGTCCTCTATGGGTAATGATGAATAATATATTTGGGGTGTAATGATGGTGCTAAAATCCACACCCTCAGTTGAACTCACTGATGGTATAAAAAATGTGTCTTCCCAGCAAGTTGAAGCAGATCAACATCTTAGTGTGAAAAGAATTTTCTCTCTATGATGGTTAATCGAACATGATCATTGAAGAAAACTCCAAAAAGAAATCATTATGTGTAGGAGTACTGTCATGGAGAACTATTATAATATTAGTGTGATATAGTATAAGCTCTATCTCTTCCATTATTCTGAACCTCTTAGAAATGATTATTCCAAGGAATTAGAAGATTTATTGTATTTTATGATAAAAAATTGATACATTCTGTTATTTTTTTATTATTTCTACATAAAAATATGAAATGGGTGGGTATATTGTGTCGGATATGTGGTTGAACATCATGAACATGTCCTAACTACCGATGTGGCTGACTTTGAAGGTGTGGTAGTCGGTAGAAAAAGTACTATTATATAATCAACTACTATATTGACAATTGATTTAGATTGAGTGAATTGAAATTATATTGTAAGAGAAATCACCATTACTAGTTCAGGTGGCTAGGAGGTTCAGATTACATCAAGATTATCTTGTGATGTCTCAATTTGGACCCATCATGGGGTTCAAGACTCCACTAGAATGGTTGGGATCTATGTGTGTGATCATTCGTCATCAACCATAATCCTAAAATGAATAAATAGAGAAGGAAAATTAAATTGAAGAAGATAAATTTAAAAATAATATGTCATGTGTTCTATATAGTACATAACATGTAATATAAGCCTTCAATCAACCAATGATCTCTAGAAAAACACTCCAACTCCCCATGTTTTGGTAGGGAAGGGGTTCATGATTTTCATTGAATGCACACTCTATGTATTGACTAATGGGAACCACATCTGTGTGATGTAAATAATTGGCCCTCCTTCTAGCTAGATAGATAAAAATGCACATATCCCTTGTTAATCATTCATGGAATGTGTTTTTTAGAACTTTTTCCTATTTTTGTTCAATTCAATCAAGGCATGTGTTCTTCATGTGTGTGCCAATTTTTTGTTGTGTTATGTGAGAAAATACCTGAAATACCTAGTATCCCCAAAATATGATACAAACATATAAAAAAGGGTTCTAGAACCTCATAACATCATATTCTAGTGTATTAAATGTTATTTTATATAATACCCCCTAAAATTTATATATTAGAGGATTGTCAGTGGGAGCCATCCTCTTGTATATCCATGTAGATGGGGGGCATGGGTACTTCATGATATTTTATATGAGATTTTAATTCTTGAGAAAAGGACATGTATACATGGTCACACACTTGGGATGGTGGAGGGCCCCTCGGAGAGTCGGTGTTATCAACACACGTTTTTTATGTCATCTACAGTAGTTATCAGGTTCTATTCACTAAGGCCTATGAGTGGTGTCTTTCCCCCTCCCTCAATCGCCTAGGGTTTCCGATTCAATCTCTCTCCTCCCCTCCTCCAGCATAGAATGAACTCGGTGGCAGTTATCTCCTATCAGGTCGGCATCATTGGCTGATGGATCTGCAGGTTATGGCTTCACTATGGTCTCAACGTCGTCTTCTATGCTTCTAGTTCATATCGGCATCAGCTTCGATGTTCAACGATGGTCTTGGCTCCCCTGGATGCGGCATCTCAGATCGACGTTGGCATGGGACCCATTGTGGTTTGGATTCGGGATCTCGTCATGGCTTCGACACTGAGTTCCTCGGTGTGACTCCTTCTGTGGATTTGAGGACCCATCGCGGCTACGTCTCGTCATCTAACTGGCGCTCAGTTGGCTTGTTCTGTTTGTTCGGGATTTCGTAGTGGTTATGGTGTGCTCGGCATCGGTGTGTTCCTCAATGGTGGATTTGGCTCTAGGTCCCTTTTTCTGCTTCGTCCCTGCACGATGTCAGTGCTCCGGTGTGCTCGGGGTCTGTTCCAATGCCTTGGAGGGGGGATGAATTTATTTTCAGTGTTATGAAAGTTGTTTCCAGGTTCTGATTTGGTGATGCTTAATTTATCTTTGATTGGCTATGAATTTGGTGGTATTGGCTGCTCTTTGGTTGAGTTTCTGGAGGTGATGTAGATGGACTGTTTGGGAATCCAGATTTTCATCAAGGATTTTCTTCAGATGATGATAGAGTTGGTTGTCTTCACTGCCCATGAATTTTTGGATTTGGAAGATTGGGAGGGTATGGCATAGCCATCGGTACCGTGCTCGTGCACTCCTACACGGGACTACTTGGTGGGCATCCATGCATTGGTGGAGGTATGCCTTAATGATGTTGATGCTGGGTTGAAGCATTGCCTCTTTGTTTTGTTCTGGGTTGAAACCCTCTTTTTTCTTGATTTTATTAATTTCTTCATGTCATTGAAGTCTTGGTTTTCACACCCTTTATCCTTAAATGGGGCTTATATAAAATCAACAAAAATTTCGGCCTTCGGGCCATTCAGTCAATCAGAAGGTAAGATTAAAATTATAAAGGCTTATAGTCCATTTGATCTTTTATTAATTATGTACACATAACATAGTTAAATAATATGTATAATAAGTGTGTTTTAAAAAAAATCGAGGATGATGGAATTATTAGAATGACTAGAACCCTAGTCATTTATAACCTATGTTGATACCCTTCCCATTACCCCAACTTCACCATTGGTGAAAACATATTCTTATATTTTTTTAATATTTATGAATGTAATATACAAATAGAAAATTATATAAGTGGATTTACAGGTTATTTTTTTTCAATGAATTATGATGGAATTGAGTTGGATGATAGGAATCAACCCCGTGTATTTTGGAGCCTTCTGGTTGAGAAACATCATCACGAGTATTAATTTTGTTTTATAAAGTATTTATATAAAAGAAAATAATACATGATTTTAAAAATAAAATAAAAAATAATAAAAAACGTGTGTTTTTATTTAAAAGATAAATAAGTAGTAGTGGTTTTTTATAAGGATACCATCCTTGGTATTTTGGACCATGAATTTTGATCCATAAACCCTCTATCATAATCATGGATTTTAATTTTATTATTTATTTCTTTTAAAATATAAGAAAACATTATGTTAAATTTAATAAAACATGGGAGAAAAATAAAGATTCTTGTGATAATGATGGGTATAGATGGATTCAATCAAATAAATTCTCAGATTCCCCCAAGCGACCCTTCCTTAAACACATGATTCATTCCTATTCATTCACATAAATAATATTTAATAATATTAAAAATATTATATTAATAGACACAAAACATTGTGATACATGTCATGTAACATGAATACACATCAAGCGTACATATTTTATTCACATGATAAAAATTGTATGATAAAAAATATATGAAAATAGAAAAATCTAAATACATGGTGTATATCGGAAAAATACATATCATATAGTTATTTAAAATAGAAAATAATGGGGAAAGGAATATATGAGAGAGAGAATCAAGATAACTACCTAGATAGAATGTTTATTTAAAGTTATTTTCATATCCTGTGAAAAATGTTCTTCCCATAATCCAAAGAGGATGTATAATTTTCTATATTAACAACCACATATATCCTAAAACATCCTCATCAATGTAACTGATTTTATTTATCATATGACATGGTGGTGGATTACAGTGGACCTCCTCCATTTCTATAAGATTATAATGGTTGGATTGTATTTAATTCAATCTATTTACATCCTATACATATATTGGTCTCATATATATCATACTAAATACTTAAATTAATCTATATATGGTCACTATATTATTTAATGCATCAGCCGAGTTATAAAAATAAAAAAGGCATTATATTTTAAATATATAATGGTGTGATGTGTCTCCATGTTTATATTCAATAAGGAAAATAATTTAATTATCAATTAATTCAAAAATATAGGGCCTAAATAATAGTAAAACTACCAAATTGAATTTGGAATATATGGTTTTATTTCATTATCAACCATAATATCTTTATTAGTTATTATATAAATTATTTTTACAGATAAGATTCTATGTATTTCAATCAGTTTGGATTTTTCTGAGAAGTGTTTTAAGAAATCTTCCATTATCAATAATAAAATATTAGATATATTGGATCCATAAGGATAATCTGGTTAAAAATAATCTATGATGGAAAATATACATTAGTATTATACATTTTTAAAATCATCCGTGTATGTGTAGTATTCTTATGGATATGTGTTCGAAATAACTAGATCATATGGAAAAATATACATTCTAAAGTAAGCATACCAAAATGTAGTAGAATATTCCTATATTGAGAAGTTAGATTGATGAAATTTCGAAATATTGAAGATATAAAAAAGATAAACCTTAATTAACCAACCTAAATAAAAAATCATGTAACAGCTAAATTATTCAATACCAACAAAAAAACAATTTTGACCACTCCCATAATGAGAAGTGGAAATTTTTTCACTCCAATTATTATAAAAAGGGATTACAGAGATAGATCCGCATGAAAAAAATGAGGAGAGTGCAGTCGTGTGTCATAAAGACAATGATTGTTATCCAGGTGATGAAATGGATTGGGAAAAAGAAAACTGAAAATCAAGTAAATCATGAAAAAGTGATGTCATAGAAAGATGAAGAATAAGAAGATGAAAAGTAATTATAAAATTTTGAGAAAAATGTGTTGGGCCTTGAATTACAGATTGGGTTAATTAAAAATATCATTCTTTAGTGTTTTAAATTATTTATGAATATAAGTTACCACGAGGATTTTAATTTAACAATTTCTATTGTATTGATGACAATTTGTTTTCAATCATTGTAAATTAATCCTTTGGTATAATTATTAAATTCATTAAGAACAATTTTTTCATCAAAACCCCTAAAATAGCAAAGGGCTCACCCAATTGTCATGTTCATTATTTATGAAACACATTTACTATTTCCAATTTTTTTTAATCTTGGATTGATATAAAACCATCAATGAATTTAGAAATATCCTTATAAAAGGTATTATAAAATAGAAATCATGATATTAGAAAACACTCTTGAATTTCACATTCAAACTAAACATAGATTCAATACAACTTCAACCTGGAACACATAACCTCTAATGAACACGATATTTATGTAAATATCAATTCAGAATTAAATCCTAACGCTTTAAATAAGAATAAAATCATATGGGAAATGATAAGAAACAACTATAAATAAAATGGGAATGAAATGGAATCACATAATTATTTTTAGGGGGAGGATCTAATGGATTTAGTAGAAACCCATCCCATATAAAGTATGAAACAATTAATTTTAAGGACTTCTTCTTAGAAAAAAATAAAATTATAGGTCATGTGGAAGAATTTCATTTCGTGTACTTAAAATAATTATGTTTTTTGTCACTTTCTCTATCAATGGGTGATCAACCATTCACCGTTATTAATTTGTACATCTCTTATGTTGGAAGGTGAGGGTACGTGTTGTGTAGTGTAGAATTACCCACAAAGCACTTCTATAATTGTAATACATGAAAATATTGATAATAAAAATAGTTTTTAAAATAGTTTTTGGAACTCGAAAATATAATATGATTTATTGAGATAAAACTCTTCCAATCATACACAACATTTTCTTATTACTATCAAATTATATGGTCTCTAATTTATGTCCAAACCATCATCAATATTATAATCCCACAATGAAATCCTAAAAATGATCAATATAATACCCAAATGAGGCATTTGAACAATATGAGGACATATATACAATAACAATATATTTTTTATCAATAAAACACATCCAAATTTGTTTAAAAAATTAGGAACATTATATATCAAAGATCATTTGTAGAGGTAAAACGTATATATAGATATTTTAATGTACGCATCTCGATTCCTAATATTTCATAATGTTAAGGATGATCATTAAGTGTCTAAATAGACTATGCAACCATTTCCAATACCTATATTGAAATGGGAAAACATCACCATGTATTTCATCAGAGGAAGTACCATGACACATGAGGGACCTAATTCTATTTGGTTTGTAGTTGATCACCTTATGAAGTTAGTTCATTTTATCTATATAATACAATATTTATTTGTTAACAATTTAAGTAGGATATACATTAATGATGTTCTAAGGTTTCATTATGTTCCATTATCAGTTTTATATGTTAAAGATCATAGGTTTACCATGAATCTATAAAGAATCCATCAAAAATATTTGAATACAATATTGAACTTTATCATTTCAAATCATCCATAGATACATGAATTATATTATATAAATCTTAAATATCTATAATATATATTGATATACTATTCTATGGATGTTATAATTGGTCAGGATCAATACCTCCATCTAGTTGAATTTTATCATAACAATTACTTCCAATCTAGTTTTCTAATGGATCTTTATGAATCTATCTATTGAGATAACTGTAGGACTTCAACATGATAGGAAAAATTTTAAGAAAAAATTCTATTAGGTTTTGAGCAAGCTGAGCGAAAGTAAAATAATATTAGATCCAATTTAGAATAGATCATAGAATCTCATAGTTGATTTAATTATTATATTGATAACCATAATTGGTATTTAGAGTTTTAATTTATATTTATGGTATCATTAAATATTTATTTTTGGAATACGGTTATGAAATTTTCAATGAAGGGGAATCTGTGCTGCATATATTTTTGTCTATTCTATATTCTTGATTGAGTAATGGAATTGCATTATTGATTTATACTTCCCAAAAAGCTCCCCCAAGTTGATGATGTCATCTATGCATCTCATTTGTAGAAGTAAAAATATAATCCTTCACATTTGTGTAACTATATTATTATATCACTGGATCACAATCATTCTTACTATGAATAACTTTTTGGAATCATGGATTATACAGATAAAGTGATTATAAATAAGGCCACTCAAATAGTAAAATTTTTATGGATAAATTAAAATTTGAGATAACCATGTGGGAACATGAAAATGTGATGAGGTAGAAGTATACTCATTTTTTCATCATAGTAATATAAATTCAATGAATAAATTCATATAAGGGTGTAGAATATAATACCCTATGATTTTAGAATATATTTTATGTGTTTAATAACTTTTGGTGCATGAACCACCAAAACTAAGTCAATAATGATTTTTTAACATAAGAAATTAAATATATTTAAATATAATTAAAGAAAAAAATTAATAAAATCAATTATGTAGTTATAATAATTAATACTTCGATTAATCATGGTTAAACAAAACTGTATTATTTATAGTCATTGTTTTATTATATATATTTTATTATAAATTTAATTATCTTATACCGAGAATTTTAAATATTTAAAATAATGATGTATTCATTTGAAAATCATATTTATTATTGATAATTTTTTTATAAATTGGTTATAAATAATGATAAAATAATTTTATGGTAAATAATGATATTTTTTAGAAAACAATTTTTCTGCGCACAATGCTTTTTTGTTAATAAAACCAATTAATCACCCTTTATGAAAAAATTTAAAGATATTTAATGATAATATATATTTTTAAATAATATAATATTTTTAAATTGGTTGTTAGTAGGTATTGAATGGGATTAAGTTTAATTATATATATATATATATATATTATTTTAAAATAAAATATTTTCACTGCGTTTTGTACACTTACATAAAAATTAAATTATACCACTTATTGAAATAAAAGATTCTAAAAAGGATTAAATTTTTTGAAAAAAATTTTAATCATTTTTATTTAATAATATCAACTATATTATTTTCAAAATGAATAATAACCCTGATATAAAAACTTGTCACTGTGGTAAGGGTTTAAAGGGTTAACTAGATGATTAAACATAGAGCATTCAAATATTTTTAAAGGATGCCAAAAATTGATTTTATGAGTGTATATATACCATTAAGTTTAATATATTATGAAATGTATCTATTTCATGTAAAATTTCCATAAAAATTAAATTAATTTATTTTATGACATTTAATATTTACAAGGGTGCCACTTCGGTCACTTATTAAAGTGAACCTCTTGCTCAAACTTATCCATTCATATTGGTCACAGTAACTCAAACACTAACCAACCAAATACCTTCCAAATCATAGAAAAATATCATGAAGGTTCAGATACTAACAAAATACCCATTGGAGAAGGATTTAGTATAATATAAATGAGGTTACCCAAATGGAAGATAATTTTCTTTACTGGTATATTTCACATTAATTTCTATTTAAACCTCACAAAAAATATAAAATAACTATATTTAAATAATTAAATTTTAATATTTACTATATTTAAAATATTTTATACTAATTTTACCTCCATTTTACATAACCTTTTACTCTAATTGACGATAAAATCATCGCTCAAATGTACATGCAGACTACCACCTCCATGAAGAGATGTGATTAATTTTTCATTACCATCCCTCATGAATGCTTATATATATTTATATGTATTGAATATATAATATATTAAGAGTATATTTATTATTCTATAATGATAAGTTAGTGTTTCACTTTTTCTCATTCAATCTATGAAAAATTGAAAAATCAACCGTATGTATATACAGATTACCATATCCACCATGTAATATAATTTATTTTACAACACTACCTAACATATATTTTTTCAAAATTGAATATAATTAATTGATATGATTTTGATGACATTATTGGGATCCTAAAACCACTACATTGTATAAAGGACCAGAACCGTCATATTTAATCATGCATGAAAAAAAAATAGTTGAAACCCAAATAAAGATTTTAGTGAGAATTGATAACAAATTGGTGATGGGAAATTATAATGGAATGTTATATATTAAGAAAATAATTTATAATTTTTTAAAAATTTATAATAATTATAATTTTATTATAGATCTCGTTATATTGCATTCAAATAATGAAAGGACATGAGGTATGTTTTTCCATAATTCAATATCCCTTCAATGATATATGCTCTATATACAAAACATTATTTCTTCTGTGTTGTGTACATAGTTTAAATGAATAAAATCAAATATTATATTAAAGGAAATTATAGGGATTTTAAAATCCCTTTAATATTATATCTATGATGATAACTTGATTCCAATGTTACCAAATATGTAAGTTTTTATGTTACAATCTCCATTTTTATCAAGACTGCATATATTTCAAGTTCTATTATTGGAAATTGAATGTTATTTATTTCATAATGGCAATTAGATTTATTTTAATATTAATATTTATATGTATTTAATTTATTCTCTCCACATTACAATTTTTGGTTCCAAAAACTACAAAAATAATATTATTAAGTAATTTTGACCTAAATTTTTCTTTTAGGTTAGGAATCTTCTTCCTATATATCCATATTATTCAAAATTATTTTATCAGATTTATTATCATAAAAAAATTATTTTAAAAAATTATTTTTTCAATTATAATTTATTTATATATATTTAATTGGAATATTGTAAAAAAACTATATTAGCCACTCTTGCCTAATTTTAAAACGCTATAAAATAATTTTTTAAATATTTACAACTCTGATTCATTTTACCTCTATCATGAATTTTAATCTTATTTCAAATATTTCAGAAGAATCAATATTTATCAATGAAAATCCAATTTCCATTATTCTAGGAATTTATAATCTATAAAAGATACCCAACAAAGTTGAGGTTTTGTCTTTTTTTCAATCATATTTATATTCATGTCTATAATAGTTTGTTTCAACTATGTCATCAACATTTATGTGCTATTATGATTTATTTCGGTTTTGATATTATGATACCATCCTATTTTTATTCTTCTTATAAATTACTACATCATTGTTTTATGTAATTTTTTATAAAATTCATTTAATTTAAAAGTTTAATGAAGTTATATTTGAATTATTTTTTATGGTAATTATAAGTAAAACTGTTTCATTCCCTTGAGTTAATTAAGATATAATATAGTTATAAATTGTCAAATGTTCATGTGTAATATATATGATTGTTACTACTATGTGATGGGTCGCTCTATTATAATGCTCTAATTTCTTGGGTAAATTTATCTATTTCATGAGCTCAAGGGTAAAAGAGTGATTAACACAATCATAAGAGGTTATATGATTTTTAGACCAAACATAATGATATACATGTGATTATACATAGCCTGATATGGTATGCATGTGGTGAGACCACACCTAAGAATGTACTAATGCTGTTAACCCATTCCTATTATGCAATGAATATATTAGTGGGTAACATTAACCTAGGATTTATATGATTATATATATTTCTAACTATTAGGTAATATCATTTATCTTACATTATTCTATCAAATTTCATGATTTTTTTTATTCCAAACTCTTATGACCCATTTTTTTGATAATGATTTATGTTATGATTCACAATTAATGATCTATGAAAGGTAAGGTATGAACTTCATGAGTAATAATGATGTTTTAAAACCCTTATTATTATATTATTCTCACACAAGATTATAATTTAATATCTCCAGGTTTACCCAAACATAGAATCTAAGCTCTTAAGTTCTTAGGTTTTATTTTCCTTAGGATATGATGAAATATATCATATAGTTATAATATACGAAGGGTAATATGTAAGAAGGAAAATGTGTAATAGTCTAAATAAATTTCATTAAATATTTTTATTATGCATCTATCCTCTAAATACATGAAATGTTTATGGTTCAAGGGGATGTATTACATTGCTAGGTATTGAATATTAATCTAAAATGATGTATTGTCTATGTATTAAAACCACAGGTTACCTCATGGATGGTATGTATAGAAAATATTTCAAATTCCCCATAATCATTCATTAAATATAAAAGGATTTTAAATATCATCAAGGGCTATGTTATTTCATTATAATTTTCAATGACATGATAGTTGATTTAAAATATAACTTATTTTTCCATTATAAAGACTATCATATCCATCTATATTAATATATTTATTTGAAATAAACAGTTATGTTCAATATTTCAGCACTGTCATATTATATGACTCCCTTTAAATGGTTTATGTTGATTTAAATATATCCAATAATTAGATATTAAAGGTTCTTTGTGATGTGTTTTCCAAGGCAAGGCCATGTTTCACACTGTTGATAGGAAATAATGTGCCCCAAAATTTCGTCCTTAATCAACAACCAATCCTGAAATTCCATATCATATAAAACAAATTAATTTATTGAGAATATTATATTACACCCCAAAACCAATGTAAAATAGACCATTATAGAAATTGAAATATCATAGATGTCGATTGGGTCACAGTAAGTGATTTTCAAATTATATTAAAATGTATTCCTTCCCCAATTCTTTTATCCTTCTAAAATTGTTGATATTTATTATTTGTATATAGAGATAACATATTATAACCATTAAATCATTTGTAATAATTTATGATTATGTTAGGAGAGATGAAATTTATTTTATAATTCCTATGTTATCTCAATTACATTATAAAATCATAGACATGAAATATGATTTATTCCAGTCATATGATATGAAATTATTGTTTACATAAATATCCTATTTGAAATATAATTCTTCATGGGATCGTCTTATGCTTCCTTTACACGTCAATCACAAAACTTCGTAATAAATTTTCATAATTAATAATCAAATCTAATACCATTTAAAGTCCTAAAATGATCAATAATAAATAAAATAAAAAATATTATAGCTTTCATTAGATTATAAAAATTTTCTTAATATAATAAAACCATGATTATTACCCTTATATTTTAAAAATAGTTGGGATATTTCAATTTAATTATTTAATTAAACTTATTATTATTTATGTTCCATCCATAATCCAAAATTCTCCTATACTCACATTGTATAAACATATAACATAGAAAAAAATTCCTAAAATCATTAATTTATGTTCTTTGATCATATCTTTAGATAATACATCATTCCACCTATATGATTCATTCACCTCTCTTTTATCTCAACTAGGTTCACATTAATCACATGTTCCACCTGTTGTCATTCTATACCTACCTTCCAAATAACATATTTATTTCACACATAAAAGAAAATAAGTTTTTAAGGTTTTCTTCGTTATTTAATTCATACACACTCTATATTAACATTATTAATTTTCATTCTTCTGCTCAGATATTAAATGATAAATAAAAATGAAATGGTCTATTAATTGGTTGTTTTGGAAATTAATGTAAGTAGTTCAACATTAGAATCAAAATTTTGAAATTAAATGTTACAATTGTATTGAAAAATTTATATTTAGTAGTATATAATAATTGAAAAATTATCCACCAAAATCCATTCACATTTCTCACAAAAACATCATTCTATATTATTTTGAATCCCACACAATAAACTTTTTATATCAAATATATTTAGTCAAAATCCATTTTTATTTAAAAAACTACTATTCGATACTTTACTGTAATAAATTATTTGTTTAATTTGTGTTCAAAACATTTACTTTTTCATATAATACATAATGATATTTACTAAAAAAATTACGTCGAATGAATCCATGTGAATTGATATCTCCCACATCATTGGGCTTCAACATTCTACATGAATGTTACATATTATTATTTTCAATTGGTATATAGTTTTAAATATAGGTTAGGAAAAGTACATTAAATGTTTTAAGGATTTCAAGGTGGTCAGATATCACGTTGGATAAATGGGATACAAAAAATGATTCTTAATTAAAAAATTCAGGATCAATTTAACAACCCATAATTCTTATTTTAATTGAAAAGAAATTAAAATATTTATTATATTGTAATACATGATTCAAGTTCCCTCAAGTAATAGTATAACTTTAATTAATGTTAATAATTATTTTAAAATGAAAATGGTATGTGGAGTTATCATTGGAAAATGATAATAATATAGGATTCACATTTTTTATAAAATTAATTTCTTGATGAAATTAATATCAAAGGAAATATATCATATAAACCACCACATGAAGGTATAAGTATTAATAAAATATATAACCCGAAATCTTCCAATAATATAAATTAATATAAATGTTCAATTTTAATACATGATTTGAGATCCCATGAGAAATAATATAATTGTAAAGAATATATAAAACAATTTATAATCCACCTAGGTACGTGGATTTTTTATTTCACCATGATCATAAACATAGTTTTCAAAATTAAATAATATTCAATCCATTATCAAATTAATAATCATGGTTTGTTATCACTTCAACAATTATATGATGGTAAAAATAATATTTAAATATAGTTCCCTAAATGATTCATTAATATAAATTATTTTTGACATTTAATTAAAATAAATTATTAGGAAACCTGAAAAGAAATGAATTATATTCTAAGATAACAATAGAGTTCACTCTCACTAACACTTGTCTCTTGTATTTTCTCTATTTTTATTCAATCACGATTTTATAATTCAACAAAATTACAAATGAGAACACATTAGTGTAAACATGGATATATACAACCTAGACTTCTATGTTAGATATCTTAAGAGGGGATAAAAATGATCTTTATTTTATTAAAAAAATTATTTTATTTAGAAACCTAAAAATATAATACCAATATTATAATTTTATTAACTAAAAAAGTAAATAAAAGAGAAGGGTAATGAGTTTTGGTTAACCCCGTTTTGAGAATTCTATTTTTCTGTTTATATCTATATAGTTCCATTATCTTCACTAATATGAATTAATATTGGTATTAATTGTTATGAACCAATATACCCAATTGGATCCACAACATTTCATCTAATAATTCATTTAGATTCCCCCTTATTCAATGTAGTGTTTTCGTTCCCCATTATAATGAGAATCCTATTTTAAATTAGGGGTGGCTGTTTTATATGTGGGGAATCCTATAATTTTTATAGAGGAGGTGACATTTACTTTGATTAGTTTCTATCAAACCCAAGGTGTGGCTCTTTATATTCTTATTGATATATTTAGTACATATGTTACTTGAACTGGGTACCATCTCCTAATTTATTCTCAATAGTTATCTATCTTGTCCCCTCCGACCTCATTCCAAATTCAATTCCCTCAATCATGAATTCTTCTTCATTAAAATAAAATTCATGAAACCATCCAACAAAGTCATCATTTTTAATATAATTGATCTTATACATAGTTTAGATTGATTTAAATAAAAAAATAAAAATGTATATTTACATTTAAACCCCTTATCTTTATTAGCATGAATCTCTTACTATACAAGCAGTGCTCCTATGAATTAGCAATTCATTTGGAATATAAATGGTTCATCTTCATCTATAGAGGGATTAATATTGTCTATTTTTAATATTAGACGTTCTAATGTTGTTTCCTCTTAAATATCTTACTCTACTATATCTTTTCTACTCATATTTTAGATAATGGATCAAATTTGTGAAACTGTAACCCCAAATTCATGATTTTTTTTTTCAATAGACCTAATCCATTATTTTTCAATTCTTCACTACTATATAAAATATTTTATTATTTTTCTGAGGTATATGGGTAGCAATAGTTTTATCATCTTCAATAGTCTTCCACAAAGTATTATATATTATTTTTTTGTGGTTTTGTTTCTACCTATTTTATGCCACTGTTGTGTTCATCTTGTTTCTACAATAGTGGGTATATGATCAGGTTATTCTATATATATTTATTTTATACTAACAGACATATCTTATTATAATAATTAATTTTTTTATGGAGAAAAAATGTCACACCCCTTACTATTGTTTTTATTAATGAATATAGTAGAGTTTTAAAAATTTATGGAAAAAATGAAGTGATATATTATTTCCTTGTAAATAGTGAAAAATTCAATAAATTTTCTTATCATTATCAAAATAAAATTTTGTGTACTCACTCTAAAATAGTGTAATATAGTGAAACCTGTTGTCCTCATCTATGGAATCAATATATCCACTCACTATACCCATTAATTTATTTTTATACAATTTTTTATAATAATTTTAAATATAGATAATTGTTGGTTGAGTGTTATTATGATAGAAAATAAATGAAATGAATATTTCTTTTGATTCCATAAGTGAATATCTTTAGGTGAATCCGTAGGTGGATTCAATAATTTTTCTTTTTAATATGAATTCAAATTAACTTATTAGACCATGAATCAACACATTTTCATTATATTGAGTAATTACACACAATATATTTAAAGTAAGGAAGAATTTCCTTATAATTAAATGAAATATTTAACCTATATCCTTTAACATAATTTAATAGAATGAGCCCCTTAATAAAGTGAATAATTCTTTGGAATCTCCTCTTAAATGGCCATTTAACAGTTCCACCCCACAACACTTGGACAAAAATCATAAAAATATTTTTTAAATATCCACGCATACCAATTATATAATAGATAATCCTAGACTTGAATGCAATGAACATTTGTATTGGATGAAAAAAATTGTAAAATGAATCTTTAATAGTCATAAATATCCAAATATATCACAAACAATCATTTTAAAAATTATAAAGGGAATATAACAAGTAGTGGTTATATTATTCCCTGAAATAAAGAATTAACACTATATTTTGTATCCCTTGGAACTATATGAAGGGTTGTCCCTCAGTATAAGAAGGATATTACAAGGGAATATGAGAAGTGAAAACAATAAATATAAAATTTATTAAAAAATAGGATGTTAAAAAATATATAATTTATTGGATCCAAAATAGATTATTCTATACAAAATAATATTTTTTATTAGAATATTTTGACACTATATTTTCATGGGATCATCCCACTTATAAATGAATATATTGATTATCCATAAAAATTTTCTTCCCAATTCCATTCATTCCATGCATTAATTTCTACTCCATGTTCTTCTACCACATGGATTTTTTATTTAATAGTTTTCCATTTTTGTTATGAAATTATAAACCAATATCTCTTTATAGACCCCTCTATATTTCATGTGTTCCACATAGATAATCAATTTCATTAATATCCAAGATCCTTTTTAGCCATTTATTTATGGGAATGTGATTTTATGATGATATTTTTGTGTTTTATGTTATCGAAAAGAATAATCAATGATACAATATATTTAAGTCCAACTCTTCAGTTACCATTTCTGATTGATCTCAATGGCAGTCTATGGTTACCCAAACATGATGTTCCACTGATGCTAATAATGTCTATCATCAACTGTGGTGGGTTCCAATCCATTTATTTTCTACAATGCATCCATCATATCATCCTACAAATAAAAATCATAATCCCTGACATACATTCCTCCTTCAATAGTTTCTTTTTGACATTCCTTATCATATAAGATAATTAACTATAGAATAAACTTTATTAAAATAAAAAAAACATATATCATAGACAAATAGTTACATATAGATATCATAATAGGTGATTGGGTCATATTTTGTTACTTGTGGATGCTATAGAATATGGCCCCATTCACATTTCATTTCCCTTCCATTGTCATTGATAGGAATTGGTTGAAATCATAGATCCTTAATCCTATATAAAAAATTATTCATGTCATAGAATAATGTAGTTAAATTGGTAGTGAAATGGATTATTTGTTGGTTAAATTGCCTAGGTTCTATCATTAAATGTGTCACACACCATATGATTATTCATGTCATCAGATAAGACAAGTATGTTTACATCAATAACCTATTTTAAATTTACCTCTCTTGTAGTTCGTACCAGGATTCTAATATGTGTTCAATAATAACAACATACAATCAACATTAATACATCCCTATAAAATCAAAACAATATGGATAATAAATAAATTATGAATATTATGATTTGCGTTAAAAAATATTATAATATAATTAAAATGTGATTTTTATCATTATATTTAAAAAAAGTTGTTTCATTTTCTATGAATTATAAAATAAAAAATTGGATTATTTCTATCACCTTAGTTATAATATGGATCCCCTATAACATCCCAATTTTTCTTTCATTTATGGACTTCTCCATACTGTATTTTTTAGGAGGCCGAAGAGGTAAAAGTATGACCTAAATATTTATATAATATGCTTACCTAAACCTAAAACATTCTATGTTAGAGGATATCCAATATCTGGATGACGAGAGATCTAGCCACCTGGTGGGAAGGCCAGGTGTAATACCATTTATTATGTAACCACATTTTTGCCAATGGTTTCTATAGATTGAAATTATCATTAGGATATCATGGTAATTGAATCCTATAACTGACTATTTATTTATTTTTTATTCTTTATTGAACCTCACTCAGTAGTATCTAAACGTGGGGTGTCTTGGGGGATTTTGGATCTCTAAAATGCATCTCTTTTTTGTGTCCAAGTTCCTTTTAAAGTGGTTATCTACTGTTGATATGTACTTATCCTCTTAGATATTGACATATCTATTTTCTTTAGATTCTTATTCTGGGAGTATTGGTAATAATTTAGAATTTTTGTACGTAGAACAGTTTATATGGAATTATTGTTATAGGGTATATTATCAATTCTCTAAAATCACGATTCCTTGATTTTTTTCTCAATTGTTATTAAATACTATAAGATTCAATATGGTTTGATTTTTCATAATCAAAGTAGGTGTTCCTATGCCATAATTTTATGATTCATGAGTTTATTGAATTCATGTGAATTCTATATGTCACTATAAAAGCTTTTTTAATAATTTTAATGGTCAAATTGACACAATTAGTGAAAATAGTATTTGGCATGGCTAGTTCTATATTACGAATATAACCATTTTTTGAAATAAATTTTCTTTTTTTTCAATCTCGATTGTTTTTGTTTATGAATTAAAAACCATTATTTTTGTGAAAATGTGTTAATTTTTTAGTGTCATTATAAATGGTTGGAAATGTGTGATTTCCCATTAATTTTTTTTGGAATAATTTAATTTATAAAATTAGATTGATTATATTGAAAATATTTATTTATATAATATTTCAAAATGTTAATGTGAGTGTTTGAGAGATTTTGTGTTATTTTTTTAAAT
Organism: Viscum album; assembly: GCA_963277665.1. Lineage (NCBI taxonomy): Eukaryota > Viridiplantae > Streptophyta > Magnoliopsida > Santalales > Viscaceae > Viscum > Viscum album. Next base: position 749,120,734 of record OY728152.1, read on the forward strand.
GTATAGTTGGTGATTTAAAGTGGGTTTTTATGGAAGCTGGAATATATGATCCTTTTTTAATTGAATTGATAAATGTTTTGGTGTATGAACTTGATATTTTTTTATCAATTTGTATTTCCATAAAGGAACATTTGGATCTTTTTTATGTGAATTTACTTGTCATAGAAATTATTGATTAAAAATTTATTTATACTCTACTGTGATGAATAGTTATTAGACCACTAGATAGTAAATGTTAACATAATGGTGATACTCATTAATGTAGATTGGGGGTGAGTGTGAGATGTGAACTTTTCATGTGATATATAATTGATAATAAAATATGATTCCGTGGTAGAATCCCATTATGATTCATTTTTTTATTAATTCACTAATCATATAAACTAGTCATTGGAAACAAGGCTAGCTAGATGAGTGACCCAAATTTATGCTATGAATTTGTGGTCTGACACCCTAACTATTTTATCAAAATAAAATATAGATTTAATAGAAGGATATTCTCAATGCATAAGTGTGTTCACCACATTGACAAGATTGTGTGCATGATAGATTTCATACTTTCATGCAATTGGAAATGGATTATTTGCATGTCTTTAGTGGATTCACTAACATATATAAGGGTTTTCCAACACATATGAACTCAAAAAACAACATATATAAATTTTATGTAACATAGAAGATTTTATTATTATATAGAAATATAGATTACACTTTTGACATCCAATATTGTATCTTATTTATTAATATGTGGTGTTTGGGAGTGAACCCATTCATTTATATTATTTTTTGAAATTATCCATCAATGTTAGTGATGTTATTATATCTGGTTATGTGCATGCCAAAAATCATTATATTATGAAAATTTCATGTTCTCACGGCACATTTAGTTTTATTTAATTGTTATTAAAGTCTTATGAAGAACCAGTATATATACCATGAATCATGTTTATGATCAATGACATGCATGGTATGTTTTTCTAAAATTTTATTACCATATTCTCATACCCTTAAGATAAAGATCAATTGTTATCTCCCCTATTACCCTTATTAAACATATATACTCACCTTTTCTTATATTTCCCTTCCCCGGGTTATGATGAAATTTATTATTAATGATATTTATATGTAGAGTTCTTTTTATAAAGACCTCAGTGGGAGATGGAATAGCTCACTTATAAATCAGTTTTCAAGTTTCCATGTTTCCAAAGACTCTAAATCGTTATGGTCCTCAATCATGTATCCACATAATATATTGAATATAAACCTAAAAAAGATAAAATTTCATGGTATGAGAAGTTTGGTTCTTTACATTCTATTTTCCTTAAAAATGATTGTTTAATTATTCCCTTGGACTACAAACTAGCTATTGGGGATCAAGAATTCACATTAGAAGAGTGGTGAAATTGTTTGGATGCAGCTTTAATTGCTATTCTATAACGGTTCATTAAAACCCCTAGCATCTTCTCAAACAAAAAATGTTGTAGTCCTAGTAAATATTGTGTTTTTGGTTAATTTTATATGACTCTAATCTAGGTTTATATTGCATATGTTATTTATTTTATTCCATCTAATTACGAAATCTATTCTTCCATGGAATTATATTTCATTCCCACTATCAATTAACATTTTTTCTTTATTTTCTATTTACAAATTATGGAATGGTAAATAATTTTTTATTAATCATGTATCCTTTCTTTATTTAGTATAAATATCATTAAAACATGACATAAAAATTAATAACCACTAGTAATATAGTTTCCTTTAAAAATGTAACTACAATAAAATAATACATAAGAATACATTTTTATGGATACATCATGAAATTTAATTAATTTAGATCCATCTACTAAAGATAATTATTACCAAATAACTATTGTATTCATTATGATTTATTCATAAATTATTATATTTAATTACCATCACGAATTTTCAATCCATTAATAAAAAATTGAATTATGTTTTATCTTTTATTTAGATAGGGAATATTATTTAAGATTTATTCAATCCTTCCCCACTCTTAAACATAATATATATAACCTCTTCGCACCAAGGACTTTTTAGAAAATAACTTCATAATATACTCTCATTTTCTCTATGAAACCATTAATCTCTAGTAAAAAAATATTTTATTGTCCTTATAAAATTATCATAGTTCATTCACTATGAAATTTACAGTTGATTTTATTATATTTCATAGTTGATGTTATTGTTTTACATATTTAATAATTCAATACTACATGGACTATATATTACATATCATTGATTATTTCTCATTACATTTTTTAGGGTATTCTCATGGTAAACATTTAACCAAAAGATATTAAAATATTAATTTTCATGTTTTTTAAATTATTTCATAATTAAATATAAAACATATTATACATTCAAAATATAATTCTATTTCCATCACATCATATGTCATAGTGATGTTTTCATGAAAAACCCTTCTCTCACTCATGATATCTTAGGAGAACAATAATTATATAGCCTATTATAGTATACTATATTACATCATACACACTCCCGAACTCCATAGGAAAGTAATAGACACTACGTGTTCTATAAGAATCATTGTATAAAAATATATCCTTAGAATAAGAATTTTAAATATCTAACTATCTAAATAAATAATAATAGAAATAAATAGAAAAAATAACAATATATATTTAATAAAAGGAAAAATATAATTTTATTATTCAATTTCATGTGATTCATACATATAATGACAACAATTCCATTATATAGGTTAAAAATATTTTTCATAAAGTCCCAAAAGGAATAAATATGAAGGAATAAGTCATTTAAAATTTCATCAATGTCATTTATTATACATAAATCAAATTATCCTTTTCATAATTAAATTAAATTTCCATTACCTTAGACCCTCACAAAGTTCACTAACACCACTCTTCAATTAAATAAAATTTTATATAAATAATTGAATTTTCATTTATTCATTCATTAGTATTTCCATACCATTGTCCTAAAACTTTCCTATAATATCCAAATTCTAGATGTAATTATCATATAAATATGTTTTTTTGGTTGTTATGATGTTTATGTATATTTTTAAAAGAATCAAAAACAAAAAGATTGAAATGGATGGATAAGTAACTAAATGTATTGACCTTATTGAAATTATTTAAAAAAAGGAAATTTAAAATGAAATAAAAAAATAAAAAATTAATAAGAAATGTAAATAAATAATAATATTATGTCTATAAATTAAATATTTAAGAATTTATTTTAAGAAAAACTGATATTGGGACATATTTTATTAATTATTGTAATAATTTTACCAAATTAATTTGTTAACATTATTTTATTAGTTTTTATATAAAAATAATTTAGATAATTTTTTAATTTTTTAAAATATAATGCATTTTTACATCAATAAGGTGAATAAAATATATGTATGATGTTATTAAAAAATTTCATACTCAAATAGTTTCTAAGAGAAGGTAAATGGATAATTGATAGATAAATAAAAAATAAAAAAATAATGGAAACTGGAAAAAATTGAGTTAAATAAATAAAAAACAAATTTTTGATGTAACGTTTAAAATGACATATAGAACGAAAAAAATGAATAAATAAGTCCAAATATTATATAATACCATCCTATACCCAAAACTAGTTGTTAAATTATCCTCGGGATAATAAATGTAAAAAAAGAATTAACCCTCTTTCCCCTAATTAAAATTATGTAATTCAAAAACTGAGTGATAGTATGATAATTATTTTAAGGAATAACATGTTTTTATGGAATTTGAAAAAGTTTATAATGGATACTACGGTTTATAAATTGTAAAAAGTTTGTTATAATGGTTAATTTATCAACAAAATTAATTAATTTATTATAAAATAGGGCCTCAATATTGTTGGTGAAAGTATAGAGATGAAATATCAATTATGAATCTCTGGAAAATATAGATGGTAAATAACCAAATGAATAATGTTACAAGATGTGAAATTATGGTTCAATAAGATCATTTATTGCATGAGGGCAGAATTTATCTTGGTAAAAAAAATTCAAATGTATACTATAAAAAAATTTAAAATTATTTTTTATTTTTCAAAAATAATAATTAAAAAAAATAAATTATGAAAAATAATATATATAAAGTATGAGAGTTAAAATTAAATTTCCCATGTATCATTTTCATGAGTAACTCTATTGATAATTTAATTTAATATATGATTTCTAAAAACATGTAATTTTATAATATATGTAATGAATTAGAAAGAATACTTAACCAAATTGACAATCTAGATCTAAATGTGATCATAATAACTCTATGTATACAAGACTATGGAAAATACGGATGAGATACTTAGACCAAAATTGAAGAGAATATTCCCTTGAAATATATCCCGTACACCTTTTAATGATTTTTAGAAAATATGGCATGACCCATATATATATATGACAATCCATCCTATAAATAAATGAAATATGTAGATACCAGTGAATGCATAATTGTTTATAATTTGTAAAAAATAGCACTTTATATGATATTAGTGAGAACAACTCAATAAATACAACACATACTAATAAAAATTAAAAAATTACTATAAATATAATATATAAAATAACAGTAGAAATAAAATAGATTCTTATAAATGGAATATGGTTCCCCACTAGCCCATTTCCTGAAAAAACCTTTATTTTTCACATAATCCTTTTTTATATTACTTATCTCAAGTCATATTTCTCCAAACAATATTTATACCATAACATAAAAAAACAAAAAAATTTACAACTAGATACTAAAAACAAAACCATGCCCATTTGTAAAGGCTAGTACAAAAACCCAGTAATATTTCCCCATTATCATTAACTCATATTTTGATAGTTATAAACCAACACTTTTGTTCTTTTAAATAGTGAGATAACAAATATATATATATATATATCACCATTTCAAAAATTTTATCGCATGATATTATAAATTCTCGTCATCCTGGGGAAGATACAAGATCAATAGAATATTGAGGTTTGTGTGTTGAACTTGAGAGCATGTTAAGTTTATTCATATCTTAATGGAACTTATTAATTAGTTTTTATCTTATTTATATAAATTTGTAATTTTTTTGAAATCTTATTTGATAAAAATACCAGTTACACATGGTAAATGTGAATTACTAACATCGATTCATTTTAAAATAAACTTCTTAAAATTAAATAAACAAATTTCAATTTAAATATAATCTCATTATTATAGAAAATTAAAGAGTTGTTAAACTCTATTTTTAAGAAATATAACAAGATACACTATATTTTAAAAAATTCATACGATTTATATTATAGTGTATGTTTATCTAGTAAGAATTTAAGTTATATAAGAGTGTTTGTGGCCCAAGAAACATAATGGTCTACAGAAGAGTTCCAATATGCATAGTAGGTAAAATGGTTTTTATAGATGCTTTGTTCATTCAAAGAATGTTAAATGTTCACATTATTTTATTTTAAGTCTCTTAAAGAGAAATTACTATGCTTTATTATTGTGTTATCTATAAACATGGAAGGATTACACTTGGGTAGTGTGTTGTCATAGATTTTGAAATCTTTATAGTAATTTATTGTACAATTCATGAATTTTGAAGGATTATGGAAGATTTTTATTCCTTAATGGAATGTTAAAGTATCATATTGGGGTTTTCTCCATATAGGATGGTAAAAGGATTATGTAATGCTATTATTTCTTTCATGAGAGTGGATATGTTATATAAGAGTTTTTTATAATCTAGGATGGTGATATGTTAATATTATATATATTTTTATAATCAATAATGGAAAGTAGTACACATTAGAGCTTTTTCCGTCTAAGAAGTTGAAATTTTGAAAAGAATATATTGAAAGTTCCGTGATGGTAGATTTTAACCCATGAATTCCCTTATTATATATCCCTAAATGGTAATTATAGACCCTAGAAATTCATGTCTATATTTTAAATCTACATGATGTGGAACAAAAATAGTCTATTAAAAATTAATTATTATTTGGGCGCAACAAGAAGTTATAAAATAATGTTTTATGTCATTTTGAGAATGGAATGAAACTCTTCTTTAATAATGATACTTATTATAAAAATCCATGAATATGGGTGTACCATGTTGTTTAAATCCATATAATAAGGATGACATGATATTATATTTATGATTTTTTTCATAAGGAACACTACAAATTGTTATAGGATATCTAAGATAGAATATTTTCATGCCTTTTAAAGTCATGTGAAAATAGGAAATTAACATACAATTTTATTTTATCAAATTAGGAACACTTTCCTAGAGTTTGATTTAATATGTCAATGAATGATTTATGGTATTTTTAATTCATAGTAATAAGAACACTAGATGATTTTTGAGTGTGGGGATTCCAAATGAAAATCCCTATTAATGGATGAATAGTGATTTTTGGCATGTAGTCTGTGGAGTTCCATGGTGAGAAAAATAATGAAATTATGAGAATTGAGAATTTACATGGAAATCAGAAAAATGATCACATATATGAGTTGTTCAATGGTGTGGGGATTAATCAGAGAATTCACCGCAATAATAAATTACATTACATGAAAAATTTACCAAAATATATGATAAGTATAAATTCCATGAAACCATTAATATAATGGTCCCTTTTTATAAAGTGGTTTCTAATTTATCATTCTTGGGGAATATATGGTAGGATGATTTAAATCATTATATATATCATTTCAGTATCTATAATAATCATTATCGATGCAGTATATAATCATTTAATACATAAAAATATGTTTAATGGAATATTGGTGAAGAAAAATCAAATTAATAGGTTTTAATAAAATATTAATTCAAGAATAATCATTGTGGTTAAAACATTATGTAGATGGTATTTCATATATCCCTTATATGACAATAATAAAATCATTATCTTAGGGAAATAATGAATTAGTTTAAACCATCCTCTTATAAGTAAATAGTATAAGGTGGTATTAAAGTGTGTTTCAAAATTTTATTTGATGTTAACATATTGCCAGGAAATGAATATTTTAGTAGAAGATATTGGATAAAATATTTCTGCTTATGGTAAATATATATTTATAGTTTATCCATTATATTTTATAGTATCACCTATGAGAGAAGTGTATTCTCTCCTAAGGTGTGTCCACTATACTCTCTCACATAGTTGGATGTCATTATTATTTCAACCCTAAAATTGAATACCACAAAATCTTGATATATCATTGGACATATAGTGGCAAAATCATCACAAAAAATAGAAAGGTGGTATATGTTACAGGAGGAATGCAAGAACATTTTTCCTTCAAATGTTATTTTTTGTGTATTCTGAATATTTTCAAAGCATTATTGATGTAAAAAACACCCAATCAATTTATTCATGGATTATATATTGAGGAAACATTAATATTTTAAAATTTTAAAAAATTCCCCAAGGAATTAGATTCATTTTATAATAAAAGGAACAGATTTTTATGAAATATAATGGAATTTCAAGCAATATCTTCCACTTTCATAGAAAAAATCCCATAATGATAAGATGATAGATCATAATTAATTTCATTTAGGGATAATGTGTTAGTGGAAAAAAACTGAAGGAAATTATTTTTGAATGTTCTATATGAAATACTTGTTTTCTCATCAATTTCAATAGGTATAATGATTATACCAAAACCACTCTATGACTCCAATATTGAATGGAATCCATTGTTGAAACACTAACAATAGATACTAGTAATATTTAATGATACATTTTTATAGGTTACCATACCTTCATTAGACAATTTATTTAGTCTTATTTTGGACTATGTATATAACACCTCAATCTATCTCACACCATGGAAACCTAGATGGTTCAAAATTTCACCATATTTGGGCCTCCCAGGACACCCAGGATTTCTAAAAATAGTGAGGGTTTAAGTGGATTTAGTCGAGAGACTATGCCCTATGAATAATAATATAAATAATATAATAATAAAAATTTAAAAATGGGAAATAAATGAAAAGAAATATATATACATAAAATAATATACAAAAATTAATCAATTTTCATGTCATATCAATCACGCCACAAAAAAGGTAGCTCATAATATAATACAGATGTATTTACCCATAGTACCAAAAAAATCTACTTCCATTATGGAACTTATTAACCAATAAACCCTTTTAAAAATCAATAATATCTATCTCATACATCACCTATACAATAATTAATAATATTCTATTGATTGTTAGTCTTTAACCTTACATGTTCTATAAACCCTACTTTCTGCACACATCACAGAGGGACTACATACGTTGTTAATATAAACATAATAGAAATCCACTAGAAATTCATATAGATAATATTCATATATATATATATATATTTGTGTGTAACTTGTGAAAAATATAATCCAAAACAAAACACACAACCTACTCTACCAAAACTCAACAATAATTCAGTGAGCTTTTACTTGATTCCACCGGTGCTAGAGTTGACTGTTGCATCTATTTCATGTATATTATAATTTCACTTATCCTTACCTATAGTAAGATTCCACATAGATTCATTTATAAACCCTATGAAATATAACCATATCTTCTCTACCACAATTACTTAAAGGCATGTCCCAAACAGACATCACATGCCCATACTCATTCGACCCATTTACTTTATATTGAATCAATAGCCCGATGATACCCAAGACATGATGATACAAATACTTTTACAATACCATCTCACTAGATCAAATATATGAAACATATATTTTGAGGTCCTTACTCCCATATGGTGGTATTATACACCAGAAACTATGACCAACTATATTGTATCCATCCTCCGTATTGATGTTCAACACCATCACAAATATGTTACTCAATATATTAAAGGTAATATCCAATCATAGTGGGAAAACAACCTCATGATACTAATATGTGTGTACATAACCTTAATACACATATTATTATGGTGATTATAAATAAAAAAACTAGGTAAACACATTGGAGGACCTCGATTGACTCCATTAAAAACATTATTTATCATATTATTCATACTCAAAAAACATATTCCCCAATTCCTAATGAAAAAAGTAATCTACAGTGAAATAGGTTACACCCATAATATTCTCAAGGAACCACATCAACTATCACATCCCAAAAAAACATCATAAACATTACTCGACGTCACATCCATGAATCCTTAGAACCACATAATCGAGAAATCCATGAAATAATGGAAAAAACACATCACATCCATCATAAGGGTACCCATTGGTATTTAATGTGAATAAAAAATCTAAATTGGTTTCATTAATAATCACAAACACAAACCTACCCATGATAGATTATCAGATGATGTATGAAAACATATATAACACCAGAGGTATCCAAAACCCACCTAACTATAGTTATGAGAAATCCACACACCATGAAACTTCTCCTTTTATAGATTAAATTATAGTAGATGAAATAGTAGATAAAATAAATTTATTTAGGGAATCATCAATAGAAAATAGGGAAATATTGAATGAAACTAGTAATAAACACATAGATACAACTAAACATACTGTTAGATACACCATATAATAAATAGAATGAATAAATAATAATAAATAAGGAAAATCAATCAAAAATCATGTATGTATATGAGATAGATGATAAACTAGGAATACCCACTAAAATTTGGCTGAATTTGACTAACTACCCCATTTTATAAGTAATAAATCAAATAAGAATAATTTTTAAAAATGTCTAAAAAATATTACCATACATATTTTTTGAAAAAACAAGGAACCTTACTTATAACCTGTTAGTTCCAATAGGCTATATAACCTGAGAGGGGAGTGAATCATGGTATGACAGATTAAAACACTTTCCCCTTTTGATCTTGTTTTTCTGTTAGAAAAAACATTCTTTTCTCTCCTTCCCGATGCAGAGAACGAATAAAATATAAAGCATGCACATGACACAAAGATTTTTACTTGGTTCGCCCTCACTGGACCACATCCAAGGAGTATACACCGGTAGTGTGCTAATTTACAAATTCCACTATAATCTCACCATTGTTTTCATGTTCGAAGCGGACTCACTGTCCCTCCTGGTTTATAACCTCTCACAATTTGAGAACTCACTACCCTCTCAACTGAAGTGTGCTCAGTGCTTCTTCAAAAGATCCAATCACAGTTTATAGACCTGTAGGTCTCTTAATTTTCATGAAATAATGTACCTTCAACTGTTGATAGATGTTCTGTTAAAGTTCAAAATTCCTCCATTGATGAATACCCCTATTCCCCGGAACACTGAGAAATTACTTCGGAAAATACCTTCGCAAAGCACCCTACTTCGCGAGACCCCCAATTTCGTGAAGCTCAAACTAGCTGTCACAATGCTCCTTCATTTTCGTGAAGCACTCTTTTGAAGGACTCTCGCAATGCTCAAGCCTTCTAAATTCATAGGCCGTCACAGAGCTCCTGCTTCTTCGAGAATCACAATACATAGAGCACGCGCCCTCGTGAAGCACACATCCTTTCACGGAGCTAGATTAGTCGCCACGAAGCACCTCTCTTTCCCAAAGAACACTACCTTCGTGAACCACCTTCATGAAAGGAGAGAAAATTATTTTCCTTGAAAACTCTCTACCTCTCTCAAGGGAGACAACCTATATTTTTAGGCGATTCGACCAACCCTCGAACCTTCCTCGCAAATTCAGCACCACGTCATTGCCAATCATGAAGATCTAAAATTTCCGTCGGAATTCTATCAAAATCATGATGCACCTCAGAAATTCTATGATCAAGAAGATCCTTTTAATCATGGAGAGTTCCGTTAATTACCCTGCACCGCCACTGCAAAGCTCCCTCACATTTACTTTCAAGACTTCCATTCATGAAGCTCATTGTAAATGTGAAGCATCACCATCAACATTTTTCTTGTCTTCACGAAATCCAATCCATGAAGCCTCTCTTCACAAAATTTATGACTTTTACATATTAAAATATAATCTTCATAGATATAAAGTTTTCATGATACTCACCAACCTCAAAATTTTAGACCCCAAATATTTGGAAAACACTAGAAAATGGAACCACCTTGTACTGTTCTTTCGGAACCACCTCCAGATATTCTGTTCCATTGTCATTGTTCCTTGTCAACATGTATTGTCAACATATTATCTAGAACATGAAAATTCTCCATGGAAAATTGCTTTTTCAACAAACACAATAAAACCAAAAATACTGAAATGTTACCTTGAGGGATTTTTTGCTAACAATTTCCCCCTTTGAGTTTGTTGACAACTCTTCACAACTCTTCTTAGAATGATTTTCTGCACATTGATACCTCACTGAAGCTCCTTCCAGCGGCTACCACCATTCGCCTCTATCGATTCTGATAGCATTAAAGGAATCAGTTAACACGCACTCTAATCCCACATGAGCAATGCTCAACATGAGAAACAAGAGTAGTATGAAAATCTCATCAATGAATCACTTCCTGTCAAACACAAATTATCGATTCCAAACTGATTCCAATTGCAAAATTGAGACCAAGGGTTTAGCCACCCTGATACAAATAGGTGATAGCGGTAAACCTTCTCTCCTCATTACAACATCAATGTTCTACTTTTATCACGATCCTCAACTATCGTGATATCTATGCTTTGATCGATCACTTCTAGCATCGTCAGATTTGTAAATTCCCCCCCCCCCCCTATCTCAATTCTCTCCCACTATCTCATTGCTACACCTTCCATCTTCTCCACATATCACTCATGATTTATAAAATAGCCACACTATCTCCCCCTTGAAAAATTACTATTTTCTCCCCCTTTTTCAACAAACCCAAAGGGAAATACGGTACGGTCTGTAATAGGGTTAAAACACATTTTAGAACATTAGGGAAAAACAGATCATGCCTTGGGGAGAGGGGGTTGCACATCCAAACTCTTTTAAGTATGGGGAGTCGACTGAACTCCAAGAGCAAGTCTATGCCTATCAAACGCTTCCCTGGGTGAGGCCTTTATCATAGTGTCTGCAACCTGTAGTTCTGTAGGCACATACTCCAAATTCCACATTCATTGATCAACCTTCTCCTTAATAAAATGATAATTTATCTCAATGTGTTTTGTCCTTGAGTGAGGGATGAGATTTTTGGTGAGATTTATAGCACTTGAGTTATCACAAAGGATTCCGATCGTAGACTTCTCTTCAATTCCCATATCATCACGTTTCTGCTTCATCCACATTAATTGTGTGAAAGATTGAGTGGATGAATTTTACTCATCTTTTGCAGTGCAAAATGAAATGAAATATTGATTCTTGATTAGCCAAGAAACACACAATCCTCCAAGCTTGAAAACACCTCCTAACATTGACTTCCTGTCATCCGCTGAAACGGCCCAATCTGTATCTATATATCCCAATAATTCTCACTGAGATTTTCGAATATACATCAATCCAAATACCAATGTGCCCTTGATATACTAAAGTATTCCTTTCACTGTAATAATGTGACATTCCTTTATATTAATCTGATATCTCACTACTTGGCATGTGGAGAATACAATGCCAGGCCTTGTTGTAGTCAAGTATAGCAAACATCCAATGATTTTTCAGTATTCTGTGATATTAACTTCCCTTTCATCATCATCTTTGGACTATTTCATCTGGGAAGCTAACATAGTCTTCATCTCCTTGTAATTATCCATTCTAAATCTTTTCAAAACCTCCTTGGTATATTTGGATTGTGAAATTAGTGTATCTTACCTTCCTTGTGTCACCTGTAGAACAAGGAAAAATGTTATCTCTCCAATCATTGACATTTCAGAATCACTTTTCATGAATTTGAAAAACTGTCTACACTGAGCTTCATTTGATCCACCAGATATTATGTCATCAACATAAACCAAGACCATCATAATTTGATTATTGTTGTTGTAGAAATAGAGAATGTAATCAACTCCCCCATACTGGAATCCAAGCTTCTTCAAGTACTAATCACATTGTGAGTACCATGCTCTTGGGGCTTGTTTCAGTACATACAATGCCTTCTTCAGTATGAAAAACTTGTTCTCATCCTCATGAATGAGAAAACAATATAGATTCTCAATATACACCTCTTTCTCCGGAACCCCTTTCCAAAATTAAAATTTGACGTCCATATGGAACACATTTAACTTCCGATGCACTCCGATGGCTAGGAATAATCTGATTGCCTCTAGCAATGAAACCATGTCAAATATCTCATCATCATCTATTCCCTTGATCTGGAAGTACCCCTTGCACACTATTCGTGATTTGTTCCGAATCACTATGCCATATTCATTCATCTTATTGCGATAGACCCATTTATTCCTGATGAAATTCTTATCTGCTCGCCTCGAAACAATCTCCCATGTCCGATTTTTCTCAATCTGATCTAGCTCTACAATCATTGCCTGAATCCAGTTTTCATCTTCAGTTGCATGAACAATACATTTTGGCTCAACCTGAGATAAGAAATATTTATACTATAGTGGCCTAATTCTTCTTTTTTGAACTAGAGAAGACTGATCACTAATGTTATTCTACCTATCAATTTCAGCTCGACTCATTGGATTTTGTGCATTTATGGATTTTACTTTCTCATGAACATCATCAGTAAATTCTTCTAAATCAACATCGTCCACTTCTACTTCCCCGACGTTGATTTCTTCCTCATAACTCTCATTTGGAAATTGTTCACTACGCTGTTGAATGATCTTCTCATTCTCTAATACATTGACATCATTGCTCTCAACTACTTTTCCCAGCATTTTGTTAATGTAATTATATACCTTTCTTTTTCCTGAGTATCCAAGGAATGTCCCCTCATCTCCTCATGATTCATATTTACTATGTTTTCCCTTTTTGAGGATAAAACACTTACTTCCAAATATTCGAAAGTATTTCACCATTGGCATCATTTCATACCACATCTCGTACGGAGTCTTTCCATCCTTCAGACACAGTAGAGCCCTATTAGAAATGTAGAACAATGTCAAAACTACTTCCTTCAAAAATTTCTCTAGTAGGACTTTTTTAATGAACATTGTTCTGGCCATGTTGTTGATGATCTGATTTATCCTTTCAACCACTCCATTCTGTTGTGGAGTTCTTACTAAAGAAACATGATGCCTTATCCCATGATTCTCGAGATAGCCTTCCACCCAACTGTTTGTGAATTCCGTACCATTGTCACTATGAAACATCAGAATTTTCTATCCAAGTATCCTTTCACACTCCCTTCCGTACTATTTTAAGTAGCTGAACACATAAAAAATATGGGTAATAACAAATAACCTTGCCATTCTGATATAGTCATCAATGAAAAGAACATAGTACCTATTTCTATCAATTTATCATAGTGTGATAGGCCCACAAACATTAGAATGCACAAATTCGAGAAATCTTGTTAAATTCATTTATTTTTCCTTATACGTCTTTCTGACGATCTTCTCGTGTTGGCATGCATCACATGTGTGAGTATGATCATGTGATAGCATAGGGAGGTCTCTTTCTACATCACACTTTAACAGACCTTCTAGGGATGGATGGCATAGATGACCTAGTTGTCTTTTCCACAACTTGTTTTCATCCTCTATGGACATGAAGCACATATCTGCTTCTCCACTTACCAGGTAGAGATTTCCCTTTTTCCTTTTTCCATGTAGAACCACTACCTCGTCTCTTACATTGACGATACACACCATCATAGTAAACCTTATAGAATTTCCGGAGTCACATAGTTGACTAACGATGAGAAAATTTTGACTGAGGACTTCTACTACTAAGACATCAGCACGTCTCATCTCTTTGCCCCCAAACTGGGCCATTCCTGATCAAATTATCTATAGGCCTTCATCGTTTCCAAACTTGAAAACTCCCTCTTTGTCATATTTTACGCCTGTGACAAGATCCTTATTACCTATCATGTGAGATTTGAAACTGATGTCAAGGATCCACACACCAGAGCGATCTGATGCTTTAAGAGAAATTTCCACCACCACTGCATTCTCATCCATTATCTTCTTGGTCCATATTTTTTCCTTCATACTTGACATGGACTAAGACATATGATCTTTCTCAAAGTATAATGGACCTGCTTCATCTTGCAAGGCTGCAAATCTATTTTGCATTTTCAACTCACTTGTTGGTTCATTGATCTGTTGCTTAGAGACATTTTGATTCTCCTTTGGCACATTCCTCTATAGGGTCAAATTGCAGTACCTAGCCATGTGCCCAAACCCTCGACCCCAAAAATAGTGTCCTTCGAAATTTGTTCTAGAGAACCATTCTCTGTTTGGATGCCACCTTTATTCTTGTGCCCTTTTGAATCTCTTTGCAATGGGACACACATACAGTGAATGTCCCATATTTCCACAACAATAACACATTATGTAAGGTTCATTAATTTCAGTGAATTATGCACTACGAGTTTCACCTTGGGATCTCTGAATATTTAGATTCTGCCTTGTTCCCAAATCAACCTTCAATCTTGGAGTGGGTACTTGCGGTCTACCTTCAATTTTCATTGATTTTTGTTTTCGGTCAAGCCCTGAATCAGGCATAACGTCGGAGCTCAATTTATGCTTCCTTCCTACAGAAATACAAGAATCTTCTTTCATCTTTTCAATATTCGGAATGACCTGCTTTCCCAAGAATGTGTTAGAAATCAATGGTTTCTCTTGGACTTTAACTATTCTCCACAGACTGACATCATTCTCTTCATGCTCTTCGATACGCTTGATGTGACCTTTACTTGTGTTTTTAAGAGATTGATCTCCATTTTCTGTTCCTCAGTCTTTATATTATACTCACTAACTGATTTTGAGTTCTTTGGTGTTGATGAATTGAGTTTCTCAATTTCATCCATCAACTCAGACATCTATTATTCATGCTGCTACATATAGAGTTTGGCGTCACGAAAAACTCTTAGCTATATTTTTTTGGGTCTCCAAACATATATCTCCTCAGGATCAGCTTCTAACTTTGCTTGTAAATCAACTCTTCCTTCAACTTCTTTTTCTTCATCAATGTTTGTTTCTTCCTTCTTCAAAGAACTACCGAAAACTGCCACCATAGCATTTTCCCCACAATTTTATGCAGTTTTCAATATCCTTATCCTCTTCAACCTTGAACTCGTATGAACATTCAAATTCTTCTAAAAGTATATTCTTCTTCTTGAAGAAATTTCTCTTGAATTTTTTCTTCCCTTTCAAAAACGTTGAAGAATTATTTTTGGGAATTACGACTTTGTCATTATCATTATCATTATCTTGAAACTTTTGGGGAACCTTTCTGCAAGTTGATCAACATTTCCACATTTAAGTCATGGTTGTTGATGTTTCACTTTTAAAGATTCATTTTCCTCTTTTTAGATTTTATGTAAGGAATGACATAACCTCGTCTATCTCTTCTTCTTCCTGAGAATCGTCAATGGTGAGCTTCATCATGGCCTTGAATGCTTATTATTTTGATTTTTGTTTTTCCACAACATCATTATCATCATTTCTCATTTAATATGAAACAATTGTTTTGTGAAGGTTATCCATTTTCAGCTATTTTGGGTCTTTATCTTCCTAAACTAAAACATTCAGATTGAACCGAGGTTGAATTTTCCTCAAGATACGATTCACAATATTTATGTGTTCAATAAATTCACTAAGACAATGCATGTCCTCTACAATAACATTTACCCAATTAAATAATGAATCAATAGAGTCATTCATGTTCATACTCAGATCTTCATACTTTTTCCACAACACTTGCGGCTTCTCTTCTCTAACCATTGTATCACCTTCATATATGTTGAACATTTTTTCCCACATAGCATGTGATTTTTTGCATAAAATCACCTTTGTATATATAGAATTGGATATTTATTCCCCTAGAGAAATGATTACCTTTTCATCAACGTTTAATTCTCTTTGGTAAGCTTTTGATAAAGCACCACTATTAAGATCAGTTGTGATACCATGCATTGCTGCTGCAAACACATCCATTCCTAATGATCGGAAGTACTGTTGTAGCTGATTATTCCAGAGCTAGAAATTGTTCTCGTTGAAGATCGAAATCCCTTTATGATTATTGACCTCCATTTGAGAGAGAAACAATAATATTAACCATTCTCTCTGATACCAATTTTTAGTTCCACTAGGCTAGATACCCTGAGAGGGGGGTGAATCAGGGTATGAGAGATTAAAACAACTGCCCCTTTTAATCTTGTTTTTCTGTTAGAAGAAACTCTCTTATCCCTCCTTCCTGATACAAAGAATGAATAAAACATTAAGAATGAACATAAAACATTGATTTTTACTTGATTCACCCTCAATGGGCTACGTCCAAGGAGCATACACCGGAAGTGTGCCGATGTACCAATTCCACTATAAGCTCACTACTTTTTAGAAGTTCGAATCGGACGCACTGTCCCTTCTGGTCTACAACCACTCAAAATTTGAGAACTCACTTACCTCTCAACTGATGTAATCTCACTACTTCTTCAGAAGATCCACTCACAGTTTATAGACCTGTAGGTCTATTAATTTTCATTAAATAATGTATCCTCAACTTTTGATAGATTCTCTATTAAAGTTCAAAGTTCATCCACTGATGAATACCCATTTTCCCTTAAACATTGAGAAATTACTTTGGAAAATACCTTCGTAAAGCACCATACTTCGCAAGGATCCCAATTTCGTGAAGATCAAACTAGTCTTCACGAAGCTCCTACCTTTTCACAAATCACCCTCATGAAGCACTATCGTGATGCTCAATCCTTTGCAATTCTTAGTCCATCGCGGAGATCCTTCCTTTTCGCGAAGCACACACCTTAGATCACGCAACATTGCGAAGCCCACATTATTTTGCAGAGCTAGATTAGCCACTGTGATGATCCTCTATTTCGCAAAGAACACTGCCTTTGCGAACTGAGAGAAAACTATTTTCTTCAAAAACTCTCTAGATAACAACCTTGTTTTTTATTACACACTTATAAATAATTTCATACATAAACATCACATTGATAAAAACATTGAAGATCGAGATGTCTAGTGTCTTTGGGGATTAGGATCATTACACAAAAAAATAGATCATAAAACAAAACATCTTTATTGAAAAACTTCATTAACATGACCACATTATTCCCTCGTACATAACGTTGAATGGGCTAACCTGAGGACATTCATAAGAAAAAGGTGAGCTATGAAGCCTAGTAAGGGAATAAACATGGATTAACATGGGGAGTACAATTCATGTTAAAAAATAAGAATATCAATAGAGTACAAGAGAAACATGAACATAAAGGTATAATAAAGCATGATAATCATAACATGGAAATATGGAAACAACACTTATCATGGAATTTGTATGAGCCAAGGCTCATTTCACTTGTAGCAAGAGTAAATCCTCATTGCCCATGAAGCACAAGTAAAACCTTGTTGCACTTGAATTATCATGAGTTAACACTCATTGTACATGACGTATCATGATACCATACTTTACCCCATGTATTAGTGCGCTATAAGGGAGCACCCTTCTTACACATCTCATTTCATGCATAAGTGTGCCACATGGATCATAAAACATGGATTCATAAAACATAATAATTTACTCCATGAAAAAAAGAATGTGGAATGAAACTTTTTAATAAATAAGTAAATTTGAATGAAGTTGAATACCCTTGAGGGAGAAATGGTCATGGTAAACACTACACAATGGAATTGGCTTAGAAAATCGCTGTAATTTTGGCAGTGTAATGACGTGATATACGAATTCATAAAAAATTGTTGATTAGAGAGAAATGGGTGCCTCAACATATCTACATGAATTGGAATGTAAGGGGTTCATAAAGATACATGTCCCAACAATTGTAATGGAATTTATATTCATGATACAAAAGTATTTCTTGAATGTAAATGAGGAGAGAGAAGTTCCTTTTGGAATTTCGGCATAGTAACGGGTGTAGATGGGAGAAATATAATGACTGAAAAAGGGGTCTTCCATCATTCATTCAATAATAGGGTAGTATGGTGGAGTTTTGAAACCATACCCCATCATTTTTAATTGAAATTAACAGGGCATAACAATGTAAAGAAAATTGGACAAAAAGTGAAAGGATGAAAACCCCTTACATGGAACTGTGCTTCCAATGGCTTAAGAGAGGCTTGAGAGAGGCTTCTGTGGAGCTTGGGGCACATTGGGATGATTCTAGAGAGAGTCGGGACGAGTTTGTATGAACTCAAAAGGCTTTGAGTGAGAAATAAGAGGGATCTTTGGTGAATTTATATAGGAAAGGTGAGTGAATTATTTATTATTTAGGTTTGAGACCCTTTCCATTAAACTAATCCAAACCACAAATCAGCTCATGGTATTTGAGCACGGTTTTTGGAAATGGGGAGAGGAAAAAAAATATTTTATAATTCCAAAGTCCGAACTTATTAAAATAATGGGATTGCTTATGTGGAGGTGAGTCACACTCCCATGGAAAATAATTTAAAAAGACAAGATGTTTAATAAGTCTTGAGGGGTCCATTAATGCTTTGTAAAATAAGTCAAAAAAACCCAAAATCAAATTATTTTAATGTTAAAACATATTTTGGCCTAACATAAAGTTTAGATTATTTTATTACTTCACTATTGGGTCATTATGATGTCATAAAACACATTATACATTTAAACAGTATTTAATTTTTACCCAAAAATTTGACTGTCTCTGAAAATTATGAAAAATTCACTGTTGGATAATTATGAAGTCATGATTCCAGAAATAAAATTTATTTTATCTAAATAATTTTCTAAATATGTAAATTTTATCTTTTAAAATAAAAAATGACATTAATTGAAAATTCATGGGTTTTGACAAAAATGGATTTCAAGCCTTAATAAAAATTACAATTGCGTTCATAAAATTAAACGATAATTTTTATTTAATAAAATTTAATTTAATAATAATAATAATATTTTGATAAAATATTATTTAATTCAAAAATCCATTAATTCATCAAAATAGATTTCATAGTTGAATATTAACTAAAAATAGTATTTGTGATTTAAAAACTATTTACAAAGTATCAATAATGACAAGAAAGTATACTCATTAGTATATACAAAAAATAATGTATATGAACATAGTACTAGCGACTTGTTACATAACCCCTTAAAAAAGCTGCATAAGACCTAAGGGTAAGGTGTGTGATGGTGACAGACTCATGGGGTGGCTGGGATAACATCACTCATGTGGTAATCTCTATCAACTTCAACTTCTCCCGTAGATGGTCCCATTTGAGCTTGACATGGTAAAGCTCAGATTGGGCTTTGTCAAGAGAGAAGCCCAAAGATGCCACTTCTTTTCTAAACTCTTATAACTAGGCTTCGTATGAAGCAATTCTACTGGATGAGGCCATCACTTTTGTCTAAGTAAATTTTATTTGTTAAAGACACGTATTTATACTAATCATGTGATCACAGTTCAAAAACTATATTAGAAATGGTTAAAATTCATAACATGAAACCAAAGAAGTTGACATTTTATATAAACATTTTACATAAAGAGACATTTAATTAGATCGAGAAGGATTTCCATTAATGAAAATCTGGGACGTTACAATATTCCCCACTTATGAAATTTATCCCTTGAAATTTCCTTTTCCATTACTAAAATAGATGTGGGTAACTCAACTTCATCATTTCCCCTGATTACCACGTCGGTTCTTCAAACTTGTGGTATTTCCACAACACCTTGATGAGGGGAATTGTATTATTTCGTAGAACTTTTTCTCCGTGATCTAAGATCTTCAATTGCTGCTCCTCATAAGAAATATCATTCTCCAAATGTACCACCTTAGAAGAGAGTCTATGTGAAGGGTCTGGTATGTACTTCCTTAGGAGGGATACATGAAAGACATCACATACCATGGCCATGGTAGATGGAAGTGCTGGTCGATAGGCCATAGCCCCGACATGATCAAGAATCTTGAAGAAGCCGATGTAACTTGGAATTAACATCCCTTTCTTTCCAACCCACATGACATTCATCCACGTAGATATGTGTAGAAAAAACATTTCTCCAGCTTTAAATTTTAGGTCTCTTCGATGGTTATCTACAGAACTCTTCTATCGACTCTGGGAAGCCTTGAAATGTTGTTGAATGGTTTTTACCTTCTCACCCATTTCTTTGACCATTTCAGGTCCAATCAGCTTACGTTCACCAATCTCATCCCAAAATGTCAGTGTTCTGCACCCTTTCCAATACAGGGCTTCATATGGTGCCATTTGGATGCTCGATTGGAAACTATTTTTATAAGAGAACTCGGCCAGAGGAATATGTTGATCCCATCAACCTTTAATGTCCATTTAGCATGCTCTCAATATGTCCTCATGTGTTTGGATAGTCCGCTCGGATTGGCCATCAGTTTGAGGCTGATAGGCCGTACTGAAGATCAGTTCAGTATTCAGAGCATGTTGAAGACTTTTCCAAAATATAGAGGTGAATCTTGGATCATTGTCAGACACAATAGATTGTGGTACTCCATGCATCCTTACCACTTCCCTAATATATATCTGTGCTAGTTGATCCAATTAGAAATCCTCCCGAATATCAATGAAGTGTGCATTCTATGTAAGACAATCCAAAACAACCCAGATTGCATTGTTTCCTTTGGATGTCCTCAGAAGTCTGATGATGAATTCCATGGTGATGTTCCCCCATTTCCATTCTGGTATGGGAAATGGTTTCATCATCCCCTTATACTTCTGCCTCTCTACCTTCACTTTCTAGCACACCATGCACTTTGATGTATATTCAGTGAACTCCTTCTTCATATTATCCCACCAAAAGTTTTTTTGGAGCTCTTGATACATCTTTGTGTTCGCAAGGTGAATAAAGAAATTTTAACTATGTGCATCATCCAAAGGTTCCTTCTTCATCTTTGTACTTGATGGAACACATAGTATTTTCTCAAATCTCACAATTCCTTCTTCATTAAAATTAAACTCCGAGGATTTACTTTATTCGATAGCTTCCACTTTTTTGTGAATTCCCACATCATCCTTTTAAGCATCCTTTAACCTTTCCAAAAGTGACAGTTGAGAAATCATTTGTGAAAGGATTGATGATGTTCCCTTCTTTATGATTCCCATGTCCATCTCCATCAAGTCTAAGATGATTGGATCCTTCTCATTTCTCATCATTGGTAGAATCGCTGGGTCCTTTCTACTTAGGGCATTTTCCACCTTGCTCGCTTTCCCAAGGTTGTAATGTATTGAAGAGTCATAAACCATGATCATCTCTATCCATCTTCCCTGGCGTATATTAAACTCTTTCTGTGTGAATATATATTTAAGACTCTTGTGGTCAGTATATGTCTCACATTTCTCCCCATGGAGATAATGCCGCCAGATTTTCAAGGCAAAGATCACCGCCGCCAACTCCAGATCATGCGTTGTATAGTTTATCTCATGGATTATATACTGGATTGAGGCATAGGATATCACATTATTATTCTGCATCAGCACATTGCTTAAGTCCTTCTTCAAAGCATCACTGAATACCACAAAATTTTCCCACTTGTGGGTAAAGTGAGCACATGTGCAACGATAAGGCTCCTTTTCAACACCTTGAAGCTTTCTTTGCATTCATCACTCCAAGAAAACATTACTCTCTTTTGAGTTATCTTGTTAAAAGGGTTGTACAATCATGAGAAATTTCTCCGAAAACATCGATAATATCCAGCTAACCCCAAGAAGATATGGATATCAGTTTGCGATGTTGGCCTCGGCCATCCCTCAATTGCATCTATTTTGGAGGGATCCATAGTTATCCCATTTCTTGTGATGATATGGCCCAAGAATGAGACCTCCTTCTACCAAAACTCCCACTTTCTGTACTTTGCATAGAGCTTCTACTTACGCAACATCTCTAGTACAATTCTTAAATGCTCCTCATAATCCTCCTTGGTTTTTGAGTATATTAGAATATCATCTATAAGGACTACCACAAATTTGTTGAGGTAATATCTAAAGACTCTATTCATCAAGTGCATGAAGAATTCCAGAGCATTAGTGAGTCTGAAAGGCATTACTATGAATTCATAGTTCCCGTATCATGTATGAAAAGAAGTCTTGGTGAAATCATCCTTCTTCACCCTTACTTGATAATATCCTGACCACAAATCTACCTTGGAGAAGTATTGTGATCAACGCAACTTAT
The DNA here is from genome assembly GCA_963277665.1 of Viscum album. Classification (NCBI taxonomy): domain Eukaryota; kingdom Viridiplantae; phylum Streptophyta; class Magnoliopsida; order Santalales; family Viscaceae; genus Viscum; species Viscum album. Next base: position 749,143,936 of record OY728152.1, read on the forward strand.
CAAAAAAGTCATCGATCCATGGTAGAGGATACTTTTTTTTTATCATGATTTTGTTATGTTCACGATAATTGATGCAAAGCCGCATTGACCCATCCTTATTCTTAACGAAGAGGACTGATGCACCCCATGGTGAAGCACATGGGTGTATAAACCCTTTATCTAGATTCTTCTGTAGTTGTTTCATTAGATATTCAAGCTCCACAATATCTATTCTATATGGAGTCTTGGATATCGGTAGCACCCCTGGAATATGTTCTATTGAGAGTTCAACATCTCTTCTAGGAGGAATACCAAGCAGTTCCTCGGGAAACACATCAGTGAATTCCCTCACAATAGGTATTTCTTCAAGGATGGTTTCTTCTTTCGACTCAATCATCTAAGCCAGATACACATGCTCATAGGGAATTAATATCCATGCTTGAGATGATGGAGCTAAAGGAGATTCATCTTGTTTTTTACACTTGTAATGAATCGGGGTTCGATTCTCCATATAGAGTGTGATATCCATCTCCTGACAGTTTATGTTGGATCTATATAAGGAAAGCCCATCCATGCCAATAAATTCATCAAATTCCACTAGAGGGGGTATGATGAGGTTTTCTATTAAATTCAATCAACAGATTATGACAGGGGATGAGTAATATTCATGGGATGCAATGATTTCCCCATTTTCCGTACTCACCGACATCTTCACTTCCATGATTTGTGGTAGTGCTAGGATTGTTCTACTAAACTTTTGAGATATAAAAGAATGTGTAGAACCTGAATGAAAAAAGTTCATTCTCTATTCTTGAATGAATAAATAGCGTACCTATCACCACTTCGTTTTCAGGGTTTACTTCAGTAGAAGTAATGGAAAAAGCTCTTCCTTGCTGCCTTGGAGGTTGTTCGTTGCCCTTGAACACATTTAGATTAGGGAACTGATTTGAAAGATGCCCTGGTTCTTTTCAGTTGTAGCAATGAAAAACTCATTAATGTTCAAATGGAGTGTTCCTCTCCTCTATTGTAGCCGTGGGTCTTTCTGTCTGACAGTTAATAGCTAGGTGCACATCTCTTCCACACATAAAGCATTTCCTCATCCCCTTGAGGCAATTTCCAGGGTGCTTATTTCCACACTTTTGGCAAGTGGGGTGCTGGATCTTCTTAGCACCATTGGATTTATCCATCGGATCGCCAGCATTGAAGTCCACCTTATTCTTATTGTCCCCATGATACCCCTGTGATTCCCCGATCTCCATTTCATCCTTGAGGGCACATCGGACAATTTCCTCATAGCTGTTGAACTCACGGATCGCTAATGCCTTCGGCAGGCCGGTCTTTATCCCACCAAAGAAGCGGTCAACGTTGCATTCAGGGGTAACAACAAAGCCGGAAGCATATCGTGCAAGCCTTGTGAAGTTTTACTCACACGCTCAAATAGATTCTTCTTCTTCTTTCTTGAGGGAAAGGAATTCCCTTTCAATATTAATCTGGAGGGTGTGTGGAAAATATTTATCGAAAAACATCTTCTGAAAATCCTTCCATTCCAACGCCTGGATCCTTTCTTTAGGCTTCGTATTTTTTATCAACGTCCACCATTGGTCAGTTTCACCCTTCATATGATAAGCCGCTAGGAGAACCTTCTCTTGTTCATAACATTGAAGTATGGAGAACATCATTTCAATGGAGTTGATCCACTGTTCAGTGATCGTGGGATTAGATGATCCACTAAAAGTAGGAGGCCTTTGTCTAATGAAGATCTTGATAATGACTTTTTCTTTCTTAGGGGGGTTTGGACATTTTCCTCTTGACCCGTGTTTCTATTCAAAACTTGAGATAACTGAGAGAGAAGCGTGAAAAATTTCATGATTCCCACTCCCATTGGATTGGGAATCTCATTCGTACAGTCATTAAACTGATCTTCACATCAGTTCTTTGCCTGAGTCCTCCTATTACTGGCCATTGGATGGAATAAAAGGAATTTTAGGGGGTAACACATAAAGGTTAATCCAAAGACAAAAGTTGATTACTTATAAACAAACTTTTCTTTCCATAACTCATGAGTCTGTAGGCTTCAATCTAGGGTTTTCATGATCTACTCTCTAACATATATTCTTAGGGGCATTTTTTTAATTCTCATAATAAGAGTTCATACTATGCTTGTGAATTTATCAAAACATATCCACCGGGAGTGTCATAACCAAGAGGTCAGAAAGGCCCATTTTTGTGCACCAGTTCCCGTTCGAGTCTAGCTCAACGCGGTGTTTTTGGGTTTTACCCCTAGGATACATCTATGCCAGAGCCACCTCTCCCTGCTCGAATCTAGACAGGGATGTATTTCTTTGATAACCCACTTACTTAGTACATACCATAACATAGAGATTTTTTTATTATACTTATTCTTGTCTCTATGGCTTTACTAGGGTTTTCTAATCCTAATCTGAAAAATAACTAAACCTATCCTCTCATACCAACTATGATAACCCTGCTTTTTATTACACACATAAACATAATTTCTTACATAATCATCACTTTGATAACAACATCGAAGATCGAGAGGTCTAGTTTATTTGGGGATTTGGATCATTAAACAACAACTTAGAACATTAAACAAAAAATCTTTATTGAATAAATTACTTAACATGACCACATCATTCCGTCTTACTTAGCATTGCATGGGGTAACCTGAGGACATGCTTAAGAAAAGGGTGAGCTATAATGCCCAGAAAGGGAATAAACATGGAATAAAATGAGGAGTACAATACATGTTAGAGAATAGGTATATCAATAGAGAACAAGAGAAACATGAACATAAAGGCATGATAAAGCATGATAATCATAACATGGAAATGTGGTAACAACACTTAATATGGAACTAGCATGAGCCAAGGCTCATTGCACATAGAGCATGAGTAAATCCTCATTGCACATGAATCACGAGTAAACCCTCATTGAAATTTAATTAACATGATTCAACACTCATTTAACATGATGTATCATGATACTATACTTTACCCAATGTATTGGAGCGCTATAAGGGCACACCGTTCTTACACATTTCATTTCACGCATAAGTGGGCCACATTGATCATAAAACATGGATTCATAAAAAAATATTCATTTTTCCATGAAAAAGGAATGTGGAATGAAACATTATAATCAATAACTAAATGTGCATGAAGGTGAATACCTTTGATGGAGAAATGGGCATGGTATTCACTACACAATGGAATTGGCTTAGAAAATCAGTGTAATTTTGGCAGCATAACGGCATGGTATAAGAATTCATAAAAAATGGTTGATGAGATAGAAAGGGGTGCCTCATTATACCTACCTGAAATGGAAAGTAAGGGTGTCATATAGATACATGTCCCAACAATTGTAATGGATTTTAGATTCATGATACAAAAGTATTTCTTGAATGTAAATGAGGACTGTGAAGTTCCTTTAGGAATTTCGGCATTATAACGGGTGTACATGGGAGGCATTTATTGAGAGAGAAATGGGTCTCCCATCATTCAAACAATAAGAGGGCAGTATGGGGGAGATGCGAATCCACACCCCAAAATTTATAATTGAAATTAAAAGGGCATAACATTATTACGAAAATTGGACAAAAATCAAAAGGAAGAAAAACCCTTACATGGAAGTGTGCTTCCAAAGGCTTGAGAGAGGCGTCTTCAGAGCTTGGGGCTCCTTGGGAGGATTCCAGAGAGAGTAGGGCAGAGGTTGGACTAACTCCAAAGGCTTTGAATGTGGAGGAAGTGGGAGAATGGGTGGGTTTATATAGGAAAGGTAAGTGAATTCTTTATTATTTAGGTTTGGGACCCCTTACATTAAACAAATCCAAACCACAAATCAGCTCATGGATTTTGCCCATGGTTTTTGGAAAAGGGGAGAGGAAAACAATATTTTATAACACCAAAGTCCTAAATTCTTAAAATAATGGGGTTGCTTAAGTGGAGGTGAGTCACACTCCCATGGAAAATAATTTAAAAAAAAGATGTTTAATAAGTATTGAGGGGTCCATTAATGCTTTGTAAAATAAGTCAAACAAACCCAAAATCGCATTATTTTATTGGTAAAACATATATTGGCCGAACATAAATTTTATAGTATTCTATTAAATCACTACTGGGTCATTATGATGTCATAAAACACATTATATATTTAAACGATATTTAATTTTTACACAAAAATTTGACTGTCTCAGAAAATTGTGAAAATTCACCATTGGATAATTTTGATGTCATGATTCCAGAAATAACATTTATTTTATCTAAATAATTTTCTAAATATGTTAATTTTCACTGTTAAAATAAAAACTGACATTTATCGAAAATTCATGGGTTTTGACAGAAATGGCTTTCAAACCTTAATAAAAATTACAATTGCATTCATAAAATTATAAGATCATTTATATTTAATAAAAATTAATTTAATAATAATAATAATATTTTATTAAAATATTATTTAATTCGAAAATCCATTAATTCATCAAAATAGATTTATTAGTGTAATGTTAACTAAAAATACTATTTGTGCTTTAAAAACATTTTATAAAGTATCAATAATGACAAGAAAGTATACTCATTATTATATAAAAAATAATGTATATGGACATAGTACTAGGGTTGTGTTACATAACCCCTTAAAATAGCCGCATAAGACCTAAGGGTAAGGTGTGCGTTGGTGACAGACACATGGGGTGGCTCCGATAACATCATTCGAGTGGTAATCTCTTTCAACTTAAACTTTTCACATAGACGGTCCCGTTCGAGCTTGACATGGTGAAGCTTAGCTTAGGCTTAATCAAGAGAAAAATCCAAAGACGCCACTTCTTTTCCGAGCTCCGATAATTGGTCTTCATAAGGAGAAATTCTACTGGATGAGGCCATCGCTTTTGTCTATGTAAATTGGATTTGTTAAAGCCATATATTTATACTATTCATGTGATCACTATTCAATGACTATATTAGAAATGGTCAAAATTCTTAACATAAAACCAAAGAGGTTGACATTTTATAAAAAAAATTACATAAATAAACATTTAATTAGATCAAGAGGGATTTCCATTAATGAAACATTGGGTCATTACACTCTACTTCTCTCGAGGGGGACGGCCTTAATTTATAGGCGATTCAACTGACCATTTACCCATCCGCGTGAAGTCAGCACCACGTCATCACCAATCCCGAAGCTCTGAAAATTACGACAGAATTATCTCAAAATCTAGAAGCACCTCGGAAATTCTAGGATCATGGAGGTCCTCATAATCACAGAGTGTTCCATCAATTACCTCATGCTACCGCCGTGAAGCTCCCTCACGTTTTCTTTCAACACTTCTATTCGCAATTCTCGTCGTAAACACGAAGTATCAACGTCAACATTTTTCTTATCTCGCAAAATCCAATCCATGAAGCCTCTCTTCATGCCTTTTAAATTTTAAAATATGATCTTCATGGATATCCACTTTTCCCGATTCTCACCAACCTCCAAATTTTGGACCCCAAAAATTTGAAAAAACACTGGAAAATAGTGCCACCTTTTACTACTCTTTTTGAACCTCCTCCAAATCGTCTGTTCCTTTGTCATTTTTCCTTGTCAGCATGGATTGTTGGAAAATTATATTGAACTCGACAATTCTCCATGGAATCCTGCTTTATCAACAGACACAATCAACCCAAAAACATAGCAATGTTACCTTGAGAGATTTTTGTCCAATAATCTTCAGCTTTGGGATTGTTTACAACTCTTCACAACTCTTCTCAGAATGATTTTCTGCACATTGATACCTCACTGAAGCTCCTTCTAGCCACTACCACCATTCACCTCTTGCGATTCAGATTTCATTCATGGAATCACATAATACGTACTCTAATCCCAAATGAGCAATGCTCAGTGTGAGAAACAAGAGTAGTATGAAAATTACATCAATGAATCACTCTATGTCAAACACCAATTGTCGATTCCAAACTGATATCAATTTCAAAATTGATACCAAGTGGTGAACCACCCTGATACCAATAGGTGGTAGCTGGAAACCTTATCTCACCATTCCAACATCACTATTCTGCTTTTTTCACGATTCTCAGATGTCGTGATATCTATTCTTTCATCGATCACTTCTAGTATCATCTGATTTGAAATTCCCCCCCCCCCATCTCAATGCTCTCCCCCTATCTCACTGCTCCACCTGTCATCTTCTCCCTATATCATTCATGATTTCTCAAATATCTACATTGTCTCCCCCTTGAACAATTACTGTTTTGTCCCCCTTTGTCAACAAACCCAAAGGGCACACTTTTTCGGTCTGTAACAGGGTAAAAACACATGTTAGAACATTAGGGAAAACAAATCATTCCCTAGTGAGAGGGGGTTCCACATCCTCACTCTATTAAGTGAGGGGAGTTGACTGAACTCCCAGAGCCAGTCGATGCCTGTCAAACACTTCCTTGGGTATGGCCTTTGTCAGAATGTCTGCACCCTGTAGTTCTTTGAGAACATACTCCAACTTGACCATTCCTTTCTCAACCTTCTCCTTGATAAAATGATACTTTATCTCAATGTGATTTTTCCTTGAGTGATGGATGGGTTTTTTGGTAATATTTATAGCAATTGAGTTATCACACTAGATTCCAATCAGAGACTTCACTTTAATGCCCATATCATCAAGCTGATACTTTATCCATAATAATTGTGTGCAAGCTTGAGTGGCCGCAATGCACTCAACTTCTACGGTGCTCAATGAAATGCAATCTTTCTTCTTTCTTATCCAAGAAACACACAATCCTCAAAGATATAAAGAAACTCCTAACATTGAATTACTGTCATAAAAAAAATCGGCCCAATCAATATCTGTATATCCCAATAATTCTGACTGAGAATTTCCATTATACATCAAGAAAAAGTCCACTGTTCCCCTAGTATACCGAAGTATTATTTTCAAAGCAGTCATGTGGATTTCCTTGGGATTACTCTGATATCTCACTGTTTAGCATGCAGATAGTACAATTTCAGGCCTTGTTGCAGTCAAGTATAGCAAACATCCAATGATTTTCAGGTATTCTATGATATTAACTACCCTACCATCCTCATCATTGGATAATTTCATCCAGGTAGCTATTGGAGTCTTTATATCCTTGGAATTTTCCATCCCAAATCGTTTCAATAACTCATTGGAATATTTTTATTGTGAAATTAATGTTCTATTCCTTCCTTGTGTCACCTGTAGACCAAGGAAAAATGTTAGCTCTCCAATCATTGACATTTCGATCACAATTTTCATTAATTAGGAAAATTGTCTGCACTGAGCTCCATCTGATCCACCAAATATTATGTTGTCGACATAAACCAAGACCATAATCCTTTGATTACTTTTTTGTTGAAATGGAGATTTTAATCAACTCCCCCACACTGGAAACCGATTTCCTTCATGTACTGATCAAGCCTTGAGTACCATGCTCTTGGTGCTTGTTTCAGACCATACATTACCTTATTCAATCTGTAAATATTGTTCTCAAACTAAAGAATTGGAAAACTATCTGGAATCTCAATATACTCCTCTTCCTCCAGAACCCCATTCAAAAATGATGATTTTATGTCCATATGGATCACTTTGAACATCTTTTTCACTGTGATGGCTAGGAATAATCTGATTGTCTCCTGCCTTGAAACTGGTGCAAATGTCTCATCAACATCTATTGCCTCGATATGGGAGTACCCCTTGAAGACTTTTCATGCTTTGCTCCGAATAATTGTACCATCTTCATTAATCTTGTGGAGAAAGACCCATTTAGTTCTGATGACATTCTTATCTGCTAGCCTTGAAACAATCTCCCATGTCTGATTATTCTCAATCTGATATAGCTCTTCATCCATTACCTGAATCTAGTTTTCATCTTCAGCTGCATCAGCAAATTTTTTTGGCTCAACCGGAGATAGGAAAGTTGTATGCTGTAGTGACTACATTCGTCTTATTTGAACTGAAGCATACTGATCAACAATGATATTCTGCCTATCAATTTCATCTCTACTCCTTGGATTTTGTGCAGATAATGATTTTACTTTCTCATGATCATCATCAATATCTTCTTCTGAATCAACATCATCCACATATACTTCCCCTACGTTTCTTTCTTCCTCATCACTCTCAATAGGAAATTTTTCACTGTGCTGCTGAATGATCTCCTCATTCTCCACTATAGTGACATCATTGCTCTCAACTACTTTTCCCAACCATTTGTTAAAGCATTTATATGCCTTTCTTTTTCCTGAGTATCCAAGGAATATCCCATCATCTCCTCGTGATTCATATTTTCTATGTATTTCCTTATTGAGGATAAAACGCTTACATCTATATATTAGAATGTATTTAACCATTGGATTCCTTCCATACCACATCTCCTATGGATTCTTTCCTTCCTTCGAACACAATAGATCCCTGTTAGAAATGTAGACCGATGTCAAAACTTCTTTCTTCCAAAATTTCTCTAGTAGGCCTTTTTCAATGAGCATTGTTTTGGCCATGTTGTTTATAATCCGATTTATCCTTTCTACCACTCCATTATATTGAGGTGTTCTTACTGATGTTACTTGATGCACTATCTCATGTTTCTCGAGATAGTCCTCCACCTAAATGTTTGTGAATTCCGCACGATTGTCAGTATGAAACATCAGAATTTTCTGTCCAAGCATCCATTAACCCTCCCTTTGGTACTGTTTCAAGCATCTAAACACAGTGAACTTATGGGAAATAAAAAATAACCATGTCATTATACTATATTCATCAATGAAAATAACATAGTACCACTTTTCATCAATTAATCTTGGTGTGATTGGCCCAAAAACATCAGCATGCACCAATTCAAGCACTCTTGATGACTTCTTTTCTTTTTCCATATACATCTTTCTGATGATATTCTCTTGTTTGAATGCATCACATGTGTGAGTACGATCATGTGATAGCATAAGGAGGTCTCTTGCTGCATCACACATTACCAGATCTTCTAGGGATAGTTGGCATAGAAGACCTAGTCGTTTATGCCACAACATGTTTTCATCCTCTATGGACAGAAAGATCATATCTTAATCTCTATATACCAGGTAGAAATTTTCCTTTTCCCTTTTCCCCTGTAGAACCACTACCCCGTATCTTCATTTGACAACACATTCCATCTTAGTAAACCTTATAGAATGTCCTACGTCACATAGTTTTCTAACAGAGTGCAAATTGTGATGAGGCTTTGTACTACTAAGACATCAATATGTCTCGTCTCTTTGCCCCCAAACCTGGCCTTTCCTGATCTAATTATCATCTGGCCTTCATCGTTTACAAACTTGACAACTCCCTCTTTGTAATATTTTAATCCTATGATTGGATCCTTATAACCTTTCATGTGAGATGTGCAGCCAATTTCAAGGATCCACCCACCAGAGTGATATGATGATTTAAGTGAATTTTTTTCCACCACTGACTTCTCATCCTTTCTCTTGTTGGTCCATATTTTTTCGTTCATACTTGACATAGATTGAGATATCTGATCTTTCTCAGAGAATGATGGACATGCTTCAGCTTGCAAGGCTACAAATCTATTTTTCATTTTTAACTCACCTGTAGGTTCATTGATATTCTCCTTGCAGACATTTTAATTCTCCATTGGAACATTCCACTATAGGTTCAAAGTGTAGTACCTAGCCATGTTCTCAAATCCCCCACCCCAAAAACAATGTCCTTCGAAATATGTTCTGGAGAACTATTCATTGTTTGGATGACACCTTTGTTCTTTTGCCCTTAAATATCTCTTGGATATGGAACACACATACTATGAATGTCCCATCTTTCCGCAAAAATAACTCCTGATGTAAGGTACGTTCCTTTGAGTGACTTCTGTACTAGGAGTTTCCCGTTGGAATCTCTGAATATTCTGATTATTCCTTGTTCCCAAATAAACCTTCAATCTCGGAGTGGGTGCTTGTGGTCTGACCTCAATTTTCACAGATTTTTTTCTTCGGTAAAGAGCTGAATCAGCCTTAACGTCTGAGCTCAATTTCTTCTTCTTTCTGGCTGAACTATTAGGTTCCTCTATCATATTTTCAGTCTTCAGAATGACCTGCATTCCAAAGAATGTGTTGGGAAACAATAGTTTTTCCTGGTCTTTAACTTTTCCTTGTAGATTGATAACTTCCACTTCAAGCTCTTCGATATGCTTGACGTGATCTTTCATTTTGGTTTTGAAGCCATAAATCTCTATTTTTGTTCTTCAATCTTGATTTTATACTCACTAACTGATTCTGAGTTCTCTGGTTTTGATGACTTGAGTTTCCCGATTTTATCCATCAACTCAGACTTCTCTTCTTCCTACTACTGCATATAGAGTTTTGAGTCATGATCAACTTTGTTATATTTATTTGTTTTGGCTCCCCAAACATCTATCTCCTCAATAGTATCTTCTAACACAACTTTCAAATCAACTCTTCCTTCAACTTCTTCTTCACCAATGTCAGTTTCTTCCTTTTTTTGAGCACTACCAACAACTACCACAATATCATTTTCCCAACTATCATTGATGTTTTCAATCTCATTATCCTCTTTATCCTTAGACTCATCTGAAAATTAAAATTCTTTTGAAATAATATTCTTTTTTTGGAAAAAAATTCTCTTGAATTTTTTATTCCACTTCACAAAAGCTGGAGACTTATTTTTGGGAATTTATACTTCATCATCATCATTATCATTATCTTGAAACTTCTTAGGGAACCTTGCCACAAGATGACTAACCTATACACATATAAAGCATGCTAGTGGATGTTTCCCTTAAAATATTCCATTTTCTCATTGCAGATTTGAAGAAAGGAATGAAATCACCTCGTCTTTCTCTTCTTCTTCTTGAGAATCATCAATGGTGAGCTTCTTCATGGACTTGAATGCCGCTTATTTTGATTTTCACTTTTCCATAGCATCATTATCATCATTTATCATTTCATATGGAACAAGTGTGCTTTGCAGGTTATCCATTGTCAGCTCTATTGGGTCTTTATCATCCAGAACTGAAACTTTTGGACTGAACCAAGGTGGAAGTTTCCTCAAGATACACATCACAATATTTATGTCTTCAATAACATCACTGAGACCCCACATGTACTATACAAAAACATTTACCCTATCAAAGAATGCATCAACAGATTGATTCAGGTTCATCCTCATATCTTCATACTTGTTCCACTACACTTGCAGCTTCTTTTCTCTGACCATTGTATCACCTTTATATATGTTCACCAGTTTTTTCCACATAGCATGTGATTTTTTTCATGACATCACCTTTGTATATATAGATTTGGATAGTGAGCCCCCTAGACCATTGATTTCATTTTCATCAGCATCCAATTCTTTTTTCTCAGCTTCTGATAAAGCACCTCTATTAATATCAGCTGTGATACCATGCATTGCTGGTGTAAACATATCCTTTCCTAATGATCAGAAGTAGTGTGGAATCCGATTCTTCCATATCTAGAAATTGTTCCATTCGAAGATTAGAATCCTTTTTTTATTAGTGACCTCTATTTGAGAGTGAAAAACTGATATAAACCATTCCCTCTGATACCAATTTTAGTTCCACGAGTCTAGATACATTTAGAGGGGGGGTGAATCAGGGTATGAAAGATTAAAACAACTTCCCCTTTTGATCTTGTTTTTTTGTTAGACAAAACTCTCTTCTCTCTCCTTCTTGATGCATAGAATGAATAAAAAATAAATCATGCATAGGAAACAGTGATTTTTACTTGGTTCAACATCGCTGGGCTACGTCCAGGGAGAATACACCAGAAGTGTGCCGATGTACAAATTCCACAAAATGATCCCTTCTGTTTACAGGTTCAAAGTAGAATCATTGTACCTTCTAGTTTACAACCACTCACAATTTGAGAACTCACTTCCCTCTCAACTGAAGTGAGCTCACTACTTCGTCAGAAGATCCACTCTCAGTTTATAGACCTGTAGGTCTTTTCATATTCATGAATGAATGCATTCTCAACTATTTATTGATGCTTTATTAATGTTCAATGTTCATCCATTGATGAATACCCCTATTCCCCCAAACACTAAGCAATTCCTTTGGAAAATACCATCTCAAAGCACCCTACTTCGCGAGGCTCCCAATTTCGTGAAGCTCAAACTAGCCTTCATAAAGATCCTTCCTTTTTGTGAATTACTCTCACGAAGTTCACTCACTATGCTCAAGCCTTCACAGTTCTTAGGCCGTTGCGGAGCTCCTGCCTCTTCGTAAAGCACACTCCTTAGTGTACGCAGCCTCACGAAGTGAACATCCTTTCATGGAGCTAGATTAGCCACCATAAAGCACATCTCTTTCGTGAAGAACACTACCATCGAGAACCACCTTTGCAAACTGAGAAAAAAATATTTTCTTCAAAAACTCTCTACTTCTCTCAAGGGGGATGACCTCTATTTATAGGCGATTCCACCAACCCTCGACCCTTCAACGCAGCATCAGTGCCATGTAATCACCAATCGCAAAGCTATGAAATTTACACTAGAATTCTCAAAAAATCTAGATGTACCTCTGATTTTCATGGATCATGGAGATCCACATAATCGTAGAGCATTCTGTCAATTACCTCGCACTGCCGCCGAGAACCTCCCTCGCATTTCCTTTCAAAATTTCCATTCGTGAAGCTCATCGTAAACGCAAAGCATCACTATCAACATTTTTACTATCTTTGTGAAATCCAATCCATGAAGCCTCTCTCCACGAAATTCATTCCTTTTCCATATTAAAATATGATCTTCATGGATATACACTTTTCATGATGCTCACCAACCTCCAAATTTTGGACCCCCAAAATTTGGAAAACACTGGAAAATGGTGCCACATTGTACTGCTCTCTTTGAACTGCCTCCAGATTGTTTGTTCCTTTGCCATTTTTCATTGTCAACATGGATTGTCGACAACTTCTATGGAACTCAACATTTCTCCATGGAAACCTTCTATGTCAACAAACACAATCAACCCAAAAACACTGCAATGCTACCTTGAGGGATTTTTTCCCAACATTCTCCCCTTTTGGGTTTGTTGACAACTCTTCACAACTCTTATTAGAATGATTATCTGTACATTGATACCTCACTAAGGATCCTTCAAACCACTATAACCATTTTCCTCTTCAGATTCTGATAGCGTTAAAAGAATCACTTAACATGTACTCTAAGCCCACATGAGCATTTCTCAGCGTGAGAAACAAGAGAAGTATGAAAATTTCATCAACGAATCACTTCATGTCAAACAGAAATTGTCGATTCCAAAAGGATACAAATTGAAAAATATATACCAAGTGTTGAACCACCCTGATACCAATAGGTGATATCTGGAAACCTTCTCTCACCATTCCAACATCACTGTTCTGCTTTTATCACGATTCTCAGCTGTCATGATATCAATGCTTTGATCAATCACTTCTAGCATCGTCAGATTTGAAAATTCCCCCTATCTCAATGCACTCCCCCTATCATGCTACTCCATCTGTCAGCTTCTCCCCATATCATTCATGATTTATCAAATAGCCACACTATCTCCCCATTGAACAATTACTATTCTCTCCCCTTTCGTCAATGAACCCAATGGGAACTCATGTGCGGTCTGTAAAAGTGTAAAAACACATGTTAGAATTTTAGGAAAAAACACATCATGCCTCAGAGAGGGGGGGTTCCACATCCATACTCTTTTAAGTGTGGGTAGTCAACATAACTACTTGATTCAGTCGATGTATGTAAAATGATTCCTTGGGTAAGGCCTTTCTCAGAATGTCTGAAACCTGTAGTTCTATAGGCACATACTCCTACTTCACCATTCTTTGATCAATGTTCTCTTTGATAAAATGATACTTTATCTCAATTTGCTTTTTCCTTGAGTGATGGATGATATTTTTTATGAGATTTATAGCACTTGAGTAATCAAACTAGATTCTGATCAGAGACTTCACTTCAATGACCATATCATCAAGCTGTTGCTTCATCCACAATAACTGTGTGCAAGCTTTAGTGGAGGAAATGTACTCATCTTCTACAGTGCTCAATGAAATGCAATCTTTCTTACTTCTTTTCAAAGAAACACACAATCCGCCAAGATAGAAAGCACCTCCTGACATTGACTTCCTATCACCCGCTGATCCAGCCCAATATGAATCTGTATATCCCAATAATTCTGACTGAGATTTCCAATTATACATAAAAAAAGTTCAATGTTCCCTTGATATACAGATGTATTCTTTTCACTGTAATCATGTGGATTTCATTGTGATTACTCTGATATCTAACTGCTTGGCATGTGGCGAATACATTTTTAGGCCATGTTATAGTCAAGTATAGCAAACTTCCAATGATTTGCATGTATTCTTTGATATTAACTGCCCTTCTGTCCTCATCTTTAGACAATTTCAACTGGGTAGCTATCAAAGTATTCATCTCCATGGAATTTTCCATTGAAAATATTTTCAAAACCCCCTTGGAATATTTTGATTGTGAAATGAATGTTCCATTCCCTCTTTGTGTCACCTGTTGACCAAGGAAAAATGTTAGTACTCCAATCATTGACATTTCGAACTCACTTTTCATGAATTCGGAACACTGTCTGCACTGAGATTCATCTGATCCACCAAATATTATGTCATTGACATAAATGAAGACCATCACCCTTTGATTACTATTGTAGTTGAAATATAGATTTTAATCAACTCCCCCACGTTTGAAACCAAGCTTCTTGAAGTATTGATCATGACTTGAGTACCATGCACTTGGTGCTTGTTTCAGCCCATAAAATTCCTTCTTCAGTCTGCAAACCTTGTTATCACCCTCATGAATGAGAAAACCATATGGATGCTCAATATAAACCTCTTCCTCCAACACCCCATTTAAAAATGAAGATTTGACGTCCATCTGGAACACTTTGATCTTCTGTTGCACTGCGATGGAGAGGAATAATCTGATTTTCTCCATCATTGAAACTGGTTCAAATGTCTCATCAACATCTATTCCCTTTGATCTGGCAGTACCCCTTTTACACTAGTCGTGCATTGTTCAGAATCAAATTACCATCTTCATTCATATTGTTGTGATAGACACATTTAGCCCCGATGACATTCTTATCTCCTGACCTCAAAACAATCTCCCATGTCTGATTATTCTCAATCTGATCTAGCTCTTCATTCATTTCCTGAATCTAGTTTTCATCTTCAGTTGCATCAACCAAGCATTTTGGCTCATCCTGAGATATGAAAGATGTCTGCTGTAGTGACTTCATTCTTGTTGTCTGAACTTCAGTATACTGATCACCAATGATATTCTGCCTATCAATTCCAGCTCGAATCCTTGGCTTTTGTGCAGATATGGATTTCACATTATTATTATCCTCATCAATATCTTCTTTTGAATCAACATTTTCCACTTCTACTTCCCCTATGTTTTTTTCTCCCTCATAACTCTCATCTGGAAATTGTTCACTGCGCTTTTGAATGATCTCCTCATTATCCACTATAGTGACATCATTTCTCACAAAAACTTTTTCTAGGCTTTGGTAAAGAATTTTCATGCCTTGATTTTTCTTGAATCCAAGGAATATCCCCTCATCTCTCTATGATTCATATTTCATTTGTTTTTCCATTTTGAGGATAAAACACTTACTTTCAAATATTCGAAAGTATTTTACTGTTGGATTCCTTTCATACCACATCTCGTACAGAGTTTTTCTATCCTTCGGACACAATAGAGCCCTGTTAGAAATGTAGGCTGATGTCAAAACTACTTCCTTCCAAAATTTATCTTATAGGTCTTTTTCAATGAGCATTGTTTTGGCCATGATTTTTATGATCAAATTTCTCCTTTCAAGAACTCCATTCTGATGGGGAGTTCATAATGAAGAAATATGGTGCCTTATCCCGTGATTCTCAAGACAGTCGTCCACCTAACTATTTGTGAATTCCGTACCATTGTCAGCACAAAACATAAGAATTTTCTGTCCAAGCATCCTTTCACACTCCCTTCGGTACTGTTTTAAACAGCTGAACACATCAGACTTATGGGAAATAACAAATACCCATGCCATTCCGCTATAGTTATCTATGAAAAGAATGTAGTACCTCTTTCTACCAATTTCTCTTAGTGTGATAGGCCCACAAACATCATCATGCACAAATTAGAGAAATCTTGTTGAAATCTTTTCTTTTTCCTTATACGTCTTTCTGATGATATTCCCTTGTTGGAACACATCACATGTATGAGTAAGATCACGTGATAGATTAGGGGGGTCTCTTGATACATCAAACATTACCAGATCATCTAGGGATTGTTGGCATAGATGACCTAGTCATTTAAGCCACAACTTTTTTTCTTCCACTCTGGACAGAAATCACATATCTTCTTCTCCACTTACCAGGAAGAGATTTCACTTTGACCATTTTCCCTATATAACCACTACCATGTCTCTTCCATTAACAATATACACCTTCTTAGTAAATCTTATAGAATTTCATGAGTCACATAGCTGACTAACGCTAAGAAAATTGTGACTGAGGCCTTCTACTAATAAGACATCAGCACGTCTCATCTCTTTTCCCTCAAACATGGCCTTTGATAATCCAATTATCTCCAGGCCTTGATCATTTCCAAACTTGACAACTCCCTCTTTTTCATATTTTACGCCTATGACAAGACACTTATTATATGTCATGTGATATGTGCAACCCCTATCAAGGATCCACACACCATATCGATCTGATACTTTTAGGGAAATTTCTGCCACCAATTCCCTCTCATCCTTCTCTTCTTGGTCCATATTTTTTCCTTCATACGTGACATTGATTGAGACATCTGATATTTCTCAGAGTATGATATACCTTCTTCAGCATGCAATGCTAGAAATCTGTTTTTCATTATCAACTCACATGTTGGTTCATTGATCTGGTGCTTGCAGTTATTTTGATTCTCCTTTGGCACAATACCCCGTAGGGTCAAAGTGATGTACCTAGATATGTGCCCAAATCCTCCACACCAAAAACAGTATCCTTAGAAAATATGTTCTAGAGAACAATTATCTATTTGGATGCCACCTTTGTTCTTGTTCCCTTTGATATCTCTTGGATATGGAATACACATATTGGGAATATACCATCCTTCCAAAACAATAAAGTATGATGTAAGGTGCATTCCTTTGAGTGACTTCTGCACTACTGGTTTCTCCTTTGGTTCTCTGAATATTCTGATTCTGTCTTATTCCGAAAGCAACCTTCAATCTTGGAGTGGGTTCTTGCGATCTGACCTCAATTTTCACAGCCTTTTTTTTGGTTAAGCCCTGAATCAGACTTAATGTCTGAGCTCAATTGTTGCATCTTTCCTACTGAACTACTATGCTCTTAGTTTATCTTTTCAGTCTTTGGAATGACCCGATTTCCAAAGAAAGTGTTGGGAATCAATGGGGTTTTCTGTTGTTTAACATTTCTCTATATAGTGACAACTTCCTCTTCATGTTCTTCGATATGCATGACATGATTTTTCCTTGTGTTTTCATGCCTTCTATCTCCCTTTTCTATTCTTCAATCTTGATTTTATACTCACTAACTTATTCTGAGTTCTCTGGTGTAAATGACTTGAGTTTCTCATATTCATCCATCAACTAAGACTTCTCTTCTTCCTGTTGTTGCATATAGAGTTCAGAATCATGAATAAATTTGTTAGCTTTATTTGTTTTGGCTCTCCAAACATCTATCGTTTCAGGAGCAGCTTCTAACTCAGCATGGAAATCAACTCTTCCATCAAATTCTTCTTCTTCATCAATGTCACTTTCTTCCTTCTTCTGATCACTACCAACAAATTCAACCATAGAATTTTCCCCATGATCTTTGTAGTTTTCAATCTCCATATCCTCTTCATCCTCAGACTCATCTAAACATTCAAATTATTGTGAATTAAGAGTCTTCTTCTTGATGAAATTTCTCTTGAATTATTTCTTCCCTTCCACAAATTCTGAAGACATCTTTTTGGGAATTTCAACTTCGTCGTCATCATTATAATTATCTTGAAACTTAATGGGTCACATTTCCGCAAGATGACCAAACTTTCCACCTCTAAATCATGATACTGGAAGTTTCCCTTTAAACGTTCCTTTTCCTCTTTGCATATTTGAATAAATGAATGAAATCACCATGTCTATCTCTTCTTCTTCTTGTGAATCTTAAATAGTGAGCATCTTCATGGATTTGAATGCCACTTCTTTTGACATCCCCTTTTCCACAACATAATTATCATCATTTCTCATTTCATATGTTACAAGTGTGTTAATTCAGGTTATCCATTGTCATCTCTTTCGGGTCATTATCTTCAAAAACTGAAACATTTGGATTGAACTGAGGTGGAAGTTTCCTCAAGATAAGCTTCACAATCTTTATGTCTTAAATAACGTCAACGAGACCTCGCATTTCCTCTACAACAAAATTTACCATGTCAAAGAATGAACCAAAAGATTCATTCAGGTTCATCCTCATATCTTCATACGTGTTCCACATCACTTTCAGCTTCGCATATTTAACCATTTTTTCACCTTCATATATGTTCAAAAACTTTTCCCACATATCATGTGATGTTTTTCTTGACATCACCATTGTATATATAGAATTAGATAGGGCTCCCAATATAGCATTAATTCCCTTTGCATCAGTATCCAATTCTATTCACTCATCTTATGATAAAGCAGCACTATTAATATCGTTATGATATTGTGTATTGCTGCTGTAAACACATCCATTCTTAATGATCGAAAGTAGTGTTGCATCCGATTCTTCCATAGCAGGAAATTGTTCCCGTCGGAGATCTGATTCCCTTTATGATTAGTGACCTCCATTTGATAGAGAAACACTGATATTAACCTTTCCCTATGATACCAATTATTAGTTCCACTAGGATAGATACCCTGAGAGGGGGGGTGAATCTGGGTATGAATGATTAAAACAACTGACCCATTTGATCTTGTTTTTCTGTTAGAAAAAACTCTCTTCTCTCTCCTTCCCAATATAGAGAATGAATAAAACTTAAAGCATGCATAGGAAACATCGATAATTACATGGTTCACCCTCACTGGGCTACGTCCAAGGAGAAAACACTGGTAGTGTGCTGATGTAGCAATTCCACTCTAAGATCATAAATATTTACAAGTTCGAAGGAGACTCCATGTCCCTCCTGGTTTACAACCAATCACAATTTGAGAACTCACTGCCCTCTCAACTGAATTGGGCTCACTGCTTCTTTAAAAGATCCACTCACAGTTTATAGACCTCTAGGTCTCTTCCTTTTCATGAAAGAATGCATCCTCAACTGTTGATAGATGCTCTATTAATGTTCATTATTCATCTACTGATGAAAAACCCTTTTCCCCTGAACACTGAGAAATTCCTTTGGAAAATACCTTTGCAAAGCACCGTACTTCGCGACGCTCCCAATTTCGCGAAGCTCAAACAAGACCTCACGAAGACTCTTCCTTTTCGTGAATCACTCTCGTGAAGCACTCTCGCGATGATCAAGCCTTCATAATGAATAGGCCACCGTGGAGCTCTGGCCTCTTTACGAATAACACTTCTTAGATCAGGCGACATCATGAATTGAATGTCTTTTCATGGAGCTAGATTATCCGCCGCAAAGAACCTCTCTTTTGTGAAGAACACTACCTTCACAAACCACCATCGTGAACTGAGAGAAAAATATTTTCTTCAAAAACTCTATACTTCTATCGTGGGTGAGGTCCTAGATTTATAGCTGATTCCACCGACCCTGGACCCTTCTATGCGAAGTCATCACCCCGTCATCTCTAATCGCAATGCTCCGAAACTTCCTCTGGAATTGTCCCAAAATCACGAAGCACCTCAGAACTTCTCGGATCATAGAGCTCCTCGTAATCTCGGAGTGTTCATTTATTTACCTCGCACCACCATCGCGAAGCTCCCTCATGTTTCCTTTCAACACTACCATTCATGAAGCTCATCGTAAATGCAAAGCATCACCGTAAACATTTTTCATGTCTTCACGAAATCCAATCGATGAATCCTCTCTTCAAAAAATTCAATCCTTTTCCATATTAAAATATTATCTTCATGGATATCCACTTTTCACAATTCTCACCATCCTCTAAATTTTGGACCACAAAAAATCGAAAAACACTGGAAAACGGTTCCACCTTGTACTACACTTTTTGAACCACCTCCAGTTCATTCGTTCCTTTGTCATTGTTCTTTGTCAACATTTATTGTCAACAACATCTCTGGAACATGATAATTCTCCATGGAAGCCTTCTTTTTCAACAAACAAACTCAACCAAAAAATACTACAATGTTACCTTGATGGATTTTTGACCAATATATCGCTTATAGATGGGATGAGACTTAGGGGAGATTCTTGAGGACAATTTTGTACCATTAAATTTTTCATATCATATATTAAATTTTTTTATTTTTGGACACATAAAAATAGGTTCCTTAGGTAACACTTATGTAATAGGGAAACAACCATTCATATCGCACATTATTTGGAAATGGAAAATACAGATTTTGTAAATTATACTTATTTATCATTGGTTATCATAGAATGATCTTACATAATAAATGACATATCCACATCATCCTACAATGAAATTCAAAAGGTTATAGACCTAAACCATTCTCAGGGAATCGAATTTACACTTACGTTTGTTTCCCTTATTTATCATAAATATCATCTAAATTTTATCAAAATTCTAACTCAAAAGGTAAAACTTATGTACGATGGAGTTATTCTTTTATATACCCTACGATATAGTGTTGATTTTATTTAT
Organism: Viscum album; assembly: GCA_963277665.1. Taxonomy (NCBI): domain Eukaryota; kingdom Viridiplantae; phylum Streptophyta; class Magnoliopsida; order Santalales; family Viscaceae; genus Viscum; species Viscum album. The sequence goes on from OY728152.1 coordinate 749,164,776, forward strand.
ATAGTGTAAGAAATAGGAAACTCTTTCATATTGTCTGGTTTACTCTTACACATCACAGGGTTACCTTCACATATGTGGAGTTCACACTTACATACCGATTCTTCATCATTTCTCTCCAAAAATTCATTGGTTGACTCTTACTTATGAAATGTTTACATTTAAACTCTATCAAAGTTTACTATTATCTAATGTGAACATTACATAGAATATTTTTCCATGTTTTGAGAAATATACTACAAATTCAAAAGAAACCCCAAATTTATGCCCAAACACATTAGGAGTATTAATTAAATTAACAAAAACTAACAATTCACCCTAACCTGTAGATCTCTCTCAAATATGACCAAAAACATAGTTTTATAAAAATTTAACTCCTAATCCAATTAAAAGTTATAAGACTCAAACATGGAATTATACCAACACCCATGTCACCTATACAATGGAAAAAAGACAGAAGACCAGTCTATGATCCGACCTAAATCAATACTCCCACATCCAAAGGAAATTACAAAATATTCACCATATAATAGCTTTTCCAAAATTTAATATGATAACCTACCAACTCTTTCCAAAACCATATTATCACGTTTACTATATTTTTGCAACTCGAAGACGATGTGGAATATATATGTATCTTTCTTAATCATCCAAGCTACCTGATATAAAATGAATAATCCCTTCTGTGAGAATTCGCACTATACGAATCCCCAACGTAGTCTCCTATCAATTAATATAACTGAAATTATTTTATTACTATACTCATTCATTATTCCAAAACATTTCTTTTCCAAGTATCCTATATCCTCAAACATTATAGCACCATTGCCCAATATCATCCAAAATTACAAATTATGATCAAATTATAAGTGAATTCATTGCATGTCCAAAGTATCAGGCATCATATAGGATTCCCATATTATAGGTGATACCTATTCATCCCACTATAATGGCACAACACATCTAATTCCAACCCCTCAACCAACACTTTTTTGACCCATTTATTGAATTTTGATATAATGCATGAGTACATATAACTCAAAATCATAATCAACACACTCATGGTGTAACTATTTAATTCATTCGATCTTTGGATTTATCCAAATTCATTTCTTCAATTTCATACAAATTACGTGTATCTCAACCAATCAATTCATGTACTAATTGATTTAACCTACCTATTGGCCACTTCACCTAGTATTTGTTATATTTTACAGTATAATGACATTCACATAGTATCATATCATGTTTAATATCACCCGATCGTTCTCCAAATAAAAATTTCTCTCACCTCATCCCACATGACTATGTTTTTTCTGATACATGTCTCCTAGTTGATTTTGAGTTCATCTAATAGTACCAATATATATATATCCCATCTGGAAACCTACTAGGAACTCTTTCATAAGATGATCACACCTGTACTATAAATTACCTAACCTTCCATATTGAAAACATACCCCTAACAAAAAAATCTATTGTGGAATCATGAAACTTCTACACTGATTTCCGAATGTGGTCTCCCTATGTACCATCTTTTGGTAATTACGATCTCCACTACCTACCTTTCTAGAAATAGTTACACATATCAGTATACTCACATACACTATATTTTACTCCAATCTCATTTCCTTGTTCTACACCTCTATTTTTTTGCTTGTTTAAAATATTTACAAACACTATGGTATCATTCTACAAACCCACATTTAATCATTTCGTTTTTAAAATTATCACCTTCTTCAAGCATCAGTGCAACACAAATTAAATATATGAACATTATTGAAACTAAATATAATAATTCCTTTATTTTATATCATTTTAAAAATTATATTTCCTATATAAAAATTTCCCAATGACCAATTAGTACAATGTCATTCGAGATTAGCCACAAAATAAGCAAACTTTATAAAACTTATTTTCAATTTTATTTAATGTAATCATAATATATTGTATTTTATATGTCAAATTAGTAAGAGTCATCCTAAAAAACTGGGAAATAAAAACATAAGAAATGGGTGATCTTGAACATTATGTAAGGGATGACTAAAAATTTAATCATGGATGATTTCATACGAATAAGTGAAAGACATTATCATAATGTAAACATAAAAACATCAAGAGTAATAAGCATAATACATAATTGATATTAAAAGTACATGTAATAAGAACTTAATTCCATATAATAAAACCATGGAATCAAAAAAGATATAACATTTATCAGATATATTAAATACACACATTTAATAAAAAGATAATATGATAAAAATGAATAAATTACATTATCTTTAGAATAATAATTAACATAGGGAACCATTTTTTTCATAAGCCACAATATCAATTACTTTGGTTAAGAAAAACTAAAATGAACTCATTAATACTTATCGTAGTATATATAAACCCCTATCCAATAAATTGGAGTGGGATATATGACCCCACCCATCACGTATCCCTATTTACAGGATCCATTTAAAACCAATTAAAATTTAACAAAAAACCCATTGAAATAAAATTGGGTTCATAAAAATTATAAAATAAAATAATTCTATTTTTATAAAGAAAACATCAGCATAAAATGAGTTTCATAATAAATATGAAAATAATAAAATGAAATCTTGAAAAAAATCATTTTATATTGAGAATATGATAACCCGAAATAATCACATAATAAATCATAATATATGGTGAATCATAAAATATATCTCCCATAGAGATAGATCTATTTATAATCATGAAAAACAAATCATGAAAAGTGATTTTTGAAAAAAAAATTATTCATTAATGTAAAATTCATAGTTAAGAACATTCTTTCAAAATTCGCCTTTTGTTTTTTAAGTGAAAGGTAAACATTTTATTCAATAGGATTTACATCAATAATTGTTTTTTAAATTTAAATAAGGACATAACATTCCTCAAAATGTATTTTCATTGAAATATTATGTTTAATAAGAAATTGTAAAACACCCAGATAGTAGTTCTAGTTACCAAGTCCATTAAAATTACCCTCGATTTTCAAAGAATCATTTTTGACATCATGAATAATTGAAATAAACTTATTAATTAATAATTACATAACCATAATCATATATATTTCCAATTATACTCTTCATTGATAAAAATAATTTCTTATGTAATAAATGTTTAATAATTTTGACAATTTTGAATGAGATTCATAAAAGTGATGTTGATCATCATCTTTACCCCAATATAAAAAATTTAAATACCAATAAAAGTATTAAGATTTATTTTTAATAATATAATATAATGTTTTAATTCAATATCATGGGAGGTTTTAGTCATGTTTCATGAATTGGAAAACAATGATGAACATGTTTTGGGTTATTCACTAATGCCAATATATTACCTTATAACATTTATTAGATCTTGTTCTATCCATAAAGAACCATATTCAGGATATATATAAATTATTTAAATATATAATATATAATCCTATAATATAAAAATAAATCATCTATAAGAGTATTAGTTTAAAAAAATCCCCATTCCATGGAGTCAGGATTCAGTATGTACACATGGATGTATATTTCATTTTTCAAAGGGTATAAAAAACAATATACTTGATTTACCAATTAATTAAATTAAATATGATATATATATAATACTAAACCATATATATCTATTTAATTACAATATGTTACTAGATATTATAGTTGTTGAGGTGAGGACAATGATGTTTATTTTTAGAGGAATTCTCCCACACATACACACAACTCATGTATTCATTTATTACAATGAAAAATGGAATTGTGGGTAATTCCACTACCATAATATTAATAACATTACAACATAATAATTATTCTTATATTATAATTTATGTCTATATAATTTAATTTTATGTAGAATACGGGTACATAATGAAATTGAAATGAGAAAGGAGTAGATATAAATTTTATACGTCATCTCTAGGATTATATCCTTTACAAAAGAGTCAATATTTATATAGGTGGAATTTTGAGAATATAAAACCTCTTAAATGTTTTTATAAATGTTAAATTTATTTTTAATTGTTTTTTGGCCAAAATATGTCGGTTTTGGTGTCCATGGAAGTGGAGAGAGGACTTCCCCATTTATAAGTGAAGAGAAATATCTAAAATAATTATATAATGGTATGTTAATATCAGTGAATGTGGATCAATTATTCGGAAATAATGGAGAGGGAAATGTTTAGGGTAGATCAATGCATCAACAACACATTCTAACATATATTTTAAACATTTTTTTTAAAATTCACTCATTATTAAACATTTTTTTATCCAATTGTATTTTTACATAGGTTACTACTTTTTACCAAATGAATTTATCATTTGTTCTTGAAAATAAAATTTTCCATAGTACATATTTTGGACCTAATGATTCAAAATTTGAAATATATATTTTTATTTTTATTATTAATATTTTATAAAAACTAATTACAATTTAATAATCATATAATATATTAAAAACATTTCGTGAAAATAGAATCTTATGTTTTAAAATTCCAAATATGGCTTATATAAGTAAGCAAATTATAAAAACTAATAATTCTATTATAAAATATATATATTTTCATACTAAAAGGATTCATTACTCTATAATCCATACATATATTATAATTATCTCATAAATTTATGTTTATTTAAAAAATTGTGGGTTTTCACTATTTACCTAAAATATCAAAAAAAAATTGAAAAAAAATTGGAATTCAGTTAATAAATTCATTCTAAATTGATAAATTAATTCAGTATTTTCTTATTCAAATTAAAATATTTATAAATTTAACATTACTATAAAATCATAAAATATTTTTGAATCAATTCAATATAGAAAATAATTTTTTTATATTAACTATTAATCAAAATTTACTGAAAATCAATAATATATATATGAAAATTGTAGTGTATAAATTTTACAAAATAATTTTTACCCATAATTAATATTTTAAAAAAATAATATTTTTACTTTTTGAAAAAATATTAAAATAGATCATTACTTCATAATTAATTTATAACAATTTGTACCCACATAATCAACAAATACCATAAATTGATCACTGTATATTATAAAAAAATTAGTTGTGCTTCCATTGGGCTTGGGATGGTGGGTGGAGAAATTTACCAAACATTGTATCTATTTAAATAAGAAAATTTTTCTAAAACTCAGGTTGTTATATTCACCCCCCTTTAAAATAATTCATTCTAGAAATTTTATAGTATTGAAGAAAAACAAGAGTGGGTTATTTTTTCTAGTCACATCATAATGTTCTTTTATAACTTCCAAATACCTATAATTCAACTATATGATTTGACCAGATGAGTGGTCATGTTTTGGGACACCATTTATTTGGGACCTAGGATCAAAATTGGTTCTTCCGTAAATGAGGGCTCATGCTCAAATTAAATTACATCAAAGCATAACGCATGTTAATTGTCTGATATGTACTTTCTCAATAGTTAAACATAAAACACATAAAATAATTGGTTGTGGTCTATAAGGAGTTTTAGATATACGATATATCTCCAAAATGAACTAGGTTCCTTAAGGGATTAATATACTGAGTGTTAAACATCACATTTTCCAAAATATCATTACACACTTCTAAGAAGATATATAGAGGAACACATTATCACAAAAATTAAATACTATATGTCATAAATGATTATATATATATATATATTTGTATCAATTTTCCACCTCTTTCATGTGTCAAAGATTTTTTTGCAATTTTTTAAATTTCTAGAACATGTTCGTGTCTAATCAGCTTCTGTTCTCGGACTTCATCCCAATATGTTGTATTTCTGTATATCATTCTACATAGAGACTCCTATGGTTCTATAAGAATGCAAGAAAATAAAATTTTATTACTTGGGAATTTTATTAGGGGATTTTTTTGATCCCAAAAACATTGAAACTATATCTAATAGGATATCATCATTTTATCATGTTTTTAAATGACCCTCTAAGACTGACCATTAGTGTAAGGGTTCTAAACGATATTGAAACTCAAATCTATCAAAAAATATTTCAAAAGACATCTCTAGATCCTCATGTTAAACATTATATATTAGTTAGATACACAATATAGTAGTAATCCATGAATCATGACCACATTATTTATATATATCCTTGAGAGTTGTTAAATGGATAAATCATCCTCAATGGAAATAAAATTTGTTGACTTAAAAATGTATATGATTACAACCTAGATAACATTATTAACATTATATGTATTGGTTAGTCCTATGAAAAATTACATGTTGATGTTTTCAAATTTTCATACTAGAATTGAAAACTATTTCAACATACACTTATTCATTTTTACCAACAACTTGTTGGCATAACAACAAATAAGACAAATATTCTGTAATCTCTCTCTTTATACTATCTCAACATAGGTTTTTTTATCTATATACAATTTCAAACTCCTTAGATTAATAAGTAAGGATGATTTATTAACAGGACCAAAAATTACAATCTCATGCATTAGTTTTGACGGGACACATATCAAAGTTCCAAATCATATACCTCTATTTCAACCAATGTGAAATCAAGAATATTCACTATATTTTTATATATCACTACCTAATCATTATAGGGTTTCTTTGATCATCACAAGAATTAATAGTTAAGTAGTCACTTGTGAATGATTTGATTCTATACATTACCTTTTGAATTCAAGATCCAGCCATTATAAATCAATGAATATTGGGTCACTTTTGACCCTCATCATAGACAAGGTAGAGTGATATTTCATACATAATGTATCAACAACCATGGTTGCCTTCCCATGGTTGTAATATATTGAGAATTCATTTCCTTTGATCAGTTTCTACCATGTTCTTTGGTGAATATCTAATTCCATTTTCATGAATATATACATTAAACCCTTGAGAATGGTATAAATATCCATCTTCTCAAATTATATATAATGACACAAAATTATTAATGAAAAGTTCCCCACCATTATCTCTAAATAAATTTTTCAGAAAATATATTTCATGTGTTTTTAATTGACACAAGTCATAAAAATTTTATTTTGATTCTACCTGTAGAGACATCTGCAACCCTTCTTCATCGATTCATAGTATATTACAAACCCTTCCCCATATAGGGTAATTTATTTATATTTCATGTGTCCAATATCATATCTACTTCCTTAAAACATTCATCATATTCCATAATCCAAATGAAATCCTCTAACTAATATGTTTACTTGGTTAGTGCATTTGATAGTCATTCGAACCTTCTCAAAAATTATAGATAGTTTCAAGCTTACTCAATAAAATATGGATCTTGGTTTCTATAGTTGTCCTTGACCATTATTTCATAACATCAACCATTGAAGGATATATATATATATATTCTACAATACATTATTTTTCTAAAATTAATGTTTTTTTATATTCTCATAAAATTTATCCATTCTTATGGTGTTCAATTCAATCTATATATAATAGACATTATATTCCATTATCATAAAATAAATATTAATATTGTATTTGAAGAGAACCCCAAGCAGAACCTTGTAGTGTATAATTAATCTATTCATTATATCAATGAATATTGTAGAAGAATAAGTCAATATGAATGGAATCACTATAAAATAATAGTTTTTATAGATTTTTTTATTATATTTGTTTGAAATAAGCATGTTTTGACCCTTAACTAATGATATCAAGATCATAAGTGAATCTTTACAATGATTTCAGTTCCACTAGGAAGATTGAATAGTACATCAATACAGTGTAATGGATAATTATTGATAATTTTTATCATATTATGATAACTATAGATAATGAAAATACACACTATTCTATCATATATTTTTTTTAAAATTGTTTTACAAAATGTTGATATACTAGGGAGATAAACCCCTTTTTTAGATTTTAATAAAACTACTTATTTAAAACCTCCAATTCATCAAGTGGATTTCTATAATGATTCATTGTGAATGGAATATATCGACATATGAGTTATATTGAAAATTAAACCAAATACATTAGGGGTATTCTAGACATTTTATCCTAGAATATAGTAAAAAATTCTCATACAATAGGCATGTAATTAATTATAACTACCTCATTGATCATTTTATCTAGAAATACCTTATTTATGGGTAAGAAAACCCATATTATAGAATTTTTTCCTTGGGGGGATCTTCTTTATGTTGATATTTCAGAATATAATGATTTTGGAGAGGATATTAGTTATTCATCTCTCAATAATTGATAAGGGATACATGTATGGATATTTAATTCATATCTAATACTATGTCAACAACAACAAAAAAGAAAAAAAATTAATATGAATGATGTATTCTCCCACAAATCTAAATTGGAGAATTAAAATAACATGATAATAGTTGATTAGTATGACATTATTTGTTGTTAATATATAATAAGGATGAAATTTTCATTGCATGGTGTATTCTGGTATGATAAGTGATTAACCATGGAAAGAAAATTAAAAAAACAGTTTGATAAATATTCATTATAAATGGTTATGATGCCTAGATAATTGTAATGGTCCCATATAATGAAATTGGATGCCTTTCTTAGGAAATTCATCATGTAACTCTGATGATTGTTGAAATATTCATAAGATCAATGGAATTAGCCAATTACCATTAGAGTACACCTTGTGTTCTACATATGACATGGTTAAGGTCATAAAAAATGCATGACGAATATATTTTATGACCATGAAATAATTAAATTTTATAATGTGTTGATTTGGATGATTATTTTTTCGATTCCAATAAAAAGAAATTATATATTTTACGAGGAGGGAATTAAAGGATATATTTTAAATTATTTATATATTACTGCATCTTATGAGGAATGGAGCTTGAAATATTGGTGATGATATTGAAATCAAATGTTGGAATTTTAATTCTATACATAGATAATTGTATATGAATTTTTATGGTGACCCAACATTAAAAATATGGCCATCCTACAACTATCTCAAGACCACCTCAACTAAGGAACATGTGGGACCTAGGGGTCAACAATTCCCAAGGGAGGTCTGCATAGCCTGCATGCATGTGGCATGGGTGGTCACATAAGTGAAACTACATGATGAATTTTAAAATCCCAACATAGGTAACATACAATGGTTCTCATATATTGGTCTAGAAATCATGCATGGAAGAGGATCATAGTTTGAGAAGGTGAAGTGCGGGTGTTTATCCACCACCAAAATCTCAATGAGGTTGTGGGCATATATTATTTTTAAAGAGGATCAACAACATAAGGAACTTTTGATGTGGGAAATGTGTGGGATATTTAGTGTACAATTTCAATAAAAAATGGATAGATATACCACCATCAATCATATCTATTTAATCATAAACATTCAATCGAAATATCGATCTTCATCAACATCCCGTAGCATTCAACTCCAATATCTTTAGGCAGTGAGCTCTAATAGAGCTCACGATATCCAATTTCCATATCCATTTATCAAATCAAGAATAATAAGACATAATCAATCAAATGATTCCATGTATGAAACAACATATTTCATGTGTTCAAATATTTAAATAAATTTCAGGGATGGATGCATATGATATGTTTCGTATGTTGATCGGTAAAGCGATTCGTTTGATTGTCAGATAGTGAGGGTCATGCAATACATTTATGATTCATGTGATAACATAGGGAGGAGAAACATGATTATGTCCTGAAATGATGTTTATATTTGAATAACCATAAATTTCTTAGGTGGTTGTAGAAGAACCTCAACGTGAAATATTTATTGGAATCTCACTGTGACATGAAATGTGTAGTTTAATGTGGTTCAAGGTATTAATTCATTATTATAAATAACATGGAATGAAAATGAGGAGAGGTGATTCTTGATTTTGATTCTCTCATTTCAAGGGAAATAGATCACCACCAAACACTTTTTCAAGAGGAGGAGCTTCTTCAAATCATCTTCTTGTGATAACAAGATATTAAAAATTATGATTTTACTTGTGTCTAACACACTCATATGCTTTGTTAAGATACATGTTTCAATGAAGCATATTGTGATTGTACAATACACAAGTCCAGGTCCTATGTAACGAATTTTGAGACACCATGATCCAATGTTTACCTACACAATGTATCTTGAAGAGTAATAAGAACCTTGACATCGCTATTTCATACTAGATAGAATAAACCACACCCATAATGTTTTGTTGAAATTACTTTCATTAATACTTATGAAACTTTTGTATAAGAAGAAAGTGTTATATCTAATGTATGTATAGTAATTCAATGAGTCATTTCAGGATAAGAATATAGTGTGGGGATTCTTTTATGGGAAAATATGGTTTTCTAATATATACATGCATATGTGAGGGGAGAAACACTTTTTTTGTGGTCATCAAAACACAAGAACACTCAGCCAGATGGGAAGGATAAGATTTTGTTACCAAAAACAATTAATGTTGGAATATATAATATAAATTAATAATATAATTGAATTTTTGAAGGTGACTCTATATCCATATTATTCAGTTGATAAATACAAATAACTACTGATTTGAAGTGGAAGTTTCATTTTTCAATTATTGAAGGGTAGCTAGATGACATGCCTATATTTCAATTGATTTAGTAGTAGTATGAGATGTACAGTTAATAAGCATGATTATTTAGTTGATGCAGACACATCCACTTTAGTAGAGAAAACTTTTTCAATATTTTTATTGAATATCTATTAAAATTATGTGGTTATAGTATAAAAAAATAAATTTTTGAATGCTTGTAGGATTATAAAGAACCCCACTAAATTATTAATATAGATAATTTATTATATAAATATTATTTTTCAAATTTAAGAATTGGTAGTTAATACAATGTTATAGTGATGAGAGATTATATGGAAAAAACACCAAGTTGATCATGATAAAGAGTTGGTCATCTTATAGAACCACAAAAAAATGATTATGTTTCACTATTTTATTATATTATATATATTTCATTTGTTTTTTTAATAACAAAAAAAAACCATTAATCTTAACATGTGTATAGTTTCCTGAGTAAGTACGGATAATTGAAGAGAAAATAAATTTGTCAAAAAAAATTTACACTGATTCACACCCCTCTTAATCTCCCTACATGATTTATCTAGGCTATAAATGTGATATTAGTTTCTATGACATTATCTAATATGATAAATTTTTAGGGGTTTTTTACATTATTTTTATCATGTGATGAATTGATGCTAATTCTAATGAACCTTAGATGGAAAAATTAAACTCCACTACTATTGAAGATAACTTGAAGGTATCTTCCATGACTCGGAATAATAAGAAGAATATGAACGAAAAGAAATATATAAAAATCCAAATGAAAGAAAATAAGGATCATATATCATATATCAAATCAAATACCCGTGATAATTTTGATAGTTATTGTTATGAAAAGTATGACTAAAACAAATCTACCAAATCATTTGATGATATATAATGAAAATTTTAATGTTATATGAATAATTTTCATGAAAAATTGATTTCTTATATACATTTCTTTATCAATGTAATTTTGGATAATAGAGATCATCTTAAAAAATAAATAAATATATACGATGGTTCACATGAACAAATATTAAAAAGGTGAAAAGTTATCATAAACCTCATTAATGAAAATAATGAATCTTTGACTCTTTGTAATAAAAAATTTACAATAATTACAAAAGAATAAAAATGGAATACTTATGACAGAACAATGAGTGAACCGGTTTTTTGTGAAGTTATCAATGTACTTGAAATATTGTTCACTGTTTCCATGAATGTCGCAAATGATAAAATTGATGAAAAAAATATAATTATAAGGATCTTGACATGTAAATGGATGAAAATACAGAGTATAATGGAGATTATAAACAAGAAATTCTTGATTTGGGAGAATATAATACACCTAATATATGTGTCAAGGGATCTCAATTAGATGTTAAACAAAGAATAATAAATTACCTTCATAACACTATGATTGATTTTATTAAATACCATAAAATGAAATTGTTAAACAGACAAGTGAATGAGAAGGCCAACTGACATCAGTTAAAAATGAGAAGTTCTTCCTCAATATGGAATGTATATAATAAGAGATTGAATTGAGAAATTTTATGTTGAAAAATTATATAAGATCCAATGTTTCTATAAATAATATATCTGAAAACTAAAGATATAAAGAGAGTTAAACCTCAAAAAGATGATTCTATACAAACTATTTATGATACAAATTTCATTAATGAGAATCATTTTAGTGTTTTGAAGAACTCATGATTATATATTGTTAACCTAATACAAGATCATGGATGAAATCAACTCATAACCTAGTTAATTTAGTTTTTTCTAATGGGTTCTTATCTTCTAGGGTAGATTCAATGCTAAAATCATGGGATATATGGTCTGAATAAATATTTAATAAATACACCAAAAAACTAAGGGTGGATACTATAAATTTCAATAAATATAAATCTCAACATGATGCTACATATTAGGAATTAAAAGCTGGAAAACAACATAGTACTAAATCTATCAAGACAAATACTACGATAAAAAGAAGGATGATTTTTATTTATAGTTACTGTTGCTAGAAATTTGGGAGTCAATTCATTGATTTTTGGAATAATCATTCCTTATATAAAGATTATAAAATACAAACAGTCAAGAGGAGTAGATGTGAATAAATGAAGAGACCCAAAAAATATAATAAAAAATCATTCATGAAGATAAATATGACTATATAGAGAATATTTGGTTGTCATAAAGACTTCTTTTATTATTAATATATATGCGGTCACAGTTATAGTGAGTGTTTATATATTAATAATAATTCTCTATAAATATGTGGATGTGAAGAAAAGACCAAAAAAATACATAAGGAAAACAAATTAAAGAAAAAAATTCTCCTTCAGGAATATTCAAATAAATATTGTCATGAAATTAGTGAATATACACAGCAAAGTAGAATGATATGTTTGACTCCATAAATTTCATTTATACCAAGAAAAGAAGATTGTTCTATTGAAATAGAGGTCATTCCATGGACCACTATAATAATTCCATGTAAATGATTTGAAGAAACTATTATTAGGAAGAAAGTAATTCTAGGAAAGAAACAAGAAGATATGATTTATTGAAGTCATCATTGAAGTGTATTTTGATATATTAACCATGAAATTTTACTGAAAAACATTGAATAATCCATTTAGATTTTCCAAAATAAAGTATTTATAGAAGGAATGCTTAATATTTTTTCCTTAAAAAGGTAATGATACTAGAGAAAAGAAAAAATATAAATATAAAGCATAATAAAGATCAATGTTATAGGGAAAAAATTTTCAACATGAATAATAATTCTAATTTCATGAGAATGTTTCATCAAATGAAACAATAATGTCTCATGAAAATTGTGTTGAATGTTGAAGTAGGATTTACATAGTAAAAATCACTGTATAACTATTTCACTTGCTCAAAAAAGACATTAAAGATAGAAAACCATAAACCAGGGGAAGGTACTTCACTTTTAGAAGATCTGAGGTTAAAAATTCCACACCGGATGAGGGTGAATGGGAGTAAAGTCCATGATATTTATTAACGTTAAAAATGAGAAATATGAAGAAGGCACAAGAATAAATAATATTGGAAATATTATAGTAACAAGGAATAGAGTCTCTGGGCTAAGAGAAAATTATCAGCCATATTTCACTTATTGAGAATTTCATAAGTGTTACAAATAATCAACAATTTTTTATGAAACATTTTTCTACTTAAATTTCTTAATTCTTGGAGAATATCATTCTCAAGATGATAAATGAGTGGAAAATATGTATGAATATAAACTTGAATGAATATTTAACATCTAATAAAAAACTGAATTATTCAGTAATGGATGACTATAAATATGAATATATTTATTACCATCTAATGAAATTTTCCAATATGTCAATAGAAGGAAATTCACCCATTAAGGATGATCAAAAATAAATGAGATTATACCAAGTATTATTTCATGAATATTGGAAATTTTGTGTCATCTTTCTGGAATATTAAGACATATGTAACCAAACTACACTTTTTCCTTGTCAATATTCTATCAAATATGTGAATCAATTAGGAGTGTTGGTTTATGAGGAGGAACATTTAAATGTGGAAACAAATCTCATGAATATATTATATTATAATTTTATTTTATATATCCCCCTCTTTGTGATATAAATATGTTGTGATCATGATATCACAAACATGCTTTTTAATTGAGAACATAGAAACCCTTGTTTTTATATCTCATATTTTCTACAACAGTTTGGCGCACACCGAATTAAATTAGACCACCTAAATTCTATTATCTAATTCAACTATGTGGTACAATCATTATTTCGTAAAAAGAATATGTAATTTCCAAATTCTATTAATAGAAGAAGAAAATGTATGCATTAATCCTTTTAAATTCCTATCAATATGGGGGATAATGTACATTAACTTCAATGAAATCAAATTAAAAACAAAAAATCCATATTTTTAAAATACCTTCGGTATATTGGGGTGTATGGTTTTATTTACTATTAATATTTAAAAAAGGAATCAAAATTAAAATAATGATGATTTCCTCTTGGATAGGTTATTAATCATGGATAGTGTAATATGGAATGAGTTTATGAAATATTCAAGAAGTTTGTGGATGATGCCTGGAGAATTGTCAAGGATTCATATAATGGAATGTAATATAATGTTAGAATAATTATTCATCTATGTTCGATGATATTTGACTATAAATTTGTTTTAATACATGTGGAAATTGTACTATGAGATTACACATTTCATCAACATTTGACATGCTGATGCCCATGAAAATTAAGTCAAAAATTTATATAAATACAATGAATATATAAATTTTCATGATGTATTTATTTTTATGAGGCCCATGATAGTTTTTGATATATTACATTAATAATAAATTAACAGAGGGCATGCAATTTTTTTTACACTCTTCCAACTTTTGAAGAAGGGAGCTTGTGATTTGGTGATTAGATTGATATTGATTGGTGTAATTTCTACTATAAATTTATATATGTTTCCATGTATTATTTTTATGGACTTATATAAAATATAAGGCCAACCCACATGGATCCCATGTCAACCTCATACAAGGCTCATTTGGTACCTAGAGGTCAATGATTCCAAAGGGAGGTTAGCCATGATTGAAAATAGTCAGAATTGGTGGGCAAAAAAACATGCCCGCATAGTCCCATCGATAAGACTCATAGATGGAACACATGACGTCATGTTGAGTTTGGGCCAGGAAGGTCCTAGGGATGACACATGAAGTGTGTGAAGGAGATGTGTGGCTGTTGATCCCCCTTTTTCAGCTCAAAAAGGATATGGGGTAAGTTTATTTTTAATGTAGAGCGATAACATATGCGACTCACGAAGTTGTACAAGTACAGCCCACGTACTATTAAAATTCACTTAAAAATGAAGGATATAAAATCAACCACCTACTCAATTTAATCATGGCTATTTGATCATGTTTTTTATATTCTTCAACCTCTCGTAACATTCAACTACATTATCTTTAGGCATTGAGATCTGACCGAACTCACAACAGCTGATGAACTTCTCCATTGATCAAACCACAAAGTGAATGATATGATCAATAACATGATTATATGAATTCATCTTTTCTTTCTGTTCATATTAATATTCAAATTAACCATCAAGAAAATTTATATAAAAATTTTGGCAGGAAATTTAGTTAAGTGATGTCTTCGAGCTTCAACATAGTTGATAGAATTTGATCTTTCTCACATGAACATGAGGACTCGGGGAGCAGAAATGTTAATATTACATATAAGTAATCATATTTTTATGATCATCACGAAATCATTTGAGTATTTTCATATGTTCCCCAACAAATTTTTTTTTTGAATCTCTTCATTAATCAAAATGTAATGATTAATGATGTGAAATGGATTATTCTTTGACTATAAATATTGAGTCATGAAATAGAGGATATTTTATTCCTGATTAAGAATCCCCCATATCCATAGAAAACTAGAACAACAAAACATATTTTACTAGTGTTGAAATTATGCACAACCTATGTTTTAAAAAATTATAGTAAAACATAGGATATTGAAATTTGACTAACATATTAGAAGGAAATGTAAAGATACCTCATTCAATTAAACATCTAGGTATACAGTAATATAAATATCCATGGATTTTGTGATGAATTATTTGATAGATTGAAATAGTGTTTACCTACATTGTTTCTCCTGATGCAGAAGAACTGTGACATTACTATTACCTGCATTATTGAAGAAACAACAGCTGTTATTTTTTTCATGAAAAACAATTAATAATTAGTTTCTTGGAACATGTACCAAAAGGATGTGTAATAGCACGTTTATTCATACTTCAACAATGCGTCATTTCATGATATTTAGATCGTGTGTGCATAATGTATTGGGAAGGACATGGTTTTCATTCAATATAAATGGATATGTGATGAAAATAAAGGACATTCATGTTATCATAAAAACCCATTTTTACGTAAGCACATTTTATGTAACAAATTGAGATACAAAAAACAATTGATGTTATCACATAAAATGATAATAAATAATTTAATTTAACGTGATATGATTACTTGAATTATGATAATAATATAGAATAATTTCTATGAACTCTTTTTACACATCAATAGAGGAAATTATGATCATTTAAATTAGTAGCATATGACAATAATTTGATACATTGAGGGAGAAGACACCATGATATTTTCTCGTGATTCTTTAGTTTATCATTATGAAAGAGAAGTTAGTTGATGTAGATGTTTCTTCTTCCACTTTTTGAAAGATAGTGGTCTGAGGTGAATATAATCTTATTGATTAAGTAACTGTCAAAGAGATAAAATTGCGATACAAGTTAATTCAATTGATATAGAAACATCCAATGTGGGAGGGAAATATTTTTCACAGGGTTTATTAAATATCTCTAAATAAATTGTGGTTATAGTAAAAACAATTCCTTTAAAGATTTGTGGTAAACATATAAAGAACAAAACATACTTTCTAATATTGATAATTTACTACACAAAAATTGTGGGCTAATTCAATTCATTTGTAGTCACAAAAACATTTATATGGATAAAATAATCATCAAAACAACCACATGTTGATCATGATTATGATTATGACTTTATACCAAACCATGTAGAAAATTTGTGTGATGCGGTTTGATTTATTGTATTAATTTTTGTGTATTTAATAATTAATACAAAAAACATATTCATTCCTATTAACTATATTAGTTTTTAAGACTAATATTGGATAATTGAAAAAAGTTAATTATGTAATTGGATGGGTTTACTAATTCACCCAACCTCTTAGAGATGATGTATGATCCATCATGGCTCTACAAACAATATTTATATATCACAGACCTGATCATTGATCCACTAATTAATTTCACAAATAGTTTGATATCAATCTCTTGAGATGGTAATTACACATTAATATGAAACATGGATTATATGATTTAATTTTACTAATCATAATAAATAATGTACATTAATATCTAGAATAACGGGTTTGTATACCTTACATAACTTTAATTTCATTATGAGCTTCAAAAATAGTGATCAAAAATTCCCTTCCATAATCTATATTTTTTGAAGGCTACTGGGGCCTATTATCTCCATTTTCCTGAGGGTTGGGGCATTGATTCAGTATTCCCAAACTCTTTACACAATAATCCATATAGTATGGGTAGATTATTTGTGGATTCCTTCTTCTAATTGATTTTCATAATTAGTCTATTTAACTTACCTTAGTACTTTTGGGCTTGGAAGCATGAATTAAGACACATAAAATACATCCAATATCCATTAATTAAATTAAAAAGGTTCATCGTCCCAACAAATTGGCTATTTGGAGGTTGAAATTTCTTCCATCAATGTGAACAACCATTAGGGTTCCCCAGGAATTCTGCCTTCTTTTCTCCCTCTATAGAGTACTGAGAGATAAAATATTCAATCTCCACCTATATAATGAATTACATAATTTCATCAAATAAATCAATGTCCATATACTTAAAATCCATCCAATGACCATGTTTTAATATTCTCAATAAAATATTTATTTTACTTTATAGAATATAGTATAACCAATGAAATAGCATACAAGCCATGTGATATTTTCATCCCACCTTCCAATGGATTCATCCTCTATTTAATTAAAATATAATAATTCCATCTCCATATTCATACAAAGAATCTAACTAAAATAAATATTAAATAACACATACTTAATCATTTTCCATTCCACATAGCATACATCCTTTATATAGATTATTTTCTTAATGAGAGTCCACCGTTGTTTTTCCTGACCTCTAGATGGTAAATAACTAGTGTAAACATATCATTATATAAGCACTGGAGAATGGGAAAATATATTTTCCATCATATTGATCAAATTTCCATGATAAGTGGAATAGAAGAGCCACTAAAAGTGTGTGGAAAATGTCATATGAAAGACTTAATAACAATATACTCCATCCATAGTGTTTATGAGAGAATAACACAACATTCACTATTATTCATAACTTATGAAATTTTACTGAGCATTTTTATGAGGTCTTATATTATTTCTCCATTTACATTGAGTTGTTGATTTGTGTAACAATCAAATTATCCCTCACCCCCATTTATTAAACTAATTACTTATAGATCCATCAAATAATAAAACAAAAAATGAGTTACAAAGCATGAACAACTATTTAAATTATAAGAGAATAATAAAATTAATGGAATTAAACATGTTAAACTCATAATGTTTGAAACTAAAATGTTATTCTATAATTCAATTACATTATCCTTCACCATTATTCGTTCAATATTTTTATGGATTTATCATACGTTGTAACATAATAGAAATAACTAATTATGAAATATTTCCATCATAATGGTTTTAAAATGGAATCTGATTTACCAATGTATATCCCTTGGGAGTTTCAATCTATGTGTGAAGTTATTAGGTTTTTTGTAATTTTGTGATTAATGGGTTAATAATAAATTCACCATTATAGGCTTATTATAAATTGGTACATCATTTCTAGAGCATGAATCTACATACATAATCTAGGTGAATATGTAATCACATCGAAAATGATACAATATATACATTACCCAATCATCAGAATGAAATACTATATTTAGACACATATATATTTTTTTTACTAAGGTTCTCCAAACCAATTACCAAATGTTTCTAAACTAACATCTAAAAATAACCAGACATTAGATCTGATACAAACCATAGTGACAAATTCTATGAATTGTTTTATTTTATATATTTTATATAAATTAAAATATTATGTTTCATAAATAATAATATCCCAAGGACCAATAAGTGATGTTTCATTTGAGACTAACTACCTAATAATAATATTTTTCAAAACTCACAATAATATATCTTTAAATGCACCATATTAGATCATATTGTAGAAATATAAATAGTAAAAATCATACTAAAATATATGACAATAAATACATTGAAAAGGGGAAGGTCCAAAATTTTGTATGTGATGAATAAACTTTTTCTCAAGGATGTGTTAATTATAATAAGTGAGAAACATGAAAATAAACTGTAAATCATAACATTATGAGTAATAATCATAATAAATATGTGAACCTCAAATTACATTGAATAATATCATAAATCCTGAAAATATCAACATGGAAGAAGAATATATGTAACATGGATTATAAAAAAGTAACATAAACCATTAATCTTGTAAGAATAGGATAATTATGTATACCATCATTTATCTATGGAAAAATAATTACCATATAGAAATATTAAATTTGTGATTCACACCATTAGTTCACACTCTCACAAGAAATAAAAATAAACTCCCAAATACTTATCCCAAGAGATATAAACTCATAACCATTGTGTTGGAGGGTTATATGAGACCCCATCTATTATTCATCAATAATTATGTGTACCAATTACAAATCATTCATTTTTTAGGATTATATAAACCCCATGGAAATTAAATGGGTTTCATAAAACATCCAAAAAATAATAATTCTACTTCCAAAAATAACCCATACAGATTAAAAGTGATCCACAAAAATACAAATATAAATCATTCAATATTCATATATTACCTATGGGAATAGAATGTGGTTATGAACATTTCCCAATGGTACAAAATTATATCATGAATTCAATAGTTTGACCAAGGAAAATCATGATCACAAAAAATAATCACATGGTAAAAAAAATACTGGGCGTAACATGAAACTTTACTCTATTGGATATTTATCATTTGAATATAATGAACACCTAACCATAAAAGAATTATTTTGTAGAAATTTTTTATTCATTCTTTTAATTGTCCTTGTTATGTGTACCTTTTAAAAAATCATCTTCTGATTTTTTTAATAATTGAAAAGAAAACCTTTCATGGAAATTGATTTGGATCAAAAATTATTTTTACCTAGAAATAAAAGAGATAAAATCATTCAATAATTAATGTATTTCAAAAATAATTTTCCTTAATAAATTCTATAAATCAAATAATTGAGTTTTAGTTACCAAGCCATTTGACATTCCCAATTTATTTCCAAATAATTTTTTTCTTGTCTTGTATCCTAATGATAAACATATTATTTACCTATTGGGGCGGGTTATTCATATAAAATTCTATTTATACACTTCATTAATAACTATTCTATTCAAGTGATATATTTTTCAACTATCATGGATGATTTGAACTGGGTTCATAAATGAAGTGTCAATTTTTATTCTTCCCAACAAAATCATCATTTCTATACCATTCATGTACTAAAATTTATGTTTTAAAAATAACTAAATTTTTTAATTCCATTTCAATAAAATTTAATTCAATTTTTATGCAGATTAAAATGATGATAAACTAGTTCTAGGTTATTCACTAATACCAATGGATTACCATATCACATTGTTTAATTTTTGTGGTATCCCTGAAGATCCATTTTCATTATATTTATTACTTATTTATATAATATATACTCATCAAATAAAATAAAAAAAATATCCATTATATCTTTATTGACCCTTACCCTAAAATCCCAAAGCTGATGGTTAAATTTTTATATTGTCAATAGATAAAAAAATCACATCCCGAAAGGATGAGTATTTTAGTATCCTTTGTAAACTATATAAAAATCAAAATTTTATATTATTTAAAAAAATATATAATAAAAATAAAATATTCTTTTAGAATTAATTTATTCCCCTTAAAATGTATCAACATATTAATGAAAAAAACAATTCTTATAATTATTGGGGAAATGAAACATAATAAATCTGTGAGGTCAGATACCCCAAAAGGGTATGCGTATAGTAGAAGATTTAATTAATATGAAATAATAAAAAATTTGGAGGGATTAAAACCTAGAAAATATTCCATTTAAATATAAAATTGTGAACAATTTGGCTAGAATTAAGGATGATCAAAATAGACATATAAGCAATCACATTAAATTGATACATATCAATGAATATTAAAAATAATCAAATAATAATTTGAGTTTATATAAATAATTTCATATTTATATACTTCAAAATATTATACATTTATAACATAACATTGACTTATCATCCAATACATCTTAAAATAAAATCAAGGCCTTGTGCCATGTCCCCAGCCCATTTTCCTAAGGCATTAGAAAATAGAAAATATAGTTTCCCTCATGAGATCTATCAATGCATTGAGGGGATATAGAAGGCCCCCGTCGTCAATTAATATTTATTATTTATTATTTATATGAATAAATAATATAATATAATCTATATTTCCTAATGAAAATCAATAAATGTTTATACTGGCAGAACTAGTCACACAAAATATCAATATATTTCCTAATAAAATTATTCATAAACGATCCAAAAAAATATGATGAATTTAATCCTTTTTTGAATTCTAAAAATAATATTCAAAAAATGATTTCTAAACTCATGAAACTGTTTTAAAGGGAAAAGTCAAATAATTCTTGAGTAAAAAAACATTTTCATTTACGTTGAAAATCACATTTTAAAAAACCTATGAAACTTTAATGTAAATATATTTATCTAAAAATTAACATGTAAAATAATAAAAAAAGATTAAATGAAAATATCATTCATGATTATAATAAAATCCATTTAATCTCTATAATAAAAACAATTTCCATTCATATTTTTTGCAGAATATTCTGGTGTAAATCGTTTCACAAATGGAAAGAAGATTCATTTTAGAAAATTTTAAAAAAATTCAGACATGGGTTAATAATATTTTAAAAAATTATAGTGGAGTTGTAAAAATATGTTATAATTTTTTTTTATAAAACATGAATGTGGATTAGAAAATTTTCCAAATGGAGGCTTAAAAAATATTTCATAATGAAGACATTTCAAATATACTCTACCACTTTTGTTTCATTTGAATCGTAAGACCCATCATTGAAATAACATAAAATTAAACATTAAAAACCACAATGTAAATTTGATTAATTATATAATATATATTAATTTGTAACTATATAAACCACAAAAAAAAATAAGTGGTGAATATGACATATGTATTACCATATTAAAATTGAAACGTGAAACACTTACATTATGTATGAAATAATTTTTACATGCTCAAAATTATTTTATAATATATATATATTATACATATATTAAAAACAATTATTTTTATATAATACCATATATTATTTGCATATAATATTTTATAACATGTTTATTAACATTTATTTTTTGGAATCACTATATTTGGCAAAAGATGCTACTTTTTATGTAAGTTTTAGTTTGGATGTTTCAGTATTTATACCTTTTTGATGGATAAATCATCTAAAATACTTAATAATGATATAATAAAATATTTTAAAATAATAGATTAATTTATTGTAATCCTTAAATAATATAGATAGAAAATTGAAATACTCAATTCATTGCGATTGCTGGTGGAACGTACAAATGATAGTTGCTTTAACTTTTCAAATGATTCAATTAAAGAAGGATAAATAAGAATTAAGCTATATAGATGTAATATTATTTCATATAAATATAATATATTCATCAATGTCATCTTTATTTCCTTATAATTAAATTATAAATGAAAACTGATTCACATCACTTAACATTAGGTTTTCCCCTTGTCGCCGCCACCTTCGTCTAAGGTTGGCATAGTGCCCCTCCTTGTGCTCAACATGATCTGGTAATGAATCCATAACATGAAGTGATGTGAATTTTATTGGTCTATAGAAATTTTGTTATATACATTTATATAGAAACTATAATTTCACATCTAATTAAAGGGGTAAGAGGGTAGATAATTATGGTATAATATTTATAATAATATTTATGTATATACAGGATACAAAATTTAAAATATGATTATAAATATTTTACATTTTTATGTTTTAAAATAAAAAAGTTAAAAATAAAGTAATTATTTAGAGAGATTACCCGTTCTTTTGGAGAACTATATTAGATAACATCTTATGGTTCATAGGATTCGTAGTTCGAGATAAAAAAACATCTATAATTTGGATATGGGTATTTATAAGATAAATTTATAGGGTTTGGTTGAGATGTAAGGCTCAATGTGGTGTAAATATGTTAGAGTGGGAGATCTCTATAATAAATGGGGTGAAGGGATCTTTTAAAATTTAACAAAAAATTAAAAAATAATTAATCTATATAGATCCAAAAGATTCGAAGAGGACATTAATTAAAATTAATAGTATATAGGTTTCAAAAAAAAAATCAAAAAATAAATTTATAATGGTTTTGATATCATTTTAATCCTAATAATTAAAATTCACCACCTAGTTAAATTTTTATAACATTAAAAAAGATATTTTTTTACACTTTTAGGGATATAATTTTATATATAACGTAATTATTGACTGATAAATGAAAATATAATGAAATATTTTACCGTATATTATCCTATTTTTCGACATTAAATTTTTATCAATCATACATAATTTACTAAAATAATATTTTGATATAGGATGAGTAATCACATTTTTGAAACCTTAATTTAATTTGAATTAAAATACATTGATAAAATGTTTTCCTTCTAATATAATTTATTTAAAAATCCCTATTATGTAACATAAACTAATGAAATTTTTTGGACACAATATATCATTAAAATTATATCACTTTCGATATTTTTATAATCATTCATTTTATTTTCTTGTTAATTAAAGAAGTATTGTATTAGTGTTGCACATTAATTTATGGTAATTATATAATTATTAGAAAGTATAAATAAATTTACATCAATAAAATAACTCCACAAATATCAAAATACACATTTAAGTTTATTCATATCTTAATTTAGTCCCTCTATGGATGCAGACAAGATATTAAAAATAAATAATGTGATTTTTTTAGTTTTCGTTGATTTAAATAATATATAAGTAACATTTAAGGGAATGTGTACATCAACAAAATAAATATAGACAGTAAGTTGTTAAGGGTAAAATTATATTCATTAAATAATGTCCAGACTCGACCAAAGATGGGGTTTGAGTAGTAACTACCCCATTCCCAGCTTCATAGGTCAGGGGTTGTAATTAGCGCTGAATGCATAACAAAATTGGGGTGGACTTTTCCTATGAACAAGTACATAGATAGATCCATCTCAATGAAAATGTTTGGAGAGAATGAATAAAATATGAAACACTTCTATATTATAAACTAAACATGCATGAACATCTAGTCCGTACAAAATTATGATATTATAAGATGAAAGAAAAAGGGGAAAATACACACCCAACTAAAAATATGCGCCAATCTGGAAACAATTGGAAAATTTAAATTATTTTATGTTATTCCAACTCAAGAATACCATGATTTGACCAATTTACAATATCCAATCATACAGTATCTTTCAGTTCCTCTCATGTCACAGTCAACCAATACATTGTCTTTATAAGAAACGAGTAATGCAGGAAAATCCTAGGTTGGAGTGAGTATAAATATACCATGTAGGATGCATTAAATGTTGAAGGGGGTCAGTAAAAGATACTATGTAATTTAAATAATATTTATAGCCCATAATATAACAAAATTGAATAGCTCAATGGAAAAAGTGAAATTATTCTTGCCCAAGCACATGGGAATAGACAGGGTGAGTAGTTGAACTACTCATCGAGTATTTTCAACATGTAGTGGGAGAGTAGTATCATCCATCCATGGAAGGTATACAGAAGAAGAAAATGGCCTACCCTAGGATATTAACCTCTCTAGGAAGGAGAGTAAAAAATTCAAATTAGTGGATACAGAATAAGAATATATATATATATATATTCTCATTCAACAAATCCTATATGAGAGTGTAAGGGGATCTCCATATCACATTTCAACATAAGAAGAAGAGTATCCAACTGATCCAGAAGTCCATAAATATTTTTCATGATCTACCAAGGGTACCCTATACACACATATCTAATGCAAAAATCATTTACATGTTGATACTATCTACTTTCAGAGGGACATACTTGCTTGCATAGTTTTGGTCACATCATAAAAATGTGTCTTAGTGTAGAATGTGTCCCTCTTCTTCACGAGTCTAAAGATACAACAAACCACACCTCATCATTGTGTCAGAAAATCAAGGGGCACAAATTTTTAGTAGAGGACCCATTCCATGGTATGAATGGTGGGTTCTACTCAGGTGGTTGACAACCCATGCCTAGCCCGACAAGGCAGTTCTGCACAATGTAATTGAGTACCCATGCCCTACCCCAATGGAGGGTTTCCCTGTAATGGTTATGGACCCATTCCTAGCCAGGATGGGGGGTTCCACTATAGGCCATCGTGGAACCATTCCCAACCCTAAAATAGGGTTCCGAATGGGAGCCTATAGAGGATCCATAGCCAACATAGTTGTAGGGTTCCACTCTAGAAGTCGTTAATGACCCATTCCCTGAGAAGCTAGAGAGTACTAATCAGGAGTTTTCCACTCATGATCCTACCTGACCACTGCCATAATTTGGCATCACCTAAAATGGTTCTGTTACCTAATCATTTCACATAATATCTTGAAATCTGCAACTGAGGTAACCATAACATTCTACATAGACAAAAACTCTAGATAGCCTACTCATGGGACAAAATGAAGGTGATATGGTCGTTTAATGTTTTATTGGATGATATCATGGTGTACATGACATATAAGGGGACACACACAAAGTTTAATCCTAGTCCATAAATTATCCATGTCCCTGGTCCACACACAGCTCCCCGTACATGTAGCACTCTATGCCATATAGGTGAACTACAATGTGTGTCATGGCTAACAGTGACCAAGGATGTGTGCTAAAAAACATGTGTGTGTACCAATGTACATGTCCATGTAACTGACCCCATGTACCTCAACACGGGTTCTAGTCCACTTGATCCATCACATTGGTTATCAAACTAGGATGCCGGTACACGATTTGTAGGATGCGCTACACAGTGTCATCCTTAATTTTTCTAAACACTTGTTTTTCCAGTGGAGGTGATACACTCCATGTGTTCTCCATTCAACACGACTAGTAGTGAAAATTTAAATATAAATTTTTTATTTTTAGATAGGTTCTTTTCACCTTGATTCACACATTACAACTTTATATATGACATTATTCTCATCTTAATCATGAGGCTTTAGCTTTAAATAAGGATTATAGACCACCCCTCACTGTAAATAACCTCTTCTTGTGTTTGGGGGTTCCGTCATTAATTTTTAATTCTAACATACCTTCAATACTTGAATATATATACTGAATCTACTAAATAGACCATATTTTCCCTATAATATTTTTGTATTTCTGTTTGGTTTGACAAACCATTCTCGTTTCATCAATCCTCTATGAATATAGGTTCTTGATCAAGCTCTATACCTCTTGAGAAAGTATATCGGGGACCGTTGGATCCAACAGGTGAAGAATGTGAATCAAATTTGGAATAAAGGAACAAAAATAATTTATTAGATAACCATTTTCCAAATATTATTCTTCTAATGATCTAGAACAGTGATCAAGGGTCAGATGAACCAATAAAAAATTGAAAAAAGGTGCATAAGATCCGGAATAGGCCAAAACATGGTGCATATCGAAAGAAGATGAATTATTTACTCAATAAATTTTATTATAATTGTGGAAAACCATATATAATGAGTCCTAACTCAATTTAAAATCAGTCTCATATTAATAATTCATCTGCCAATGATTTGAAAGAATCTACTACATTTTTCGTGTCATGAACTGATCTAATCTAATGATACATCCTCGATCAAGGTGACTTATCAGAGAAAAAAGGAAGGAGATATTTACTAGAAATTTCAGAATTACGATGGTAACCCACACGAGTAGTTCATAATTATATATTTATAATTTTATATTTAGGTAATCAATTATGCCACATAAACACACCATCGACGAGCAAGAGGTATGAAATCCTAGACCAAATAATTTTATGTTGTTAACAGGGTAAAAATAATGCTTCAGAATCCACGAAGCACTCATATTTCTAATTCAATCAACCTTTTATGACTTAAACCTTTCTCATTAAAAAGGTACATGCATAAAATAAAAAATATTTTTTTATATTTTCTAAAAATTAGTTCTGGGGACACCATTCCATGAAATCATACGCCATCTCTACACCATAGAATGGAAATATATATAGAAATGATTCAAAGCCTCACAATTCAATAATTAGCACTCTATATCATTGCGTCGTCCAAAAAAAATTGAATATAAAACAAGGAAGAAAACATAAGATTCTGAGCCCACACTTGGCTATCTCAATATCTGCAACTCTAATGCATGTTTTTATTCTACCACAAGACTTGAACCAAAGGTATGGTCTATCCACATAGTGTCTACTACAGTTTTTCCTCAATCATAACTGGGTTCTTCAGAAAGTTGGTATAACGACCGATACTTTACATACATTTTTATAACATCAGAATTTAAGCACACTTATTACAACATATAACAAAACTAGGAAAGGACCGTATAGGTATAGAGTCTTTAGAAACTGGGAAACATAAACTACTGGTTCATAAAGCATCTACTTTTCCTTCCATTTATTTCATCGTATCTAGAGTCCCTTTTTGGCATATCCTACTTAATAACCTTCTTCCTAAACTGGGGAAATAAAACATACAAAAGGGTGAGATCAAATGCTCAGTAAGGGTAAACAAAAGAAATATCAATCATATCATATATATAAGAACATAACTTTTGGAAATCTTAACCTGCAAAAGAGATCATAATTTCATAACATGGGATAAATCATAGTAGTGAAATGTAATAATAATAATAATAACTTGAAACATGATACTTTGTGCAATACACACATAATCATAGATAATCATTTCTTATTAGTCAAGACTCATTGCCTAGACTATCTTAGTGTACAAATTCAATATCTGAACTGAGTTCATTCCTCGTTTCAGTCCTGTTTCACTAAACTAGTTTAACCTGCCGTTCCATCCATATCTATCTCATGAGATATAAAATCTTTACCCAATGCATTTTAGGGAGATATAGGTCCCACCCATCTCATAATGATACCATTCTTATGTGTGCCACAAAATCATAAATCATACATAATTGCAAAACCCATGTAATAAAAATGGGAATCTTAAACATCGTGACATCATAAAACAATTCATATAAGGTAAAGGAAGTCATAAAAATATTTCCATCACAACATAATAAATCCATGTAATAATAGGGATAGATAAAGAACCCTATATTATCTTAGATGGAAAATAATTTTGATAAAACTCTTGAACTCCATTCTTGAGGAAAATATCCTTTCTACTTCAATTTTTTTTCATTTCTGAACATGTCATACAATTTTAAACTAAAATAAGTTTATTAAAAATAAACTTGATAACTTGTAAAGGAAGATTCTTGGAAATATTTTTTTAAAAATCCATTCATGCCGTATAAGTTTAAAAAAACATTCTTCTCATACTTTTGTAGGAAAAGTCCAAAAGTACCTCGTACGAAAAATGACAAAAGATTCCTTTCATATATTTTACTAAAAACTGACCGAAGGGTAAAATTGGATTTAAATAATTCTAGGTGGATGGAAAAAATATTACATATTGAGGAAACATGGATGTGGATGGTAAAATACACACCGGTAAATTTCAAAATATAATCAATCTCGGATAAAAAATAAGATTGTGATATTTTCTCATACCTTAGGTCCGATTTTCTTCATAAGTGTCTGAACCTCCTGTATAATGATTTAAATAATGTTATTGACTTATTCCAGAATCATACATATTTTTATGATATCATAAATGGTCATATTCTTAGATTCTTATTAGTAATATTTCATTACTACTTGTTTTTCGGGTGTTTATTACTTTTTGTTCTTATGCGTGTTTGGTCGAATAAATTATTATTTTTCTTTTTAGGTTATAGATACCTCATTTCCAGAACGGTATTAGAGTAATTTATTTCATATTCATTTATTCAATTCATTTATATAATCATTATGCAATGAATATCATGTAGAACGACTCGCATCACATCATGGAGACGGTATTCTGTACGTACGCAGGAGTGATGATATTGTTCCTATGATCGTGGAATTGTATTGGAGTGTATGTATACTATTCCAGAATCAATATCACTTCACAATATATATTCATTATTTTCACCATTATACCCATCCATGTAAGGGTGTGGTGGAAAATAGATTACACCACGGCGTGGAGACGGTATTCCGTACGTACTCATGCTCGATGATTTCATTTTTCGTAGGATGGATAGATGGTGAAATAGAGTTGTTTGATACTTATAAAAATATATCAGTACACAAGTGATACTTATGTTATTACTTCAAAATGAAACAACTGAAGAAGAAGAAATGGAAGAAGAAATAAAGTTGAAAGAATTGGTAACATACATTACCTCTTCTTTGAAGAGCCTCATTGAGATCTCCTCTTAGGGAACTTAAATTTGTCTTTAAATAAGACCAAGACCTTTAGGATGTGCCTAGGGAAGTGGAGAAAAGAAATTGGTAGGGTTTGGCTGATCTTGAAGGCTCAATGTGCTGTGAGGAAGAGGGGGAGGAGGTTCCCTTTTATAAGGGAGGAGAGGGGATCCTTTGAAAAAACAAAAAATATTATTTTATTATAAATCCATATTCGGTTTTAAATAGCTCAAAATTGATTTATTTCGAAGCTAAGGTGGGGACGAGTCTAACTCCTCTCATAAAATATAATTTAGACAAGTTTAGATTTCTATTTTAACCTTATCGTTTAGATTTAACATTAAGTTAAATAATTTTACTTTTAAGGTATCCTCTTGTGTTCTTATACTATAAGGTTAATAAACTTACTATAACAAGCCAAACGAACCCCATGTTGTTTATTATTAATATATATAACCTTATCTAAGTCATGTTTCTAAACCTTAGGTTTTTAGGAATAATATAACAATTAATAATATAATATTTGTTTTATAAACTATTTTATGTCAATTTTGACACTATTTAGTAATTGATATATGTGAAAATCATAACAGAATGATTAGTTCTAAAACAATTAATTAAATCAATACTATCATGTCATATTACCCTATAAAATTATTGGAATTCATAAAAAGTCTCAAATTACATTTCTTTGGGTATTTATAACATCAAATATGTCAATATTTCAATAATAAGCTAATTACTGCATCATCTTTGTGTCATAAATAAATTAACTTATTTAGATTCTAAAAATTAAAAATAAAATATCATTATGTAGGAAATCTTTTTAGATTTCTAATTAATATTTATAGTCGAGTATATCTTATGTATTACACTATATTAAAAATGATTTTCTAATTAAACATTGATTTTAACTATTTTAACGCTTCTTCAAATAAATTAATAATAAAAGTCATAATCTAATCCAAGTGGGACTAAATGGTCATATTTTATTCCTAAGGTTGGTTTTGGTCTAATTACACTTATCCAATAGAATTAGGACATGTGTTAGGGTAATAAAAATATAATTTTTACCCTTAATTACCCTATTTAGTTTTAACTGTGTTAAATAGATGTAAAAAGTTACTATTCACCAAAAATTATTTTCATCTCATTGAACCACATTTTACTTACTGACATAAACCGTGCCTCTTGAATTTTTGAAATTCTATTTACAAGAGCGGTAAAATTATGTTCTATGAAAAATTCAGTTTTTTTAACTACCACTTAGTGGTTTCACTATTCATCAAAAATTGAATGTTTTCAGAAAAATAATAAAATTTAACCGTAGGCTAATTTCGATATTACGAATCCAAAAATGAAGTTCATTTTGAAAAATAAAATTTATAAAATTTCAAAAAGTGGTTATTACTATACATAACGGCTAGTTTTAATAATATTTTAATAGCATATCATTGTTTAGTGAAACTCGGTATTGCGTACGATGCAAGCTATCGAGGAAGGTCGCGATTCCGTGTAAAGTAAGCCAAGCAAGTGTTGTGTGTAGTGAAAGATTCCTTTGATGATTTATATAACATAAAAGTCTCGGGTGTTATATTATACCCCCCTTAAAATGAATTTTTCTCTCAAAATTCGTCACTTTGTAACAAACAGATGAGGATACCTCTCCCTCATCATATCCTCAAGCTCCCATGTAGCTTCTTCTAATTGGTGGTTCTTCCAAAAAACTTTGACCAATCGAGTGGTCTTGTTTCGTAGGAATTTTTTGCTATGATCCAGAATTTCTATCGGCTGTTCTTCAAAAGAAATATCTTGCTCCAGCGGTACAACTTCCGAGCTGAGTACATGTGAAGGATCAGGTATGTACTTTCTCAGGAGAGATATATGGAACACATCATGAACTTGAGAGGGATTTGGTGGAAGCACCAATCGGTAAGCTACCATCCCATCACGATCCAGTATTTTGAAAGGACCGATATATCTAGGGCTCAACGTCCCCTTCTTTCCAAATCTCATGACCCTCTTCTAGGGAGATATTCATAAGAACACTTTATCACACACATCAAACACTAGTTCTTTTTTTCGGTTGTCGGTATAACTTTTCTTTTGACTCTGAGCTGCTCTTATGTGTTGTGGAATAGATATGACCTTTTCTAACATTTCATCAATGAGATCAGGTCCTAATAGCTTTCATTCCCCAACTTCATCCCAACAAGTTGGATTCATGCATTTCTTTCCATAGAGAGCTTCATACGGAGCCATCTGAATACTGGAGTGAAAGCTATTATTATAAGAAAATTCCACCAAAGGTAGGTGTTGATCCCAACCACCTTTGAAATCCATAGAGCAAGATCTAAACATATCTTCAATAGTTTGAATTGTTCTCTCAGACTGACCATCTGTCTGAGGATGATAAGTAGTGTTGAAACTCAACATTGTATCCAGAGTATGCTGAAGACTTCGGCAGAACATTGAGGCAAACCTCGGATCCCGATCAGATATAATAGAAAGTGGTACTCCATGCAATATTACCACTTCCTTCACATATACCTAGAAATCTTATCCAGAGAGAAATCCTCTCTAATAGCAATGAAGTTTGCAGACTTTGTAAGATGATCAACTATGACCCAGATAGCATTATTGCCTTTGGATGTTTTAGGAAGTCCTGTGACAAAGTCCATAGTGATGTTTTCCCATTTCCATTCGGGTATGAGTAATGGTTGTAAAATCTCCTTAGACTTCTGCCTCTCAGCTTTAACTTGCTGATAAACCAAACATCGAGGGACATATTCACCAACATCTCTTTTCATGCCATCCCACCAGAAGTACTCTTTCAGGTCCCTATATATCTTCGTGCTTCCAGGATAAATAAAGAATGAAGAACTATGATCCTCATCCAGGAGCACCTTCTTTAATTTGGGGATGGGAGGAACACAATCTTGATTCCTGAACATTATTATCCCATCACAATCAAGGTTTAATTCAGGAACATTTCTCACCTTCTTTTGTAACTCGACATCTTCTTTATTTGCCTCTTTAATCTTCACAAGTATAGATGTTTGAACATTTATTTGAGAAAGATAAGATTTTTCCTTTTCCATTATAATTCCAAGATCCATCCTTTGTAAATCCATAAATATTGTATCTTTTATGATCCTCATCATTTATAAAATGGCATGGTCTTGTCGACTTAATGAATTTTACACCTTGTTTGCTTTCTCAGGGTGGTAATGGATTGAGCAGTCGTAATCCTCAATCAGATCCAACCATCTTCTTTAGTGTATATTCATCTCCTATTGTGTGAAAATCTACTTTAAAATTTTATGATCAGTATAAATGTGAGACCTTTCTCCATAAAGATAATTCCTCCAATTCTTTAATGAAAATATTACTGCATCTAACTCCAAATCACGAGTTGTGTAATTTTGCTCATGGATTTTCAACTGTTATGAGGCATAAGCTATCACCATATCATTTTTCATAATAACACACCCCAATACCTTCTTGTATGCATCACTATAGATCACAAACCATTCTCCACTATAAGGAAGTGTGAGTACAGGTGCACTGGATAACCTTCTTTTCAACTCCATGAAATTCTCTTCACATTCCTCCGTCCACACGAACATAACTCCTTTTCAACTCAACTTGGTGAGTGGATTATATAATCATGAAAAATCTTTCACAAAATTTCAATAATATCCATCCAAACCACGAAAACTTCGGGTCTCAGTTACTGTTGTTGGTCTTGACCATCTTTCGATAGCCTCTGTTTTTGCTGGATCCACAGATATCCCCTCTTTTGAGATTATGTGACCCAAAAATGAAACTTTTTGAAGCCAAAATTCACACTTGGTAAATTTGGAATAAATCTTCTCCTTTCTTAGGGTCTTCAATATAATTCTCAAGAGATATTCATGTTCTTCCTTGATCTTTGAATATACCAGAATATCGTCTATAAAGACTACCACAAACTGATCAAGATAGTCTCTAAAGACTCTATTCATCAGATCCATGAAGATAGAAGGGGCATTAGTGAGACCAAATTGCATCACTGTAAATTAATATTGTCCATACCTTGTACAGAAAGTCATCTTTGGTATATCATCCCTCTTGACCCTTAATTGATGATTCCCTGAACGAAGATAAATCTTGGAAAAGTATCGAGCTCCATGTAGTTGGTCAAATAATTCATCAATGCATGGGAGAGGATATTTGATCTTGATAGTGATCTTGTTAAGTTCTCAATAATCAATGTAGAGTCTCATTGATCCATCTTTCTTCATAACAAACAGAACAGGTTCTCCCCAAGGGGACGCACTAGGGCATATGAATCCCTTATCAAGATTCTCTTAGAGTTTCTTCTTCAATTCATGCAACTCAATTAGGGCCATTCTATAAGGTGTCTTTGAAATAGTAAAGAACCTGTTACGAGTTCTATTGAAAAATAAACTTCATGATTTGGTGGAAGACCCGAAAATTCCTCTGAAAAGACATCATCAAACTCCCGTACAATGGGAATATTCTTAATCGTGAGTTTATCACCAACCATTTGAGACAAATAACCTTCATTTAGTGGAATCAAGACCCATAAGATAGAAGAAATTTCCACTGGAAGGTTATGCTCATCCTTGCATCGATAGATGATCATATATTGATATGGAATATGAAATGTGACTTCCCTTCTTTTGAAATTGATATGGGATCTATATAGAGAAATCCAATCCATGCCACGAATCACATCAAATTACACTATTGGAGGGATCACAAGATTTGCAGGAAGCACTTTCCCCCAAACTTCAATCGTAGAAGAATTATAAACTTTTGATGCTACTGTTGTGACATTAGGAGTTTCCATAGCTAACACAACATCTAATTGTTGAGGTAATATGGTGATACCCTTAGAAAATTCTTCAGAAATAAAAGAGTGGGTGGATCCAGAATCAAATAAAACATTTTCTACTTTAGAGTGGATGGTAAGTGTACCTTTCACCACATCGTTATTGTACTCCACATCGCTGATAGAAATTACATGTGGATTGCCTTTGTCTTTAGCCTTAAGAGTTTGTTGATGTTGACCATCATCATCAACCCTTGGATTTGGGAATTTATTGGCATAATGACCCATTTCCTTGCACTTGAAACATTGAAGTGTAGTAGGTTCATTCTATGCATCCCTTCCTTTTTTTGCATCATTAGACATCTTCTTCCCATCATTGCAGCATTCAAATGCCTGATGACCTTCTTTTCCACATTTGAAACATTTACTTGTCCCTTTAAGACAACTCCCTCCATGTTTCTTTCCACACTTTGAGCATAATGGAAAGCTCATATTCTTTTCAGTGTGATCTTTAGATTTTCCATCGAATTCCATTTTCCTCTTCTTATCAAACCCATATGACTGATGGATTACTCCAATCTCCATCTCGACTTTGAGATCACATCGAACTATTTCCTCATAGCTATTGAAGTCCCTTATGGATAACGCCCTTAGAAGACTTGGTTTTAAGCCACTAAAGTATTGATCGATCTTACTCTCAGGTTGGATAATAATACCAGAAGAGTTCCTTACAAGTCTTGTAAAATTTGCTTCATAGGTAACAACAGATTCATCCTCATTTTGCTTTAGTTAAAGAAACTCTTTCTCCATCTTTGTTTGGAGAATATGAGACAAGTACTTATTGAAAAATAAGTTCTTGAACTCGTCCCTTTCCATGGACTCAATTTCATCCCTTCGCCTCGTATTCTTAATAATATTCCACCATTGATCAGCATCACCTTCCAAACGATACACTGCTAAGATGACTTTATCATGTTCAGAAAATTGAAGAACTGAAAATATCTTTTCAGTAGTACTGATCCATTGTTCAGCAACTAATGGATCAGTAGACCCGCTGAATGAGGGTTGATGCTGCCTCATAAAGGATTCAACAGAATGTTGCTCCTTCCTTTGCTCGTTTGGAAGTCCTGCTTGATTCATAGCTCGAGAAAGTTGTGTGAGCATGGCTACAAGATTTTTCATTCCAGCTCTCATAACGTTTGGTTGCTTAGGGGGACAATCATTGTATTGCCCGTGGCATTCCGCATTAACACGGTTTCTTTGGGTTCCAGCCATTGACTAAAATCAAGAAGAATAGTGTGAGAAACACTAATTATAATAGTAAAACCACACAATAAAGAATAAAATTTCACACTTAAGGTCTTATCCTAGGTTAGTCATGGCCATTTCTAAAACACTAAGATTGTGTTCTATGCTTAGACTTATCCTTAGTGTTCTTATTAAGTCTTTCACATCCTAGTT
This sequence comes from Viscum album, assembly GCA_963277665.1. Taxonomy (NCBI): domain Eukaryota; kingdom Viridiplantae; phylum Streptophyta; class Magnoliopsida; order Santalales; family Viscaceae; genus Viscum; species Viscum album. Next base: position 749,201,065 of record OY728152.1, read on the forward strand.
TCCAAAGGATGACTATACCTTTCCTCTAATACAAACTATAACAAATCATACTTTACATACATTATTATGACTTTAGAATCGAAGCACACTTATTACAACATATAACCAAACCAGGAATGGACCGTAAATGTATAGATTCTTTAGAAACTGAGAAACATAAACAATTGGTTCATAAAGCATCTACATTGCCTCTAATTTATTTCATCATATCTAGAGTCCCTTTTTGGCATATCCTACTTAATAACCTTTTTCCTGGCCTGGGGAAATAAAACATACAAAAGGGTGAGCTCAAATTCTCAGTAAGGGTAAATAAAAGAAATATCAATCACATAATATACATAAGAACATAAATTTTGGAAATCATAACTTGAAAAAGAGATCATAATTTAATAACATGGGATAAATCATAGTAGTGAAATGTAATCCAAATTATCATAAAATGAAACATGAAACTTTGTGGCATACACACATAATCATAGATAATCATTTATTATTAGTCAAGACTCATTTCTAAGACTATCTTAGTGGACAAAGACCATTTCTGAACTGAGTTCATTCCTCATTTCAGTCCTGTTTGACTGAACCAATTTAACCTACCGTTCTAGCCATGTCTATCTAATTAGATATAAAATCTTTACCCAATGTATTGGAGGGATATATAGGTCCCACCCATCTAATAAAGATACCATTATTATGTGTTCCACAAAATCATAAATCATACATCATTGCATAACCCATGTAAAAAAATGGGAATCTTAAACATCGTGACATCATAAAACAATTCTTATAAGGTAAAGGAATTCATTAAAATATTTCCACCACAACATAATCAATCCATGTAATAATAGGGATAGAAACAGAACCCTATATTATATTATATGGAAAATAATTTTGATAAAACTCTTGAACTCCATTCTTGAGGAAAATATCCTTTCTACTTCAATTTTTTTTCCTTTATTAACATGTCCTAAAATTTTAAACTAAAAGAATTTGATGAAAAATAAACTAGAAAAATTCTAAAGGAATGTTCTTGGAAATATTGTTTTAAAAATCCATTCATGCCATATAAGTTAAAAAAACATTCTTCTCGTACTTTTGTCAAAAAAGTCAAAAAGTACCTCGTACGAAAAATGACAAATGATTCCTTTCATATATTTTACTAAAAACTCACCAAAGGGTAAAATTGGATTTAAACAATTGTAGGTGGATGGAAATAATATTACATATTGAGTTAACATGGATTTGGATGATAAAATACACCCTAGTAAATTTCAATGTATAAACAATCTTGGATAAAAAATGAGATTGTGATATTTTCCGTAACCTTAGGTCTGATTTTCTTCATTAGTGTCTGAACCTCCTGTATAATGATTTAAATAATGTTATTTACTTATTCTTGAATCATACATATTTTTATGATATCATACATGGTCATATTATTAGCATCTTATTAGTAACATTCCATTACTACTTGTTATTCTGGTATTTATTACTTTTTGTTCTTATGCGTGTTTTGACGAATGAATTCGTATTTTTATTTTTAGGTTATAGATATCTCATTTCCAAAATGGTATTAGTGTAATATATATTATATTAATTAATTCAATTCATTTATATAATCATTATGCAATAAATATCATGTAGAACGAGTCGCATCACATCGTGGAGACGGTATTCCGTACGTACGAACAAGCGATGGTATCGTTCCTATGATCATGGAATTGTATTGTAGTGTATGTATACTATTCCAGAATCAATATCACTTCACAATATTTATTCATTATTTACACAATTATACCCATCCAAGTAAGGTGGTGGTGGAAAATGGATTACACCACGGTGTGGAGACGGTATTCCGTACGTACACACGCGCGGTGATTTCATTTTCCGTAGGATGGATTGATAGTGAAATAGGATTTTTGCATACTTATAATAACATATCAGTATATGAGTGATACTGATGGTATTACTTCATAATGAAACAACTAAAGAATAAGAAATGGAAGAAGAAATAAAGTTGAAAGAATTGGTAACGGACATTACGTCTTCTTTGAAGCGCCTCTTTGAGACCTCCTCTTAGGGAAATAAAAATGGTCTTTGAAGAAAACCAGGACCTTTAGGATGTCTCTAGGGAAGTGGAGAGAATAAATTGGCAGGGTTTGGCCGAGTTTGAAGGCTCAATGTGGTGTGAGGAAGAGGGGGAGGAGGTGCCCTTTTATAAGGGAGGAGAGGGGCTCCTTTGGAAAAACTAAAAATATTATTTTATTATAAAGCCAAATTCCTTTTTAAATTTCTCAAAATTGAATTATTTCGAAGATAAGGTGCGGATGGGTCGAAATCCTCTCATCCAATAGAATTTAGACAAGTTTAGGTTCCTATTTTGACCTTATCATTTAGATTTAACATTAAGTTAAATATTTTTACTTTTACCGTGTCTTCTTGTGTTCTTAAACTATAAGGTTAATAAACATACTATAACAAGCCAAAAGAACCCCAAGTTGTTTATTATTAATATATATAACATTATCTAAGTCATTTGGCCAACCCTTAGATTTTTGGGAATAAAATAATAATTAATAAAATAATATTTGTTTTAAAAACTATTTTATGTCAATTTTGACACTATTTTGTAATTGATTTTTGTGAAAATCATAACAGAATGATTAGTTCTAACAAAGTTAATTAAATAAATACTAGCATGACATATTAACCTATAAAATTATTTGAATTCATAAAAAGTCTCAAATTACATTTATTTGGGTATTTATAACATCAATTATGTCAATATTTCATTAATAAGATAAATACTCCATCATCTTTGTGTCATAAATAAATTAACTTATTTAAAGTCTTAAAATTACAAATAAAATATAATTATATATATAATCGTTTTAGACTTATAATTAATATTTATAGTCGAATTTATCTTATGTATAACCCTATATTAAAAATTATTTTCTTATTAATCTTTGATTTTATCTATTTTAACCCTTCTTTAAATAAATTAATAATAAATGTCCTACTCAAATCCAAGTGGGCCTAAATTGGCATATTTTATTCTTAAGGTTGTTTTCGGTCTAATTACACGTATCCAATAGAATTACGACATGTGTTAGGGTAATAATAATATCATTTTTACCCTTAATTACCCTATTTACTATTAACCGTGGTAAATTGAAGTAAAAAGATACTATTCACCAAAAATTATTTTCATCTCATTAAACCACATTTTACTTACTGACATCAACCGTGTCTCTCAGATTTTTTAAATTCCACTCACAGAAGCGGTAAAATTATGTTTTATGAAAAATTCAGTTTTTTTACTACCACTTAGTGGTTTCACTATTCATCAAAAATTGAAATTTTTAGAAAAATACCAAAATTTCACCTTAGGATAATTTTGATATTCCGAATCCAAAAATGAAGACTATTTTGAAAAATAAAATTTATAAAATTTCACAAAGTGGTTATTACTATTCATAACGTCTAGTTTTAATAATATTTTAATAGAATATCGTTGTTTAGTGAAACTCGGCATTGCGTACGATGCAAGCTATAGAGGAAGGTCGCAATTGAATGTAAAGCAAGCCAATCAAGTGTTCTGTGTAGTGAAAGATTCCTTTGAAGATTTATATAACATAAAAGTCTTGGGTGTTACAGTTGGATCCATACATGATATCCACCCACCCAGCTGATGATGTTTTTGGGGTCATGCATTTATCTCCTCAGTTGGGACATGTAGAAGACACCAGGAACCCACAATAGTTGTGGGAATAGGGAAAGATTATATGTGGCCTCACGAACCATCTAGATGATCTCAAAAGACACAATGATCCTCGAGGATAAATTTCCTCCCTGGATGAACGTCCACAATTCTCATCATGGGGAGACTCTCAGAAAATTGTGGTATCCATGATCAAACATCATGGTTATATGATGAAAATTTTGATATGATTTATGTCAGATATTGTTCATCGTCATCCACTAAAAGATGACTTGGACATTATCCATTTCCATAGGTACCATTTACGGTCCCATAGGATACCACACACACATCTCCATCTAGAACCATTGTGACTTGAATTGAACATGGTATAGGGCCTCAAATCGATCCCAGAAGATGGAAGAGTGTTAGATATTATTGAATGTAAATTCTATCAATGGTAGGAGATACTCCCAACTCCGGCCAATGTAGAAAAATCTAATCACTAGTCATATCCCCCAACACCTAGATAGTCCGCCTGATATTCTAATTTGTTTTAGGGAAGGATGGTTGTAATCATTATAAAATTCTTCCAAAATGACTCATTTAGTCCCCTTGAGAATTGTTATGTAAACATCACATCACAATTGTGGAAAATTGCATAGGATTGCACTTGAAGTCAAAAAATCTCCCTTACAAATAACTATCATTAAAACTCCAATAAAATCTTGTCACTGATGTAAGGAAGTGAGTATATTTCATGATCCAGTTAAAAATAACCCATATAACATCATGGATCTTTTATATGTGTTGAATACCTATGACAATGTCAATAGATATTTTGTCCCTCATATATTAGTTGATCTTAAGGGGATGAAACAAACGTGTTGGGACTCTATTCATTACCATCACCTATAGAAAACTGAGGCATCAAGAGACAAACTCAACTATGATTTATCTCATTATGGACAACCAAAAAATCCATTGTAGGTCTCTTGACTTCTTCCCCACACTAGGATGTACATCTAGATGAAAAGTATTGAACTACGACATCACCCCTACTACAGTGTGACTGGAACTACTATTCTCACCAAGAATAAGATAAAATAATTCCAACATTCATAATATATATATTGAGTCACATGTGGATATAAAATTACATAGAAACTCATAGTCGATGTCTCCACAATGGGAATCTCTCACACACTCAAGAATCGAGGGAATCAACACTATCGATTATTGAAAACATGTACCCTCTGGTTCCACTAGGGTCAGCTATGGGGAAGCCAACTTCTCTGAAACATCCTGCACTATTCTAGTCTTTTCATTTATACTAATGTAGTTTTTTATAATTTTTCCATTCACCAGATTATGTTCTATCTCAAAGTTTTAGTCTTTTATGAACTCCAAGCAGAATCACTATCTCAGGTTCTGTTTCCTTTTTAGGAAGACATACATGAGAGTCTGGTGGTCGGGGTAAACCAAAAATTACTACCCTATAATTTATCTTCTCCCATCCTTCGTGAAAGGACAATTAATACTAGATCTAGGTCATGAGTCACATATTTCTGGTCATGGAGTATCAAATTCCATGACACATATACTATCACTTGTTGAATATGTCCCAAAATGAATTCAAACTTTGATAATGAAACATCATTATACACTATGAACTCCATGACATCGTTTGGTAGTTTTAACAATGGATTAATCAAAATCCGTTGTTTCAACTCCCCAATTGAGCATTGGAATTTCTCTGACCAGGTACAAGATTGTCATTTCTATATTAGGGTAGTCAAAGGGGATACAATTTTGGAGAAGCCTTTCACAGAATTCATATTGTTAGCTCTAAGGACATGAAGGGTCCACGAATCTAACACATTATAGGGTGGATCCCAATAAAAATCATCATATAAATTTTCTAGGTCTATTGAAACCCCATGATCAAAAATGACATCGCCCAAAACATCATCCTCATGTATCCAAAACAATGACATCAAGAGTCCCCCTTAAAGACAGTTCTCTCATAGAAATCCTAATACTATCCTCAACTTCTCTGAATGATCCTCCAATATAGAATAGTTTATGACTATTTCATTTATGAGGAAAACAACAACCCAGTCCATGTATGGATGGAAAACCTCATTCATCACTTCCGTAAACTCATTGGGTGCATCAATCACACTAAATAGAATTATTATAAGATCATATTTTCTATCGAGACGTCTAACTACCAACATTAGAATATCATTATCGGTAACATTGAACTGGTGGTAGCTAGGCCTACGATCTTTTTGGAAGAACCATATCACACCTCCAAATAGGTCAAATAGGTCATCAATCCTCATTAAGGGATTATTTTTAATTATCATGGATTGATTCAAGATATGAAAATATTTTCAATGTCGTAATATCTTATCGTGCATTTTCATGAATATGACTAGAAATTTATAGGGGGACAGAAAAGGTTTGATATATCCTTTCTAATGAAGGTCCTCCTACAATGATCATAGCTCCTAAAACTTGGTCTATTACATTTTATATTCCACTAAAGATAACATGGTGGTTTCGGGATGCAGGTGAATAAAAAACTTCTTCTCCCACCTCAAAGGGAGTCCCGAAACATCCTCTAGGAATAAATCCATATAATAATACAAAAATTAAGGGATCTAGACACCAATAAAATACAAATTGATAGACTCTATAATTGATGGTCAACGGGTTGCAGCATCCTATTATCATTACTCACTTAACCTTCCATGAGATCTGTCTCCCTAAAAAAGGTGGACCTCATACCATCCACACATAGGCACCTAAATGGTTAATGTTGATAGTCGATGTGGGATCAGTCCTTGGAAAACCAATACATTCACAATATGACTTCATATGGTTCTATCATCACGACCAAAAGTTTCCATGTGAACCTCTATCCTCCAAGTGATAACTCATACTACTGGCAGATGAAAGATACCAAAGAAGAGTTCACTATTGGAACATCAAGATGAAGCTATTTTACTATCACCACAACTAGAAGATCCATATATAATTCTAGGAGTATGGAGATAATGGAATGTCTAGAACCTGATTATTCTTGTACTGAAAAAATATTAGAAAAAAAAACATATTTTACCTATTATCATCTCAGGTTCTATGGGATGAAAGATAACGAAATCATACTGCAAGTCTTCAACTTCTTGAATCAAATGTGAAATTGTAGGTTGTGGTGATGGAAGGATATCATGATATAGTCAACTACCCCTATCTCCTCATCATATTATTCCATCATTTCCTCCTCGAGGACCACCATGCACATGCCTGGGAGATCCTCAATCATGACGTTTTCTCTGTCATGGCCTCCATCAATTATCTATCTGTTCCACTCATTACTTCGGGTAAGGCAATCCCATTCCATTTAACCTCACCCATACCTTGAAAAGAACCACCCTTCTCTAGTATTCTATGGTCTTTTGTGATGCCATTGACCATGTGCCTGATTCTTATCAAGGAAGGACCTTCTATGTGGAGATCCTGGTGCATGACATCTGATAACTACTATAGATGACTCTCCCTTGTGGAACCCTTTATCTACATTATTTTTCGGGTTTCCCTAAAATAGAATACACTCTTCCATAAGATCCTTCACCATCACCCCAACATAGGTGGTGATGTACAAGGGTAAAACTCTATTGTAGATCTCTTTCTGGATTCAATGGTCAGTCATCCGTGCTAGGATGTAAACATCCCACATCATGTCTAGGGATTAAATTGTAAGGAATGATAACTACACCACATACTCTTTCATTGTTATCCTTTCATTTTGTATCTCTAAACAATCCATGATCTAGAATAATCACAAGAAAGAGGGGTACTTAACCATAAAAAAATAGTTGACGGAAGTGAACCCATGATAGTGTCGACTCATCATGCATATGTGTAACAAGGATCCACCAATTCCTCATCATTAGGTAGAAAAGGTCATATGCTAGTGCCCCTACCTCATCTATCATGGTCTGAACAAGACTAATTATTGGGACCACCAAATATAAAAAATCCTTTACTACCCAAGGATCTAACTCACTATAGAACCTAAGAGGTCTTTAATTCTTAAACTCACAACATGCGCTAGGAACATGCACGTAATATCCCAAATCTGCTGAGAGAATATTCTTTTCTATAGGTATAGATGTTTCTACCAACCCACCTAGAGGATGGGGGGTCTTGGGATAGACCCAGATCTGAGGCCGCATCACTCATATGATCATCAACATGAACCCTAGCTAGTGTCATGGGTTGATGTTCTCACATGGGAATACTGAATGTTATAAAGGTGTACCATGATCAAAAGATCATATATATATATATGTATATATGTATATATATATATATATCAACAATAATGGGTAGCTAAATCAAGAGGGATAGTCATAGACTCAAAACTATATGATGCATGTACCATTTATTCCTGTGATAGATTTCCTAGAATGTTGAGATGACATATTGGTAATCAAGGTCCTAATGAATGGATAAATCAGCCATCACACCGTCACTAGATTCCCTGGACTATGAGACATACTCGAGACACATCCAAAAAATTTCCCTAAACCCAACCAATTCACTTTAAGGTGATACATCATAACCACATCCCTAGAAATTAAAGTACTCTGATACCATATTTCAAGACCCAAACCAAGCCAGGGTTGAAGCAACAACTATCCCAAACATCCATCTAAATGTTATGGGGTGTAAAATTGGGAAGAAAAATAACAAACATGGGGATTACGTTCCTTTTTTATCATTACACACCCGAAAATCCATCATGATGATAATGTGATGATGGAAACAATAAAAGATGAAAAATTTCAATAATGAAATCCAAATATGCATAAAAAACTAGACCATACAAAATTACAGTATTGTAACATGAATGATAATGGTGGAAAAATAACAACATAATAAGAAATAGGTCCTAGACAGACAGACAAGTAGAAAATTAAACAACTAAAAGAGATCCCAACTCCTAAATCCATGGCCATGACCATTGTATATGGTCCAAGCATCCATTATATCAATTATCATTTAATGTTATAGTCAGCATGTCCATCATCGACATATGAAACGAGTCATGTGGGAAAATCCCATGCAGGTGTGAGTATAAACATACCTCAAAGGATGCCATGAAAATTGAAGGGGGGGGGAAGTTAGAGATAAAATAGAAAATAATAAAAGGAAATTGAACATGGTATTTTTAAATAGTACATATCAAACCAACAAAGTGTGAATTTATGATCATGCAAACACTAGGGGATGAACACAGTGAGTAGAAGAACTTCCCATCGAGTCTATTCCATATATAGAAGTCGAGTGTAATCATTCAACCATGAGAATATAAACATGTAATGAACATATAATAACCCATACATGTTATCCTATCATTGAAATATAAAAACAAACTACAAGGAGTGGATACCGAAGAAGGATATCTATAAACATAGTTAAATAAGACAAAATGATATAGTAAGGGGATCTCCATCTAAAAATTCATCCCAATAAGAAGAGTATACAACCATTCAAAATTTCCATAATCGATGCGCATAATCACATGAATATTCCATGAAAACAGTAGTATAATGGACTCATCAAACCCACCCTAATACTATATATGATGGGAACCACTGACTCGTCATCGCGGTTTTGGTCAGCTCAGAAAAAACATCTTAGTGAGCAATAAATCCATCAATCCCGTGAGACCAATGCATTGTCAAACCACACATATTCACTATTACACACAATTGAGGGGGAAAATTTAAAGGTATAGGACCCATTACCTAGTACGGAAGGAGGGTTCCACTATGGCGTTTGAGGAACGAGGACCAAACCAGCTTGAGAGTGCCACTCTATGTCCTCGAGGACCCATGAACTTCCCTACAAGAGTGTTCCACCCATACAGTCGAGGACCCACACCAATAAATTCTAGAGGGTTACACTATAGGTCATCAAGGACACATTCATATCCCCACTGTATGGTTCCACATAGGTGTTTGTATAGGACCCATTCCCATCTTAGATAGATGGTTCCACTTAGGTGTATTCTTTGGTGATCATGCCTAACCAATTCCATCATCGTAAATTTCCTCAGGAAGGTCTATGATGAGACTATTTCCCACAATATTTCTATATACACAACTAAAGGCACCATAATTTTTAAAAAACACTCACGGTAGGATACGTGTGATCCAATTTTTGTTCACAAAGGAAATAGATACAATCATTTAATGTTTTATTAGAAGGGATCATAGGTTACACAATGTGCATGGGGACCCACATAATGTGTGTTCCTACTTCATATCTTGGTCATGTCACAATTTGGCCCACAGATTCCTATCCATGTAGAAGTACACATAGTTTCAATGGACAAAAATGTATGTCCTCATTAACAGGGGCTAGGGTTGTCTGCTGCTCCACATGTCTGTGTACCAGATTACACATGCTTGTAGCTGACCCCATGTACGTACATGTGGTTTCTCATCCATGTGAACCGTCACAGATGTTACCCAAACAGGAAGTAGTAACATAACATACAATATGGTCTATACATCCCATCATCCATTATTTTTCTAAACCCTAGCTGCCACTATGGAAGAGTCTACAAACCATGTGTTCTTTATTGACCATGACATGTATTTGAAATTCAGATAGATATCCCATATTTTCAGATCCAGTCTTCAAGTATGGATTCAAGAATTTTACCTTCAAATCTGACATTAATCACATATATATCTTGTGGATCGATTAGGAAATCACGATTATTGGCTACCACTTACCAAAAATGTCTACTTCTCGTGTTTGGGGGTTATATTGGCCATTCTATATTATCACACATCTTCAACCACTGAGGGTCCAAATTCAATACATTGAATCTATTATCCTTTACCCATAGTCATTGAAGATATATGTTTAATTCATCAATCCATTCTCATTATATTGATATTCCATGAATCCAGGGGCACGATCGAGCTCGGTACCTCCCAACAATGTCGAGCCAGGACTATATGGATAAAATTGAAAAATAATGCAAAAAATATATTTTATTTAAACACAAAAAAATGTTTTTAATTATTTATGGAAATGATTTCTTATTTAATGATAATTAATAGTGATCCTGGGTTAGATAAATAATTAAGAAATTGAAAATTGATATATAGGCTTTGAAAATGCCACAACAGGATGTCGATTGAAGAATGGTGAATGTTATACTTAGTAATTTTAGTAATAATAATGGAAAACAAAATATAAGTATTCTTAACTCAATTTATGAACTATCAATGAGGATGAGAATGTACCCCAATGATTATAGGGATACTTTTGTGTTCCTTTCAACCTATTTTGATACGATCCGGAGATTCATTGTTGCTCAAGCTGATTAGATATAGGAAAGAAGAAGTATATTTTTTCATGTGATTTCAAAATTAGTAAGAAAACTCTAGTGATCTTTCCATAATGATATATTTATAATATTTTATTTATGGAAAAACGAAATTAAATAATTTATTAATCCACTGAAATGCATCGCCAATAACTAAATGGTCTGAACGACCCACGTCAACTCATTTTATGTTGCGCCAAGGATAAACACCACATTTTAGACTCATACATGGTTTATGATCTCTAATATGACCAAAATTGTAAAATTTATCTAATTTTATTTATAATTTTCATGCGCACAATTTAAAAGAATTTTAATATTCCTGAATAATTAATTCTAGGCACACGGAGGCTCAGAATCACATGTCGTCTTTGAACCTATCTCTAAAAAAATATATAGAAATGTTTCGAATCCTAACTAGGAAAAAACATGGAATCTATAATCAATAATTACGACGAATATTTATAGCATTATATCTAGGTATAAACATATATTAACTCGATTTACCCTTCACCAAGTAGGAAAATGTCACCACATTAAATATTTAAATTGAATAAAAAATAATGGGACCTATTTAATTTTATTACATTGTAAATAAAAAAAATATAATTCATTTTATCAAATAAAATACCAATATAAGTTTGAAATTATTTTTAATATAAGTGTATGAAATGCGACCAAACCAACTTTTAGAAAAATAATATTTTTCTTAAATAATGACTTTTCCATATAAAAACTGATTTGATACAAAATTTAAAAATGTAATTGATTAAAATGAGAATAATTAGATTATTAATGTTATAGTAGAAATAATTTTACATTGAATCTTTACTGGTTCTTGTTTTTCCTATTACGACATGCGAATTTTTCTAGGAATATTTTTGATGTCTGGCGCTACTTTGATGCAAAATTCTATGACCCAAAGAGCATTTTGTGGTGATATTCAAAAATAAATATATTTTATCCTACATTAATTTTTTTATATTTTTAAAAACTACCTATCAGATTATCATATTATAATTCTAAGACAGTTTTTGAGTCTAGAATATTGTTTTTACACTAGGTGTGACATAATGTTGTCTACATCGGGTGATAAGTTGAGGGTGTGTTTTGGGGTGTTAAATGAATGGTTATTATTTTAATAACATAAAATTAATAACACATCACCAATTTTGGTTCTTAGATGAAAAATATGATAAATGGTTCACCCCCTTGATGTGAATGTTTACCCAAATGAAAACTATGTTGATGTGGCACATCCAATCCTAGATTTCAATGTCAATCGTCACCAATTTGAGGTGTTATAGCTTTTGAGGCATCATTTTTCACAATTATAATTTGTGTTTCACCTAAAAGTAAGAAGATATACTTTTTTTATATCTTTTTTCCCACTAATAAATTTAGTACAGTTTTAGATACCTTTTACATCTAGTACAGATCCTCTAGGGTTAGATATGCAGGTTTCAGGTGAAATCTGGGTTTTTCAGATGGAATAGATAGGATTCCTATTCAGAATCACTGATCAAACAATATGTACTATAGTGTATAACATGTTGTGTGTTCCTAATATTCTAGGAAGATGTGAATTGTGGACTACACACCATGTACTGGGGATAAACACCATACAGTGTCCCCGTATCATGTGGCCAAGTGTCATGAATAGACATGTTATGTCAAGGTACAAGGCTGTGTGAATGTACATGGATAGGTGAAAGGGAACATGGTGCCCTAGATATGATTTTCATGAGATCTTGAACATATATTCATGTAATCAATACATGCTATGTACTGAGTAAACATGTCATGTCGGGGATTTGGATAGATGGTTTTGTATGGGTTGGGACATGACCAAGGGAACAGAAAGTGTCACATGCCAAATGACATTAGGAACAGGTTGTTTATATACCCATATATAAGATATTTATTGTGATGGGACACAACCACATGTTGGATTCTAGAGACACACCATGTTATATGGTTCAAACTATGCAATCAAATTTGATATTTCAGTCTCACATATCTTCATCTTCATGCTTTAGATGGAGGCCCCATAGTATCCTATAATGGGTATTTTTCTATGAGGAACACAACGGTGTCCATGGGTTTGGAGTGTGAGATGTGACGTGAGGTGAGAGTAGTCAGTCTATTGATAGTGATGTATAGACCTGTATCATTTGGGTGGTTTTAATTATTCTATCCTCCAGAGGGTACAATGTGGAATTATGTTTATAGCATAGGATTGTGATCCCTACATGAAGATGATCTCAAATATAGTTACTGGATTCATGAAAGAGGTTGGTGTAGGATACACTATCATACAATTTACCAATATGAGGTTCATTAAATCGTTGTAACCTTTGTACATAGGCTGGGGTCCATATTCTTCCAGCCTAGATTAGAAGGGTTTAGGCATTGTGAGATATACAATCCCCTAATTAGTGGGTTGTTCTTGTAGGGTTATCAATTTCATTGAGAGTATGATCAATTACATGATGGTTGGATCCCAATTTGTGATTTTTGGTATCTACCCATGGTCATTGAGATGATATTATATCTGTGTATTGTGGAATTACGTCTTTGTATTTTATTTTATTTCCACAAGATGTCATGGTTGTGATCCATTGTTTGAGATATAGGATATTCATAGTAGCTGATTGAGTTTTTCTATTCCCCCAACAATCCTGGGTGTGATCCCCTATCTATGAGATAAGATATTATTGTGTTTTTAGTAGGGTGTAAAAATTCCCCAATAAAGTATATGAGTGATCTAAAATATGTATAATGATAATGGATGCGTGATAATGTGATGTTTTAATGAAGATAACCAAAGTGCATGATCCCATTGTTGTTTGTTACTAGGGTTGGAGGGGATGTACCATCTTCCAAGTGATAAATAATGGATTGTTTTATATTTGAAGAGTTACATCTGGGACAAAGGAGTTGTTCACAAATAGAGTGGTATCTCTTAGATGTGTCATCTGGAATGGATTAGCTGATTACCAAGTAGTGATATCTCTCAAACAGGTTGAATTTGGGAAGGAAGATCTTGTTGGGTCAGTTCCCCTATAATATCATAAACCTGGAGCCTTGAGTAATGTTATATGTATTGAACTGAGGTAGATATCCCACGTTACTTGTAATCTGAGGGGAGTTTGTCTATTAGATTCTTGGATTCATTCTGGTGACATCACATATTTAAATTAACACACAATGTATAGAGTTTCAGAATTTTCATATATTGTTAAAGAGGGGTCTAGAGGGATTTTCTTATTCTCTCTTTATTGGGACACCTATATCATTGGTATTGAATGGTTTCGTTTGAGTTTTTCTGTTTTAGTTTGGGATTTTTTGGGAACATTTTATATATTTTTATTCTCAACCCATCACTAGATTTTGCCTAAGATGTTTTGTTTTATGACGATGAAACACTATTCAATGGATTCTCTGGGGTAACATGATGTAATGTAGTATAGAAAGCTATATAGTTCAAGGAATATACCGATGATTAATAAAGGGTTTCTTTGGTGGATACATTTAAAAATACTCCCCTCCTTTTGAGATGTTTTGTTGATTTTGTTCGATTTTGGTGGGATTTTTATTCTCCCTTTTTATGATTTTAATAATTTTTTTATACACTGAATGCGCTATAGATGTATTCATGAATTTATTATTTTAAATTATTATTATCTATGCACTATTACAAAAAGATGGATTTTTTCACTATTGTATAGTCACTATAGGCTAAGGAATCTTATTTGAGTGATATGCCTAATTGGTGATGGTAGCCATCCCATGACAATTAGAGGTGGAATTGGGGTACTCGCGGCATGGGTCCTAGTAGATCACGTCAAGATCGAGTATTATTTCTTGCAGTGATTACATTGGATCAGATTCAGTGTGATTGGATTCACATTTTTGGAGATATTGTTAAAAAGTCCCATGTTTGGATTTCTTTACATGGATACCAGAAATGGTGAGGTTACCAATGTATCCATTCAAAAAAAACTCTAATAACCTTCTTGTATACATGAAGCATTCAGTCATGGGTTAGGTGGATGTCTTGGTACACGCATCATATAGAACAGGGTTGAGTGATCCATTCAACTCATGAGTCGTCTCCCCAAATATTATCTTCTTATGGGTAACATATTGATTATAATTATGGATTCTAGCTTGTTGAAATCCTTAAAATATTCCATAGTGTAATTATGATGATGATCTCTTTAGTTTTTAGGCATCATTTCTTGGAATTTCACATGATGTTGTACATTCGGGTGGTTATCCATTTGATCCACCACCAATTAAGTCAAATGTTTTTCTAGATGATCAGTTTGAGGATGAACGTTGGCTTTGTGATCTTCATGTGTACTATAGGTAGGGAAATCTGATGAATTGTGGTGAACCATACCGCAAGTAGCTAAGGACTAGCATGAGGTAGTTATGCATGTTTTTTTCTTATGAGTACAACTACCAATTATATGGTGGTTCTTGTGTAATGTCTTCTTATAGATATATATAGGAAATGGTGTAGTCTTCTGATTAATACCCATGAGGAGATTATTCTCATGTAGACGGAGTTTTAGTATCCACTCAGGTATGAGTTTTATTTATCGATGTTGAGATCAGTGTGTATCAAAAACATTGTATAGCTTCGATAGGATAGCATGACCTTGGTAATGTATAATAGAGATAAAAAAGATGTGTAAATAGGTTTGATATATTCCCACACACCCCAAGGTGGTCCCCACATGGCATAGGGATCTTGAGGATGGGGGTAAAGGAAAGCTTCAGGCCACATCGGTTTTCTACCTGGTGGCCAAGAAGATGATTAGAGTTATAATATTTTTACATTATAATTATTCAGTAGTATTTTCAGAATTTATTTTGACATACTCTATTCATCACTCTTCTTTATATAGGGTTATATAGGCTATAATAGGGCTTTAGTAGATCCCGGTGACAGTGATGGTTGATTTATATTAGGAGTCACAATGAAGAATGATTCTTCTCCAACAAATATGAATTATTTTGAAATGAAACAAATTAAGGCAAATGAGTTTGTTCCACTCAATGAGGACATTATCATGGTGTGGAAGATGAGTTCTTTTGAATTCTATTTTTGTCGTGGGGTTTCATGATGGAGTATCAGAAAAGACCTAGGTGATTTTGGTAGAGCATTATATGCAGCCCTTATGATTTGAGGCACCGATAGAGACCATTAGTTGATGTGAAATCTTATCATTAGTGTGATGCAACCTGGTTTGAGGGAGAAAATCACATATAACCATTCCATTTTTCAAGATAGAGGCCCTATGATATTTTTTCAGGGTGTATTGGTCTCCCCCAATACGTGAGAAGATGGTTTGCACAAGTGAGGTTGGCAGTGTTTCTGGATTTTGGGATGGAGTTCCTCTTAGATAGAGGATTGATCTCTATCAAAGTATGATGAGATCATATGTTTCATGAAAAAAACATTGAACAGATGACTTCTTTAACTCTTGGAGTTATAATGATAATATATTTTGGGTTCCAGCTGTTATGGTGGATTTGTGGATGTCTACTCAAGGAGATTTTAGGTTTACCTCTAGACTAATATATTACATTTGTCGTAGACTGGTACCAATGTAATACCCCAAAACATTTTATAGTTTATTGGTTGACTCATATTGAGATTCATGCATTGTGGTCTGGATGTACGATTAAAAACATAGGGCCTAGTAAGACTCAATTGCTGGTACCCTCGTGGGCTCAACATTATAGTTTCATGCAAGACACTTGAGGATGAAGAAACATGTCTCTAGTTTTTTGTGGTTACCCAACCTTATTTGTAGTGAGTAATGGTGGGTTGACTATGAGATCATATTTTGGTGGTATCACGTGACGAGTTATCCACTAGACTTGTTCATGATGGGGTTTTTGAAGGTGTGGAGTTTATCGACCTTCTAAGGATTGATGATGACAATATTCATGTTTCAAGATGAGGGGATGAGGTTGTTTATTTACCTAAATATTAAAAATAAGTGAGAGGTGGTTTTCTCTAAGAATTGAATACTGCTTGGGTTATAGAAAACATTAATTGTATTTTCATGTTACTAATGTATTATTGTTTATTCACCCTCAGTGTAGTACAATTTAAGTCCATGTTAAGAATTATTTTAAGGTCAACGTTGTACCTGTTAATAGTAGTTAAAGGAAAAAATTCAGGCCGATAGTGGTTTATATTGATGGGTGTAAATGGTGAATTTATCCCATGGAAAGATTAGGAATTCTAGGTTACACTAGGTTCGATGCTACAATAGAATGATGGTGAAACAATAGAGGTTGGAATTTCAATTGGTTGAGTTGATTTGTGTTCTCCACCAATCATAACTACATATACATGCACACACATTTTCTAATGTTGCTTGCCAAGTTTGAGTTGAATATTGGGCATGGTTGGGCTTTTATGGTTCTATATAGTACGTGTCTATAGAAAGCATGATAACTCTATAGTGAAGTTACTGGTGTGGTGTGGGAGGCCCCATTGTGAGAACATTTTATCTCCCCTTGTTTGAAGGTTTTTTCTTCTCATGATGAATATTCTAAATGATGGGAGGGTTTAAATTCTCTAGTTTTTTCATTTAAGAATTTGTAATATCTCTCGGACTATTTTCGAAGATAGGAAATTAGTCACTATAGGATTATAGGGCCAATAGAGTGTTGGTGTAATGAAATAAAAAATAAAAAATATAATTTATCACACATGAAAATTTCATTGGTAAATGTAAAATAACACATGTACAATGGAACAATTCAGAAATCTATATCAATAATTATGTATAGAACATATTGTTTACCCTAGGTGGGACATTGTTTTTGTCCACATTGGGTGATCGGTTGTGGTCATGTTTGAATGGTGTTAAATATAGGGTTTTTAAATTAATAAAAATTTTATAACCCCTCATCCATTAGGTTACCACATGAAATAGAGCAGAGGAAAAACCCACACCCACCCTTGTAAATGGATAACACGAGGCTAGACTAAGATGAGGAGGTGCAACCAATCCCTATTTTTAATTTATAATCATCACAAGATCAAGATGAAGTAGGTTTCAGGCATCATTCATCACCCAAACCAATGAAATTTATCCATGCTGTAGGAAAATTTATGGTTTTTACATCCATATCCTCAATGATTATTTTTTTATGATTTTAGAGACCTTTTTGGATTCTACATTTCCTATATGGGTAGATCTATGGATATGAGGTTAAATTGTAGGGTTTTTGGTGGATCAGAGGGGATTCGAATTGAGAATTACAAATCATATTACTTGTATTGAAGCGGATCACACATTATATGTTCTTTTCTTCTCTATAGGATGAACATTTGAGACTACATTCCAAGTACTAGGGGTACACTATGTGCATTTTTTCCAGTTAATGTGGTAGAAAGATATGATTGTGTGAACATACATGACTAGGTATATAGGTATAAGATGAAAATCATGGGAATGATATGTGGAAATATAAATATACCTTGGTTGAAAAGAAATTCCATGTAAAAATGAAATATTCATTTGGGTGTAAGGTGGCCATCCAATCGTGCATGGGTGAGGATAAGGTTGTGAGATTGGATAGTGCACACACTATGTGACACGAGGAACACACCATGTATATATTCAAATAAATGACGACTAATATGATAAAACTTATCAATGGATTTGATTTGAGAGATAAATTTTGTACTATGTGTATGCAATGCCAAATCACCTTATAGATTTCTACATCACACATCTCTACCATCAGTACTCAGATGGTGTCCCGCATGTAACCTATCCTAAGTAGTTTTCCACAGGGAACGTGATAGTGACCATGGTTTTGGCATGATGTATAATAAATGAAGTGTGAGATAAATGGGTTTCTTGATAATTATGTATATTACAGTATCAATTTAGTGGTTTCCCTTGGTCTATCCCTAGGACTATAATGTGTGGCATAGTATAATCAGAATATGAATATGATCCCCTTGATGGGAGGATCATTGATAGAGTTGGTGTATCCTTTTGAGTGGTTTGTTTGGGATCCATTATTATATTATTTTACCTATATGGGGTTCTTAGCATCATCACGAACATTGTAAACATTGTATTGATCCTCTATCTAGTAGGATAAATTTGTAGGATTTGAGTAATTTTCATAAATTTGATACCCTATTTAGCAGATAGTTGGATCTGGGTTATTGGAATCATCGAGATTATGATAACCTATAAGGTGTTTGAATTCATATTGGGGTTAATAGTATCTCCCATTGGCCTTGTGATGTATCCCCTATCAATGTTTCATGGATTTGAGACTAATTAGTGTTTGTGGTTTCCACTATCATTCTTGGGTGTGATCCCCCAATTGAGCGATATGATATTTGGAGTACCAGAATGGGTTCTTAGAGTCCCATAGTGGTCTTGGGTGTTTTCCCATATATATCAAATTAGATATTCAGGGTATTCATTAGGGTTTTAAGAGTCACCTATTAAAGATGGAAGAGATCCCCTATTTATGACTCAGGAACCACTATCTCACAATGATACATCCATAGTGGAGAGACTTGAAGACCATGCAATCATTGTTGAATGCCACTAGGGATAGAGGTCATATTCCATAAGCCTTGTAACTACAAATCGGTTAATTTCTCTTAGATTAGAACGACTTGGTATGGTATAGATATTCCCAATGGTGTGTTATCCCTTGTATGTGCAATTATGGATGGATGAGGTGATTAATAAGGAGTGACATCTCATAGAAGAGTGCTATATAGGATGCCAAGGATCATAGAGTGAGTCTTATTGGAAGAATGTTACCATATGTCCTCTTGAAAAATCATCTATCTAGTACTGAGGTCTAGAGATCATGAATCATGGAGTGTAGGATGAGTATATATAGTTGATTTTGGGATTCTTTATAGTGATGCTAGATTTCTTATTTAACCAACTATGTTGATATGAGCTTAATTGTCATGTATCAATGAAGTGTGGTTGAGATGTAAATTGATTATTCTATTTCACATTGATTCCCTCTGAATTGGGTCAATAATTTTGTTTCAATTCAGTTTCTCCCTTTTATTCTGGGCTATTTGGTTGCGCTTTTTTGGTATTTTTATACTCACCCATGCCTGGGAGATTCCTGAATATTTAGTGTATTTTTCTCATGATGAACCTACTGATGGTGTCTTAAGAGGTCCCAGAGCAGGTATACCATAGTGAGAAAGATAATCCAATGTGTATACTATTTCATGATCAAGCTATGTTCAAGTGGTTTCATTTGACAGCAGTCCCTGCCATCGAAGTAGGTTGGACACTTTTTCAGTTTTTGGTGGGATTTTATTTATATATTTTTACTATATCAATAATTGTTGGTACTCTGTTTGTGGGATAGATATATACATGCATTTTAAGGTATTATCATCTCTGAACTATTGAATAAAGATGGATGTTTTTTCATGTGTACAAGTACCATAGGCTAAGTCCAACCATGGTTTTGATATGGGAACTATACATTGGTTTCCACCCTTAAACCTATTATTGTTGATAATAAGGTAAAGAAGGCTTAGACCCTAAATGATTGGGTCATGGAAGAATCATTTTTTAATTAGAATGGATTTTTTTAACTAGATGAAAATATACAACTTTCAATTAAGAAAATACTTTTTAATGGTCACAAAAAGAACATCATCTTTAAAAATATGAATACTTGTCCCTAATATATTATTAATATTACAATTTAAAAAATGAAAATATTATTAAAAATATCATTTTTAGGTTCTATAACTAAATTAAAATATTTTCTCACATAATTAAATAACAATATTTTTGAATAAATGATTTTTCAGATGCATAAAATAAATTTACTATGAATTGAGTAATTATTTAATATAATTATGAAATTAATTTGTATTCAGTGGTCACCTTAAATATATATTTTTCATAATATTTTTAAATATTTTCATACCCATTAATTTTATATAATTGTTATAATGGTCATATTTCAATAATAATATTTTCGGGCTCATTTAAGAACATTGTACATGTTGTATTTTCTATCAAAAACATTTTTCTATCCAAAATATTATTATTTTAAATTCTATAGTTATTCTAGTAGTGGTAGTGGGAAATATGATGCATCATTCCATGGAGGCAAGAGTCCACACATAAACATGGATGTTGATTACATTTTTCGAAAGGATAAATAAAGAAATAACATTGATTAATATTTCATGAACATAAATATGAAATATATAAATATATATTTTTTATAATTATTTAATTCATCTTTTTTACTATCCACGTTAGGTTGTGAAGAAAAAAAAATTCTTTTCATGGAGGTGATATTTTGAACATACCGAAGATTCTTGTTGTCATTTTTTAATGGAATAGGGAAATGTTTTTAATGCTTATTCCATTATTAAAATAACATAACTATATAATAATCATATTGATTATATCATTTTAATATTTTATAAATTAAATTTATGGAGAATAAAAGAATATAATGAAATGATAATGGGAATCAGATGATGTTTTTATAAATGCCCATTTGTTTATAAAAACAATAACTCAATATAAAATAATGTTGATTCTAAATTGTGAAATAATAGTGGTATTAATGGATATGTTTATTCAAGTGAACATTAAACCAATACTACATAGATTTGAAACATTCTTATGGTATTTTAATCTTGGTTAAACCCTTTTATGCCTTTTTATTTTAACATAGATAACTAGTTTTTTACAAATTGATTTATTCGTCAATCTTGAAAATATATTGTTCTGTATTATATATTTTTCACCAAAGGACTTCATATTTTAAATACATTTTATAATTGTAATTTTTTTGAAGGTATAAAAATCAATTTTAAATATTAAATCACTAATATACTAAACAGACATTTTTAAAAAATATAATATAATGTCTACAATACAAAATATGGGTTAAAAAAATAAAGTCAAAAATTTTAATTTTTTTTTCAATTATAAAGTGAATATATTATATTATACTAACTGATTCATGCATTTTAAATTCATACATATACACTAATAATGTCATAAAAGTTTTTTTTATTTAAAAAAATATTATATTTCACTATTCACATAAAATCAATATTTCTAGAAATATTCAAAAAATTGACCTGAAGATAATATTATTTTGATATGTTCAATGTTTTATTTATTTAATTAATATTAAAATAAAAAAATTATAAATTTAAATTAATAAAATAAAAAATATTTTAAAAAAATATTTCATCATAGGGAAATAATTATGGAATGATAAATAATATAATAAAATTAGTGCATTCATAAATATATCAAATTTGGAAAGTATCAAATTTATAAAAAAAGTTTTATGAATAATAAATTTTTATTAGATTTTTAGGGCAATATTTTACAACAATATTAAAAGGAAAAATTGTGTTATAAGATGATTATAAATTTTTGTACCTTCTTATTCTATGTCTACAATGAATTGGTCAATATATATTATATTATAATATTTATTTATTATTTAGTGTGTGGGATTTATTATGGATTCAGCTATCAAATATAATATTTATTTAAGGAGTATAGTTTTACAGTTACTTGGGATGTTACAAACCTCACAACATAATCCATGATTGAAGTCTTTAATAGGTGCATGAACTCAGGAGCTTGATCAACCCTTTATTTACTTTGAAGAAGTTCAATAAAAATATCTTCTCAAGGTTCTTCATGTCATCCCCTCCTTCCTACATTCTTGTACAAATATATCTAACCTATGATTTTCGAGTCCCCAATATATATGCATAGTCAAATTCACCCTCTTTTATAGTTGTGTCGTAATATGATAATGAATAACATTTTTTATAACAATCCATCACTCCAATTCCATGTGTCTATCCATTCCCTTAGACCAACACTAATTGTGTCTCTCGATGATATCCATATGTATATGTGTAATGACCCAAAATAATCCTAAATGGAAATCCCTATTGATCTAATAAAATGACTCTTTATGTAAAATGTTTATATAAAATGAAAACATAAATAGTTTAATGTTTTTATATTTTAAATTACTGATACTAATTATGACCGTTGCTAATATAGTCGTTGAACAGTGATCACATGAATAGTATAAATATAGCGCTTTAACAAATCAAATTTACTCAGAAAAAAAGAAGTGATGACCTCATCCAGTAGTCGTGCCCCATACGAAGCCCATTTTTTAGAGCTCGTAAAGGCGTTTGAGTCTTTGGGATTCACTCTTGACCAAGCACAAGCTATGATTGAATATGTTAATCTCGAGTGGGACCACCTACGAGAGATGTGGAAGTTGATAGAGATTACCAACCGAGCATTGTTATCAGAGCCACCCCAAGAGTCTATCACCATCGCACACCTTACTCTTCGGTCTTATGCGGGTGTCATAAGGGGTTATGTAACAGGAACCAAGTACTATTTTTATGTAAATTATTTTTTTATATAAAAATTAATATACTTAAATTTTGTTATTGTTACATTATAAATAGTTTTTAAAGCAAAAAATAGAATTTTTTACTTAATGTTCAACTAAGAAATATATTTGGATGAATTAATGGAATTTTTAATTATATAAATCATTTTAATAAAATATTATTATTATTATTTAATTAAATTTTAATAAATATAAATGATCATATAATTTTATGAATGCAATTGTAATTTTTATTATGGTTTAAAAGCCATTTTTGTCAAAAACCATGAATATGTGATAAATTTTGGTTTTTTAAAAAAAAATTAAAATTAACATATTTAGAAAATTATTTATGTAAAATGAATTTTATTTTTGGAATCAGTATGTGGAAATTATCCAATGGTTAATTTTTCATAAATTTATGAGACAATCGAATTTTTGGGTAAAAATGAAGTACCATTTAAATATATAATGTGTTTTATGACATCCTAATGACCCAATAGTGATGTAATAAAATACAATAAACATTATGTTTTGACAATATCTATTATATAAATAAAATAATGTGATTTTATATTTGTTTTATTTATTTTACAAAGCTTTAGTGGACCCTCCAAGACTTATAAAGTATTTTGTCTTTTTAAATGGTTTTCCTTGAGAGTGTGGATCACCTCCAAATAAGAAACCCTATTATTTAGAGGAGTTCGGCCATTGGACATATAATATATATTTTTTCACATTCATTTGTAAAATACCATTTTAAAAAACCATTGGTTGGTTTTTTTAATGTGAGGTGACCCAAACCTAAATAATAAATAATTCCCTCTCTATTCCTATATAAACCCACTCAAGATCCCACTTTCTCTTCACTAAAAGCCACATTAGTTCGACCAAACCATGCCTTCCTCTATCTATAATCCTCCCAAGGTGCCCAAATCTCTCAAGAATCATTTCTCAAGCCTCTCCCAAGCCTTTGGGATCACACTTCCAAGTAAGGGTTTTCTTCCCTTCTCATTTTTGTTCAATATTTTTTATGTTGTTATAACCTTTTTTCTTTCGATTACAAAAGTTGGGGTATTGTTTCAAACCTCCCAAATACTTAACTTTTTATTTTTGAATGATGGGAGACCCATTTCACACTCATTAAATTCCTCCCATCTGCACTTGTTACTATGAAGAAGTTCCGAAAGGAATTTCTCTCTCCTCATTTACATTCAAGCAATTATTTTGTTTCATGAGTCTAAATTCAATTACATTTGTTGGGAATAAATTCTATATGACACCCTTACAATCCATGTAATGTACATATAATGAGACGCCCCTTTCTCTCTCATCAACAATTTTTATGTGTTCTTATGTCACACTATTATGCTGCCGAAAATGCACTGTGCTTTTTCTAACAAAAGACATTGTGTAGTTAATACCATGACCATTTCCCTAATAAGGGAATTCACCTTTATGCCCATTTACATATTGTTTAAATAGTTTCATGTATGTATTCAACATTCTTTTATCATGAAATAATTGATTATGTTGAATGATTACATGTTTTATTATCCATGTGGCACACTTATGTATGAAATGAAATGTTTAAGAAGGGTGTGCCCTGATAGCACTCCAATGCATTGGGTAAAGTATAGTATCTTGATAATTCTTGTGAACTGGTTGTTTACTCATTTTAATTCAAGTGCAACTTGGTTTTTATCATGCTTCATGTGAAATGAGGGTTTACTCATGCTTCATGTGCAATGAGGGTTTACTCATTCTCCATGTACAATGATCCTTGGCTCATGCTAATTCTATGTTAAGTTTTATTGCCACATTTACATGTTATGATTATCATGCATTATCATCCCTTATGTTTATGAATCTATTTTTCTCTACTGATATGCCTATTGTCTAACATGTATTGTATTCTTCATGTTATTCCATGATTATTCCCTTTCTGGAATTTATAGGTCACCCTTTTCTTATGCATGTCTTCAGGTTATCCCATGAAATGCTAAGTACGAGAAAATGTAGTGGTCATGTAAAAAAATTATTCAATAAATATATTGTATTTCATGTTTCAAGAAGTTATGTAATGATCCTAAGCCCCAAATACGCTAGAACCGTCGATCATCTATGTTTTATCAAGTGAGTTTTAGGTAATAAATCATTTTTAAGTGTTTAATAGAAAGACCAGTGTTGTCATAGTTAGTATTAGAGGATATGATTAGTTATTTTTGGGATTATAATTACAAAACCCAATTAAATACTTAGTGACATGATTAAGTATTATACAAAAATCCATAAGTATTGGTGAGTATTTAATAAGTAGTTTATGAAGTAAATACATCCTTGCCCGGATACAAGCAGGTATAGCCGGCTATGGCACATATGTATCCTAGGGGTAAAACTCAAAAACACAGCTTTGAGCTAGACATGAATGGGAAATCATTCACAAAAATAGGCCTTGATGCAATCTTGGTTATGACACTCCATGGGGATATGTTTTGGTAAATTCACAAGCTTAGTATGAACCATTATTAAGGGACTAAAAAAATTCACTATGAATAAATGTTAGAAAGTAGATCATGGATAACATAAACTGAAGCCAATAGATTCATAATTTAAGGAAATAAATGTTATTTATAATATATTAGTTTTTTCCACGTATTACCCTTTATTTTTATCCCCTAACTTTCCTTTTTTTCTAGCAAATGTTCGGTAATGGGAGGACTCGATCTAACAACAGATATGAAGATCACTGTGGTGACCATGCTAAGGAGATGTCCAATCATATGATAGCGTGAATCAAGAACATTATCATTCTTCTCTCTTAGTTAACATAATATTTGAATATAAACATGGGTCACGAAGAACTTTCAACCCCCCTATGAAAGAACAAGTCACTATCAAGAGCTTCATAAGAAAAAGGCCTCCTACTTTTAGTGGATCGTCTGATCCCTCAATCACTAAATAATGGATCAAATCCATTGAAAATTTCTTCTCCATCCTTCAATGTTCTGAATGAGAGAAATTTCTCCTCGCATCTTTTTTTATAGAGGGTGAAGCCGATCAATATTGGATGTTGATAAAAAATATGAAGCCTGAGGAGGAGATTGAGGCATTGGAATGGAAGGATTTCTGAAAGATGTTTTTCAATAAATATTTTTTGTGCACCCTCCGGCGTAATATGGAAAGATAAATCCTTGATCTCAAGCAAAAAGGAAAAAACATATGGCAGACTGTACGAGTAAAATATCATAAGGCTTGCACGATATGCCTTCGACTTTTTCATTACCCCCGATTGCATGTTTTATTACATCTTTGGTGGGCTGAAACCTAGCCTGCGGAAGGCACTAGGGATCCGTGACTGTGAAAGCTATGAGGAAATTGTCTGGTGTTCCCTCAAGGTCGAAATGGAGAATAGAGAATCTCAGGGTTATCATGGGGATAAGAACCCAAAGGGGGACTTCAATGATAACGGTCCGATGGATAAATACATCAATTCTAAGAAGATCACTCACCCCAATTTCTAAAAGTGATGACTGAAGCACTATAGAAATTTCCTGAAGGGGACGAGGAAATGCTTTAGGTGTGGAAGAAAATGGAACCTGGATATTAACTGTCAGTAAGAAATACCTGCGGTTGTGGAAGAGGAAAGGAATGCCCCGTTTGAACCTCAACACCTAGTTCAATGATACAACTGCGAAGAACTACGACATCTTTTAAATTAGTTCTCTAAGAGAAGGGTTTTCGGAGGCAACCAACAACCTATAAGGGAGAATGGGCGAGCTTTTTCCATCACTACTACTGATGTGAACCCCGATAACAATGTGCTGATAGTTATGCTAGTGATTCATTCGAGAATTGTGAACTTACTTTTTGATTCATGTTCTATGCATTGTTTTATATCTCAAATGTTTAGTAGAACAATCCTATCATCACCAGAAATCATGTATGTAAAGATGTAGGTGAGTACAAAAAATGGGGAAATCATTGCATCCCATGAATATAATTCCTCCCCTATCATAATCTATAGATTAAACTTCCTGAAGAACCTTGTCATACTCCATCTGGTGTAATTTGATATGATTCTGGGCCTGTATTGGTTTTCCTTATATAGGGCCAGCATAAATTTTCCAAATAGGGAAATCACTATCCATGTGGATAATCAACCCCCGATTACATACAAGTAAAAGGAGAAAGTTGAATCCTATTTAGTTCCATCATCTCAAGAATAGATATTACTGCCATATTAACATGTGTGTTTGACTCAAATGATTGAGCCCAAGGATGCAACCATCATTTAAGACAATACTATTGTGAGGGAATTCCATGAAGTGTTTCTAGTGGAATTTCATGGTCTTCCTACTAGAAAAGATGTTGAATTCTCAATTAATCTTATACCTAGGGTATTTCCAATATCCAAGACTCTATATAGAATGGCTGTTGTGGAGCTTGATGAGCTGATAAAACTACTAAAAGATAATCTAAATAAATGGTTTATACTCCCAAGTACTTCACCATGGGGTGCAATGGTCCTTTTTGTCAAGAAGAAGGATGGTTCAATGCACCTTTGCATCGATTATCACGAGTTTAACAAAATTATGATAAAAAAAAGTATCCCCTCCCATGACTGGATGAGTTGCTCATTCTGCTATGTGGAGAACAATACTTCTACAAGGTTGATTTTCTATTGGGATATTATCAAGTAAGGGTGACGAAGGAAAATATCCCCATGACTACTTTTCGTACAAGAAGAATGCACTATAAATTCTTAGTAATTCCTTTCGAATTCACTAATCCTCCAACAATATTCATAGACATGATGAATAGAGTCTTTAGTGAATATATTGACAAATTTGTGGTAGTATTTATAGATGATATTCTGATATACTGAAAAACCAACGAGGATCATGAGGACTATCTAATAACTTTACTAGAGATGTTGCAGAAGGAGAATCACTATAAAAAGTACAGAAAGTGTGATTTCTTGTTGAAGGCAGTCCCAGTCATGGGCCATATCATCATAAGCAATGATATATCTATGGATCCCTCCAAAATAGATGCAATTGAGGGATGACCGAGGCCAGCATCGGTAATAGATTTCCATAGCTTCTTAAGGAAAGCTGTATATTATCAAAGATTTGTGAGAAATTTCACATTATTTTTCAGCCCTATTACCAAGCTAACTCAAAAGGGAGTAATGTTCTCTTGAAGTGATTGATGCGAAGAATGCTTTAAGGAGTTGAAAATGAGGCTAATCACTGCGCCCATGCTCACTTTACCCACAATTGGATAACATTTTGTGGTATTCAGTGAAGATTAGAAGAAGGGTATGAGATGTGTGTTGATTCACAATGACAACGTCATTTCCTATGATTCAATGCCATTGAATGTTCATGAACATAACTATCCAACACATGACCTTGGGTAGGCTATAGTGATCTTCTCTTTGAAAATTTGACGGCATTATCTCTTTGTGGATAAGTGTGAAATATATACTTACCACAAAAGCCTCAAGTATATATTGACATAGAAAGAGTTTAAAATGCGCCGACGAATATGGTTAGATTTGATCAAATACTGTGACTGCGCAATCCATTACCACATCGGGAATGTAAACAAGGTGGCGGATTCCCTATGTAGAAAGGACCCAACGATTCTATCATTGATGAGAATTGAAAAGGATCCCATGATCTTAGATTTAATTAAGATGGACATGGTTATCAAAAAGAAGGTTACATAATAATTCCTTTGACAAATGATTGCTCAACCTTCACTTTTGGAATGGTTAAAGGATGCTCAAAAAGATGATGTGGGAATTTAAAAAAATGTGGAAGCAATCAGAAAAGGTAAATACTCAGAGTTTAATGTTAATGATGGAGGAATTGTGAGTTTTGGGAAAAGACTATGTGTTCTATAATGTCTGGAGCTGAAAAAGGAACTTTTGGATGATTCACATAGGTCAAATTTCTCTATTCACCCAGGAAACACAAAGATGAATCAAGATCTCTGGTAGCATTATTGGTTGGATAATATGAAGAAGGATATTGTTAAATATAAATAAATGTTCCAAGTGCCTCAACAAGTGAAGGAATAGAGGATAAAGCCAAGGAGATGATGCAACCATTTCCCATTCCAGAATGGAAATGGGAGAACATCACCATGGACATTTTTACCGATCTTACGAAGACATCAAAAAGAAAAAAATGCAATCTAGGTTGCTGTGGATTGTCTTACAAAGTCTAGACACTTCATTTCTATTCGGTAGGATTATTCATTAGATGAAATAGCACATATATATGTCAAGGATGTGGTAAGATATCATGGAGTACCACTATCTATTATATCCGATCAAGATCCAAGATTCATCTTTATGTTTTATAAGAGGCTTCAACATGCTCTGAATACTGAACTGAACATCAGTATGACCTATCATCCTCAAACTGATGGCCAATCCGAGTAGACTATCCAAACACATGGGGACATGTTGAGAGCATGCTCAATAAACTTTAAAGGAGGATGGGATCAACATCATCCTCTGGTTTAGTTCTCTTATAACAACAGTTTCCACCTGAGCAACCAAATGGCACCATATGAAGCCCTTTATGGGAAAAGCTGCAGAACACGGGTGTGTTGGGATGATGTCGGTGAGAGTAAACTGCCAGGAATGGAAATGGTCGAAGAAATGGTGGAGAATGTAAAAACCATTCAGCAGCATATTAAGGCAGCCTAGATTCGACAGAAAATATATGTAGATAAATGTCGATGAGACCTTGATATTAATTTTGGAGACATGGTATTTCTACACATATCTCTATATAAGAAGGTTGTGTTGTTTGAAATAATAGGAAGTTACATTCATGGTACATCGGCCCCTTAAAAATTCTTGATCGTGTGGGGGTTGTGGCCTATAAACTAGAACGTACTCCTATCGTGACCAAAGTACATGATATCTTTCATGTATACCTCATAAATAAGTACATACCGAACCCTTCACATGTAATCTTTTCAGAGATGGAATAGTTAGAGGATGATCTTTCTTATGAGAAGCAACCAGTGATGATCATAGATCGTAGAGAAAATGTTCTATGAGATAAGACAATGTCCCTAGTAAAGGTGTTGTGGAGAATCTACTAGTTTGATGAAGCGACGTGGGAATTAGAGGAAATTATGAACCAGACTTACCAATATCTGTTTTAGTGTGGGAAAATGGAATTTTGAAGGGGAAATTTCTTAAGTGGGGAAGATTGTAACGACCCAAAACATTCATTAATGGAAAGACCTCTTTATCTTATTAGATATATATTTATGTAAAATGATTATATAAAATGTCAACTTCTTTGGTTTTATGTTTTTGTATTTTCAAAAAGTGTTCTGAATTATAAATGTTTCAAATATATTCATTGAATAGTGATCACATGATTAGTATAAATATCGGGCTTTAACAAATCCAATTTACCTAGATAAAGGAAGTGATGGACTCATCCTTTAGACATGCCCCATATGAAGCCCAATTTTTTAGAGCTTATAAAAGAGGTTTTATCTTTGGGCTTTTCTCTTGACAAAGCCAATTCGATCTTGAGTATAATATGCTCGAGCGGGACCACCTGCGAGATAAGTGGACATTGATAGGGATTACCACCCGAGAAATGTTCTCCGAGCCACCCCAAGAGTCGGTCACCATCTCACACCATACTCTTTTGTCTTATGCAAGTGTTATAAGGGGTTTTTTACAAGACCCAATTACTATGGTTATATACACTATTTTGGTATATAATAATGAATATACTTTTATTTTATTATTGTTAACTTTTACATTGTTTTTAAAGTACAAATAGTATTTTCAGTGAATGTTCAACTAAGAAATATATTTCCACGAATTAATGTATTTTTTAATTAAATAATATTTCAATATAATATTATTATTATTATTAAATTATTATTATTTAAATATAAATGATCGTATAATTTTATGAATGCAATTTTAATTTTATAATGGTTTGAAAGCCATTTTTATCAAAACCCATGAATTTACGATAAATGTCAGTTTTTAATTTAAAATTTAAAATTAACATATTTATAAAATTATTTAGATAAAATGAATATTATTTTTGGAATCATGACGTCGATATTATCCAATGGTGAATTCTTTATAATTTTCTGAGGAAGTCGAATTTTTGGGTGAAAATTTAATACTGTTTTAATATATAATGTGTGTCATGACATCATAATGACCCAATAGTGATGTAAAAAAATACTATAAACATTATGTTTTACCAGTATATGTTTGAAAAATAAAATAATGTGATATTATTTCTTTGATTTATTTTACAAAGCTTTAGTGGAGCCTCCAAGACATATAAAACAATTATTCTTATGAAATTGTTTTCCTTGAGAGTGTGACGCACATCCACATAATCAATCCTATTACTTTAAAAAGTTCGGCCATTGGCCATATAAAATATTTTTTTCTCATTTAGTTGGAAAAAATTATGGGCAAAAACTGTTGGCTGGATTGTGGCTTTGATTAGTTTAATGGGAGGTGTCCAAAACCTAAATAATAATGAATTCCCTCTCCTTCCCATTATAAACCATCCCAATCTCCCACTTCCTCTACCTTCAAATCCATTGGAGATAAACCAAAACTTGACTTACTCTCTCTATAATCCACCCAAGGTTCCTTACGTTCCCAATAAGCCTCTCTCAAGCCACTCCCAAGCCTTTGTGATTATAGTTCCAAGTAAGGGTTTTCTTCTATTCTTATTTTTGTCCAATATTATTTAAGTTGTTATTCCTTTATAATTTCAATTATAAATGTTGGGTTATGGTTTCTCACCTCCCCCATACTTCCCTATTTATGTTTTAATGATTTTATATTCCTTTATCTCTCATTAAATGACTCCTATATACACTCGTTACTATGTCGAAATTCCGAACGAAAATTTTCCCTCCTCATTTTCATTCAAGAAATTCTTTTGTATCATTAATATAAATTCAATTACATTTTTTGGGAAATGTATCTATATGAACCCCTTACTATCCATGTCATGTAAATATTTTTATACTTGCCTTTCTCTCTCATCATCCATTTTTATGAGTTCTTATGTCTTTCCGATATGCTGCAGAAATTACACCGCGCTTTTCCAAGACAAAGTCATTGCGTAGTGAATATCATGGCCATTTCTCTATCAAGGGTATTCACCTTAATAAAAATTTACTTATTGTTTAAATATTTTAATTTATGTATTTAAAATTCTTTTATCATGGAATAATTTATTATGATGAATGATTCAATGTTTAAGGATCCATATGACACACTTATGCATGAAATGAAATGTTTAATAAGGGTGTTCCCTGATAGAGCTCCAATACATTGAGTAAAGTATAGAATCTTGATAAGTCATGTGAAATGGGTGTTTACTCATGCTAATTATAGTTCAATTAGGTTTTAATCATGCTTCATGTGCAATGAGGTTATACTCATGCATCATGTTCAATGAGGGTTTACTCATGCTTTATATGCAATGAGCCTTGGCTCATGCTAATTCTATGTTAGGTGGTGTTGGCACTTCTACATTTTATGATTATCATGCTTTATCATTCCTTATTATTATGCATTTATTGTGTTCTATTGATATTCTTATTTTCTAACATGTATTTTATTCCTCTTTTTATTCCATGATTAATCTCTTATTGGCTTTATAGCTCACCCTTTTCATATTCATGTCTTCAGGTTACCCCATGCAATGCTATGTATGAGGAAATGTAGTGGTCATGTAAAGAATATTTTAAATAAATATGTTGTATTTCATGTTTTATGTTGTTATGTAATGATCATAATACCCAAATACCCTAGACCTTTCTCACTTCTATGTTGTATCAAGTGATGTTTATGTAATGAATCATGAATAAGTGTGTAATAAAATGCAGGGTTGTTATAATATGAGTGTATTAAAATTGTAATAAACATCAACAAAATAACAACACACATCTATCCCAACACTATATCAACAGTCCTCTGATGAGCATTACCAAATACATCTAGTGATGGAGTTAAATGATTTATCCATTAATTTTTATACCTGGATGTACCTTTCTATTATAACCAGTTCAATAATACAGAATGTCATATAGAAATAATGACCAATGTAACCAAACCAACTCATCCAAAACTCCCAAAAATTACATCCACAAGAAAAATCACATGTACCATATCCATCCAACCCCTTTAATATCCATTGAATAAATAACCCAAGGAGACTCACGGTATATAGATTCCATTTTATTAATAATCCCAACACACTGTCTTCAATATATCTATAATATATAATGAGAATTATACTACAATTATAGGGAATAACACACTACCAATCATGGATGAATATAGTTTACCCATTTTCCATGCTGATGGATAACACTATCACCCCTATGTCTCTCAATCCATAGAGGGTACTACACAAAAAGAGTAGAAAAAATAATCTCCTTGTCCTTGTCTTCTTGGGATATGAATCCAATGCCTCATCCTCATGGTGAGTGATCTTCAACAAAATCATAAGATACATAAAAAAGTCAATATCCATTTATAAATTTTTTTAATACAATACATATCATACCAAAAAAACCACATTTCACCATTAAAAGTAAAAAAACATAACCCATATTCACATGGGTTATTTACATGGAATCCCCAAAGAATCCCATAAAATATCAAAACCCATGAAACATTATAAAGAACACAATAAATGTTGAAAATAAAGCCCTACAAACACTTTAATAAAGAATATATGTTATTCCAAGCCAAACACATCACTTCCATAATGATGCTTTGGTTAGGTATCTATTAATAACACCAAAAATATAAATTATTTTCATTCTAAATGTGACATAGGACCCAATCAGTGACTAATTATCACATGTCACATGATAAAAAATATAGCAGTATATTTATCAAGATACCAGTCACCTAGAGTTATTAGGACTCCACTCTCTGAGAAACTTTTAATTTTCTAGATTTAATTAAATTAATTTAAGTAAACTATAAAAAATACAAATATTTGTGAAATTTATAAAAACATTGAAAATATTAGAGAAACCAATAACATTCAACCGGGGAAATCTATCAAAACCAAAAATTAATCCCTATACTAAACAACATGAATAACTATAAATCATCAATTAAAATACCTCAAGAAAGAATGTGGAATTATATGGATATGAGAACTAGGTATCACCCACTACATTCTACCGAAAATTTCTTAATTAACCCTTTTTATACATACTAAATCAAATTAAAATTTGGAAAAATATGATAAAACAAAACATGCCCAAATAAATTCATTAAAACATCAGGACTCTTACATATGATCCATAATCATGGGATGAACCATACATATTCCACATATGGGGATTATATACCACTCTCAATTGTATATCCTCCCAAAAAATATAATGTGTATGACCCTTAAATATCAACCCATATAGGTAAATATTACTTATAATGGAAATGATTGTCACATATAACACATTATCAATAAATAACCCTCATGTATTAGGGAATCGTAATGTAAATATCATAAATCTTCATTGAAATACCCTTATGTAATTTATGATAATTATGTGTCATCAACCATTGAAACTCCCAAAGTCAATGTCCATTACATGTGATAGAAAACAAATTATACCCTTATATATCTTTCCATTTTATATTATAGGTCACATATAACACCTATCTAAATTTCACCTCATAAGGTAACACAAACAATAAAATAATTTACTCTTATATATTCACTTTTCTATGTTTTGTCATTAAAATATATAGGGAAACTCAAGAGTAACTTTTACAAGTCATCAGGGTTACTCTTACACATTATAGAGTAACCATTATTTTTGGGAATTTAATATTATGTACCAATACATAATCATTTTTTTTTCAAACCCATTGTATGATTATTCATACATTTAATGTGATTATTTTTTTCACCATTTATAATTACACTAAAACACAGTGACCATTACATACAGTAGTTTTCCAATTTTATGAAATTTTCTGTGACTCTAAAATATACCCACATTTACCCTATATTATATACATGCAATAAATTACAATGAAAATAAGAATATAAATACCTTAAAAATGACAAAAATAATAATTTTTCATAAATATTTAACCCTCATGACTAGGAAAACACATGATACTCGGTTCTTGTACAATATTGACATCCCTGAGATGTCAACATGGTACAAATTCAAAAGGATGGTCCCTGATTTGATCATAATATATACTCTAGAGGGAATATATGTTGGTCGGAGTGGATACTCAAGAGGGGGTGAATTGAGTTCCAACTAAAATTTCTGTTTAAAAATGTTTTCTTAAAAAAACCCCCAAATAAAATACTAAATTAAACTGTAGTGAATTTATATCAATGTAATGGTTCTGTTTGGTTCTCAAAGGATTGATTATTTCCCAGTTAATCAAATCAGAAGAGTTGATTAACTTTTGAAACTAACTTACTGATTTACAACTAATATAAACACTTGCGAGTTTAATTATCAAAGTGACTTTAAAACAGTTTTGGTTTTAATGTAATTAGCAGCGAAATAATAATAATAATTTTGAATGATATAGCACATTAGATATAACCAAGAGGTTCAGTCTCAAGATGAGACTTAGTCCTCTCAACAATTTATAAATTCGATCCACACCATGGATCGGGGTTCACAACAGTTTACAACTGTCCAGGTCCAAAACCTCTACCACTGTTATTCGGGGGAAACAAAATAACAGCAACCAGCTATCTAGGTCACACACGACCTCTACCACTATCACAGTGGGAAATACAAGATTTAATGAGTTTTCTGAGGATTTACAGATCCTCTAGTTAAAGTACATATTGTGTGTGTAAAATACAGCAGATAACACACATTGCTCGAAATGTAAATAATGAATCACAGAGAAGAGATGTAGAATATTGAATCAGCTCTAGTGATTGTAGTGAAGCTTTTTAATCCTGTGAGTTTGATCAGAACTGGTTCATAGTCCTCTTCTGGTTTTTGTCTGAAAAGCATAGTTTCATCTACTTCCATGACTTCCAGGTGTAGAGACAGAGGAGAAACTTGTCGATGAAGTTCATGTGTGGATGTTCTTGTTCTCCGCTCATCCCTGGTATGCAGCAATGAATGAGTTATTCGTGTAAGTTCAATCGTATCTATTCATTCACACTCGGTTATTCATAAATCACACCTTGTGGTATGTATGTCTTTGTGTATTCCTTTGTTTTATGTGTATCTAGCAGCAACATGGACTTCTTGTATTTATAGGACAAGCTCCGGCAAAGGAAATGATTTCCTTTTTGCAGGTACGAGGTACGGTTCCTGACATCCAACAAACACCCATTAAATAAATTTCAGTGCATTAAAATATATCTAATATGAAAGTTGGTTAGATTAAATAAAGATAAAGAAATTCAAACAACTTTTTATGGCTCTCGGTGAGTCAAGTGATCGGTAGGTCATCAGCATCAGCATCGGTGGCTAGACATCAGTGTGTCCTTATTGATAACTCAGATGATCAGCATCGGTGTGTCATGATCGGTGACTCATTTGATCAGCATCAGTGACTCATGATCAGTGAGTTATTTGGTCAGCATCGGTGGGACATCTTCGGTGACTCATTTGATCAGCATCGGTGTGTCATGATTGGTGACTCATTTGATCAGCATCGCTGAGACATCTTCGGTGACTCATTTGATCAGCATCATTGTTTCATGATCGTTGACTTATTTAATCAGCATCGATGAGACCATTGTCTTTTGATATGGATCGGTGTGACCGTTTTCTTTTGATATAAATCGGTGCGACTGTTGTCTTTTGATATTGATCGGTGCGACTGTTCACGAATTGTCTGTTTGATCCAGAAGACTTCCAGAATACATGTAAATCAATAACAAGAACAGATAAAAAACATGATCCAACTGATATAAATTAATTCACTAAAATATTGTGATTATGTATATGTGAAATCCAACTGGATTAAGTAACGATGATATGTGATTATTAAAACATCAGTCATAGGAATAATTCAACAATCTTCTAGAGGGCTCAACAATATCCCCCTTTATGATAATCACAAATCATAGTCATAAAAAAATATATCATCTATAATAGTGACAAGGAAAAAAATGAATAAAAACACAATGAGATATAAATCTCCCCTTGAATTTATGCCTTTGTATATTTATGTAAACATTTCTCCCATAGATATAATGTTTATTCCCCATAGATATAAATGTCCCCCTTTGGGATAATCAAAAATGAGGGAAAACACATAAATAATAGATTAAAAGATGGCATCATAGAGAATAGAGAGAGAGAAAAGAGTTTGTAATGTACATTAGAGTAAAAACATAACACTGTTCACCATATCAACAACAAGACACAACTATTTCTGGGGATGTAACGGGGCTTTGCCTTTGTCAGAAGGATCAATGGTTGGTAAGTTGGAGGGCTTGGAGGCAAGATGAACTGGGCGAATTCGAAAAGGTGGTATCATGACTCTGGAAGGTGGAGGAGGGGATGCCATGGAGATTTGTTGTGGAGCAGTAGTAGCTGGTTGAGAAGATTGCTGAAGAACTGGCCGTAGTTGAGATAGAGCTTGAGCAATAGAGATCTGATTTGGAGCAACATCAGAGGCACTGAGAGGTTCAGCAGTAGGAAGAACAATGGTTGTGTCTTGTTCATTCAGATAAGGCTTTAAAAGATTTATGAAATCTTGAATAACTTCTGCACCATACTACATAGCCTTCTCAAAATCATCTTTATTCTCCATGAACCGTTCCATGTTAGGAGTAAAATATTGTAACTGACGAACTTGAGTCTTGAAAGCTTGAGTGACTGGAGGTAGTTTTAGATTATCAGCCAACACCTTGAAATTCACAGTCATCTCATGCTTGGTATAAATCTTTGAAGAGAAATGATCAACCTTTTCCTTCATCTCTTTCTGATCATTATTAGCATCTTCTGAATATAATTTTACCATCGTATGAATGTGATCATTGTGCTCCTTCATCTTCCTAAATGAGTCCAAATCAAGAACTTGTCTAATGGCGGCCAATTCATCATGCACAATCTACCTTAGAGCCTCTAGCTCATGAGTAGTGATCTTGGTTACTTTGGTTGTACTGGCTTGAGCAACTATCTGAGTTTTTTTAGCTTTCAACTTCCACAGATCAGACATCTTAAGATGTTCAATCAGATTCCTCAACAATTCCATCATACCAGAGATGGTAGATCAAAATTCGTGTGATAATGAAACTAAGTCAGATTGTATATCCTTCATAGTATGATTTAGAGAGGAAATGTGCCTTCCAATAAACTCACCAGTATTGTCCAGGTCTGGTTTAATATCATTTGATACTCTTGTTGAAAAGTCTTCTAAAGAACCTTCATGAACTTGGAGAGAAGCTTGAGTAAGACCATTTGAAATTTCTTCTCTGACTGTATGTCTCACAACAGCAAGAAACTCAATTTTGAACTTATCAAAATCAGACTAAGAGACAGTAGAACTTGGTAGATGAACATCTACATCATTAACAACATGAGCAGACCTTGCCTCAACTTGGTGGCCATCTTTCACAACCACAGAAGATTACGATTCTTCCTCTTCTTCTTTAGAATACTCTAAACCCAAAACAGCAAAACCAGGGTAATCGTCCCACATAGTAGCACAAAGAGTATATTTCGGTTTATTATAACTATCTTTTCCACTGATTGCTAGAGAATCTCTCTTGCCACTGGTATTTGATTCATGCATAGTTTTATGTGGTTCTATTGGTGGTACAACAAGACCATCCACTGGTCGGTTATCACCATCATCATCATCGTCATCATCATCATCATCATCTCGATTTCCATTTCCTTTTGTCACAGAATCTTTACTGTCAGATACTTCAGTGTCAATAGCTTCTTAATCACCAAGAACTGGTTCTGATTTAGGTAAGGCAAATGGTGGACTGGCAGGTCCAAAGACTATTGTTCTCATAGGGATCACAGTATCAGGATCACTCCTATCATTAGGAGGTGACATAATTCCTTCTTATGTTTAAGCTTCTTCCATCCCTTGTTTACCAGACTCTTCAGTGTCTTTATTCATTTCAACATCTACTTCTTCCTCATCATCAGAATAGATTGGCTCCTCATCAGATTTCAAAATAGGGTCTCTCAAACCATTCGGCCTCTTTCCATGACCAGTGGGATTGTAGGATTCATACAACTTGTCTTCATCAGCAACCCAACATTTTTTCCATGGGTTCCAATTTATTTTCATCCTTTTACAAATATCATTGTTAACACAAAAAGAATTATCATATTCAGCTATCTCATCTTATTCATCAACACATTCCATATTCTTTTACATTTCAGAGA
Organism: Viscum album; assembly: GCA_963277665.1. Lineage (NCBI taxonomy): Eukaryota > Viridiplantae > Streptophyta > Magnoliopsida > Santalales > Viscaceae > Viscum > Viscum album. The sequence continues at coordinate 749,241,060 of OY728152.1, forward strand.
TCATTTTGGAATAGAACAGGGTAGTGGCTTTCATAGAAGGTTTCACCATTACAGCTATGTGCACCATTAGATATCTACACAAATTGATCTTCTAATGGGTCTTTAGTAAAAACAATAGAAAAAAATCCTGGTATTTTACAGCAGCAAAATCTCCTTTCCTAGGGAATATTTGTTGCTGAATAAACATAAAGAGAATTCTAAATTCCCCATCCAAATATGAGGATGTGATTCTCCTTGACTATTTGTTTCTAGTAAAAAGATCTAAAGATAACTCATAACAGAAGTATTCAGTGATTGGAGGAATGTTTCCAGCATAATCCTCATACCGACCCTCATGGGGTACATTTAAACATTCATCCCATTGTTTAGATGAAAAATATATTTTCCTTCCATTCACTATAGATGACATTATGGCAGCCTCTATACCATCTAAAGTAACATTCAGATTTATATAAAACTCATGCACTAGCTTTTGGTAGTACACATGAGTGTTATCTGAGAACCAGGCTTTCCATCCTTGCGATTCTAAAACTTGTAACAACAGCAACTTACTTGTCAAAATCCAGGAAAAACTGACTTCCTTTTCTATAGCAACAATCCGAGTTTCCATGTTCGGATTTACTGATCTTTGAGTGGTACTAATCGACTTGCCTCGAGCACGCTTTGAAGGTACATGGATGTCTGATCCTTTGCTTGGTCTCTTTTTCTTAGCCATTTGAAGATTCTGGGGAATACAGGAGTTCGACGGTTCGAAGTAGAGGAGAAGAGAGGATATAAGGCTTGGTGGTAAATGAAAGGTCGACGGTTTGGGGAAATAGAAATAGTCGCGTATCATTTATTTCATCATTTAGGGTTCCCATAATAAAGATAAAAATAATTAATTAAATATAACATAATAAAAAGTAATAGAATGATTGACCGATTTGACTGATCAGTTTCACAGATCGGTTCACATATCGGTTCACATATCGGTTTCACAGATCGGTTTCACTGATTGGTTTCACAGATCTATTTCACAGATCAGTTTCACAGATCGGTTTCACAGATCAGTTTCACAGATCTCTTTGACATATCAGTTTCACAGATCGCTTTCACAGATCGGTTTCATAGATCAGTTTCACAGATCGGTTTCACAGATCGACCATACACAACTCTTGTTTAATAAAATTCATTCTTTCAGAGCATAATGGCTTTGTAAAAATATCAGCTAATTAATGTTCAGAACTAAAAAATTCAAGAGAAATATAACCTTTCTAATAATGATCTCTTAGAAAGTGATATCTGGCATCAATGTGCTTAGAACTAGAGTGAGACAGATGGATCTTAGATATGTTGATTTCACTAGTGTTGTCACAGTTAATTAAAACATGTTTAAAATCAAATCCATACTCCAATAAAGTGTGTTTCAACCACAGAATCTCTGCACAACAACTACCAGCAGCTATATATTCTACTTACGCAGTAGACAATGCAACTGAGTTCTGTTTCTTACTACACCATGAAACTAGGGACTTTCCAAGTAAATGACATGTTCAAGATGTGCTCTTCCTATCTAACTTACCTCCAGAAAAGTAAGCATCTAAAAAACTAATTAGGTCAAATGATTGTCCTTTTGGATAAAACAAACCTAAATTCACAGTATACTTAAGATATTTAAAAATACTTTTAACAGCCAGTAAGTGTGATTCTTTAGGATTAGCATGAAATCTAGCACACATACATACACTAAACATAATATCTGGTCGACTAGCTGTATGATAAAGTAAATTCCGAATCATACCTCTGTAATTAGTTCGATCCACTGGTTTCCCAGTTTCATCAATATCAAATTTATAGGTGGTACTCATAGTTGTATCACTTCCCTTAATACTATCAAAACCAAAACGTTTTAATAAATCCTTAATATATTTACTTTGATTTAGAATAATACCATCTTTAGTTTTAATGATTTGAAATCTATGAAAATACTTAAGCTCTCCCATTAAGCTCATTTCAAACTAATTTTGCGTAACCTTTGGAAAATCAGTACATAAGGAATTTTTAGAAGATCCAAAAATAATATCATCAAAATAGCTTTGTACTATTAAAACATATTTTGAAATCATTTTTATAAAATTAGTGGGATCATCAATTCCTTTTGTAAATCCTTTTGACATAAGAAATCCTGATAGTCTTTCATAACATGCTCTTGGAGCTTGTTTTAAACCATATAAAGCTTTAGAAAGTATAAAAACAGGATTTTGAAAATGAGGATTTGAGAAACCAGGAAGTTGTTCTACAAAAACATCTTCAATAATAAAACCATTTAAAAAAGCACTTTTTACATCCATTACATATAACATGAAATTCAGATGTGATGCATAGGCAAGTAAGATCCTAATAGCCTCTAGTCTAGCTACAGGTGCAATGGTTTCCTCATAGTCAATTCTTTTTTCCTGATTCTAACCTTGTTCAACTAGCCTAGCTTTGTTTATAATGATGATTCCAGATTCATCAACTTTGTTTCTAAACACCCATTTTATGCCTATGGTTATAGTGTCCTTAGGTCATTATACTAATTTCCAGAGTTTGTTTTTTTCAAATTGATTTAGTTCTTCTTGCACAACCATTACCCAAAATTCATCATTGATAGCATCATTGATATTTTTAGGTTCTAACTGTGAAAGAAAAGCTTTATGTTCAAGTTGATTTCATAGAGAAGCTCTAGTCTATGTTCCTCTATCTAAATTACCTACAGCAGCATCTAAAAGATGGTTTTTTAGAATTCTAGTTGGTCTAGAATAGGTAGGGCTAGAGATTTCAGATTCATCTATAGGTTGATGTTCAACAGAAGCAGGTTTTGGAGAATTTCCAGAACTGGATGTTTTAACTACAGGTCCACTATCTTTATCTTTAAGGATCAAAAATGAGAGATCATATTCATGATTTTCAAGAGAGTTCTTAGGTTCATGTGGATCAGTTACATCAAATTTGATGTGAACAGAATCTTCAACACATTTGGTTCTCTTATTGAAAACTCTATAGGCATTACTAGAAATAGAGTAACCTAGGAAAATTAATTCATCACTCTTATATGGGAATTTTTTAAGATTGTATTTAGAATTATGAATAAAGACATTGCAGCCAAAAACTCTGAAGTAGTTAACCTTAGGTTTCCTATGGTTCCAAAACTCATAAGGGGTCCTTTTAAGAATAGGTCTGATCAAGAATCTTTTAATAACATAACAAGCTGTATTGACAGCTTCATCCCACAAATAAAAAGGTAGGTCATACTCATTAAGCATAGTCCTGGCAATTTCTTGTAGGGTTCTATTCCTTCTTTCTACTACACCATTCTTTTGGGGTGTCCTAGGGGCAGAGAAATTGTGACTATAGCCACTGTGTGAGCAGTAAGATTCAAACTCAAGATTTTCAAACTCATGGCCATAATCACTTCTTAGGGTTTTAAGGTTCTCTACAGACATGAAATATTTATCAAAGTAAGAACAAGCTTCACTTTTGTGAGCTAGAAAATATACCCAAGCATATATAGAAAAGTAACCTACAAGAACATAGACATAGTGCTTCCCATTTAAACTAGAAACTCTAGAAGGTCCAAATAAATCCTTGTGGACCAAATCTATAGGTTGAGAAGTTGAAAAAACTTTCTTTGATTTAAAATAATATTTATGCTGCTTTCCCTTTTGACAGGGATTACAAACCTTTTCTGCTGGAAATTCATGTTTGGTTAAGGTCTCTAACTAAGTTCTTCCTACAATGTTTTCTAAGTGAATTCACATTGCAGTATCCTAATATTCTGTGCCAAAGCCAAGACTCTTTATGAAAAGAATTTAAACAAGTAATATTATGCTTAGCTAATGAATTTAAATCAACATTATAAATACTTTAATTTCTTAAAGCAGAAAACACTAAAACATTTTTATAATTATAAACATTGCAAGAATTGTTTTCAAATTTAACCTAAAAACAATCATCACATAACTGAGAAATACATAAAAAATTGTATTTAAGTCCATCAACAAATAAAAATTTAGAAATTAATACTGAGTCAGTGTTACCAATATGGCCTAAGATGATGATTTTTCCTTTTGAGTTATCACCAAAAGTGACAAAGCCTCCATCAACTTTTACTAAACTCTTGAAGCATGAGATGTCTCCAGACATATGTCTTGAATATCTACTATCCAAATATCAGGTCATTCTACAGGAGCTCTTTATGTAGGTTCCCTACAAAACAAATTTAAATAGGAAATGATTTTGGTACCCAGATCATCTTGGGTCCAGACAGGTTAGCCAATAAAACTTTAGGTACCCATATTTGTCTAATAGGGCTCATAAGATTTCTATAGTCAATAGATTTTGAAAGATAAACCTTATTGGATCCATAACTATGAATATAACTAGTTGAAGCATATGAGGTTATAGAACTAGATATATTCTGTCATGATTTAGGAATGAATCTAGTTTTCGAAATTTTAATTTTTCCAGGTTGGTATCCTATACCAGTAGTGTATGTAGGTGCTATTTTTTTACCTAGCATCTGAGTAAGAGTATATTTTCCATTGGTAAATTTCTCTAAGTCTTTATTATGTTGCTCATTAGATAATTTCAGTTCAGTATTCTCTTTAAGCAACTGAGAATTATTTTCCATTTCAATATCATGATTAGATTTATGTTTAACAGTTAAAGAATATTGTTTCTTTAATCCTTTGTATTTGTCTTTCAGCTCATTACAGGTTTCATCTAACATATCAAAATTTTCAAATAGTTCAGATTTGGACATGTTATTAGATTCAGTATCATCTTCATAATAATAAAAATTTAATGCTGGTGTTTCAGCTTTTACCTCCGAAGTGTTTGTCATAAAACAAATATTTTCCTTATTTATGTGTTCAGTTTCAGAAACTTCAAATTCACTGGAGCTATCCTTATAAGCACTTCAAGTATCCTTCATAGCCTTTTTGTACTTACTGTCCTTGTATTCATACATATTCTTGTGCTTCAGCTTTGGACAGTCTTTTTTATGTGTCCCTTTCTTTTTCACTCATAGCAGAAAACTTCATCTGATTTGTCATATTTCTTCCAATCCTTTTTCCCATTTCCCTTGTTGTCATACTTACCTTTGTAATTTTATTTTATAAAAAACTTCTTCTTCCTATAAAACTTATTAAACCTTCTGGTAATGTGAGCTATCTCAGCATCACTATCAGAAGCACTTTCACCATCTTCACAACTTGAACATTCATTTATAACTTGGAGTTTCTCCTTATCCTTGTTCATTAATGTTGATGATTTGAAAGAAATATACTTTCTTATAGGTTCATCTTCTTCTTCTTTGTTCACCTTAAGTTCCTCTTCATACATCATAAACTTGCCAATTAGTTCTTTGACTGGAAGTTCACCAATATCTCATGATTCTCTTATTAAGACTGTAGTTTCTCTCCATCTTTCAGGTAGACATCTCATAATTCTCATAATTTGTTCCTTTTATGGAACATCCTTTCCCACATAAGTCACTTAGTTGAAAATATAATTAAACCTGAGATACATGTCAAAGATGGGTTCATCAGGCCTCATCTTAAAATTATCATACTTAATAGTATAAGTGTTCAATCTCATTTCCTTAACATTAGTTGTTCCATCATGAGAAATGGCTAAGGTATCCCAAATTTCATAAGCATTTTTACAAGTAGATATTCTATTAAATTCCTCATCTCCTAAAGCACAGTACAAGGCATTCAAAGCTTTTCAATTATTATTGTAGGCAGCCTTAGTAGCATCATTCCAAGTACATCTAACAGTATTAGGAATTTTATATTATGATTCAATAACAGTCCAAATATCAAAACCCATGCTCTCTAAATAAACTATCATATTGATTTTCAACTGAGCATAGTTAGTTCCATTGAAAAATGGTGTTCTATTAGTAGAAACACCTCCATTTCTATTATCCATGATAACTTAATTAATGAAAGGATTTAAAAGAGATAAAAATTTAGAAATAACAGAAATTCTAAGAACATTAAAATACAACTAAAATAACAGTTAAAAAAACAATAGTACTTTAGAAAATATTTTAAACCCTCTGATACCAAATATTGGTCGGAGTGGATACTCAAGAGGGGGGGCGAATTGATTTCCAATTAAAATTTCTGTTTAAAAACATTGTCTTAAAAAAACCCCAAATAAATTACTGAATTAAACTGTAGTGAATTTATATCAAAGTATAGGTTCTGCTAGGTTCTCAAAGGATTGATTATTTCCAAGTTAATCAAATCAGAAGAGTTGATTAAAATTTGAAACTAAATTAATGATTTACAACTAATATAAACACTTGTGAGTTTAATTATCAAAGTGACATTAAAACAGTTTTGGTTTTAATGTTATTATCAGTGAAAAAAAATGAATAACTTTGAAAGAAATAGCACATAAGATATAACCATGAGGTTCAGTATCAAGCCGAGACTTAGTCCTCTCAAAAATTTATAAATTTGATCCACACCCTGGATCGAGGTTCACAACAGTTTACAACTGTCTAGGTCCAAAACCTCTGCCGGTGTTATTCGTGGGAAACAAACAGCAACCAGCTGTCAAGGTCACACATGACCTCTACCACTATCTGAGTGGGAAATACAAGATGTAATGAGTTTGCTGAGGATTCACAAATCCTCCAGTTAATGTACAGGAGACAGTGTGTGTGTAAAATACAACAGATAACACACACTTCTCGAAATGTAAAATAATGAATCACAGAGTAGAGATGTTGAGTTATGAAATGGCTCTAGTGATTGCAGTGAAGATTTGGACTCCTTGGAGTTTGATCTGAAATGGTTTAGAGTCCTCTTCTATTTTTTTTTCTGAAAAGCAGAGTGTCATCTGCTTCCTTGACGTCCAGGTGTAGAGACAGAGGAGAATGTAGTCGATGAAGTTCTGGTGTGGATGTTCTTGTTCTCACCTCTTCACTGGTATGTAGTAATGAATGAGTTATTCGTGTAATTCTAGCCATATCTTTTCATTCAGACTTGATTGTTCTTATAGCACACCTCGTGGTATGTATGTCTCTGTATATTCCATTGTTTTTATGTTTATCTATCAACCATAGGGACTTCATGTATTTATAACCTAAGCTCTGGCAAAGGAAATGATTTCCATTTTGTAGGTACGAGGTACGGTTCCCTGACATCCAACAAAAACCCGTTAAATAAATGTCAGTGCATTAAAATATACCTAATATGATCGATGGATAGATTAAATAAAGATAAATAAATTCAAACAGCTTTTTATGGCTGTCGGTGAGTGAAGTGATCGGTAGGTCATCAGCATCAGCATCAGTGGCTAGACATCGGTGTGTCGTGATTGGTGACTTAGATGATCAGTATCGGTGTGTCATGATCGGTGACTCATTTGATCAGCATCAGTGACTCATGATAGGTGAGTTATTTGATCAGCGTCGGTGAGACATCTTCAGTGACTCATTTGATCAGCATCGGTGTGTCATGATCGGTGACTCATTTGATCAACATTAGTGATTCATCTTCGGTGACTCATTTGACTGGCATCGGTGTGTCATGATCGGTGACTTATTTGATCAGCATCGGTGATACCATTTTTTTTTGATATGGTTCGGTGTGACCGTTGTCTTTTGATATTGATTGGTGCGGCCGTTTTCTTTTATATGGATCGGTGTGACCGTTCACTAAGTGTCTGTTTGATCCAGAAGACATCAAGAATACTTGTAAATCAATAACAAGCACAGATAAAAAGTATGATACAACCGATATAAATAGATTCACTAAAAGATTGTGATTATGTATATGATAAATCCAACCGGATTAAGTAACAATGATTTGTGATTATTAAAAAAACAATAATAGTAATAATTCAACAATATTTCAGAGGGCTCAACAAGATATAATTAGATGAAATATTGTATATCTCACATGACATATAATCTAGAGTTAATGTTATTTTAGGGATTAATTTTGGGGTTAAAAATACTAAACCACCAGATTAATAAAAAAGAAATTATAGCATAACATGGTATAAGTCCATTGAGTACCTAATGGTATTTCCAGTGGTATTATAGTAAGTAGGGTTCAACTGGGTACCAATTTCCATCCAAATTGGTACATGATGTCGCCTAATTTCTCATGTCCCTTCTCCCATATTCTTCTTGTCCCTGCCAAACAACTCTAATTTCTATACAATATAGAATAGTACAAATAATTTAATTAAAACACTATAATTTTAGGGGAATATTATCCTATAAGCATAATGATATTTATAGTCTCCCAACTATTATGCATATTATTCCTAAAACGAATTAGCTAGGAACTTTATTAAAATATACCACCCACTGAACATTCACCATAGATTTCTACTCCCATGTTTCATCTTATATATTTCTATATTATAACCCAACCAAAAAATTATGAATTTATTTTCATCATAAAACATTTTCACTATAATCTATGTTACATTTATGGTTCCCTACAATGGTAACTATGACTTCCAACTTAATTTAGATATACATGATCACATGCCCAAAATCAATTCATTACATTATCAATTGAGGGATGTGGAAGGTGTTATACATGGACATATATTTTATAGTTAAGTATTTATCTATCCATTATCATGATTTAAAAAGATACTAGAAACAATTGATTTAATTTTCCTTGTTTTATCCATTAATTGGTGGTGAAAAATTAGTTAAACATAGAGATATTCATGATCACTAATTTTTAATTCCAAGGGCCATCTATAATTTCTAGATATTAATTATTATAATTTAGAGTGGAAATGAGAGACATAAGAACTAATTTTAGTAGTTTCAACATATAATTAGATGATATTTATTTTGATCTAAGTTGTTTCATCAATTTCTATCTAGAAGATTGTTGTGTGAAATGGGTATCCCTAAGGGAAAAAATGGATCAATTTATATAAATTGTGGGTAGATGTTGTTATAAGAAAATTACACTAAATAAAAGTGATCAAACCATTTGACTTTTTTTGAGAATGTAGGATAATATCTTATCATTAAGAATCCATACGGTTCTATTAGACAAGATATTAGTTTGAGGATGTAATATTACACTCATTTTGGCCCCTCATCCAAATTCTCATTAAATACCTTCCCAAAACTAGGGAATTAACCTCATATACCAATAAAAAGTGATTCTCCCTTGAAAAGTATTAATTCTGTTAATATCACTATCATATATTTTCCTAAGATCATAAATATAATAGGATGAATTGATATGAATAAATTGATATACATTGTTTCGTTAATCGAAGATACAATAACTATATCCCAACCTCAAAATTTTTTAACTAGACAATTCACAATGTCCATAGTGATTTGATCCAATTTTTACACTGGTAAAGGAAGGGGATAGATATCACTTATAGGTAATTAATTATTTTCCATCATTTTCATATTTGTGATGAACCTATCAATGAACAATATCAATTATTTCCCATGAAAATAATCCATAAATGGGAATGAACATCATGATACATTATATAAATTCCAAGATTTACAACCCTTATAGATGCAGGAAATTCATTTATCAACGCCTCCCAAAATATATTTTTTATGAAGACTCTAAAATGGTTGTATAATAATGAATGATAATCCTAAAACAATTAACAGAGAATCTCCCCGCTATAATGAATCTCTCAAATAATTTTATAATTTGGATAATATAATTTAGATTACTTGATTTTCGATATAATATAAGATACAAGGGTGATGTGGTATAAATATATCCCACCACATTCCCTACTCAAATCCATATAAACATAATCCATGATAGGAATTAATCTTCCATATTTCATTTCTATACCACCCATTATGTGTATAAATTTTAGGTGACCTAAACATTTCATGAAAAGGTATTACATAACATTAGACGATGTTTCAAAACATAAAATTATGATCAATTTCATAACCATGTAGGTTTACATTATCTAGTGAATATAAACATAAATATCATTTATAGGTATATAATTTATCTTCTATCAAAATTTTATTTTAATATTATATCCATCATAAAATAAAATAAATAAAACCATTCATTATAAAATAGATAAATGAAACATAAAAAATGTTGAGATAAAAGGATTAATAAGTGAAAATATGGGAGATATAAATCAATGATGATATGTAATTATAAAGGAAACCTATGTATATGAGTTCATGTTATTAATTTAATAGTTTTAAACCCAATTTGTCTTAGATCATAATCATGAATAATGACAAAAATATTTATCAGTTGAATAAAATGATCCATTAGAGTGATATATCATTACTAATTCATAATTAACCTTGATTTCAAATTATAATAATAAAAACATGTCATAAAATTATGTAACCATCATAGGTATAGAAACTATTTCATATGACAATTTTAACTATCAACAACATCAAATAATTATGGATTAAGAATCAATACCTATTTCACTAATAATAATAGAGAAAAAATCTCCCTGTATTTTTCATAGTGGATTTGGAATCCAGGCCTATTTCCCATAGTAGATGAAGAATACCTACCATTTGTGAAAAGTAGATCATTAAAATAAATGTGTTTCCCATAATTATATCATGATATATAAATCCTTAAACAAAGCATTGAATATATAAATAATTCAATTATCACCTATAAAATAATTAAAACCATACATATGTGTGTCATCATATCATACATTATTCAACATATCAACATATCATAACACATGGAAAGGATACAAGATTAATAATTTTATCAATATTTCACAATATAATAAGCATTTGAAAATAAACATGTTTCATAAAAATATCATCATCGTAATAACAAACCATATAGAGAAAGAATAATAATGGTATTAATTGATCTTATCACTTTTCATTCATAATTAACATAAAATGATGTTATAAAAAAATTCATTAATATATCACCAAAATATTACTCTAGTAAAATAGACTTTTTATATTGAAATTAGTTATTTTCAATATGAAAAATTAAAAAATATTACTAGAACTATTTTAATTGAAAATAAAAAAATGAATCTTTTAATTTGAACATCAATTATTAAGGAGTTCATTATAGTCGGAAATTTTGTACATTCCGTGATTATTAAAACAAATATTCCGTTCATAGTTTTGTTAAAAATTAAATAATACCTCATTTAGAGAAAACAAGAATATAATTTTAAGTATTATCTTAAAAATTAAAACATGGGTGAAATTAAGTTTCATTATTCAATTGACTATAGTTAAAAAATCATAAATGTTTTAAAGTAACCATGTACATTGAATAAAAATATTCCAGATTAAATATGAAATAATTTTTTATATTATTGAAATCATTTTCCAAGTAATTTTTTGTACCTCAAAGATGAAAATGGAACTTTTTACCAAAAATTTATGAATAAATATATTAGAGTAAATATAAATTTATTTATCAGATAATGATAATATAATATTCTCAACAAAAATTCAATCATAAAGAATCCTAATTAATATGGGATTGAAACATAATCCCATACCTCAAGTAATGTATTTCCTTTTTCCTATACAAAACTCATGTTTAATAAATATTTAATTACAATAAAAGTATTAAAAAACACTAATCACATATATCATACCATATATTTGTTAATTATATAATCTTATCACTCTTTTATTAACAATTTTTAATTAAACCCATAGATCTCTGTCATAACCACTTAATTGTTCATGTATGTTTCAGTTCAAGAGTCCCGGTTTTTATAAATTGATAATTGTTAAATCATATCTAGAATTTATATAATGATATAAATGTAGTATATATTTATTATATAAATATTTATAATCATCCATAAAATTTAGATATAGAAAATTGATTTACATCATTCATGGAGATGGTAGGAAATACATATTCATGAACGTTCTTTTCATTTTCCAATGAATAAAATTAAATAAAGATAAATATAATTTAATCATTTAAGAAGTACAATTATATAATCAATAACATATATAATTATTCGATCCATCATTATCACCATACAAATGAAGTGGTGATGACAAATGAATTACGCCTGTTTGTGGAGATGGTATGTCATACATTCACACTATCGATGTTTTAACCACACATTAGATGTAAAAAATATGAATCGTGGTTTTTACATCATAATAATAAAAAATTAGTGTATTTATGATAATTAATTAATTATTTTATAATTTATATCATGGATTTATAGTATATAGAAGAAGAAATAAAATTTGAAACCCTCAGTTAAGAGATACATGTCTTCATTAAGAAACATATTTTGGCTCACACCTTAACCATTGAAAAGTTATAGTATTGGTAATCAAAAAAGATATACGAAAATTTTAATTTATATGAGATGTCATTATATTAGTTAATATACTATAATATCTGAGTGATTGAGTATAATAGGCACCATTTTATATGTGGGGGGAGGAACAATCTTGCAGTAATGTATAGTAGTAAATTAATATATATTAATATTCAATGAAAAGTATAATTAAATGTGTTTACATAAAAAATAGTAATTATTATATATCAAAATAATATCACAATATGACATTTCTACATGTTAATGTTATGTTTTAATCGATATCACTTAGTTTTAACATCATATTACCATTTTGGACATTTACTAAAATATCAATGTTTTTACTCATTAAAGGTCATGAATGTTACCATAATAATAAAATTGTCCCATAAATTTAGAATGAATGATATTTAAAACCATATGAAATTAAATTGTATAAATTTTATATTTTCATGAATTTTAAATCATTTCATAAAGTTTTAGTTGCTATAAAATACCAATAATGTCATTTCTGAATTATTAATTTTACATGATACTGATGACATAATGATAGTTATGGTTTTAAAATATTAATCATAATCAAGTCATTAATATATTAAATTTATCAAAAAAAATTATTTAACATTGTAAATCAACCAAATTATGTTACAAGGAATAATTTTAAATCATTTCTATTATATATCTATTAATTGAATGAATACTATGTTGTAATTGCATTTAAATTTATGGTAATTATTCAATAAATTATAATTTAAAAAGAATTTTTATGATAAAATAAAAATAAATATTTCAAAATAAGTGTTTATAAATGATCATAACCACATTTTATAAGTGTGAAAAAATATTTCAGATATTAAAGTCGAGAGGGAGAATTTTGTATTTATCATTTTCCAAAAATTATGTAATGATATTGATCATAGAAAAATGGGCCAAAGATATATTATTGAAATAAATTGATAGAAATGTATTAAATAATATCTTAAAATATGATAATGTTAAGTATTTTATAAATTTTAAAGTAGATTCCAAAATATTTTATCTTTTTTACACTTTTTACCCATACTGAGGTGATAAATATTTTCCAATGTTTCTATTCTAAATGAATGAAAAAAAGTTGCATTTTATAAAATCTGATTCTAATGATTCTACATATGGAATCTATTTTTAAATATTATATTTATATTATTTAAATAAGTTACTCTAAAATTAATAATGAAAAATAAACCAAAACCTAACCTAAAAAAATAATATAATCACAAAACCAGAGTTATTCTGATTCTATACCTGATAAAAAAATTATGAATATTTAAAAATTTCATGGAATATATAATAAATATATTTATATATTATTATTCATAAATTATTTTTCATTTAATTTATTATGATAAAATATATTTCATGAAAAAAATTGTTTTCCAGGAAAAACAACACTTTTACATTAAAATTATTTTACTCTCATTAATAATCAGTTGATAACCAATGAATTCAATTTAGAAATATATTAACAGTATTTATTTATTTTAGATATATCTATTAATACTAGTAAATAAAATGTCTAGATAATAACATTAAAATTAAATAATTTTCTTCATTGTATAATGTGGTCTGTTCAAACCAGGTGTTAGGAGTAATACGAGCTATAAATGAAATAATATTTGTTTATAGTGATATAAACCCTAAAATATTAGATATTTAAATTATAACCATATTAAAATTAATTTATATCTCAAATTTATGACAACATGAATCATAAAAATTATAATATCTCTATTTCATCCCATTCATATGTTAGCATGTAATAATGTTGAATTTTTTTGTTCCTCCAATGAACATTAGACTGGTGTGTAGTAATTTTCATATAAATTTAACTCAATGATCACTAATTTATACTATTTTTCCTTAATATAATATATCATGTTCAATTAGATAATCCATTTTCTTCAGTACATGTATATGATAAATAATGTACTTTTTTGGAGAGATGCATGAACACATCATAAATTTGAGAGATATTTGGAATCTGTTCCAAATGATAAGATACCATCTATATACAATCAAGAACATAAAATAGACTAATATTGTTATGACCCATCCTCGGGTCATGTGTCGTGACTACCCTAGCCTTCCATCCATAGGCCAGGGGCTGGTGACCAGCACCAAAGGCCTAAATCACGATAAAAAGGGAAGGCATTGCCTTTATGATAGTAACAAACACAACAGAGTACGCAGGTGAAGTAGGAACTAAGAAAAACTAAGAACAAAACTAACTGTTGAAAAGTAAATGGGCTAGTATACAAACCCATCTGATAGCACAGTTCAACTGAAAAGAAATTACAACATCAGTAAAGTAAAGGGCCAACCACATAGTCATACTCTGGGTATCCCACCTGAAGGGTGGGTACAGATGGTCTCCTCAACACCTATGGTCCGTCCGTCTGATCCATGTATGCCTCACCAGGTGGTCCTCCTCCGGGTACCGTCCAGCTCCACAAGACACCTCCACGATCAGTGTTGTCCGTCGTCTACATCCAACACAATGTAGTGCAGGCATAACTGGTGCAGGGGTGTGTGTACGGTACTCAGTAGGGACCTCGAGACCCCCGAAGGGCTCCCAAAATCCACAAAGGATAAACCACCGAAGAGAGATACAAACACCAAATATCAAACAACCCTACTTAGGAATATTCCCATACATAAACCTACATTATCAACCACAGTACGACTCCAACTATCGAGCCCAAATACCACCCAATCCACAGAGAAAAGAAGTAAATCACATAGATGATAATGATGAGAAATCACAACTCAGCTAACACAGGTATACATATTTCGTATGATGATAATAATTATCAGATGTAGTAACTGATTCATCTAAGTTATCGGACCCACATAGGATACAATTCCAACTTAGCTGTCAGACCCAACAGGATACAAGACCAGCTACTCTGCCAGACCCACATCAGATACATGAATAGAGGTCAATACAGCCAGACCCACATAGGATAAAAGAACAGTAGTCATCGCTGTCGAACCCATGGAAGATTCCAGTACAGTAGTCGTCACTGTCGAACCCTTGGAGGACTGCAGTACAGTAGTCGATGTAGATGTAGCCAGCTTTAGGGTTCACGCACACAACACGCTCAATTCCGGGAGGGTCCGCACCTCGATCTAGGGGGTCGATACATCAACTATCATGAATTTCATAGTTTATGTATCCTAAATTTCTGTCTCGTCAGAATAAATCCAACATGACATACGGTGCATCAAACGGATGTCTGGCCTGAGAGTTATTGGCTTTTCCGTTCAAGGGGCCTGATTGGTTTTTATGATAAAACCATCCCGGATGTACTCCAACTATGTCCAAACCTCAATTGGAGTATTCCAAAAGAATCTTCCAATAAAAATGAATTCAACTTAGTTGATGACACATAAATCGGACGTCCGGTCCTTGAGCTATAAGTGTTTCCTCTCCATTGGCCCGGTTGGTTTTGGGTTAAAACCCACCCAGTCATACACAAACATTGACGAACCATCGAGTGTAATATACTACAATGAAATTCTTGTTCCAAATATTCCTACGCAACTGATAGTGCATCGATCAGAGGTTTGTAGCTCATGTTATGGGCAAAAGACCAAAAAACATTCTGAAGTGGGGGGTCTGGGCCCGGTCCGACCTGGCCCAACCAACCCTGGGTTGGCCTGGTAGGGCACGGTCCTGTCTGTGTGACCCACCCTAGTCTTACCAGAGGGAGGGGGTGTGCTGGCTCAGCCAGCTGGCTGAGCGGGGGGGGGGGGGGGTAGGACCCGTGGTCCAGCGAATGCGGTGCTAGGCTGGGGCCGGTTGTATCTCGGATCTCGCGCGGCCACGAGATCCCATGCGTGCTTCCGCATCTGGTGCTGCGGCAGGCTTTTTCCAACGGCATGCTGGGCCGCCTCCACCTCCAGTCACCGGCGGCACCGTGCCGATGACCCAGGTCACTGCAGTCTTTCACGGGCCACCGGAGTCATTCAAGTTGTCCGTTTTTTCTTCTGTCTGTGCCTATAATCGTCTCGGGATCCGAACTCCCCTGAGAAGGCTCCAAATTGTCGTTGCGATCATGTTCCATCGTCTCCAACATCCCACACATCAAGAACAAATCAGCGATGGGTCTGGACTTGTTTGTTAGTTCGTTCCCACCGCGTTAGTGGTTCAAATCATCTCCCAATAATTAAACGCCATGCTCGAGGGTATAAATCTTGTAAATGAGAAATACAAATCCCCCTACCTAATAGTTCATATTGTTCATCGTCAAGTCACGGAAGACGAGCGTCACGGTTGTCGGTCGTCACGGAAGAACGGTGTCGTCCTGTCAACGATGGAGGAGGATTCATTGCCATTGGTGACATATGCTCCATGACGTTGAGGTGCGTCTGAGGAAGGTGTGTCATTGGAAGAAGTCCTTCCCGTTCTTCGCTGGGGATGTTCTTCGTTGAAGAACAATGTTCCTCATCAGAGAAGGGCCACCTCTCTTTAATTCTCCAGAGCCCTTTTTTCCCACAAGTGATTTTCCAAAGCCATGAAATAAGGAGTCTCTCCAATTAATATAATTGCTATGAAATTCATATATTAATTCAAAAGAGGTCTCAATTAATTAAAGTTTTCATTAATTATAATATTTGGCACATTTAATTAGAAGAGGGAGCTGGGAAGGCTCCACCATTAATGAGGACCTGACAAAGAAAACAACAGGGAATTAATGGGGAGTAGAGGGGAGTTATGGGAAGATGACGGTTGGGGCTCTTGTGGGCCCCACCTCACAAATATACACGATTGGGAGGAAATAACCAACTCACAAAATAAAATTGTGTACCACAAAAATTTATTTAATTTGTGATTAAACCCCAAAAATTAACTTTCGACCTGCATAAAATGAATTTGCAGTAAAGGTCCCTTTAAGTGAATACTAGAGCTGCGAGTTCAATGGTATCCTCAGATTTCAATTTTGAGCACCGGTTCAAAAGATAGAAAAACACGCTCGGATGTTTATTGAACGTACCTGAGCTAAACATCCGATAATTATTCTGAGCACACCGGGCCTCGAAATCCAGTGTCATCAGAAACTGTGTACTCATAAAATTCCATAGAATTTAATAAAAAAAATCCCTTTAAATTTACGGGTAGTTACATTACTCCCACATCAGGGCATTACATGCCCTTAAAGCTACAACATATACTATGACAAAAAGAGGAACTGAGAATGCATCTGAGCCTCCCACTCCTATGTGCTCTCCTAATGGTTCTTGTGGTCCCAGTGAACACGCACCAGAGGAATAGACCATCCACAAAGGACCCGCTCATGTTGATCCTCGATCTCATTTGGAACCTCTGAGAAAGTCACCCCATCGTTGATGTCTATCTCCCTGTGATCGATGATGTGGGTCAGGCCGTGTACGTATTTCCACAGTTGAGATACGTGGAAGACGTCATGCACCCAGTGTAATTGAGGTGGAAGGTCCAGGCTGTAATCCACCTCGACTACTCTACTGAGGAACTAGAAAGGTCTGATGAATCATGGAGGTAACTTCCCACCCTAGAAAAATCTTTGTAGACCTCGTCAAGGTGAGACCAGTATGAAAACATGGTCGCCATCCTTGAACTACAGTGGTCTCCATCTCCTATCAGCATAAGACTTCTGTCTACTCTCTGCAGTCTTCATCCGCTCCTAGATGATCTGCACCTTCTCCGTCATAGCCTAAACCCTCTCTGGTCCAACAAGTGTTGACTCCCCAGGGTCAGTCCAACACAGTGTTGATCTGCATGGTCGGCCATAAAGTTCCTCTTATGGTGCCATCCTGATGGTGGAGTGGTAGCTGTTGTTGTACACAGACTCCACCAAGGGAAAATGATCCTCCCAGCTACGAGCAAAGTTGAGGACACATGCATAGAGCATGTCCTCGAGAGTCTGAATGGTCCTCTCCGTCTGGCTATCTGTCTGAGGATGAACGATAGTAATCAGGTGTAGTTGCATCCCAAATGCCTTTTGTAAACCATTCAAATGTCAGGATGTAATGAAAGCATATCGATCAAAGACGATAGATGATGGCACACCATTAATTGTTCTGATCTCATGAACGTAGAGTCGACATAAGCTCTCTGCTGAGTCCTAATCTTTTATCGGTAGGATGTGGGTCGATTTGGTGAGTCGTTTTATGATCACCAAGATGGAGTCATGTCCTTTGGAAGTACGTGGACGCCCTGTCATGAAATCCATGGATATCTCACCCCACATCCACTCTGGCGCCTCGAAGGGCCGTACCAAGCCAACTGGTACCTTGTGCTCTGCCTTCACTTGCTGGAAAGTGAGGCATCGTGAAATGAACTCTGCTACAAAATTCTTCATACCCGGCCACATGTGCTGTCGTCTGAGGTCCCGGTACATCTTCACCACTCTAGGATGTACCACCAGAGGGGATGTTTGAAACTCTCTCAGAACTTCCTCCTGCAGTGCCACTGGTACCATGGTACGTCCCCTGAAGATGATGAACTTCCCACCTCATTCAGAAAATCCACCAGGCACCTGCCTTGTGGAAATATGAGCACGTCGCATCTCACAGTCAATGTACCCACATTGTTCCTCTCTGAACCACTGAAGTAGTGGAGAAGTGAATGTGAGGGACTTTAGAAAGGCTATCCCATTTCAATACATGAAGGATATCTGCAAAGTGACTAACTTCTCTATCGCCTACCCAAGTAGATGAATGTCCAAACTCATACTTAGAGCATTAGCCACAACCTTCCACTTCACAGGAGTATAGACTATATCAAAGTCATAGCCCTGGAGGAACTCGAGCCATCACTGTTGTCTCAGGTTCAGGTCCTTCTATGAGATAATGGACCTGAGACACTGGTGGTCAGAGTTGACTATAATACGCTTGTCTTTCAGATAGTGCCACCACATCATCGGGGTGAATACAACTGCTACTAAATCCAGGTCATGGGTATAGTAGTTCTGCTTGTATTTCCTCAATTGTTATGAACTGTAAGCGATCACTACTCTCTCCTGCATTAGGACACACCTTAGTCTAGCCCCTGATGCGTCGCAGTAAAATACATACCCTACACCCTCCTCTGATAGCCTCAAGATGGGTGCACTAGTCAATCACCACCTCAGCTCCTGAATGCTCTTATAGCATCTATCTAACAACACGATGGGTTTCCCCTTCTTCATCAAATATGAAATAGGTGATGCAACAATGGAGATGTATGGCACAAATTAATCTCAAAGAAAACTTTTGAATGAAAAAACAAACACAATCAGTTTTTTCATGCACTGAGTCAGAAATCATAAGTCAGGGTCCTGGTGTATGGATACATTAGCCACTGTACCAACACTGGACTCCCTGGACAGAAAACCACACTCAATACTCTTAACACTATTGCTTCCCCAAAAGGAAATATCAGAGTACTGAGTTCTGTGGAAGAACTGACTCCTCAAATACCAATATATCATGGCCGGTCCTCAGGGCCTGTGTCATGACTACCCTAAGCTTGCCTTCCATCATCCAGGGGCTGACAACTAGCACCAAAGGCATAAATCACAATAAAAATGGAAGGAATTTCATTTGTGATAGTAACAAACACAGTAGAGTACGCATGTAAAGTCAACACTAAGAAAAACTAAGTACAAAATTAAGTGATGAAAAGTAAATGGGCCTGTATAAAATCCCAAATAATAGTATAGTACAACTAAAAAGAAAGTACAACAGTAGTAAAGTAAATATTCAACCACTGAGTCGTCTTCTGAGAATCCCACCTGAAGGTGGGCATAGATGGTCTCCTCGGCACCTCGGATCCATCTGTCTGCTCCGTGTATGCCTCACAAAGTGTTCCTCCACTGGGTACCATCCAGCTCCACAAGACTCCTCCACAATCAGGGGTGTCCGTCTGCATCCAACACAACGTAGTTTGGGAATAGACCGTGCAAGGGTGAGTATACGGTACTCAGTAGGGACCCTGAGACCCCCAATGGTCTCCCATAATCCACAAAGAATAAACCACCGAAGAGATATACAATCAAAAACTATCAACCAACACTACTTAGTTATATGCCCATACATATACCTAATTTATCAACCACAGTACGGCTCCAACACTCAAGCCCAAATACAACCCACTCTACACAGGAAAGAAGTCCATCACATCGATGATAATGATTGGAAATCAAGACTCATCTTACAGATGTATACATATTTTGTATAACGATATTGGTGATCAGATGTAGTCACTGATTCATCTAAGTTGTCGGACCCACACATCATACAAGTCCAGCTAAGCTGTCGGACCCACACAGGATAAAAGACCAGCTACTCTGCCTGACACACACAGGATACAGGTATTGAGGTCAATACTACTGGACCCACACAAGATACAAGAATAGTAGTCATTTCCCTTGAACCCACTGAAGATTCCAGTATCGTAGTCGACATTATCGAACCCACAATGGATTCAAGTATGGTTGTTGTCACTATCGATCCCACGGAGTTTTCCGATACTGTAGTCGATGCAGTCACATCCAGCTCTAGGGTTCTCGCACACACCAAGCTCGATTTCGGGAGGGTCCTATCCTCGAACAAGGTGTTTGATACATCAAATATCATGAAGTACAGATTTTATGTATCCTAATGTTCCGTCTCATCAAAAGAAACCCAATGCGAAAGATGGTGCATCAAACTGACTCTCGGTCTGAGAGTTATTGGATTTTTCGTTCTAGGGGCCTGGTTGGTTTTTAAGGTAAAACCAACCTGACCATACTCTTGCTGCATCCAAACCTCATGTTGAGTATGCCAAAAGAATATTCCCATCAAAAGGAATTCCATGTAGTTGAATGAACATCAATCGGATGTCTGATCGTTAAGTTATAAGCATTTCGGCTCCACGGCCCCGGTTGGTTTCGGGTTCGAACCAACCCCATCGTACTGAAACATTTCCAAAACCTCAAGTGTAATGTACTGAAATGTCTATCTTGATCCAAATATTCCTACGTAACTTCTAGAGCGTCAATCGTATGTTCGTAGCTCACGGTATGGGAAAAAGACCGAAAAAAGGTCTGAAGTGGGGGATTGGGCCCGGTCTAACCCGGCCCAACCTACCCTATGTCGGCCTGAACCTTGTCGACCGAACCCGGTTCCGGGTCCGGCCTGGTAGGCCACGGCCCGGCCTGGCTAGTGGCAGCCCGCTCCATGTGACCCCCCCGGTCCGGCCAGGGGGGGTGTGCAGGCTCGTCCAGCTGGCCGTGCGGGGGGCGCAACCCCCCGGCCCTATGAACGCGGTGCTAGGCTGGCACCGCTTGACTACCGGATCTTGTGCGGCCACGGGATCCCTTTTTCCTTGCCACGACCGATGCCACGAAGGGCATCTGTCGGCGGCGCGCTGGGGCGTTGATGCGGTCTTACGCAGGCCACCAGAGTCATTCCGGTGGCCCGTTTTTTCTTCAGTCTGTGCCTGCGGTCATCTCGGGATCCAAACTCCACTGTGAAGTCTCCAAATCACAATTGCAGTCCCATTCAACCGTCTCCAACATCCTACGAATCATGAAAAAAACAAATATGGGTCCAGACATGTTTTTTAGTCTATACCCACCACGTTAGTGATTCACATCATCACCCAACAATTAAACGCCATGCTCGAGGGTATAAATCACGTAAATGAAAAATACAAATCCACCTACCTCGTAGTTGACGTTGTTCATCGTCGAGTCACAGAAGATGAGCGTCGTGGTTAACAGGTGTCGCGGAAGGAAGATGTCATCCCATCAACGATGGAGGGGGAGTCATTTTCGTAGGCGACGTAGGCTCCTTGACGTCGAGGTGCATCCGAGAAAGGTTTTTTATTGTTATAAGTCCTCCGCATTCTTCACCGGAGATGTTCTTCGTTGAAGAACGATGTTCTTCATCAGGGTGGGACCAACTCTCTTTAATTATCCAGAGACCTTTTTCCCATAAGTGATTTCCCAACACAAAGAAATAAGGTGGCTCTATAATTAATAGAATTTCTATGCATTTCGTATATTAATTCAAAAGAGGTCTCAATAAATTAACATTGTAATTAATTATATGATTTCGCACATTTAATGGGAAGAGGGAGGTTGGAGGGCACCACCATTAATGGGGATTGGACAAAGAAAAAATCATGGAATTAATGGGGAGTTGAGGAGAGTTATGGGAAGATGAAGGTTGGGGCTCATCTGGGCCCCACCTCACAAATATCCACACATGGGTTGAAATAACCAAATCACAAAACAAAATTGTGTACCACACAATTTTATTTAATTTAAGATTAAACCCTAGAAAATTAAATTTCGACGTGCATAAAATGCATCTCTGGTAATGGTCCCCTTAAGAGAATAACAG
This sequence comes from Viscum album, assembly GCA_963277665.1. Lineage (NCBI taxonomy): Eukaryota > Viridiplantae > Streptophyta > Magnoliopsida > Santalales > Viscaceae > Viscum > Viscum album. Next base: position 749,263,773 of record OY728152.1, read on the forward strand.
TGTTGTGAGTTCATCAGTGTCATCAGATTTCAATTATGAGCACTGGTTCAAAAGATAGAAAAACCCGCTCATACATTTACTAAACATACCTGAGCTAAACTTCAGAAACTTATTCATGGCACACCGGGCCTCAGAATCAGTTTCCGTCAGAAACTGTGTACTCGTAAAATTCCAATGACTTTATGAAAAAAAATTCCTTGAAATTTACTGATCATTACAAATTTATCTAGAGATTAAAATAACCATCCTTCCAAATATCATAATTTATTTACAATGATATACTATTTGGAATACATTTCCCCTACCAACAAGCTCTAGATATCATCTAAAATTGTCACCATAAATTTTCAGTCGACTCTGGGCTACCCTTACATAATAATGAATGGATCTAATTTTATTCACCATATCGTCATAAATCATAGGTACTGATATATTTATTTCCCTAAATTCATCATAGAACATTAGTGTTATTCCCTTCACTTCATAGATTACTTTGTAAGGATGAATCAAAATTCTAATGGGGAAAGATACTGTTATAAGAAAATTCAGTAACAAGAAAGGTATTGATCCCAAACACTCCTAAAATCTATTAAATATGCTCTCAAAATATATTATATGATTTGGATGTTCCTTAAATACTAAACATATTTTTATGGATGATATGAAATTCTGAACCTAAACTCATTATAAAAATCATATTGAATACTTCTCCAAAACACTAAGGTAAACCATATATCCTGATTAGATACACTTAGGAGTGTTACACCATGAACTCTCACAACATCCTTAATGAATATACTAAAAATATAATAAATAGTGAAATCTTCTATAATGGTGATAATGTGTATAGATTCATAAGAAGATTGAATAAATCCTAAATACCATTGTGTCCATTAAATGTTTTGGGGGGTACAATAATAAAATCCATAGTGATGTTTTCTTATTTATATTATATTATGGGTAATTATTGTAACATAACCATAAAACTCTTCTTATTAGTCATAACGTACTGACATACAATGAATTTAGATACATAATATCAAATGTATGTCTTCATGTTGTCATGCTAGAATTACCCATTCATATCTTTATAGATCATCATACTGATAGTACAAATAAGGAATGAAAAACTATAAGAATCATCTAGGATTTCCATTTTAATTTCAATAATTGATGGAACAAAAACTAATTTCTTAAACCATATCATTTATTCATATTCATGATAAAAATTATGGATATTTTTTACAATTTTATGCAATTTCACATCTTTCTTCTTAGACTCTTTAATGTTCACATAGATAAATGGATGAACGTTCATCTAAAAATATAGGAACTATCCTTTTTAATCAATATTTAGTGTTCCATTTTCTAGAAATACATAAGTATTTTATGTCTTCCAACCCCCATAATTAATAAACAAGAATCTTTCTTCAGACATAGAGCACCTTCCTCTTATTTCTCCTTCATATGGTGGTAATATATTAAAGTGTCATAATTTTTAGTCAATTTGAACCATACTTTCTGACACATATTTATATATTTATGTGTTCATATATAATATTAATTATTTTATGATATATATATATGTAACACAGTTAATGATAATTATAATTAATTGATATATTCAATGAAACAATTATCACTCCCATCTCCAAATCACCATTATGGTAAATTGAACATGAATTATCAATTGTCGTGAGGAATAGGATATCACCTTATAATTATGAATGAGGAATACTTAAAGTACCTTATTTTAGGAATAATTATATATCACAAAAACATATCCATTATAAGGTCATTTGAGAACATGATAAATGATAAACCATTGAATTAACGCCTTGAAATTATATCCACAATAGTTATTCAACAAGAACATAACGCCATTCTGATTCAACATGATGAGTGAATTAGATAGTCATGGTAATCTCTCAAAAAACATTGGTTGGGATAAGATAATCAAATAAATAATATGTTATCATTTACAGTATTTGGGCTTATGAATTTCTCAATAGCTTCCATCAATGAAAGATCCCCTAATATTCCCTAATAAGATATTTTATCTCCCAATAATGTAATTTTTTAAATCCAAAATTCATAGATGATATATTTTTCATAAATCATAACCTTTATTAGGGTAATTAACAAAATTATCAAATGAATATAATTCTCATAGTATCTCATTGAATATATTAGAATAAAATCAATAATTACGAATTTAAACTGATCAAGGTAACATCTAAAGGGTATTTTCATTAAAATAATTTATCTAATAGGGGTATTACTATGTCAAAATTGAATCACTAAGAATTCATAATGTCGATATATTTTATAGAATGATGTCTTTAAAATATCCTCCATATTAAAACTCATTTGATGATATCTAGAATTAATATTAACTAGGGTAACATATTGAGCTCATTATAATTGATTAAAATGGTCATCAATATAGGGTAGATAATACTTGTTCTAGAAAATGTTCTTTTTAAATTGCTGATAATCATTATAAATGTCTATTTAACCATAATTATTCCTAAAATATTTATAGATTCACCCCAATGTGAAACTCTTCAGTTTACGAATCCCTTATTATGATTCTCATGTAGTATCTTCATTAATTACAATAACTAATTCATGGATATTTCATAATTTTTATTGAAATTTGTGTAAAATAGCATATACATTCTATTAAAAATAAAACATCACAATTAAAATATAGAATATGTATTTCATTTGAAAAAACTATAACATCTTGTGTTTTATATAGGAACCAATATGTTTTATAGAATATAGGATTTTCCACATTGAGCATTAGAGAATAACTAAACAATATTTAAATGTTACTGTTAAAATATCAATTTTATAATAGAAAGAATGGAAAATATTATCTAAATTGTTAAAATATGGTTTAAACACCCATATATAAATAAATATGTGGTGAAAAGGTAATTATAAATTAATTTAAAACCACGTTTAAAATAAAAAGAAATAATATTCCTATAAAAATTATAATTGTGAAAATGTGTGTCTTATACAAATAACATAAAAATTCAGTCATTATGGATTATAAAAATGATAAATAAATATAATATTTATTACTTTAATTATTTAAATTGATCTTATGTTTTTTCTAGATATTATTTAAAATCGAACACAATTTTATGCATAAAATGATTTTTTTAAAAGGCAATTTTCCACCTTTAGATGGAGAACCCTTTTTAAATATATTTTTGACACTTTTATCATTTATATTTGAAAAGAAAACAAATTATTTAGATGTGGAGTGTAAATATTTACCTGGGATTAATTTTTTTGTATTTTTCAAATAAAATTCAATTTTTGATTAATAGTGAAAAATATTTCATTTTAATTAGAAACTGCATTTTCATCTAATTTATTTATAGTGTTAAATTATATAATTGATTGTTTTTAAATAATAAATGATTAATTATTTTATTAGTTAATCGAATTTATGTCATCAAAATCAATTTCATATTGAAATTGGATATAAAAACATTGTGAATATTAGAATGTTTTTTACGTTAAAAATCTATTTCCTAGATCTGTGAATGAGTTTAATTTTTTATTAACCATAAATAATTCTTATAATTGAATTTTTTAAAAACAAAAATAAAAGATTGTAATTAGTATAATTTTTTTTTATAATAAGAACAACTTAATTTTCAGTGAATAGAACCTTTAGTCTGTTATCAATGTTAATGGTAAATCATGTATTTAATGGTTAAATAATATTATATATCATTTTAAAATTACCTAGACACTTATTTAAATTTAATTTCATAAGTTACTTTAGACCAAAATAATCCTTGGGTATGTTTTTGGAACCACATGAAGTCACTTTAATGAATTTTATACATTTATAGTATTATTTTTAATATAATGCCCATTCTGTCCCACATATGTTTTTAACAACTAAATTATTTTCAATACAAGGTCATATAAGTTATATGGTCGACAATAATTATAATTTAGAAATCAAAAATGATTTTATACATCATTTTGTCTTATGTAATATTTTTAGGAATTTTTAAATTATATTAAATGATAATAGAATTACTATAAATCAATTTATTTATTAAAGCTTCAATCAGATAATTAATATTAATAATATTACAATAAATATTATGTGAAACCTTTTATTCCATTCACATATTTTATGGATTTATTTATCATGTTAGGAATTATTTAATATTTTTTTTTCCTATGTAATAATGTTTTTTAAATATTTTTTAAAATGTCAAAATATGAATTTTGTTAAAGTTAACATTTACGAGATATAAAAATAAATAATTTTTTTTAATTGATAAAAATCATCTATAAACCTAAAATTCAACCAAATAATTGGGTTAAGTATAAAAATGTCCACAATTAGTCATTTAGTGGTCTTCGATATTTTTATAGTAATTATATTAGCCCATAATGTATAGAATATATGAGATCTTAGTAATAGCCAAGGGGAAAAATGGATAAAACAAAAATATAAGGATTAAAATATAATTACAACTTTTACAAAAAATTAATTGATGAACCCTTATCACATTATGATAATTTTGTAGTTTTTTAATTCCCGCTATTGCATGAAAATAAATTATATATTTTCTAAAGTCTAAGATAGATACAAAACATCGATCTTTTGAATTTAACATCTTCTATGTGTTCACAAAGGGAAAAATCAAACTCTTAGTGAACACAAATGAGTAAATATATATATATATATATAATATTATTTTCATATAAAAATTCATTATGAATTTATAAAAAATTTATAATTACTTTGTATTCTTCTTTCATTGTGAAACGTTATTTATTTATTTAACTGAAAACAATATAATATATATTAAAATTTCAATTTTTTTTGATATGTTAAGGTATTTAAAGAAAATTAGTTATATATAATATATATTATAGACTTTTAGAATAATTATTTTCAAATAAACAATTTTTCATGATGTATTTTATGTTCCATTAAATGATTAGTTTTAAATTTGACAATAATGATACCCAAATAAAATAATTTATTAATAAATTATTTAAAAATAAAAAAATGTTAAATAAAAACAATGTGATTTTATAAGGTCCAAAATATCTTCAATATTTCTATTATGGTTTATTTTATGTAGTTAGATCTAGAAAAGTCTTATTATATTTTAGTACTTTATTGATTTCATTGATCACCCTTCCGCTCTAATATAAAAGGGAACCCATTATTCTATATTCTTCAAACCACATAACATTTTTGGCTCATCATATATTCTCCCAAATAACTTCTAATAATCACTCCCCCCATTGTAGAGCCCACATTTTAGAAATAACACTCTTCGTAGTGGTGATTTGTTGTAAATTAAAGGATATCTTCTAAACAGAAGGTAATGTTTTAATTTAAGTGTTTCTATTTTGTTTCTTTTTCATCATCCTTTAAATATTATTCTACCTTGATGAACTAATAACTCTATTATCCTCAATATATTAAGATGTTGTTATGTTAATATCATCACTATATCCATCCCTAATTTCATCAAATAGTAAATGAACCATTCATTCATGTTGACGAAAGACTACATGAGCACAAATCGATATAGTTCATTTTTCATTACTATCACTAAAGAGTGGTAATAGTAATGTAATAAATTCCTATAAATTATATTCATGACTTATTTATAATTATAATGTAATAATATATCAATTATTTTCTTACTTTCCAAGCACATAAATATGATAACGTCATTTGATCGTATGTGTGAACATTCACCATCACAAAGCGATGCAGCTCATTTTTATTCATCCCAATACATGTATGATATATATATTAATATTTAAATAATTAATAATATGTTATTAATATTAATTTTATTTTGGAAATATAAATTTTCAATTAACTTATTTCCATGATGATCATTCAAAAATGAAAATGATACACCTGCGTACTTATGACTTATAGTCTACAGGATTGTATTGTACTTCGTGTATCATATATATATATAATGGATGTATTTAAAATTATAATTTATGAGTAAAAGAGTTTATTATGTTTTGAAAAAAGTTAGAGATGATTTACTATTTAATCGTTGATCATATTTTACCATCTGAAGTCATGTAGGACCCATATACCTAATATTGTCAAAACATCTGACTAGAGAAAAAATAATTACATAACTATTATATAGGGATAACAAGTTATATAAATGGCATTATAAAATTTGATAAAAAAATAGTATTTTTCAAAAATGTAGATTTTATGCATTTTTATGTGGAACCCGTTATAAATATTGTTTTTGAAATATTTTTATGTCATTTTAGAAAACATAAAACTATATAATATATTTAGAGTATCAAAATTTACAATGTAATTTTTTTTGGTATTTTTCTCAGAAGATTCATTTTTGGATGAATAGTGAAAACTATTGCAATTTTATTAAAAAATAACTCTTCCTTAAATTTATTTATTGTGTTAATTTATCTATTTGAATGGTTTAATGGTATATTAAAATAAATATTTCAGAATGTAATCCAATATTAATAATTGTAATCTATTTTGCATTGAAATTGAATATAAAAACTTTTAGAACTTTTGAATGTTTTTAGATAAAAAATATGTTTCCTTGATCTGTCAATGGGATTAATATGAAATTAAATTTAAGCATTTTTTTGTTGTATTTTAAAAATTTAAATAAAAGGTTTTAATTTGTATGAATTTTTATGTCTAATAGGTAAAACATAATTATTGGTGAATACTTATTGTATATTTTTACCACAGTGAATGGTAAATCATGTAATTAAGAGTAAAAATAATACTATAAGCATTAAAAAAATTTATGTAAAACATGTAGTAATTTAATTGGATGAGTTTATTTCAACCTAAATCATCCTTTGGTATATTTGGGGTCCACTTGGACCCACCTTTGTGACTTTAATACATTTATAATATTATATTTATAGAAAATTTAGTTTTGTCACACATTTGTTTTTAAAAAGTATAATTTCATTAATATTTGGGTTATATAAGTGATATGGTTGATTATAAATATTATTTAGAAATATAAAATGTCAATATATATGATATTAAATTATTAATGTTTTTTATTAAATAAATATTTCTATTTAATAGGGACACAATAATGATATAATAATCGATTTTTTAAATGATGAATCAAATAAATGATATTTATAAAATTAAAAATAATATAATAAGAAGTATTTGATTCCCGAAATAAATTTTATCATGGAATTTTTCATGTTATAGATTATTTAATTCTGTCTTTTTAATGAATCACGTTTTTAATATATTTTTTAAAAAGACAAATAGTGAATATTGTCCAAATTCACATGACAAAAATAATTAAATGTCTACTTAAAAATCATTTTTAAGGAAAAGTGTGAAACCACACAGGTTCAACATCCAAAATCAATGGTCATAGTAGGAAATCTCAAATTCCTTAAAAAATATTCAATGATTATTGGATTGGGATACCTAGTATCGCTCCCACATATGTGTCTTAACCATTATAAGCAGATCTACCTTGATTAAATCGCCAAATGGTTAATTAGCTTAAAACATGTTTTTTATACTCCATTAGGTCTATCATCCCTTCATTGAATCCCTATGAAAAATTTTGATCATGTTGGGAAACCTAGGACTTTATTCCTTGTTGAAATCCTTTTGGACCTCTCATTTTAAAATTTTGATAAAATCTTCCCCTAAAGCATTTTTTTCGAAAAACACCTTCTTGAGCCTCTGTCATAGATTGGAGAATAGGTTCAAGGTATGTCTCTTTACCCCCATTATCATTTCCCACCACATAACCCATATATTATTACTCATAGTTTCTGCACCTATCTTTTCCCAAGTATATGTTTAAGACTAATTCCTTCATTAGATTCTGGTCATTAACGGTATATATACATTCCGTCTCCTTGAACATTTTTTCAGATCATGTTTCCATCAGATTAGTAAGTTTATATTAGTATGTTCAATATTTTTCCTTATTAACATTTATCACAATGCATCCCATCACATCACGGATCCCCTTTCATCTTTTCTTCATCATTGGACTATGAAGTCCCCTAACCTGTGCTCCCTCTATAGTGTCCATATTGAATTGATTTGGATACTCATCATCGTCCTCTTGTAATGGTGACTCCATGACCACATAATAAGGATCCATAGCCTGTAATGATTCTTCTATGTCTCTAAAGATGTTGGACATGGTTGGGGGTGGTGATGAAATTATTGGGGATACCCTACCTGACACTGTCACCCAGCCCTAATGATAACGATTTTATGTGTTCACATATGAGAAAATGAAGATATTAATTAACCTAAATTTATACATTCATATAAATGAATTAGTTTAATTATAATAATTTATATTGAGTTTTTTAAAAAAAATATTTAACTTGAGTACGGCTTCAATGATAACAAAATATATTTATTTAATATAAAAAACAATATAATTTATTTTAAAATATAAATTTTAATATAATTTGGATTATTATATATATATATATAATTTAATAGATCTATATGATATATTATATATGTGTCAAAACATTATATTTTAAATCACACTTTGTATTGTTATATTTTAATTCAAATTAACTGAATAGTATTAAATTTGAAAATAATGGTATCTTTTTGAATTAAATTGTTATTAAATTTTTTAAAAATACAAAAATAAACAAATAATATCAATTGGATTGGATTCATTCTAAAATATTATCTAACATTCATTTATGGGACATTTCTTTTGTATATGGACCTAGAATAGTCTTATTATATTTTAATACTTTAAATAATTCCAAGAGTGCCCCTCCACTGTCCTGTAAATTAGAACCCTTTTTTTATAATCTTAACAATGTAAAACTATTATGGTTCAACCAATATATTACCAAATTCCTTCCTATAATCCCTCCCAACATTGTAGAGGCCTTGTTTTATGAATAACACTGTCCTTATATGTGCTTAGTTTTTAATCAAAGGAGATCATCTGGAGGCAAGAGAATGTTATTAATTAAGTGATTATATTTTTTTCTTCTTCATCATCCTTAAAAACTTATTCAACCATGATAAAATAATAAATCTAGAATACTAAATATACTCAGATTTTATTATGTTATTATCATCACAAATTCCATCTCCAGATCCATCAAATGAGAAATGAATGTTTTGTTCATGTGTACAACTGACTACTACCTCACTAACAGATTTCATTCATTTTTCATTATTGTCTCTCAATATTGGTTATAATGATCGAATTAATGTTTTTATGTGAAAATAAAGACATTTGTATCATTATAAGAGAATAATATATCAATTAAAATCTTAATTTCCATGAACATAAAAATGATAACGTTATTCATGTGTACGTGTAAACTATTACCTCCATGAACCAATGCGATCAGATATAATTTTCTAAAACACATTTATGATATGAGTAAATATATTTAAATTATTAAAATTATTTTAATATGTTTATTAATATTCTTGGAATATAAAATTAAAATTAAATTATATCCATAATAATCATTGAAAAATGTAAACATTACCCATGTGTACGTACAACATACCTTCTCTCAGATCATAACGTAGTTCATTTCCCATATACATTTATATTGGATGGATTTAAAAATCATAATTTAATATAAAATATATTATAATTCTTTGAATATTACTTTATATATTCTATAACAATTAACTCTGTGACCATATTCGACTTACTATTGTCATTTTGGACCCATGTACCAAATATAATCAAAACGTCTGACAGGAACTAAAATGAATAAAAAATATTATAGCATGATAATAAGTTTTATAAAAGTAATAAAAAAAATAAAAAGGTACTTAATAATGTTAATAATGTTGGACTCCTCATGTATTAATAATGTTTTAATGATCACAAATCTCATTAATGTTTACAAATCTCATTAAAGTTTGAAAATATTATTAATGATCAATAATCTCACAAATCTTATCAATCATGTATATTTATGTTTCAAGTTATCTCATACATGATAATCGATAAGCTCAAATTATTTTATGCATATTACTATATAATTATGAATAGAGTTATTTGCCTAAGTACAAGACACCATGAAGCTTGACATAGTAAGTCAGAAACTGTGAGCAAGACATAGGCCCTGTGACCAATGAGACATTGTGACCATGAGACACCATGACCATGAGACACTGTGACACAATAAGCCTGGCACTGTGAACCAAGACACTAAGAAGAGACACCGTAATCTAGACAATCTGATTGCCTAAGTACCAGACACAGTTAGCAAGACATGGTCATCAAGGCACCGGGAATCCAGAAACTATGAGTAAGGCACCAGAAGCTAGAAATAGTAAGAAAGACACTGTGGAGGAGATACCGTGAAGGAGACACCGTGAAGGAGATACCGTGAAAGAGACACTCTGAAGGAGTCACTAGGAAGAAGATACCATGATGGAGACACCGTTTTCATAACTACTATTACACCATTTCCTAAACTATTTTGTCATTTTTCTATTTAACTTTTTGACGGTCATACTTGATGCCTTTAATCCACTGGAATATTTAATGTTTTTTTTATTGGCACAGTACAAGGAAGAAGGTATGAAATACATGTAACCTGTCGGCTAACACTGATGCATTCAAAGATAAAGAGATGTGTGCCCAAGAGGAAGAACACATACGCAACAACTCAAGAAACACGAGTGCACTGTACTAAAAATAAAAACAAGCTCACTAGAACAACCATGAATAAGAGTTTGAAAGATCTTCAAAGAATGTATTGTATCAGGCATGAAATCCCACTCTACTAAAGAACCCACGAAGTACACTGAAATTCAGAGAACATCTTTACTCGTGATGAACACAATCTGAACCACGGCAGTATGTTTTTCAACAGAAAAACAAGAGGACATAATGGTATTTCTGTCTTATCCAAGGAGTCCATATATGCACTGCTAATCACTAGAGCAGTCTAAACTCATATTTACTCTCTCTCTCTTAGTGATTATTTTATTTTACATTAGAGCAGTGTGTGTACACTTAATATTTTACACACACGCTGACTCCTTCGCTGAACTAGAAGATTTCAAAATCCTCACACCAAACTCTTTACCCTTGTTTACCCATGAAAACTGTGGAAGAGGTCCCTATGTGGACAGGTCATTATTTTGGTCACCCACTAAAATTTTGGAAGAGGTCCCTACTTGGCCTGGATAGTCAATGTACTATTGTTAACCTCGGTCCAGGGGGTGGATCAGAGTTTATTTATATAAACTACTTGGTGTCAGGTGATCACCAAGAGGAGTGGATTAGGTCTCTTCTTGAGACTGAACCACTTGTTTTATATCAATTGTGCTATTTTAATTTAGTATATCTCTTCTACTATATACTGCATAATCCAGAAAAACACTAATTTAAAATTGATGGTTAGTCATGGAAAGAAGTTATATCTGATTTGTCTTAGTAGGATATCTTCAAAAGTATTTTTAATAATACCAGTTAAGATTACTGAGAATTAATCAATCTTATAATAAGTTGTTTAAATAGTAAAAATCTTATAATAGTATAACCATGATTAACTGGGATTTATTTATTTTTGGGGATATAATTATTTGTAAATATAATATTCTTTTAATCATAAATTTTTATAGTTACTCAATTCACCCCTCCCCTCTTGATTAAACTATTCCAACCAACATATAATTAACCAAATTATATCATTCATGAATATAACGAGTCAGATTTAAGGTAAGAGACTCTTTAATAAAATATTCATTTATAATATTGTAATAATTTTTTTCTAAATATTTTTCTTTCAGGTCCATGATTTTCAAATGTTTTCATAGATTTATTTATATGGATAGTAATGTTTTAAAATTTTAATTATTTAATTTATTTCAAAAGTTTCATAGTATTATGGGACACTTTGATGCAAGAAATCAATATTTTAAATGATTTAATTTCTTTTTGAAATGGTTTGGCTATTTAAACTACATGAAATTTTTTTATGAGTGTAATAGTAAATTTAAGATTGATATGATGATAATTGATTGATTTGATGTGTTGTTAGTATATAATGATATTTGGATATGTGAGGGTTGGTTACATGATAAACCAATAATTAGTGGTTATGTTATAACCTCAAATACATTGGGTATTGATATTGATCGTATTGATATTCCTTTAGTAAGCATGGAAAATATGTTGTTTACCCTGTGGCTCTCCCATTTATAAGAGTTACCTATATGGAAGTCAACCATATGGTTAATCCTCATTAGTATAATTATGCCACAAGTTACCTAGTTATATTATATATGTTTTCTTATGAGTTATCATTAAAATTATTTATTTTCAACAGGTAATATAATGATATTATTAAAATGGTGATTATTTTTTTAGGGAAAATGTTATCTTTTTTAAGGAAATTGATTATGGGTTTTCAATAGAATAAGGTTTTTTTTCAATATTTCCATCAAAAATATTTTTTGCAAATCCCAATTTCTAAAATAATTTTCACAGGTCTTATGATTTTAAGGGAAAAATAAGATGTCAAGATGAACGTATTGGAAGAGGTTTCATGAAAATAAATCATGTTTTATTTTATTAGGGTTTCTGTTGGTGGAAAAAATGGATACTAAGTATAATTGCGCATATGAAATTTATGGGTCGTATTTTTATAGTTTTCTCGTAATTGTTTAAAAGATAAATTTTAAAATATCAATAAATGTTATTTCTAGATCCAAAACCACTTGAATATGTTATGTTTAAGGTCGGGTCCTAAATAATACATCAAAATACTTAAATAAAATATTTATATCTTCAATATTGAGTTTCTCCCCAATAATAGGATATATATACCACTCAAGTGTATGAATTAAGACAAAATAGTTTTTTAATTTACATTATAATTTTTTATTCATCCTCACAAAAAATGAGACTATTGTTTTTTATCTTTGTGAGGTTGAATAAATTTTTTTAAAGGAAAATAAAATAATTTAGTGGGTATTAATTCATATACATGAATGATATATAATTTATTTGTTCACTATCCTTATGATTTAGCTCTATGAATTTTTATCATTTTTTTCATAAAATATGAGAGATATACATACTGAAATGTATTCTCTAAAATGAATCTCATTCATTGGAGTCAGTATCATTATATTTATTAATTTTTATAAAAATATTCTGCTCTTGATTTTATTCACCTTTAAAATGGTAAATTTCTATGAAATTTTATTTCATTTTAGGAAAATAAAATAACATAAAATAATTTCTCAATAGTTCTGATTCGTCACTCGCAAAATAGGGGATACGAAGAGCCACTAAAAAATATGGATGTTGACTCATTTGAGACTAAAAAGTATATTATTACATCCATTTATCAATTTTTTTTATAATTATTCATTTCTTTTGATTTTTTCATGAGTATAGAAACACAATTCAACAATCCATCTCCCATATCATTTTAATTATTTTGAGGAAAATAACTACATTTTATATTATTGTATTTTTTAGAAAGATGTCTGATAGTTCCATCTATAAACTAAAACCGATATACAATGTGTAAGAAACCAAACATAATAATCATAGTGTCATATCATTTATCATGAGATATCATTCCTAAAATTCCTAAATAATAATACATTCTTCTCATACTGTAGAATATTATGTCTAACCTTGAATTTTTATTATTATTAACAGAACATTATGTTATTTTTATATACATAGACATATCATCATGGTTTTTACCAATGATTTAAAAACATATTATACAAATATTTTCTAATCATTAATATTATACCAAATTAGGAGACCGAACAATTGCCTACATAATGATTATATATTTTTAGTTTAATACTCAATTAATAACATTATAATCCATGCAAGATATGTCAAGGTTTTATATCTTTATATACTAGATACATAATCATTTTATTTAATTACATTATTCATATTATAATATAATATTCTTAAAACATTAGGAACTTCTTCCAATAACCCACTTTAAACTTTTCTTCATAACCCATGGAAAGGAAACATAGCAATCAATGATATTAGATACTCTATTTGGGAAATCCTGGATGTTATCAATTAGCGATATATACAAGAATGAGATAAACATAAGTGTATAAGTTAATGATCATAACGTACAATGTTCTTACATAATTAATCATATAATATAATCATGAATCAAGTCATAAATCATTACCATTTGAAAGAAATGATTCATAAGATTGAGAAATTGTCACTAAGAAATCAGGAACCACATGTTCAAATCATAAAAATTAAATCATTTCATAAAATTGTGGGATCATAATAGGTAGATAAAAAAATTAAAATGTCAAGTTCTAATACATAGGCCATAAAATCCATGTGGATTGGGCATCAAAACCTATTTCCTATATCATAATAGATCAAGAATCACATAACTTTTCCAATAGTGCGTAAGATATCCCTGTATATTTCCAATAATGTATTATGAATCCAAGTTTATTTTTGTTCATGGATTTTAATACCTACCTGTTTCCCTTTGTGGATCAAACATATCAACTCATTTTCCACAATTATATCATGATAAATAAATCATTACCAAATACATTATTATTTTATATAAATATTTCACCCAATAAAATAATGAAAAAAACATATGTCTACCATAGTATAAAAATCATGTATTATTTTATCATAATATAATATACTGAAATTATATATAATTCCAAAACATTTCATTATTTCATCACAACATAACCCATGAAAAAATAATAAGTTTTGAAAAATCTCATCCTTATAATCATATACCATCCAGATAAATAATAAATATGGTTATATTAGATCATATTCCTATAAAATTATAATTAATAAAAATGGATTTTATCAAAAATAAAATTCTATTAAATTATCATTAGAATATTTCATAAGAAAATTTCCTCTTTTATTTTTAAATAACATCATTTAAATATTAAATTTACTAAATTTTATAAGTAATTTTATATTTTAGTTGAATTATATAAACCTGTAATGAAATATTTAATGTTTTAACTAGTCAATAAGGAGGGAAATTACATTCATGCCATGTATATTAAAAAAACAACATTCACAATTTTGGTAAGGTGTAAAAAGTGTATTATTTGATAAATGAAAAAAAAGATTCACTTGATACATTTTTATAAAAAGTAAAACATTTGTAAAAATATATTTAAATATTCAATGGATAATAGTAAATCCTTCTTGAAATCATTTTTAAGAGATAATAATCATTGAATAAAATTATTTTTGACCAAAGGGGAAATAAAGAACATCTTTATCCAAAATATTATCTCAATAATTTTAAGTACCATAGAGTGGAAAATAGAACTGTTACATAATAATACATGTATAAAAAGAGGATAAAAATTTATAGTAATTTATAAAATAAGTATCATAAATTTTCACAATGGAAATTAAATCCCTAAAAATGTTTTTTAATATAATATAAATACATAAATCTATTACCTCAAGAACCATATGTAATTATATAAATAAAAATATAAAATAAAAATAAATATAGATATATATATATACATGTATACTATAACCGTAAATATATATATCATACCATATTGTATTTAATTATAACATCATACAACCCTTTTATTGATAATTTGTTATTAAATTATTTCATCGGGAGATAATTGCTTGGTTTTTCATGCATGTTTTGGTTTGTTAGTAATGGTACATATAATTTTATCAGAGTTACATCAAATCCATACTTTAATTAAATTATAAATAAAATATATATTTATTATAAATATAGTTATAATCATCCATAATAGGTGGAGTTTGAAAAATGATTTCCATCATTCATAGAGACTATAGGTCGTACCTTCAAATGAACATTCTTTTTACTTTTTTAAATAATTGAAGGAATTAAAGATAAATGACATATAATAACATTATAGAACCATAATTATATCATAAATAACATATAGAATAATAAATTATTTCATTACTACGATCTAGGTAATGTTATGATGAAATCAAATCATACCCTTATGTGTAGATGGTATGTAATACATATGTGCGAGTGGTGTTTTCACTTTCTATAGAGTGGAATGATTGTGGATAATGAAGTTACATCATCAATATAAAAATTAATAAAAATTAATATACTTAATAGATTGTTTTAGAATTAATACCATTGATTAAGATGTGGTATAATAAGAAATAAAATTGAAAACACTCATTTAAGAGTTATATCTCTTCATTGAGAAACCTAT
This sequence comes from Viscum album, assembly GCA_963277665.1. Classification (NCBI taxonomy): domain Eukaryota; kingdom Viridiplantae; phylum Streptophyta; class Magnoliopsida; order Santalales; family Viscaceae; genus Viscum; species Viscum album. Next base: position 749,280,043 of record OY728152.1, read on the forward strand.
TTTGGCTTATACCTTAAGCAATGAAAGAATTGTATATTGGAAATAATATATGATCTAAGACATGTGGATGGCAGATAAGAAGTTATTGTATAATATCTCTATGGAGAAATAATATTATGAATGATTAAGAAAGAGAGGAGAAGTGGTTCCCTTTTATAAGTATTTGAATGTCACTCTTAGAATAAATTGATGTATTAATGTAATAAAATTAATTTTCACTAAAAAGATGAAACAATTTGATATATTGAGAATTTATTATGAGGATAGGACTAATAAATCTCAAAAAATAATTTTTTTTTTAATTTATGTTTTAACCCTTATCACTTAGTTCTAACCCTATATAACCCTATTAATAATTATCACAATATTAATGTTTTTTATTTTTGGGGGCAAGAATGATATCATAACAATAGAAAAGTCTTATAAATTTAAAATGGTTGATAATTGCAACCATACTACATTAATTAGGTGTAGTATGTGATTTGTATGAAGATTAAATAATTTAAATGAAATATTATTTTTATATATTATCATTAATATAATTTTGGGAAAGTAATATTTATTGACATTAAAGTCATCCAGATAGGTATTAAATTTTTATATAAAAAATTCACATATTACTAATATATTAAATTTAAACAATATTTTTCAATAGAATCATTCAAATTAATTGCATTACATTTAATCTTTTAAAAAACATTTATTTTATATTTATATTCATTGAATAAATAGTGCGACAACAATACAGAAGCATTTACAGTAATTATTCATTCACTAAAAAATAAAAATGACTTTCATTAATAAAAAAAATAATTTTCTTTAAATTAAACATTTATAGCTTAAAATAATATCTATTTATCCTAGTTAAAAATTAATTGAGATTTTAAATTTATCAGAACACCATATTTTATTTATCCATTTCATAAAATAGTATAAAAATCATAATCAATGAAAAAAGTCACCATTCTTCCATATTTTATAATCATTGTGAAAATATTAAAACTACAAACATCCAATAAGATAATAGAAAGTGTAAGATAAATTTTAAGCCTTATCCCAAAATTGTATCAATGTTTTACCATATTTACCTTTTCATGTTGATAATGATTTACTATGGTTACAATACATAATGAAAAAAAATTAAATATGGCATATTTTAAAATTTTGATCCCCATGATTGAAAATATGAAATAAATTTTTCAGGATTCTATTTTTATATGTGGTATATATTTATTTTAAAATAACTACACAAAACATTATGAGGCATATTTTTTAGAGAAATAAATTTTTTTTGTATAAAACTAGATTTTTCATATTTAATGATTAATAAAATCCATTACATGAATATTAAATAATATTATTTTATATATAATATTTATGTTTAATTATAATTACTCATCAATTGTTATTAATTTAATTTATTAAAATGTAAATACATTACCTGAATAAAAATAATTTCATAAAAACATACATCATTTGCATTAAATTTATTTTATTTTCTTCCCTAATAAACTAATAACTAATAAATTCAATTTATATGTGTCTAAGCCATTCATTTATTATAAATTACTTATTTAAATTCATACCATTCTATCCAATGAATGGATAGTAACTATCATATTAAATAATTATATTTCAATAGTATAATGTTGTTGCTTTAAACTCGTAGTTGCATTTAAAGAATAATTTTCAAATAAAAAAAAATTGTTTATAAATATATATAGCATATAATATCATGGTCTTACATTCTAATTTATGATCGAATAAAGGACTGTATTTACTTTCTTATGATATTATTGGATGTTAATTTAAATGTATAAAATATATTTCAGCATGTGGACTTACATGAAATTAACCTCTAACTATTTAATGAGGTATTTAAAGATTTTGTTGTTTATTAAAACAAAAAACCCTATATATAAGTAGATTATCCAAACAAATAATGGCATAATCAATTGTTCATAGTTCTCAATCATGGGTAGGGTACTTAATTTCATGAGTATGCATCTATGTGGAATGTTATTCCACTTCCCAAAAATCTTGTTTGTAAATGAGACCAAGTAAAACTAAAGATGAATATAAAAAGTTATATATTATATTCACACATATGACAACTATATATTTAGATGGAGAATAATACATATATCATAATAAATTGGATCCATAAAAAGTTATTCAGGTCACAACTATAGATATATCTCCATCTTTTTATTTCTATTCTACTTATGGAAACCCACAACTCATCCAAATATCCATTAAATATTATTTATAAAAATTGCGTAGCCATTTTTTCATCCTCTTTTTCTTTGTTTAATTAATTAATTGTATAATATGGTTTTATTTTTTTTTCAATATCATCTACCAAAATATCCCTTTTGGATTTGGTTCATCTCTTCATTACCCATACTCCATTTGCTTTTTACAGAAAATTGGGAAGTAATTATTTCTTGATCTACTTACAATCCATGTATTCAAATACACTATACTTTTTCACTATAGCAGTTTCTATACCACCTTCACTATTTTTCATGAAATTACATGCATGGGAAAAACTACTTCCATATGATCTGAGACAATGAAAATCTATCAAATCATTAATAACGAAATCATCAATATAATAAACAATATATTATGGGATAATTTATCCTCATGAATTAATTTAATGCTCGGTTTCCTTGTTCACCTTCTTGTAATTGAGTGATTTATTTTTATTTAACCCACTGAAATATCCTAAACACTTCAACAATAATATTATTCTTGAATCGTGAATATAATTTTAACATAAATAATGTTTGAATAAATTTATACTAGTTCGCGCATCATTCAAATTTGAGTTGGAAAAAATCTAAAAATATCACATATATTAATGAATTTAAATTCAATATAATATCCATAAATATATGGTTTTATCCATTTATATATTCTGCAAAAAAATTCTCCTTTGTTATTATTAAATATAATCGATTATAAATGTGTATTCTTAATGGAGTAATTTATCTATGTACATATATATTGATATATTTATTTAACGATATATATTACAACAATAAAAAAATCATATGTTGTCTTCTATTGAACGTCAAGATTCCCTACACATACCTTATAAATCTTATCTCAACCATATGAGAAACTCACATCAACCATACGAGGTTGCATAAAAACCTTATAAGGTCTTATATCAACCTTATGATATGATTTTATCAAACATACAATGGCTCTCATCAACCTTAAAGAAACTTGAATCAAACATACAAGGTTAAACAATAACCTTACTGATACGTGTATCAAAATTATGAAGATGAATGCCAACTGTATTGTTTTTTCCACCAACCTCATGAAGTCTCATTCAATTCTAAAAAAATTTCCCCAACCATAAAAGGACATGTAAATAATTCACTCTCAACCTTATAAGGACTGACAAACAGTCAATCTCAACTATACATGTATATATAATTCCATTATAATTTTGGAAAAAATCATTATACTTCTTATAGAATTTATCATATGAACATGAGACAATAAAATATGTTGTATTAAGGAACCCTTCCATATTAATTAATAAAATCTTTATCAATCATGAAATCCAATTCCAAATGACATTGTCCATATAGGTTCAACACTTCCAGCTGATTATATATTTTAACCAAAAAACAACAAGAACCCATTTAGTGTGAATAATCTAAACATTCATATTTTTTACGATATGATCATGAATACTAATAGAACCACTTCACCAAATATAAATCAAATTTATATAGGTTTCTTCATTCACTGATATTAAAAAATAATATATATATGGATAGAAGGGGATACTATCTCCCCATTATTTTCAATGATATACAATTGGCCAACTCAATCCATATAAAAAGTTATAAATATTTCTACCATTTTCTATGATCAAAACAGCTAGTATGCCATTATTCATTGGGAATAACAATGCATTAGTTTCTTAACATTACAATGATTTATAAGGACCACACAGTGATCTGTTTTGGATCTTGTCCCCCATGAAATGGTTGATGAAACCATTCTCATTATTTTGATTCTACAAACTTGTTCTATATCATCTGGATCTAATTATAAACTGACACATATTTCATTTCTGTCAATCTAGATATAGATAAACTCCTCTTATCCACTTTTTTTCCACATTAATAAATTTATCAGTAAAATGTCAAATAATTGTAGTAACTAAATTTAGAAAATAGAGTTTGAGTTGATATAAATTCCTCTAAGCCTACAAACCTAGAGCACAGTGATAGGAACCTTTTTTATAAAAACATAAATGATATCAATGTCACTCACTAGTTTAATTTTAAAAATATAACATAAAAACCCATTAAAATTGAATAATAACAAAAAAAACTATGAAATAAGAAACATCCCCAAAAAATCACTCATAAAAAATAAATAAAATAATGAGTATAATATAGATACAAGTTGATGATTTAATTGATACCACACAATACAATTGAATTAGTGATCCAAAATTATATTTATGTTATGACACCTTCAAATATTTCATTAATAATAGTTGATGTTTAAAAACCTTGAAAATGTTAGGCCCAACTATCCCTAAACTTTTGTTCCATTTATATTAATATTTTCATCAATTTGTTGAAAAATAATGAAGTATTACATCTCCAAAACTAATTTGAACTATTTTTCCTTTTTAGAGGACTAATTCCATTGAAGATATTATTTTTAATGAATTTTAGAAGGATATATTTATAATCTTCATAATATTTAGATCAGATCATTACTAATGTACAAAATTTCTTCCACATCAATAATTCCACAAAATATTTCTTTAATTTATAGTATCCATTACATACTAAATAATAACCTGAAATCAATTATATATAGATATATTTAAGAATATCACATTGGTTGACATATAAATTTATTTGAAAACAATTTTTGTTCAGATAAAGATGATCCAAATAGCCCTATATTTTTCCTGAATATCCATTCTAATATATTGATTATAGATTGAATCTTGAGCATCATATTATTCACATGAAACCTCTATATATTCTATTTTTGGCCTTGTTACATCTGTATAGGTCTGATATTGTATGGGACATATAATAATTCTAACTTCACTTGTTTAATGTATTATTTATAGGATTATACCCAATCTAAATTTTGATTCAAAACAAGTTATGTTTTATCACATAAACTAAAAAGAACATATATCCCCCTAATGTATCCAGCATTTTATTAATAGTTAAAATTATTTACAGTTTGAGGATAATGATAGATTCCATATATACACAATTTTTTATGTGGTATATCATAATAAACAACCCATTTATATAGAAACATTCATACCCCCTTTTCAGAATTATGGAAATGAATACTGGCACCTAATCAATCTTATTTTCCTCATTATTTTCATCAGTTTCAATCTTCTCTAATGAATTGAATGTGGCCATACATTGTGTGAATCCACTTAAATAAATATCATCTCATATTTTTTCTTTTTTTTCTTTTGTTATTGGCTTATGATTCATTTCCATTAAGAGACCAACCCCACTTACCCATGATACCTCATCTGATGCCTTACCACTTCTTTCACTATCAATATAATTTTTCTTCATTTGATAACTCTTCCACCAATCCTCATATCATTCCATTTAATGAATTTTTTTTGGAAAAGTAAGGAATTTTTCTTCTTTAATCGAAAAATGTACCACTTGTTATGAACATGAAATGATAAACATAGTTTTATTTAAATAAATCATTATTAATTAAATTATTTTAAAATTTACACAGACTAAGTATAATTTAACATAAAATTAACTTTTTTGAGTACTAAAATGTTTTTTTAATAAATTATGTCATTATATTTATTTTATTATAAAAAGTGAAAATATATTAACAAATATATTTATATGAAACAACTTAAAGTAGAACATTTTTTTTGAATGATCCTATTTTATTATCATATGTGTTTTTATTATTTTGGGAAAATAATTTTACAATAATAACATGTAAATAATTTTCTATCATTTATAATGTCTCTAGGTGAACTATGTATATAATTTATTATTGATAAAGTATATTAATTACATTAATTTTATTAATTTACGTGACATAATATTTGAAATTGAAAATATCTTTTAGACATGAGGTAATTAAGATATTATTATGGTAACAATTATTTTTACCCAATTGTAAAATTGTATTTGATATTAATTATTAAATACATTATTTAAAAAAAGTAATCAAATTAAATCAATAAAGATCATATGAAATTGAAAATAATCTTAATAATAAAAAAAACATTGTAATGATTATGTTTTATATATATGAATTATGTTTATTTTTATTTGATGAATATTTATAATCGAAAATATTAAAGTCATAACTAAGTGAAAAGTTTAATTTTGAATTTTATCACTTAGAAATGGCTTTCAAAAATAATATAATATGATTAAATTTTAAAAAAATTAAAATAATTTAAACATATGTTAATTATTACTTATTAAGTTATAGGTTAGAATTTATATATAAATAAAATTGACAACCATGCTAATTCTTGGGTTTACCATCAATCCACAATGGGGATTATGCTCCACATAGAGGAAGGTCCTACTATGATCGGCCAAGATGGTGGAAGATGATTAGAACCACATGCTATGGGGGCTTAGGTTCAGAAAATAACATTCCATGTATCATTAAATATGGATGCACAACCCATGTGTGTGGGTTAGGAGAGGTTTCCTGTGTAGGCCTGTTTATAAGGCCCATTATTCATTTTTCAGATTCATATCAGGATTTAGTTTATATACTAGCATCAATTTGTGTTTCATTTTGACATGGGATAAATTTTATGGACATTATTCATTATTTAAATCATCTATTAAAACATATGAATTGGATTAGATTTCTATATACATTCAATCCTTCTCTTGTTCATCTTCTACCTCAAAATCTCTTATGCCTCATTGTTCACTACTTCACTCACAAGTCAACCTAAGCCGCAGTCAAATGTAATCATTTAATCTTATTTCCATATATGGAAACTAATTCACAATAGACATATTTGCAATACCATACACCACAATTGATTATAAAAATTTAAATTGGGAATCCTTAATATTTTTAATTGGTATATTTTATTTTGAAAAACAGATGTACATAGTCATTTAATGTAAAGGAATAAAATATATTTTAACAACTCTTTCAATGCATGGAGAATCCTGGGCCAACTATTTTAAGTATCATCTTTCTAGGGAAGCACATTCTCAAACGAATTTTCATATATATTTATATATATATATCTCTGTGTGTTTCTTTTTAGAAACAGTATGAACTCAATTAATTTTATTTGAATAACAATTCATGTTTTTATCCATATTATCCCTATAAAAACATAAATTCTCTATTTTTTAGCACCCTCAATAAAGAAAAAAACCTACTACCTTGACTTGGAGAGAACACCCCACGCATTCAGATGAACCGAATTTTTATTTTCTATCAAATAAGAATGTATATTATTTATTTTTTAAATTAAATTTATTTTCAAGAACAAAAATATTGTATATTTTTTCCAAAAAACCCACAATATATAAGTATTTATTATATTAACCTATATTTTTTTTGAATTAAAAATTTATATTTTTCAATTTTATATGTACACACACACACGTATATTATTTTCATTTACATGTTTTCCCAAAATATATGTGTTATATTAATTTTTCATGTTCATTAATTTATAAGGAGGTATAATTTTATGTTTACGAGAGTCATAATATTTTTAAAGATATGTTTTATTATTATAATTTCAATCTATGACATCATGGAATTATTTTATGTAAAAAACTACAATTTTTATAAGCTCTTATATTTTATGTACAAAAAGTATTATTTTCATGAAATAGATAGGTGATTTAAGAAAATATTTTCAAAATAAATAAATTATGATTATATGTATAATTTAAAACATATATCGTTAAAATATTATTATATGTGAGAGAGAGTGGTTATGAATACCATAAATTTATGTCATGGAATCATATCATTTATGTTGTTATTTAATATACATATCATTCATGATCATAATTTTTTCTATATACTATTGATTATTGATTACATTGAATAGAGAAATATATATTTTATCTATATATATAATCATCTGTATTAAATAATTTAGTCGTGTTTATGAACTACTTCAAAATTTGATGTTATGAGTTAATGAAAGAAAATTCAATACATGGATGTAAATATTTTTATAAATAATACATAAAAAGGGTAAATCCATTGAGATTTGGTCGTAAAAAACTATACAAGATATTTTCTACTAATATATATATATATATATATATATGTTTTTAAATGTATTATTACATTGTTATTTTTTAAAAATGTGAATACAGTCATGAATATATATATATATATATAGTAAAACTCAATATTTATTTATAAACAAATTGGCACTTGGAATTTGTAATCTATAAAAAGAAGTTTGGAGTGAACCTGCTCTTAAAGAATGTGGGTTTTACTGTATATCCATTAATGGGGGATGTTTCCCCATGGTTTTTATTTCCAATTTTTTCATATTATTTTTAGAAAAATCACTCGATTTTGTTATTTTGAAAATCATTTTCAAATGTGTACGTATTTTCAAAAAGTATTAGAAATTTTCCATTAGAATAATTATTTTAAAATATATAAGTATTTTTTAGAAAGTATTATAAATTTTAAAAATTATAATTATTTTCTATGGAAATATATATATTTAATAATTTTATGTATTTTTAAAAAATAACATAATGTCTTTTAAGGAGTAAGTATTTGGAATGGATTTATTTGATTTTAAGAAGTATATGAATTCTTAAAGTATATTATAATATTTTTATAATCATAAATATTTTCAAATGAGTAATATAATTTTCCTTTGTTTTTCTTTTTATATAAATTAATATAAGGTTTTCAAAAGAATAAGTATTTTTAAAGACGTTATAGAATTTTTAAAAGTATAAATTTTTTAAAAAACAATTATATTTACTTAAAAAGGATAATTATTTTCAAAGGGATTATATTGTTTTAAAAGGAAAAAATTTGTATTCAAATGAATTTTCAAAATATTTGATTAAAAGGAATTTCAATAGAGTTTTCATAAATCTATTTTATTTTAAAGAGTGTCTTCAAAATTATATTTTCAAAAGTATAACTATTTTCTGGATATTTTAAAAATGTTTTCTAAAAAATGTATTTTCAAAATGTATTTTCATATTTATTTTCAAAAATGGGTTTTCACTAGATTTTTTAAATAAAATTTTTGGGAAAATTTATTCACCCGACATTTTACAAAAAATAATTAAGATCATTTAGAAGTCTCATGGATTTTAGCTATGATATGTAGCTAGAATGAGAATATTTCAATAAATACTATTTAATTTATTATTTTAAATTTAATAGAATGTAATAGTTTTTCTTTACATTAAAGCCTAAAATGAAATAGATTATTAGATATAAATGACTAAATATTTGTCTGTTACTTTTTATATAAAAAATTATATGAATTGTTTTTATACCTGATATATAAGCACGGGTTTCAGAGCGTTATAACTATCATCATAGGAATGGATTAGATAAATTTGAAGATTATGACCTCTAGTTAAAAGTAGGTTATGGTTCAATGTTAATTCATTTATAAAAAGCATTCTTTTTTAATTATTCAGTTTAAGGAAATATATGAGAGTAGGAAATATAATTTTGAACACCTAGGTAATTATGGTACCATTAAGAGTAGGGAATTATTGTGATTTTAAGTTCCAACTTATGAAATGGAATTTCAGAATTCTCCTTGAGTTCATAAAATAGATTTCAAGTAGAAAATCTATTTAATGGGTAGAATGTAATTCTCCAAAAATTCTAAACATATTTTTTTGATAATTTTTTTTAAATGATTTATTTTTTATTTTGAAAAATATTATAAATTAAATTTAAAATAATTGTTTTGAGTAATAAAATTTTATTTTTTTATAAATAAATCTATTTCCAATATTTAACTAAAGAAAATTTAAGAATATTAATAAATTTATTTTCATGAAACAAGAAATATTAGAACATTAGTTTTGAAATCCATTTTTTAAAAATTATATGTTTTATAATTTTGGGGAAAACAAATTTTATATGTAGTGTATATAAGTACTTTTTCACTTTCATAAAGATGGTCATATTTAAAATCAAATATAATTTATAATTAGTAATAAATATTAAATACATTATTTTTTTTATGTTAATTATTATTTCAATTTTTAATATATATTTTCATTGATTTAATTTAGATATTATTATAATATTATATATTTATAACATTATTGTAAAATAATGTACAAGATTTATTCTTTGATAAACTTCATTAAAATTTAATCAAATTAGAATCATAAATACCTTTATTAATTGAAAGGAATAATAATAATAATATCAAAACATAGTAATTAGTACCTTTCACATGAGGTAATTATGTTAATATTTATGTGATAAACATTTATAAAATAAGATGGTCAAGGAATCAACTAAGTGGTCATTTTAGTTTTATAATTTATCACATAATAATGGATTTCAAAAAATAATAATTTCTTAAATTTTAATAAAATAATTAATTGAAAATAATTTATACATATAAGAATGTTTACCTTATTAATTTATATTTTAGAATTTATTTTTATAAAAAATATAAAATCATTCCAAGTCTCAATCGGAAAATAAACCCACTATGGGGAGCCTGCTCAACCCATGGGGAGGTCCAACAATGACAATTTATTCTAGTAGTATATGTCATGCACTAAACACTATGGAGCTATACGTTCTCCCAATAAAAGGTCAAGTATAGTTAAGGTCGGCTACATGGACTATGTGCTTCTGTTAGGTGAGGTCGCCGACATATGCTCATATATAAGGCCCATTATTATTATTTTTATTTAGTATCATGGTTCTGTTAATATGTGAGAATTAATTTGTGATTATTTTTTTATGTGGGATAAATTTTACTGACACTTTATCCATTTAAATAGTCCCATAAAGTTTATCTATTGGATTGGATCCCCAAATCTGTCTGATCATTCTTCTATTCATCATCCTCCTAATAAACACATCTCTCTAACTGTTCATTACTTCTCTTATAATACATCACACATTTCCATCAAGGGAACTCCTTCTATATCTTTCCACCGAATGACAACAACAATACAATCAATCTATGTATTATTCCTTAATCCACTATAGACTGTAAAAATTAAAATTCAAAGTCCTTATTAATTAATAATAGTTCATTTTAGATAAAAAATCAAAAATTCATAGAAAATAATTTTATATTAATCAAATATCTTCTCCACACACATTTCTGTATTATAGAATCCCATGACTACTCTTTTCACCTTAATCATCCTTGAGAAGACCCATCCAAACCTAATTTTCATATATATATATATATATATATATATTTGTGTGTGTGGGGGGGGTTGCATATACATTAAGAAACCAATTAAATAAAATTTAAGAGTAATTATAATTCAAATCCCAACCTTCCATTTGGAATCCTACATTCCAACTTTTTTAGAACCATCATATATGAATAAATACAGATCCTTTATAAAATCATTACGCTTAATTTATCATTAATACATGATTTATTAAATAATATTACACCTAATATACCCTAGATTATTGATAATTCTAGTGTATTTTGGAATTCGGAATATTGCATAACTTAATAAAACAAAGAGTACAACATCATTATTGAAAACTTGTTTAACATGCTGAAAATACTCATTCTAATATAAAACTGCATGGGATAACATGAGGACATAGATAAGAAAAGAATGAGATATAAAGATAATTAAGTGAATAAACATTGTTTATGTGGTAAATGTTATAAAATAGACCTATCAATGCGAAATAAAATGATAATGAATAACATTTCATGATATAGAATATAAATAATAACATCAAAAATGTGGAAGCAACATAAAACAATGACGGAAAAATTACTCAAGGTTATACCCACATTGAAAACATGGTGGAAAATGTACCATAATGGAATATAGATCACTCTATATACTAATGTGACAAATCATGATAAAAAACACCACCCAATGTATTGGATCACTATCTGGGGGCACCCATAATATTCATTTCATTATCTTGCTGATGTGTGCCACAAAGATCATACGTCATATATTCATAAATCATGATTATTTTTTCCATGATCAAGTAATGAGTAATACATACATTTAAGACAATAATAAATATGTATATGTTCATAAAGGTGAATGCTTTTGATATTAAAAATGGGTATGGTATTCACCACATAATTGTTTTGGCATGAAAAATCATTGAAACATTTCAGCAACATAATGACATTACAAAAACTTTTCTTTAAATGTGTTGATGAGAGTGAAAGGGGGTATCTCATCATTTGGAAATAAATTGTACAACATGTGCGGTATGTGATAACATATATTATAAAAACCTAATGAAGATAAAATACATTAGGATTAGTAGATACTTGAGTAAAGAAGAAAAAGGAAATGATCCCTTATAGAATCTCAGCATGGTAACAGGTGTACAGAAAGAACAATCGAATGACTAATGATAGTAAAAATGGTGATTTAATCATCAATAAATTAAATAAACAGTATGGGTTATTTTTAGGACCATATTTAAACAAAATAAAATGTAACTTAGAAAACATAACATAAAAGGATATTTTTAATGTAAATTTGAATAGGGATATCCCTTATAAAATTTTTGCAGAGTAACGATTTAGGTGAATGTCAAAATGAGGGAGAATAAATTATAACTGATTATTATTACATAATTGGGATATTTGGGGATTTTAATAAGTAAATTAATTCCTAAAAAATTGAAATGAATATGAAAAATTACAAACAAGGTTCTTGAATTAAATGGAGAGGAAGGGAATGATCACATGCCTGAGTGTGTAAATTCAAAAAATTTGGAGGGGATTATTAAGAGCATGAATGTACCTTTTGATGTTATTAAAGACTATATATGTGTGTTTTTTCATTCTCCAAGGTGTATTTAGAAAGATAAATCATATATTCGGTGGTTTTATATAGAAAAAGGTGGGATTTCAATATTATTTATGTTTGCGACACTACATAATAAATTATCCAAAACTAAAAACCAGCAATTGGTTTTTCCCATGGTTCTACCAAAGGGGATTTTTTCTCATTATTTTATATGATGAATGGAATAAATTATTAAAATTATTCTATCTCTTATTTAAAGGTGAGTCATAATCCTATAGTAATGATTTTAAGCCATAAAATATAAGATTTGTTTTGGAAGATTCATTATATATTTTCACAAAAAATTAAAAAACTAAAATAATTTTTTTTAATGTGATGACTATAATTTTTTTTGAGGTATCATTTATGGTAATTATTACATCACCTTTGGGTCATTATTATTTCATAAAATATTGTGTATTTACACAATATTCAATTTTTACAATAAAAATGTAATGTCTTAGAAAATAAAAAAATCACCATAGTATAATTAGGTAATTAGTATTCCAAAAAATATATTTATTTTCTCTAAATAATTTTTTAAATATTTTAATTTTAACTTTTTTAATAAAATAAAAATTAATTATGAAATAATGGGTTTTTTTAGAATTATTGTTTCTAAACACATATAAAAATAAAATTTAACTTTATAAAAATTATATTAACAATTATATATTCAAAATATCAAATGATATTAAAAATATATTTTTTTCAATAATCCATTAATTTATATATTACTTAATGTTATTTTAATATTAACCAAAAATGCAATTTATTCTTAATTGTATCGAAATAAATATCATTTATAATGTTACAATAATAAGATGAATATGAATTCATAATTCAATAGAAAACATAAATATTAATATCTATAGTTTCTTCATAAATTTTTATTGAATTCTCATACAAACACCCTATGAATATCATGCATGATGGTTGGAATTTCATTGGGTAGTTCGCTGAATATGTTTTTGGAAGTTATCTTAATGAGCTTCAAGTTATCCCAAATTTTTTTTCACACATGCTTAAGTTATTCGGGATAATCATCGGCATGGTAAAGGGAAAATATCATAAATTTAATCTCCCTTAGATGCTCTGATAAATGGGATTAAAACGGTATGATTCTATTGGTTTAGGCTATCACTTCTTTTCTCTTTGTCAATTTGATTTGTTGAAACCCTATAATTATAATGGAAATGTGATCACTTCTAAATGGATATATTATAAAATTTAGTGATACATTACATTCATTTAAATTCAATTAGATCTAAAATAATAATTCCATGTATCTTCTATACCATATTTCATAATGTGACATTTAAATAAATCAATATGTGAAATTTTATTCATAATAGTTTGTGTCGTTACAATCTTCACCATTAATAAATTTCACCTAGAAAAATTTTATTTCCTGCACTAAATAAGATGAGGGTAACAATGCTTCATCGCCTCCCCTGGTTCCCATGTTTAATATTCAATATTTTGGTTTCTTTACAATAGTATGACAATGTGCACTGTTTTACATAGTAAATTTTTTGTCTCTATGATAAAATATCATCAGAGTCTTATCTTAATAGGATATGTCATTCCCTAATGGTACCACTTACATATTGTTTACTTGTGAGGTGTCTGGTATGTACATCCTCAATATGGAATTATAGAATATATCACGTTCTTATGATATTTTTAGTGGGAGTGCTAGTCGATAGGCAACTTCTTTGATGAGAGAATGGATCTAAAAGGGGATGATTTATCTTGGACTAAGCTTTACCTTCATAAATAATGTCATTAATTTATTTAATGTATATATTTATTAGATTAAAATGTCTCTAACCTCAATCCCTAGGTATCATTGATGATTTTCAGCATAGATCTCCTATCAACTTTGAGCATCATATATGTGCTGCAGAATGGTCTTAATATTATACACTATTTCCTTGAAGGTTTTTGTACCTAGTAATTCTTGTTCACCAACGTCATCCCAACCTTTAGGTGTTCTACACCTATTCCAATAAACAGCTTCACATGTATCCATTTCGATGCTTTAGAGGTAAATGATTTAGTATGGTAACTCTAGTATTGAATGATTTTGGTCTTATCCTCAATTATCATCCATAGAACATTACCACAATATTTCTTCTGGTGTTTGAATATTCCACTCAGTTTGCAAATTACATTGAAGATGATAGGCCTTATATAATGTTATCTTAGTTTTTATATCATGTTGGAGACTTTTCTAGAACATGGAGACGAATCCGGTATCACGAACAGATATAATTGATTGTGGTACTCCATATATCCTTAACACTTCACTAATGTATATATATTCAATATTATCCAATGAGAAGTCGTATTGAATTGTGATATTGTGAACTGTTTTTTAAGATTCTCCAAAAAAACCCATATAACTTTGTTACCCTATATTTTGTTAGATGTATGATGATAATGTCAAACGTTATTTTATGTTATATTGATGTTTGTATGATTAATGGTTACATCATCGCTATTGACTTATCCCTTTAAAAAATAACTTGTTTGAATACCAGGAACACTGATGAATATTTAGATATC
The DNA here is from genome assembly GCA_963277665.1 of Viscum album. Classification (NCBI taxonomy): domain Eukaryota; kingdom Viridiplantae; phylum Streptophyta; class Magnoliopsida; order Santalales; family Viscaceae; genus Viscum; species Viscum album. The sequence goes on from OY728152.1 coordinate 749,295,666, forward strand.
TTAATCTCATATTATCCCACAAATATAGAACACAAAGATCACGATACATCATTGTGCTTCCTGGTTGAATGTATAATGTTGATCTATTTTGATCATCCAATAGTTCTTTAATTGACATAGGATTCGATAGAACACATATTCTTGACCCAATACTCACAATTTCATCTTTATCCACATTAATATCATAGGAACTATGCATTCTCATGGTTTCCACATTCTGAATGTTCACATCATTTCATTAAACACCATTTAATATTTTGAAAAGTGATTTTTGTGCAACTATTTGTGAAGGGATTGTTCAGGTTTCTTTCTTTTTGATTCCCATGTCTATCCTTCAATGTTCTATGGGGATTGGTTCCTTCTCAATTATAATCATTGGTAATGATGTATGATCATTTCTAATTAAATAATATGCCAAATGTTTCTCATTTTATACGATGGTAGTGGATTGTACAGTCATTATCCTTGATCATATATAATAATATTCATTCTTCCATATTCATATCTTATTGTGTAAATATACAGGTGAGGCTTTGGTGATCCGTATATGTCACACACTTCTCCCTGAAGAGATAATTCTGTAATATTTTCAATGAAAACATCACATATTCCAACTCAATATAATATGTGGTATTATTTTTCTCATGAACATTCAAGTGCCTTAAATAATTGGATATGTCTTTTTCACTCTGCGTTAATGCATAACCCAATCCCGTCTTCAATGAATCATGGAATTATTTGATTATTCCTCCAACAGTAGTATAATAATGAGAATAGTGATGAGAATCCTTTTTAACTCCATTGATATCTCTTCACATTAATCATTCCTTAAAAACATGACTCTCATTTAAGTTATCTTTGTAATAGGGTTCGACAATCTTGAGAAATTTCTAAAAAATTAGTGGTAATATCCAGTTAACCAAAGGATACTATGTATAACTATCACAAATTAAGACCTCATATATCCGAATTTTTTTTGCGTATTTTAAAGGGTCTGATGATCTCCCATTTTATTCACTGATATTCTCCATGAAAAAGACTTACATTAATAAGAAATAAATTTTGTTGTACTTGTCATAAAGTGTCTCCTTTCAGATTGACTTTTTCATAGATATCATATGATCATCATGGTACTCTATTATTTTGGATTATATTATAATATCATATACAATATAACCACTATGTTTTCGAGATAATTATTAAAGACTCTATTTATCAAGTCCATAATGATTAATAAATCCTTAGGGATTCTAAATGAAATCACTATGAACTCATAGAGCCCATAACATGTATAAAAAGTTATCTTGGGGATATCTTACTCATTCACCCTTACCAGGTAAAATACTGACAAAATGTACACCTTAAAAAAGTATTGTGATCCATGTAGCTGATCGAACAATTCATCAATATGAGGCAGAGGATACATAATATTAATCAGGATTTTACGGTGCTCAAATAATCAATGATAATGTGAATTGAAGCATCCTTCTTCTTGATGAAGAGGACTAGTTCACCACATAGTGAAGCACATGGTTGTATAAAACATTTACCCGTATTTACTAGTAGATATTTCATTAGCTACTTATGTTCCACAGAAATCCTTATTTATATATTCATGGATAATGATAACATCCCATTTATTATATCGATTAAAATTCAGCCTATCAACTAGAAGGAATACTAGATAAATCATCGGGAAACACGTTAGTATATTCACTCACAATAAACATGAATTTGAGGATATTTATTTCTATATAATAAATCATTTGATTTTGATACTCTTTCATATAAGGAAATAATATTCATTCTTGAGATGATGGTGCTAAAGAAGATGCACCCATACTTTCACTTGTAGATAATTGGGGGTTGATTCGCAATATGGAGAGTGATATTCATCTCACATCAATTTTTTTGGGCTATATATAGGGAAAGCATATACATGCCCAATAATTATTCAACATCCAAAAAATGAAGTATGACAAGGATCTCTAGGAAGTTAATCCAATAAAAATTTGATATGGGAGGAGTGGTTTACATCAACGGTAATAATGGACCGATTTTTTTTCACTAAAAGATCTAGTTCCATGATGTTTTGTGGTGTTTGATAAGTTCAACATAATGTTCATGATATGAAGTAATTCATAGAACTAGAACCAAGATTTATATTAATTATACATGAATGAAAATATATTGTAACTATCATCACATCATTTTAGGGAACCAACTCAGTGGATGTGAAGAAATAATATTGATCTTCCTTCCTTGGATGTTTTTGGTTGTCTATTAAACCCTTGTAATATAAAATTGGTTTGAAAATTTCCTTAGTAGCATGCATGTGATGAAATGAATAATTTTCTAAGGTTTGACAGGAACATTCCTTTCCTCATTCTCATTAGAGGGTTTCCCGTATTATTAAATATAGTATAGGTGTCGTTCCTTCCCACACCTAAATCATTTCTTCATTACCCATATTATATTTTTGAGGTTTTACTTGTCACACCTTTTACGTGTGGGATGTTGAAATATTATGGTAATATTTTAATTTAACATCAGGATACCATAATTAAATTCCACTCAATGATTCATATCACATATTTACCATTGATATTTTCTGATCTCCAATTAAACTTTTAGGGAATACAGTAACATTTAATCATAGATATCATATTCAGGGATCTCAAGGCCTTTTTTCATCTAGTTTTTATCGCCCCAAAGAAATGTTAAACCATACATTCAGTGGTTATGAAAAAGTTGGAGTCATATTGTGTATGTATCCTAGATATTATCATGTATGATCTAATAGATTCATCACCTTTTTTAATATGGATTGGGAAATACATTTCTATTTTATATCATAGAATGTGAGGAACATATATATCAAAAAATATTTTCTAGAATTTTTCCCACACCATTACATTAATAGGTTTTTTAAGATTCATATTCTTGATCAAGGACTATCTTTGATCAGATTACCCCTCTATACATTAAACAACCAACAGAACATTCTATTTAATATAAAAGATAAGAATTAAAAATATTTTCTCTATGGAGTTGATCCATTGTTCCATGATTATGTGATCAGATGATCCATTTAATTTTAGGGTCCATTGTCTCATGAAGCTCTTCATTGTGGATTGTTCTCTCTTATGGGGTTTTGGAGCTCCTCATTATCCAGGTTCATATTCAGAAATAGAGTTATCAAATAGGGTAATTTATCAATGTTGATGATTCATTCTCCCATCGGTTTAGGCATCTCATTGGGGGAAGTCATCACATTTCCCATCACATAATTTTTTTAGCTGATTCCCTTTATTTCCAGCCATTGGATATCATAAATGGAAAACTATTTTTGATAATTTTTAAACTAATAAACACATAAATGGGGATAAAATGAAATTGAAAGGAAAAAAATATAAATTATATTTATTACCATAAAATTTGAATCTCTAAGATTCAATATATGTAATCCATGATCTATTTCCTAACATATATTCTTATGGGCATTGTTTCCGCTCAAAAATGGTTCATAATGAGCTTATGAATTTACTAATTACTATATTATAGGATTTCATATATAGGTGCACAAAAATTCTTTTTGTCCTGTTTTGGTTACATTGAGTCAGGCTCAGAACACTATGTTGGATTTGTTACTCCTTGGTAAATCTTTGATAGAACAAATTCCTCCAATAATATCCAAATAAGGATGTATTCTCGTAAATAATGATAATATATACTAAAAATATTTTGAGGTGTTTTATTATACATTGTGTTATCCATATGTATTTCTCTTTATTTTTTCAAAACTAAACCCATAAATTACTATTCTTTTTCTCAAATACCAACTATAACAACCCTTCTCTTTATTTCACATTTATATTTAATTTATTACACAATAATTTACATAATAAAACCTATATTATCGACACATCATGTGTAATTTGGAATTTAATACATTAAATAACCATATAAAACATCGACTACAACATCTTTATTTAAAAATTAATAAATAGGCTCAACACACTTCTTTGATCATAAAATTTCATGGGATAACATAGGGACATACATTAGAAAGAGGTGTGATATAATTACGTATATGGGAATAAACATTTAATAATTTATAGAGGCTATAAAATAAGAATATAAATGAGAAATAAAATGATCATCAATTATAATGCTTGATATATCATGAAAATCATAACATGATAAATATGGAAACCACATAAAACACTGAATCACAGACCTAGATCAGGGATAAAATCACCAATACATCATGGTGGAAAATGTATTATAAAGGAATCATGTTCACTCCTTTTCCAAATGTACCATATCATGATACTAAACACTTTCCAATTCATTGGAGCATTATTTGGGATCCCCCGTCACTTTCATTTCATTATCTGGCATAAGTGTGTACGGAGATCATAAAAAATGGATTCAGTAATCATAATAATTTATTCCACATTAAATGAATTACGAATAAATATATGTGATTCCCAAATAAATATAAATATGTTCAAAATGGCTAATAACTTTTATAGAAATATGGTATGGTATTCACTAAACTGTTGTTTTGGATTGGAAAGTCATGGTGAAATTTTGACAGGATAACGACGTTACATAAAAATTCATTAAATAGATTTGTGAGAGATAAATGGGTCTCTAAATACTTTTACACCAATTTTAATGTACCTAGAATATGTGATAACATATATCATCCTATGTAAATGAAAATAAAACACCTATGTTAAAGATTATACTTGAGTAAAGAGGACAAAGGAAACGATCCCTTATAAACATTATGCATGTTAACAAGTGATCATAAAGATTCATGGGAGCATTGATAGAGTGTAAAAGGGGTTATATTCCTTTAATAACTAAATTTATACTAATTATAATATTTAATAAAATATCCCAACCATATAAAAGGGAATTTAATAGGCATAATATAAACATTGTTCTTGAATTGAAATGGGAAGAGATAAATCACTTGCAAAATTTCAACATAGTAAAATCATAGCCGAACATCATAATGAGAGAGAATAAATGACATATCATTCAAATAAATTCATATATACATTAGGGGATGTTTATAAATAAATTAAATCATAAAAAATTGTAATTACGAATAAATATTCCAAAGAAGTTGCATGAATTGAAAGAGGGGGGCATGATGAGAGTTCTTTACTAGATTTTGTGGCATAAAAAGAATGGGAGGGGACTCTAGAAACAATGGGGTGCCTTAAGAGGACACTATATTGTGGGGGGAATATTAGGATCATGATCCAAGGAGATTTAGGGATGATATATTGGTTATTTAGCGATTTTATTTAAGAAAATAGTAAGATTTCATTATTATTTAGGTTTGGGAATTGATATAAAAAAATAAACAAAACCACAAGCTATAGCATTGTTTTTCCTAGGGTTTCATCCAAAAAGTGAGTTTACTGAATTTTATTATATCTCCATAGGGATAAATTATCAAAATAAGTTCCCTCTTCATGTGGAGGCGAGTCACCATCATAAACAAATGATTCTAAATCATTAAAATATATTATAGGGTTGGAATTCTTAATAATTTATTTTCAAATAAATATAATAAACATAAATTCACAATATTTTTAGGGGAAAATATTTATTTGTTATGTTATCCAATTTATAGTAATATTTTACCAAAATTTTGGGTCATTGTGATTTCATAAAACCTAATGTATATTTGTATGATATTTAATTTTTACCCGAAAATTCCACTGTATCAGAAAATTATGTAAAAATATCCATTGGATAATTTGACGGTTATACAAAATAATAATATTCATTTTATCTAATTTTATTAATAAATATTTACTTTTTATCTTTTAAAATATATCAGCATTTATTAGTAAATGTTGGGTTTCGTTATAATAAATGATTTTGAAGCCTTATAAAAATAACATTTCACTTAATAAAAATTATATGACCATTAATATATGGAAAATATTATATAATAATATTATAATATTATTTATTAATATTAAAATATTATTTATCTAAAAAAAATCAAAATTTCATTAATTGAATTTGGATGTCAACTATGTTGTCCCATATGATATTGTTGGCCACTATCTCTAACTATAAGGGTTTTAATTATAACAGATCATGTAATATATTATAACATATATCATGCCTCATTATCAAAAAAATTTCTTAATCATGAGTCCCATATCATACATCATGACAGATCCAAAATCATGTCAATAATTTACTAATAGATCAAATCATTTCAATCAAATATCTAATTATGTTTGTTTAGGTCTAAAAGAGTTTATAACTGATTATGTTTGTGTAACAATGGGTATTAACACATAATAAAATTTCTATAATGAAAGAAATACTGAAAATAAAAAATAATATATTTATGAGTCACTAACACTAATAGAAGGACATAGACAGAGACAAGATGACTCAATGGTTGATGACTCACAAAATGATGTCTCACCGACAGATGAGTCACTGACTGATGACTCACAGACTGATGTCTCAATGACAGATGAGTCACCAACTAATGTCTCACCAATATGATGAATCACTAACTAATGATTTATCGATTGATGACTCACCAACCAATGACTCACTGACAGATGAGTTCCCAATTGATGTCTCACTGAAAGAAAAACTCACCAATAGACTTACTCAATGATAGAGGAGTCACAAACATATAGTTTACATTTTCATTAGTTAAAAATATTAATGACGATCATATTTTTGTTTTTTAATTATACTAAAGTATTTAATAATCCTTTATAGTAATTTTAATAGAAATTATGAGGTACGATGAACCTATGCATGTGTAAATATCATGAATTTTTTTTCGCTCATGAATAAAAGCTATTTGAAGAGAGAAGATGTAAGAAGTGTGGTGTCTCCACATGGGAGACATAAAGAAGAACATCTGCGAATTTCATGCACCAACGTTGAACTCAAGACCAAAAGAAAGACCACATAAGGAAATCTCAAACAATATATAAATCTAATTGAAAAACTACTTCATCATATAAATAATGTAGAAGAATATACATGTAGTACAATTCGTTTTCCTAGAATCCAGAATACGACACTCTGTTTTTTTGTCAAATTCTAGAAGAGGACACAAATATCATCATTACAACTTCTAAATAGTCCAGATCAAGATATCAAAACCCATATATCCTTGTAAACCCTTTCTCAATTTTTATTTTCTCTGATGTGTGCATTTTTAAAAAATTTTGAGAAGTTTGTGTATCTATATGTAAAGAGGACATTGTTTACTCATTCAATCTAGAGGATACAAGATATCATTCCACTCATACTTGTTAAAACTTTTAGTCCCACATATTATTGTGGAAGAGGTCCTTGTGGGACCTGGTACATTGTACCCACAAATAATTATTGTATAGGTCTTGTGACCTCGACAACCAGTGTGGTGTTGTGAACCCCAATCCAATGATTGGATCAAACAGATTATTAATTTAAACTCCATGGTAGCATGTGATCAGCATGTTGAGAGGATTAGGTCTCTGATTGAGACTAAACCTCATTTTTTCAATTCTACAGTGCTTTTACATTTTATTTTTACTCTTTTTATCACATATTTCATAAAACTAAATTGAACTCCGATAGTTATTCTATGCATGTGCTTATAAAATTATGGACACATTAGGTTAGTTTTAAAATTCTAATAAATTTACAAATTGATAAAACGGATAACTAATCAATATTTTAAGAAATTAATATAATATTCAAGCTCATGGAAATTCACTATTGTTTAACTGGTTGACTAAATTTTAAATTTTCATGAATTTCAAGTACTAATTTTTAATAGAAATTTTTATAGGAACTCAATTCAATCTCATCATGAGTTTCCTACTCTGACCAACAATTTTTATCAAATTATTTGTAATTTATTTTTTTTTCAAATCCTTTCTAATCATTTTATACATTGATTTTTGTTCTATTTAAAAGATCATAAAATTTATCTTAATACTGATCATTTATCTCTTTAAAATCTTTTTAAAAAATTTTATTATAGAAAATAGACTAGAAGGTGATGCTACCAAAAGACCTCCATTAATTTATAGAACCAATTACGCACAATGGATGATTAAAATGAAAATATACATAGAATGTTTGGTTTTTGAGATTTGGTTATCCATTATAGATGAATATAATAGTCCTAATACTAATAGGCACACTTGAAATGACCCAACTAAGAATGATAATAATAATAACTACAAAGCCATGAATACCTTATACTGTTCTTTAGAAGATGAATATATTAAAAGAATTTATGCATGTAAAAGATCCCGTGAATTTTTGGATACATTATATGTTTCACATGAATGAACCTATAGTGCTTCGTAAATGATACTTAACACATATAAAATTAAATATGATAACTTTTAAATGAAGCCTGATGAGCCTATTTATTACATGTCTCTCAGGTATAATGAAATTTTGAAAACTATGATCTCTCTGGGATGAGATGTTACAACCAAGTATAAAATTATGATAATACTCAAACGTTTACCAAATAAATGGAGTGAGACCTATGTGAAAATTAAAGAATCTTGTGATATTACAATACTACCATTAAAGGAGCTAATAGGATTGTTGATGATTTATGAGGAAGAGTTAAAATTAAACATGGATGTGGTTGAATCTAAGAGAAAATCTGAGTGGTCACTTCTTCCCCTCACTCGCGTGACTAGGTTTGTCCCTTCAAACCTTCTCCTCCCCTACTCCGGCTTGGTCCAGCCTCGATTTCGGTTCTCTTGTCTCAGCACAAAGTCGTAAGGTGATGTTTCTGCATGGACCGGCTTTGTTATGGGCTCGGTGGCGGTTTCGTTGGTCGTCCGGCATCAGGATCTCACCTCAGCTCAGGTGAGTTCTTCGTTGGCTCCAGCGTGCTCCTTTTTTCAAGATCTCATCATGGCTACAGTATGCATCATCAACTCATGCTATCCATTGGCATCAGTTCTCCTGTCTTGGCATGACATCACATGGAGATATATCTGCATGGTATGACTTTGTTCTGGGCTCGGTGTGGATATCTTGTCTCGGAAAAACATCACTGGGTGGAAGATCCGCATGGTCCGATGTTGATCTATCATTGGCGACAGCTTCTTTAGTTGTTCAGCTTCAAGATCTTGCCCCGGATTGGGAGGGATCGACATCTGGTCCATCTTGGTGGAGCTGGATCCCTGATCCTTCATATTTTTCATGGATTGTCATCGGTTCGTGAGTGCTCCGGTGAGATCAGGTTTGGTGCCTGTGGCATGGAGGGGGAGGACATGCGTTTTGTTTTTACTGCAAATTGTTTACAGTTTCTTCTTGATGAAGTTGGGATCGCATTTGTTTGGCTGTGATTTTGGGTATTGGTTGTTTGATGGACGTGATTTGGATGTTCTGTTGGAAAATCCAGACATTCTATAAGTTTTTGCTTCGTATGATGATATATCATGTCGTCTATTCTTTGGTGACTTTTCTGATTTGGAATATTGACAGGGTATGGCGTAGCCATCGGTTCTGTGCCCGTGAATTATTGCACGAGACTGCTTGCTGATCATCCATGCTTTGGTGGAGGCTTACCTTAATGATCTTGATGCTTGGTAGAGGTTGTTCAGTGTAGTCTTGTTCTGGGTTTAAACCCCCTTATTTTCCATATTTTTTTAATTTCTGAATGTACTTGGAGTCTTGGTTTTCCCACCTTTACCCATAAAATAGGGTTTATCTAAAATCAATTAGAATTTTGGCATTCAGGCCATTCGGTCTAAGAGAAAATATATATCTTTCAAGACTACGAACACTATGAATAAGAAAAAAGACAAGTTGTTGACCTATGTTAAAATCTCTAGAATTTATGAATCAACATCTGATTGTGATGAATAGATGGCACAGTTGGCCAGATTATTCATGAAATTCTATAGGAAGAATAAGTTCTTCTAGATGCCCATTTATAATGAAATATATGATAACAAGGGAAACAATAAAAAGGACTCAAAATGAAATGAAAAATCATTGGATTTTTTATACTATGAATGTATGAGGAAAGCACACGTCAATGATAACTTTCAAATACTAAAATATAATAATAAGTTTTAAAACAAAGAGAATAAGTATAAGAAAGATATGAAGTCTACCTCAAATTCCCTTGAGGATAACTACAATGAATTGGTATCATCTTATGATGAGATAGATGACATGGAAAATATTTTTTTAATGAATAAAAACATCTGAGGTAACCATAGATTCTCATCTACAAAATTCAAATCATTTTGGAGATAAAAGTGATTCTAAAAAATATGACAAGTGATAAAATATATGAATACTATAACATTCAGGATGAGAAATGAAATGAATTTAATGATAAATATAAATCATTAATGAAATATAATTCTCTCAATTTAAATATTCTGTCTAGCCTTAATACTATCAAGGAAAATAATACTCCACAGCTCAAATAATACATTGAACTAAAAATGTCTCATTAGAATTTGAAGAAATATCATGAAAACATTACCAATGGAATAAATACTCGTACTCACATGCTTGGTAAATACATATCTCTTAAGTACACTTCTGATATTGGATAATATCCTAGAAAAAAGAACCTATCTAAACAAAAACTTGTAACTAAATATAGAAAATCAGGTATTCTACCTAATAATAATAATTCTACTGCTAGTTCCAGTTATGGAAAATATTTTACTACCACAATTTTTTTTTTGAAAAAATAGAGTCTATTTTGTTAAAATATGTTACAAAATGATTATAGTAAACCCATGAAATGTATGTGGGTACCTAAAGTACTTATTACTAATGTTATTGGACCCAAACAAATCCAGGTACCCAGATCTATTTTTGTGTTATTATTTTGTAGGAAAATTGTCTGAAGAGATCCTACAAGAGTCAGTGGTACTAGGATAGTGTTTTTCATCACATATGGTAGGATATTATTCACTATTAAAAAAAATAATCATGATTGTTGGTGTATATGTCACTTTTGGTAACAATGCCAAAGGAAAAATAAATGTTTTAGGCCAGATTGGTAACTATAAATCAGTTTTAATTTCTAATGCACTTTTTTAAGGATTGACATATAATTTGATTAGTTATTCACATTTATTTTATGATGGATTTCATGTTATATTTGAAAATGATTCATTCAATGTTTTTATCTCTAAAAATGAATTTGTATTTTATTCTATTAGAAATGAAAATGTATAAGCTGTCAAAATAGATTCATTAATTTCTTAAAATGTTTCTTATTTAACAAGATTTTGTAAATATTCTTTACTTTGTCATAATAGTTTGGGACACTATAATGTACACTCTCATTGAAATGTTACTAGAAAAGTACTAGTCTATTATCTACCCAAACATGAATTTTCAAATGAAAAAGTCTTTAATCCTTGTAAAAAGGGAAAACTGCAGAAGATATCATTCAAATCAAAGAATGACGTTTCATCTTCCAAACTATTAGAGTCGATTCACATGGAATTTTTTTGAACCTATGGATTTTCATGACTAGATGGAAATCACTATGTCTATTTTCTAGTCGGTGATATTTTCTATTATTACTTGGAATTATTTCATAACTCACAAAGGTAAATCATGTACATACATCAGCATGTATGCTAAAAAAGTGGAATATATAAGTAGACGTATAATAAAGTCCGTATAAAGTGATCATTTTTAGGAGTTTGAAAATAATGACATTTAAACATTTTTCACAATCAGTGGCTATTGTCATAACTTTTCTACCCCTAGGACACATCATCAAAATACTGTTGTGTAAGTATGAAATGTATCTTTACAAGAGAGAAAGTAAATAATGATTAATGAATATGATCTACCTGTTTACTTTTCGGATGATGCTATGAATATAACATGTTATAAAATTAATGGACTCTTAATTATACCTATCCTCAAGAAGACTCCTTCTGAGTTATGCAATAATTAAAAACCCAATGTTAGTTACTTCAATGTTTTTTATGGAATGCCTATACCTTTAATAAAAATTTAAATATTGAAAATGATACATCATATAATGATTATGGAATCTTCCTAGGTTACTCAACCTCTTCTAAATCCTGTAAATTCTTTAATAAAATAACCAATTGTGTGAAAAATTGTGTGCACGTCATTTTTTATTAAATAGATCCACATGAATCTATGACCTCCAAAGAAAAACATGAATATGATGTGTCAAATATGGACATAAATAAAAAATCATCTAATTTTCTCATTAAGTAATCTGTTAAATCAAAAAGTTCTTGCAATTCATCAGACTCTGAAGAAGATGAACCTGAACCTGTAAATGAACATGAAATTAGAATCCTAGTTATGTCTAGACCAACTAGAACCTTCAATAAAAATACATAGATGTTGTTGATGGAGACATAGATTAAGGGAAATATACTAGATCTTCTCTTGGAAACCATGTTGAACATCAACCCTTTTTGTAACATCCTGAACCTAAATACATCAATGATTAATTAAAGATGATTTTTTATTAATGGAAATTCAAGAAGAACCTAATAAATTTGAATGAAATAATGTTTGAAATCTTGTGGATGGACCCAAATACACCTTGACTATAGGAAATATGTGGGTGTTGAATAATAAATAAGATGAATCTAGTAATATTTTTAGAAATAAATCCAAATTGCCTATAAAAGGATATAGTAAAGACGAAGGAATTGACTGTGAAAATACCTTTTCACTAGTTTCTATAATTGAGGGCATAAGAATCCCACTTTCTTATACTTCCCATCTTCATTACCATCTTTATCAAATGATTGATAATATTTAATTTTTCAATGGGTATATTGATGTGGATTTATTTGTTGAACACGTGCCTAAATTTACAATCCCTCATTTTCAAAATCATGTTTTCAAATTAAAAAATTATTTATACAGTTTAAAATAATCTCCAAGAGCTCAGTACGATACACTATGTCCTTTTTTCATTAAAAATGGATCTAAAAAAGGAATTGTTGATACTACCCTTTTTAAAAAATGAATTATTAAATGAGTTGTTTTAGTTTAAAATTATGATTTTGATATTAATTTTTCATCTTTAAGAAACTCATTATGTATTTATTTTTCTAAAATGATGATAGAGAATTTAAAAAGGTTTTGATGGGTTAATTTAAATTCATTCATCAATTTAAGACTAAAAAAAGACAGTGTAATTTTAAATCAACATAAATACACAAAATACATTTTAAAAATATTTTTAATCGATAGAATTAGAATTATTGAAACTCCAATGTGAAATTCATGTATATTAGATCTTGATTAAGATGGTAAATATGTTGATAAAAGCACTAACCGAGGAATGATTGGACATTTTCTCCAGAAGACTACATGTAGGCTAGATATAATGATTATTTTATTTAAGTTCCCATATTCAAGATAACCCTAATGAATATCACGTAAATGTTATAAATGAATTTAAAAATACCTCTAACATGCTGAAAAATTATTTTTTTTAACCCTAATGAAAAATAATTTGATATTGTGAGTTATCATAATGATGATTTTGGTGGATGAAAGTTAGATAGAACGAGATGCTCTTGAATATGTCACATTTTTGGAATGTCATTGGTTTTATAGAAAAGTAAAAATCAAAATTTTGATGCATTATCTACTACTGAAGAAAAATACGTTGTATCTAGTAGTTGTTTTGACCATATATTTTGGATGAAACAAACTATTCTAGATTATGGTTTCAATTTAAAAATTTACCTATAAACTGTGAAAATAAATGTTCTATTAACATTCCTATTAACCCAGTTTCTCATTCTAGAACAAAACATATTGATGTAAATGATCTCTTTTTGAGAAATCATTATTAAAATATTCATAACACTTTAGAATTTTTTGGAACTAAATATCAGCATGCTGACCCATTCAATAATACATTGAACTCTGGAAGAATAAATTAAATCGAACATGAGCTAGAAATGATTAATATATAAGTGTCTTATAGTTATTACCATTTTTCAAATCAAATAGAATTTATTATTCTTACACTATCATGCCGACATTTTCCTTCCGACACTGTCATGCCGACACAGTCATGCTGACACTATCACGCAAACACTATCATACCGACACTTCAATAATGTAGAAACATTTTTCATGATGACACAGATGAGTCACCCTTTTTAATGTTTTATGTTTTTAATCAAAATAATATTGTTTTGATTGTTTATTTAACTGATTTTTCAATTTTGCAATTTTCATTCGATTTAATCCCTACATGATATAAAATTGAATTGATCCACACTAATACTAACATTGAGAACTTCATTTTTCACTATAAACTTGATCACTCACCTTATATCCTTTTAACAAGTTCTTTACATGGAAATGATGAAGCTCCCTACTAAAGGATACTCAGATAACTCATTTCTAGATGAGAAGCAGAATGGGGAGTTTAGTGGATCATTTGGTCAAGTAAATTGTGAACTGGCCAATCGTATAGTAACACCAGAAATAGATGTTTTTATAGAATGGATTTTAGCTATAAAGTCGCTGTTGTTGAATGTTCTATAGGATCAGGGATGAATTATTTGTTTTTTTGAGAATTGAAGATAATATTATCCGATGATGGTGCATGACTTCTATATGAATGATGAATTTATGGTGGAAGGATGTGATATCTATTTGATAAGATAAATGGTAAAATAAAATAGGATTTTATTTTCTTCAAATTAGTGGTCTGAATCTCCCAAATATCCTCATGAAATAATTTTTGATGACTATCAATGTACTTCTCCAACTAAAAGTGACATTTTTAGCCTTAGGACTGATTTGATTGTACATACTGATAATGAAGAGCTTCAAAGGGCTTTTTCTGTTGAGGTTCTTTGAGAGTATATAATCTTTATTATGTTCTTCCAGCACTAATTTTATCACAGGAAAGTGGAATTTTTTTCTTTGAAGTACCAGTTTATTTACCTTGTTTATCTTCTGAATAATGGAGGTAAGGTGAATAATTGAATGTTTTTAATGTTTCACATAATTGAAATTATCTAACCCTACTTTAATAGAAATTATTTATTTTACCATAGTATGATATATTCTATATTGAATGAAATGGGTTGTGTGGATGACAGTGATAAAACTATATCCAAATGTAGATCCTTTTGATTGAATAAGGCTATCCATATAAGAATAAAGATTCATTAGAATCCATGTAAGATAATGTGTGTTAGTGATTAAGAGAAATATTATGAAAAATTCAATCATGTGGATCACACTACCAGACCATGAGATATGAGGGATCTTGGTTTGGGTCCCGATGATAAAGAAGTATACTATGAATAGAAATTAGGTAAATATGGTGGATGTAACAAGGATGGATCTCCATTTAATGAAATGGGTGATCTTGATGTTTTTTATGTCATCCTGAGGTAATATATGGGCATGCCTGTCCACCACTGTCCTTACATTAAAATGAAACAATTTTATAGGCTGATGAAGATGAAGGGGATGTGAAAGTGAGTGGTAGTGTGGATATTGAATCTAATTACTCGAATGAAAAAGATAAATATATGGATCCAGAAGAAAAATAAAAGACAAATATAACTAAAAAATATGAATAATAGGAAGAATAGGAATAAGAGGAAGAAGATGATAGAGATGAAGAAAATGGAGATGGAGGTGATGATGGGAATGATCATGATAACAAAGTTGGTGAGGATGGTAATGAAGAAATCCATGATGAATTAGTTGAGGCCGATGCTCTTATGGAACACCGAATGATTCAAGAGTTTGTACCTACTCCTCAAGTTGTGTATATATAACTGAGGGGGGGGGGGAATCTTCCAATAAGGCTGACACTGAGGGGGATCCTTGAGAAAGAGAAGATCAATCTGGTGAAGAGAATCATCATGGAAGAGTAAGGAATGATATTATCACTCCTATAGATGATGATGTACTATTGAATGAATGACTCATCCTGGGTTTGTGGGACTGAGATTAGATTATGAAGATTTTGATGATGATGTTTTTGGACCTGTTTTAAGGGAACCAATTGAAAAGACCCATACTAGTGATTATGCCACTCAGGATGATTTGGAAAAATTCAAGGAAGTGATATGTTCACTAGTAAGGCGTTTAGTAAAATCTCATATAAGATATGATATTGATGAATCTAAGAGGGAAAACACCGAGAAGAATGACAAAGTGAAAGTCATCTAGTCTATGGAAGAAAAAGTAATGAAAACTAGGACTTCTAGTTCTACTCCTGCCTCTACAAGTGCATCACAAGATGATGTTTCTTTAATCTCATAGATAGTGATAAAGTAAATTCAGTCAAATTTTCATAAAACTGTTGAAAAAGTTTTGGAAAAAAACAACAAGCTTGGGAATGATATGAAGAAGTTAACTACTAAAATAAATGCTTCATCCATGGTGTACAATACTATTGTGGAATATATCATGAGAGGATATGATTATAGTGTTACACATCATAATGTTCCTAATTTTTTTAAAAAATTAATTAATGTAATGGATATTTTTCAATCAACATCTACCTAAATTACATTTTCACACTCCACGGATTTGGATGTTTTCAAATTTGTTGTTATGGAATATTTGAATGCAATGCTATGTGGAATATATTCAAAAATCATTGAAGAACATGACTAGTCTATTGACCATGTGCATGAAAAGGTCAGGATTTATACCACGGGAGACTTTGAGATTCAAGAAGATCTTACCAAGAAAGGAAATTAGTATTTTTAAAAGATCAATACCATGCATTAGCTTACTAGTCACTTCAAATATTTAGTGGAAAATCTCAGATTAC
This sequence comes from Viscum album, assembly GCA_963277665.1. Lineage (NCBI taxonomy): Eukaryota > Viridiplantae > Streptophyta > Magnoliopsida > Santalales > Viscaceae > Viscum > Viscum album. The sequence continues at coordinate 749,312,506 of OY728152.1, forward strand.
CTCTTGTGATTGTTTCCTATAAATACTATGTTCAAAAATAGAAGGATTTTACTCCTCTCTAAGATAAATTCATAGATAAAAAGTAAATATTTAAAAAGGAAATGATGTATGAAGGATAAATAATTGAGTACTATATCTGATTGCTAAAACCATAACACCATGTTCAGAGTGAAGCCTTCATTGTTCCATCTGCTGCTTCTATTCATTTTGTTCCACAAATTAATTCCTCTCCAATGTCAGTGTCTCATGCCTTGACCCAGATCCTGCCAATTTTTACAGAAAAAACTCATCCTCGAGTGCTAACCATTCTCAAACTAAACCTTGCAATATCTGTTCTAATAGGATTTATTTACCTTCACTATAGATTCATTAAGATTCTCTTATTTCACCACAACCACTAACTGGACTTACCATTGTTTTATATGATAAGGGGAAGGCACCCCATGACCCTAATAAGTAGTGTGGAGTTATTATTTTTTATATGGATTAGTTCTTGTACTGTTTGTATTTTAGGGTAATTTTATTATGACTTATAATTCATTTTTCCTTGTTTTCTATTTTTTCTTTAAATTTTCCATTTTTTTCTAATACCAAAAGGGGGATAACATTATTAATAATTCATAATTCATTATTCATTACATTTAGTGGGTAGAAATTGATTCTTTATTATTTGTTTATTTTACACTGATACATTTTACATCCAATAATTATTTTCAACGTATTCATCTTTATCAGATTGTTTATTTTAATCATTCCCTATTGGTTATTTATAATGTCCTGATATTTTATCATTAAAAGGTGGAGTCTGTAGGCCGATAAGATGTTTTTGCCAGCTATCTCGAACTATAATTATTTTAATTATAAAAAATTATGTCATAAATTATAACATATATCATACCAAATTATCTCAAATGTTATCTTAATCACAAGCCACATATCTTTCCTCATAACAGATACTAAATCATGTCAAATTTTTTCTAGTATATCAGATCATTTCAATTATATAACTTATTGTGTTTGTTTATGTCTAAAAGATCTTATAATTTATTATCTATCTATAACTATGGGTATTAACACATTCTGACATAGATGTACTATAAGAAACACAAAACATCTAAAATTATCTACATATGAGTCACTGACACCGACAAAAGGACTGAGACACCAACATGATGACTCAACGACTAATGTCTCACCGAAAGAAGAGTCATCAATGAATGTCTCACTTATATTACGACTCCCCAAATGATGTATCGCAAACTGATAACTCCCCTATAGATGATTCACCGACTGATGTATCACTGATAAGACATCTCACCGACTGATGACCCACTGACTGAGGTCTTGCTGACGGATAACACACTAACAGATGAATCACAAATAGATGAATAACTGAATGATATCTCAATGATAGAATGACTTATAGATAGACAGAATCACTGATAGAGGAGTCACTGACAGTATATTTAAATGTACATTTATTAAAATTATTTTTACCAGTCATATTTGAGTCATTTAATGAATGTGAGTTATTTCATAATCCATTATAGGACATTGAGTAGAAAATATGAGGTACGATGAACCTATTTACCTGGAAATATCATGCTCTATGTTGACCCACAAGAATAAAATAATTTTGAAGAGGGAATAAGTAATAAATGTGGCGTGCCAGAATGTGATACATACAGAATAAGATCTGATACACTCATGAACCAACTGTGAACTCAAGAACAAAAGGAAAATCACACATGTAAATCACAATCAACTGTACATCAAATTGAAAAACTACATCACCATATCAAATATGAAGAATAATATACATTTAAAAACATAATTTTACCTAGAATCCAGAACCTGACACTCTGTTTTTGTGTAATCTTCTATAATATGACTCAAACCTCATCACATTTACCTTTATTGTTTCCCTAGCTACATCTCAAAACACACATAGCCTTTGAAACCCTAACTCATATTTATTTTCTCTATTTTGTGCATTATTCCATACTTTTGAGTCTTGTTTGTATTCACCTATAAATCACACACATTCTACTATATCAAACTTAATTATACAAGATATCCTTAAATTCCTACCTTAATACTCCTTTTTACTCCCACAGATAAGTGTTCAAGAGATCATTGTGTGACCTAGTAGTTTTTTACAACAACAAAAATCTGTTATTGGTCTGGTGACTTGGACAACAGGTGTGTTGTTATGAACTTGATCCATATTATGGAAAAACTATTTATTAATTTAATTTAATTTGTGGCAGGTGGTAATCAAGTGTAAATTATTAGGTCTCTTCTTTATAATAAATGTCTTGTTTCATTTCCCTTATGATCTTACTTGTAGTTTTACTCTATTTTAACACAAATTTCATAAAACTAAATAGAACTCTAATAGTTTGTCTTTGAAAGTGTTTATAATATTATTGACTCATTAGGTTACATTAAAAGGTTTTATTTATTAAAAAATTGATATAAATGAGAACTAATCTCTCTTTTGAGAAATTAATCGTACAATCAAGCTCTTATAAATTCAATACTGGCTAACTGGTCAATTGAATTTTAAATTTTCGGGAAATTTAAATAAAAATTTCATATATAATGTTTTATAAGAACTTAATTCCACCCCCCCCCCCCCCCTTCTTGAGTGTCATACTCCAGCCAACAAAAACAAAATACAATTTCATAATTATTGTATCAAAATAATAATCATTTAAATTTTAATAAAAATATGATTAAAACGTATTCATTATTCTATAAAAAAAGAAAATATTCATATTTTTATGGTCTTGAAACATAACCCATTAATACAACATCGAAATCCGTATGAGTACGGTGTGAAATACTGGGAATTCTATGGGGAGGTTTGACAAACATTGTTTGGGTCATGATCTTGATGAAATTTAAATTCCCTTGTAAAGTGTCTTTATCATGCATATATAGTTAAATATCAGATTGCGATTGGTCAAGGGAAAGGAATAGAAATTATATCTCCATTAGATGATCTGATAGATGAACATCATAGGGTACCATCCAATTGTTTGAGGCCATCACTTCATTTGTATGTGTCAATTGGATATTTTAAAACAATATATTTATACTATACATATGATCACTTTTCCGTGACTATATTTTCAAAGTATATCATACATAATGGTAAGTTAAATCCATTTGGATATAATACAATATGTGCATGTATTTTCTATTACCATAGAACCTGATGAAACATTTAAATAAATTAATAAGAAAAATTATATTTATATCAATTCTGGTCGTTATAGCCTTCATGTGGTATGACCTCTATATGAAGTAGTAGGAGAACATTTTTTTGTTTTCTATCACACAAGTAGAAGGTTTATTTTATTTTTAAAATTATATTTATTTTAGGAAATTTACATATCCAATGTTTATTTTATCAAAAATCCTAATCATTTTAAGGATATTTTATATTTACCTATATATTAATTTCAAAATCAAAATTTACATTATTTTAGGGTATAAGTACTTATATATATATATTATTTTAAATTTATTTTTTTTAATAATATACATGTTATATTTAATTTTCATTTTCATTCATTTTATGGATATATAAATTCTTTTTTAATGGATTTATAACATTTAAAAACATTTTTTTATTATAATAATTTCAAACAGTAATTTTTTTTCAAAACATAAATTTTTTCAAGATATTATAATTCTTTACAAAAATAAATTAGTATATTCATGTTATAGATATGTAATTGAAATAATTATTTTCAAATGAAATTAATTTTGATTGTATATGTATGTGATATCCTATATCATCAAAATAATATTTTATTTGATAAATAATAGTTAAAAATATTATTATTTCATGTAATGGAGTTATATAATTCATGATATCATATTTATAAATGTCATTGATGATCATAATAATGGCCATATGTTATTAATTACTCATTAAATTATATACATAAATGAAAATGAATATATGTATATATATATATATATATGATTGTGTATTGAATATATTATTCCATATTAATTTTAAAATGGATGATATGAGTCTATGAAATAATATTAAATACATGGATGTTAATTATTTTTCTTATTATCAGTCCATGAAATGGATAAATGTAATGAGATATGGTTGTACCAAGTTAAAGAATAGATTTTTTATAAATGTTCATATTTATATATATTTATATGAATGTATGTTTATAAATTTATTAATGCATTTTTATATTTTAAAATGTGAAAACTCTAGTGAATATATATATATATAAAGGACAAATCAAAATGTATATATAAAAATATTTGGAAGTTGGAATTTCTAAACATGAATGGTAAGTGTGGAGTGAACCCATCCATAAAAAAAGTGGGTAGGCCGAAAATTAAATCAATGTTTGATGTGTCCCCATGGTTTTAGTTCTCAAATCGTGCATATTGTTTTCTATAAAATCACTAGATTATTTAATTAATAAAATCATTTTTAAAAGTTTATGTATTTTAAGAAATTATTATATTTTTCCAAATCATATGTATTTTTAAAGGCGTTATAATATCTAAAAAAATAAGTATTTTAAAATATTATATGAATATTTTCAAAAGAATTAATATTTACAAATTATTTAGTTCACTTTCAAAATCATATGTATTTTATAAATGTATTATAAAGTTTTAAAAAAATAATTATTTTTAAAACTATGATAATGTTCTCAAAGGCATAAGTATTTTTAAAAGAATTTTCAAAATTAGATTTTCAATGGAATTTTAAATTAATTTTAAAAAATATATTATATTTTCAAATGTGTTTTAAAAATTATGTTTTCGAGTTTATAAATATATTAAAAGTATTTTGAAAACTATATTAATTGTTATAATTTCAAAAAGATAATTTCAAAAGTATTTTTTAAAATTTTCTTCCCAATATTTTTTAAAACATATTTTTTGGATGTTTTTCTCACCCTATGTTTTATAAAAAATATTAGTTCATTAAGTTGCCTTATTGAATTTAGATTTGATAAGAATCTAACACATTAAATTTTCAATATCAACCTTTCAATTAATTTTATAAATTAGATAATATGTAATAGTGGTACTTTTCCTTCAAAACCTAGGAATGAAAATATATTTTGATGTAAATGCCTATTAATTATTCAGTTACATTTAAAAAATACATCATTTTTTTACAAGATTCAGATGGGTGATTCCTAGGTATTTACACCACATCAAACATCAACTTCCTTGGTGGATTATTCTTCTCGTTCTATCTAACAATATGGGTAGCTCTTAGATTTTTATTCCATAATTTTTTTCATTCCACAAATGAGGGTAGAAATCATTGGACTAATATTAATGATTGATTAACCCTTGTAGACTTATATCACTTTCAACTAAATCATTAAGCATGTATTCTATCCTAAATAGATTACTTTTAGGAAAAAATATTTCCTAATATGTGAAAATAATGGAGGAATGTAATATCCCAGGTAAGTATTGAGAAATAAATTTTGATATTTATTAATATTTATGAATTAATTACCAATTTTACATGAATGGGGATTCTATGTCTGATTGCATACCCGACACACAAAAATTGGTTTCTCAGAAATCGTATATTCCACACAAGATTGAGTTATACGAAAAAATAATATATTATTAGTTTTTTTATTTTAATTTTAATTGACCATGTAACTATTATAATTGTGGGAATTTATAATATAAACTAAATTATGAATATATGGTCTGAATAAACTTTTTTTAATGATTTACTAGTTAGGAAATAAAAACAATTGAATATAAATTTTTTTTTGAAAATATATTTATTATATAATAATAGTGTCTATAAAATTAAATAATCACAATTTTTTATTATAATAATGAAATATAAATTAAATAATATATTTAAATTAAATAATATATGATTTCTAGAAGTTATATAAAAAAATTCAATTGTATAGATAAAAGTAGTGTTTTTCTAAAAATGTAGTTTCACTGCCTTTTGAGGGAGAGCCCATTATAAATATAGTATTGATACATTTATAAGTTATATTTTAAAAAATAGACTTCTTATTTAAGAGAGGGACATTAAATTTTATTTTAGTTGAATTTTTTTATTTTTTCTAATTAAAAAGATATTTAAATGAATAGTAAATAATACATCATTTTATTATTTTTTATCTAACTTATTTATATATAAAGATTTTCCTTTTTAATGGTTTTGAATTATAATTATATTATTTTTTAAAAATTTAATACAATCTTTATCATTGGAAATTATTTAACATTTAAATTTCATATAAACATGTGTCAATGATTCGAGGTTTTTTTTTGAAAACCTTGTTTTCTCATTTTGACAACAGGGATTAATTTTTAATTATTTTTTTCAATTATTTATTTTTAATTTTGAAAAATGGATTCCATACTTGAAATCAAAAGTTAAAAATTATGTAAATAGTTACCTTTTATTTTTCCTCGATTTGAATAGTATCTTTGGAAAAAAAAATTTATTTCCTTGGTTAAAGATAAATCAAGTAATTAAATATAAAAATAATATTATAATATTACATAACTACCCTAACACATATCCTAATAAAATTTAATGTGTGTATCCCTAACTCTGAGCATCGATGGGTCGATTTTAGGACCACATGGATGACTTTAATTCTTTTGTAATATTTTATTCAATTAATAATTATTTTGGTTGATATTTTTTATTTAAAAAGTATATTATTTTAAAATAGAGTTTTATAAGGGATATATTCAACTATAAGAACTCATTGTAAATATTAATCTATTACCTACATCATTGTAATTTATTTATAATTTTTAAAATTATATAAGTAAATATAATTATAACATAATGATCAGCTAGTAATTTATTAAATAATGAAACAATAAAATAAATGTTTTTATAAATATTTAAATAAATATCATCTAAAAAAATATGTGCCCAAAAAAGTATTGATAATTTTTACATTTTTTTGATGCTATAAATGAGTTTATTGAAACTTATCTTTTATTATAATATTTTTTAAAATTCAACTAATGGATAGTGTCAAAATAGAAACATTGTATTTTAAAATAAGAAATATTTTATTAAATTGTATTAAAATTTAATAAACACGAGACCTGGAAAATGGTATGGATAATTTCAGATATTACATAAATGACACATTTTTTGGACTTTTGACATGTTATGGTAATTAAATTTAACCAGAAATTGTAAGTAACATAATATCAAGGAACGATTAAAAAGTGTAAAATAAGTGTAAGATAAAAAAGATAAGGATTAAAAAATTATTCAAATCATATATAATATTTATTAGATTATGGTAATTCAACCGAATATAATGTTATATTGTAAATAAATTATTTTTGGGACCAGTTCTAACCGAAATTCCTTTTATATTTTATGGTTTTCCAAGGGTTCCACTCCCATCTCCTATAGAAAGGTACACATTATTCTCTAATACTCACACTTGAAAGGAATTTTGGTTCAGTAAATATCTTCAAAAGTCTTTCCTATAATCCCTAATCACATCATTGAGGCTATATTTTGGTAAAAACACCATACATAGAGGTGTCAATGTGTTTTTCAAAGGTGATCAAATGAAAACGATGTAACATTTTTTAAGTGTCATAGTATAATTTATTCATACACATCCTATAAATATATTTCATCCATGATTAACTAATAAATACAACATCCTAAATATAATGATATTTTATTATGTTAATATCATCTCATAAATACACCTCTAATTTCAAATAATTGGAAGTAAACTTTTCCTTCGTGTGTACGACATATTATAGGCTCATGAACTGATATAGTTTATTTTTCATTACCATATATTAAAACATATTATAATGATATTATAATTTCTTATATATGATATTAATGAATTATTTATCATTTTAAATGAAAAATATTTTATTTACATTCTTACCTTACATTCACATAAAAACGATAACTTCGTTCGTGCATACGGGTGATCTATCACCTCCACGGAGCAATGTGTATCATTTTTATTCACCAAAACAGTTATATGTTATTTATATATATAATTATATTTAAATTATTATTATGATGGAAATAATATTATTATCTTTTTAGAATGTTAAAATAATAAATAACTTATTTACATAATGATAAATTAAAAAGTTGAAATTTTACTCATGCGTACACATGGCTTACTGTCTGCATGATTGTAACCATGTTCATTTTTGATATACATATTTATTTAATGGATTTAAAATTATAATTGATATGTAAAACTGATTATAATTTCATGAAAATTATTTTGTATATATTGGACTTATGACCATGTGGACTATTGACATCTAGCCAAGTTCATTTTTGATTCAAGTATCGAATATCAAAAAAAACATCAGATATGAACTTAAATAATCATATAAATTTTATAACATGGTAATAAGTGATATAAATTGAATAAAAAACATGAAAATGGATATATGGAAAGTATAAATTAACTTATGTATATTATTCAAAAATATAACGATCGTATGTGATGAGGCTAACTCAAGGTAAAGGATATCATCCCAATTTCCTTTCATTGTGGAATTTCATGATAATATGGACCTTTATTATTTTATAATGTGTATATACAGTCACTATGTTATTTCATGTCCATATTTTACCTATGATAATATTATTTATTGTTTTGGTAAAAGTATTATTTTTTTAAATTATGATATCAATTATCAAAGTGGTATGTAAAACCTTGATTATTTAATGATTTAGTTATCCAATATTTTTTATGAGATATATAAAAAAAAATATTTATATGTATATAAAATATTATACATGAGAGTTTATTTATATCATTAATTTCATTCATTGTTTTCAAAATGGAATCATTTTATACATATTGTTTTACTTTTTATACTGAATGAAATAATGAATGTGATTTGTTTTAACGTATATGGAGACAATGAATTATCTTCAGATGTAATCATAATTTGATACCTACATTCCTCTATAGACCTTTATTTTATTTAAAGGAAATAAAATTATATATTTCATTTTTTGGATATCATGGTATTGAAAATTGTTTCATAAATGAAAATAGTATTTTTATATTGAAATATGATTCATATGGGATTAGAAGATGTTTTCCAAAGGGTTTTGTGATTCATGAAATAGTACATGAGAACTATATGAAATGGGGGAGCCCTATATAGCCTATATGAAGGGTTGGGCCTATTATATCTCGTTTTTGGGTACAAAATAGCTTATACAAAGGGTTTATCACCATTATAGCTCATGGGTGAGCCCATTATAGCTTATATAAAGCATTGAGACCCGTTATAGATCACAAGTGAGTCTGATATATCTTATACAAAGGGTCATCTCCATTATAGATATCCATTTTTCATGTACACTATATTCTTCTTCCAATTGTAAGTGGTTAAAATTTTTATTATATGATCCTCTATATTAGCTAAGACAATTTTCATTTATTTATATTGCTTGGAATTATTTTCATTAAGAAAAAATTAAGTGTCTTGTTAATGTGAATATTTTTTTTTCATTCTCTCAAATAATGATTAATGGGTTTATATATTTTAAATAGGGAAATGGTTTTGTTCTTTTTATGTCTCGTATATAGATTATGTACTCATCACATGTTTTAAAATGTTTTTTAGATATCATAAATTTGTTAGGAAAAATAAAACATGATGATGAATGTATTGAAGACGTGTCTTGAAATGAAATCATGGTTTATAGTGAATGGGATTCATTCAGTGAAAAAATAGGTAGTGAGTATAAGTGTCCACTTATACTGTATGTGTTCACATTGTACGATTTTTTCCTATTTATCTAATACTCTAATCTTAAAAGACCCTCTAATGTGTTTTGTAGTTCAAAAACACTAGAATAAGCTATATTTAAGTCTAGGACCTTATATTTTGTATTAGAGGATAGTTTATAAGTATTTCAAGAATAGTATGTCTTCATTAGAGATATGGATATCATGTGAGTTTATAATCTTCAGGTTGACCATAAGTTCAATGTCATAGAAATACTTTTTCTGTTTTATGTGCTAAAATTTTAAGGTGATTATAATTAATTTTAAAGCCATATATTTTTTAGGTAAATATGGGTTATTAATTTATGAGATGAAAAATTAAATGCATGAGTTAAAATATTAGGTTAAAATATTTTAAGGTTATTTTTTAGGATTTTATATAATTTTTTGGGATGTAATAAAATAATAAAGTTTTTGAAAAATAAAAACACACAATCCATGTGACAACCCATCGTGTCTAACAAGGCTGTTGGAATCTAACCCACAACCTATGTGCGATATAGAATTATCACATAACACAGGGCTACATGATGTCCTTAGTTAGTATAACATTTATTTTGTTTTAATGAGTTTATGGAATAAGAAGATGTTAATTTTTAAAACATCTGTTTTATCAAATGGATATCTTTTGTATCGGAAAAAGATTTGGGGATTAAGTGATAAATGTTATTTTGAAATATGTTCACCATTTTGGGGACCCTATATGACTATGGAAAATAGAATACTATGTTATTTTATTTGCTGAGTAATGGATGAATTTTATTTTGGGAGAATTTATGTCTTTATTGTGGACATATGGTGATTTGGGTTATTTATGGAAATGATTAACCTTTCATAGCGAATATGTAATTAGGTTAATTACTTTTTGGTATAATACATTAAGAGTAGTTGATGATTTTTTAGTTAAATGTTAAAATATATCTTAGAAGATTAGGTAATCTATTTCATATGTATTTTTTATTTTACTCTTAGGTTAAATATTTTGAGGAATTTTAAGAATTTTTATTTATTGAATAGTTATTATTGAACCTTAGATATTATTGTTGAATTTTGGATTTTAAAATTAGTCCTTCTCCTTGTAGAGGATTATAGATTTTCAAGAATTATCATACATTGTACTAAACATATTGGTTTATGTTATTGTTTGATGATTGGAAACATAGATAGTTACTCATTTTTGGATAATTGGATCACTAAAAGTTGATTATTTTGTTTTTGGAATGAAAATTTCATCTTGAATACATGTTGTTTTGAAAAAAATATATGTTTGTGGTGGAATTCGATTAGTTGATGAGACTATACATGTCTTGTAAGTATATTTATTTTTGTTCTTATTATATGAAGTAACATACGTACACAACACGATTAAAATAATCATAGAAAAAAGTTTATTTGTTTACTTTTACTACTATGAAATCATGGACCATTGTAACCAACACATGTTTGAGGTTTTCATATTTTTATGTTTCTCATAATCATGTTTTATATCACTCTCAGTCATAACATAATGGTTAGTTTTTTTCTATATCCATGTTTTCTTACATGGAATCTTAATATGTGTAATATTAGTTTACCTTTATACTACACATTATATCTTTTAAATTGGTAGGTTTGGGTTATTCCTTTTTCTGATGTGGAATCGCTATAATGGTATTTTGAAAAGTGAGTCCTTATTTACCAAGCCCATATATAAAATTAAAAAAGACACAATATACAAAAAGGGGGAACAATGTAACATCCGATGTAATTATAGAATAATTCATTTGTATATCTATTAATATATATTATTTAGATACTAATTTTATACTAAATGGCATTCTATGTCTGATAGGATAGATGGAATGCAACAATAGGTTTCTCCAAAATCATATGTTTCACAAAAGAGTGAGTTATACAAATAAATAATATGTTATTAATATAATTATTTTAGATTAAAATTATCTCATATCTATTATAATTTTGGGAATGTAAGATATTAACTAAAATGGGAATGTTTGGTTTCTGTAGGTTTATATAATTATTCATTAGTTAGAAAATAAAAACCAATTGAATATAAATGATGTGTTTTAACGAAAAATTAGTTTAGTACTAATAATTGTTTTTATAAAATAATAAAATCATTAATTATGGATTTTATTAATGAATTATAAATTAATTAGGTTGTTTAAAATTAATATTATATGTTTTCTATAAATTATATAAGAACAAATACAATTTTATGGGTAAAATGAGTGTTTTTCTTAAAATGCAGTTGTACTGCTTTTTGATAGAGAATCAATTATAAATCTTTTTTTTTAAACTTTTATAAGTGATATTTGACAAAATAATCTATATATTTGGAATATGGACATAAAATGTTTCTTAAAGAAAATATTTTATATTTTTCTATTTAAAATCATATTTTAATGAATACTGAAAAATACTGCATTTTAATTCAAAATGTATTTTTTCATATCAGATATTTATATTGTTATATTTTCCTTTTAATTAGTTATAAATTATAATAGTATTAATTTTTAATCATTTAATTAATTTTTTTTAATTGTATGTAATTCAAATTTAAATTATATATAAACACATGCCAATGTTCTGATTGTTTTTTATTTAAAAAAATGTCTTCTCATTTTGACAATATGGACTAATTTCTTATAATTTATACTAATTTTTGTTTTGAATAATGAGAAATGCATTCCTTATTTTTAATAATATGTTAAATATTATGTGAATAGTTCTATTTTATATTTGGACATAATGAATAGTATCATTGGTAATAAATTTTATTACCACAGTTAAAGCTTAATCAGGTAATTTAAGGTAAACATTATTTTATAACAATATAAAAATACCCTAAACATTCCCTAATTTTATTGGATGAGTGTATACTGACCATGATAATCATTGGGTCTATTTTAAGACCACATAGATCCACTAGGAGAACATTAATTAATATATAATATTATATTCAATGAATAGACATTTTTTTTGTTACACTTGTTTTTGAAAATTAAATGATTTTAATATAGAATTATACAGATGATATATTTGAAAAAAAATTCATTGAGATGATAATGTTATTACCTATATCATGGTAATTTGTTGATAATTTTTTTAAATTAAATAATAATATTTAATTCTACCACAATGTGGATTTAGTCATTTCATAATTAATGAAGGAACCAAATAGTTGATACTATAAATATTAAAATAAATATTATATTATATATTTTATACCGTCCATGAAGTTTTTGGATAGTTATGAAATTTTTTGATGATTCAATAGAGTTAGTTCGAATTTGTCTTCCCCTTATGATATTTTTTAAAAGTCAACTAATGAATAGTGTCAAATTTGAAACTATTGGTATTTTAAAATATAAAATATTTTATTAAATGATATTAAATGCCTAAAAATATAATTTTTTTTAAAATTGATAGGATAAGTCCAAATATGTTTTGATAGGACTTTTTGGATATTATTATATTTTAGGGTAATTACATTAACCCACAAGATGTAGATAACATATTATCACAGTAAGATTAAAAAGGATAAAATTAGGGTTAAACACAAAATATAAGAATTCAAAAATATTCAAAACTAATAAGATATTAATTTTATTATGTTTAATAGAACCAAAATCATATTATATTGTAAATAAATTATATTTTGACAATTTAGATCTTAATTTATTTTATATTAATTTAATATTATAAGAGTTTCCAAGGGTTCCCCTCCCCTCCCTTATAAAAAGGTACCTACTGTTCTATAATACTCACATATACAATACCTTTTTGTTAAACCAAGATATTCCCAAAAATATTCCTATAATCCCCCCAAAAATTCATTAGGATATATATTAGGTATAAAAATCTGCATCGAGGTGTTAAGAAGTTCTTCAACGGTGATCAATCCAAGAAGAAGTGTCATTTTTATAGTGTTTATAAATTATATAATCTTTCACATCATCTAAATATCTTTTTTCTATGATGAAATAACCAGACCATTATACTCTATATACTGTTATCATATTATTTTAATATCATCATTGAAATACATCTCCAATTTCATCAAATGGGAAATGAACATTTCGTTTGTGTGTCCGGCGGACTACCACCTCACGAACCGATATAGATATTTTTTCATTATTACCTATCAAGAATAGTTATAATGATGGAGAAAAATATTTATATATAAAATTATTATAATATATATAATTTTTAAAGCATAATATTTAAATTAATCTCTTACCTTCCATGCACAATGAAAGCTAACTTTGTTCATGTGTACGTCTGAACTATTACCGTAATGAAGCAATGTGTATCATTTTTATTCACCAGACAATTTTTGTGACATATATAAGTATATTTAAATAATTATTATGATTTAAATTATATAATTTTCAATATATAAATGTAAAATAATAATTAACTTATTTCCATAATGGTAAATGAAAAATAAAAATGTTACTCATGTATATGTACGCTATTCCGTCTCCATGATTGTAATATTGTTCATTTTCCTTATAAATTTACAATAAATACATTTAATAGTATAATTTATGTATAAAATTAATTTTTATTTTAATAAAATTATTCTAGATATGATGAAATTATGACCCCATAGACTGTTTAAATCAATCAATGTTCATTATCGACTCAAGTATCGAATATCGAAAAAACATCTGATATGAACATAATTAATTATTTAATTATTATAACATGTTAATAAGTGATATAAAAGAAATAATAAAGCTGAAAAAAGTTCCCAAGAAATTATAAATTAACATATATTTATTGTTAAAGAATATATTGACTGTATACTTTCAGTCTGACTCAAGGTAAGGGATTTCTTCTCAATCTCCTTTCATATAGGCATATGGTGATAATATGGACCTTAACTCTTTTATAATGTGAATATAATGTCACTATGACATTTCATATTCATATTTTATCAATTATAATGATATTTATAAATTTTTTAAATGAATTAATTCATGGATATTGATATTTTCATGTTCAAAGTGGTATGGACACCAGGAATGTTCGGAGTTTTAATTATCAAATCATTTATTCATGATATTAATTGAAATATTTACTTAAATGGACATAAAAGGGTAATATAGGTAATTTTATGTCTATATTTATTTTTATTCAATGTTTTCATCATTTACTCGTTTTATAGAAAGAATTTTACATTTGTTACAAAATTACAAAAGGAATTTTTTTTTGTTTTAAAATATATGACAACAATGAATTCATCACCGCCATAACTATTAATTGATTCTTTATTTACTCTAAAATACATGTTGTACATAAAATTAAATGCCTTATTCCACTGTTTTTTTATCTAGATATTGAAATTGGGTTCTAAAATTGAAGTTGTATTTTTCAATAGTGTTTTTTTCATATGGGATTATATGTAGTTTTCAAAATGGTTTTATGATTCATGAAATTGACCTTGCACACTATATGAAATGAGTGTCCCAAAAATATTGCTTATACAAAGGGTTTATCGACATTATATCTCTCAAATGAGACTGATATAGCTCATTATATGGATTAAGGCCCGTTGTAGCTCATGGTTTAGCCCTTTAAAGATTATATGAAGGGTTGAGCCTCATTATAGCTCACAGGTGAGCCTGATATTTCTTATACAAATGGTGATCCCCTTTATAAATCGCTAATTATGAAGTAAAAAATATGATTATTCTAATTTCAAGAGGTTTAAATGGGATATATATATATATATATATGATTCTTTAATTCCCGTAAATGAGTTTTAATTTCCTGATATTTGATTTAATGTTTTTATTTGAGAAAAAATAATGGGTAATATTCATGTGAAGATGTTTTGTTTCATTCCCTTAAAGAATGTTAATTGGGATACTTGTTTTAACTAGACTAATGTTTTATTTATTTTTATGTTCCTTACTTTTCTTTTTTACTCATGCAATGTTTTAAAATGTTTTTCACGAGTATAAATATTGGTAAGGACAAAGAAGATGCCCGAATGAATTTATTGAAGAAGTGTCTTGGAAGGAAATCTTGTTTTTTATTAAAATGTTTTCCTTTATTGAACAAAATGGACATTGAGTATAAGTGTCCACTTGCAATGTATGAGTTTACTATTTATGAGTTAGACTTCATTCTCTTAAACTCTTAATGTAAAAGATCCTAAAATTTGAATTATATTTCATAATAACTTGAATAAGATATTTTTAATGTCATATCCTTATAAGGGAATCCTTCTAAATTATATTTCTTTTATCCCACAATAACTACTTCCTATATAATCATTGTTATAACATCAAAATAATATCCCATAGAAATCTATCTACATGTGAACACTAATCAATTAATATGTTAATTTAGTATATTTTACTTCACGGTTTGGAAATTGATATTCAAAACACATTATACTAATGTTCCCATGTTTTCCAGGAAAGTTGACCATTATGGATTCTATATTATTGAACATTTCATTACTATATTTTTCGATATTTTTTACTTTTTTTCAAGATTATGGATATTTAGTGATTCATTCTTTCTATATTTTCATTGTAATAGGGGAAATTATCAAATTTAAATTTCCATTTAATAATTTTATATTTGTCTCTAACTCCTTGATCATTTAGTCTTTTACATTCTACATTAAAGTAATTTATTTAAATCTTGATGAAAATTATAAACCATGTTTGATTCTCTCTATAAGTTGATTCTTAATATGGAGAACACTATATTTTAACTCTTTTTCTATGGGAATTCAGATTCTAATTTTTTTATAATTATTTAAGATCACTTTGATATTTTATTTTTTTCAAATATTCATAATTTTAAATTTAATGTCCACCTATTATCTTTTTATATTAATCATTTCCTCAGAAAAATATTATATGATGGGATAATTATCCTCATGCATCAATTATTATGGTTTCACGATCTCTTGATTAACTGGTAATGCTTATTGTTGGAGGCGTGAACACCATCCAAATTTTTCTCTTAATGATATTGTGATGTCACCATTGGGATAAATGACATTCTAAATATCTTGGCGAGAATACAATATTAGAGAATTATTTTCATTCACAATTATAATGATATATTTGAAGATTTATTTAATTTGAAAGCTTTGTTAGATCATTCAAATTCTCATAATTACACTTTTGATTTTCCACTATTACTAATTATTTTAGACATGAGGAAATATTCATCCAAATTTTTTTAAGGTTCCTCTTGACTATTTTATCTGTCATATATTACTATATATTTTATTCCATATAGATTTTCTATACATATCCACATATCCAATTAAAATATAACATTATAAAAATTATTGATTGTTTCTTATTTTATGGAACACTTTGATGTCGTCTTGACAAAATCATAAATTTCAAAATTTCATTGATCTGCTTCAAATGAAACTCCATGATGGATAAATAGAGAAATTCATACTTTTTTAAATTCATGGGGGAATTATATACAAACCTCCATGTATTTAATGGACTCCTTTTTCTAACTTAAGAATATATTACCATTAAACATGTTGGTTCTATAATTTAAACTCTTTTGGATTAAATTATAACGACTTTTTTGAGGTTCAATACAAGGAAGTACATTATAGCAGTGATACCTCTTGCATGGACAACAAATAACCCTTATAAGAGGGTGAAAAAAAGTATTACCCAAATTGGATTTTATTATTTACTATATTATTTTCAATTTATATTGTTCCCACATCAGTACAAACTATGTATAAACAATGTCCCTAGTTTTTTACTCACACCATCACCAAATTACAAAAAGTGAATTTAGTAGAATAAATATGGATGATACAATTGTATTTTACTTTGTTAATCTACACTAGGATATGTATAATGAGAATGAAATTGGTAATGTTAATATGTACCAAAATTGACTAAATAAATAGATTTGTAGATACAAGAGGTTATTATCACTCTATACTTAGTCGCACTATAGGTACAATACTTTTTTATAGACTCACTTTTTCTTAAGGAAAACCTCCCTTACCATTTGAATATGAAATTTACCATAGAGGATAAACTGTATCTTATATATGTGAATTTAATCCCTCAATTTGAAATGCTTCCATTGACGAGTACATCCAAATTTTGTATATAAGTGATATTGCCATTCTTTCAAATTCCCCATAAAAGTTAGACTATGAAATCATTCACTATCATAAAAACTCATTATTTATCTATTGATAATAAAAATGAACCAATGGAATGGATATGTGATTCTTCCTTTACCTATCATTAGTAAAAGTTAACTTGTTCCCTACTATTAGTGTCCAGAACAAACCAATAATATTCTAGGTTTGTAACTAGAATATATTTTTCTTGTTGAACCACAACAACCTCTATTATACATATATGATTATTGATATTAAATATAGTTTATATCACTTATCCTTTAATAGAAAGAGGGTCTTCAATATAACACTCATTTCTTGTATTATTCTGTGAACTGATATGTTCCTCTTATAGTTGTTGAGTTATCTCTTTCTTCCTTATTTTTTTGTTCTTATTCATAACCAGGTAATATAATACCGAAGACATGAAATGGAAAAGACTAACTATACATTTTTATTTATAGGTAACCAAAAATATGATTTAATTATAACCATTATTATATAATATGTAAATAATAAATATGCTACAAAATTAAATTTATTGATTTTTTATGTTTTAAATAATATAGACTATAATCTGGTTATAAAATAAATATAACAAGAATAAAAAATTATAAAAAATTTCATGATATCTTATATATTATTAAACATTGATTCCTAGTATGATTTATGAGACTTAAAAAATATGTGACTATAATAGTAAAACATAGAATGTGATTCCAAACCACCACATCACCCAATATTTCACTATAAATGTGATATAAATTCATATTTATGGGTTACTATATTATTATTTAAAATAATATCCCTTGGATACTCTCACGACCTTAATATACGTGTCTTCAGTGATCTATGGTACCATTTTACAGCAATTATGACACAAATAACCAAACATTACAAGATTCTGGATGCTAAAACACCTCAGAAGTACCTACCTATAGCCAAGGGACCATGAAAATACCATGAAATGAACAATATATGCCTGGATAATGTTTATCCCCCATAATATAATTGTATAAATAATATAAGGTTCCCCCAAAAAGCTAACACAAACCATTTGAATGCATATTGTTGAAATGTACTCAACTAAATATCAATGATAATTTATGTACGCACCATATATTTGAAACCATAAAGATACAATCATTGTGAACAAAATTGATAAAAAAACATTTTTAACTAGTATACACATAGTAATTTTTCATAATTTTCTATTAGAATCAATGAAATGTATTGTGTTCAAATCAGTCGGTACACCACTAAAAGCTGAATTTGTATTTGTGTCTTTTTAAAAATTATTTGTTTATTTATGAAATAAACACCCTATGAATTGTTAGGGTTGTGTTTCAATATCAATATATCTACCTCACCCATACATAAGTATTTTAATATTTGTGATGAACAAATGAATATTAACAAGGTTATACCATAATGAGATATCTTAATACATGATAGTTTTTGTTTGAATTATGAGTAATAGATTATCACAAATATTATAGTGATACAAGGAAGTGGTAGTGTGTATCCATAATCTTAAAAATATGGATAAAAAATATAGTAAAATTATGGGAATATGGATTCATCAAACATGTACAAAAAAAGATAATGAATGATCATGTTTATCATTGAACCACAAGCTATTGAATATAAACTCAGTATTATTTGTTAAATAATATCTATATTATATTTCCCTATGCATAAACAGAAAATGCAATGTATATATTTTCGAATACCTCAACTAAAAGAAATTTGATAATACAATTACATGAAACCTAACATTAACATAAATGTTTTAAAGATAATATCATCATACATGATAGAATGAAGGAATAAGAATGATCTTTTTCATCATTGGAAACAATCTAGAAACTCTATATTTTTTGAAACATCTCACCTCAACTTGTTCAAATGATCAAAGATTCAGTATATTTAAATCTACTAGATTATCTCAATGACCATTATATTTTTTTATAGTTGGATAGTATCATAATATTCTCAAGAATTATATTAAAAAAATTATTCAATTATTCATTATAAAATATCACATTGAATTCAAATAAAATTTCCAAGAAACATTTTTGAAGTTCATTCTTTCTTGGATTCATCAAAGATAACTATCAATGATTCCTTGAAAAATGGTATCAAATTTAGTTAACACGTGTTTATCATTTTTGAATATTAAATGTCTAAAAAAAATTGATCAAAATACATCAAATTTCAATTTCTTTTAAAAACCCCATATATCATGAGATATTAGTTTTTCTAGTGATTTTATACAATCTACAAGTTTATATCTTTTAATTTATTCCATGTTAATATGATAATATGATTTGGAATCTACCTTCCCAAAAAAACATATTTTTTCCACTCTAATATAATGTCATGTTGGATTTTAAATGATCATTATATAAATACCATAAAAAATAAGAATAAGAATTATAATATTGATCATGGATTATTCTTATATACATTTTTCAAGATATTTAAAATCATCCAAATATCTTTTTTCATGAATAATTCTACAATATAAGAATATCTCAAACTGAATGTATTTATAAATAAGTTACATTTTTTATGCATAAGATAATTATCCTAGCAAGAACACAGACATCAGATATAGGATATGATATGTTTCTTCCAAATAAATTTTTTATGTGGTTTATAATTTATTATACATGATATTAATTTGTTATAAGGGATAGAATGTATTACCCACATATAAAAATAATTATGTGGTCAAAAATGACATACACATTTATTTTATTTCATATACATAATATAATGTATTACAAAAAAAATTCCGTATTTTCCATCTTAAAAAAGATCAATGATTTGAGATTATTTCAAATTATTTAATAATTATTAAAAAATATCCAATACACATATAATATTTATATAAAATATTTACAAATATCTCAATATAAAAATCATTTTGGGGTGATATAAAAGAAAAATTCCTCAAAAATTATAAGGTAACATCATTCCACCATTAAAATTTGAATTTATCCCATTAAAATATTTTACGATATTATGTTAAAAAATAAATTATCACGAAAAAAACAAAAAATGAAATGTTCCATTATAAATTAAAATATTTAGGAACCGAAATACGGTTTAGAGTATGTATTTTAATATAAATCCATCCATGAAATTTTTTGTATGAGTGATAATTTTATCACCCCTCAATAATTTATTGTCCCATTAAAATAAAAAACTACTCATTTTAAAATAATCCAAACCATTTCGTTGTATGGATAGAAATGAACCTCTCCCCAGTTTAAACCCCATATTTAATAAAGTATTTCATATATAACTATTCCAATTTTAAAACATAGTAAAAGGAGTATTGGGGTCCATCCCAATATATTTTAATTATGTTATTGGGTTTGAAAACCAATATTATTATTCTGAGTGACCAATATTTTCTTAAGTATAGACTTTTCAAAAATATCTTTAAACTAGATGTGTGTGGGAATAACTTCTATCTTGATGCCACTACTGGTCAACCTATATACAATAAAATGAAATATGACATCTATATTCTTTTACCATTAGTTTTTCACATTATATTTATAAAAGTCAATTGAAATTTCATTATTATTATGAATTATAAGAGGATTATTAAATCTCATAATGAAATAATGAAATTTACCCTTCATCCAAACCTATTGAGTGTCAAAAATAGTAAAAGTAATATATTTGAACACTTTATTACGTAGTGTGTCTGAGTTTTGTTTTCTATTGCACTAAATCAATTAGTTCTCATTGTAAAAACTCAGATCATATTTTCAGGTATGTTTTTCCTTTTATGGTCATTTTTCGGAAGAAGAAGAAATTATGGATATTTTCAAAGTACGCATCTTGTACTTTATGGGTACACACCGTGTACATCATTACAGCAGGAAGCTGGGTGCTTACCGTGTAGCGGCCATGCACATGGCTATGTGGGGGTGTTCAGAGGTTTATTAAAGAGGAGTACTAAAATAGTAAGTACAGGACGTATACTTCAAAAGTAGACGCTGTGCATTTTCTTTTTTTTTTTCATTAAACACTCTAGGGTCGCATCTGATAGATATAACACACTTCTTTTAGGTTCCGTTCATTTGAGAGTGCCAAGTAGTCGTGGATCTTCGATGAGCCCCCAAGCCTCCATCCATCCTTTGATTCGATCACAAAGGATTGAATTGGAATTGTAGCGGTGAGTTCTTCCTTCTCCCAGTGCATCATTGTCCAATTTCTCCACTTTTCCAATTTATCATGGGTTGAAAATTTTATGTGTTTTTATAGATCTATGACTTTCTAAGGAGACTCAAGCCTCGTGGTTCATGTATATCGATCTCTTAATGTTAAGGAAGGTGGTTTGTGCCTTTCTGTTGAATGTCATTGAATATTCTGTGCAAATTCCACCAATACCCTTAGAAGGGGTATTTCATGTGCACCTTTTTAGCATTATTGTTTTCCTGATCATTTTATTTTCCAAAGTAGAGGATTTTGATTAGGAATAGGGTAAATTTTTGGGATTTGGATTTATTTCCCATGAATTTTTACCTGTTTTGACCTTTGGGTCCTTTTTGCCTATTAGGCTTCTGTTTACTATCCATGCCTAGTATTGTAGGATGTTCTGACTGGAGTTCAAAATTGATGATATTCCATAGAATTATAGCCAATTATTTATTGAGGTTTACTTTTTCTATTGCACATGTTACTTTTTTGACATACACAGGGCTGTGAGAACCTAGTGTGGTAGACCATAGGGAGAATGGATGTTACAGATTCTCTTTATTGTCTTATAAATTATGATGTGATACCATAGGGGGAATTGACATTGAGTTCTTCCTTAGAGTGTTTTTAGTTCCTCGATGTGGTCCATAGGGGGAATGAGATGTTGAGTGTTTCCCTAGAGCACCTTTAGTACAATAAGATACTATATGGTGAACTGATGGTGAGTGCTTCCCCAGAGAGTCTATACATTAGCTGAACCAGAGGGGTGAGACTATGTCTGCATCCCATTGGTTTTATAGTGCTTGTTGTTTGATCAATTATGGCTAGGCTATGAGAACTACCTAGAGGGGTACCTATTTGTTTTTACTTGCTTGATTAGATTATTACTTTTTTTGAATTAAATTCTTGAAACTATGGATTGTTTGCTGATGAGTACTTTCCTTGTTTACTACTTCATATACTTTTACCAACCATATATTAATTGCCAGTTAGACATAGATCTTGTGGTGGTTTCTTACTATTATTTAATCTCACACCATATTCGGGACATGATTTTTTTCCCAAACAGATTATATTTTTAAATGTATAGAAAATGGAAAATTCCCTTCTACTTCAGGTACTTGAACTGCTGTGGAGCTGGAGAACGTGGGACCAAGCTTAGGCTTGCGATTCTGAGGAGCTATGATCTATTTATTTTGGACATGGTTTAGTACTTTTTGTATATATCATTGTAACCTGTTTGGTTGTTTTCTTAGACACATGTATCATGCATCATTTTATATGTATGTGCTCCAGCTGTTTATTATTTCAGTCTTCCACTGTTCAATTGTGTATGGGTTGTTTACTGTTTCCTCTTTTGTTTATTTGTTTCTCTTCCGCTATCTACAATGCCAATGAGGGTATAGTTTCCCCACTATCACACCCAAGGCCCTCGCTGCTAGTTGGAAACCTATAGTGTTCAGGGAAATGCACTTGAGGCCATGTGACCAACCGAGTACGGGGTGCCTCTGGGTGACTTTCGGAACTGGGGCATTACAAAGTGGTATCAGATGATTTCTTTTCTCTTGACTAACTATTTGGAGTCTATAGCCAGGGATAAGATAGAATAGGTACTTTGTAATAAGCTATTTCTGGGAGTAGCTGACCCGTGTATATGGAAAAGCTATACTACCTCATTTAATGCTATTTTACTGGTTTGAAATTTTACAGTTGATTTGATTTCATCGTTGGGTGACTCACATGTCTTGTGATGTTACCATTGTTATTATTGAGGTTCTATTTCTGTAGCAACCTGATGAGATTAGGGTGTTCCATCTCATGCATCATATAGTCACTTGTTAGAAATCTCATTCCATACATTCTTTCCATGCCATCAAAAATGCATTAAAGATTTCATGTTGTTTTGATATATGTTGTGTAGAATATACATGTTGTTGTGATAGATTCCTGGATAGAAATTCCTACTATTTGATAGGGAAATGTGTGTTAGGTTTTGTTTGAATGAAGTCCAATCTTTGGATCTTGATGTGTTATGGGAGCACATGGACCTGAATTTGGTGGATCATAGCACTATTTTCGTTTTTATAACATGTATAAGATGCCAAACATTGATTCATGGGGATTATTTCCCCTCATTGATCGGAATTTGGCACCTTCAATGAGATTTTCTATGTTTTTCTGGGCTCCGGAGTAGTTTTTGATGCTTAATGTCCAGAAAAACAAAGAATACACTACGTGTATTGTTAAATACATGCCATGTGTTCTTCTATTCGGGAAGAGTCATTTATTCATAATTACACTCTATGTACTTTATGTATATGTCATGTGGTGTTTGACCATGTTGTAGGCCGTGTAGACAGAGACACGGGATGGAAAAAATCTGGAGGAAACATGTTGTGTCTACCTTGAACACGCTGTGTAGTATAATCATGGGAACCCAGACGTGTAGGTAACAACACGTGTCAGTGGAGTCTCTTCTTATACATTATGTGTCCCCCTTGATCACCCCATGTACTTAGACCCTGGTACTTGGTTGTGTGACGAACAACACATGTCAGTGTTATCTTTTCTTGTAAACTCCGTGTTTGTTTGGAACACATTGTGTTGTTTCAGTCATGTAGTTGGCCGTGTAGTTAACAAAACAGGTCGGTTGGCACTTCTTAGTACATCTTGTGTTCATCTGGAACATGTCGTGTAGTTAAACCTTTGAACATATGATGTTTCACTAACAACACAGGTCGGTGAATCTCTTCCAGTACACATCGTGTCTACCTTGAACATGTTGTGTAGTGTGTCTTAGGTGAGACGTGTGGCTTAACTGTGTAGAAGCACCCAGGAAAGCGAAGAGGATTCAAGTACACACCATGTGTTTTGAGAACACGCCATCTGTTTGGGGTGTTCATGACCATTTTAGGCAAATGTACACGCCCATGTAAGGTGTGTGCTAGACCTAGGGGAGTCATGCCACAGAGACATCCTCTTGTTGTGCCATTCTTGGCAACATCCGTCATTCCAGACACAGGTGCTGATGCACAGTTCCGAAAGCGTTTTATAAGGATCATGCAGACCTCCCGTGTGGGCGGGAGGAATCTTCATGTAGCACGGTGGTATGCTACCAGTTTGGAAGGGCTGGGAATATGATGCTACAGTTCCATAGAGATCAGGTAGTGTTAAGATCTTGTGGAAAGATGGATCACCTTCAGCAATTTTATCATGTTTTCTCACCAGCAGTTGGTGTCAGGGGTTCATCCATGACTCCTCATTTAGGAGCAGCTCCGCTAGTTTCTCACCAGTCTGGGAACTGGAGTTCTTTCGGCCATTTGGGCTGAGGGAGTGGCCAAGGCCATGGTGGTCAGTCACCGGTCTATCAGCGACAATAGGGCGGATCAACTCGGAGTGGTCAGGAAGGGTCACAGGGTTGTAGTACAGGTCAGACTTTTGATGTGGTGGAGTAGACCCAGCAGGAGCAGGATCCCAAACCCTTTATAGTTCGAGTTACGGTCTTAGTAGCATCATTTTTATCTTCAGATCTTTTCGATACTGGTGTTACCTATAGATTTATATTTTTTCGATGTTGTGGAGATCCGTGGGCTCTGTATCTTTTCTTCTGCCAATGTTTTGACACTAGACACTCTATTGGGGACAAGAACATTTAGTGTACATCAGTGAAAGGGGTTCCCTCTTGAGGGTTGTGGTTTTCCATTTGTTTGGGTTCGTAATGTTCTAGAGATGATAGGTTATGATGTCATTCTCAGAATGGACTGGCCAGTTCCCTTCCAGGAATTCATCGTCTGTTATCTCCGTAGGGTGAGTTTCAATTCACTAGAGGGTGGATCTTTTCTTCACAAGGGAGAGTGGGATGTTCAGGTGAGCAGAGCAGGAACCGAGCATCATTGTCTAGGAGTAGTTACAGGTAGGATTTCCGGTTTATATATGGATGACCATAGGTCTTTTCCGGTCTTCCTCCAGAGCGTGAGGTAGACATTTCTATCGAACTCATGCTAGGAGAGGCACTAGTCTCCATTCCTCTTATATGATGGCTACACCTGAGTTATATGAGCTCAAGAAGAATTTGCAGGAGTTTTAGGAAAAGGGTTTCATCCAACCTAGTACATCTCCATGGGGTTCGCCTATCCTGTTTGTGAAGAAGGAAGAGGGTACCCATAAACTTTGTGTAGATTATCGGATGCTGAACCAGTTGATGGTCAAGAACTGATATACCTTACTGAGGATTAGTGATATCTTTGATCATCTTCGAGGAGCCCTGGTATTCTCGAAGACTGACTTGAGGTCCGGTTATCATCAGTTAAATGTTATACCATCTGATATACCTCTTACAGCCTTCAAGAGTAAGTATGGTCTATAGGAGTACTTAGTTATGCTGTTCGGTCTCACAAACACACCAGCAGTTTCATGGCACTGATGAACCAAGTGTTCCATCCTTACTTGGATTCCTTCTTGGTGTACTCTCACACTTAACATGATCATGCGACCCATATTGATATTGTTTTGAGTACACGAAGGGAGCATCAGTAATATGATAAGCTCTTGAAGTTCCACTTTTGGATGGACCAGATTCACTTCTTGGGTCATGTTATTTCAGAGACAGGAGTAACAGTATACCTAGAGAAAGTAAGATCTATGGTTTCCTGGGAGCAGATGAAGAAAGTCTTTGAGGTGCGGAGTTTTCTAGGGATGGTTGGATACAACAGATGTTTCATTCATGACTTTTCATTCTTAGCATCACCACTGACAGGTCTGACCAACAAAGGTACAAGGTTCTTATGGTCAGATTCTTCTGAGTCATCCTTTCATGAGATGAAAGGGAGGTTGACTTCATCCCCAATATGTGTCTTTCCAGAGCCAGGAAAGAGATATACATTTTATTTTGATGCTTCCTATATTGGTATTGGAGCTATGCTTATTTAGGGAGATGGAGTTGTTGTGTACGGGTCTCGGCATTTGAGTCCACAAGAGAAGAACTACTTGACACAAGATGTGGAGTTGGTAGCTATTGTTCATGCATTATGATTTTGGAGACATTACCTTCTGGGAAAAAATTTTGTGGTTTTCATAGACCCCATAAGTCTCAACTACATTTTCACTCAGCGTGATTTGAATATGAGACAACAGATGTGGGTTGAGTACCTACAGTCCTTCGACTTCGAGCTTTCCTATACGCCTGAGAAAGAAAACACTGTGTCTGATGAATTGATCAGGAGGACTAAAATTAAGATATTTCAAGAGGCTAGTAGTGAGTGGAATGTTATGGTTCTGTTCTCCGAGATAAATTTGGAAGTGCACGATAGATAAGGGAAGACTTTTGTATCTTCCGTAGCTGTTACCTCTCCCCTTCTTGATCGGGTGCGGATGAGGAAGCTATCAGAATCAGAAGCCTAGTCCTGCAAGAAAGAGTGTCAGGAGAGGACCCTATTCCTGGATGGACCATAGGCGAGGATGAGATCTTTTGTTTCCAGGGACACGTATAGGTTCCAGTAGATATACATGAGGAGATGATGAAGGATTTTCATTCCTCTATTTGGGTAGTTCATCCTGGTGTCACCAAGATGTATCGTGATCTAAATCGCCAGTATTGGTGTCCAGGTATGAAGAGGGATGTGGTAGGTTTCGTTATCAGATGTTCTACTTGTAAGCAGGTGAAGGTGTAGCATCAGCGACCAGCATGTCTTTGGAAGCAGTTATCCATTCCTGAGTGGAAGTGGAACGACGTCGCAAAAGACTTCGTGATAGGGATGCTGAGATCACCTTGAGGGAATGATGTTGTGTGGGTTTCCATTGATAGACTTATGAGGGTTTCTCATTTATATCTGGTCAAGGAGACCTTCAGTGTTGATGAGTTTGGATGAATATACATCTAGTATATTGTACGTCTGTATGTAGTTCCACACTTCATTGTTTCAGATAGGGATGCACGTTTTACTTCTCGGGTCTAGAGGGGCTTCAGATGTCTTTGGGTACATAGGTAGTTTTGAGTATAGCATACCATCCCCAGAAAGATGACCAGTCCAATCATACAATTCAGGTGCTTGAAGACATGCTCTATGAATGCATTTTGGACATTGGAGGTTCTTGGAAGAAGAATATACCTTTAGTGGAGTTCATCTACAACAATAGTTTTCAGGAAACTATTCAGTTGTCACCTTATGAGGCCTTGTACTGTAGACCATAATGATCAGCCTTATGTTGGAGGGAGGTAAGAGAGGCAACTTTGCTGGGTCGTCATATTTTTCAAGAGACCACAGAATAGATAGAGCTGATTCAGAAGAGGATGGCTACAGCATAGTCTCGACAGAAGTCTTATGTTGATCTTTGGAGATGTCCTCTAGAGTTCGAGGTCGGAGATCCAGTTTTCTTATGTGTCACACTAAGAATAGGGTACATAAGGATTAAGAGATCGGGTAATCTTTCACTAAGGTATGTCAGACCGTTTGAGTTGTTAGAAATAGTTGGACCGGTTGCCTATCGGTTGCAGTTACCTCAGAGAAACTGGGCGGTGCCCAACGTTTTTCATGTTTCTTTGCTCTGACGTTACTTTTCAGACCCATCTCATGATTTCCTACACAAGGATGTCAAGTTGGAGGTGGATGAATCGTTCGAGAAGCATCCTATCTAGATTTTTGATTGTAGTATGAAGGGTCTCTGTGGTCGGTCTATTTCTCTGGTACGAGTACTATGGCAGCACAGATGTGTGAAAGATGATACTTGGGAGAGTAAGGTTGACGTATGATCACAGTAGTCAGAGTTGTTCAGGGTTTATTATTCTATTCCGTACTAGGGAAATTCAGGGACGGATTTCTTAAGTGGGGGAAGTTTTTCAGAACCCAGATCTTCTTTTCAGTTATGTTTTTCCTTTTCTGGTTGTTTTTTGGAAAAAGATGATATTCTATAAATTTTCAAAGTACACGCCATGAACATTATTAGTACACACCGTGTATTTATTTTCCACAGGTGGCCGAGTGTTGGGTGTGTAGTGGCCATGCACATGGCTGTTTGGGGGTGTTCATAGGCCTCTTATAGCGGAGTACGGAAACAATAAGTACATGACATGTACTTCAAAGGTACATACTGTGTATTTTTTCATTAAATGCATTGGGGTTGCATTTAAAGGACAGAACACATTTATTTTAGGTTCCATTCATCAGAGAGTGCCGAGCATCTTCCAATATTCAATGAGCCCCCGATCCTCTATCCAGCCTCCTATTCAAACATCGGTGATTGCATTGAAATCGAAGCGGTGAGTTATTCATTCTCCCAGAGAATTTTTTTCTAATTATTCCTCTTTTCTACATTATCGTGGGTTGAAAGTTTAATGCATTTTTGTAGATCTACAACGTTATAAGAAGATTCATGCCTTGTGGTTCATGTATATCGATTTCTTAATGTTAAGTTAGCTGTTTTGTGCCATTCTGTTGAAATCCATTGAATATTTAGTGCAAATTCCACCAATACCCTTGAACGAAGTATTGTGTGTTTTCTTTGGCCCTACAGTTTTCCTACTTTAATTATATTATGGAGTAGAGGATTTTGATTGTGAATAGGGTAAATTGTTGTGCTTTGGAGGTATTGCCCATGCATGTTTACCTGTTTTGACCTATGGGTCATGTTTTCCTATTAGGCTTCCGTCTACATTTCCTGACTAGTATTGTAGGATGGTATGACTGTGTTATAATGTTCTAATATTCCATATAATGAAACCCATGTAGTTCTTGAGGATTATATTGGTCGTTGTGCCTGTTATATGTTTGACTTACACGGGGCCTTGAGAACCTAGTGCAGTAGACCATAGGGAGAATAGACGTATGGGATTTTCCATAGTGTCTTATAAATTACGATGCGAGATCCCCGAGGGAATTGACTTTGAGTGTTTCCTCAGAGTGTCTGTAGTTCCTCAAAATGGGCCACAAGGTGGAATGAGACGTTGTGTGCTTCCCCAGTGTGCATTTAGTACGATACGAGACTATAGAAGGAATTGACGGTTAGTACTTCCCTAGAGAGTTTGTACTTTAGCTGAACCAGAGGGGTAAGATAGTGTGTGCCTCCCATAGGTTTACTAGTACATGTTGGTTGAACCATAGGGGCTAGGCTATGAGAATTTTTCAGTGGTTTACCTGTTTGATTCTACTTGCTTAAGTAGCTGAATACTTGTTTGTGAATTAAATGTTTGAAACTGTGGATTTTTTTCTATTGGGTACTTTCCTTGTTTACTACTTCATATACCATTACCTACCATATATTCACTGACTATTAGGCCCAGATCTTGTGGTAGTTACCTACTGGGATTTAGTCTCACACACTATTTAGGATATGCTTTTAGGCTGAAACAGATTATATTGTTGCATATAAAGATAAGGGAAATCACCCTTCTACTTCTGGTACCTGACTTGTGGTGGAGCTGGAGAGCACGAGACCAAGCTTAGGCTTGCGATGATGAGGAGTTTTTATAAATTTCTTTTGGACTCGGTTTAGTACTGTTTTTATATAAGATTGTGACTTGTTTGGCTCTTTTTGTAGACAGATGTATCATACGTCATTTTATATGTATGTGCTCCAGCTATTTATTATTCCAGTCTTCTGCTGTTCTCTTGGGTATGGATTTTTTTCTCCTTCCGCATTTGTTTATTTTTTTCTCTTTCACTGTGAACTCTACCAATGAGGGGATAGTTTCCCCACTATCACACCCAAGTCCCTCACTACTAGTTGGCATCCTATATCATTCGGGGAAATGATATTGAGGCCATGTGACCAATTGGGTATGGGGTGCCTCTAGGTGGCGTCAGGAACTAGGATGTTATAGTCTTCAATGTGGGAAATTACACAAAAGTAGATCTTCAATCATCATAATCCACTGACCAATCTTCATATACGCATCTTTTTAGAGTGAAATTTTTTCCTTTAAAAAAAATAAACATGTCCCTTTGATATATTTGAGAAATATTTTGTACGACATAAAATGTGAGTCCTTCGGTCAACACTGATATATTGAACTGAGAATAAAAAAATATTTATTTTCTACTCTAAGAGACATGATTTAAATAAAACTCAAAATATCCATTCAAAATTACGTTTTATTTATAATCTCACCTTTAGAATTGCTAGAAAACATAAATCACACATATGTGGGTGTAAAAAATATCTTTGAATCCTCTATATCAATCTTTATTTATTTCTATCTAGAGCACTTCTCCTAGTATAAAAATATAATGTTTTCCTTAAATAAATTCTAACTGCATTAAATATCAAAGCTCACCCAAAATGGATAGGTCAACTTATTTACGAATTTAATTTTAAAAAACATGGATATAATTAAAAAGATCACCTATAAAAACGTTATCTACTATATACACTATTATTATAAGTTCATGTGGATTCATTTATTTTACAAACATGTTTATTTAAAATATGAATTTCATTAATTTTAAACACTTAATTTAGTATCCCAAAATTATATACTAGGCCAATGGGGACTGTTTTAAACCATATAAATATTTATATAATTTTCATACTCTGTTGATATAATTATCAAAAACAACAAATTTAGACTAGTCAATATAAAATTCATCCTCAATATCCCCATTTATAATGAATTATTTGAAATATATCTTAAAAAGTTTATACATAAATTAAGAAATAATGAAAAGGAACATCCTATTAGACTCTAACCATAGATCTATAGAAATAATGTATTAAAAATGGAAATCTTAGACATGATTATTTACCTTTCATATAGGTATGGATTTTTTCTTGACCATAATTCCGAAATCCATATACTTGTATCTAAAAAATAACATCATCCCATGGAAATTCCTATAATCATGAATTGGAAAGGGATACCATTTTAAATTATTTTATATTTATATTTTTTATTTATTTATTTAATAAATATAATCCCCATGTTTAATGAATTCTCACATTAATTTAGGATCAACATGGGAGATAATTTTGGTCTGATTTTTAAACCTCAACCGTCTTCTAATTAGTTATATAATTTTTCCTCGAGTATCATCATATTTTGGGCCCACATAGGTATGAACATTACTCTAATGATTTTATCCATATATTAATGTTTTATCGAACATTATAACATTAGTTTTACATTATTAGAATCAATATTTTCATCACTGGTCTGATGTGAATTACCATCAACAACCCGTGTTTTTTATTCAACCTATATAACCACATCTTCTAGATAATTTCTATTGATTTTTTCATAATTATCATACTAAAATATTGTATATAGAGAATTAATAATATGAATAAATTCAATAATTTTTACGTAATACCATTCAACAATTTTCTGAAACATCTTGTTCTATGATATAAAACCATTACCAGATGATTTATATCTTAATAGATACACACACAAACCTTTTAATTGATCATTAAAACCTTCAATTTTTTTATTTTATATATTAGGGAATACTAAATACTATGATGAAGTCCATAGTGTGTATAATTTTGTTCCAAATCCCATATTAATATGAATTCAAATATGGTTTCAAAACATATTCTGAATATGTATAATATTTAAAACAGAATCTACCCAATAAAAATTTGAAATTCCATATTTTACTAATGTTTTTCTTCCCATCTCAACCAAGATCCTATTATATATCTTGGTAACTAATTTTTTTTTGTCTTTATATGACGTTATATTCTAGTTCATTATACATGTATTTAAATATAGTATTCCAATAATATTCTTCTGAATGTTTCCCATTATCATATATGAATTTCTCGATAAAAATCAACAAATAATTCTCAACTTATATTCAAATGATTTTCCAAATTTGATATTCTATAGAATTGTGTATTATAAAATTAACATTTGTAAATATCATGAAATAATCAGTAAATGCGATGAAATAAAGATCACCTTGAGATAAATTGTTTCTTATTGGTCCACGAAAAAATGTATCCTTTTATGTGTTTTGGTGGTCTATATCTCAACTCTTTTATTCCTCAATTGAGTGGTTTTCCAATTATAATGTCACAAAAAAATAATCTTTTTATCTTATGAAATGATAAAATTCCCGCACCTAATAAAGAATTGAATTATTTTAAAAATATATATAAATCATATGACCGAACCTGTAATGAAACACTTTTCTTTTATCTTTTGAACTCAAGAAGAATAACTCTTATGTGACATTAATATGAAAAATAAATGCAATTTTTAATTTTTCTAAATTGATAATTTTAAAATAATAAATTATCTTAATAATTAAAATGTTTCTTCTTAAAATGAACTCATTCCCATTATAACATGTATATCTCATACATAAAATATAATGTTTGTTCCTATAAAAAATTAGCCACTTTAGGATTTTATATTTATGACTTAATTTCAATTGTTCTAATAAATCTGATAGTTAAAGACTTTTCATTCACAACATACACCAAACCTCTATCATGATAGTCATTATTTTTCCAGATTGTGGTATTTCCAATCATATATGATGTGTAACCACTATAATGAATCTATGACCTAATCCTCATACTTTATTTTTCCCCATTAATCATCATTTATAATTCTTATCTTATTTACTTAATACCTATATTTTTTAAAAACATAATATTTTTTACCTGGAAGAATTGTCATACACTCTTATGCATGGAGAAAATTTTCAACACATAATACACTTATCTCCTCATTCCCATCATACATGTAATGGATTATCAAACATGTTTCCCTCTCATATCTAGTATACTTTATTCTATAACAATTATTTAAACATTTAGGGTAGTTACCCATTAATTAAGATATTAAATGGATCGAAATAATATAAATAATATCCAAAAAAATTTAGTATTATTTCACATATATATCTCAATAACAAAAGTATCATATGATGTCATATTTTCTATAAAATGGCCAAGTCTGCCTTTGAATATATATTGATAATTTGGAGTCAAACACCTTTTTTCTCACATGTATTTATGATTCACACATCTCTTTAAAAACCATTATTATAATTTAATTCATCTAATCGTTTATCATAACCTAGGTTTTCTAAATATTTATTTTGGATCCCACACTATTAGATTATATTGATTTTTAATTTTCTGTTTTAATAGGTGCATAATATAAGTCACAATCTAGAAAAATATTAAATGAATTATTATATGGATTACACATTGATTAAAATACATTTTCAAAATCAATATTCAACCTTTTGAGGACATTATCCACTATAAGACATATTAGTTTAGACTTATTGATGAATTATTCTCATATCTGTTTGTTCATGTATGATTATTCTATAACGCATTTTTTTTATCCACTTTCACTATAAGAATATTTATCATTTTAATTTACTCATTTTCATTTTTTAAAAAGGAATATTAAATTTATTTAACATAAAAAAATACTTCTTGAAATTTTTGTATTATTTATTGAGGTTTTTATTCATTTTACGGAATAATTCATGTTCTTTCTTCAACAAGTGAATCTTGTAGGCATTATATCATTATTTTATTCACAAATAGAGAAATTTTATATTCCTTAAACATGTTATATTGACATAGAATCTCTTCTAGGAAGTTATTTCCCCATATCACTTTTACAAAAATCTCTCTTTTCGTATTCCATCCTCAACTTTTTCATTTTAATTTATATCATCTTTACATATTAAATAGATTAGAAATATCTTTTACCTTATTTTCATTTTGAATTTCACTGAAATTTCTCTTCTTATTATTCTTCATTAAATTATTTTTTTATTATGTCATGGACAGTTTAGTGAAATTTTTTCATTACCTTCAAATTTGAATCATATAAGTTATATATTTCATTTATATCTTCCATTTCAATTCCAATGTATTTTATAAATGAAATAGATATGTTTTCTATGATTTTTATAAATCTAATCATCTCATTCCGAGTCACTTGAGGGCATATATTCCTCATATATGATAATTAATTTAGTCATTGATTTAAGATCAATATCCAAATAATAATTTTCATTAAAAATAGTTCTTTTATCATCTCTTAGTTAAAAAATTTATTGTGTATGTCATCTAAATAAATCCCATCACCAACGTCACAAGTAGAAAACTATGGATTGAATCTGTCTCGGGAGTTTCTCATTAAATATTTGGAAATTTTATATTCTCAATGATTTTATCCAAAACCTATTATGTGGATAAAATTATCATTCACCATAGGAAAGTAATAATTCATAGTTTTATCTTATACATTTTTATATCTATAGATTTACTAGTATATATTTATAGTTGATGCTCGTCTTCTATCTTATTCCACATCTATTTTGATTTTTTGTATCCCAAAGCATTGTTTTATAATATTTATTTAAATGTTGATAATATAGCATGTATGTCCTATAATATACATCAATATTCCTTAAATCAGAAAAATTCATTGAAACATATCTTATGATTGGTAGATTAACCAAAATGATAACATCACTCACTTTAAAAACATGTGATAAAAAATATGGATGTTTTAAAACCATTTTTTTCTTTCAGGGTTTTTTTATAAATAGATAAAAAATTATTGATTATAATATTTTGTAGTTAAGTTTAAAATATTGATACATTTTGTGTGTATGTTTACTACATCATGACTTATGAATGACATGTATAAACAATGAAATAAGAGTGATAATAATCCTGCTATATTGGTAGCTTATTTTCAACTATTTTTTCTCGGTTTGGATAATGATGTGACAAAACTATGTGAGTGAACAAGTCTCATATAGGGAGATTCTCATGGTTGGAACACGATTTCCCCAATTATTTGACCAAACAATAATGTTACTTGAGTTTTTATGATTTTTGAAATTCCCATTTCCCCCCCAAACATTAGATACCATTATGGTTTCTTTCATTATTATTACATGACCTATTTCTAGTAGAACCTTCCATCTACCTCCTATCAATTCACATTGTGATTCTCACTTTAATTTTTTACCTTATTTGTGCCCATATTCTTATGTAATATTTTTTCTTTCCCTCACGCTCCATTTTTGTTTAAATTTATTTTTGTTTAGCATTCCTTGTGAACCCTAGACTCCATGGAAATTATTTTTAGGGTTTTAGGTGGAATTTATTTTGGGATTATTAATTTCTAGGTATAATAGGAATTATCGACTTCATTGTTTGGGATTCCCATAATGTAGGTGATATGTTTGATAAATTTTAACCAAGTGTTTCCATTTAACCCATTAATTTGTCCATGTATATGAATGCATGATCATTAATAAAATATTTCATTAGTATGTTATGTTTGTCTATGAATCCTTTTACTGGTGTTAAATGATATTTATTATTTTCATAAATTTAGATAATCATTTTTAGGTATTTAACTATTTTTAATTTTTAATTGATTTTTGAAAAGTGAAAAGTGTTTGTTTAAATTTCAATGGAGTTTTTCAAATTAATGCAATAATTAAAATGGTTTTTTTGACAATAGATAATTGATTTAATTGGTTTTAGTAAATAAAAATGTTCTTTCCTTTTGATAAAAATCATTTATATGAGAAATGATATATTATTTCCACGTGTTCCTTTATCTTTAATGTGGTTTCAAAACATAATGTTACATTGAAATTATTTACCTTAAAATTCATAATGGTTGTTCTATATAAATTATTTTGAAAACTAAAACATAAAATATTAGAATTAGGTGATATTTTTAGATTCCTTAGTGGATAATTATAAAAAGGATTTAAATGGGTATTTTTTGTTCCCCTGTTAATTGAGCCCTTGGTTTGTATTCAAAGGAATTGTGTATTCCCCATTTGGGATGTTCCTAATTTTTTTTATTTTATAATTTATGATTTTCAAAGTTTATTTTTAAACGGTGAGTTTTCATGTCAAGGGGTTAGAGTTGAGATGATCTATTTTATTTATCAATTTATTGATACATGAGATGCTTCTGAATATTGTTCACACTTATATACATGGTTATCCCTATGGTGACACTAGGAAACAATAGTGGTTTAGACTTTTTATAAAGTAATTTAAGATACATATTGGATAATGTCAACTTTATTGGGGAGTAGGACTATGTGGGGAGATTCCCTAAGGATGCATGTGTGGGTTAGATGGGTAGTTTTGTATATTTTTATAGTACAAAACATAGGTCAAATGTTGGAACTATGTTTTTTAAAGAATATGAATGAATTAACTTTGATGCTATTGAGTTTTACATGTTATGTAATATTAATTTATGGAATAATCTATGATATTTAAAATATTTATTTCTTTTATCCCCTTTCTTTCATGATTGTATGGAACCCATGTATAGTTTCTTGTTACTTAGATCATAATACTTTATTTGGTTCTAACCTGATTTAATATTATTTTATTTTTCTATGAATTATGATTCAAATGGATTAGTTGATTAATTTATTTTGATAAATGTTCCAAAAAATAGAGGTTGTGTTTGGTTTAATTGTGTCCATTAATAAAATTGTGGTTTCTTTTTTT
The DNA here is from genome assembly GCA_963277665.1 of Viscum album. NCBI lineage: Eukaryota > Viridiplantae > Streptophyta > Magnoliopsida > Santalales > Viscaceae > Viscum > Viscum album. Next base: position 749,350,165 of record OY728152.1, read on the forward strand.
CGATGGGATTCGTTTCAAAAAAAGATTGAATTTATGGTTTAAAAGTGCAATTGATTTTCATTTTTTCATCAAATTATATGTATCACATTTTGAAATTTAATAAAAATAATTTAATAAATTTAATTCAAATTATCATTTTTGGGATTTAATTTTAAAAAACACTCATATATTCTCTGTGGAAGTCCCATATGTAATGTTTATCTTTCACCCTATATACATAATAAAAAATATTTAGTTCCCATGTTTGTTTTACGATCCTTGATCATTACTCTTATAATTTATGGTAATTTTCCCTTGATTTTTTGTATCAGTTGGATTCAGGTGGTTGTGCGAAATTTGGAGTTATAATTAGAAATTTAGGTTTTTTATCTTTACATTGGGGTGATATCATGTCCATCACATGTGAACAACATCTTCGTATTTCATTCATTAATTTCATCATATTTATCTTCTATTTATTTTTATTAAAAACATTGTATCTTTAAATTTATAAAATATTATGTCTATATCATTTATAGCATGTATATTTTCAATTCAATATTTTAATCCATGTATTTCATATGAACAAAAATCCATAGTGCTTTTTATGATACCAAACACTTGATATGTTTCAATTTTTTTAATTAATATATGTAGTTGAAATCATTCGCAATAGTTTTTCTCATGAATCCCTAGTTGACGTTCCAAGACTGCGTTGATGATAAATGTTATCTGGACCCTATGTCATTCCATGTTGGGGGATGTGTTAGGTAAACCCAGGATGCATCAATAAAAATAATATCTGAGCCTAAATTATTTTCTCAATCGGATCTGAGGTTATTGAAAGTAAAATTTTTTATATAATGTGTTTTGATAGAAAGGACAATATATTTATTGTTGACTCTCCGAGAGTTAGCAGTGAGTGGGTTCATAATCACCACAAATCATGAGGAATCATGAGTTATAAGGGGTTTTTGGATATGAATTTTATGTTTTGGGATAAATTTTCATAATATTTTATTACACGGTAATCCTCAATGGAATGATGCGAGTATCCATGGTTGTTTTCTATATTTATATATGAAAATAGAAGATGTATTAATGGGTTGAGTGTTTTTTACATTTTCTTATAGGCCAAAAAGTGAACATAATCTGAAACATGAAAAAATGGAATTTTTTCATGATTAGACTACGGCCCGTCAAATCATATGTGCATGTCAAGTATTATTTTAATTTTTTCATTATTTCATTATTTAGAACCATTGACCCTTAGATCCTAATAATATAATGTGAATAAACTTGGGCCTTATGATACATTGAGAATTTTGGAATATTTTTTTGTTTTAATTATGATCTACCAATTCTTATGTTTGTTTGGAAATTATTTGTGAAATCGGTAATTTATACAAGAGATTTGAATAGTTTTTTATAGAGTGAGTTAACTACATGTAGTTTTTTTTTAAAATGATGTGGGTTATTTTTCTATAGTTTATTTTATAATTATTCTTTTATCAGAATGGGTTATGGAATACATTGATATGTTTTGAGGATTTTAATGAAAAAATTATTTTTATGAGTTGTGATTGATATAAACTATTTGGATGGTTTTTATAATTTTTTATTTTACCACATTTTATGGGGGGATTGTTTGGTTTAATGTATGTTACATAAAATATTTGAGTTCATGTTTTGAATTATTTAAATTCACCATAGTAAAATAATTGTTAAAAGAGAAGTAAATTCTATTTTATGTGGTGTTCCTCGAGGTGATTCACAAAATCTTTTAGTTGTAGTTATATTAGTTCATGGATCATCACATTCAAAGAATTCAGTTGTAATGGTGAAATTCATTATTCTATTGGAAAAAATTTATGATTCATGAATTTATAACATACTTCTGTGTATGGTTCTTTATGTTTGTTATAGGTGTGTTGAAAGAACCCAATCTGGTGTTTTTGATTTTTGTGGATAATTTTTTCATATTATGATTATTTTTATTGATAGCTAACTTTTCAGTGGATTGGATGTTGGTAAGATAATTTTTTATTCTTTAAAAGGGTTTCCTCTTTGGGTGACTCTATTAGGGTATTGATGAGATATTATTCATTTTTTGGTTCATATTACTTGATAATAATCATGTTCCTTATAGTTTGTGTTTCAAAAATGTTAAATTGAAATTCTAATATTAACTATATGAACATGGAATCCTAGAATGATAGTTTTGGATTGAAATATATATAGTTTGACTATTCTCTTATTGGACCCTATTGGATTTTTGTGGGATGAATCGAAGATGGAATTCCATGAGTAATTTTTTGGGTTACCCTTTTTTCTAGTTAACCGAATAACTTTTTGGGATATGTTGAACCATATTGATGGATCATTAGATTATGGGTGAATATTCTTTAAAGATTAGGTGATGATGCCTTCCTTGGATCATTATTTATATGTTCATGTATTTTACATTATTTCGGTTTCTATACCCCTACGTGATCATTATAATATTTTTTGAATTTATTATATGATTGATGGAGTTATTATGACCTATATTAGGTATTTTATGGAGGTTTATATTCTTAATGATATGTATTTTTGAGATTTTATGTTCTGTTGATTAGGAATTGTCCTGAAATCCAAATTGTGGGGCGTCTTTTAGGGGACATGGTGAATGTGGGACCATATATACCTTATTGGTGACTTGGATTCCTCAAATAGATGTTCAATTTCAGTTGATACCATGTTTTCTTTGTCATGATAATTTTTTTGGAATTATTATTATTTTTTGACTGTGTAGTTTTTCCTCCCTCTCACCTATACATCTTGGTATCATGGGATTATTATTTTTTCATCTTCTACAATTTATCAATGGAATTATGGGTATTATAATCATTATGTATGGTGAAATTATAACAACATAACACTTAATTTTATATTTATTATATAATATTTAATAATTTTCCTTTAATTTTATATTTTTCTTGATTCATTTTTTATAAATATAAATTCATACTTTTGGATTGGGTTTCATGTATGGATTATGTGAAAAAATTTCATCACATTTTCATTAGGAATTTTGTAGTTATATTTGTTATATTATAATTTAGTCCCCATGAGTATAACCTAGATGATTCCAAACTATTCGAAAATCAGTGAAAACCACACATGGCCATTACTATAGAACAAAATTGGAACATGACATGCATACGATTAAAAATAACCTTTCAATAATAATAAAAATGACTAAGAAATATTTATAATGGGTTATTCATGGATATAATATGGTTTTACATACTGTGTTTCCAAATCCGTTGAGTTCTTAGTTATAGTCCAATTCCATTAATATTGTTGGTACATAGTTTACCAAACCATACAGGTCCCCAAATATTTAGAATTTGTTAAATTACAATTTAAATTCTCTATAATTATACTCCTCTTTAGGGCTTCTTTTTTTTCTATCACTAAACACATGATTAAAAAACCAAACAACTTCCTCCTTTTTATTCCCGTTGGGTTTACCACTAAATTTAACATTAATTTTATGAAAAAGTATTTTGGTACCATTATTTTTTTCATATCCCTTTCCCTTATTGTTTACATTGTTATTGGTTTACCTACCCCATTGTACCATAGATGGAAAAAAATAAATATTAAGTTATTGTGTGGACATAATGGTGGTTTTCTGGATCTATAGGGCCAAAATGCACTATTTTCATTATCATTTTAGTTTCCTATATTCTTGGGAACATGTTTTACTTCATTTAAGGTGGGTGTTTCTTTGTAATCCATTATTTTTACATGCCTAATAAATATTTAGATTTTATAAAATAATTTAATGTTATTTTGTAGTTTTCTTTTTTCCGTTGAAGGGAATTAAATTATTATCATGGATTTCATCACATATAATAAATGGATTTATATGGATTTAATTGTTTTAAATATGTATATGTGGACTTAAAATTGATAAGTGTAAATTAAAATTATAAAAGGGGGTTGAAAAATTAATTTGTTTATTTTAATTGTAATCTTATGCTAGAGAATGGAATTTTATGGGAAGATTTAATTAAATAATTATATGTTTTAATAAATCCCTTTTAAGATAAAGTATATTTCATCGTAAAGAGTCCGTCGATATTAAATGTGGGTTATAATTTTTTTTTTAAAATGACTTCTATTTATACTTCTAAAGTTAATTCCCCAAAATGGTTTTTTCAATGTATGTCATAATATCATGGATGCCAGTGTGGGATCGATGGGTGAATTTTTATTTATTTAGTAATCCACATCGGTTGACCACTGATACTATATTCTATTGGGATTAGGGGTGAATTCACTTATTACCATTTTATTTTCTCAAATTATTTGATCATTATTGATGACATCATTTAAGAGATCCCATTTAGTTATTGATTTCATCCACCTGCATTCTTGATTGTATGTAACCAATATACTAATTATTTATAATTTGATCATTATTTTCAATATGGTTCATGATTTATTTTCTCTTTTTTAGTATTTATATGAATTATATTTCAAATGGTGTATTTAAAAATATTATTTAGATGAAGGTTTTCAAAAAAAGTAATGTGGTTCACTGAATGGTGTGTGCTAATAAAATTTTCATTTTTTCATTGAAGTTTCATATTTTTTCTTTCGTATTGATGAATATATTTAATGATTAAAAAATAAATCTATTTAAAATACTTAATTACATGATTCATATAATTTATCCATATTCTTGGAAGAGACTAAATTTTAATATTTAGTTTGAAAATGAAATATTGGAATGAAATTTTAAATTATTTACATTGATTCCATGGTGATGTTTTACTGGGAATGTTTAAATCATTCCCAACATACCCAAATGGGTATGTACAATACCTATGTTTTAGTTCAGATTCCAAGATCATGCATCCTATTCATTCGGGTCATTTTCCATTGTGATTTTTTATAAGAATTTATAGCCGGTAGTGTGCCATGTTTAGTTTCCATATGTAGTTTGGGTTTTCATTTGGTTATTCTGGGGTTGTCTCTTAATAATATTATGATATTATGATGAATACACCCTCATATTTCATTTATTTCATTCCTTATATATTTTTAATAATTATTTTTCCTACACACTCTATGTCATTATATTTATAAAAGTGGTTGTTTATCTTAGAAATGTAATTTTTTTCATTTATTCATTTATGCAACTTATTTCATATATAATGAAATACATGAAATGTAAATATCATTATAGACACCTAATAAGTGTGTTGTAGTTAAATAATTGCTATTTTAGGGAGAAATATTTCCCAAAAGTGTTTTTTATATTTCTTGTGGATAATTTTCAAGTAAATAGGGATCAAGAACACCCATCAAAAACATTTTCGAGTCGATTGAGGTGATGTTTGAGGTCATCCTGTTCCATTTAATTAAATTTGTACTCAAATTATTTCACCAATTATATTAAATTCCATAATAAATTAGAACATTTATTCCATTCAAAAGACTATGACCTCCAATAAATGACTTTTTAAAAGTTAGGATCTCAGTGGGTGAGATCATTACTTTATTAAATCATGTAGTACCTAGATCAGTTACTACATCATTATAGGGGGGGGAATGAATCAATAGGAATTATTTTTAAAAATTATTTGTATTTAATAATTAACACTATGTGTTTACTTAGATTCATAATCCAACACCAATAACCCATGCTAACGCCTATGAATGAATGATCTGAATCAAGAATCACACATGAATTTTCACATTGATCATCCTTGATGGGAGATACCTTTAATCTCCATATCCAGTTTGAGTTTTCATAAATTTATGATAACTAATATTATAATGATTACAAGAGAAGGAAATATATATAATTTTACTTTGATATTTTTAAAATAAATGCCAAATAAAAAAAGAGTATGTGACATCATAGGAATTTTTACCGAAAAAATGAACAATATTTTTTCTTATGGTACCACCATCGATTGGAAATTTATTCCTTAATAATGGTTGATTTAGATAGTCATAATATCCCCCAATTTAAAAAACCATATGTAGGATTTCTTATATGATGTATTTTACAATTGTGATATTTTCAATATAGTAACATGCACCCCATTATCACCTCACAATTATTTAATATGAACTCATCATGAATGAGTAAGAGGAAATCATTAGAATGATATCCATAATCCATAAAAGAATGAAAAAATATATATATTTTGGAATAAAACCCCTATACCTCTTTAATTGATCATTTATACGATGTAGGCTGATCCACTCAACTATACCAGTCTTCAATACAAATTAATTTTTAGGTTCATGAATCATCAACATCATTAAAATAATTATCACTAAAAAATATTCATCATTTATTATATTTATATTCAAAAAATTAATATGGATAAAATATCAAAAATTAATTTTGGAAACTCTATCTTTTTCATCTACATCGATGATCATGACTAATTACTACCAAAAAAATTACAGTAAACTTCCTGAGAAATAATTTCAAATATTTAAATTTGAAATATATAATAAAACTATATCATTATTTTATTCATTTATTTTTCTACGAAGATCCCAAAAATAATTTCATATTGTTTTCTTTAATGATTTAATAAAATCCACATTTTATCATCATTGAAGTTCCTCTATAAAAACAAGTTATAGAGATGTGGCATCTTCTGTTCCACCCCAAAGTCATCTTTTTGACCCTATGACTGGTCAAGGATGAATTATAAATGGTCATGAATTAAATACCATGATGAACTTAGAAAAAAAATAATCATAAAAAATAAATATTAATCTTAACCATATTTACCATAACATTTTAATTCACTTATGTCTCATTTCTTATAAGAATTTCTCCTTCATGAAATTTTAAGATGGTGAAATATTTTATATGTAAGATATCATTCTTTGGTATATTATAATTCATATACTCCAAGATAAAACATATTACATATGATAAAATCCAGTAAACATAAGAAATATTTCAAACATGAACTATAATTTCATACATATTTATTTAATTTCATACATCTTCCAGAATGTATTACATACAGCTTAAATTTATTATATGGGACATAATAACTTATTCCTACCAAAATGTTTCTACATGATCAAGAATATATGATGAAAAATTTGTGTTATGGCTATCATAAAATAGACATAGGTTATTTAATATGAAATATAAATCTTCCAAAATAATTTCAATCCACTTACAATACATACAATACACTTCAAAATAATCTAAAAATAAAATATATATTGGATTAACAATGAAGAAAAATACATCAAAATTGAAATGGAAATTAAAAAATAATTCCCATAAGATTAAACTGCCTTGGAGAACACTATATATAACCTTTACATTAATGGCCAATCCATCCATAAAAATTAAAAACATGTGACCACCAAAATTCAAAGCTTCTAGCTTTAATGTCTGACATGGACATAAGAATTTTCTATACCAAGATCATCTATAAAACGATATTTATTCACCCATAGGGAGAACATAAAAGGATTGAGTTGAAAAATATGCAATATGCTATCTCTATCATGTCCCTCAAGCTACCATAATAAAATTATCTAATTGCAGAAATAATACTTGTCTAGAGAAATATAAATATAAATAGTGTACCAGGTATAGGTCTAATAATGTAACTGATATGATGTATTGGTGATAGCTTCTATAGGATGAAAACAACACACATGTATATATATAATGTCTGTGGATATTTGTTTTTGTGAGTTTCTATGAGTACTAGTGTTTAGTTTGAATACACATCTCATTTTGTGAAATGGAATCATGTATATTAGTGTTAAAAAAATCATTCCATATTTCACATTAGGAAAAGGTAAATTGGGTATACTATTTTTAGGTAATTTATAGCTTATCACATAGTATAGTCATTTACATTAGTAATAAGATTAATAGATCACCCTTACTATAAAATCATTGAATATAACATTAATTCATGATTATCATACTACCATTATCAAATGATATAATAAAAAGAAGATATATAATTTTCCTGATATTATAGGTTAGTAAACATGAATGTGAATAACATATTCTACAACCTGACACAAACTCAATTACATGGAGGGATGAAACAAGACATAGAAAATACATTAGTTTCAATTTTTTATAAATGTATAACTCATTTAACATGGTATGAAAACAATCAATCAAAAAACAAAGTTAGTAGATTATAAATAGATACATTAACACTAAATAATTATTAACACTGGTAATCAATATACATTAAAACTATAATAAAAATTAAAAAATACAGTACATGTTTAAGAGATTCCATTTCAATTCATTTCACATTTATACAATCCATTTCAATCCCATTTGTTTAAAAATATGAGAGGAGTAAGGGGTTACCTAACTCAAAGTATTAACAAGAAATCCTTTAATGTCCTAGTTATGAAATTATCCTTCAACTAAATTTATTAAAAATAATAGAATAAGGAGGATTTTGAGTTACAATCACAGCCATTTGAAAAAAGGGATTACAATAATCCAATATTTGGTAATAATAGATATATCTCCCATAATAGGTATAATAGAATACATCTGAAGAATATTATATGATTATAAAGTCATAGGTTAGTTAAATATAGAATATTTGTTTCTTTTACAATGAACTAAAATATTATATAATATCCGAGTAACACCTTATCAACACATAATCAAGGATGGAATTATAAAGTATAAGGGAAGTTAATTATATTAAAAACATATGAGGGTTGATAGAGATTGAATTAAAGAAAGTAAAAGCTTGAGGGGAGAGGTATTAAAACATAAATGATCTATAATACTTAATTAGGGAAATTTTTGTGATTAAATTTAATGTTTAAATGCAAACACCACACATTATAATAAAAAAATAAAAAAATAATTCCATTTTGTACCTGATCAAGGTCTAATTGAATCTTTGATTTTTTTTGTATCATTAGAGCCTGTGGGGTTCCACCAAGTACCTGATGTCATCCAACTAAGTATCCAATGTAGTCCTAAAACTATGGTCCCTCGTACCATCTTCTTTAAACAACTACCAAACTCTTTTAATTACTTTCTAAATTATGTAACTGGAAATAAATTAAAACACTAAAATATAATCGAAATACTAACCCGTGACATAATATTTATTTACACCCATAATTATATCCTAGTACACTACCTCACTATTGGAAGAACCATCTACAAAGTGTGATGAGTATGGAATGAGGGGTTTTAAAAGGGTTTTAAAAATGAATACTAGGTTGATGATATTGAATTTAGGGTCGTCCATATTTTATAGCTGAGATTTAAAATATTCCATCAAAGTACATAACCCTTGAATTTATGGATTCATTTATTGTGAATCCAATTTCATAAGGGGGGATTCAATTCCATGTTCACTTCCTAATGATGATAAGTATACTACTATTTATAATTTACTTTTATTATATGAAATAAGGATGAATATGATTTACTGAACTATTGTAATTGATCTTTCTTACTAACCAGTCAATATTTTTGATTGAGTATATACTTCAATGGATTTGTATATGAGGCCAAATAGAATGTAGGATGATACAAATAATTACATTTATTTTTTACCTTGGTGATAAATATAAGGAAATTATTATTGATATGAGTATATATAGTAAAAATATTTAAAATTTTGTGGCAGAGGTAATACTTATTTTTTATCTTCCACTATAACTTTTTTCAGGCAAGGATTCTACTACGAGAGAACTCATAAGCCCCCATATATAGGATAAGGTCCTTGACCTAAAAAATTATGACTAACACTGAAGGGTGAGAGATGTATTTCTTGTGAATATCAAATATGATTAGTAAATCCTCATACCATTAATAGGTTGTACATATCATCATTATCTTCATAATGTGAAAGACACATTCCATAAATGGTTTTAATGATGTTCCCAACGTAATGAGGCCTATATGATTTACTATATGATTTTTGATGTTCAAATGCTGGGTTATATAAAATATCACTCTATCATTTTTTTATTTAATCATAATTTTTTGATTAAATAATAAAAATATAATGAATTTATTATATGTTTCATTGATTTCACATTTTAATGGGATTATATTTGGTTGAAATATCATACTCTATATTACACAACCCCAAGGTTTATAAAGCAGTCTCAACCCTATAACAATTTATCTGACATTTTATCCACAAAAGTACTCCACTTTTTCCCTTATAAGGTCATAAATATATTTTTTTATCTCTTCTTGGTATGTTACTATAGAATTTCTTATACTTGATGGCATTAATAAAAAGTTATATACTCTATGAGGTACACAAAAATCAAAGTCCACCTTCTCCATGGGGGTTATCTTGATTTGATTGTATCAAGAATACCAATCCATGAAACCGAGGTCTTATAGACTAACTATTTCATTTATAAAAATTTTAAACATTACGACATTAAATTATTCCATTTCACTATAATTATTGTGACCCTAGGAACAAATATAGAGTACAATATATTCATTCTTATTCCTAAAATATATAATATTTACAAAACATTTGGGGTTCTATACCTACTAAATGATGAGGACCTCTATTAGATTGTCCAATTTAGCCTCATATATGGAACTATGGAGTTGATTCATCCACCTTGTTACCTATGTAAAAACATTATTGGTGTTTATGAGTCAATATGGGGAACAAATATATCAATATTTGACCCTTTAATCTATATGTATTTCAATGAAAAAATCCTTATGCTATTTAAGGAACATGTCTTTTTTATATTTCTTATCTGGATTCCTGGCTGTACTGATTAAAAATGATCATAGATATTTTTTGGTGTCTAGATTAAAATTTTCATGTTTTTCAACAATGGTAGATACAATATCTATAATTGTATAATGAACTCCCATCCACATATCCAATGTCCTCAGATAAATGGGTCCCATGGACATAAGAACGCCTCCTTATACGACATAGGTTCCGGACTAGCAGCAAGGGTATGATAGTTGTTTGTTTGGAGAATTTGATGTCTCTTAAGAGTGACACATCAAATATAACCAAAAAAGTACAATAGACAAATTATATCAAAACAAAAATAAATAAATAAATAAATTAGTAGTCTAAGAATAAATAAAACTCATCAACTAATATTTAAATAAAAGGTTACTAAGGAATTTTCAACACATGGATGAATTTCATGCTGATATACAAAATGGGGAACATTAGAACATGTATAAAATAATTCCATACAAAAAGTACATGAAGATCAAAATTATTCTTCAGTATCCTCTCGAGTGTATTCATGGTCCCGTACTCATAAGAATCATCAATAAGTAAACATGTCAACAAACTATTGAAGGGGGATTTCCATTATCAATACTTATAGGAAGATAATATTCTTGGGCACCAAAGGTGTAAAGACCCGTAAAATTCAAGGGAGATTTTTTCTTAATTTTCTTTGGAATTTTACAAGAGCGCAGTTTCTGACAGCACCTGATTTTGAGGCCCGGTGTGCCCGGAATCAATTTCCGAAGTTTGGCTCGGGTACGTTTACTGAACGAACGAGCGGGAATTCCTAACTTTTGATCCGGTGCTCGGGAATTGAAATCTGAGGGCACCGATGAACTCGCAACGCCGATATTCGCTTAAGGAGACCTTTTCCGAAGTTGTGTTTATTGCGGGACGAAAGTTAGTTTTTGGGAGAATTATAAAAAAGTTGAATAAAAATGTGGAACACTTTTTATTTTACTTTTGTTGGTTAACTTCTCTCAAAGGAAGTTAGTGGTGGGACCCACACCCACTTAACCTCCCTTGAGAGGATTATGTGTGGTGGGACCCACAAGAACCTAAACCTTCCATCTTCTCTCAAACTCCCATAACCCCTCTTTAAATGACATGACAAATTGTTATTTAATTTTGGAGTTATCTTATTTGAATTTCAAACCATTGAAATTCAATTTGTTAAGTTTGTGAATAAAATAAGTCTCAATCTTATTTTATTTGGTTAGATTTGTTTATCCATCTTGAGAGATTTTGAGTGCTTTTCCTTTTTCTTCAAACTTTGACGAAGAACGCTCAAGCTTTGACGAAGAACGCTCAAGCCTTGACGAAGAACGCCGCTCCTCTCTTCTTCGTCATCCGTGACATTGAAAGGGAACGCCCCTTCCTCCTCGGACTCCCTTCGTCGGCATACGATGATTCACCAACGACGTACCTCTTCGGACGTACCTCTTCGTCATCGGATTTGACGAACGACTACCCCGACGCCCGACCTCCGCGACGTTGTCCTCCGCGGGTCATTGAAAATCTTCGAACTTGAACCCAAGGTAGGGGTTGTTGTTGATTATTTTGTTTATTTATTTCTTATTGTTCCTTGTTCTAGCATGACTAACGTAAGGATATTTAAATATTTGTTATTTTTTAACGTGAGGGGGGCTGGACCGCATGAACATGACCGAACCCCCTCCTTTGTTCTTGATAATTTTATCCTGCGGTTGAAACAAGATGGCGTGGTGTCGTCGCACCACGCAGATATTCGCACACTTATATTGCGTGGCGCCGTCGCGCCGCGCCGTGGAAGGATCATCATGAACGCGACGCCATCGCACCGCGTCGAAGGGAATCAAAGGCACGGCGGAGGGGCGCGGTGCCGTCGCGCCGCGCCGGACGACGAACACCGCGGCCGGTTTCGGGCCGCGGCGTGACGGGAAAACCGGCGTCGGAAACCAGAAGGGGACCGGCTTGCCGGTCCCGTTGGAGAATAACTGGCCGGCCAGGTGGCCGGCCGGAAGGTCAAAGACCGGGGGAATAAATTCCCCCGGTCAACTCTCTAAACCCCCCCCCCATTTATGGAGGGGGGGGGGTTTCTTTGAGGGGGGCAGGCGGCCCCCCGGTTTCCCTCAAGAAGGCCCCCACGAAGGGGGGCCGGTTCACAAAAAGGTGCGGCTAAAAGCCACGCCGTCATTTGAAGAAGCGGGGGGCCTTGCCCCACCCCCCCCCGGACCCCCCGTTTCGAGACGGTTTCGGACTTTTGGTCATAACTTGAGCCACATACCTCCGATCGAGACGGTCGTTTTGGTATATCGCACTCAAAGTTTCGGAACACTTTGAGTTCGGCGGGGTTGGTTCGTTCACGAAACCAACCGGGCCTTCGGAGCGGAAACACTCATATCATGAGCTACGGACGTCCGATTGACGTGCTGTCATCTTTTTTGTGTTCCTCTTAGTGAGACGGTTCTTTTGGCATATTCCGCCCGAGGTTTGGACGCAGGTGGACTACAGTCGGGTTGGTTTTTCCTTAAAAACCAACAGGGCCCCAGGGACGAAAATGCCAATAACTCTCAGACCGGGCGTCCGATCGACGCGCCGTCTATTGCGTTGAGTTCCTGTTGACGATACGGAACATTTGGATACATCAACTCTGGACTTTGTGACAGTTTATGTATCAGCCTCTCGGCTCGTGGAGCAGACCCTCCGAACGAGCTTGCTGTGTGCGGGAACCCTAGTGCTGGCTGCGACTGTGACTACTACTGCTACTACTGCTACTATTGCTGCTGTGACTGCGACGACGAAAGTACAGAGATCATGTGTGGATTCAACGATGATGACTACAGCACTCAGCGATCCTACGTGGATCAGTGCTACAGGTCCTGTGTGGGCCCGATCCTGTGTGGGTCCGATTCTGTGTGGGTCCTTGCGCTCAGCGGTCCTGTGTGAACCCGCGCCTACAGGTCCTATGTGGGCCCGATCCTGTGTGGGTCTTTTGCGGGGGTTAGTTACCTATCGATCCTTCGTGGGTCTGACGACTTAGATGGATCAAAGATCATCTTTATCGTCTTTTGAAGAAGTATACCTGTGTGAGCTGTATCCTGTTGCTTTCCTGTGTGGATTGTGTTGTGCTATCCTGTGTGGATTACGTTTTTCTTTCCTGTGTGGAATACGTTTACTTTCCTGTGTGGACTGAGTTGTACATGGGCTCGGAGGTTGGAGCATATTTGAATTTGATGACTTAGGTATATGTATGGGCATATACCTAAGCAGTGTCGGTTGTTACTTCGTGTTTGTACCTTTCCTCGTGGTTTATCCGTTGTGGATTTGAGAGACCTTCAGGGGTCTCAGGGTCCCTACTGAGTAGCTTATACTCACCCCTGCAGGGGCTTTGCCCGCACTACGTTGTGTTGGTTGCAGACGACGGACATCGTTGATCTTAGCTGAGGCTTGCAGAGCAGGACGGTACCTGAAGGTGGACCACTGGGCGGGACGTGCTCGGAGCGGACGGCGGGACCCGTGGAGCAGTGGAGCTATCTGTGCCCACCTTTCAGGTGGGATTTCCAGTGGACAGCTCGGTGTAGGGGCTTTCACTTTTCAGTTGCAGTTTTCCCTTTCGAGTTATACTTACTTTCAGTTTGGATTTGTATACTGGCCCATTTACTTTTCCGCACTTTCAGTTGTACTCTGCTTTTGCTTAGTGTTTACTTTCTTCTTGCTTACTCTGTGGTGTTTGATTACTTTACAAAAGGCAATGCCTTCCCATTTTACCGGGATTTACCCCTTGGTGCTAGTCGCCATCCCCTGGCCTATGGAAGGCGGGCTTGGGGTAGTCACGGCACAGACCCCGAGGGAGGGTCGTGACAAATTGGTAACAGAGGAGTTCGGTTCTAACGCGAACTCTGATCTTTTCTATGTGAAGAAATAATGTTTAGCGTATTGAGTGTGGTTATCAGTCCAGGGAGTCCAGTGTTGGTGCGGCGGCCGACGTATCCGTACACCAGGACCCTAACTTCTGATTTCCGACTTATCGCATGAAAACATTGATTGCATGTGTGTTTCAAAGTTTTCTTTGTGATTACTTATATCAGCTCACCAGGTATACTATTCTGACCGTGGCGCACCTGTTTCCATTTCAGGATGGCCCCACGATGGCATCCAGCTAAGGTTCCGAGAGTCGAGTGTGACGACAGCCCACCGAGCGACGCGGCTTCGGTGCAGGGCCCTTTGTCAGCAGTGGCACCGACGGTAGCTCTACCCGTCGAGCCACCGATACTTCCAGCACCAGCCGCTAACGATGCACGTCACCTCAGCGCACTGCATGAGTTTCAGCGCCAGCAACCACCTAGGTTTCGCGGGGAGACGGATCCCCAGGCAGCCGAGGACTGGCTGGAGGCAGTGGTACGTGTGTTTAGGCTAGTGAGGACACCAGCAGACCTCATGGTGATCCTCGCTGCGAGCCTACTACACGTAGCAGCAGGACGATGGTGGAGCTTGATGCTCCAGGTGCAAGATGAGGCATCTCTACTTTGGACGGACTTTGAGAGCCTCTTCCGCTCGGAGTTTGTCACAGCCACCCTTCGTGCGGTGCGTATCCATGAGCTTCTTCAGCTGCGGCAGGGCAGCATGACGGTCGCTCAGTACTCGGCGAGATTTACTGATCTCTCGAACTACTCGACCGACATGGTACGAGACCCATTCTTTCGGGCCCGGACCTTCGAGCAGGGTTTGAGACACGAGATTAGGGCATCGCTGATCTCCCTCAGCATACCGACTCAGACAGGAATACTGGAGTGGGCCCTTCCGATCGAGAGCTTCCTTGCTGAGTCTACACCAGCGCAGCGACCCACCGCAGGGTGGCACGTGGCAGAGTCATATGCAGCAGGAAGTCGACGGATGACTCAGTGGTCCAGACAAAACAGACCTTCGGGCAGATGACCTCAGGGCACTGGCTCAGTAGTTCGGAGCACACAGCACGGAGCCAGTCTTTCGAGAGGCAGACAATGCTACTCGTGCGGCGGGTAGGGCCACATGGCTCGTGATTGCCCGACCCGCCGTGCCGAGGAGCAACAGTCAGTTGAGGGACCACTGAGGCAGAGGCAGAGGGTCGACCGTGGAGGTCCGTAGGGAGGAGGTGGACGAGGCAGAGGAGCTGGACGAGCAGCCAGTGGTGGGCGACACATTGAGGCTCTTCCACCACCACCACCAGGAGGTCCACCCCGACCACAGGGAGCTGGCGGGCAAAGACAGGCACAGCTCCAGGCAGCAGAGGTCTACGACCACTGCGCACCCGAGATGATTCGAGGTACTATCTGTGTCTATTCCACCCTTTCCGCAGTACTTATAGACACAGGAGCGAGTCACTCTTTCATAGCTGCTGCCCTTTTTCGGAGCTCGGAGATTCCGACAGAGCCTTTGGCTCGATCCTTACGGCTAGAGACTCCTACGGGAGCAGACTCGACGATTACGCACTGGTGTCGGCAGTGTGAGCTCACTCTAGGAGGCGAGAGCTTCGGCTGGGATCTTCTTGTAGCAGCATAGAGGCCTTACGACGTCATCTTGGGCATGGATTGGCTATCTACGTTCCATGCGCAGATTGACGGTTTTAGGCGCAAGGTGCGATGTGTACACACCGATGGGAGCAGGTTCACCTTCACCGGCGAGAAGGGAGCCTTTGCAGCATAAGATGGACATCCGCAGAGGAGATGACAGCCCATCACTCATCAGTTGGCTAGCCTCATCCTTGGAGCAGTTGACGTGTGGAGTCCTGGTTTTCCTGCAGTGGTGGATCAGTTTGCGGACGTTTTTCCCGACGACATACCAGGGCTACCTCCTCGCAGAGAGGGAGAATTTTATATTGAATTGTACCCCGGGACAGCCCCGATATCCACTCCAGCATATCGGATGGCCCCCGCCGAGCTTCGAGAGCTACTGGTACAGTTGGAGGACTTGCAGGGCAAGGGGTTCATCCAACCCAGTGTTTCACCCTGGGCTTCCCCGATTTTGTTCGCCAAGAAGGCGGACGGGAGCTTGTGACTTTTTGTTGACTATCGTCGCCTGAACCAGGTGACAGTGAGGAACAAGTATCCGCTACCAAGGATTGATGACCTCTTTGTTCAGTTCAAGGGAGCACGGTGGTTCTCGAAGATAGACCTCAGATCAGGCTATCATCAGCTCAGAGTCAGAGACGAGGATGTGCAGAAGACGGCCTTCAGATGTCGGTATGGCCACGATGAGTTCTTGGTTATTCCTTTCGGTGTAACCAATGCTCCATCAGTGTTCATGGCTCTCATGAACAGGATCTTTCAGCCATACCTCGATCGGTTTGTCGTGGTCTTCATCGACGACATTCTGATTTACTCTACGACTGAGGATGAGCACGCCTATCACTTACGAGTTATACTAGACACACTCCGAGAGCACCAGCTTTATGGTAAGCTCTCGAAGTGCCAGTTCTGGATACGTGAGGTCCACTTCTTGGGACACGTTATCTCTGAGGCGGGATTTGCAGTGGATCCTACGAAGATCGAGGTTGTGTTAGCATGGGAGCCACCCAGGAGCGTGACTGAGGTTCGGAGGTTCTTGGGACTAGCTGGATACTATCGGAGATTCGTGCCAGACTTCTCTAAAGTTGCGGCACCACTCACAGCTTTGATGAAGAAGGGGAAACCCTTCGTGTGGTCAGACAGATGTCAGCAGAGCTTCCAAGAGCTGAGACAGAGATTGACTAGCACACCTATCTTGAGGTTGCCTGAGGAGGGAGTAGGGTACGTAGTCTTCTGTGATGCATCAGGGACCGGACTCGGATGTGTTCTGATGTAGGAGCGGGAAGTGATCGCCTATGGATCACGTCTGTTGAGGCCGCATGAGCAGAACTACGCTACCCATGACCTGGATTTAGCAGTAGTGGTTTTCGCTCTGAAGACATGGCGACACTATCGGATGGGCGAGCACTTTACTGTCTTTTCCGATCATCAGAGTCTCAGGTATATCTTCTCGCAGAAGGACCTGAACCTGAGATAGCGGCGATGGCTCGAGTTCCTCCAGGACTATGACTTTGAGATAGTCTATACTCCTGGGAAGGGGAACGTAGTACCCGATGCCCTCAGCAGGAGAACGGGCATTCAACTACTTGAGGAGGCGACGACGCAGCTAGCCTCTTTACAGATATCCTTCGTGGATAGAGATGGAGCAGCCTTCCTCCAGTCTCTCACAGTCACCCCTCCACTACTGCTTCGGGTCAGAGAGGCACAGCGTGAGGATGCTGACTGTGAGACACGGCGTGCACAGATATCCTCGGGACAGACACCTGATGGTTTCTCCCTTGGAGAAGAGCACGACATCCTTTTCAGAGGACGTACCATGGTACCAGTCGCTTTACGAGAGGACGTGCTGAGAGAGTTTCACACTTCTCCTTTGGCGGTATATCCTGGAGTGGCGAAGATGTACCAGGACCTCAGACGACAGCACTGGTGGCCGGGCATGAAGAAGGCAGTAGCAGAGTTCGTTTCTCGATGCCTCACCTGCCAGCAGGTGAAGGCAGAGCATCAGGTACCAGCAGGCTTGGTACAGCCCTTGGAGGTCCCGGAGTGGAAGTGGGACGGCATATCTATGGACTTTGTGAATGGACTTCCACGCACTTCCAGAGGTCACGACTCCATATGGGTGATTGTTGACCGACTCACCAAGTCGGCACACTTCTTACCCATCAGAGAGCAGGGCTCAGTGGAGAGCATGGGATGCCTATACGTTCAGGAGATTGTGCGACTCCACGTTGTGCCATCATCTATCGTCTCCGATCGAGATGCCCGCTTTACTTCCCGGCTTTGGATGGGGTTGCAGGAGGCATTCGGGACGCAGCTACGTCTGAGCACAGCCTTTCACCCTCAGACGGATGGTCAGACGGAGAGGACCATTCAGACTCTCGAGGACATGCTCCGCACATGTGTCCTAGACTTTGGTCGTAGCTGGGAGGACCACCTACCCTTGGTGGAGTTTGGGTACAACAACAGCTACCACTCCACCATCGGGATGGCACCGTACGAGGCGTTGTACGGCCGACCATGTAGATCTCATTTGTGCTAGACAGACCCTGCGGAGTCAGCACTAGTGGGACCGGAGATGGTGCAGGCCACGACAGAGAAGGTCCAGGTAATCAAGGAGCGGATGAGGACAGCTCAGAGCCGGCATAAGTCATATGCTGACAGGAGGCGTAGGCCACTGGAGTTCGAGGATGGCGACCATGTCTTCTTGCGTGTCTCACCTCGACGTGGTATTCAGAGATTTGGCTGAGGCAGCAAGTTATCTCCGCGCTTCATCGGACCCTTCCAGGTCCTCATCAGGGTTGATGAGGTGGCTTATCGCCTGGCTCTGCCAACTCAGTTGCACCGGGTGCACGACGTCTTCCACGTATCTCAGCTGAGGAGATACGTGCACGACCCGACGCACATCATTGACCATGGGGAGCTTGACGTTGACGATGGGGCGACTTTTACGGAGGTCCCGGTGGAGATAGAGGATCAACAGGAGCGGGTCCTGTGTGGGCGATCGATTCCTCTTGTGTGCATCAGATGGCAGCACGAGAACCTCCAGGAGAGCACTTGGGAGAGGGAGGCTCAGATGCGTGCTCAGTACCCTCATTTGTTCCCCTAGTTTTTGATTTATCTTTACAAGGACGCAATGCCCTAAGGTGGGAGTAATGTAAAGACCCGTAATGTAACACCCGAGACTTTTATGTTATATAAATCATCAAAGGAATTTTTTTTTTCTACACAACACTTGCTTGGCTTTCTTTACACGCAATCGCGACCTTCCTCGATAGCTTGCGTCGTACGCAATACCGAGTTTCACTAAACAACAATATGCTATTAAAACTAGCCGTTATTAATAGTAATAACCACTTTTTGAAATTTTATAAATTTTATTTTTCAAAATGGACTTCATTTTTGGACTCAGAATATCGAAATTAGCCTAGGGTGAAATTTTGGTATTTTTCTGAAAACTTTCAATTTTTGATGAATAGTGAAACCACTAAGTGGTAGGTTAAAAACTGAATTTTGCATAAAACTTAATTTTACCGCTTCTGTGAATGGAATTTCAAAAATCCGAGAGACACGGTTAATATCAAGGACTAAAATGTGGTTCAATGAGATGAAAATAATTTTTTGGTGAATAGTAACTTTTTACTATTTTTACCGCGGTTAATAGTAAATAGGGTAACTAATGGTAAATATGATATTAATATTACCATAACACATGTCCTAATTCTATTGGACAAGTGTAATTCGACCAAAAACAAACTTAGGAATAAAATATGACCATTTAGGCCCACTTGGATTAGATTAGGACATTTATTATTAATTTATTTAAAGAAGGGTTAAAATAGTTAAAATCAAAGTTTAATAAGTAAATCATTTTTAATATGGGGTTATACATAAGATAAATTCAATTGTAAATATTCATTAGAAAGCTAAAAAGATTTCCTACATGATGATATTTTATTTGTAATTTTTAGACATCAAATAATTTAATTTATTTATGACACAAAGATGATGCAGTAATTATCTTATTAATGAAATATTGACAAAAGTGATAATATAAATACCAAAATAAATGTAATTTGAGACTTTTTATGAATTCCACTAATTTTCTAGGTTACTATGATATATTAGTATTGATTTAATCAACTTGGTTCGAACATATAATTCTGTTATGACTTTCACAAAAATCATATATCAAATAGTGTCAAAATTGACACAAAATAGTTTTTAAATCAAATATTATATTATTAATTGTTATTTTATTCCTAAAAATCTAAGGTTCGGCCAAATGACTTAGATAAGGATATATATATTAATAATAAACAATTTGGGGTTCTTTTGGCATGTTATAGTAAGTGTATTAACCATATAGTGAAAGAAAACAAAAAGACACGGTAAAAGTTAAATTAATTAACTTAGAGATAAATCTAATTGATAAGGTTAAAATAATACCCTAAACTTGTCTAAATCCTATTGGTTGATAGGATTTCGACCCATACCCACTTTAGCTTCGAAATAAGACCCTTTGGAACCATTATAAACCGATTTTGACTTTAATATAAAATAACATTTTGAGATATTCCTAAGGTGCCCCTCTCCTCCCTTATAAAAGGGCACCTCCTCCCCCTCCTCCTCACACCAATTTGAGCACTAAAGCTCGGCCAACCCCTGCCATTTTCCCTTCTCCACTTCCCTAGAATAATCCTAGAGGTCCTGGTCTTCTCCAAAGACCAATCTTAGTTCCTTAAGTGGAGGATTCAAAAAGGCGTTCCAAAGAAGAGGTAATATCCATTACCGATCTTTTCAATTTCTTTCTTCTTCAACTTCTTCTTCTTTAGTTGTTTCATGATAAAGTAATAACATCAGTATTACTTACATACTGATATGTTATTATAAATATGAAACAACCCTAATTCACCTTCTATCCATCCTACGGAAAAATGAAATCACCGCGCGTGCGTACGTACGGAATACCGTCTCCACGCCGTGGTGTAATCTATTTTCCACCATCACCTTACAAGGATGGGTATAATGGTGTAATGAGTAACTATATATGATTATTATAAAGTAATATTGATACTGAAATAATATATATATATACTCCAATACAATTCCACGATCATAGGAACGATATCATCACTCGTGCGTACGTACGGAATACCGTCTCCACGATGTGATGCGACTCGTTCTACATGATCTTCATTTCATAATGATTGTATAAATGAATTGAATGAATGAATATGGTATATACTACACTAATACCATTCTGGAAATGAATTATCTATAACCTAAAGATAAGAATAAGAATTTATTCGACAAAACACGCATAAGAACAAAAAGTTATAAAGACCCGAGTAACAAGTAACAATGAAATATTACTAACAAGAAGCTAATAATATGACCATATATGATCTCATATCAATATGTATGATTCTGGAATAAGTCAATAACATTATTTAAACCATTATACAGGAGCTTCGGACACGAACAAAGCAAATCGGACCTAAGGTAAGGGAAATATCACAATCTCATTTTTATCCGAGATTGTTTATTCGTAAGTATTTACTGGGGTGTATTTTATCATCCACATCCATGTTCCCTCAATATGTAATATTGTTTCCATCCACTTGAAATAGTTTAAATCCAATTTTACCCTTAGGTGAGTTTTTAGTAAAGAATATGAAAGGAATCTTTTGTCGTTTTTCCGTACGAGGTACTTTTTGACTTTTCCGACAAAAGTACGAAGAATGTTTTTTTTAACTTATACGGCATGAATGGATTTTTAAAACATTACTTCAAAGAAGCTTCCTTTACAAGTTTTCAAGTTTATTTTTAATCAACTTCTTTTATTTTAAAGTTGTATGACATGTTATGAAAGGAAAAATGTTTTTGAAGAAGAAAGGATATTTTCCTCAAGAATTCAATTCAAGTGTTTTATCAAAATTATTTTCCATCTAAGATAATAAAGGGTTCTGTTTCTATCCATATTTTTACATTGGTTTGACTATGTTGTGATGGAATTATGTTTATGAATTCCTTTATCATATATGAATTGATTTATGATGTCATGATGTTTCAAGAATCCCATTTTTGTTACGTGTGTTATGCGATGATGCATGTTTTATGATTATGTGGCACACATAAGAAAGGATTCATTATAAGATGGGTGGGACCTATATCTCCCTCCAATGCATTGGGTAATGATTTTATATCTCATGAGATAGACATGGCTGGAACGGAAGGTTATTTCGGTTCAGTGATACAGGACTGAAATGAGGAGTGAACTCGGTTCAGAAAGGGACTTTGTCCACTAAGATAGTCTTGGCAATGAGTCATGACTAACAAGAAATGATTTTCCATGATTATGTGTGCATGCCACAAAGAATCAAGTTTTATGTTATGATTATGGGGATCTCATTTTCACTTCTATGATTTATTCCATGTTAAGATATTATGATCTCTTTTGCAGGTTTTGATTTTCATAAAGATATGATATGATTTTTATTTCCTTTATTTTCCCTTACTGAGCATTTGAGCTCACCCTTTTATGTTTTCTTTTCCCCAGGTCAGGAAGATGGATATTAAGTAGAATATGCTAAAAGGGACCCTAGATATGATGAAATAAATGGGAGACACTGTAGAAGATATATGAACCAGTTGTTTATGTTTCCCCAGTTTCTAAAGACACTATACCTATACGGTCCTTTGTGGTTTTGTCATATGTTGTAATAAGTGTGCTTCAATTTTGAAGTATTAACAATGTATGTAAAGTATGGGTCGTTATAGTTGGTATCAGAGGAAAGGTATAGTCAACCTTTGGAAACTAGGATGTGAAAGCCTTAGTAAGAACCCTAAGGATAAGTCTAAGCATAGAACACAATCTTAGTGTTTTAGAAATGGCCTTGAATAACCTAGGATAAGACCTTAAGCATGAAAATTTTATTCTTGAATTATGTGGTTTCCTATTATAATTAGTGTTGCTCACACTATTCTTCTTGGTTTTAGTCAATGGCTGGAACCCGAAGGAACCGTGTTAATGCGGAATGCGATGGGCAATGCAATGATTGTCCCCCTGAGCAACCAAACGATATGGGAGCTGGAATGCAAAATCTTGTAGCCATGCTCACACAACTTTCTCAAGCTATGAATCATGCAGGATTTCCAAACGAACAAAGGAGGGAGCAACATTCTGTTGAATCCTTCATGAGGCAGCGTCCACCATCTTTCAGCGGGTCTACTGATCCATTAGTTGCTGAACAATGGATTAGTACTACTGAAAAGATATTTTCAGTTCTTCAATGTTCTGAGCATGATAAAGTCATCCTAGCAGTGTATCGTTTGGAAGGAGATGCTGATCAATGGTGGAATCTTGTTAAGAATACGAGGCAAAGGGATGAAATTTAGTCTATGGAATGGGATGAGTTCAAGAACTTATTTTTCAATAAGTACTTCCCTCGTATTCTCCGAACAAAGATGGAGAAAGAGTTCCTTGAACTGAAGCAAAGGGATGATGAATCTGTTGGTACCTATGAAGCAAATTTTACCAGACTTGCAAGGTACGCTTCTGGTATTATTATCCAACCTGAGAGTAAGATCGATCGATTCTTTAGTGGCTTAAAACCAAGTCTTCGAAGGGCGTTATCCACAAGGGACTTCAATAGCTACGAGGAAATCGTTCGATGTGCTCTCAAAGTCGAGATGGAGATTGGAGTAACCCATCAGTCACATGGGTTTGATAAGAAGAGGAAGATGGAATTCAAAGAAAAATCTAAAGAGCACACGGAAAAGAAGATGAACTTTCCCTTATGCTCAAAGTGTGGAAAGAAACATGGAGGGAGTTGTCTTAAAGGGACATGTAAATGTTTTAAATGTGGAAAGGAAGGTCATCGGGCATTTGAATGCCGTGATAATGGGAAGAAGATGTCTAATGATGAAAACAAAGGAAGGGATACACAGAATGAACCTACTACACTTCAATGTTTCAAGTGCAAGGAGATGGGGCATTATGCCAATCAATGACCAAATCCAAGGGTTGATGATGATGGTCGACGTCAACAAAATCTTAAGGCTAAAGACAAAGGAAAGTCACATGCAATTTCTATCAGCGATGTGGAGTACGATAACGATGTGGTGAAAGGTACACATACCATCCATTCTAAAGTAGCAAATGTTTTATTTGATTCTGGATCCACCCACTCTTTTATTTCTAAAAAATTTTCTAAGGGTATCATCGTATTACCTCAACAATTAGATGTTGAGTTAGCTGTGACAACACCTAATGGCACATCAATCGCATCAGAAGTTTATAATTCTTCTCCGATCGAAGTTTGTGGGAAAGTGCTTCCTGCAAATCTTGTGATCCTTCCTTTAGTGGAATTTGATGTGATTCTTGGCATGGATTGGCTTTCTCTACATGGAGCTCATATCAATTGCCAAAGAAGGGAAGTCACATTTCATATTCCAGATCAACCTACGATCGTCTATCAATGCAAGGATGAACATAACCTTCCAGTGGAAATTTCTTCCATCTTATGGGTATTGATTCCACTAAATGAAGGTTATTTATCTCAAATGGTTGGTGAGAAACTCACGATTAAGAATATGCCCATTGTACGGGAGTTTGATGATGTCTTTCCGGAGGAATTGCCGGGTCTTCCACCAAATCGTGAAGTTGAGTTTTCAATAGAACTTGTACCGGGTGCTTTGCCTATTTCAAAGACACCTTATAGAATGGCCCCAATTGAGTTGCAGGAATTGAAGAAGCAACTCCAAGAGAATCTTGATAAGGGATTCATACGCCCTAGTGCGTCACCTTGGGGAGCACCTGTTCTATTTGTTAAGAAGAAAGATGGATCGATGAGACTCTGCATTGATTATCGAGAACATAACAAGATCACTATCAAGAACAAATATCCTCTCCCACGCATTGATGACTTATTTGACCAACTACGCGGAGCTCAATACTTTTCCAAGATTGATCTTCGTTCAGGGTATCATCAATTAAGGGTCAAAAGGGAGGATATACCAAAGACGGCTTTCCGTACAAGGTATAGACACTATGAATTTATAGTGATGCCATTTGGTCTTACTAATGCCCCTGCTATCTTCATGGATCTAATGAATAGAGTCTTTAGAGACTATCTTGATCAATTTGTGGTAGTCTTTATAGACGATATTCTTGTCTATTCAAAGAGCAAGGAAGAGCATGAAGATCACTTTAGAATTATATTGAAGACCCTGAGAAAAGAGAAGCTTTATGCCAAATTTACCAAGTGTGAATTTTGGCTTCAAAAAATTGCATTTTTGGGTCATATAATCTCAAAAGAGGGGATATCTGTGGATCCAGCAAAAACAGAGGTTATCGAAAGATGGTCAAGACCAACAACAGTAACTGAGATCCGAAGTTTTCTTGGTTTGGCTGGATATTATCGACGTTTTGTAAAAGATTTTTCACGGTTATCTAATCCAATCACCAAGTTGACTCGGAAAGGAGTTAAGTTTGTCTGGACAGAGGAATGTGAAGAGAATTTCAAGGAGTTGAAAAGAAGGTTATCCAGTGCACCTGTGCTCACACTGCCTTGTAATGGAGAAAGGTTTGTGATCTACAGTGATGCATCCAAGAAGGGATTGGGGTGTGTTCTTATGCAAAATGATATGGTGATAGCTTATGCCTCACGACAGTTGAAAATCCATGAGCAAAATTACCCAACACATGATTTGGAGTTGGCTGCGGTAATCTTTGCATTAAAGATTTGGAGGAATTACTTTTATGGTGAAAGGTGTGATATTTATACTGATCATAAAAGTTTAAAGTATATTTTCACACAAAAGGAGTTGAATATGCGTCAAAGAAGATGGTTGGAGCTGATTAAGGATTATGACTGCTCAATCCATTACCACCCTGGGAAAGCAAACAAGGTGGCAGATGCATTAAGTCGACAAGACCATGCTAGTTTATCCATGATGAGGATCACAAAAGATCCAATATTTATGGATTTACAAAGGATGGATCTTGGAATTATAATGGAAGGGGAAAAATCTTATCTTTCTCAAATGAATGTTCAACCATCTATACATGTGAAGATTAAAGAGGCACAGAAAGAAGATGTCGAGTTACAAAAGAAGGTGAGAAATGTTCCTGAATTCAACCTTGATTGTGATGGGATAATAAAGATCAGGAATCGGGTTTGTGTTCCTCCCATCCCCGAATTAAAGAAAGAGCTGCTGGATGAGGCTCATAGTTCTTCATTCTCTATTCATCCTGGAAGCACGAAGATGTATAGGGACCTGAAAGAGTACTTCTGGTGGGATGGCATGAAAAGAGATGTTGCTGAATATGTCTCTCGATGCTTGGTTTGTCAACAAGTTAAAGCTGAGAGACAGAAGTCTAAGGGGATGTTACAACCATTACCCATACCCGAATGGAAATGGGAAAACATCACTATGGACTTTGTCACAGGACTTCCTAAAACATCCAAAGGCAATAATGCTATCTGGGTCATAGTTGATCGTCTTACAAAGTCTGCACACTTCATTGCTATTAGAGAGGATTTCTCTCTAGATCAGCTTGCCAGGATATATGTAAAGGAAGTGGTAAGATTGCATGGAGTACCACTTTCTATTATATCTGATCGAGATCCGAGATTTACCTCGAAGTTCTGGCGAAGTCTTCAGCATACTCTGGATACATAGTTGAGTTTCAGCACTGCTTATCATCCCCAGACAGACGGTCAGTCTGAGAGAACAATTCAAACCCTAGAAGATATGTTGAGAGCTTGCTCTATGGATTTCAAAGGAGGTTGGGATCAACACCTACCTTTGGTGGAATTTTCTTATAATAATAGCTTTCACTCCAGTATTCAGATGGCTCCTTATGAAGCTCTCTATGGAAAGAAATGCAGGACTCCAACTTGCTGGGATGAAGTTGGGGAAAGAAATCTATTAGGACCTGATCTCGTTGATGAAATGGCAGAAAAGGTCAGATCTATTCAACAACACATAAGAGCAGCTCAGAGTCGACAGAAAAGTTATGCCGACAACCGAAGAAAAGACCTAGAGTTTGAAGTGGGTGATAAAGTGTTCTTACGAATATCTCCCTGGAAGAGGGTTATGAGATTTGGAAAGAAGGGGAAGTTGAGCCCTAGATATATCGGTCCTTTTGAAATACTGGATCGTGTTGGGAAGGTAGCTTACCGATTGGCGCTTCCACCGAATCTCTCTCAAGTTCACGATGTGTTCCATGTATCTCTCCTGAGAAAGTACATACCAGATCCTTCACATGTACTCAGCTCAGAAGTTGTACCGCTGGAGCAAGATCTTTCTTATGAAGAACAACCGATAGAGATTCTGGATCGTAGCGAAAAAGTCCTACGAAACAAGACCACTCGCTTGGTGAAAGTTTTATGGAGGAACCACCAACTTGAAGAAGCTACATGGGAGCTCGAAGATATGATGAGGGAGAAGTATCCTCATCTGTTTGTAACAATGTGACGAATTTCGAGGGCGAAATTCTTTTTAAGGGGGGTAGAATGTAACACCCGAGACTTTTATGTTATATAAATCATCAAAGGAATTTTTTTTTTCTACACAACACTTGCTTGGCTTTCTTTACACGCAATCGCGACCTTCCTCGATAGCTTGCGTCGTACGCAATACCGAGTTTCACTAAACAACAATATGCTATTAAAACTAGCCATTATGAATAGTAATAACCACTTTTTGAAATTTTATAAATTTTATTTTTCAAAATGGACTTCATTTTTGGACTCAGAATATCGAAATTAGCCTAGGGTGAAATTTTGGTATTTTTCTGAAAACTTTCAATTTTTGATGAATAGTGAAACCACTAAGTGGTAGGTTAAAAACTGAATTTTGCATAAAACTTAATTTTACCGCTTCTGTGAATGGAATTTCAAAAATCCGAGAGACACGGTTAATATCAAGGACTAAAATGTGGTTCAATGAGATGAAAATAATTTTTTGGTGAATAGTAACTTTTTACTATTTTTACCGCGGTTAATAGTAAATAGGGTAACTAAGGGTAAATATGATATTAATATTACCCTAACACATGTCCTAATTCTATTGGACAAGTGTAATTCGACCAAAAACAAACTTAGGAATAAAATATGACCATTTAGGCCCACTTGGATTAGATTAGGACATTTATTATTAATTTATTTAAAGAAGGGTTAAAATAGTTAAAATCAAAGTTTAATAAGTAAATCATTTTTAATATGGGGTTATACATAAGATAAATTCAATTGTAAATATTCATTAGAAAGCTAAAAAGATTTCCTACATGATGATATTTTATTTGTAATTTTTAGACATCAAATAATTTAATTTATTTATGACACAAAGATGATGCAGTAATTATCTTATTAATGAAATATTGAAAAAAGTGATAATATAAATACCAAAATAAATGTAATTTGAGACTTTTTATGAATTCCACTAATTTTCTAGGTTACTATGATATATTAGTATTGAAGTAATCAACTTGGTTCGAACATATAATTCTGTTATGACTTTCACAAAAATCATATATCAAATAGTGTCAAAATTGACACAAAATAGTTTTTAAATCAAATATTATATTATTAATTGTTATTTTATTCCTAAAAATCTAAGGTTCGGCCAAATGACTTAGATAAGGATATATATATTAATAATAAACAATTTGGGGTTCGTTTGGCATGTTATAGTAAGTGTATTAACCATATAGTGAAAGAAAACAAAAAGACACGGTAAAAGTTAAATTAATTAACTTAGAGTTAAATCTAATTGATAAGGTTAAAATAATACCCTAAACTTGTCTAAATCCTATTGGTTGATAGGATTTCGACCCATCCACACTTTAGCTTCGAAATAAGACCCTTTGGAACCATTATAAACCGATTTTGACTTTAATATAAAATAACATTTTGAGATATTCCTAAGGTGCCCCTCTCCTCCCTTATAAAAGGGCACCTCCTCCCCCTCCTCCTCACACCAATTTGAGCACTCAAGCTCGGCCAACCCCTGCCATTTTCCCTTCTCCACTTCCCTAGAATAATCCTAGAGGTCCTGGTCTTCTCCAAAGACCAATCTTAGTTCCTTAAGTGGAGGATTCAAAAAGGCGTTCCAAAGAAGAGGTAATATCCATTACCGATCTTTTCAATTTCTTTCTTCTTCAACTTCTTCTTCTTTAGTTGTTTCATGATAAAGTAATAACATCAGTATTACTTACATACTGATATGTTATTATAAATATGAAACAAACCTAATTCACCTTCTATCCATCCTACGGAAAAATGAAATCACCGCGCGTGCGTACGTACGGAATACCGTCTCCACGCCGTGGTGTAATCTATTTTCCACCATCACCTTACAAGGATGGGTATAATGGTGTAATGAGTAACTATATATGATTATTATAAAGTAATATTGATACTGAAATAATATATATATATACTCCAATACAATTCCACGATCATAGGAACGATATCATCACTCGTGCGTACGTACGGAATACCGTCTCCACGATGTGATGCGACTCGTTCTACATGATCTTCATTTCATAATGATTGTATAAATGAATTGAATGAATGATTATGGTATATACTACACTAATACCATTCTGGAAATGAATTATCTATAACCTAAAGATAAGAATAAGAATTTATTCGACAAAACACGCATAAGAACAAAAAGTTATAAAGACCCGAGTAACAAGTAACAATGAAATATTACTAACAAGAAGCTAATAATATGACCATATATGATCTCATATCAATATGTATGATTCTGGAATAAGTCAATAACATTATTTAAACCATTATACAGGAGCTTCGGGCACGAACAAAGCAAATCGGACCTAAGGTAAGGGAAATATCACAATCTCATTTTTATCCGAGATTGTTTATTCGTAAGTATTTACTGGGGTGTATTTTATCATCCACATCCATGTTCCCTCAATATGTAATATTGTTTCCATCCACTTGAAATAGTTTAAATCCAATTTTACCCTTAGGTGAGTTTT
Source organism: Viscum album (assembly GCA_963277665.1). Classification (NCBI taxonomy): domain Eukaryota; kingdom Viridiplantae; phylum Streptophyta; class Magnoliopsida; order Santalales; family Viscaceae; genus Viscum; species Viscum album. The sequence goes on from OY728152.1 coordinate 749,380,476, forward strand.
TAGTAAAGAATATGAAAGGAATCTTTTGTCGTTTTTCCGTACGAGGTACTTTTTGAATTTTCCGACAAAAGTACGAAGAATGTTTTTTTTAACTTATACGGCATGAATGGATTTTTAAAACATTACTTCAAAGAAGCTTCCTTTACAAGTTTTCAAGTTTATTTTTAATCAACTTCTTTTATTTTAAAGTTGTATGACATGTTATGAAAGGAAAAATGTTTCTGAAGAAGAAAGGATATTTTCCTCAAGAATTCAATTCAAGTGTTTTATCAAAATTATTTTCCATCTAAGATAATAAAGGGTTCTGTTTCTATCCATATTTTTACATTGGTTTGACTATGTTGTGATGGAATTATGTTTATGAATTCCTTTATCATATATGAATTGATTTATGATGTCATGATGTTTCAAGAATCCCATTTTTGTTACATGTGTTATGCGATGATGCATGTTTTATGATTATGTGGCACACATAAGAAAGGATTCATTATAAGATGGGTGGGACCTATATCTCCCTCCAATGCATTGGGTAATGATTTTATATCTCATGAGATAGACATGGCTGGAACAGAAGGTTATTTCGGTTCAGTGATACAGGACTGAAACGAGGAGTGAACTCGGTTCAGAAAGGGACTTTGTCCACTAAGATAGTCTTGGCAATGAGTCATGACTAACAAGAAATGATTTTCCATGATTATGTGTGCATGCCACAAAGATTCAAGTTTTATGTTATGATTATGGGGATCTCATTTTCACTTCTATGATTTATTCCATGTTAAGATATTATGATCTCTTTTGCAGGTTTTGATTTTCATAAAGATATGATATGATTTTTATTCCCTTTATTTGCCCTTGCTGAGCATTTGAGCTCACCCTTTTATGTTTTCTTTTCCCCAGGTCAGGAAGATGGATATTAAGTAGAATATGCTAAAAGGGACCCTAGATATGAGGAAATAAATGGGATACACTGTAGAAGATTTATGAACCAATTGTTTATGATTCCCCAGTTTCTAAAGACACTATACCTATACGGTCCTTTGTGGTTTTGTCATATGTTGTAATAAGTGTGCTTCAATTTTGAAGTATTAACAATGTATGTAAAGTATGGGTCGTTATACGTAAAATTCAAGGGAAATTATTTCTTGATTTTCTTTGGAATTTTACAAGAGCGCGGTTTCTGACGGCACCTGATTCCGAGGCCCGGTGTGCCCGGAATCAATTTCCGAAGTTTGGCTCGGGTATGTTCTGTGAACGAACGAGTGGGAATTCCTAACTTTTGATTTGGTGCTCAGAATAGTAATCTGAGGGCACCGATGAACTCGCAACGCCGATATTCGCTTAAGGAGACCTTTTCCGAAGTTGCGTTTATTGCGGGACGAAAGTTAGTTTTTGGGAGAATTATAAAAAAGTTGAATAAAAATGTGGAACAATTTTTATTTTACATTTGTTGGTTAACTTCTCTCAAAGGAAGTTAGGGGTGGGACCCACACCCACTTAACCTCCCTTGAGAGGATTAAGTGTGGTGGGACCCACACGAACCTAAACCATCCATCTTCACTCAAACTCCCTTAACCCCTCTTTAAATGACATGACAAATTGTTATTTAATTTTGGAGTTATCTTATTTGAATTTCAAACCTTTGAAATTAAATTTGTTAATTTTGTGAATAAAATAAGTCTCTATCTTATTTTATTTGGTTAGAATTGTTTAGCCATCTTGAGAGATTTTGAGAGCTTTTCCTTCTTCTTCAAACTTTGACGAAGAACGCTCAAGCTTTGACGAAGAACGCTCAAGCCTCGACGAAGAACGCCGCTCCTCTCTTCTTCGTCTTCCGTGAAAACGAAAGGGAACACCGCTTCCTCCTCGGACTCCCTTCGTCGGCATACGAAGATTCTCCAACGACGTACCTCTTCGGACGTACCTCTTCGTCATCGGATTTGACGAACGATTACAGTGATGCCCACCTCCGCGACGTTGTCTTCCGCGGGTCCTTGACAATCTTCGAACTTGAACCCAAGGTAGGGGTTGTTGTTGATTATTTTGTTTATTTATTTATTCTTGTGCATGGTTCTAGCATGACTAACGTAAGGATATTTAAATATGTGTTATTGTTTAACGTGAGGGTGGATGGACCGCATGAACATGACCGAACCCCCTCCTTTGTTCTTGATAATTTTATCCTGCGGTTGAAACAAGATGGCGTGGTGCCGTCGCACCACACGGATATTCGCACACTTATATTGCGCGGCGCCGTCGCGCCGTGCCGTGGAAGGATTATCAAGAACGCGACGCCGTCGCGCCGCGTCGAAGGGAATCAAAGGCACGTCGGAGGGGCGCGGTGCCATCGCACCGCGCCGGACGACGAAAACCGCGGGCGGTTCCGGGCCGCGGCATGACAGGAATACCGGCGGAACGCCGGGCCGCCGGCCTCGGAAACCGGAAGGGGACCGGCTTGCCGGTCCCGTTGGAGAAAAACCGGCCGTCCTGGTGGCCGGCCGGAAGGTCAAAGACCGGGGGAATAAATTCCCCCGGTCAACTCTCTAAACCCCCCCATTTATGAAGGGGGGGGGGCAGTTTCTTTGAGGGGGGCAGGCGGCCCCCCTGTTTACCTCAAGCAGGCCCCCACGAAGGGGGGCCGGTTCACAAAAATGCGTGGCTAAAAGCCGCGCCGTTTTTTGAAGAAGCGGGGGGCCTTGCCCCCCCCCCCCCGCGCACCGCATCCGTGCGGCGCCAGGCCGCCGGCCGGCCGGCTGGGCCGGGTTGGACCCGGGTCGGGTCGACCCGGTTCGGGCCGACCCAGGGGGGGTCAGGCCAGGTCGGCCCGGACCCGGACCCCCTGTTTCGAGACGGTTTCGGTCTTTTTGCCATAACCTGAGCCACGAACCTCCGATCGACGAACCGTCTGCGGAAACGCGATCCATGGATCGAGATGGTCGTTTCGGTATATCGCACTCAAAGTTTTGGAACACTTTGAGTTCGGCCGGGTTGGTTCGTTCACGAAACCAACCGGGCCTTCAGAGAGGAAACACTCATATCTTGAGCTACGGATGTCCGATTGACGTGCCGTCAGCTTTGTTGTGTTTCTCCTAGTGAGACGGTTCTTTTGGAATATTACACCCGAGGATTGGACGCAGGTGGAGTACGGTCTGGTTGGTTTTTCCTTAAAAACCAACCGGGCCCCAAGGACGAAAATGCCAATAACTATCAGACCGGGCGTCCGATCGATGCGCCGTCTGTTGCATTGAGTTCCTGTTGACGATACAGAACTTTTGGATACATCAACTCTGGAATTTGTGACAGTTGATGTATCAGCCTCTCGGCTCGTGGAGCGGACCCTCCGAACGAGCTTGCTGTGTGCGGGAACCCTAGTGCTGGCTGCGACTGTGACTACTACTCCTACTACTGCTACTATTGCTACTGTGACTGCGACGACGACAGTACAGAGATCCCGTGTGGATTCGACGACGACGACTACAACACTCAGCGATCCTACGTGGATCAGTGCTACAGGTCCTGTGTGGGCCCGATCCTGTGTGGGTCCGATCATGTGTGGGTCCTTGTGCTCAGCGGTCCTGTGTGAACCAGCGCCTACAGGTCCTATGTGGGCCCGATCCTATGTGGGTCTTTTGCGGGGGTAAGTTACCTATCGATCCTTCGTGGGTTCGACGACTTAGATGGATCAGAGATCATCTTTATCGTCCTTTGAAAAAGTATACCTGTGTGAGCTGTATCCTGTTGCTTTCCTGTGTGGATTGTGTTGTGCTATCCTATGTGGATTACGTTTTGCTTTCCTTTGTGGAATATGTTTACTTTCCTGTGTGGAATACGTTCACTTTCCTGTGTGGACAGAGTTGTACTTGGGCTCGGAGGTTGGAGCGTATTTGAATTTGATGACTTAGGTATATGTATGGGAATATACCTAAGCGGTGTCGGTTGTTACTTCGTGTTTGTAACTTTCCTCGTGGTTTATCCTTTGTGGATTTGAGAGGCCTTCAGGGGTCTCGGGGTCCCTACTGAGTAGCTTATACTCACCCCTACACGGGCTTTGCCCGCACTACGTTGTGTTGGATGCAGACGACAGACAGCATTGATCTTAGCTGAGGCTTGCAGAGGAGGACGGTACCTGGAGGTGGACCACTGAGCGGGACGTGCTCAGAGCGGACGGCGGGACCCGTGGAGCAGTGGAGCTATCTGTACCCACCTTTTAGGTGGGATTTCCAGTGGACAGCTCGGTGTAGCGGCTTTTACTTTTCAGTTTCTGTTTTCCCTTTCGAGTTGTACTTTACTTTCTGTTTGGGTTTGTATACTGGCCCATTTACTTTTCCGCACTTTCAGTTGTACTCTGCTTTTGCTTAGTGTTTACTTTCCGCTTGCTTACTATGTGGTGTTTGTTTACTTTACAAAAGGCAATGCCTTCCCTTTTTACCGGGATTTACGCCTTGGTGCTAGTCACCAGCCCCTGGCCTATGGAAGGCGGGCTTGGGGTAGTCACGGCACGGACCCCGAGGGCGGGTCATGACAAAAGGTATCACAACTAGTTGGTGAGATAAAAATATCAATATGACTCCCACCAATAGAGTGTAAGTATATTCTGAGTAGTTGTCAAAACTAATAGTGTGCAAGAAAAAACATAAATGAATAACATTTTAGAAATAAATAACCTACCCACCCAGGTTCCTCTTGGAAACGTGAAGGGTCTACCTTCTTCAGCTCATTATTGAATGGAATTTATTAATTGTCACTATATATATAGTAATATAAATGTATTAAAATTGTATATATTATCCACCTATATGAACTTTGTACATACAATCATAAGTGGCCATAAAAAAAGAATACTAGTTGTTGGTTGGACTAGGTCATAACTCATACATCCATAACATGTTTGGATAATACTATATGGTCATGAAATAGATTTCCATACCTATATCTCGTAATGAGTGGGAGACACCAAGACCATCACCCAATATGGTGAGTGTTTCATCATTCCATCACTCTAAACATTTGGAGTGGTGTGTAAATCACAAACCCCACTTGGGTTGGTGGTGAAAGATGTCATGCTAAACACTTGATGTAAGGGAGAGTGATTATTTGATGATCAACTAAACAATTATAATTATATAAAATCATATATCAAGGAATATCATATATATATATATGTGGAATGAGGCATTTACCTCCCATAAATCTCATTTATCAATCACAATATAAACAAGGTTATTCAGTTCATAATGGGATTTTAATATCCCTTAAAAAATATAGTGGTATTATCACCCTTCGTAATATATTTAATTTAATTATAGTAAAATAATACCAATATTTTTTAGGTAATTCCATTTATATTAATTTATTTATTCAAGGGAATTAATCTATTATGCATAAAACACATAAATTTATTAACCCATTAAATTTATTAGAAAACAGAAATTCATGTTGTATAGATCAAATAGACATTTCAATTAATTATGGCAAGAAACCCATTATAAGGAATTCATCCCATAATTACATTCTATTTAATTAATTTTATATAATTTGAGGAAAATAAGATTTTCATGCATAATATATCCCATATAAAAATAATCCACTCAATTTATGAAACATGGAATTTTCATTTATATGGCCCAATGGGTATTTAAAAAGGTCCCATGACCATTATGGGGAATTTCTTACTTGGGAAATTCCATGTATAGGTTGTCCAAACACATGGAATTCCCGCTTGGGTCAACGAAACATTCATATGATAAGGAAAATACAATTTAATATATATTTTTAACATTTAATAAATGATTTATGCATATACACATTTATCCAAAAATGAATATTAAACTTGTCACACCAATAAGGGGTGTCCAAATATGAGTAAAAAACCATATCAAGGACTAAACAAAGGATCAAGGGACATGAATCATGGGTTTCTAATCAATTTTATATAATGAAACCAAATAATAAGGGTTCCTCGGAAAACGATGGTCTGAAAAACAATAAAATAGCTACAAGACATAAAAAATAAAGGGTAAAAAAGACATGACCACCTACACAAAGGGATTATATGTCTCCTCACTCAATATGAGATTATGATTCAAAGCATGTTTGAAAAGATCTAAGAAACTGTCCAATACACTAAAAATAGGGAAAATGATCATTCACCAAAATAGCATGATCGATTCAAGAATAGACCTAGATATGAGGTTAGAAATTATAAGATAATACTTTGATAGTTCAAATGCTTATAATGTATCCTGAATCAAGAAACTAGATGATAGGGTTATCTTTGAGCATAGATTGAGTAGAAAGTCATATCAAAGGAGGAGAAAATGTGTTGGTCTACTAGAATGAGAGGGGATGAAGAAAAAAGTAGGTTATTTGATTAATGATATGGAAATTTTCATTTCACCAAAAAATATAATGGAACATAGTTTGGATGTAGGGATGGAAACTCATGCACTAACCATCATCTAGTTAACTTCTAATTTGATTTACACCACACACTTAGGTGGATTGTTTGCCTAACTATACACAATCCATACAAAAGAGCTCTATACTGAAACTCAATATCTTAGATTAGTTGTGCACCTTAGTAAATTGTATTTCAAACAAATTGTACGATATGTATGTCTCCACTATCTTCAATAGCACAACTTCAAGAAAATCAAATGGGAAAGGCTCAATAGTTTTCCTAAACCTTGAGGCATAGTATTTTCATCACATATAAGGGCTCCAGGTTCTGAACGATTCCCTACCACACTCATGGCCTTGTTTACATGATTATACTTCATTAATTGGTCCATTTAAAGAATTAAAATTAAAAACTAATGATTTTTACCATTGTTTAAGTACATGTAATTACAACCACCCATATATAAAGCAATTCATCCTCGAGATTTCCTTTTGAGGTTAATGAGTCATCATATGAGAATAGAACTAACTATTGAGCTCATATATCAGCTTCCCATTCCTAGGAACCGTCTGTTATTAGAATGTACTTATATAACACTCATACCAAAGGAAATGACCTACAACAGAGTGTCTACATGCTCGTATCCATAATATGATCTGGATAATATTTAATTGAAGCATCCATATCTATATCATCCTTGTCATGTCGGAACAAATGTGATAGGTCTAGATTGAATTAGTAATATTGAGATAACAAAATAAATCATTCAATTATCTATATATCATAGGATGTACCAACTATTAATCCACTGGTCAGAACAATTTAACAACCTCAATGATTCATAAATACCTCAGTGATAGATTACCCTACTTCCCAATACATCTATTCTGTATCCTGGTTGAGACTCACTAGAAAACCTAGTCTCCAACCTCAAACTCAAGAGGTCAACAATTTATATTTCCATTTGTCTGATATCAATACCGAGAATTCAGAATGTGCTTTCTTATTAGTTGTTCTATCATTGTAGTCTCTTAAAAAGACATGGTTCAAGCATAACTTCCTCCCCTACATATGGCCAGCACATAGGTGAGTGGTAAGGCCTACTATATAATGCATCATAAGGATCCATCACAAAGTAAACTCAAATTTATTATTATAAGAGAATAAATAAAAGGATTTTTTCTCCCAAGAACCCCCAATTTCATGGACACATGAATAAACCGCGTTCTCTAGCACGTGAATTGTATGCTATGCCAATCCATTGGTCTGTGCAAGATATCCCATGCATAGAAGCACCCATGTAATGAAGGACTTTATCAACCCCTTCCAAATCCATGATATAAATCAATCCCCTGTGTTAGATAATATAGAACATGGATCTATTGGAAGATTAAAAAGAACCACAATGTATAGAATTATTATATATTATTTGGAAAATGTCTCTCATGTAGGTAATAAGTGTGAGAACTTCATTAGATGTTCAATGAATATCCCCACTATATCACTTCCAAGAGGTGATCTTGGTAGACCAGTTAATAAATCTAATGGGACAATACCCATTATCTAATTGAGAATGGACAAAAATGGAAAAAACGATACTATATGATGATCTTCCTCCTTCACATTTTTTCATGCGGAAAATCGTGTGATGAAACTATAAATCTCATACATCATACAGGACAACCAATACTAGATTCAAATATCCTAATACATTTTGGTGACACCAGGGTGGACCACCCATAGTAATGTGTGAAATTCCTACATCATCTCCTCTGTGTCGTTTATTGGGAACCATACAAATTCATGGAATTATAAAGAATCATCCTTATCCACAGTCCAACATAAAGATGTATCAAGATTTGAGACGCAGTCTATTAGGACGATGCTGGCAGGATCAGATAGATGGCTCACACTTACCTATTATATAATATTTGTGGTCACTACTATAGCTGAGATGATATTTTGATAATGATTCTCTTGAGTTTTCATATGGATATTTGAGAATAATGGTATAACATTCCATTCTTTGCTAGACTCTTTAAATTCTTGTGTCTAAATCATTCATCTCAGAGCATCAGCCAAAAATTTCCTTTAATATGAATGTTGTTATTCTCCAAATGAAATGATGGTTGGTACTAAATTGACATTCATTTTATGATATTCAGATCACACTATGTAAAGATGCACATGAGGTTTTTTTGAGAAGTGAATACAATAACAGAACACTCCATGTATATAATGAATCTATCAATTTAAGGCATGAACTAAAAATAATGATCTTGGGTACTTTATTTTTGTATATTTAGTCATTAGGTTTCAACTAATGGGAATCATACATGATTACTCACATGTCCATCATCAAAATAGATTTGAGCTCAAAACCTAATATATCACAATAGACATTATAGGACATGCATGGCTCTAGAATAATTAGTATTGGAACTGATGTCAAATTACCCATAATATACTAAAATGAATTTTCAAAAGATTATAACAAAATGAATTTCACCCTCTTCTTTTTCAACACCATAAGAGGCATGGCATGGTGAGATAATTATTTAATAATAAATTTTAAATGTATATAAAGACCAAAGAAACTCCATATATCAAATACATATGAAAGATAATCACAAGAAAATATTTCATTCTCTTTTTCTGTATTTTCTAAAATAAATAACTCTGATAAACTATGACCAATGGAGTGAATTTGTCGATAAAAAAGTGGAACTTACTAATATTATCATAATGTTGATGGTCTTGCAATATACTCAACATGATCTATATATGCATGGAATTATAATGTCTAGAGTGTTAATAAACTAATATATCATAAAAAATACTACAAAAAATAACTCCAAATATGGGTGTAATCCCCGATTCGTAAGAAAGATAAAGACTTCATGTGAGTTCATGAGTTCATATAGAATGAATAGTACTCTTATAGACCATAAATGCTCAAGAATGCAATGTGAGACATGAATGAATCCCTGAAACACACATGATGATAGAGTTATCTCAAATAAATCTTTGAATAAACTCTCACTCATCATATCTAATGAAATAGGTCATATATTCTAGGAAGTGGATATCGATTCTTACTAAGAGACTACACAATCGACGGTACTCCACACAGAGCTTATGGAAACCATCTTCTTCTTGGAAAAAATGAATGGGTGACCCAAAAGGTGTAGTGTTGTGGAATTTGAAAACATTGGAATCTAGATCCTATAACTAACTCTTAATCTCTAGAAGCTCATTAGGTTCCTTATTATAAGGAGTAATGCTCACCAGGGAAGCTCTTGGAACAAGATCAGTGGTGAACTCTACCTCTCACATTAAAGGGAGTACATATAGGTAATTAAGAAATATGTCCTTAAATAATCGACTACTGGAGGAAAATTAGTGGGGAATAACCCATGGTTTCCCAGGAAATGACTAGTGATCTGAGAATTCACTTCACCCAACATATGCTACATGGGTCCTTCTCAGGTAGCTTACACCTCGCATTATCCCTTATGTATATGCCTACCATCCAACGGTAACGTATACATCAACCTTCACTTATTTCATTCATTGTTGTCTCTAAATTGAACTAACCAGTCCATCCCAATGATTAAAACAAATAACTTCATATCAAGGATTTAAAGGTTATATATGAAGAGGTAATTACCTATCTCAAGGGGAAAATCCGTACATTGGTGTACCCCCCCTTATCAGGTACCTAACAGTGTATCTAGAATAATAATTCCATGAAAATTATTGAACTCAAGGACAATAAAATCAATGATTTCCTCATATATAAATGATTAATTATTGATTGATTCAAATAATTAAAAAATTAATGTAGAGGATACCACAATTATACCATGGAAAATAGAGTGTGTGACACTCTACTCCTCTGATATTGGAAAGGCTACATATAATTTTCATGCACTAGGGATCTACCTAATTGCATGACTTCCCTAAGAAATATTTCTATACTTACACTATGATTAATGAGTATAAATACCATTATCATTGACCACCAACTCAACCTGATCAGTCGGTGGTATTATACCTACCTCCCTAGCATGATACTACTTGTTCCTTTCCTATTCATGTAGTAATAGTATATTCGTTCTTTCCATAAAATGGTGTGAATGTTATAAAGAAATGGAGGATATTCCCTATACCTATATAGCTTCTTCACTCCATCTGATCACACATGCACTATGGATTTGTATGCCTTAGATTATCACACTAGTGGTAGATCATGAAACTATCTGCACATGGGGTCTAACTACAACTACCTCAATCAGTAGCCTTAAAAATATTCTTTCTCCTAGAAGAAGAAGTTTTGATATACATATGTGATTAACTACACATAATCACACCCTCATATTACCTCATGTTTCTCTATGTAATTAGAGTGTGCTTGATAATTTTTGAAATTTCCATCATCCTTAATAATTTTATAGGAAATTGAAGGGTGTATTCCTTACCATCCCCAAATATCCTCGAAATCATATAGTAATCACCATACATAGTTGGAGTGAACCACTTTACATATTTTATCAGATAATAGTATTTTATGATTAACATACTCCCATGAAGCACGTTCATGAATTATATGGATCGGTAATCCCTCGATGTTTGGGGAAGGATGTAACCCCCCAACCCCAGTTACCCAGAGTCGGTGCATTGTTACATAACATTGGAATGATCACCATAAATATCAAATCTCGAAAGACCGATTGGTTTAGTAGCCTTGGAAACACTATATATATTCATAAAGTTTTACATTACATCATAAAGTGAAAAACTACTACAACAATATAATGTATCCATAGTCCACACTATTATCCCCTCATAATATCCTTACAGGTCATTCATAATTTACTTCTTCACATCCTGGGAAAAATAAAACATTGAAAAGGGGTGATCTCAAATGCCCAGTAAGGATAAAAACATATTGGATACTTTCAAAAATAAGCATAAACATTTAAGTCAATGTATAACAAAAAAAAGCCTTTTAAACTTGAACTTCAACATAGTATGGAAAAATTAAAATGAAATAATGACATTTACTTATTCACATGGATATTCTACTAATCGAATAATCACATGGAATATCAATAACCACTTTCATAATGATAGAATGCATAATGCCAGACTATCATAACCACATAACCAAGGCCTCGTTCCAAGACTACAAATAAGATTTTTCCAAGGTCTTGTGCCATGACACTAGTTTGTCTCATGAGACCTACCGATGCATTGAGGAGCTATAGCTGGCTCCACCCATCACATATTAAGTCCAATTCATTCCCATATGAAAAGGATTAAACATAACATAAACATTCGTATTAAAACTAGCATACAAAATGTCAATACATTCACCATATACTATGAATGGTATAAAAATAGCACATCCACAGTCAAACATATCACAAAACCTTCAATACAATATAGAAGTTTTGTATCATAATAATTCAACTTCAAATAAGCGTAAAATGCATCAAAGGATGTTTACATAGATGAAATCAAAACTATTTTAGAGAAATATCTCTTTTCTCGAAATCATTGAAAAGTCACACATTTATAAAGGAAGTAATTTAAAAGAGATTTTTGAATAAAAGTGTTCCATACCACTTTGAAACTTTTGAAAAGAAATATCATTTAAAAACCTTCATGTCCATATAAATAAATCCTTAAAATCATTTTGAAAACATGCATATTAATTAAGAATGTTTATAAAGATAAATCTTTAAAACATATAAAATTATGATCTTGATAAAGATTACCTTTCACAAATTCATAAAATATCCATTTTCAAATCATTTAAATGTCACATAATTATAAAATAAAACATTTACATGGAAAATAATCTTATATTCTTGTAAGGGAAGCTTCGACGATTTTATAACGTTGGAAAATAACCGCACCCGCCGTATAAGTTAAAAAAACATTCTTACCTTAATTCTGTTAAAAAGGTTAAAAGAAACTTGTTTGGAAAACGACAAAAATATTCCTTTATAAAACACTTATAAAAAGACAAACATGTGTATAAATGACTTTAACCCATATTCTTTTAAATAGTAAAAATGTTTTGAAATACATTTTTAAGAAACATGGATGTGGATGATAAAGAGATCCCAGTAGATAATTATGTATAAATAACCTCGGATAATGAAGAGATTGTGAAATAATCCCTTACCTTGTACTTTTATTTGGTTGAGGGTAGGTTAACCTCCAGTATAATGGTGAAATAATTGTTATTAAATTATACATGAATCATATATATTAATATGATATCATATATGATATTTTAACATTGCTTGGTTAATAATATCTTAGTATTATCGTCGTTTCGGGTGTTAACCTACTCGTTTTATTTTATATATTTTATTACTGAAGCCATGTTTGTTATGGATAGGTTGTATCTTATTCATATCCAAAATGATAAAAGTCCTTAAAAATTATTTTTAAATCATCAAATTATTATTATATTTCAATGGATATGATGGAGAATGAATCTCATCGCGTTCGTGAAGACAGTAGTCCGTACGTATGCACGAGCGACAATATCATTCTTTTGATATTAATGTAATATATATTTGGATGGTATATTATATATACAGAATCATTATCATGTTATATTTATTGTTTACATGAATTATACATCATTATTATACCCATACATATAATAATATATTGAATAACAATTACACCACGACGTGGAGACGGTAAGCCGTACGTACGCACGTTTGGTGACATGTTATTCAAAGGGTGGATAGAATAGTTAATATGGTTGTACCATATTTATAATAACATCAAAGTATATATATGATACTTGAGTTATTATTTTAGAATGGTAATAGAAAAGGAAGAAGAAGTGGAAGAAGAATGGAACTTGGAAAAGGGTGGTGAAAACATTACCTCTTTTTCGGGTTCTTCCTTTTGACTTGATCAAAAGGGCTCCATAGGTTGGCTTTCTGATCAATATAAGGCCTCTAGGTTTTAGAGAGGGAAGTTGAGAGAGTATTTGGGCTGGGGTTGGTTGAACCGAAAGGCTTTGATGGTGTGATGAAATGATAAGGTGGAGTGCCCTTTTATAAGAGGGGTGAGGCGATCCTTTGGAAAAGCTAGAAATATTAATTTATAAAAAATTAATATTTGGTATCTAATGGCTCCAAAGTTGATTATTTAAAGGGTAAGGTGGGTATGGGTATAAAACCACTCAACCAATAGAATTTAGATATTTTTGGGTCACTATGTTAACCTTATCATTAATTATTAACTATTTGTTAATTAGTTTCACTTTTACAATGTCTCCTTGTATTTTTATATAATATGGTTAATAAACTTACCATATACATCCAAGATACGCCCAAGTGGTCCATTAATGATACACCTATCTTGATATAAGTCTCTTGGCTGATCCTTCTATTTTTAAGAATTTAATATCAATTAAGAATATAATATTTTTTTTAAAAACTCTTTTTTGACAATTTTGACACTATTCAATAATTTATTTTTGTAAAACTCATAACAGATATATTACTTCGAAAAACGTTAATTAAAGAAATACTAACATGTCATACTAACCTATAAAATTATTATAATTCAAAAAAAGTATCAAATTATATTTATTTGGGTATTTATAATATCAGTTATCCTAATTTTTCATTTATTAGTAAATTACAGCATCATCATTGTGTCATTAATAAATTAACTTATTTAATGTCTAAAAATTAAAAATAAAATATCATTATGTATGAAATCTTTTTAACGTTATAATTAATATTTATAGTTGAAAATCAAACATATAAAACCCTATGTAAAAATTGTTTTTCTAAAAGATATATGCTTATGTCATTTTTGTACTTATTTAAACTTAATTAAAATATAGTGTCCCTATCACCTACAAGTGGCGCCATGAGGTCCCAAAATCGACCCAAATATGCCCATGGTCGGACATGTATCCACCAATAAGGTTAGGACACGTTTTAGGGAAATTTAGAATTATTATAATATTATTTTTTAACCCTTATTTACTGGATTTACCCTTAACCATAGTAAATAAAATATTTACCGCAGTAATTATTCAAAATGTCTAAAAATAAAATTTAACTATTGACACAATATGAACATCCTGATTCCAAATATGGAATCCATTTTTCCAAATTCAAAACTAATAAGTGGAAAAATTAATTTAAAATTAATTGCTGCTGTTAAAACAAAAAGCGTGTTTTTAAGATATAATAACTATCAAAAGATTGATACTTGTTTATGTTCGGTTTAATTGTGAAATTATGTCCAATGACAATCATTGTATTAAATGGTATTAATATATTATAAATATACTTTAAAACAACTCAAATTCATAATTTATCATGATTAATTATTTTGATTAAAAAATTTGTTTTCAATTAAAATTTAGTAATTTTCACTATTCATCAAAATATTAATGTTATCCAGAAAGTACCAAAATTTCACCTTAGGCTAAATTCGACACTCCGAATACAAAAATGAAGTCCATTATAAAATATAAAATATATATAATTTAAAAAATTAGGTATTACTATTCATAAGGGCAAGTTTTATCATTTGTGGTGTGTGTTAGAACTCAAAGTTGCTTACAACACAAACTAATGTATTATTCAAAGAGAAGCATTCCGTGGAAGCTTGGGGTGTTAAATAGTAAATTAGTTTATGTCCCCATTCTAAATAATAAATTAATTTAGTCAAATTGAATATATAAAAGTTTGAAATATTGGATTTAAAAAGGGTTCACTATTAATGTTGGTAAAAGTGCATTATTGAAAAATACATCTTTTATCTGAAAAAAAAGAATTTGTTCTTACATTATGTCTAAGAAACTCATAATATGGATCCTAAAATTATAAGGATTATATAAGGTTCAATATTTAGTTAATACTATTCATAACCTATTTTGAATGACTTTTTTGGTAAGTCATGATGTGCCTGAAGTCAGTGTTACGTGTAGTGCAAGTTATTGAATTGTTTTGAAGAAGTACACACTATGAAGTCTTGGGGTGTTACATTCTCCCATCCTTCAATAAATTGCATCCTCACAATTTGAAATTGTTCTTCGAAAATAAAAGGTTGAAAATAGAAAATATCTTTGTGGGAAAACCCACATCGGAAATTGGGTTACTAAAATTTAGTCTTAATATGAGGAAAAGAGAAATGAAAGGGTCACACCAAATTATGATCTCGATTTGGAGAACATTGGTGGAAATTAGAGACATAAAATTGTAGGAAAAACGTAAATATTTATAGGTAGTGATTGAGGTCATAAATCACAAACAAGTGTAAAATTGAGGTCCTTAAATTCATCAATCTATGATGATTTGAAATACAATCGTTTCAACAAAACATAGGGTATTAGGATAAAAAAAATTTAGTTATAGGACTCCTTAAATAAAGTATAAGAATTAATTTCTTCATAGAATAAGATAAGAAGGAAAATATATACTTGTAAAGTAGAGTCTCATCCTTTAATTATGTTCTACCACAAACTCATCTTTCACTCTAAAAGATAATAAAACTCAAAAATAATATTATATTTATCCTATTCGTATAGGGTTCAAAAAAATGAATTTTATAATTAAACTAATATAACCATTAAAAAACAACATTATTCAATCCAGGACATCACGTGGGTCAGTGGTAGGTGATACACCGTTGTCGCCCTTCGGTTGTGGGTTCATGTCTTGTGGCCTTTCCGAACGTGACGGGTTGCTGCCCGACCTCCGGGTTATCCTTTTATGGTAATCCAGAATAATCCAAACTATAACTATCCAAAATACTTCAGTCCAAAATTTTAAAAGAAGGTAAACACAATGAAGATCATTTTTTCTGAGTAACAACATTTGAACACCTTCTTCTTGTATTCTTTTAATATACTGTAACATCCTGAATTACCCTAAAACCTTATTGATTACATTCATGATCCCATATTCCTTAAAGAATAATAGACATACTCATTCAATCCAAAAATGTTTTAAACCCCATCAATGAAAGAATATACAAATCATTAATCAGTTTCAAGGTAGACAAGAATATCCAATATAATTTATCCAAATCAATCATGTATTATTCTAAAATCACTTCTTCGGTATCAGAACAATATTATGGTTTATCTTTCTCTCAACCATATTTCTTCAAAAAATTTAACCTGCTATTGAGTCACTTTTCTTTGTTCCACACAATCTCAAGACCTTAATGAAATATTACTATAGTATAATCCTTATATACTCCATAATTATTATAATAAGTACATTGTTGATACAACACTCAAATGAAATAATCAACATAAGAACTCTAATCATTACTCTTCATCTGTGGTAGTATCATAACTTGATTATTATCCAATAGCATCATTTGCAGCATAGTCTGATTACTAGGACATAGGTTCGCGTAATGTCCAAACTCCTTGCAAATTAAGCATTGTACATTTGAAACCATTTTCTTACCCTTGCAGTCATGAAATTTGTGCCCTTTTCCTCCACACTTATAACAAACTCCCATACCTTTTAGGCAAGTTCCATGGTGTTTCTTCCCATAGTTATCACATATGGGAAAATTCTACTTTTCCCTTGTCCCTTTATCCATATTTCCATCTTCCATTCTTTTCATCTCTTGCTTCCCATTAAAGCCATAGGACTCAGTATACTCTTTACATATCTTATCAACACATGAAATTTTTTCTTCATATGATCATAATACATGGGAGAATATTTTTCCTTCTAAATGATGGATTAATACCATGAAAGATATGACCCTTCTTACTCTTTGGATCATGTGCATTGCTGGAGTTCTCATTCCTCCTCCTGGCCGCCATTTCTAAACAATGGAATACACTAGATTAGTTTATGAATAACAATACCTAATCCAAAACTTGTAAAACACATAACATAAATTAAATATTTTATGGATATAATCCATAATCATAAAAATGCCTCCTTTGAGGAAGCATATACTCATAAACCCTTCATAATGATTTGTAATGAAAATGAGAGTTATCCTAAGCATATCCACTGGGAGTGTCGTAACCAAGAGTGCAGCAAGGACCGTTGTCGTTCATCAGTTCTCGGTCGAGTCTAGCTCAAAGCGGTGTTTTCGGGTTTTACCCCTAGGTACATCTGTGCCAGAGCCGCCTCTAACTACTCGTATCCAGACAGGGATGTATTGCTCATAAAACTCACAAAATCTCTACAATACCAAAATTCTAGGAAGTTCTTCTATACTAAACCTCAAGGTCCATCTTAAATCTATGTTCTCTAATCAAAGTTTATCTAAATCTAGCTTCCATGGATTGTACTAAACATCCTCTGATACCTACTGTAACGCCCGGACCATAGTTACCCAGAGTCGGTGAATTATTACATAACATTGGCATGATCACAAGACAGATAAAATCTCGAAGGAACTATTGGTTTAGTAGCTTTGGAAATACTAGATATATTCATAATGTTTTACAGTACATCATAATGTAAAAAACTACTAAAACAACATAATTCCTCCATAGTCCACACTATTATCCCCTCATAATATCCCTACAGGTCATTCATAATTTACTTCTTCACATCCTGGGAAAAATAAAACATAGAAAAGGGGTGAGCTCAAATTCCCAGTAAGGATAACAATATAGTAGAAACTTTTAAAAATAATCATAAACATTTAAGGCAATATATAACCAAAACAAAAGCCACCGAGCGACGAGGCTTCGGTGCATGGCCCTTTGTCAGCAGTGGCACCGGTGGTAGCTCTACCCGTCGAGCCACCGATACTTCCAGCACCAGCCGCTGACGATGCACGTCGCCTCAGCGCACTGCATGAGTTTCAGCGCCAGCAACCACCTAGGTTTCGTGGGGAGACGGATCCCCAGGAATCCGAGGACTGGCTGGAGGTAGTGGTACGTGTGTTTAGGCTAGTGAGGAAACCAGCAGACCTCATGGTGATCCTCACTGTGAGCCTACTACACGCAGCAGCAGGACGATGGTGGAGCTTGATGCTCCAGGTGCACGATGAGGCATCTCTACATTGGACGGACTTTGAGAGCCTCTTTCGCTCGGAGTTTGTCCCAGCCACCCTTCGTTCGGTGCGTATCCATGAGCTTCTTCAGCTGCGGCAGGGCAACATGACGGTCGCTCAGTACTCGGCGAGATTTACTGATCTCTCGAACTACTCGACCGACATGGTACGAGACCCATTATTTCGGGACCGGACCTTCGAGCAGAGTTTGAGACACGATATCAGGGCATCGCTGATCTCCCTCAGCATACCGACTCAGACAGGAGTACTGGAGTGGGCCCTTCCGTTCGAGAGCTTCCTTGCTGAGTCTACACCAGCGCAGCGACCCACCGCAGGGTGGCACGTGGCCGAGTCATCTGCAGCAGGCAGTCGACGGATGACTCAGGGGTCCAGACAGACCAGACCATTGGGCAGATGACCTCAGGGCACTGGCTCAGTAGTTCGGAGCACACAGCACGGAGCCAGTCTTTCGAGAGGCAGACAGTGCTACTCATGCGGCGGGCAGGGCCACATGGCTCGTGATTGCCCGACCCGCCGTGCCGAGGAGCAGCAGTCGGTTGAGGGACCACCGAGTCAGAGGCAGAGGTTCGACCGTGGCGGTCCGCAGGGAGGAGGCGGACGAGGCAGAGGAGCTGGACGAGCAGCCGGTGGTGGGCGACACATTGAGGCTCTGCCACCACCACCACCAGGAGGTCCACCCCGACCACAGGGAGCTGGCGGGAAGAGACAGGCACAACTCCAGGCAGCAGAGGCCTACGACCACTGCGCACCCGAGATGATTCGAGGTACTATCTGTGTCTATTCCACACTTGTTGCAGTACTTATAGACACATGAGTGATTCACTCTTTCATAGCCGCTGCCCTTGTTCGGAGCTCGGAGATTCCGACAGAGCCGTTGGCTCGATCCTTACGGCTAGAGACTTCTACGGGAGCAGACTCGACGATTACGCACTGGTGCCGGCAGTGTGAGATCACTCTAGGAGGCGAGATCTTCGGCTGGGATCTTCTTGTAGCAGCATCGAGGCCTTACGACGTCATCATGGGCATGGATTGGCTATCTACGATCCATGCGCAGATTGACTGTTTTAGGCGCAAGGTGCGATGTGTACACACCGATGGGAGCAGGTTCACCTTCACCGGCGAGAAGGGAGCCTTTGTAGCACAGTATGGACATCCGCGGAGGAGAGGACAACCCATCACTCATCAGTTGGCTAGCCTCATCCTTGGAGCAGTTGACGTGCGGAGTCCTGGTTTTCTTGCAGTGGTGGATCAGTTTGCGGACGTTTCTCCCGACGACGTACCAGGGCTACCTCCTCGCTGAGAGGTAGACTTTTATATTGACTTGTACCCCGGGACAGCCCCGATATCCACTCCAGCATATCGGATGGCCCCCGCTGAGCTTCGAGAGCTACGGTTACAGTTGGAGGACTTGCAAGGCAAGCGGTCCATCTGACCCAGTGTTTCACCCTGGGCTTCCCCGATTTTGTTCGCCAAGAAGGCAGACAGGAGCTTGCGACTTTTTGTTGACTATCGTCACCTGAACCAGGTGACCGTGAGGAACAAGTATCCGCTACCAAGGATTGATGACCTCTTTGATCTGCTCAAGGGAGCACGGTGGTTCTCGAAGATAGACCTCAGATCAGGCTATCATCAGCTAAGAGTCAGAGACGAGGATGTGCAGAAGACGGCCTTCAGATGTCGGTATGGCCACTATGAGTTCTTGGTTATGCCTTTAGGTGTAACCAATGCTCCATCAGTGTTCATGTCTCTCATGAACAGGATCTTTCAGCCATACCTCGATCGGTTTGTCGTGGTCTTCATCGATGACATTCTGATTTACTCTACGACTGAGGAGGAGCACGCCTATCACTTACGAGTTATACTAGACACACTCCGAGAGCACCAGCTTTATGGTAAGCTCTCGAAGTGCCAGTTCTGGATACGTGAGGTCCACTTCTTGGGACACGTTTTCTCTGAGGTGGGATTTGCAATGGATCCTGCGAAGATCGAGGTTGTGTTAGCATGGGAGCCACCCAGGAGCGTGACTGAGGTTCAGAGTTTCTTGGGACTAACTGGATACTATCGGAGATTCGTGCCAGACTTCTCTAGAGTTGCGGCACCACTCAGATCTTTGATGAAGAAGGGGAAACCCTTTTTGTGGTCAGACAGATGTCAGCAGAGCTTCCAGGAGCTGAGACAGAGATTGACTAGCACACCTATCTTTAGGTTGCCTGAGGAGGGAGTAGGGTACGTAGTCTACTGCGATGCATCAGGGACCGGACTCAGATGTGTTCTGATGTAGGAGCGGGAAGTGTTCGCCTATGGATCACGTCAGTTGAGGCCGCATGAGCAGAACTAAGCTACCCATGACCTGGAGTTAGCAGTAGTGGTCTTCGCTCTGAAGACATGGAGACACTATCGGATGGGCGAGCACTTTACACTCTTTTCCGATCATCAGAGTCTAAGGTATATCTTCTCGCAGAAGGACCTGAACCTGAGATAGCGACGATGGCTCGAGTTCCTCCAGGACTATGACTTTGAGATAGTCTATACTCCTGGGAAGGGGAACGTAGTAGCCGATGCCCTCAGTAGGAGAACGGGCATTCATCTACTTGAGGAGGCGACGGAGCAGCTAGCCTCTTTACAGATATCCTTCGTGGATAGAGATGGAGCAGCCTTCCTCCAGTCTCTCACAGTCACCCCTCCACTACTGCTTCGGGTCAGAGAGGCACAGCGTGAGGATGCTGACTGTGAGACACGGCGTGCACAGATATCCCCGGGACAGACACCTGATGGTTTCTCCCTTGGAG
Source organism: Viscum album (assembly GCA_963277665.1). Classification (NCBI taxonomy): domain Eukaryota; kingdom Viridiplantae; phylum Streptophyta; class Magnoliopsida; order Santalales; family Viscaceae; genus Viscum; species Viscum album. Next base: position 749,401,725 of record OY728152.1, read on the forward strand.
AAGAGCACGACATCCTTTTCAGAGGACGTACCATGGTACCAGTCGCTTTACGAGAGGAAGTGCTGAGAGAGTTTCACACTTCTCCTTTGGCGGTATATCCTGGAGTGGCGAAGATGTACCAGGACCTCAGACGACAGCACTGGTGGCCGGGCATGAAGAAGGCAGTAGCAGAGTTCGTTTCTCGATGCCACACCTGCCAGCAGGTGAAGGCAGAGCATCAGGTACCAGCAGGCTTTGTACAGCCCTTGGAGGTCTCGGAGTGGAAGTGGGACGGCATATCTATGGACTTTGTGACTGGACTTCCACGCACTTCCAGAGGTCACGACTCCATATGGGTGATTGTTGACCGACTAACCAAGTCGGAACATTTCTTACCCATCAGAGAGCAGGGCTCAGTGGAGAGAATGGGACGCCTCTACGTTCAGGAGATTGTGCGACTCCACGGTGTGCCATCATCTATCGTCTTCGATCGAGATGCCCGCTTTACTTCCCGGCTTTGGATGGGGTTGCAGGAGGCGTTCGGGATGCAGCTACGTCTGAGCACAGCCTTTCACCCTCAGACGGATGGTCAGACGGAGAGGACCATTCAGACTCTCGAGGACATACTCCGCACATGTTTCCTAGACTTTGGTTGTAGCTGGGAGGACCACCTACCCTTGGTGGAGTTTGCGTACAACAACAGCTACCACTCCACCATCAGGATGGAACCATACGAGGCGTTGTACGGCCGACCTTGTAGATCTCCTTTGTGCTGGACAGACCCTGGGGAGTCAGCACTAGTGGGACCGGAGATGGTCCAGGCCACGACATAGAAGGTCCAGGTCATCCAGGAGCGGATGAGGAAAGCTCAGAGCCGGCAGAAGTCATATGCTGACAGGAGGCGGAGGCCACTAGAGTTCGAGGATGGCGACCACGTCTTCTTGCGTGTCTCACCTCGACGTGGTATTCGGAGATTTGGCTGAGGCGGCAAGTTATCTCCGTGCTTCATCGGACCCTTCCAGGTCCTCATCAGGGTTGGTGAGGTGGCTTATCGCCTGGCTCTGCCACCTCAGTTGCACCGGGTGCACAACGTCTTCAATGTATCTCAGCTGAGGAGATACGTGCACGACCCGACGCACATCATTGACCATGGGGAGCTTGACGTTGACGATGGGGAGACTTTTACGGAGGTCCCGGTAGAGATAGAGGATCAACAGGAGCGGGTCTTGCGTGGGCGATCGATTCCTCTTGTGCGCATCAGATGGAAGCACGAGAACCTCCAAGAGAGCACTTGGGAGCGGGAGGCTCAGATGCGTGCTCAGTACCCTCATTTGTTCCCCTAGTTTTTGATGTATCTTTACAAGGACGTAATTCCCTGAGGTGGGAGTAATGTAAAGACCCGTAAAATTCAAGGGAAATTTTTTCTTAATTTTCTTTGGAATTTTACAAGAGCGCGGTTTCTGACGGCACCTGATTCCGAGGCCCGGTGTGCCCGGAATCAATTTCCGAATTTTGGCTCGGGTACGTTCAGTGAACGAACGAGCGGGAATTCCTAACTTTTGAGCTGGTGCTCGGAATAGAAATCTGAGGGCACCGATGAACTCGCAACGCCGATATTCGATTAAGTAGACCTTTTCTGAAGTTGCGTTTATTGCGGGACGAAAGTTAGTTTTTGGGAGAATTATAAAAAAGTTGAAAAAAATGTGGAACACTTTTTATTTTACTTTTGTTGGTTAACTTCTCTCAAAGGAAGTTAGGGGTGGGACCCACACCCACTTAACCTCCCTTGAGAGGATTAAGTGTGGTGGGACCCACACGAACCTAAACCTTCCATCTTCACTCAAACTCCCTTAACCCCTCTTTAAATGACATGACAAATTGTTATTTAATTTTGGAGTTATCTTATTTGAATTTTAAACCTTTGAAATTCAATTTGTTAATTTTGTGAATAAAATAAGTCTCTATCTTATTTTATTTGGTTAGAATTGTTTAGCCATCTTGAGATATTTTGAGAGCTTTTCCTTCTTCTTCAAACTTTGACAAAGAACGCTCAAGCTTTGACGAAGAACGCTCAAGCCTTGACAAAGAACGCCGCTCCTCTCTTCTTCGTCTTCCGTGACAACGAAAGGGAACACCGCTTCCTCCTCGGACTCCCTTCGTCGGCATACGAAGATTCGCCAATGACGTACCTCTTCGGACGTACCTCTTCGTCATCGGATTTGACGAACGACTACCGTGATGCCCGACCTCCACGACGTTGTCTTCCGCGGGTCGTTGACAATCATTGAACTTGAACCCAAGGTAGGGGTTGTTGTTGATTATTTTTTTTATTTATTTATTCTTGTGCGTGGTTCTAGCATGACTAACGTAAGGATATTTAAATATGTGTTATTGTTTAACGTGAGGGGGGACAGACCGCATGAACACTGCTGAACCCCCTCCTTTGTTCTTGATAATTTTATCCTGCGGTTGAAACAAGATGGTGTGGTGCCGTCGCACCACGCGGATATTCGCACACTTATATTGTGCGGCGCCGTCGCGCCGCGCCGTGGAAGGATTATCAAGAACGCGACGTCGTCGCGCCGCGTCGAAGGGAATCAATGGCACGGCGGAGGGGCGCGGTGCCGTCGCACCGCGCCAGACGACGAACACCATGGGCGGTTCCGTGCCGCGGCATGATGGGAAAACCGGCGGCACGCCGAACCGCCGGCGTCGGAAACCGGAAGGGGACCGGCTTGCCGATCCCTTTGGAGAAAAACCGGCCGGCCAGGTGGCCGGCCGGAACGTCAAAGACCGGGGGAATAAATTCCCCTTGTCAACTCTCTAAACCCCCCTCCCTCATTTATGAAGGGGGGCAGTTTCTTTGAGGGGGGCAGGCGGCCCCCCGGTTTACCTCAAGCAGGCCCCCACGAAGGGGGGCCGGTTCACAAAAATGTGTGGCTAAAAGCCGCGCCATCTTTTGAAGAAGCGGGGGGCCTTGCCCCCCCCCCCCCCCCCCCCGCGCGCTGCATCCGTGCAGCGCCAGGCCCCCACGCCGCCGCGCCGCCGGCGGCCCGGGTTGGACCCGGCTCGGGCGACCCAGTTCGGGCCGACCCAGGGGGGGTCGGGCCGGGTCGGCCCGGACCCGGACCCCCTGTTTCGAGACGGTTTCGATCTTTTGGCCATAACTTGAGCCACGAACCTCCGATCGACGAACCGTCTACGGCAACGCGATCCTTGGATCGAGACGGTCGTTTCGGTATATCGCACTCATTGTTTCGGAACACTTTGAGTTCGGCCGGGTTGGTTCGTTCACGAAACCAACCGGGCCTTCAGAGCGGAAACACTCATATCTTCAGCTACGGATGTTCGATTGACGTGCTGTCAGCTTTGTTGTGTTCCTCTTAGTGAGACGGTTCTTTTGGAATATTACGCCCGAGGTTTGGATGCAGGTGGAGTACGGTCCAGTTGGTTTTTCCTTAAAAACCAACCGGGCCCCGGGGACGAAAATGCCAATAACTATCAGACCGGACGTCCGATCGACGCGCCGTCTGTTGCGTTGTGTTCCTGTTGACGATACGGAACATTTGGATACATCAACTCTGGACTTCGTGAAAGTTGATGTATCAGCCTCTCGGCTCGTGGAGCGGACCCTCCGAACGAGCTTGCTGTGTGCGGGAACCCTAGTGTTGGCTGCGACTGTGACTACTACTGCTACTACTGCTACTATTGCTACTGTGACTGCGACGATGACAATATAGAGATCCTGTGTGGATTCGACGACGACGACTACAACACTCAGCGATCCTACGTGGATCAGCGCTACAGGTCCTGTGTGGGACCGATCCTGTGTGGGTCCGATCCTGTGTGGGTCCTTGCGCTCAGCGGTCCTGTGTGAACCAGCGCCTACAGGTCCTATGTGGGCCCGATCCTGTGTGGGTCTTTTGCGGGGGTTATTTACCTATCGATCCTTCGTGGGTCCGACGACTTAGATGGATCAGAGATCATCTTTATCGTCCTTTGAAAAAGTATACCTGTGTGAGCTGTATCCTGTTGCTTTCCTGTGTGGATTGTGTTGTGCTATCCTATGTGGATTGCGTTTTGCTTTCCTGTGTGGAATACCTTTACTTTCCTGTGTGGAATACGTTTACTTTCCTGTGTGGACAGAGTTGTACTTGGGCTCGGAGGTTGGAGCGTATTTGAATTTGATGACTTAGGTATATGTATGGGCATATACCTAAGCAGTGTCGGTTGTTACTTCGTGTTTGTACCTTTCCTCTTGGTTTATCCTTTGTGGATTTGAGAGCCCTTCAGGGGTCTCGGGGTCCCTACTGAGTAGCTTATACTCACCCCTGCACGGGCTTTGCCCGCACTACGTTGTGTTGGATGCAGACGACGGACAACGTTGATCTTAGCTGAGGCTTGCAGAGCAGGACGGTACCTGGAGATGGACCACTGAGCGGGACGTGCTCGGAGCGGACGGCGGGACCCGTGGAGCAGTGGAGCTATCTGTACCCACCTTTCAGGTGGGATTTCCAGTGGACAGCTCGGTGTAGCGGCTTTTACTTTTCATTTGTTGTTTTCCCTTTCGAGTTGTACTTTACTTTATGTTTGGGTTTGTATACTGGCCCATTTACTTTTCCGCACTTTCAGTTGTACTCTGCTTTTGCTTAGTGTTTACTTTCCGCTTTCTTACTCTGTGGTGTTTGTTTAATTTACAAAAGGCTATGCCTTCCCTTTTTACCAGGATTTACACCTTGGTGCTAGTCGCCAGCCCCTGCCTATGGAAGGCGGGCTTGGGGTAGTCACGGCACGGACCCCGAGGGCGGGTCGTGACAAAAGGTATCACACCTAGTTGGTGAGATAAAAATATCAATAGGACTCCATCAATAGAGTGTAAGTATATTCTGAGTAGTTGTCAAAACTAATAGTGTGCAAGAAAAAACATAAATGAATAACATTTTAGAAATAAATAACCTACCAACCCAGGTTCCTCTTGGAAACGTGAAGGGTCTACCTTCTTCAGCTCATTATTGAATGGAATTTATTAATTGTCACTATATATATAGTAATATAAATGTATTAAAATTGTATATATTATCCACCTATATGAACTTTGTACATACAGTCATAAGTGGCCATAAAAAAAGAATACTAGTTGTTGGTTGGACTAGGTCATAACTCATACATCCATAACATGTCTGGATAATACTATATGGTCATGAAATAGATTTCCATACCTATATCTCGTAATGAGTGGGAGACACCAAGACCATCACGCAATATGGTGAGTGTTTCATCATTCCATCACTCTAAACATTTGGAGTGGTGTGTAAATCACAAACCCCACTTGGGTTGGTGGTGAAAGATGTCATGCTAAACACTTGATGTAAGGGAGAGTGATTATTTGATGATCAACTAAACAATTATAATTATATAAAATCATATATCAAGGAATATCATATATATATATATGTGGAATGAGGCATTTACATCCCATGAATCTCATTTATCAATCACAATATAAACAAGGTTATTCAGTACATAATGGGATTTTAATATCCCTTAAAAAATATAGTGGTATTATCACCCTTCATAATATATTTAATTTAATTATAGTAAAATAATACTAATATTTTTTAGGTCATTCAATTTATATTAATTAATTAATTCAAGGGAATTAATCTATTATGCATAAAACAGATAAATTTATTAACCCATTAAATTTATTAGAAAACAGAAATTCAAGTTGTATAGATCAAATAGACATTTCAATTAATTATGGCAAGAAACCCATTATAAGGAATTCATCCCATAATTACATTCTATTTAATTAATTTTATATAATTTGAGGAAAATAAGATTTTCATGCATAATATATCCCATATAAAAATAATCCACTCAATTTATGAAACATGGAATTTTCATTTATATGGCCCAATGGGTATTTAAAAAGGTCCCATGACCATTATGGAGAATTTCATACTTGGGAAATTCCATGTATAGGTTGTCCAAACACATGGAATTCCCGCTTGGGTCAATGAAACATTCATATGATAAGGAAAATACAATTTAATATATATGTTTAACATTTAATAAATGATTTATGCATATACACATTTATCAAAAAATGAATATTAAACTTGTCACACCAATAAGGGGTGTCCAAATATGAGTAAAAAACCATATCAAGAACTAAACAAAGGATCAAGGGATATGAATCATGGGTTTCTAATCAATTTTATATAATGAAACCAAATAATAAGGGTTCCTCGGAAAACGATGGTCTGAAAAACAATAAAATAGCTACAAGACATAAAAAATAAAGGGTAAAAAAGACATGACCACCTACACAAAGGGATTATATGTCTCCTCACTCAATATGAGATTATGATTCAAAGCAGGTTTGAAAAGATCTAAGAAAATATCCAACACACTAAAAATAGGGAAAATGATCATTCACCAAAATAGCATGATCGATTCAAGAATAGACATAGATATGAGGTTAGAAACTATAAGATAATACTTTGATAGTTCAAATGCTTATAATGTATCCTGAATCAAGAAACCAGATGATAGGGTTATCTTTGAGCATAGATTGAGTAGAAAGTCATATCAAAGGAGGAGAAAATGTGTTGGTCTACTAGAATGAGAGGGGATGAAGAAAAAAGTAGGTTATTTGATTAAAGATATGGAAATTTTCATTTCACCAAAAAATATAATGGAACATAGTTTGGATGCAGGGTTGGAAACTCATGCACTAACCATAATCTAGTTAACTTCTAATTAGATGCACACCACACACTTAGGTGGATTGTTTGCCTAACTATACACAATCCATACAAAAGAGCTCTATACTGAAACTCAATAGCTTAGATTAGTTGTTCACCTTAGTAAATTGTATTTCAAAAAAATTGTACGATATGTAAGTCTCCACTATCGTCAATAGCATAGCTTCAGGAAAATCAAATGGGAAAGGCTCAATAGTTTTCCTAAACCTTAAGGAATAGTATTCTCATCACATATAAGGGCTCCAGGTTCTGAACGATTCCCTACCACACTCATGGCCTTATTTACATGATTATACTTCATTAATTGGTCCATTTAAAGAATTAAAATCAAAAACTAATGATTTTTACAATTGTTTAAGTACATGTAATTACAACCACCCATATATAAAGCAATTCATCCTCGAGTTTTCCTTTTGAGGTTAATGAGTCATCGTATGAGAATAGAACTAACTATTGAGCTCATATATCAGCTTCCCATTCCTAGGAACCGTCTGTTATTAGAATGTACTTATATAACACTCATACCAAAGGAAATGACCTACAACAGAGTGTCTACATGCTCGTATCCATAATATGATCTGGATAATATTTAATGGAAGCATCCATATCTATATCATCCTTGTCATGTCGGAACAAATGTGATAGGTCTAGATTGAATCAGTAATATTGAGATAACAAAATAAATCATTCAATTAACTATATATCAAGGGATGTAACAACTATTAATCCACTGGTCAGAACAATTTAACAACCTCAATGATTCATAAATACCTCAGTGATAGATTACCCTATTTCCCAATACATCTATTCTGTAACCTGGTTGAGACTCACTAGAAAACCTAGTCTCCAACCTCAAACTCAAGAGGTCAACAATTTATATTTCCATTTGTCTGCTATCAATACCGAGAATTCAGAATGTGCTTTCTTATTAGTTGTTCCATCATTTTAGTCTCTTAAAAAGACATGGTTCAAGCATAACTTCCTCCCCTACATCTGGCCAGCACATAGGTGAGTGGTAAGGCCTACTATATAATGCATCATAAGGATCCATCACAAAGTAACCTCAAATTTATTATTATAAGAGAATAAATAAAAGGATTTTTTCTCCCAAGAACCCCCAATTTCATGGACACATGAATAAACCGCGTTCTCTAGCACGTGAATTGTATGCTATGCCAATCCATTGGTCTGTGCAAGATATCCCATGCATAGAAGCACCCATGTAATGAAGGACTTTATCAACCCCTTCCAAATCCATTATATAAATCAATCCCCTGTGTTAGATAATATAGAACATGGATCTATTGGAAGATTAAAAAGAACCACAATGTATAGAATTATTATATATTATTTGGAAAATGTCTCTCATGTAGGTAATAAGTGTGATAACATCATTAGATGTTCAATGAATATCCCCACTATATCACTTCCAAGAGGTGATCTTGGTAGAACAGTTAATAAATCTAATGGGACAATACCCATTATCTAATTGAGAATGGACAAAAATGGAAAAAACGATACTATATGATGATCTTCCTCCTTCACATTTTTACATGCGGAAAATCGTGTGATGAAACTATAAATCTCATACATCATACAGAACAACCAATACTAGATTCAAATATCCTAATACATTTTGGTGACACCAGGGTGGACCGCCCATAGTAATGTGTGAAATTCCTACATCATCTCCTCTGTGTCGTTTATTGGGACCCATACAAATTCATGGAATTATAAAGAATCATCCTTATCCACAGTCCAACATAAAGATGTATAAAGATTTGAGACACAGTCTATTAGGACGACGCTGGAAGGATCATATAGATGGGTCACACTTACATATTATATAATATTTGTGGTCACTACTATAGCTGAGAGGATATTTTGATAATGATTCTCTTGAGTTTTCATATGGATATTTGAGAATAATGGTATAACATTCCATTATTTGCTGGACTCTTTAAATTCTTGTGTCTAAATCATTCATCTCAGAGCATCAGCCAAAAATTTCCTTTATTATGAATTCTATAATTCTCCAAATGAAATGATGGTTGGTACTAAATTGACCTTCATTTTATGATATTCAGATCACACTATGTAAAGATGTACATGAGGTTTTTTTGAGAAGTGAATACAATAACAGAACACTCCATGTATATAATGAATCTATCAATTTAAGGCATGAACTAAAAATAATGATCTTGGGTACTTTATTTTTGTATATTTAGTCATTAGGTTTCAACTAATGGGACTCATACATGATTACTCACATGTCCATCGTCAAAATAGATTTGAGCTCAAAACCTAATATATCACAATAGACTTTATAGGACATGCATGGCTCTAGAATAATTAGTATTGGAACTGATGTCAAATTACCCATAATATACTAAAATGATTTTTCAAAAGCTTATAACAAAATGAATTTCACCCTCTTCTTTTTCAACACCATAAGAGGCATGGCATGGTGAGATATTTATTTAATAATAAATTTTAAATATATATAAAGACCAAAGAAACTCCATATATCAAATACATATGAAGGATAATCACAAGAAAATATTTCATTCTCTTTTTCTGTATTTTCTAAAATAATTAACTCTGATAAACTATGACCAATGGAGTGAATCTGTCGATAAAAAAGTGGAACTTACTAATATTATCATAAAGTTGATGGTCTCGCAATATACTCAACATGATCTATATATGCATGGAATTATAATGTCTAGAGTGTTAATAAACTAATATATCATAAAAATACTACAAAAAATAACTCCAAATATGGGTGTAATCCCCGATTCGTAAGAAAGATAAAGACTTCATGTGAGTTCATGAGTTCATATAGAATGAATAGTACTCTTATAGAACATAAATGCTCAAGAATGCAATGTGAGACATGAATGAATCCCTGAAACACACATGATGATAGAGTTATATCAAATAAATCTTTGAATAAACTCTCACTCATCATATCTAATGAAATAGGTCATATATTCTAGGAAGTTGACATCGATTCTTACCAAGAGACTACACAATCGACGATACTCCACACAGAGCTTATGGAAACCATCTTCTTCTTGGAAAAAAATGAATGGGTGAACCAAAAGGTGTAGTGTTGTGGAATTTGAAAACATTGGAATCTAGATCCTCTAACTAACTCTTAATCTCTAGAAGCTCATTAGGTTCCTTATTATAAGGAGTAATGCTCACCAGGGAAGCCCTTGGAACAAGATCAGTGGTGAAATCTACCTCTCACATTAAAGGGAGTACATATAGGTAATTAAGAAATATGTCCCTAAAATAATCGACTACTGGAGGAAAATTAGTGGGGAATAACCCATGGTTTCCCAAGAAATGACTAGTGATCTGAGAATTCACTTCACCCAACATATGCTACATGGGTCCTTCTCAGGTAGCTTACACCACGCATTATCCCTAATGTATATGCCTACCATCCAACGGTAACATATACATCAATCTTCACTGATTTCATTCATTTTTGTCTCTAAATTGAACTAACCAGTCCATCCCAATGATTAAAACAAATAACTTCATATCAAGGATTTAAAGGTTCTATATGAAGAGGTAATTACCTATCTCAAGGGGAAAATCCATACATTGGTGTACACCCCCTTATCAGGTACCTAACAGTGTATCTAGAATAATAATTCCATGAAAATTATTGATCTCAAGGACAATAAAATTAATGATTTCATCATATATAAATGATTTATTATTGATTGATTCAAATAATTAAATAATTAAAGTAGAGGATACCACAATTATACCATGGAAAATAGAGTGTGTGACACTCTACTCCTCTGATATTGAAAAGTCTACATATAATTTTCATGCACTATGGATCTACCTAATTTCATGACTTCCCTAATAAATCTTGTTATACTTACACTAAGATTAATGAGTATAAATACCATTATCATTGACCACCAACTCAACCTGATCAGTCGGTGGTATTATACCTACCTCCCTAGCATGATACTACTTGTTCCTTTCCTATTCATGTAGTAAGAGTATATTCATTCTTTCCATAAAATGGTGTGAATGTTATAAAGAAATGGAGGATATTCCCTATACCTATATAGCTTCTTCACTCCATCTGATCACACATGCACTATGGATTTGTATGCCTTAGCTTATCACACTAGTGGTAGATCATGAAACTATCTGCACATGGGGTCTAACTACAACTACCTCAATCAGTAGCCTTAAAAATATTCTTTCTCCTAGAAGAAGAAGTTTTCATATACATATGTGATTAACTACACATAATCACACCCTCATATTACCTCATGTTTCTCTATGTAATTAGAGTGTGCTTGATAATTTTTGAAATTGACATCATCCTTAATAATTTTATAGAAAATTGAAGGGTGTATTCCTTACAATCCCCAAATATCCTCGAAATCATATGGTAATCACCATACATAGTTGGAGTGAACCACTTTACATATTTTAACAGATAATAGTATTTTATGATTAACATACTCCCATGAAGCACGTTCATGAATTATATGGATCGGTAATCCCTCGATGTTTGGGGAAGGATGTAACGCCCCAACCCCAGTTACCCAGAGTCGGTGCATTATTACATAACATTGGCATGATCACCATAAATATCAAATCTCGAAAGACCGATTGGTTTAGTAGCCTTGGAAACACTAGATATATTCATAAAGTTTTACATTACATCATAAATTGAAAAACTACTACAACAACATAATGTATCCATAGTCCACACTATTATCCCCTCATAATATCCTTACAGGTCATTCATAATTTACTTCTTCACATCCTGGGAAAAATAAAACATAGAAAAGGGGTGAGATGAAATGCCCAGTAAGGATAAAAACATATCAGATACTTTTAAAAATAAGCATAAACATTTAAGTCAATGTATGACTAAAAAAAAGCCTTTTAAACTTGAACTTCAACATAGTATGGAAAAATTAAAATGAAATAATGAAATTTACTTATTCACATGGATATTCTACTAATCAAATAATCACATGAAATATCAATAACCACTTTCATAATGATAGAATACATAATGCCAGACTATCATAACCACATAGCCAAAGCCTCATTCCAAGACTACAAATAAGATTTTTCCAAGGTCTTGTGCCATGACACTAGTTTGTCTCATGAGACCTACTGATGCATCGAGGAGCTATAGCTGGCTCCACCCATCACATATTAAGTCCAATGCATTCCCATATGAAAAGGATTAAACATAACATAAACATTCATATTAAAACTAGCATATGAAATGTCAATACATTCACCATATACTATGAATGGTATACAAATAGCACATCCACAGTCAAACATATCACAAAACCTTCAATACAATATAGAAGTTTTGTATCATAATAATTCAACTTCAAATAAGAGTAAAATTCATCAAAGGATGTTTACATAGATGAAATCAAAACTATTTGAGAGAAATATCTCTTTTCTCGAAATCATTGAAAAGTCACACATTTATAAAGGAAGTAATTTAAAAGAGATTTTTGAATAAAAGTGTTCCATACCACTTTGAAACTTTTGAAAAGAAATATCATTTAAAAACCTTCATGTCCATATAAATAAATCCTTAAAATCATTTTGAAAACATGTATATTAATTAAGAATATTTAGAAAGATAAACATTTAAAACATTTAAAAATATGATCTTGATAAAGATTACCTTTCACAAATTCATAAAATATCCATTTTCAAATCATTTAAATGTCACATAATTATAAAATAAAACATTTACATTGAAAATATTCTTATATTCTTGTAAGGGAAGCTTCGAAGATTTTATAACGTTGGAAAATAACCGCACCCGCCGTATAAGTTAAAAAAAACATTCTTACCTTAATTCTGTTGAAAAGGTTAAAAGCAACTTGTTTGGAAAACGACGGAAATATTCCTTTATAAAAATCTTATAAAAAGACAAACATGTGTATAAATGACTTTAACCCATATTCTATTAAATAGTAAACATGTTTTGAAATACATTTTTAAGAAACATGGATGTGGATGATAAAGAGATCCCAGTAGATAATTATGTATAAACAACCTCGGATAATGAAGAGATTGTGAAATAAACCCTTACCTTGTACTTTTATTTGGTTGAGGGTAGGTTAACCTCCAGTATAATGGTTAAATAATTGTTATTAAATTATACATGAATCATATATATTAATATGATATCATATATGATATTTTAACATTGCTTGGTTAATAATATCTTAGTATTATCGTCGTTTCGGGTGTTAACCTACTCGTTTTATTTTATATATTTTATTACTGAAGCCATGTTTGTTATGGATAGGTTGTATCTTATTCATATCCAAAATGATAGAAGTCCTTAAAAATTATTTTTAAATCATCAAATTATTATTATACTTGAATGGATATGATGGAGAATGAATCTCATCGCGTTCGTGAAGACAGTAGTCCGTACGTATGCACGAGCGACAATATCATTCTTTTGATATTAATGTAATATATATTTGGATGGTATATTATATATACAGAATCATTATAATGTTATATTTATTTTTTACATGAATTATACATCATTAGTATACCCATACATATAATAATATATTGAATAACAATTACACCATGACGTGGAGACGGTAAGCCGTACGTACGCACGTTTGGTGACATGTTATTCAAAGGGTGGATAGAATAGTTAATATGGTTGTACCATATTTATAATAACATAAAAGTATATATATGATACTGGAGTTATTATTTTAGAATGGTAATAGAAAAGGAAGAAGGAGTGGAAGAATAATGGAACTTGGAAAAGGGTGGTGAAAACATTACCTCTTCTTCGGGTTCTTCCTTTTGACTTGATCAAAAGGGCTCCATAGGTTGGCTTTCTGATCAATATAAGGCCTCTAGGTTTTAGCGAGGGAAGTTGAGAGAGTATTTGGGCTGGGGTTGGTTGAACCGAAAGGCTTTGATTGTGTGATGAAATGAGAAGGTGGAGTGCCCTTTTATAAGAGGGGTGAGGGGATCCTTTGGAAAAGCTAGAAATATTAATTTATAAAAAATTAATATTCGGTATCTAATGGCTCCAAAGTTGATTATTTAAAGGGTAAGGTGGGTATGGGTATAAAACCACTCAACCAATAAAATTTAGATAGTTTTGGGTCATTATATTAACCTTATCTTTAATTATTAACTCTTTGTTAATTAGTTTCACTTTTACAATGTCTCCTTGTATTTTTATATAATATGGTTAATTAACTTACCATATACATCCAAGCTACCCCCAAGTGGTCCATTAATGATACACCTATCTTGATATAAGTCTCTTGGCTGATCCTTCTATTTTTGAGAATTTAATATCAATTAAGAATATAATATTTTTTTAAAAAACACTTTTTTGACAATTTTGACACTATTCAATAATTTATTTTTGTAAAACTCATAACAGATATATTACTTCGAAAAACGTTAATTAAAGAAATCCTAACATGTCATACTAACCTATAAAATTAGTATAATTCAAAAAAAGTATCAAATTATATTTATTTGGATATTTATAATATTAGTTATCCTAATTTTTCATTTATTAGTTAATTACAGCATCATCATTGTGTCATTAATAAATTAACTTATTTACTGTCTAAAAATTTAAAATAAAATATCATTATGTATGAAATATTTTTAACGTTATAATTAATATTTATAGTCGAAAATCAAACATATAAAACCCTATGTAAAAATTGTTTTTCTAAAAGATATATGCTTATGTCATTTTTGTACTTATTTTAACTTAATTAAAATATAGTGTCCCTATCACCTACAAGTGGCGCCATGGGGTCCCTAAATCGACCCAAATATGCCCATGGTCGGACATGTATCCACCAATAAGGTTAAGACAGGTTTTAGGGAAATTTAGAATTATTATAATATTATTTTTTAACCCTTATTTACTGGATTTACCCTTAACCATGGTAAATAAAATATTTACCGCAGTAATTATTCAAAATGTCTAAAAATAAAATTTAACTATTCACACAATATGAACATCCTGATTCCAAATATGGAATCCATTTTTCCAAACTCAAAACACATAAGAGGAAGAAATTAATTTAAAATTAATTCCTGCTGTTAAAACAAAAAGCGTGTTTTGAAGATATAATAACTATCAAAAGATTGATACTTGTTTATGTTCGGTTTAATTGTGAAATTATGTCCAATGACAAACATTGTATTAAATGGTATTAATATATTCTAAATATACTTTAAAACAACTCAAATTCATAATTTATCATGATTAATTATTTTGATTAAAAAATTTGTTTTCAATTAAAATTTAGTAATTTTCACTATTCATCAAAATATTAATGTTATCCAAAAAGTACCAAAATATCACCTTAGGCTAAATTCGACACTCCGAATCCCAAAATGAAGTCCATTATAAAATATAAAATATATATAATTTAAAAAATTAGGTATTACAATTCATAAGGGCAAGTTTTATCGTTTGTGGTGTGTGTTAGAACTCAAAGTTGCGTACAACACAAACTAATGTATTATTCAAAGAGAAGCATTACGTGGAAGATTGGGGTGTTAAATAGTAAATTATTTTATGTACCCATTCTAAATAATAAATTTATTTAGTCAAATTGAATATATAAATGTTTGAAATATTGGATTTAAAAAGGGTTCACTATTAAAGTTGGTAAAAGTGCATTTTTGAAAAATACATCTTTTATCTGAAAAAAAGAATTTGTTCTTACATTATGTCTATGAAACTCATAATATGGATCCTAAAATTATAAGGATTATATAAGGTTCAAAATTTAGTTAATACTATTCATAACCTATTTTGAACGACTTTTTTGGTAAGTCATGGTGTGCCTGAATTCGGTGTTACGTGTAGTGCAAGTTATTGAATTGTTTTGAAGAAGTACACACTATGAAGTCTTGGGGTGATACATTCTCCCATCCTTCAATAAATTGCGTCCTCACAATTTGAAATTGTTCTTCGAAAATAAAAGGTTGAAAATAGAAAATATATTTGTGGGAAAACCCACATTGGAAATTGGGTTACTAAAATTTAGTCTTAATATGAGGAAAAGAGAAATGAAAGGGTCACCACCAAATTATGATCTCGATTTGGAGAACATTGGTGGAAATTAGAGACATAAAATTGTAGGAAAAATGTAAATATTTATAGGTAGTGATTGAGGTCATAAATCACAAACAAGTGTAAAATTGAGGTCCTTAAATTCATCAATCTATGATGATTTGAAATACAATCGTTTCAACAAAACATAGGGTATTAGGATAACAAATTTTTGGTTATAGGACTCCTTAAATAAAGTATAAGAATTAATTTCTTAATTGAATAAGATAATATGAAAAATATATACTTGTAACGTAGAGTCTCATCCTTTAATTATGTTCTACCAGAAACTCATCTTTCACTCTAAAAGATAGTAAAACTCAAAAATAATATTATATTTATCCTATTCGTATAGGGTTCAAAAAAATGAATTTTATAAATAAACTAATATAACCATTAAAAAACAACATTATTCAATCCAGGACATCACGTGGGTCAGTGGTAGGTGATACACCGTTGTCGCCCTTCGGTTTTGGGTTCAAGTCTTGTGGCCTTTCCGGACGTGACAGGTTGCTGCCCGACCTCCGGGTTATCCTTTTATGGTAATCCAGAATAATCCAAACTATAACTATCCAAAATACTTCAGTCCAAATTTTTTAAAGAAGGTAAACACAATGAAGATCATTTTTTCTGAGTAACAACATTTGAACACCTTCTTCTTGTATTCTTTTAATATACTATAACATCCTGAATTACCCTAAAACCTTATTGATTACATTCATGATCCCTTATTCCTTAAAGAATAATAGATATACTCATTCAATCCAAAAATGTTTTAAACCCCATAAATGAAATAATATACAAATCATTAATCAGTTTCAAGGTAGTCAAGAATATCCAATATAATTTATCCAAATCAATCATGTATTATTCTAAAATCACTACTTCAGTATCTGAACAATATTATGGTTTGTCTTTCTCTCAACCATATTTTTTCAAAAAATTTAACCTGCTATTGAGTCACTTTTCTTTGTTCCACACAATCTCAAGTCCTTAATGAAATATTACTATAGTATATTCCTTATATACTCCATAATTATTATAATAAGTACATTGTTGATACAAAACTCAAATGAAATAATCAACATAAGAACTCTAATCATTACTCTTCATCTGTGGTAGTATCATAACTTGATTATTATCCAATAGCATCATTTGCAGCATAGTCTGATTACTGGGACATAGGTTCACGTAATGTCCAAACTCCTTGCAAATGAAGCATTGTACATTTGAAACCATTTTCTTACCCTTGCAGTCATGAACATTGTGCCCTTTTCCTCCACACTTATAACAAACTCACATTCCTTTTAGGCAAGTTCCAGGGTGTTTCTTCCCATAGTTATCACATATGGGAAAATTCTACTTTTCCATTGTCCCTTTATCCATATTTCCATCTTCCATCCTTTTCTTCTCTTACTTCCCATTAAAGCCATAGGACTCAGTATACTCTTTACATATCTTATCAACACATGAAATTATTTCTTCATATGATCATAATACATGGGAGAATATTTTTCCTTCTAAATGATGGATTAATACCATGAAAGATATGAACCTTCTTACTCTTTGGATCATGTGCATTGCTGGAGTTCTCATTCCTCCTCCTGGGCGCCATTTCTAAACAATGGAATACACTAGATTAGTTTATGAATAACAATACCTAATCCAAAACTTGTAAAACACATAACATAAATTAAATATTTTATGGATATAATCCATAATCATAAAAATGCCTCCTTTGAGGAAGCATATACTCATAAACCCTTCATAATGGTTTGTAATAAAAATGAATGTTATCCTAAGCATATCCACTGGGAGTGTCGTAACCAAGAGTGCAGCAAGGCCCGTTGTCTTTCATCAGTTCTCGGTCGAGTCTAGCTCAAAGCGGTGTTTTCGGGTTTTACCCCTAGGTACATCTGTGCCAGAGCCACCTCTACCTGCTCGTATCCAGACAGGGATGTATTGCTCATAAAACTCACAAAATCTCTACAATACCAAAATTCTAGGAAGTTCTTCTATACTAATCCTCAAGGTCCATGTTAAATCTATGTTCTCTAATCAAAGTTTATCTAAATCTAGCTTCCAAGGATTGTACTAAACTTCCTCTGATACCAACTGTAACGCCCTGACCGTAGTTACCCAGAGTCGGTGCATTATTACATAACATTGGCATGATCACAAGACAGATCAAATCTCGAAAGACCTTTTGGTTTAGTAGCTTTGGAAATACTAGATATATTCATAATGTTTTACGGTACATCATAATGTGAAAAACTACTACAACAACATAATGCCTCCATAGTCCACACTATTATCCCCTCATAATATCCCTACAGGTCATTCATAATTTACTTCTTCACATCCTAGGAAAAATAAAACATAGAAAAGGGGTGAGCTCAAATTCCCAGTAAGGATAACAATATAGTAGAAACTTTTAAAAATAAGCATAAACATTTAAGGCAATATATAACCAAAACAAAAGCCTTTTAAACTTGAACGTCGAAATAGTATGGAAAAAGTAAAATAAAATAATGCCATTTACTTATTCACATGGATATTCTACTAATCGAATAATCACATGAAATATCAATAACCACTTTCATAATGATGGACTAGACTATCATAACCACATAGCCAAGGACTCGTGCCAAGACTACAAATAATATTTTTCTAAGGCCTTGTGCCAAGACACTAGTTTGTCTCATGAGACCTACTGATGCATCGAGGAGCTATAGCGGGCTCTACCCGTCACATATTAAGTCCAATTCATTCCCATATGAAAAGGTTTAAGCATAACATAAACATTTGTATTAAAAATGGCATACGAAATGTCAATACTTTCACCATAAACTATGAATGGTATAAAAATAGCACATCCACAGTCAAACATATCACAAAACCTTAAATACAATAGAGAAGTTTTGTATCATAATAAATCAACTTCAAATAAGTTTAAAATGCATCAAAGGATGTTGACATAGATGAAATCATAACAATTTGAGAGAAATATCTCTTTTCTCGAAATCATTGAAAAGTCACACATTTATAAAAGAAGTAATTTAAAATAGATTTTTGAATCAAAGTGTCCCATACCACATTAAAACTTTTGAAAATAAATATCATTTCAAAACCTTCATGTCCATCTAAATAAATCCTTAAAATCATTTTGAAAACATGGACATTAATTAAAAATATTTAGAAAGATAAATCTTTAAAACATTTAAAATTATGATCTTGATAAAGAGTAACTATCCCAAATTCTTAAAATATCCATTTTGAAAACATTTAAAAGTTACATAATTATAAAATAAAACATTTACATTGAAAATATTCATATATTCTTGTAAGGTATGCTTCGACAATTTTATAACGGTGTAAAATAACTGAACCCGCCGTATAAGTTAAAAAAATTCTTACATTAATTCTGTCGAAAATGTTAAAAGCACCATGTTTGGAAAATGACGGAAAGATTCCATTATAAAACTCTTATAAAAAGTCAAACAAGGGTATAAATGAATTTAACCAATATTCTTTTAAATAGTATAAATGTTTTGAAATTAATTTTTAAGAAACATGGATGTGGATGATAAGGAGATACCATTTTATAATTACATATAAACAACCTCACATAATGAAGAGATTGTGAAAAAAACCCTTACCTTTTACTTTTCCTTGGCTGAGGGTAGGTTAAAATCCTGTATAATGGTGAAATAATTGTTATTAAACAATACAAGAATCATATATATTAATATGATATCATATATGGCCTTTTAACATTGCTTTGTTAATAATATCTTAGTATTATCGTCGTTTCAGGTGTTAACTTACTTGTTTTCTTTTATATGTTATGTTACGTAAGCCATGTTTGTTATGGAAAGGTTGTATCTTATTCATATACATAATGATATCAAGTCCTTAAACATTATTTTTAAATCATCAAATGATAATTATACATGAATGGATATGATGGAGAATGAATCTCATCGCGTTCATGGAGACGGTAGTCCGTACGTACGCACGAGCGACAATATCATTCTTTTGATATTAAAGTAATATATAATTGGATGGTATATTATATATACAGAATCATTATCATGTTATATTTATTGTTTAAATGAATTATACATCAATATTATACCCATCCAAATAATAATATATTGAATAACAATTACACCACGACGTGGAGACGGTAAGCAGTACGTACGCACGTATGGTGACATGTTATTCAAAGGGTGGATAGAATAGTGAATATGGTTGTACCATATTTATAATAACATCACAGTATATATATGATACTGGTGTTATTAATTTAGAATGGTAATAGAAAAGGAAGAAGAAGTGGAAGAAGCAAGGAACTTGGAAAAGGGTGGTGAAAACATTACCTCTTCTTCGGGTTCTTCCTTTTGATTTGATCAAAAGGGATCCATAGGTTGGCTTTCTGATCAAACTAAGGCCTCTAGGATGTAGTGAGGGAAGTTGAGAGATTATTTGGGCAGGGGTTGGCCGAACCTAAAGGATTTGAAGGTGTGAAGAAATGATAAGGAGGAGTTCCCTTTTATAAGATGGGTGAGGGGCACCATTGGAAAAGCTAGAAATATTAATTTATAATAAATTAGTATTCGGTTTCAAATGGATCCAAAGTTTATTATTTAAAGGTTAAGGTGTGTATTGTTTGACAAACACTCAACCAATAGAATTTATACAGGTGTGGGTCGTTATATTATCCTTATCTTTAAGTATTAACTCTTAGTTAATTAGTTTCAGTTTTACAATCTCTTTGTATTTTTATATAATATGGTTAATAAACATACCATATACATCCAAGATACCCCCAAGTGGTACATTAATGGTACAAATACCATTATAAAAGTCTCTTGGCTGAACCTTGGATTTTTAGGAATTTAATATCAATTAATAATATAATATTGGTTTAAAAAACTCTTTTATGTCAATTTTGACCTTATTCAATAATGGATTTTTGTAAAACATATAACAGAATTATTACTTCGAAAAAAGTTAATTAAAGAATTCCTAACATGTCATATTGACCTATATAATTAGTCTAATTAATAAAAAGTTTCAAATAATATTTATTTTGGTATTTACAATATCAATTATCCTACTTGTACATTATATAGGTAATTACTACATCATCATTGAGTCATAAATAAATTAACTTATTTAATCTATAAAAATTATAAAAAAAAAATAATTATGTATGAATTCCTTTTATATTTCTAATAAATATTTATAATCGAACATCCAACATATATAACCATATGTAAAAATTGTTTTTCTAAAAGATACATGCTTATGTCATTTTTGTACTTATTTTAACTTAATTAAAATTAAGTGTCCCTATCACATAAAAGTGGCTCCATGGGGTCCCAAAATTGACCCAAATATTCCCATGGTCGGAAATGTATCCACCAATAATGTTAGTACACGTTTTAGGGTAATTAATATTATTATAATATTATTGTTTGACCCTTATTTACCAGATTTACCCTTAACCATGGTAAATAAAATATTTACCGCAGTAATTATTCAAAATGTCAAAAAATAAATGTTACCTATTTACAGAATATGAAAATCCTCATTCCAAATATGGAATCCATTTTTTCAAATTAAAAACATAGAAGTTGCAGAAATTAATTTAAAATTAATTCCCGCTGTTAAACCAAAAAGTGTGTTTTTAAGATATAATAACTATCAAAAGATTGATTCGTGTTTATGTTCAGTTTAATTGTGAAATTATGTCCAATGACAAAAATTATATTAAATGGTAAAAATATATTCTAAATATACTTTGAAACCACTCAAATGCATAATTTATCACTATTAACTATTTGGATTAAAAAAGTTGTTTTTAATTAAAATTTAGTAATTTTCACTATTCATCAAAATATTAAAGTTATCCAAAAAGTACCAAAATTTCACCTTAGGCTAAATTAGACACTCTGAATCCACGAATGAAGTCCATTTTGAAATATAAAATATATATAATTTCAAAAATTAGGTATTACTATTCATAACGGCTCGTTTTATCGGTTGTGTTGTGTGTTAGAACTCGAAGTTGCGTACAACACACACTAATGTATTATTCAAAGAGAAGCCTACCGTGGAAGCTTGGAGTGTTAAATTGTAAATTATTTAATGTCCCCATTCTAAAGAATACATTTATTTAGTCAAATTGAATATATAATAGTTTAAAATATTGGATTTAAAAGGGTTTTTTATTAAAGTTGGTAATAGTGCATTTTTGAAAAATACTTCTTTTATCTGGAAAAATGAATTTATTCTTAAATTATATCTAAGAAACTCATAATATGGATTTTAAAATTATAAGGATTATATAAGGTTCAAAATTTAGTTAATACTATTCATAACCTCTTTTGAATGACTTTTTTGGTAAGTCATGGTGTGCCTGAAATTGGTGTTACATGTAGTGCATGTTATTGAATTGTTTTGAAGATATACACACTATGAAGTCTTGGAGGGTTACAAAGGAAGTAGTCATATAAGATCATCTTGAATTCCAGCCAGACCATATCTTGTTGCCGATACACCTAGGTGATAACTTCCAAAAACCACTCTGTTGAATCAAGTAGAATATTCAATACTAGTTTGACCCACCACTCTAGTTTCATCTCGAGATGATCAAATAAATATAGGATTTCTTCGAGTATGGGATCCGAATCATGATGTCCATCATTTCCTGAAAATGTGGGATTATGGTGATACTAAAATTCACAAGTCAAATTTACCAAGAATAGGGTTGGTTGATCAACTACTTTCATAGAGTGAAGTAGAAATATAAAACCCCCATCATAATGAGGCTTCAACTCACATATCTAAAACATGAAGACATGCCTTAGGGGGAAATGACTGAGGAATTAATGGTGGCTCCAAGCCTGCCACTTCCAGAGCATGGTCATAACTTCCTTCAAGGTGTGTGACATGAGGATTCATGGAGGCATAATGATACAAAACAAAAAATTTACATAAAAATATTTATGTAACTGCAATGGTTGAAGTTAATAAACTAAGAAAGTTATAATTCCTTCTTATATGAAGGATCATGTCTTTATTCCTTCTCAACAATCCATGTTTAGGAAATAATAAAAATAACTGGATATTAGAGAGTGAGAGACTCCTATTTTCAGACTTAATGGTCGGGTTTTGGTTTGATATTTTGATTCACATGTATAGGATAACCAATTTTACTTCTGAAGCCACAATCATTTTGAATTTGGTCTTATTTAATTATATAAATCACATTAAACGGATAAATTAGATAGTTTTAAATTTATGATCAATAACAGACCATTCTCATTATGCCCCAATATATGGTATCCACATAACACGCACTATAACACATTCCATCCCATACTACTGATGGTCCATGGATTTATGTTCCATAATTTAATTCTTAAGGTGTTTACATTAAACTATTAAAGAAAACACTTTTATGTTATGTAATGAACATTATGTATACATTATTTTTTCCAATCCAAGATATAGTTTTAGTGAAATTCAATTCATATTCAAGTTTCTCTAAATATTTAATGAGAAAATGAACACTGAATGTTTACATGACAAGAATATCTCATGGTATATTAATCATATTAAACCTATTATTAAGCTTGTACTAATTCAATTTCCTCATTTAATCTGGCTTGGGTAAAGAAATAATAAATTTAATAATACTAATAATATTAACATAGTAAGAATGATTTTTTCACCCAATATAGAAGCCATAAATGCTATTAATGGAATAATAAATAATAAGTATTTTCTAATCCCAGGTAATTTGGGATTCCCCTGTACATTGGTTATTTATGTATGGGCATAAGGTTAATTTAAAGTTCATTTTTATTCATGTCTTCTATATAATACAAAAATAGTATATAAAAAAATTTCCCTCTGATATGACCTTATAACATTTTAATACAGGATCCAGGTAACCCATGCCTTGAGCTTGTGGGTCACATGTCCTCATGCATGCCTGCCCGTACATGAGAGGCTACTAACTAGTAGTGATGTTATGAATGTGTTATGTTGGGGAGACTATAACCTATTATCATAGTGGAATAGTGGATATAACCAGAAATATACAAAATTAAAGGCATATATAAATAGGAAGAATAAATATATAAGTTGTGGAAGAATAAATAAAACTGATCAGCTAAAAGTAATATCAAAATACACTAATGAAGAATGAATACATTGATGCATTTCATGTTGATATCTAAAATGGGTAACTAGGGATCATGTATACAATCATGATATAAAATATTAATACAAATAACAAAAATTATTCTCTAATAGAATCAATAGAGCAATCATGGTAATCTCTTTTTAAGATCAAGCTACATTTAATCACATTAGTAACTAGTAAAAGAGTGATTTCCCTTATCGATAACTCTAGATAGATAATCTCCTCGACTACTAAAGGTAGACCATGTAGGGTGTGAGATAAAAATCTAATAATTCTACCACCAATGATATCTACATGTAATCCATGTAGTGTTCATAACTACAATATGTGAAGGTAAAATAATAGATGAATAAACTAAAGGAATAAATAACCACCCCTCAAAGGTTTCTATGAGACACTTGGTGGTTATACCTACGTCAACTCAATACTGAAAGGAATGTCTAAAAATCACTATATATATATATTGTAGTATATATATATATATATATTGTAAATACCCTGAAATCAGTATCCCATATTCAGTGACATGCATTATTATATTGTTATAATAAATAAGTATGTCGCTACCGGAATGACCAAATAATTTAGTAGCTTTGGAGAACTATATACATACATAAGATTATATTAAAAATGGAAATTTAAAAATCATAAAAACCCCATTTTAAATACTAATAACACAAATATTATACAGAAGACTCATTTATATGATTCATTTTTTCATCCTGGAAAAAACATAAGAAAGGGGTGATATCAAATTCATAGTAAGGTTAAGAAATACTACAAAAGCTATAATAAAAATAAAAAATATGGCATGGTGAATAAGTAAATAGAAATGAAATGAGAACATTTTATTGAGCTTCATATGTAAGGAATAAAATATAATTTAATAATTAAATTTAAAATATCATTGGGGATTGATACCTAAAAAAAAATTTCTATAAGTGAAATAATCAAATTGATTATCAATTACTCATATCATGGGGATAGAATACGTTGTGGAGGGTAACTGAATCACACCATCGTGGACTCAACCATGAAATATATAAATAAATATGTATGGAATCATCCAAAACCATATTTGAATATAAATGGTCAAGGAATCAACAAATTCCATATCTTGTTTTTCTAATGAGATGTAAAAATGTGTCCTGGGGATATATCCGTCTCTACCCAACACTTACTAAGGCCAATTCATTCCTCATATGAATGGGGTGAAAAAAAATAAAAATATACATTCATTTTGAATTAGTATATTAAATTTAGTGAATTTCACCAAATAATAAACATAATAAAAAACAATCTAGTATAATATGATGAATTTTATAAAAATATAAATTCTATAGTCAAAATGATGATAAAAAATAAATTAAATATTATAGATGGTAAAATAATATATAAACATCAATTAAGAATAAGATTAATTATTATTTTTAAATATATAAAAGTAATTTAAAAAAATCATTATTAAATTCTTGAGAGAATCACCCTTGTACATTAGGAAGAATAATAATTTTTGGAAAACATTTTTATTTGTCATAAATCAGATTATGAAAATGTATATCCAAAAATAGAAAGGGAAGAATAATGAAATAATATTATAGGAATATTAAAATATTTTTCACACTAAATTTTTTTATAGATCATGATAAATGATGTCCAACCGAAGTGATAACTTGTAAAAGGTATGTATATGAATCTTTAGAAATTAGACACCATGGGGATGTTTAAGGGAATGTATAAAATGTCCATTCAAGAAAAAAAAATAATTGTTTTCATAGAACAAAAAATTAGCTAAGATAGTTTTTATTGCTTGGATTATTTATATGTATAAAAATAATTATTTAATAAAATATTTTGTGTTGTGTACTATATAATGTGTATGAAATTTTGAAGATCCCATAAATTGGGATAACATATCCTTTTAAATTAATAAGGGGTCCTTATTGAACGTGTATTTCCAATAAACGATAGAATAATTGAGATAGGTACATATCTTTGGAACAAAAACATAGAATTGAGGAGGAGAGAGTAAAAATAAAAAAGAATTACATTTGTTTAAAGATATAGAAAGGGTCACTTGAATGAAAAATGTTTGTTTGGAGAGAATCTCCTCCCAATTTGCAAATAGTCAAAAAGTATATCCCATAAAATTAATGGGTATTAAATAAAAAATTGAATAAAATGAAGATAAATAGATTACTTATATGAATCATTGAATGGAACTATACATACACCACACAAGGGAATTATTGGAGAATAAGGAATATCACATAGAAATGAAAGTGTAATGAAAAAATCCATATCTTGTAACTGAATGTTTTTTACAGTTGTACTTAATTTCATGGACATGATTTAGTTAATAAAAAATTATTTGTTTATAATATTTATTATAATTTAAATATGTTAATTTACATCATTTTTTATACATTACAATATAAAATTTCATCATTTGGGAGTATTTATTTCCTTCATTTTCATGATTTGTTCAACTGTATTCATGAATGAAAGAACATGTAAAATATAATTAGTTATAGAAAATTTAAATTATATTTTATTAATCAACATTATTGTTATTATATATAACTTTTTTTCTAGATATATGAATTATTGGTTAGATAACACATTAATGGTAACAATTTAGATTTTTTTAGTTTTTTCAATCATCACTGACTTGTTTTTCCTGATGAATTAATATTATTTGTATATATGAAATAAAAAAAATAGAATATGTTTTATTAAATATATTAATGTATCATAGAACCATTAAAATTGATTTCTGACCTCTTTAGATGATTTAATTGAAAAATGAAAACTCAATGTCCACGAAGGTAGTAAGTTGATACCACATGAGCGATGTTTTTATTTTTAGAATAAAAAGGGAAGGAGAAGAGAATTGAAGGGTGATATAAATTTAAAATAACAAAATTAAATTATATATATGGATTTGGAGTTATAATTAATGTTTTTATAGAGGATGAATGGAATTAATAATAAAATAAATGATATATAATAAAATTAAAAGAATTAAAGGTGAATTTACATCTTCAATTATTCTCCTTGAGAAACCTTTAGGGAAATTAGAAGTGGTATTTTTGAGAGACAATAAACACTATAATGTTTATAAGGATGAGGATATGGATATTTTTCTGAGGATAGTTGAGAAAGAGGTTTAAATGAGATGGAAGTTTGTGATGGGATGTGATTCCAATTATAATTGAGGATATGGGTAATTTTAGAATAACATAAAATATTAAAATATAACAAATAAAATATTGGACTAAAGAATTCCAAAAGCCAAAAAATCATAAGAGAAAACATCATAGACAAAATATTATACTTTTTTTCCTTTATTATGATTATTTTATTTTAAAATAATTTGCATAAATATTATATTCTTTAAAATATGTTTAGTCAAATTATACACCATTTATATATAAGACTATAAATAAATAAAAATAAATGAATGAAATTAAAAAACATTCAATATAACCTATAAATATCATCTAAGTCTATTTAATTCCTTAATAACATCAAAATTATCAAAATATATTTATTTTATAATTTTAGTATAATTTATATGATATTTTCATTTATTAAATAAACATTGCATCATCATTATGCAACTGTATAAGTGGAATGGTTATTCCCTAAAAATAAAAAATAAACTTCGATGAATAATAAAAATTTATTGTATTTAAAATCACTCTTTAGGATTTAATATATCTTCTACATAACCATATATAATAATATTATACTATAAAAAAACTATAATGTGAAGAACTTGACATACTATTAAATAAAATATTATAAGGGATATTAAGCATATCAATGTGGATCCAAATTATCAAAAATTATAAACATGGAGAAAAACGGTGGATATATAAATAGTAAAAAATATTTACCCATGTTTTTTATCATGTAATGGTTCTTATATGTTTCATTAAAATCATTTTCTTAATTTCCCTTCTTCTTCACAATCACCGCATAAGCATTTCATAATCATTAATGTTAATTATTTCATATATAAAATTTAAAAATACATTAACATCATAAAAATAAGACTACTTGGATCATGATAATCACATATATTCATTCATTATGTATAATTACTCATATCCATGCAAAGAGATATTCATTAATTTTTTACTTTGTCTTTTCTTACCTTGGGTAAGCATTATATTAGCATTTGGATAAGATTCATGTTAAATAACTCTAAAATTACAAAATCTAATCCAAAAGCATAAAATATTCATAATAATTATTAAATATTTTATGAAAATAATTTTTATCACTAAATTATTTCCTTTAATGAAAACAATTTGACTTTTACAACACAATCTTTACATAGTGTCGACACTAAAAATGTTTTTTTACTTATAATGAAATAAATTATAAATTATTTGTTATTAATAATATGATCAACAATATTTAGATTATAATATCATAATTTATTCAGGAAAAATTTGAAATAAATTGTATATTATAATCATATACATATGATGTCACAAAAGATTCTATAATTTTTTTAAAACCTGTAATTTTTATAATTCACTACAAATTAATATTTTATAGAAAAATATGAAAAATTAAACATAACCATTTTTGGATGTTAATATTTCATAAAATGACTTAACATTAGAAAAATACTTTTACAAATATCATAATTTTAATTTTTAAATACAATAATCATTTATTCTTAAAAGAGCAATTTTAATGTTGTAACTGATTTTTTGACACATTGAAAAATTAATTATGTTCATTAAAATTATTTTATAATTATAATAAAAAATATCAATTCATTATTTTATTTTATTAAAATAAAATTACTTTATAATCATTAAATTAATTATAAAGGTTTAAATATGCATTTACACTTCAAAAAAATACCAACAATAAATTTTTCATTTTTAAAATATTTACTAATTATTCCAAGAAATAAATATATCATATTTCAATTCATGAAATTTATAAATTTTATATATACTTGTATAGGTGAGAATATGATTCTAATTGACACAATAACATTTCTAATGGACACATTGTTATTCAAATTTTCATGGAAATATTTAATAGTATATTGTGGTTTATTTAATCTATATGAAATCCAATAAATTGAACTGATTTATGGATAAAAATATTGTAAAATATTATGGTGTTGCATTATCCGATCATAAATATATTTCAACCTCATGATTTTAAAATTTCACTTTGAAAAATTGATGCTTGATACCTGAAAATTTAGGTTTTTAAAAACCACTACGTAAATAGGGTTAATAATACATCATATTAATATGAGTGAAAGGGAAATGATAATATCACTAGAATGTTATTCATCTTAATAGAATATCATTAGTGAAAATTGAAAATATGGAAATGGAATAAAAATATGACCATCGAGTTCTAATTGAGAGTGATAGAGAACATAGTCATTATAATTTTAACCATCAATAGACCAATTAATTTTCATAGATTAAAAACCCATTGATTTCTCAGAAATAAAATAAAATAGATTCTATTTTTTCCCAAAAAATTCCTATGTGTGAGGTTTTATTTTACTATATAAATATGTACATGATTAAATAATCTTACTAGATTAATTTCCTTGTTATAATATCATCCTTTAGTTTTTCATTAATCTATCTCCACCTAATTTCTTAAATCTAGAGATTTGTACTCAAGATAAAAATTTATGCCTGAAGAACATTCATGAATAATAATATCCACAAGTCATTCCTTCGTTATTTAAACTTTGGATAAATAAATTGTGAGAACATGTTATCCAATATACTAAATTGTACTTATATCTTAATAAAAAAAATACTTAATCCTTATAGTTGGAGGATTATCTAAGTTGTAAGGGCTCTATGAAATACTACAACAGACACAGGTTCAAATTCAGGTTGGAGAGAATTTCCATATGGAATATTACAATACTGTAGCTAGTTATGATTCAGGTAGTCTATAATGATGACATAATGCATGACACAGGAAGGAGGTGACCCAAACAAGAAGTAGCCATGGTGAGGCAGGTAATATGATGCAGGTAGGTTGTACTGGGCCATGTGGTTAGTTTTTGGGCTTTGGGGCCATGTAATGGGCTTCATTACCACTAGGCCTTATGGCCATGTGTTTAATAAATAAGTATTGATGGTTGAGTTATCCATGGGGGGCAATGAACATGCTTTCCATCCTATGTGTGTATTGTGTGTATGTTTAATGAAATTATATCCCCAATCACCTAATATATATAATAATAACCTTAATCAATTCCATAAGTAGTTAACCATATGACTCATTCAAAATATATTTGTCTGAAATCAATGACTAAAAATGTAGAATAAAGGGTAATAAATTTACATAATCATCAAAACCTATGATTTCACCAAATATTGTAGCTCTTATTATCACCTAGAAATTACGTTAATTTTTTTACCACCTTTAAAAAATTATGAAAAAAGAATTCTTCCAATGGTAAAATATAATGTAGTTAAATGAATTCAAATAATTCTAAAATTTTATAATTACAGGATAGTATATACAATAATATCACTAACCACCTTCATGGTAACCAATACTATCTCACAAAAATATATTAATAATTATCTCAACATCAAAAAATAATTATGATTATATTTTCCAAGCCATGTTTTTTAATGAATATCAACTTACAATATAATCATATAACTTGTTTTACAGTTCTTTAAATCACATGCTTACAATTCATTAAAGAAGAAATATTATATAACAATCCTTATATATTTAAAAATTTTGATTACCGGAGCATTATAGATAAGGTAATCAAATAATAAAATTAATTTATCTAAACAGAAGAATATTATTCATTCATGTTCATCTGTTTATGTAGCATAATCTTGACCATCGTCCATTATACTTTTTAGGTTATATTCTATTGATGCTTGGAACCTTCATTTTCATAGTACCTCTCTCTATATAAATTAATTATTGGATGGATTCTTTCATTCCTTTCCAATCACGATCCTTTTGGAAATTGTATCCATATTTTTAGAAAAATAAAATTATATTAATTCATGTATTAGGGTTTTTACGTCAACAATTATCACATGTCGGAAAATACTTATTTCCCCAATTCCCTTTATCCATTATTTTCTCTATTATCATTTTCATATCTTTCTCCCTTTCGAAGACATAAAATATAGGTAATTGTTTCTATATCCTGATATCACATGATATTATATCCTCACACATTGAGAATTATGGGGATGATTATTCCTTAAAAAATAGTTTTATAAGACCATAAATGATATGTTCATTCATATAATTTAGAATTAGTGAATTTTTGTGGATCACTTTCCATCTCTAGGGTTCCATTTCTTATAAATGGAATAAAATAAAATACTTTATGAATCATAACACATAATATCTACCAATAAAAACACTTAACATAAATTGAATGTTTATTCATAGATAATCTCATAATCATAAACATGTTTTATTTCGGGACATGTTTACTTTTAAATCCATCCTAATGTTTTATAAATAAATGATTATTCATACTAAGAATATCCACCAGGAGATTAAAACCAAGTTCACAGTAAGGCCCTTTGTTGTGTGCTATGTTACCTAGAGTTATGACTGATATGTCGTGTTAAATTTATTACCCCTATTTATATATATCAAAAATATGTCCACTTGTATTATATAGTTACTGATGTATTTATACTAAGACCCACATTTTCTATACCTTTTTAGTATGATAAGTTGGTCTCACATTCTTATACTCAAATTATATATTTTGGTTATGTTCCATAATATATTTTTTCAAAATATAGATTCCATGGATCATACTAAAATTCCTCTAAATCTGCATATAAATACCCTGATCCTAGTTACCTAGGGTCAATTATTTAATTTATTACTTTGGTATAATAAATAAGAATGTTTTTTCCCGAAGGAAAAATAGTTTAGTATATTTGAAAATCCATAAAAATCCATAATGTTACATTATAACATGAAAGGGAAAACAAAAATGTTAAACCATTAGAACCACTAATGAACTTCATGTTTACCCTGTAAGTCATTCATAATATACATCTTCACATCCCGTAGAAAAACATAAGAATGTGGGTGTCTTAAATTCTTAGTTTGGGTATAAAATACAATGGAAGCTATCATAACCATAAAAACCAGGAAAAGTGAATAACTAAAAATGCATTCCATTAAAACATAATATTTATTTTAATATATTTGGAGTAAAATATCATTAAAATATTCTATATATATAATTATATGAGAAATATTTCTAACCAAAAATTTTCTATAAGTCGAATAATCACATGGATTATAAATTACTAATATCATTGTGATGGAATTCGTAATTTTGGACATTTGAAACATACCTACAAGGAATCAACAAGGAAATATGAAATTAAATTTTTATGGACTCATCCAACACCATATATAAAAATAAATGGGAATCCCTCATCCAATTCTATATCTATTTTGTCTCATGAGAATAATGTATGCATATATGGGAAATAGTGACCCTCGCTTGACACATAGTAAGTATAAATAATTCCTCATATTAAATTAGTGAAAAATATTCATCATATAGATTCATATTGAAGGTTCCATATGAAATGTAAATAATTTCCCTAATCATAATCATAAATAATCCAATATAATATGATTAATGGTATCAAAATAGAACATCCATAGTATGAATGATCATAAGCAATTCAATGATAATTTTTATTTCGTACCATAATTGATCAATCTCAAAAAATAATAAGATTAAAACTATTGTGTTGAAATTTCTAAAATAACTCAAATAAGTCATTGATAAATTCTTTAGAAAATACCCTTTAATTTTGAAAAAAATAGTTCTTTTTTAAAAACATTTCTATTTTTCATAAACTGGATTATAATAATGAATATCAAAGAAAGGAAAAGGGAATGATAATGAAATTATATTTGAGGATTATTAAAATAATATGAACACTAAAATTTTTTATAATTAAGGATAAAAGATTTACCACTGAAGTGAAAACACGTAAATAGATGGTTAAGAAACTATAGAAATTGTCCAATTTGGTGTAATTTATGGATAAAATAATAGAGTCTATAAAGTGGACAACAAATAATTTTTAATTAAATAAAAAAGTTATATAAACTATATTTTCATAATTAAATGGGTAATTTCATAAAATAATGGATTTTTAATTTAGATTATATAGTGTACTTGAAAATGGGTAAGAAATTGGAAAGTTCTCTTTAAAAGGGCAAGAAAATCAATAGTAATTGAGAATGAATTCTAATAAAACATATATATATAAAAACTTGAGAATAATTTGGGTTAGGTACATATCTGTTAAGTATACACACAACATTTAAGAGGATTATATAAATATAATTAATAATTACATATGTGTAACGAGAGAGAAATCATAACCTGAATGAACGTTGATGTTTAGGGAGAATCCCATACCACTATAAAAATAGTCTAACCATAATCCACATATAATTAATGAAAATTAAATGAATAATTGAATACCATGAAGATAAATATATTAATGATATAAAATATCCATGTGATGTATGGATACACCACACCTATAAAATTGTGTTGAATAAGGTATATCTCACATATATGAATGTGATATATGAAAAACCATAACTTATACCTGAAAGTGTTCTAAAACTCTACTTATTGGGATGGAAAATGAAATGAAATGAATTAATAATTTATCTTAAAAATAATTAAAAATGTATTTGATTGTTTATAATTTTATTATGTTCATTTATGGTTTTTTGATTAGTTATATTATTTAATTTCATCATTTGGGAGTGTTCTTTTCCTTGGTTTTCATGATTGGTTCACATGTGTACACATATGAAAGATCATGTAAAATTAAAATAGTAATAGAATAATAAAATTATATGTTATTAGTGATCTCTAATGGTCTTATATATAATTTTTTAATACATGAGTATGATTTGTTAGATTAATCATTTATTTTAACCATTTAGATTATTTTTTGGTGTTTTTTATCATCACGAACAAGTTTTCTCTTATGAATTAATATTTTTTGAATATAATGGTTTAAGAAATTCATTAAGTTTTATTTTGTATTTTAATTATATTTTTAACAATAATTTGTTTTTAATGAACAGACATGAGGAAAAATACTAATATAGAAATGCTTCATCCACGAATGTGGTAAATCAGCGCCTCATAGATGATGTTTTAATTTTTATAGTAAAAAGGGTAAGAGAAGATAATTTATGTTTGATTTCCAATTAACATAATAAAATTAAACTATTTACATTATAATAGAGTTCTCATAAATGTTTGGATATAAAAGTTATAAAAAGAATAAGAAACAAAAAAATTTTATGAAAATTATAATAAAAAAATATGATATTACCTTTGGAATTCTTCTCCTTGAGATCCTCCATAAATAACATGAAAGTGGTATTTTGATAAAATAGAAAAAATTGAATATGAATAATAAATATTTGATGGAAATGCATTACAGTACTATTAATCAAGATTGATCAATGTGGTGAAATATTATAAAGGGATGAGTCCCCTTTTATAATTCAGGTGTGGAGAAATTTGTGAATTACATAAAATATTAAAATATAATAAGTATAATATCATGATAAATACATCTAAAAGGACTAAAAACCATTGAATATCACATTCAAGAAATTACATCTTCTTTTTTTTCTTCATCATGATTTTTTTTATTTTTAAATAATTTCATTAAATATTACATTCATGAAACATAATTTTTGTCAAATTGAACAGAATTCATAACTATAACTTTAAAAACATGAAACGAAAAAATAAAAGATAGAAATTTCATTATCATATTCTAGACATATCATAATCAACTACAATGTTTAGGAATTACATTAAAAATATAAAATTATATTATTTTTAACATCATTTTTTTTATTTAGTCATTAATTAAATAAGTATTTCATCATCGTTGTGCAATAAAGTAAAGTGATTATTTGTCACGTAAAATTAAAAATAAATTTCATATAAAAATATATATTTAATATATTTATACTAAATATTAATTGTCAAATATTTCTTTTAAGTTTTTTTTAAAATATAATACTAATTAAATTCTATAGTATGAAAAAATTGAATTCTAAATAAAATAGTATAAGGGGTATTAATAATATTCATGTTGCCCCCAATTTTCAATAATTTTACACTTGGAAAAGATGGTCGATGTATAACCAATTGTGAATATTTATTTATTTTTAGGAAATCGAATTGTTTTCATAATTTTAATTAAAATCATTTTATTGATTTGTATTCTACTTACACAACCTCTGTATCAGTGTCACATAAGCATTAAAAATAAATATTTCATATATAAAAATAATGAATAAATTAATATCAGAAAAATAAATATATTAAGATTTAGAAGGCTATTTATATTATTTCATTAAGAATAATAACTTATATCTATTCCAAGAAATCTTCATTAATATTTAATTTGCCTTTTCTTTCATTGCACAATCATTACACATGTATTTGGATATGATTGTCATTATATAGCTCCATCATTATGTAGCTCATAAATTTGTATTTTATTTAATTTTAAAATCTTTTTGTGAAACATTTTTTAAAAATTTTATATCACAGTTATTTATTTGTGATATCAAAAAAGATACCATATTTTAATAAACTATATTTTTTTACCATTCACAAAAATTTAACAATTTAAAAAAATTCACCCAAATTATCCCTAACCATTTATAATGTTTATAACATAAAAATAAACTCCATTTAATGAATATAAATTTATAAATATGCAAAATTTAATTTTTATATCATATAGTCATTTATTCGAAAAATACAGATTTTAATGTTATAACCGATTTTAGAACACTTTAAAAAATTAATAATTGACTGAAAATATTATATTATAGTTATAATAAAACAAAATATTAATTAATTAATATATTTTTGGAGAAAAATTTCTGCTAAAATCTTTAAATTAATTATAAAATTGTAAATATGAATTTATATTTCACAAAAATAAAAACACTTAATTTATTATTTTTAAAACATTAGTTAACATATTTCATTATATAAATGTGTTATATTATCTTTTAGTAGTTTCCTAAACATTATTTATACTATTATAGGATATTTTATTATTATAATTTCCTCATTAATATTCTTAACGGTCACATTGCTATACCAAAGGCCATGTTAATATTTAATAGTCTATCATGATTCGTTCAACATATCAGATGTCAAATTAGTTGACACTATTTGAGGAGATACATACTATAAAATAATGGTTTTTTACATATATTATATAATTATATATTTAATAGACTTATACAAACCATGTATGTGGTTTATAAGGGGCCATATACCTTGAATACTATTTTTCTTGATGAAGCTGACCATAACTCGGACATCCATAACCAATCTAAACGAGACTATAACCTCATACAATATCGAACATTGAATATATAATATAATGTGTGGGAAACTCCAATCCAATCACTCAATATGGTGAGTGTGGCATCATGTCAACACCTTAAACATGGGATGTGGCACGTAACGACCTCTGACCAACTAGTGGCAGTGGTGTAAGATGTCATACTCAACACCCTATGTAAGGTAGCATGAATACCTTAGGATCAACTGAACCCTTACCATCAAACAATAGACAATAAAATATATTATCATATATATACATATATTTTTAATGGGTCATTTTCCTCCCATTCATATCATTTATTAATATAAAAATAAAAATGGTTATTCAATTCATAATGTGCTTTTATTTAGTCCAAAACCCTGGTCTTCCCTTTTCACCTTTCATAATCTATTTAATTTAATACATTAATTCCATTATTGTAATTGAAAACTAGTTTTCATAATCAAATTACATTATTTTCAATGAATTCATTTAAGGGATATCATCTATTATTCAAAGACCAGATAACTTAATCAACACATTCAATTTTATAGAACAATGTAATTAATGTTTTAAAGCTCAAATAGTCATTTAATTTATTTAATGAATCCAAACCATCAAGTGGAATTTAATCCTTCAATCAATTTAATTTATACCATTTCATTTAATTTAATTAAAATAAAACATTCATGCATAAGTTATCCCATAGAAAACCAATCTACTCAATGTACTAAACATTTAATTTCCATTTATAAGGATTAATGAGTTTTTAAAAAGTTGGAATGGATATTAATGTAAATTCAATACTTTGAAAATACCATGTATAAGTTATCCAAACACATGGGGGTCCCACTTATTTCAATAAAACTTTCATATTACATGGTAAATTCAATTTAGATGCTAATTTTAATGCTTGGGAGGTGAATAAAAAATATACACATTTAACCAAAAAAGAAAATTCCACATGGAACACCAGAGGGGTGGACATATATGAGTTTAATACCTATTAAGTAACTAAATACGAATCACGGGACACGTATCCTAACTCAATGAAATATTTTATATGATGAAACAAAATAAAAGGTGACTATTGGAAAATGTAGGCATGCGACATAATGACATAGCTATAAGATATAAGAACTCATAGCGAGAATGATATGACCACCTACCTCAAGGTCATAGTTGAATCGTCATTATATATTGGCATTATATTTGAATCATGATTGAAGAGATATGAGAAAGGGTGCAATACCCTAAAAATATAAGAATAGATATTGAAACTAACTAACATGATGGATTCGAGAATAAACATAGATAGGATGTTAGAAACTAGGATAGCTTATCTAGATAGAGAAAATGCTTCAGAAGGATTATGAATCTGTCACTATATGTGGGAGTGATATACAAGAGCATACTGAGGGGGATGTTGGCTCAACAGAGGAGAAAATGTATTGGTATACAGGAATGATATAGGAGGAATAATGAAATTTGTTATTATATTAAAGAATGGAAAATGGTCATTTCCCTAAAAAGATAATTGTTCATGGTTTGGCTGCATGATTGGAAAATAATGCAAAAAACCTATGGCAGTTCACTAATATTTAGGGATACATTGAATGGTTAGGCACACCATCTACCAAACTGTGTGCAAACTATGGAATATTGATTTGTCCAAAAACACCATATCACGACCCATCCATACACCTACGGACGCATGGATTTAGAAAAACTGTGTAGCCTACAAGTCTCAATTGTCTTAAATTTCTTGTTATGAGATAGACCATGTAGATTGGGTTACACAGTTTTTTCTAACCATGTGGCTGAGTGTTTTCTTTCCATTTTAGGGCTCCAAGCTCTGAATGTTCCCTATACGCACACATGAACTCCTTTTATGATTAATCATCATTAATAGGGCTATATAAAGAATTAAAATTTAAAAAATTGTGATTCATACCATCATAAAAATATATATAATAAAAACTTCCACACCTTAATGAAACTTATTCTCATGTTTGTTTTCTGTGGGTAAAGTGGTATCGTCAAAGAATATATTTTTACATTGAGTTCATATTTAACCATCCCATTCCTCGGTCATGTCCTATACCAAGTTGTGCTGGCATTGCACTAGTACCAAAATAACTAACCTACCTCTGTGAGTCTTCATGCTTTGATATAGAATATGATATAGATACTACTCGAAGGAAGCGTCAAAATATAGCTCAACCTCATATGGTTTAAAAACATGTG
Source organism: Viscum album (assembly GCA_963277665.1). Lineage (NCBI taxonomy): Eukaryota > Viridiplantae > Streptophyta > Magnoliopsida > Santalales > Viscaceae > Viscum > Viscum album. The sequence goes on from OY728152.1 coordinate 749,440,542, forward strand.
ATGGGTCTCGATAGTATTGAAAAAGCTGAGATACATGACATATAGTATGTATTGAATGGTATCTCTAAGGATGTTCAAATTAGTAAGGCGTTGTTCGGATCCATATAGCAACATCAATGGTTCCATAGACCCTAGGTGAGATATTACTTTACATCCTAATACATATATTCCCTAACACGGTTGGGACTCACAAGAAAACTAGGTATCATACCTCGAACTCGTGAGGTCACTAACTTCTTTTGGTATATGACTACATTCCTGACTGATATGTCATTATGAACTTTCTAATCATCTATATCTACTATATATTCTCCAAGATGAGATGTTTTCCAATAATAGATCACTCCCCTTCCTCTAGCTGTCACAGAGGTGAGTAGAGATGCTTACCACATAAGGAATCCTAAGGAATAATTTCGATGGTATCCAAAATTATCTTTTTATAAGATAACACAACCAAGGAGAATATTCTTCTACCATGAACCCCAAATGTTAAGAACACATGCACAAATAATTTCTTATAAACCCTGAATTGTACACTCTATATATCTAGAAGTCTGTGGGTTGTAGTTCATGCTGAGAAGCTCCATTTTACGCAAGGCCTTTCAAAAAAATTTCACGAACTATGACAGAAAGATAGGGTCTCTTTTAGAAGATATAGAATGTGGTTCATCATAAAGTCCTACAACCCCATGATATACAACCTTCCTATCTCATTTACAATGAAGGTCTCTCACAAATGTACAAAGTGTGATACATTCTTTAGATGATCAATGAAAACACACAATGTATCTTTTCCATGAGGTGATCTCATTAAAAAATCATGAAGTCCATCGAAACAAAATCCCACTTCCACTTAAGAATGGAAAATGGAAACAAATTACTAACAAGATTATAATGTTCTACCTCCACCTAATGATAGGTGGAACAAACAGTGATGAAATCAAAAATATCACACTTCATACCTTGGAAAAAATACAGGAATATATATCCCAGTACATTTTGGTGACAAAAGGATGAACCATCCATGTAGAGGAATGGAATTCAAACATTATCTCCTCTATGATTCTAGTTGAGATTGATAAGTTACAATTAAAAAATGAGGCAACATCATCATCTATGGTCAACCAAATGATGTATAATCATTTATGATTCATTCCCTTAATATGAGAACCATTGGATCAAATAAAATCACACTGATACCCGTTCTAGAAGAGTATAGGTAACTACAAGGGTTGAATGGATATTTTATCCATGATCACCATGAACCACAATATGTATATAAGAGAATAAGGTCGGATGAATCCATTCAATACTGGAATTATTAACTATCAGTTTCTTAATATTTCAACTCCTAGAATCATCCAATGAGTTATCTTTAACAGGGATGTTGGCATAATAAAAATCATATGTCTGTAAGTACCCCACCGACATGAAATATATGAGATTCATATATCACTGTGTGAAGATGTAATTGATACATTTTTTAACATTGAAAAGAAAAAAAAATCCATATAGATAGTTCCTCCAAAATCATAAGAATAAACTATATGAGAGAAATAAAGTTCTTTTGTCTGGTAATTTCACTCAAGATGCCTCAAATATTGACACCCATATGTGTTGAATTTATTATGTTGCATTATAATATCTCTATGGAAAATACCTGATAAGTCACAATAGACAATGTAGGTCCTTCCATACCTAATTATAATCATTATTATTACATAAATCAGACAAAAATTCATCTCCAAAAAGGCTTCTTCACTAGCTTATAACCATACATGTTTAAACACATCATTTTCAAGCATGAAATTAGTAATACAAGGCATGATAAATCATAGATAATGCCTCAATAATATTTATAAATCCCCAAGAACTAAAAATTTAAACGAAATTCATAGAATGATCCTAGAAAACTACATGTCTCCCCTTCAATGGGATTATTGAATATCCTGACTCCAAGATAATTTGATACAAGAGGTGGACCTTTTCAATCAAAAAGTGCAATTTACTGAGCATAGAATAAATTTGATTTAAAGTCAGTGCACTTAGAATGATATAATTATAGTTCAAATGATCATTTATATAGTGTTAATATGGTAAGATATATTCATGGAATACCACCAAAAAGGAATCTATTTAAGGCTAGAAACAGTGATTCATAAGTTCCATGAATACTAAAGATACATTCATGATTCCAAATGGAATGACCATGTACTCGTATAGATCACATATTTTCCTTAAAAATGAGTGAGTTATGTTCAAAGTTGTGACACACACATGATAATAACAATACCATGAATCTATATTTTAAAACACACTCTCTCAATGGAGATGACCAAAGAGATAATCTATTCGAGGAAGTTCATATTGATTCCTTTCCATGAGGTGGTTAAAATGACGGTAATCCACACAGATCCAAAGGGTAACATATAAAATCATGGAAAAAAGAATGAGTGAACTCTAAGGAGATGTTCTGGGGAATATAAATAATGTATCATCTAGATCCTCCTACAGTCTCTTGAGATCCAGAATCTCCATCGGTTCCACCCTTTATGGAATAATGGTCATTGGTGTTATTCTTAGCATTAGCTCCGTAGTGAACTCTACCTCCCACACTAGAGGTAGTCATAATAAATTTTTGGGAAATACATACCTAAAATTATCCACTATAGAAAGATAAATAGTAGGTCATAACCCCTTGCTATCTTGGATAATACTAGTAATCTGAGCTGTCACCCTACCCATCCTCTAATGCTCGGGTCCTGATCATGTATCATGAAAAAACTATTACCGATTATGTGCGTGCCTACAAACCTCATGTGATGTAAAAATAACCTTGCAATTATTTTATCCAATATGGTCTCAATAGAGAACTAACTAGTCCAAACTAACCATTACGTAAAACCTCAGTAGGTTTAGGATAAAATTATACCATTCGTAGAGTTAACCGCCTATCTCAATGGGATATTCATAAAATAACATACTCCCTCAGACCAGGTAACTAAATGTGTACCTAGTTCGATAAATTCATGAAATTATTTGATCTCAATGCATAGAATCTCAATATTTTTCTAAGAAATAAATGACTCAAACACTCCAGTGAAAAATAATGTATACCCTAAACTGGAGGTTATGAGAATAATACATTGTATTATAGAGGGTCAAGCACTCTACCACTCTAGAATAGGCACGACTACATGTAACGAGCATGTACTATGGCCCTGAGTCAATTTCAAACTTTCTTGAACAATCCCAATATAATAAAATTCAGAATCATGAGTTTGACTACCTCATCCTCAACAACCAACATAACCTGATCAGTTGGTGGTAGTCCAATTTCATTCCCGATGTAATACTAATGGTACCACTTCTGATTGTGGAGTATGATTATATCCCTCCTCAACATGAACTAATGGGTATGATTTTGAAATGTTTTTTATATATCCACAACATTTTCACTCCCTTGGATCATGTATGAACTATGGGTTTTAATGTACAGATTTTTTCCACAAGTGACAGATCTAGAAACTATTTATACATCAGGTTTGGCAACCGCTACCTCCATGAGTAGCTTCAAAATGCCTTTTTATCATAGAACATAATGTTATTATAGTTCTCATTGTATATCATACAGGACATGAACCCTCTTGTTCCCCAATTATTATCATTATAAACATGCTTTTTTGATGATTACATAAATTTTTTCTTAACTACATTAAACTATTATTGGATGGTGTATTCCAAACCATACACAAATCGTCTAGTAGTCACAAGGTAATCACCTCCCAATTCAAGAGTGAACCTCTATAGCTATTTTAAATGATCAGAGTATTCCATAACCATAATATTTCCCAGATGTAGGTTGATGAATTCAATGGCATAGTTAGACCACAGATTCTATAGAAAGAAGTATTCATTAATGATCATCTAGAAATCTGCCCAGTCCATATCATGATGCATATTCTCTTAGTTGATAACGTTCTAACACTATTTGAAAGAACCATGAACCTTATTTATATATTGTATGACCAATGGCTTTGGAGGCATCTCCAGATTCCCAAATATATGATGGATTTATTTGAGATAATACTCTACAACAGGAGGTCCTCCATCCCTCAAAAATGTTGGATGATGCTACTGCTGAAATTCATGAATGAACATTGACAGACACCAATAAGGCTGAAAAACTCCTTGACTATAATGTTTTATGTGAAGAATACCCTATTATATTATGGTGTAATTTCCCATATCTGGAACTAGAAGTGGATCCATGAGTAACAATGCAGGAAGAATAACTATTTTCTTAGTGCCCAACACCTCTAGAGAATGGTTGGAACTGCCTTTAAGGGGTTCAATTAGATGACTTCATGGTTACTTATTAATACTATGATAAATGAATTCCTCGTGAAATATTTAAGAAACTGTAAATGTAGTAGACAAGAAACTATGAAAGGTTTAATTACATTCTATAATAATGATCACATATCTTTGCCTACTCATGAAGTAATGTATAGGAATGATAAAAAAACATAGTTGGATAGTAGAGAATAAGATACACCTATTTAACCAATAATTAGGCTTGGATTATGTTTGATTCTTCATCTAAAATGTATATGAAATCAAATTTTGCATTAGGATTCGTGTTTTTTTTTAATTTTTTATTATTCATTTATATAAATTAATTTCATTGGATTTTTTAAGGGGATTACAATTTTCAACAATAAGTTACCATACTCTTTAAGGACCAAAATATAGAATCCACCTGATCCCCACCATAACATTTTCCATCCCCTAGGACCAATTTCCCAAGGATCAATGATCCGTAATTCACTTCTTAAGGTGTATTATTTAACCTATTAAAGAAAAAAATGTTAGATTATGGCTTTGACATTACGTATCAATAATGATTTTTTCAATTTAGTGAGATGTGGCAGCACAATTCAATACATATTGAAGGAACATTAAATATGAAATGATAAAATTATATCATAAAGTAAATGTAAACTTGAATATTAATCCTAATATTTCTAAGATGATGCATGTACTATTGCAACACTGAAATTTCTTCTAGTGTAGGTAAATAAATCATTATTTCAATAATACCATCAATAATTCAATTATATGTAATGGGTATTACCAAATGGTGAAATTGTATCAACTATAAATGGAATAATCAATAAAAAATTTCCATCCATGATAATTTCAGTCTCCCTAGTACAAGGGTTAGCTATATCTAGGGAAAATATAAATTAAAAATTCCTTTTAACTCCTAGTCTCCTATATAATACCAAAATATTAACATAAGGAAAATTTTCTTATGATACCACCTTGTATCTTACCATCCCGAGATCCACATTAATCATTCCCTGATTAAGTGGGTGACATAGACTCAAGCACACATCCATATAAGCCTAACACTTCTTACTAGTAGAGAGGGTTAGAATAAGGTACATATGGGAGACTATACCCTATTATCAGAGTTGAATAATGGATATAACCTTAGTCATACAACATCAAAAGAATTTCTAAATAGGTAGAATAAATAAATGGAAGAATAAATTAAACTTATCAACTGATTATAATCTCAATATCCACTGAGTTAGTATCAGAACATGGATGTATGCCATGCTGATATATGAAAATAAGAACTTGGGAACTTGAATTCAATCATACTATAAAAAAAATAAAAATGCAACAAAAGATTATCTATTATAATATCAATCGTATGCTTGGTCCTCTTTTTTAAATATCCATATATAATTAATTGTATAAACAAATTGTAGAAGGTCACTTTCCCATATCGTTGCATGAAAAAAAATATTTTTCTAGGGTACCAATGGTAGCCCGAGTGGGGTGTGATATAAAAATAACATTAGGAAATCACAAATGATATCTATGTGTGATCTATATATTCATCCTAAAAAAATTACAAATCTAATTATAAAAGAAAAACATTACTAAAATAAATAACAATCCCACTCAGGTCTTAATAGGACACATGGTTGGTTTACTTTCATTGGCTCATTGTAAGATGGAATTTCTAAACAATTACAATATATATAGTAATATATATATTATAATTATATATAGTATAATTATCTACACATAGTATAATTAAATATTGAATCAACTTATATGAACCAATTACATGCACCTGTACATGGACATATACAAGAAAAACTAGATTATGGATGGATTGAGGCATAACTCAGACATCCATAACCAGTCTAAACAATTCTATAATCTCATACAATAGGGTAATTTCGTTACATCTCATAATGAGTGGGAGAAACCAATCCCAACACTTATTATGGCGGGCATTCCATCGTGTGAATACTCTATACATGGGACGTGGCAGGTAAATCCCAATGCCCAACAAGGGTCAGTGGTGTGAGATTTTATATATCAATACCCGATGTGAGGGAGCATTTTTACTTAATTATAAAATGTACACTTACCACCATATCACATCCAATAAAAATCATATACTTTATATATATGGAATGAGTAATTTAATACTCATACATATAAATAATCATGCTCAATAAAAATACGTCTATTCAATTCATAATGTTCCTTTATTATGGAATAGAAAATAGTGTGGCCTTTCCACCATTCACAATCTATTTAATTTATTACATTAATTTCATTATAGTATATAAAAAAATGCGAATAATCCAATTATATTAATTCCAATAAATTAATCTATGTGAATTCATTTATCAGGCACAACACACTTAATTTAATTTACCCAATCAATTTTCTAGAAATAGGAAATTAAATTTTTAAATGTCAATGATAAATTTAATTTATTTAGGTATAAAACACACCATAATGAATTCATTCCATCAAATAAATTTAATTTAATCCATTTTATTCCATTTATGAAATGGAATAATTTTATACATAATAAACCCATATAAAATAAATATGATCAATTTACTAAACATGTAAATTTCATTTCTATGTCTCAATGGGTCTTTAAAATGTGTCATTACTATTAATGGGAATTTAAAATTTATGAAATTCTATGTATAGGTTTGGTAAACACATGGTAGTCCACATTAGTTAAATCAAATATACATATTACAATTGAAATTCAATTTAATATCATTTCTAATCACTTTCGATGCAAATCCAGCTTATACACATTTATCCTAAATGGGAAATTCCCTTTATCACCCCAAAGAGGTGTCGATATATGATGTAAATATCCTGTAAAAATTTACAAAAGGATCAATGGATGTGGATCGTGGATTGATGAGAAATTTTAAATGATGAAACCAAATAAAAGAAGACCCTTGATGAATATGGTGTGTGATACAATGACATATCTATGAGACATAAAAATACAATATGAATATGATGTGAATACCTACATCAAATATGTAAACGAATCCTCACTCTATATCACCATCATATTATAAGCATGATCGATGAGATATGAGAAATTATCAAATACCATGAAAATAGTGAAAATATAAATTTCACTAAAATTGATTGATTTATTCTTTAATAAAGATAGATTAGTGGTAAGATACTATTAGAAAATACCATGAATGATCTATTTCTTCTAATAGATTGTGAATCAGACATTGTATCACAGAGTAATATATAAGCTAATATTGAGGATCAAGTCACCTCAAAAGTGAAAAAAAGGTATTTGTCGACTGAATGATAGGGTATGAAGAAAGAATAATTTTATTATATTATGTTAGGGAAGAATTTTCATATTACCAAAATGAATAAGGGTTTATAGTTTTCCATACATTTGAAAAACAATGCACCAATCATATGCCAGTTCACTGGTAGTTAGGGTATCACTCCTTGGTTTGGTGAATGTTTACCTAACCAGGTATAAACCATGAAAAAGGGAATTTTCTTGAATCACAGTATCACAACACTAATTTCTGCCTAAAGTCACACTATTTTAGAAAAACCAAGCAACCTATAAGTATCTACTATCTACAACTAAGTAGTTTCACAAATACCATGTAGTCTTGGTTTTATGGTTTTCTCTAATTATGCATCCTAGTATATTTTTTAAATTTCAATGCTCCAGATTCTGAACTAACCCCAAATAAACACATGAACTCCATTAATTTATTAGAAGTCATTAATAGGTCCATTTAAATAATTAAAATTGACAAACTAACAATCCATAACTTTTTGAAATGATAGGTCATTTCAAAGGGAATCCCCATATTTTTCTTTAGCAAGATCAATAGAGGTAGAGGGTTGATCAACTGTCTTCACATTAGATTATTATTTATCACCCTATTAGTCAAATATATTACTTCTAGTGATAAATGTGTGGACTTTGATATCTTTGGTGACTATATAGGTGGAGAATGAGGTTCAAAGTCCCAGGGTATTTTGTTTTTGACATTTTTTATGCTATCAAATTTGCATTGGTGTGTTGACTAAATATTAATTAGACCCATATTGTAGTAGACATAAACAATACTTGCTTCGATACACATGGGTCATATTGAGTTATCATTTCATTCACTTGTGAATTGTTTTGATTCAAATACTTATTTTGGTTTCCATAGTAGGAGAATATATTGTTGAAAAAATTATTCCCCCATTCTAGGAGAATGATTTCGATTCCCCAATCATGATTATATGCCTCAATATAATTGTCATGTAGTACAAAAAAACACCTACACACCATTAAAATAACTATAAAGAGTTGATTATGTTTTATTTATGTTTACTTATTGTTTAGTTTGATGTTTTTTCTCTTCTATTCTATAGTACCCACATTCAATATCATGAGTTTAACTAGAGTCAAAAGGGGATATTTAACTCTCACTCACTACGATTTTAATGTATTTGGAACACATGATGTGGTGAAGAATATTAGAAGAAATGTGATTGATCTAATATCCATTTCTAACAAAAAAAGATTATTTATATTCACATAATTGATCTATATAGATATATGTTTCCTTTTACAATAAATTCTCAACCTCTCTCTATTTAAGAAATAAGTTCATGGAATTCTAAAAAAAATCATGACATGGTATACATCAATAGATGTGACATAAATATAAATATCAAGTTGATTATTCAAATCATCAATTAGAGACTCCAGGATATATTTGGATTTCATAATGGTTTCCGAGATAAATAGCCATTTCCTCACCACATATATGTGCATAATGAAATATACATCATAAATATGTTTTAGTTTGAGTCTTTGTTTTTTAGATATTAATATGAAAATACCATAAATCTATATTTTTAATTCCAAAATATAATTTTGTGATTTATATGATTAAATGGAAGTATAAAAAATATATATGATTGTTTTGTAGGAACATGGGCTCAGGAATTGTCATTAATTTTGAGAATGTAAATATTTTCCCCGGTGTGCTATTATTTATCTATGTATTATATCCTTAGGGTCCCTTAAAAAGTCATCTATCTTCCTAAGGTAATAGAAATACGATTAAATAAGACTCTATCCATGTCCAATGATATCTCATGTATTATTATACATTAATAAATCACCTAATAAACATAGTATCACATATAAATTGAAATGAAATCAGAATATGAATAATGTATCATCCCCAAAAAATTCTCCATCCCAACCATATCAATATGAGCCTCTCTAATTCATGTCATAAATTCATCACAACATAACTCATTTCTTAATCAACAACCACTATGATTCCTTTTTGACATGCTTATGCAGATCCATCTAACACACAATGACTAATCATTTTATAACATATATTCTGTTATGCATCAAACACATCGTTAATGTCAAGTATAATATTACTTTCTTCAAAATAAATCATCAAACTCTAGAACAAATTAAGTTATCTAACCAATATATTATAAAGAGTTAACATATGTTATTTTATTAATATGTGTGTGATTTCAATATTATATCTAGTAAAAAGATTCTTATGATCATTAGGATAAGCCATGAACACTCTATACAATCATTTTTGGTGGTGGGGTTTATCTCCAAAACATGTTACCTACATGTCTACATGGGTGGACATGAAAAAATATCCTGATTTATTCTATTCATTCAAATCCTGAAATTCTAATGAAACCATTACATATTTATTCATCCAAGATAAAAATGAGATCAATGATCGATGGGGTGTAACGATATAGGGAGAAGTATAAATAATAATTATATATAGATGTATCTCATTATTTTATTTTAAATGTGGAATTAATATATTCATAGATAAGAAATTATACATGTCACCTAAATTTCATATATAAACATTCCGACTCCTCACTTAGAAAGGGTTTTCAATAATCCCATATTAGATTAATCATTGATGTAGAGTAGATTTATCTATCTATAAATTTATTTGACGATTTAATACATTAGTTTAATGTATACTATCCCATTGTTTTTTTTCAATGTTTATTCATTTTTTGATAATTACAACTTAAAAAATATATTATATGGGACTTGTAACTTAATTATTGATCTGAGGGTCTATTTTTAAATTTTTATTGAATAACTATACTTATTTATCAATTGTTTCATCACTTTGTGATAGAGAAGGGGGTGTGTCTTCGTTAGTGTGGAGATTTCCCAACTTTCAATGGAATATTACAGACATTACTCATTAAACTAACATATAAATACTCCATAATTTGGATAATTTCACCTCATATATGATTTAATGGTGTTTTCCAAGACATGGACAATAAATGATGGGTTTGGGTGTCATTTTTGGATATGCCCTGCCCTTGGTATAATCATAAATATATACTATAAAGAATGTGGGATTTATTATCCTGAATAGATATTCTTGGCATGATTAGTTGAAAAACCAAATTATGGTATTATAACATACATATAAATATGTGTGAGTTATTGATGAATTGTAAGAAAACTAATATAGGTTGTAAATGATTATTAGTTTTCAATGCTAGGATCATGAGCTTTACTTCTTCTTTGTGAATTATTTATATTTTATTTCATTTTTTTCACACCATAAAATAATTATAACTTTATTTCAAAATAATTCATATATAAAAAAATAACAAAAAAACATATGTAAGTGATGAGGACAAAAATTAATTGGTAATTTTCCTTGAGATATTCCCTTATTCAATAAATTTTATACACCATGAGTTAAATATTTAAGCGAATGTAATATTCTCTAAATTAATTTTTCAAAATTTCCATTAAGGATACATGTTATTCACATGTATTATTCAAATTTTAAATATTTTTTTCAATTTATATATTTCAAAAATTTCTAATTATTAAGTCAGTTTATAAATCACCCTCATATTTGAGTAGACTCATTTTAATATTTTCTAGATAATTGTATGGAGTCTGAAGATCAAATTTTATAGGGGATGTATTTAATGAGTCAAAATGGGACCATAAATATATTCTATAGTATCCACTACTATAATAATTATATTAGGATCTCACATAGTAATAATATAACCGTAATGAGTTCTATCGTTATATAGATGACGCATAATTAGAGTCTCATATATTTCACAAAGTTGATATGGACACTAGGGAGATGAATTACAAACTAAAAAACAATTATATCCCTAATAAATTTGTTTCCATAAATGTTTATATTGAAGTTCAATTAATACACCTAGAAAATCACCATAATGGAGTTTACATAACATTGTTCTGTTATGTTTTTTTTAAATTGTCAAACATTCCCATCCACTAACATAGTTCTTATTTTATACAATCAGAACCCACATAATAACCAATTTCATAAATAACCCATACATTCATGATTTATAAAATGGATTTAAAATTATTATACTAAAATTCTTTTTTATATATTTATTTTTACTGAATTCTAAAATCTATTAAATTATATAGTAGATATTTCCACATAGTGCATATTTTACACAAAAATGTTCTTCATGTTAACACAACTATTTCATTCTTGAAAATTTTACTTTATTCAATATAGGTCTCAGTTGACCTTGATATTATTCATATGAATACTTAGTCACCATAATGAATATTTGATAATTTGTAAAGAAAAAGGAAATATCAAAATGTTATATAAGAATAATGGAAAATGAATAGTCCCTTTAAAAAACATAAGAATCCATAAGGAAGTTTATGTTTAAAAAAATAATCATGAATATAAAATAATTAGATTATTTCTCACGATAAAAAATTTATTTTCAAATGTTTTTCATGAATATATTTTAATAAATCACAAATTAAAAATTAAGACCTTGACAATTTTCTATGAAAACAATGGAAGACTTGAAAACCGTTATTTTTAAATAATCCCTTAAAAGTTAAAATATAATCACCATTCATAAACCCATTTTCATACCTCATAAAAAAAATATTGTAATTAAAAATCATGTAATAAATTGAAAACATATATAGATAGCTTGAGACATTATCATTATAATCACCATTACAAAAAAATAACCTTCATGGTTTATTGAAACTTGTATCTTCTCATGATCATATCATTACACAATGTATTAGCTTGATATTTCAGAGCTTATAACTATAATATGAAATTTATATGAAATAAATAATAGAAAAAACATAAAATAATTTATTTATATCATAAAACAAATGAATTTGGCATTTCATCCCAAAAGAAACCCGGCATTCAATTATATCATAAAATGTGAGGAAATATAATTTTCTTATGATTTTTTTTAAATTTCAATAACAACGGTATAATTGTATTCTTTGAAAAACAATATAAATATAGAAAAGAAATTTTAAAAAATAATAATGTTTTTGATAGTAGGAAACATCGATCAGGTCGTAAATGGTAAAAAAATTATTTCTTTTTCAATTTTGTAACGAATGTAAAAACTTAAACATATGGCTGGATATAAATAAATATTCTATTAATGAAACACTTTTAAGGAAAAATTGAGAAATAATAAGTTAAGAGATTGATGGAAAAACCGAACCATTGAATGAAATTTTCAAAATATTAGAATTAATCACCCTAAAAAATTTCCAATACATATTACATAACTGAGTATCTAGTTCATCCATTAACAGATCATCAAACTCACTAGAAAGCCTGACCCATGACTCTCTGTACTCTTCAAGTCTAATAATCCCCTTATTGAAATAAGAAACAACAATAAATTCCTAATTGTTATTCCAAATATACCCTTCTATATTGAGACTCACTGTCAATGATCCCATAATTTTGGAAGATTACTCTTCATTATAATTGACCAAAAAATTTGTTTCAACCACCTCTTCTTCCGAGCTCATGAGAAATTCCATGGTTGTATCAATCATAATGTCTTCCTTCTACAGTTAACCCATAACATCACTATCAGTCTTCTTGTCTTTCAACTTCTTTTCAAAACGTGTCTATATTGGTGGTGGCAAGGAGGAGTAGTCCTTCATTTCTTTTGGGGTTCCCCTCCATCTCATGTTTCTTCCCAAGCAATAAGACCTATCTCATAGGGTCCTCATTTTTTCCTGCAGTGTATTCACACCCAATGTATTTTATCCCAGCCATGAGTTGGAAAACCCGAACAGCCTCGCACTCTTGATCCAGTTCATGAATCCACAATTGTTCAAAGAAGTTACTCAAGACAATGTCTTTCACCTATTTACCAGGGCTTGTCCTAATGAAACCCTTTGAGCACACCACATCCATCTCTGATGCCCCTAATGGAGACTTGGAAGGTGCCCCTGTCACTTCAACATTCCCATCCAAAGAAAGAGTAGCTTTAACAATCAAAAACTTATTGGCATGAGATGAACCTTCTTCCCATTCCATTATAAATTGGGTTTCATTAACCTTGTCAATCCCAGAAAGAGATTCATTAACCGAATCAATACAACCACCCACTGCATTGCCCTAAAGAATCACTGCCACTAGATGCTTAATACCATTAAGATCAGCTAGCAATTTTCTAAAGTGGTCATTGACCTTTGTCTTAGAGGGTAGAGGAACTTACTGCTTCTTCCTTCCCATTACAGCTTTACTAGAAGCCAAAACCACCACATTCTGTCTAGTATAGTTTTCTACTAATACATCCAACCTCACAATAGGAACAACACCTTCAGTATTCAGTCCCAACCACTATCAACAGGTCTTCCCTTAGACTGCATAAACTATTTGTTATTCGAACTGGCCTACTTCCCACAACTACATATATTATGTTTATAACCTACGAGGTTGCACAAAGAACAAATTTCATACCATGACTCAAAAGTGACTGATTTTTTATACCTAAATTCCTCACTAATATCCACCCAAAAGGAATCCATAGGTGGCTTTGACACATTGATTTAAACACATATTCTTGGTGACGTGGGGTGGAAATAGCCTTAGTCCGACTACCAGAATAGAGAAAATGTCCTAATAAATTCCCTAACAAACGTAGTATAGAGTGACTTTGAAAGGGGGTCAGAAGGTGAGGTAACCTTACCCAAATTATAACAAAAGGTGAATCACAATTCATGTAGAAAATATGTGACAATTAGAAGAGGATAAACCGAGATCAATTACAGACGCACTGTGTTCTTGACCGGGCCAAGATCATATCATCTTTGGAATCCGACCTCACCCTGATATGCTTGGAGTCAAGTAGACCGATGGTAGAACACTCTTGTATTTAGTTACTAAGTAATTTAATTTTACGTTATACATTTCACAATCGGTAATCCAAAAAAGCGTTCGTGTATTGATTATGTTTAATGGGGTTGTGGTTACATAATATATATAATATTAAACACTCTATACTTATCATTTTTATATAATAAATATTCTTTTAAAACAATTCATATAAGTCAATGATGGAAAAATGAGATATGTATTTCATGATGATGGTATTATTCACATACACATGAGTTATGTATACATATTTTTAGTGGAATAAAAAAATTAGGTTTATAAATGTTTAAAATTTTATAATTATAATAGTATAAAAAATATCATATTATTTTATTAAATTCATCCTTCTCATCATCCATGTGAGGTGGTGACAAAAAATGAACTACATTGGTTCATGGAGGCAATATTCTACATGGATGGACACCAGATATAGACATTTTCCAAAGTATGTGATGGTAAAAAGGAATGAAATGTTTCATATATAAAAAATAAGTACTATTTAATTAAAATCCTAACTATCCTTCAAATCCATATTTATAACCATCAATGGGAGGATCTGATGATAAATGATTACTCTACATTATAGTTGTTTTATTCCACATGTTTGGACTAGCATCCTCTTTATTTTCTGTCAGATAGAATAAATGAATAAAATTGTAAT
Source organism: Viscum album (assembly GCA_963277665.1). Lineage (NCBI taxonomy): Eukaryota > Viridiplantae > Streptophyta > Magnoliopsida > Santalales > Viscaceae > Viscum > Viscum album. The sequence continues at coordinate 749,455,800 of OY728152.1, forward strand.
AAAATTAAAATAAAAAATTTTATGTGTTTTTAAATAAATTATATATTAATATTAAGATATATATAATATATTTTATGGGGGAATTGGAATAAATAAACTTGAATTAATTATGATAAGACTTATACCTCCTCCTTGGATATCTTCTTTTGGACGTCACCTTATGAATTATAGATTTGGTCTTTTTGTGAGACTATGAAAATTAGGATCAAAATTGAAGAGTCTAGTATGTATTTATGTAGATATTAGTTGATATTGGGTTCTCAATGTGTGTGGAGAAGTGTGTAGAGGTTGTTACCTTTTTTTAAGGGATAGGCGGGACACCCTTCTAAAAATTATGATCTTAAAATAATAATTAAGGTATTTTTCATGTAATTTGAATCCAATTTATAAAATTTTTGAATATAGGGTAATTTTTGGACAAAAAACTCATAAAATCAGGTTTAGACATGTTTTATAAATATTTTATGTCATAACTCATAGTTTGACCCCCTCTTTAAATATTTTAACCCATATCATGTTAACAAACTTTTACCATTTTATCTATTAATTGGAAATAAAATGGTGATGAATTGATTAATTTTATTTGGAAAACTACCATTAAATTTATTAAATCTTTTATATAACATTTAATTCTCAAAATTGGGAGAAATTAATTTTAATTGAAATTTATAAAAAGTAATGAACTTTTTCTTAGGAAATATAATTTTTAAAGAATGAAAATGATTTTCCACATAAATAAATTATAATACTTATTACCATGATATTAAATAGTTTATGTTAAATGAAAATATACTTATTTTCATTTATTGATAAAAAAAATAAAATAAACTTATGAAAAAATTATTTAAATCGATGAATCGAAAATAGTTTTGATTCGAATAAAACATTACATTGAATTCCTTAATATCAATAATAGATTTATAGGTTTAAAATTAAATTGTAAAACAATTAATATTAATAATTAAATATTTCTATTATCTATTAAAATTATTTAATTATCCTTCAATTAATTATTATATAATTATAAAAACAAAAAATGGTAGTGTATATAAAATTGGTATATTTCACTATTCACCTAAAAATCACAAATATTAGAAAATTCACAACGAATTATCATAAGATTGTTTTTATAAGAATATTTTAAAAATTATTACCAATTTATCATTTTCAATTTATAAAATTTATAATTTTTTTCATTAAGAAAACATATAGATCATGGGAATACAATTTTGGTAAATAAAACACAATATTTATCATTGGAGAAATTTGATAAAATTATTTATAAAAATAAAATATATATGAGTCCATAAAATAAACAAATATAAAACATAGAAAAATTTTATTTCTATGATTACTTGGGTTTTGATATATTTCCATACTAAAATTTTTAATTTCCTATTAATTATATTTATTACATAAATATGTGAGTATATTTTCCATTCCTATATTGTTTTAATAACATATTACTATTTATATAATATTTTTTTTCATAAAACCATTTAAATATGATTCAAATTATTTTACAATAATTTATCTCAATAATCAATAATACAAACTGACATTTCCTCTCATGGGAGATTATATTCTAACTCTACCAGTTATGGTCTCGAAAAATGAGATGCAACAGGAACATATTTCTTTTAAGACGAAACATAAAGACAGCCATATAAAAAAAATAAACTCAGAGTTAAGGCTACTCAGTTTTTAATAATTCATTTATTCCCAAATATTTCAATCATATTAATAAATGGTGGTCATAATTTTTATTTATTACTAAAAATAAAAATACCTTTCTATTGAGATAATTGAAAAAATGTCCCCAACATCGAATGAAAAATAATTCCTCCAGTTATCTATAATTTGTTTCTCCCCATATTAAGATATACTCATATGTTGTTGGATAATATTTTACTTCTCAGCTATAACATCAAAAATATTTGTTCTAATCAACTTTTTTCTCCCCAAATTCGTCCTAACATAACGGAGTTTGACACCACATCCAGTATAATGTCTCATTTGGTACCATATCTATACTGATATTAAAACTTTTATTATCAGAAAATTCCATAGATGAAATAGATTGGTCCCATCTTCCTTGATATGGTAATGGGAAATACTAAATAATATCATCCAAATCCTAAATGTTCATTTTTTATCCATAAGAATGATATTAAAAAATTTCACAAAAAAAATTAATTTAATATATAATGTATTCTAAAATTTTCTCTTAAAATATGATATAAATCATGGGTTAAAATCATATTAAATAGTGAGTGGAACACTATATAACCTCACCATCTCATTAATATAGATTCTAGAAATATGATCAAAATATATAGTATCTCGAATAAGAGTAAAATTCATAAATTTAGACAATTTATCAACAATAACAAAAATAAAATTATTGCCGTGTTTTATATTTGTTAATCCCACATTTAAATCCATCGAAAAATTTTCCATTTTCCTTTTAAGAATTGGAAACAACTGATGAATCCCCTTTGGTTGATTTAATTAAGATTTATTATTTTTATAGATCAGATATTTAATAGAAAATTCTTCAATATACGTCTTCATTACTTCCAACCAAATTTTTTTTATGGTATATATATATATAATATTTCTACTGTTAAGTAATAAATATTGAGAGTTGCTAGAATTGTTAAACTAAGAATGATTCCATACACACAAACTCTTTTAAAATATTTAACACCATTTTACCAATGTTAAAATTATGTAATGTTCCTTTATTAACAAATAATATATATATATATATATAAACCAATATCATCCCACTAATCATTCTGAATTCTATATAAGAATAATGATTGTGTTAATATCTCAACCAAATGTAAAATGGGTTTCTGGTGAAAAATATCCAATACCATAGTAATAACACTAGATGATAATAGAAAATATTCCAAAAGTAACATTATTAATGATTGATTATCATATCAACTCAAAGCCTCAACTAGTTTTTTAGTTTTACCTTGTTGATAGTTAATTATGAAATCATAATCCTTTATTAGTTCCAACCATATTATTTTCCAAATATACATGTTTTTATAGATTAATATATAATTCAGAAATTTACGAACCATAAATATTTTATATTTCTCCCTATATAGAGTATGAATTTAATATTTTTATGAAAAACATTATACAATAATATCAAGATAATGTGTTAGATAATTCCATTAATGGGATTTGAATTGGGTCGTCGTGCTAACAATTAAAAGATAATATTGCATCGAGACACAAAATCGTCTCTTCAGTGAAGTATTACTATAAATAAATAACTCTCTATTTCTATATTTTTCACCTATCACTAGGTAATAAGCCATTATTTATTCAATTCCTAAAAAATTTCATCACATTCCATAATCATGATAACTCCAACTCCCTTTTGAGTTAACAATAGTTAGTGTGGTTAATGACCAAGAAATGTTTTATTAAAAATTCATTAGTTTCTCGGTAAAACAAGAAACATTCAAATATCAATGACACTAGTTAATATATTACAGTCTTACCAATGATTATTTTTAAAACATTATTTAGTTATATTGTCATTTGAAATAATATTTCAAATGACTGAAATTTTTTGTAACCAAAATCCACATTTTCTATATTTTCAAGAAAAGAATTATTTTATTCGAATGTATAAATGGAAGAACTTATAGATTTATCCTGATCCTTATATGATTTATAATATACCATAAAATCATCGATTCATACATCCAAAAATATATCCAAATACTTATGGGAAACCACATTCACTAAAATCTATTAATATAGCTTGTGCACTTTTTAATCTGAAGCGCATAACCAAAAACTCATATGACCATACATATTATCAAAAAGTATACATGGAATTAACAATTCATTAAATTTTATCTAATGATTTCAATATTTTATATTAATATTTTAAAAATACAAAGCACTATAGATATGATCAATCAACCCATTATTATGAGTAATGATATAAATTTCCTTACTAGTAATGTTATTGAGTGAAATATAATTATTGAAGATAAACGTATAAACATCCTTATTTTTAATAAAAATTAGAATAACCCTGAGGTGATGTTCTATGTTGGATGAAACTTTTATCAGTAATATATGTTAATTAATTTTTCAATTGTAAAATCTATATCATATCTATTTGATATGACTCTTTGAAATTTTATTAGCAACATATACTAAGTCATTAAAACTACCTTCAAATCAGGTATAACACATGACATATAATCATGAACTACACAAAAAATTTATTTAACACAATAATATCACTATGATTAATATTTCCCATTCATTCAATAACATGACCATTATTACATCCCCCCCCCCGTATTTATTCAATTTCACATATTGATAATATTTAGTCACATGAATGAACACATTCCTATACACCAATTTAATATTAATTTAAAAATTTAATATGAATTAATTATCTACACAATTTATCTTATCATAATAAATTAAAATGAAATCAATTCACAAAATAACATCCAAATCAACAAAGGGTAAGATATATAATTTTCAAGAAAAAAATATCCCATAAATGATAATATGATGATTCTTATAAATATATCTTTTATTAAGTCAAACACCAAGGGTTATTTTCAAAATTCATATATTCATTTATTAATTTTACATTTCCATTTTAATTGATACATTATTACAAAGAGATAAATAGATACAATAAATCAAACATGGCATTGTTATAATTTTGAAAAACATGTATTATACCTATCCCCACTTCAATTAATGTTCTAACATTCACCATGGTAGTAGAAAGTGGAATTTATAAAACATTTTTGTTACATTATTGATAGTATTAATGGAAAAACCCAGTTAATGATAAAATTAATCATTTTCATATTTATTAAATTGAATTGGATATTTATATTTTTTTAAAAAATACTATGTAATTTTTTTAATCAAAAATGAATTTTTTAATAAATTCTTTTTAATGGTTTTATTTAAACAATTAATTTATAAATTTTATCATTTTAATATGAAAATATATATATAAAGTTTTAAATTATCATATAAAAACGTGATTTTGTGAATTTTTTTTTCAGAAAACATTGACTTGTTGTTGAATAGTGGACAATCTAATTTTTAAAAAAGTCACGTATTTTTAATAAATTAAATAATTTTGATGTCTTAGTATTTTATAAATATGTTTTAAATAGAAATAATTATTATTTATATTTATTTTTTCTAATTAATGTATTTTTAATAAACCTTATCTTTGGTTTTAGTATAAGTTTGTTTCTAGGTTTAGTAATTGGTTTTTAAAAAAAATATCCTAAAAACAATTTTTTTTTCTTTTTAATTATTACAAATAATACCAAATTCAGTTTTTTTTAAATATTCTTTATATATATTATATCATTAAAAATTATTTTTGTTTAATTCAAGGGATATTATTTTTCACAGAGTTAATATAGAATCATCTTTTTGTATAAAATAAAATAAATTAAAACATGATGTATGTATGCACCTATTATATTAATATGAAATTAAAATTATCCCTTTATGTGAATTAACTTTGAAAAAATAGATTAAATTTTTTGAATCAGAATAATTTATAATTTATAATAAGTTAAAATTAAAAAATTTACAAATATTATTAGAAAAAATATTTAAAATTAATTATAGAGATTAAGGTAAAAATGAAATTACACAGTGGTTACTGTTAAACTATATGGTGTAAAAATAGAAACAAACATTTAAAAATACATTTTGTGGACATATTTTGAACTGAAATCTATTTTTATCAATAATGGAAGATTATTGGGGTAAGGTGACATGATAAAATTATCTATGTAATTCACACATTCATGAATATTACATGTGTGCCACTCACCTCGCATTTACATGCCATCCAAATATACTCCCATATTTACACATTAAAACCAATTTTCTTCAAGAAATAAATACCCAAATCACATATAAACATCGGTCCCCCAATTATATATTCCTTAATTTGGGATAAAATCCTTCCAAGGAATGTCGTTTGTTCAAATCAGAAGGAGATACCTGAAGAAGAGATGTTTCTCAACAATGATCATTTTTGTTTTATTTTTTTCATCACACCATTAAATTATTATTATTAAATGATGAAATAATTAACTTTGAATTATAAACATATTGAGATGATTTTATGTTAATTTTTTCACCTATAACCCGAAAGAAGTCTATCAAATGGGTTATTAAATCAACATTCATGAGTACGATAGACTTTTTCCTCGCAAAATGATGTCATTCTATTTCCATTACCATGTCTCATGGTTTATTATAATTATGGATATATAGTTTATATATAAAACTAATAACATCGTTATTCATATGGTGTTATTGATTCATATATATCATTTTTATGCTCTCCTAATTAGGTGATATGATTCCATTGATTGTGAGTAAAGCGGACTACTTTAAAAGGAAGTGATATAATATGTTTTCTCTAATGAATTAAATGGAAGTTAATAAGGGTAAAAATATTGAATATATGTTATATAAATTAAATAATTATGATAACTGTGATATATTAATAGTGATTTAAATACAAAATAACATTTTCTTTCATACATTTTCACTAATTGAAAAAAATAATATCATTATTTGTTGTAGTGTGAACTAACACCTCCTTTGAGAAATTTCATTATTTATCTCATCATCCAATAAAAATAATGATATCTGTAATTATATATAATTATATAGTATGGAAATTATGATATAATTATTATTCAATAATGATAAAATATTTCATACCTATATTCTGTAGTAATCATTGATAAATTGAAATGTTACTCAAGTATTCGTATGACCTTCCGTCCCCATGATTTTTATGTAGTTTATTTCAAAATAAAATTTTTATGATTATTATTTAAATTATTATTGAATTATATGTCACGACCCGCCCTCGGGGCCCGTGCCGTGACTACCCCAAGCCTACCTTCCATAGGCCAGGGGCTGGCGACTAGCACCAAGGCGTAAATCCCGATAACTGGGAAGGCATTGCCTTTATAAAAGTAAAAAAAAAAGAACCACAGAGCACAAGCGGAAGTAAAACACTATGTACAAAAGAATGTGCTGAAAATTAAATGGGCCAGAATACAAACCCAAAAGAAAGTACAACTACAACTGTAAAGTACAACTCGAAAGGGAAAACAGCAACTGAAAAGTAAAGCTGCTACGCCGAGCTGTCCACTGGAAATCCCACCTGAAGGGTGGGTACAGATAGCTCCTCTGCTCCTCAGGTCCCACCGTCCGCTCCGAGTATGTCTCTCCCAGTGGTCCACCTCCGGGTACCGCCTCGTCGTCACGTCCACCTCTGGGTACCGCCTCGTCGTGAGGTCCTCCTTTGGGTACCATCTCTTCGTATAGTCCACCTCCAGGTACTTTCCTGTCCTCGAACACTCGGCTTCTGTCAACACTGCCCGTCGTCTGCAACCAACACAATGAGGTGCGGGCATAGCCTGTGCAGGGGGGAGTATAACGATACTCAGTAGGGACCCCGAGACCCTCAAGGTCTTACTAAAACAACAAGGATAACCACAAATAAGATCTCAACAGATAACCTCTACTTAGATATATGCCCATACATATACCTAAGATATCAAGTAACCCATCTCAATCATGAGGAAACACAAGGCTTGTGAAATCAACGGATAACCACTACCCGGGTATATGCCCATACATATACCTAAGTTAGCAAGTGACCCATCTCAATCATGAGGTAATCACAAGGTCAAAAGTCTCAGCTCAAACCTGGATTTTCATTATCGAAACCGTAACTGCTGAAGAGCTCCGTCTCTGGAGTGTACAGTGGTCCTGTCACGACTCCGAGATACTGCTCACTAACCTAAGACTGCTGAAGAACTCCACCCATCGAGTACTGCGGGCCAGCTGCTACAACCAAGCGCTCCCATGTGCCGCTACAACCAAGCGCACCTCTGTCGTGGGTCTGCCGCTACAACCAAGCGCTCCCATGTGCCGCTACAACCATGCGCACCTCTGTCGTGGGTCTGCCGCTACAACCAAGCGCTCCCATGTGCCGATACAACCAAGCGCACCTCTGTCGTGGGTCTGCCGCTACAACCAAGCACTCCCATGTGCCGCTACAACCAAGCGCACCTCTGTAACACACCGAGTCGTTCGATCAGCAGTCGGCGGGTCTCAGCCAGCTACACGGTCTCCGTACTCCGCACGCTCGTCACTGGGAGGGTCCACTCCACGAGCTACAGGTCGATACTCCAAGTATCTCAAAGTCTCACGAAGAAGTATCTCAATGGACCACCTCGTCATAGGGGTCTCAACGCAACAGACGGCGCGTCAATCGGTCGCCCGGTCTGTGAGTTACTAGCCTTTTCGTCCCAGGGGCCCGGTTGGTCTCATGAGCGAACCAATCCCGGCCGTATCTCAACTGTACCCCAATATCTCATAGGGTATACTCATAGGGACCGTTTCTCAAAGTGATCACCAACTCCATTGACGGTTCGTCAAACGGACGTCCGGTCTGTAAGATATCCGCTTTTCCTTTCCAGGGGCCCGGTTGGATTTCGGGTACAATCCAACCCGGCCATACTCCAACTGCGTCCAAAACTTGGGCGAAGTATTCCAAAAGTTCCGTCTCATCAAGAGGAATTCAACGAGATAGACGGCGCGTCTATCGGGCGTCCGATCCTTATGTTATAAGTATTTTATTACCGAGGGTCTGGTTGGATTCATGTTCGATCCATCCCGATCATACTTCAAATGACACCGGTTAACCAAACTGGTCACACCATTGTGATCCATACCGAGAAACACACGATATGGACTACCCATTATTCCAAAACGGATAGCCGGTGAAAAAGTTGCATCTCACCGCAACACAAGCGAACCGGGCCTCGTGGGGCCCACGCCTCGTCCTTTTCTTAAATATCCAAAATTGGTCTTGAAACATTCGTCTTAATTCCAAGGTCGCAACGTCCTAGACGGTTCGTCATTCCGACACTGTATGAGAGAGATATGTCCGATACAAGATCCCGTAATAATAATATTATTATTATCATTGGGTGTTTCGTGGACCCGAGCTACAGATCAGAATTTAATATCCAATATTGGACTTGAATCGACCATCTTAAAGATAGAGTTACATCGCCGCTGACAGATCTTCATTCCGACATCGTATGAAGGACTTATGTCAAGGATAAGGTTTCAAGACTCAAAATAATAATAACATTATTTTATTCTACCATTAAAACACAAAAAAAAATCCACCCAAATCAAGACACTCCACGCACATGGGTAGCGCTCAATTAAAAATTTCCATTTTAATTGATTTTATCTTATTATTGATATATCTAATCCAAATAAAAAGTTGTGGGTGGCTTGTGTACAACACAACGCACCTCTTGTGTACAGCGCACACCTCAAACCCGTGCGCCCCCTGAATCACCTCTTCCTCAATCAATTCATTTTCATTTATTTTTCTTTTAATTAACTAACTTTATTCCTTCTCTCTCCAATCTCATTCATTCACGGTTTTGTCCCTTCACGGTTTTTATCATGCATCTTTTTCACCGGCTATCCGTTTTGGAATAATGGGTAGTCCATATCGTGTGTTTCTCGGTATGGATCACAATGGTGTGACCAGTTTGGTTAACCGGTGTCATTTGAAGTATGATCGGGATGGATCGAACATGAATCCAACCAGACCCTCGGTAATAAAACACTTATAACTTAAGGATCAGACGCCTGATAGACGCGCCGTCTATCTCGTTGAATTCCTCTTGATGAGACGGAACTTTTGGAATACTTTGCCCGAGTTTTGGACGCAGTTGGAGTATGGCCGGGTTGGATTGTACCTGAAATCCAACCGGGCCCCTGGAAAGGAAAAGCGGATATCTTACAGACCGGACGTCCGTTTGACGAACCGTCAACGGCGTTGGTGATCACGTTGAGAAACGGTCCCTATGAGTATACCCTATGAGAGATTGGGGTACAGTTGAGATACGGCCGGGATTGGTTCGCTCATGAGACCAACCGGGCCCCTGGGACGAAAAGGCTACTAACTCCCAGATCGGGCGACCGATTGACGCGCCGTCTGTTGCGTTGAGACCCCTATGACGAGGCGGTCCTTTGAGATACATCTTCATGATACTTTGAGATACTTGGAGTATCGACCTCTTGCTCGTGGAGCGGACCCTCCCAGTGACGAGCGTGCGGAGTACGGAGACCGTGTAGCTGGATGAGACCCGACGACTGCTGATCGAACGACTCGGTGTGTTACAGAGGTGCGCTTGGTTGTAGCGGAACATGGGAGCGCTTGGTTGTAGCGGCAGACCCACGACAGAGGTGCGCTTGGTTGTAGCGGCACATGGGAGCGCTTGGTTGTAGCGGCAGACCCACGACAGAGGTGCGCTTGGTTGTAGCGGCACATGGGAGCGCTTGGTTGTAGCGGCAGACCCATGACAGAGGTGCGCTTGGTTGTAGCGGCACATGGGAGCGCTTGGTTGTAGCAGCTGGCCCGCATTACTCGATGGGTGGAGTTCTTCAGCAGTCTCAGGTTAGTGAGCAGTACCTCAGAGTCGTGACAGGACCACTGTACACTCCAGAGACGGAGCACTTCAGCAGTTACGGTTTCGATAATGAAAATCCTGGTTTGAGCTGAGACTTTTGACCTTGTGTTTACCTCATGATTGAGATGGGTCACTTGCTAACTTAGGTATATGTATGGGCATATACCCGGGTAGTGGTTATCCGTTGATTTCACAAGCCTTGTGTTTCCTCATGATTGAGATGGGTTACTTGATAACTTAGGTATATGTATGGGCATATATCTAAGTAGAGGTTATCTGTTGAGATCTTATTTGTGGTTATCCTTGTTGGTTTATTGAGACCTTGAGGGTCTCGGGGTCCCTACTGAGTATCGTTATACTCACCCCTGCACGGGCTATGCCCGCACATCATTATGTTGGTTGCAGACGACAGGCAGTGTTGACAGAAGCCGAGTGTTCGAGGACTGGACAGTACCTGGAGGTGGACTATACGAAGAGATGGTACCCAGAGGAGGACCTCACGACGAGGCGGTACCCAGAGTTGTACGTGACGACGAGGCGGTACCCAGAGGTGGACCACTGGGCGAGACATACTCGGAGCGGACGATGGGACCTGAGGAGCAGAGGAGCTATCTGTACGCACCCTTCAGGTGGGATTTACAGTGGACAGCTCGGCGTAGCAGCTTTACTTTTCAGTTGCTGTTTTCCCTTTTGAGTTGTACTTTACAGTTGTAGTTGTACTTTCTTTTGGGTTTGTATTCTGGCCCATTTACTTTTCAGCACTTTCTTTTGTACTTAGTGTTTTACTTCCTCTTGTGCTATGTGGTTATTTTTTTTACTTTTATAAAGGCAATGCCTTCCCAGTTATCGGGATTTACGCCTTGGTGCTAGTCGCCAGCCCCTGGCCTATGGAAGGCGGGCTTGGGGTAGTCACGGCACGGGCCCCGAGGGCGGGTCGTGACAAATTGGTATCAGAGGAGTCGGTTCTACCGCATAACTTATAACTCTGATATTTTCTCTACGTGAAGCAATAGTGTTAAGGGTACCGAGTGTGGGGCTTGTTTTCTTTTATAAAGGAAATGTCTTCCCAGTTATCGGGATTTTACGCCTTTGGTGCTAGTCGCCAGCCCCTGGCCTATGGAAGGCGGGCTTGGGGTAGTCACGACACGGGCCCCGAGGATGGGTCGTGACATTATATATAGTATAAATATTTTAGGATTATTATTCAATTTATTTCTATATAATTTCCATATTCACCATAGTTGACATACAAACTTTGTTGTTGACACATAAGTCAAATACGGTCAAAACTAGTGATATAAGCATAATTTAATAAGAAATTGTACACGATTTTTTAATAATTCAAATAAAAGTAATATTATAATTTAAAATTGTTCTCATGAAATTAAATAATAAATGTTATTTTATTATTATGGATGATAAATATGCACACGACGAATCAGAATTAAGGTATCATGCATCGTCTCAATTTCCATTAATTGAGAATTTTTATATTATTATGCACATATATTATTTTATAAGGTCTATATAGATCAATATTGACATGTTATATAATTAATTTATATAGTATTATATGTAATTTTATATTAATTTTATACTTCTATGTTGTTTTATGATTCACATGTATCCCATGTGATACAAGATCTTTCATTGAATAAATATATACATTAACAGTTTCCTCCAAACTCATCCTTTCCCAAATCCATGAATTTATCGTTTTTATGATTGTTTATATATGGAAAGAAATTATTTATAAATTAAATTTTATTACTTTTGTTACTTTAATTTCAATAGTTTTAAAAATGAACATTTTTATGGGTTTTAAATGGTATAATTGGAAAATTAAAAAAGTAATATCTTATTCATAAAATATATGGCGATAATAAATTTTATTCTATTGTGACCATTAATTTATTCTTGAATTCCTTTTAAAGAAATCGTGTTTTCCTTATTTGAAAAACAATTTCTCCATTTTTTGGTATTTTGGTTTTGAAAATGTCTTCTCAAAAGAAAAGTGTATTTTTGATATAGAAAATGGGGTTTAAAAAAAAGGCTATTTTGATATCAAAAATTGATTTCAATGTGTTCAAAAGGGGGTTTAAAATGTTAAAACAATAAAAGAACTATTCATTTTATGGAACACGATGATTATACATATGTAATGTCAATACCTATATAGCATTATGTGATCCCATTTCAACTTATACGATGGAGGCCCGATAGAGTCGGGGGATCTCATTATTGCGTAAAAAATGGGTGTACCTAAATAAAACTCAAATTGATTTGGTAATGATTATATAAGGTGTTTAATGTATGTTAATTTAAATTAATTTTTTTTTTAAATTATTTGATGAATATGATGCTCTAATTCAGAAAAAATGGGGTTTAATTACTTTCTATGGGTTTTGATTATTATCATTGAGAAAATGTGTGTGTGTTTCATATGAAAATGTATTATTTTATATTTTAAAAGTTCTTTGAAGATAAATTTTAACGTTAAATGTGTATTCATTTATTGAATTGACTAATAGTTTCCATTATATTTATATCCCTTACAGATCATTTTGTGCTCATCCCATATTTTCAAATATTTTCCACAGGACTAAAAAGGTAAAGGATAAAGCAATTTTGAATGTATATAAGTGTTTTCATGAAACAAAAAAATGAAATATTTTCATTTTGTAAAAAATGAATACAAATTAGATGTGTAAAATATGAATTATATAGTTTTGTATTGTATGATTTATGACCAAATTCTATAAAATACCTAACCAAAAAATAACAGTAAATGTAATAGATAGAATTAATAGACTAAAAATAAATATTATGTAATGATTAAGGATGGGTCCATATAGTTTGTATCATAGGTCGACTAAAAAAATTATTGATCAGAAAATTTTTAAAAACTTTTACTTGAAATATTTTATATTTGGTTAAGTTGAAATGACATATAATTTAATGATTTAATGATTTCATTGACTAAACTATTTATATTCAGAATTTTTTTAATGGAGGAAACATGAAAGTTGTAGTATAAAGGAATTGAGATGAAAATATCCTTCCAATGAGCCTCCCAAGATAGTTTCAATTAGAAAAGAATATTTTGTTGAAGTGATTACCCAATTTACACAACAATAAATAGTTCTAGTATCAATCCGTATGATGAACCTGATCTACTATGATGATACATGTATTTTTTAGAGAATTTCAAACGGAAACAACCCCATCATTAAATGGGTCATCTAATCCTATCAAAAAAATGGTGAATCTATTCTCTAGAAAAAAATATTATGTCACGGGATGTTTGGAAAATTAAATAGAAACTCTGGTCATTTGGAGTTTTTAATGTGAGATTGATAGATTGTGTAATTTGGTTAAGAATACTATATAAAAGGGTGACATTTATACCCTGGAATAGAAAACATTCATGTATTTTAACATTGAGAATCATTTAAATATATTTTTTAGGATCTTTAAAAGGAAATAATCCATGGAATTTTGGTATAAATATGATGATTCTATAATGACGTGTGAAAAAAACAACACAATATTTTGCAGGTATGTAACATTTTTTATTTGGTAAATTTGTAGTTCAATTAATAGGTTTTACTAATCACAGTAGAATTTTTTACAATGAAGATTAGTTTCATAATAATTTAATATTAATGATATTGTAGTTCATTATGATGTTAAATATGAGATAAACTTTTCTAACATGTATGATCCTTGAGATGACAACAATAAGAAAAGATCATGTTGGGAGGAAATTGAGAAACATGCCGCTAATATTTATAGTGTTACGCCCGGAAAATTTATCAGGTTTGGAGAAATACATTTAATGTAATGTTTACTAAGAACCAAGATGTGTTTCAAGTTTGATTAGTTTGGTCATAGGGCGCGTGAATGCAAATAAAAGGGTCTTGAAACAACAAAAAATGGGCTAATAGACATCCCACCAATGGTGAGATATTTTAGTTTCAATTATTTGGATTACTATTCTAAATTGGTTCTAATGTATGATTAATTGGATGGAAGTCATCATAATCATATACCAAAGTGTGTACCGAAGTCCTTTTCTACTATTAGTACTGTTGATGTTGGTCCATCAAATGAAGTGGTGAATGGAATGTTACATGTTTTATCAATTTATGCCAATACAAATTTAAACCTCATATCATTTTATTTTATCACTTCTGATAAATTTCCTTGTAATTTTTGGATATCAAATAAAGAATATAATTTAGATTTATTTATTAAAAAATATGTGGGGAAATAAAAAATCAACCATGATTTATACTAATCAGCCAATTGTAATCAATGAGAGGATATTTCCTACAAATCTAATTGAATTGGACAAAATAGAGTTTGATATCATTATTGGTATGTGTTGTATTTTAGTTTATCATGAATTGATAGATTTTAGTGTTATTTTTATAACATACACAAAAGTTATGAAATTGATTAGAGATGAAAATTAAATGAACATAGATTATATTGTAGATAAAAAATAAACATTTCTAATTATTATGTCCGAGTAATAAATCAATACATGGTTTTTTTTTTCAAATTATATTCATGGTTTTACTCTTGATTGGGTGGATCAGTTTAGAATTAGCGTTGTATTTGTAGATAAAATTATTTCAAAATACCCTTAACTAATGGATCAAGTGTAATATTAATAAATGAAAAATTATTTATAGGAGTTATTATGAATATGTTTCATATGACCTAGAACATCATCATGAGGTTCCCTAGTTTTTTTAATTAAAAATAAGGATAGTTTAATTATAATTTTCAATGATTATTGATCCTTGGAAAACATCCAATTTAATAAAAAGTACATTTTTCATTACATATATTATTTTCATAATGAGTTTTAGGGATCTCTGTATCATTAAAATGTTTAATTGTGGTTGGTCTTTCATTAGATCAAGGTGAAAGAAACTGATATTATGACTGCTTTGTTTTTGAATAGATACGAAACATATGAGTTTTTAGTTATGATGTTTGGGTTATCTAATGCACCTATTGTATATATTAACCATAGAAATATATTTTTTCATTAGTTCAAATAATTTTTTATGGATGTGTTAATTGATGAAATTTTTATATATTCTAAATGTTAAGAGGTAATTAATATAAACAAAGGCATTATTTTTAGAAACAAAAAAAATTGTCAGAAATTTAACATGAGTGACATTTTTTTTATTCATTTCCATTTGGAATATTGTTTTTAAATATGGAATAAATATTTACCCTTGTATAATTAAATTTTCGAATAATGGAAAAGGAATACTAATGTCCCAATTATTCATTATTTTCATTGACTAAATGGAAACTACTGATAGTTTTTTGAAATATTTTCTCTATTTTCTAGCCCAATACATTTGAAAAGTCAAAAAGCAGTGAAATTAATCTGGAAAAAATAACTTTATGATTATTTTTACGAACTAGATATATGATCGGTGAATGATCTAGTTTTGGCCCTTCAATCCATAAATAAATAACTTTTAATCTATATTGATGATGTACTAAAATGAATCATTTGTTTCATAATGAATTATTATTTGGTAATTTTGAATTATTTACATCATTATAAAACACATCAGTTAAATTAACCAACACAATATTTATAAATAGGTTCATTGGGGTTTTTATTAATATTTTAGTATAAAAATTGGTATTGGAAAAAGTGTTAATTAAATACTGATTAGAAAATTATGGTGTATATATTAACATATAAGTAATTAAACATGAGATAGTTAATATGACTAGTTATAATCAGGGATTATTATTGTGTAGTTCATTACAATCCATGAAAAGGAAATAAAGTAACTAGTGCATTGATTCGAAAAAATAAGGCAATATTAACCATGTTATAATTAAAACATGAACCTTTGGCAAATGAATTAATATATTTTGACATATAATTCATTGATGGTAGGATATACACTATTTTATTGGCTCTATTGAAATTAAATTTTTCCGATGTAATTAAGCAGGCTTAGGAGGAGGATCATTCTTGGTATGAAAATGTATAATACATTAAAATGTGTATGTTTCCTGATTTTAGAATTTAGGAAGAAGGTGATTTTTGATTTTTGAAAATACTATTTGTTCATTGTGATTCCTATTTGAAGAGATATTTATTTAGTGAAACACATTGTTATAGATTTTCCATTCAATAGGGTATCATCGTGATGTACAATGACATTTGAGAGTATTACTTATTTAATAGACTGAAATGATATTATACTAACATCACAATGAAGTGTTTAAATTTTCAGAATGTGAATAAATAAATAATGTAACCAAATTAGATCCTTCATCCATTAACAATTCCAAAGTGTATATATTAAAATATATCAATGGATTTTCTTGTGGGATTTACAAGAACATCAGGAGGTTATAATGATATTTTTGATTTTATTTATCGATTAACTAAATGAACACATTTTATTCCCATTCAAGATAAAATTTCATTAGACTAACATTATAAAAAATATGTAATGGATACTTTCAGGGTTACAAGGAGTGTCCCTATCCATTATATCAGACTGTGATCCTTGGTTCACATATTTTTCTGAAAGGACTTAATAATTCAATGGGTATTGTATTAAATTTTTGCAATGATTTCCATCCTTGACCTAATGGATAGTATGAGAGAACTATTCAGATAACAGAATATATGCTTGAATATTTCATAATATAAAACCATAGATGATGCGATTATAATCATTCTTTTATTCGGTTCTCTTATAAAAAAATTCATTCCAATATTCATATAGAACTATTTGGGTAATTATATTGAAGGCGGTGTCATACACTATACTTCTGTGATAATATAGGATAAAGTATGTTTGAGGGAAAATATTTTGAATAAGAAATGTATGAGAGTATATAGTTAATTCTATAATAGATGAGGACATATCTGAGCTAGAATAAAAGATATATCACCCCATGTTTTTAAAGAACATTTTTAAATAATGTAAACATCCATTTATATTATGCAGTTCAATAATTAAAACATTCTATTAACATGGTATCCACTTTTTGTACATTACACACAACATAGTCATGGCCTAAGATACACACAACACTATGTTGGTGTACGATACACACAACACTCAGATTCGATGAATCATCTCTTTTGAATAAATATTTAAATGAGTTAATTATATCATAGAAGTTACACATAGTTATATGAATAGTAATAATTAGTATTCAAATATAGTTTATAATTTTTTATGTTAATAATTCATATTTATAATGAATGGTATTATTATAGGTTGATATTTTATGTTTATAAATATTATTTTCCCTAATGAACTACATTTAATGTCATTCTATATAAAATAATAAAATTAATATCTGACACATTTAAAAATTTAATTTGATAATATAATTCATATCTTTGAATTTATAATGTAAAAATTTTCTTGCGATTTATTTTTTGAATTTTATAACAAACATCATTTTTGGATGATTAATGAAAAATACTGGATATTAATACAAAATTTCTTTTTAATTTAATTTATTTATAAGGATAAAATATATTTTTGACTGGTTTAACGATTTACAGAGATAATATAATTTTAAATTATTAAAAAAAATTCAATGGAATAAATTTATCATTATTATTGGATATAAGAACATAACATACTTTTGATCATTTTTTAACAATGAAACCCTTCATTGTCGGCCTAACTGTGCGATTAATTTAAAATAAATTATTGCCACTTCTGTAATGATAATTTTTCAAAATAAATTTTATATTTTGAATCATCATTATTTATAATTTATAATAATTAAAACATTATTTTACCCAAAATATTAGTATAGAGGTTAAAAATCATTACATCAGTTATGAAATCATTTAGTTTAATAAAGTACTAAACCATAAATATAGGACCCAAAATGACCTAGATAATTTTAAAAAACCATTTTTTATAACCATTATTTGGCCATGAAACTTATATTATTATGTTTATTTTGTTTTTATGACTTTTTATAGGTAAAAACATGGGTACATCAAAAACAATTTCAAAAAATCCAAATGCGTACATTCCCTCACTATAAATGGACACCAACTCTACCCATTTCCTCCCACCTATCCCCACACTTGGATCATCAAGAATCTACTCAAATTAGATTCAATTATACTTATCATCATTCTAGATGTCATCCCAAGGAAATAAGGTAACTCCATGAACACTTTTGTCATAAACTGAAATGAGTTACCTGGTAAAGAGTTGATGTATCCCAACATGATATTTTATTTAATATTACTTATCAGTCCCTAAAAAATCATTATCATGTTCATTTATGACATCAGCAGTATATTAATTATACCATGATGTTGTTATGATATGGTTTCTTCCTACACATATACCCACCTCCTTCTAATGATATCGAACATACAATTTACGTGTACGATGAACAACCACCTCACTAAACAATGATTGTTCATTTATTTGTTACCACACCTTGTGGAGAACATTATGATGGATAATCTATTAATATATGTAAAATATTTTATATATTATATATTTAGTCTTATATCTTCCATTTACAGAACACATCTCTTTTCATTCCATTTGGTCAAAAGATGATAATTTCGTTTGAGGAGGTGTGGACTACGACACCCAGAAATCTATTTTATTCATTCACAGAATAATTAGAATGTATTAAGTATTATTTTAGGTGAATTTAATATATTTATATATATAATTCTCTTGTAATGGTGTTATTCACATATACAAATTTCTTTCATTTTCATTACGTTTTTAATACGACCATTAAAATAGAACAACTGTTAATGAATACGTATTAATTACTGTCTCCATAAACAGTGTATTGCATTTCATAATTCATTTTGATATAGCTTATTATAATATATATATACTATATATTAATGATATTAATATCCTGAATTATATTTATGAATCTAGATATAATTATCTGGACCAACAATAAAAAAAATTAACACACAAGTGAAGAACAAAGAGAATATTTACCAATGTGAAAACATAACATATGATAGCTACCAAGCGGTTAATATAAGTTAATAATAATTACATATATGTTATTATGTATAAGAATATGATTTTTTAAAATATTAATAATAGAACTATATTTTTATTAAATTAATATTGTACGAGTATGAATATAGTCATGAAAAAAAGTAATGGTATTTCATCTAACATTTTATTCTCGTGTGATACATGTTATGTTAAACACTCTTTAATTTTATTGGGTGTATGTGTTGACCATGATTATATTATATGTAACATCTATCTAATTTTATGTCTAACAACATATATATTTTTTGAACATCCAATCATGGAGATTATTTTCCAAGATCTACCAAATCGATAAAAATGTTGTCTCTCAATTTTCATTCTTTTAGACTCGTGTTTTGTTATGATCCTAGGATCTTTTTAGAGGTGTATACACAGCCATTTTACTTTTCATATTGTGAATATAATTATTTTTATTATATTTTATGATTTATTTTATTTTATTTTCTTACATGGAGAGTATTATCCAAATCTACCTTGTTATAAGATTTTATTGAGACAATCTCATTGCTTTTCAAGATTGTTTACATTTTTGCTTACTTTAATGGAATAATTTGATCCATCCCTCAAGAATACTCATGAGTTTACATTTAATCTATTTATTCAAGTTATAAAAATTCTTTAGTACCATGTGTATAGTCTATTATACTTAATATAATTTTTTTAATAAAATATCATCTTATCTCTCTCTCTCTCTTGATTAGGAACTTTATTATATTAAAAAACCATTGTTTTCAACAATGTTTTCAAAAATGTTTTCAAAAGATCATTCAAGATCAGTTTAAAGGAAATATGATTTTATATTTTTTTATTGTTTTCAAACATTATTTTAAAATATTTCAATATTATTTTATAAAAATGTTTTCCAAATGGTTTTATGTTATTAAAAGATTCTTTAAATAAAGAATGGATATTTTCCTCCAGAAATGATATTAAATATCATTCAAAATTTCTTCACATATAAGTTAAAATAAATTTGTGTTACTCGTTAAATTATGTGGAAATTATTCAATGTTTAAATTCATATTATTTCTACGAAATGATTATGTTTTGATTGAATGATGTCTATGAAACTCATCTATCTTTCATAGGATATATTTTTTCGCAACCTGATTCTTTACACAGGTTATGATTACAATGAAATGTTTATGAAACCTATATATTTCCACATTTATAATATTATTACATGATTATAATGCCAATTTCATTCGTGGGTTTTAATATGACTATTTAAGATCTTTCAACACATGAATGAATGATTTTAATTTGAGATGGGTAAGACCTATATCTCTATCCAATGCATTGGCTGAAGATTTATATCACATTATATATATTAATATGGTATTGCGAATGAACCGTGACAAATAAGATGTCCAAGGTAGTGAACTCTGACTAAAGATATGGTATTAGGAGTGAACTCATTATACTAAGATAGCCATGGGAGTGAACCATGTCAACCAAGTTGGTATGGAGAGTAATACCATACTACCAAGATGGTCTTGGTAGAGAATATTTAGCTACTATGGAAATCATACAATATGATTCTGTTTCAACCATAATTACATGCTTTATTCCTATGTTATCATTTCATGTATTATAATATTAATTTCAATAAGATTCTTGTTTTATGAAATTTCAATCATTATTAAATGACTCTTGTTATGATATTTGATATGTAGGGACTGATATTATATTATCATGATCACGTTATCATTACATTATACTAATGTTTAGGCATAATTGACTATCTTTTTAACCCTTATTGAGAATCTTATCTCACAACTTTTTATGTTTCCATTCCCCCATGTTATGATATTATGTATTGTGTTTGAGGTAAGAAGGAAGGGTTCTAGTCAAAAGAACATAGTGGGAGATGATGTATCTCATTTACATACTTGTGTTTATATTTCCATGTTTCAAAAGTCACTAGACCAATTATAATCATTTGGAATATGTTTGAATAATGATTATGTATTCCACAAAGGTAATATAATGTTTATTTTTAAAAACACAGGGCTACTATAGTTTGTATAAGAGAATTTTTATATAAATTTTTTTTTATCTAGAGTGATAAAACCATAGTGATAACCCTAAGGACATGTCTATGAATAAGTATAACGGTAAGGGAATGTATTTGAAAATGTCATCGAATTTTGGTCGAGGATAGAGTGAGTGGATTCCAATCAATAAATCCATGTTGATATAATAAAAGTGTATGAGTATAGATCATAGATGTACATAGGGATAATAACACTAAAAAGATGTTCAAACCCAAACATGGGGAAATTTTACACATGAATATGGGAATTACATCCGAGTTGGTTTGACACTCTTAGGGAATATGATTTGGGAATTCACAATCATTTCACAAACCAGGTTAAAGGATTTAAATATTTTTTTATGAATAACCTATGATAAAATTTGGTGTTATATATTAAGGATGTTGTCACAAATTAGACATCATATAAAAGTTTTTTCATGAATATGTGGTTCCTCATTAAAATAATTATTTCATAAATGATGATTTTTTATTTTGACAATGGATAAAACCCAATGGAACATTGTTAATAATGATTGTGAAGGACAGTGAAAAGATTTTCCCACTGAGCAACCGAAATCAATGGATGATAGAATCCAAAACCTTATTATTATGCTTCCACATCTATCTGATGCTCTGAATCATGGTGGACATCCAAATGAGTAATATAGGGAACAACATTCTATTGGGTCATTCATGAGGTAACACCGAACTTCTTTCAGAGTGTAATCTTATTTACATGTTTCTAAAAATAGAATTATTACATAAGATCTATTATTAAATGTATAGAACAATTGAAATTCATTCTGGTTTTTTATCAACTAAAATATGAAGAAATTTAGTGGTGGACTGTAACCATGAATATGAGGAAAAAAGATGAGATTGAGAACATGGACTGGGAACTCTTCAAGGATAGATTTTTCAATAACATCTTTCCTAAAATTATTCATACTATTATTGAGAAACTGATCATTGTGATTATGAAAAAGGATGATGAAACTATAGGTACCTATGAGGCTAATTTCATGAAACATGAAAGGAATACATCAGTAATTATCATCCAACCTAAATTTCAATTTGATAAGTTCTCGAGTGGCTTAAAGCCAAGTTTTATATGGTCATTGAACATAAGATAATTCAGTAGGTATGAAGAGATTATTCATTTTTCAATCAAGGATGAAATGGAGGTTGAATTCTTGTATAAATATAATGGATTTGACAAGAAGAGGAAGATGGAATTTGAAGGAAATTCTAAAAAATATGAAGAAAAGAAGGTGAAAATTTTTTTGTTGCTCTACGTTTGGGAAAAAGAATGGAGAAAATTTACTTAAAGTGTTTGATAAATGTTTTAATTATGTAAAAGAATGTTACTAGGAAATAGGTTTCCAACGTAATGGGAATAAGCTAGATAAAAATTCTAATCGAGAAAAATATTTATATAATGAATCTACCTTGATTCGATTCCACATGTTTGAGGAGAATTGGATTTAAGTTAGACAATTTCAATAAACAGGGGCTGGTGATGGTGATTGACTTCATCAACCTATTATACTATGGTAATAGACAAATTCTTATGAAATATCTATTTTAGATGAGGGGTCTTATAACGATATAATAAAAGGCACATATACCATCTACATTATAAGTACTAATATCATGTTTAATTGAAGATATTCAAACTCTTTTATATCTAATAATTTTCTATAGTTGTTATGATTCCTCCAAAAAAATAGATGTGAGATTATAAATGAAAATAACTATTACTATAATTATTTAATCTAATGTTTATGATTTCTTTTGGGTTGAATTTTTATGAAATTTTCTTTCATAAATCATTTCATTTTTATTCAGTTGAGTTTTATGTAACATTAGGCATGGATTGGAATTTTCAGCATAAACCCCTCATCATTTTCATAGGAAGTGATTTTACATTTTATATTTAAAACCTTCATATTATAATCCATAAATGAGATGATAAGCATGAACTCCCTATGGAAATTACATCTAGTGTATGTGTCTTAATTCTAATTAAATAGTGCTTTTTATATCATATGGTCGTGGAGAAAATTGACAACCATGATACACTTGTTTTTCGAGACATTTTTTATGTCCTTATAGAATAATATCCTATAATTCCAAAAAAACACAATGTTTAGTTCGTAGTACAACTCGTAATTGGTTCCACAACAATTTCCTTTACTCCTTATATAATTTACCTGATTGAGTTGTAGTAATTGAAGAAGAATCTCCAAGAACACCATGATAAGGGATTCCTTCGGCCAATTGTGACATATTGGGGTGCAACAATTCCTTTTTTTGAAATAATAATGGATCAATGAGACTCTACATTTATTATCCGGTGTAAAAAAAAGTCACTTTCAATAATAAATATCTTATTCCCTAGATTGATTAATTATCTGATAAACTAGTTGGAGCTCATTACATTTCAAATACTGACCATAATTATGGATGGAATAATTTGAGGGTTAAGAAGGTAGATATACTCAAGACATCATTCCATACATGTTATAATCACTATGAATATATAGTTATGACTTTTTCTCTTACTAATTCCCATGATATCTTCATATATTTATTGAATGAGAATTTAGAGATTACCTTGATATAGTTTTTTGGTAGTAATTATTGATGATATTCTTATCTATTCAATGAGCTTGTAATTTCAGGAATATCAGTTGAAAATTGTAATGAGGAACCTATGGAATGAGAATTTATATAAAAAATTTACAAATTTTGAGTTTTGGATGGAATTGTTTTCATTTTTTTGTTATATATTCTCAATAGATGGTATAAAATATTTTCCAACAATGATGAAGGCTATTCAATGATGCGATAGTCCAACCATGGGGATTGAGATATGTAGCATTCTATGTTTGGTGGATATTATCAATGTATTATGAATAATATTACATGAATATATAATATTTTTACCATGTTAACTTTTAAGGGTATCATGTTCTTATGGATTGATGAATGTGAGGAAAATATCATGGAACAATGAGGAAGGATGGTTAGATAACCTGTTCTCGCATTACTCAATAGTGGAGATGGGTTTTTAATATATAATAATGCATCCATGTTGGGATTGGGATGTGTTTGTATATATTATAACATGGTTATAGCCTATTCTTCACAATTATTTCTGATATATAATAAAAATTTCCCAACTCATGATTTGGAGTTATCAGTGGTAATTGTTTCACTAAAGATAAAGAGGATATATCATTATAGGGAAAATTTGTATTTATATACTGGTCATAAATTTCAAAAATATATATTTATCTAGAATTAGTTGAACATTATCCCTATACAATGGTTAGATTTGACAATCGATTATGACTTCTTAATACATTACCACAACGGGAAAGTGAACTAGGTGGCTAACGCTTTGAGTTAGAAGGTTCGTGATATCTTATCCCTGATGAGGATCACAAAAGATAAAATGTTTATCTATTTAAAAGGGATATGTCTAATAATATTTAAGGGAATGAAAAATATTATATTTCCAAATATATTTTTCTACCCTCTCTCTAAGTAATGATTATGGAGGCATAGAATGACATTTAATATTTTCAAAATAAAGTTGGAAATGATCCTTTGTTTAACAATGATCTGGATAGAATAGTATGGTTTTGGAACGATGTACTAGTTCTTTCCAAAACAGATTCGAAGAATATGTTGTTAGAGGAATCTCCTAGTATTTCATTCTCTTTTAATCCTTGATGTACGAAGATTCATAGTGACATGAAAGAATGTTACTAGTGGGATGGAATAATGATAGACACCAAAGAGTTTGTATCATGGTGTGTGGTATTCCAGCATGTTAAGGATGAAAAGAAAATGTCTGATGGGATGTTTCAACTATTTCCCATACCAAAATGGAAATGGGATAACATAACTATGGATTTTGTCATTGGACTCCACCAAACCTTTAAATGGTTTAATGTTATATGGGTGGTAGATGATCGCTATACAAAGTCATCACAAATCATTTATATCATATAATATTTCTATTTGGATGAGATTGCCTATATATACATTAAATAAGAGATAAGGTTTCATGGAGTATAATATTCTATTATATCAGACCAGGATAGGTGGTTTACCTCAATTTTAAGTCGATGTATCCAGAATGTATATGATATAGAATTGAGTTTCACCACTACTTATAATCCATAAATATCTGGTAATTTTGAATGAACAATTCAAACCGTAGAGGATATGTTGAGATCTTATTTAATTGATTTCAATGGATTGTAGGGTCAAAACCATCCTCTAATTTTTTTTTCATACAACATTATATTTTAATCAATCATTTATATGGCACCCTATACTTTCTATGGGAAAAAATATAATTCTCAAACATGGTGGGATGATGTTTGAAAATAAAATATATTGGGAACTAAGATTTTTGAAGAAATTTTTTTGAAGGTTTGAACAGTTCATTAGTATATCATGTCATCTCAAATTAGGTAGTAAGGTTATACTAATATCGAACATCATGATCATGAAATTTATGTTATTGAAAAAAGTGTTTTTTTAAAAATCACTCTCAATAAATGTTATGAGATTTAAGAATAAATTGACCATAATCCGTATGTATATCAATCCCTATGATATTCTTGATCCTATCTGGATGGTATAAAATTTCATCAAACATCCTAAAAATATCTCTCATGTCCATGATGTGTTCCATGTATATCCTCTTAGTTAATACATATGTGAGCCCTCACATGTATTGAACTCAGAGGTCATACCGTTGGAGAGAGGTCTATCTTATGAAGAAAACCCAGTTGAATTTTTTCACCGATCATAGAAATTTCAATGAAACAAAACCACTCACCTGGTAAAAGTATTTTAGAGAAATCACTAGTTGGAGGAAGATTTCATGGAACTTTAGTATATGATGAAACACAATTATTCATATTTAATTTTTTGTGATCGACTAATTTCAAGGGAAGAATTCATTTTATGGGGGTAGAATGTGACACCATGAATTTTTAATGACCATTTATGATTAAATTAAACGTTCATTATATATAAAAATGTAATAAGTGAAACATTCAATTAACATGGAACTGACTTGTCATATTCTATAAACCACACTAACTAGGAATACGATACACACAACACAGAGTTAGACTACGATACATGAAAATTTATATTTATATAAGACTTAACTTTTTTATAATTTTTTAAATGATATAATTATATCCTATCCATTAAAAATTTAATATATATAGTAATTACTTCATTAAAAATCTATTTTATAATTTTTTATATAAATAAAACATATTGAGGGTGAAATATATGACTTTTTGTACAATCCTTTTATGTTTATACATAACATTTTAACAAATGATATTCTTTAAATGAACTTATTTGAAAACTAATAAAAATAATTTTTTAAAAATATAAAAATTTAATACGATAAAATAAAAAAAATCATTGAATTTAGAATGTTTAAATTTGATTAGGGTTGTTTTTTGTTATTTTTCTAAAAAAACTCATTTTCTGATTCATAATGAAAATAGTGGATATTAATTCAAATATAATTTTTAATTTATGATATATAAGGACAAATTATATTTTTTATTAGTTTAATATTGTAATTAGATAATATAATTATCAATTAGTCAATTTTTTGTCATTGGTAAAATTTTCAACTTGAAATTCGATATAAAAACATATTAAAATTTTGATCATTTTTTAGTAGTTCGATCAGATAAAATAATAAATAGTACCCACTACAATACTACTAATGTAACCCAAAAAATATGAATCTACATGTATTTTGACCTGGGGCATGTGGATTCACTTGAATAGTTCTTCAGGACTTTAGCCCAGCAAATCCTTCTGGTCAGTAAGGCTTTTATGGAACCTCAATCCCTTTGGGACACATGATATACAAACACAAAAACTAATCATATTTTATAAGGAACATGATCTAGAGAAATATTCAGAACATAGTTAATAAAACATAGTAAAGCTATCAGATTTGGATAAATGAGAGTATATGGGGTTTTCCATCAATTTTTGGCATGAAATTATCTTTCTAGGACAGCTAGTGAAATTTCCTTCTGAAAGTGGAGAGCTGATCATGATGAAAATGCTGGGGAGGGTGGTTTTCATACAGTCATAGTATTGGATAAATTATTCTAAGACCTTAGTGATGTGTAATTTTATGAATCATAAGTTTTATTTTAGGTTTCCCCTTCGACATATAAGGATGGGTTTATAAAAGATGGATAAAATTTGAAGGCCTTCAGCCAATTTAGGAAAACCCCACATTTTCATCCCGACAAAAGGGTTAATTTATATTAATTCATTCCAATTCGATTAATATAAATTGGGAAAATAGATTCCATATTTGGAACCAACATAATATATAATATCAAATTATTTCAACATTTTTTGACCAAAAATATTACTGAATGTGATCAAAATTAATTACATCAGTTAAAAGAACAATTTGGTTAATAATGTACTAAAACCTAAAAATAAGACCAAAAATACCTAGAAACTAGTCCAAACCCCATTTTATAGACATGATTAATCCATTAACCATCCAGTATTAAGTTCATTTTGTTTTTATTTGTTTTTAGGGAACAACTTTGGTATTCCAAACTTCTTTTCAAAAATGCCAAATGTGTATATTCCCTACCCAATAAAAGGCCACCACCTCTACCTATTTCCTCACAAATATATTTCCATATAACTAGCACAAATGTTTCTAAAATAATATCCCATAATTTAACAAATCTTTCTATAATTCATACCATGGTACTAAGGCATCTCAAGGAATACTTTTAGCACAAACCAAAATAATTTACCAGAATAAGAGGTAACATCTTCACTCAAGATCCTTTTTTTCATTTTCCTTATCCACCCAATCAACTCCCTTTATTATATTATTTTATCATAACAAATTATGTTAAATATAATATGATGTTTTTATGGTAAGGGTTATACCTACACATAATCACACAACCATTTAATGATATCAAACATACTATTTACGTGAATAAAAAACTACTGCCTCACTTAATGATGATTGTTCATTTCTCCTTTAACGAATCTCATGGGGGAAAATATGATAGAATATATGATTATATAAGACACATGTTATATTTATTATTTAATTATTCTTATCTATTAATTTTACAACCAACATATTTTTAATCTCTATATTGAGTAATTATGATTATTCTTTTGAAGAAGTGTGAACTATCGCCCTTTCAAAGTGATGTGATTAATTCAGACACTACGTGGAATGCATTAAGGATGGGTTTAGTGAGATTATATTATATATATATAATTATAATTATAATTTAGTTATATTATATATATAAATTTTTATTTTATTTTTGTTTATTTCAGTCAATATGACTTTTAAAATGAAATCAACATTTATGCATACGTACGGCTTACCGCCTTCATGAACGGTGTATTCCACTTCATAATTCATTATGATATATATTATTATAATATCAATATACTGGATTTTAATGATAATTATATCATTTTTTAAATTATTGAATCATGATATATGTATCAAGAAAAATGATAAAACAAATTAAGACACATGCGAAGAACAAATAAAATATTGCCCGATGTGAAACCATAACATATGATTGTTACGAAGAAGGTAATATAAGTTTTTAATAAAAATCTATATCATATTATGTATAAGAATATTCTTCCATAAAATATTTATTATAAAAATTTATTAATTATACTAGAATCTGTTATGAGTAAGAAGAGAGTTAAGACACAAGGTAAGAGGATTTCATCTCACTTTTTATTCCCATGAGATCCATGTTATGTTCACCAACATTTCCTTTTGTATGGTGTTTGTACTACCCATGGTTTTATTCTATGTATCCAATATATAAATTTATGGGTATGAATAGATCCATTTTATAAAATTTCATTTTAGGTTTTTACATTTTAGAATATAAAAATCAGTAAAAATGTTTTGTCTCAATTTGACATCATTGAGACTTGTGTTTTTTATGCACCACAACTAATTTTTGAGGTGTATATACATCTATTTTACATGTTATATCATGATTAAACTTATATTAATTTTATTTTAAGCTTTATTTAATTTCAATTTCATTCCTGGAGAGTAGGATCCCAAGTAACGATGTTATAAAAGTTTATTTAGACAATCACATCACATTTCGATATTGTTTATGTTTATGTATCCTTTGATGAAATATTTTGATCAATACCTCAAGAAAAGTCATGAGTATATTTATCCTATGTTTATTCATGTTATCATTATGTGTTAATTCAACTCTTTCCACTCTATGGTACTTAAAATGTTGTTTTAATTAATATTTAAACATCTTTCTCACATCGGTCTGAATTCTATTATATACAAAAACCCATTTTTTAAATGTTTTTAAAAAGTTCTTTAAAATATACATGAAGATAATTACAAACAAAATAGGAATTTAAAAATGTTTTATTGTGTTCAAATATATCTTTTTATTTTTTAAAAGCTATTTTCAATACATTGGTTAAATTTTTGATTTTATAAAATGCATTTTTCAAAGAAGAATGTATATTTTCATCAATAAAAATTTTTAATGACATTTAAAAATTATTTACCATATAAGATATCATACGTTGGATTTATTAATGGATTTATAGAGAAATTATTCAATTTTTCCATTCATATTATATCTCAATTTTTATTATCATTTGATGGAATGATGTTTATGATACCCATTTCACATTAACCTGTTGTATTGTTTTGAAACAAACTTCTTTTAATGGGTTATGTTTATGATAAAATTATTATGAGTCTATTCACATTATACAGGTTATGATATGATTACATGATTATAATACTGATTTCATTTCATGGGTTATGATATAACTTTTTATGATCATATGGAACATGTATGAATGATTTCACAATGAGATGGGTTAGACCTATATCTCTCTCCAATGCATTGGGTATAGATTTATATACTAGAGATAGAATAAGATGGTATTAGGAATCAACCATGACTACTATGATTTTTATTGGTGTTAACCACGGAAACAAAGATTGTATTAGGATTGAAATCAAGCTAATAATATGGGAATTGGAGTGAACCATGACTACCAAGATATAATGGGGAGTGAACCCGTACTACTAAAATGATCATGGCTGCAATGCATTGGATACTAATGAAATCATACAATATGGTTATGTGTCTACCATAATTCCATGTTTTATTCTCATATTATGTTTTCATGGATTATTCTTTTTGTTTCACTATGTGTCATGTCTTTTAAACTACTAATCATTATGCCAAGATTTATATTATGATCTTTGATATTTTGTGCATGATCTCGAGTTGGATGATTACATTCTCATACACTAATTCTCATGATTATTATTACATGTATCTACTGTTTACCCTTATTTATCATCTGACCTCAACGCTTTATTTTTATTTCCCCCATGTTACGATGATACGAATTATGTTATAGGTGTCGAATAAGTGTGCTAGTCGTGATGAACAAAGTGGGAGATGATATAGCTCACTTATGTTCTAGTGTTTATGTTTCCATGTTTCTACAAACACTACACCAATTATAGACATTGGGTGACTATTTATATAATGATTATGTATTCTATAAATGTTATTTAGTTTTTATGTTTATTAAATGAAGGACCATATAAAAGATATGTTTAAAACCAAAGGAAATATCTTTCGTTCGTGGTAGGTGATCATGACTTCCTAAATGTTTCATCATCTAAAAGTTCTCTAAATTTTTGTTAAAAAGTGAAATATTTATCCATGGATCACTATATCAATGAAAATATCTATCAAAGATTGGTCAATTTCAAAACAATTGTCCGTTCATCTGAGTTTATCTCGGGGACACAAAGTATTTCATGTTTTAGTGTTAAAGAAAATATTCAATGGACCCATCTTCTGTTTTAATCCTTGATGTTGTTCAGTTGTAAGAGAATCATTTTATGTTGAAATATCATTTCATATTTTGACCATAGAGAGAAAATATTTTAGAATATGTTGAATCACTAAGTTATAGATTAATGAAAAATTCTATAGTTGATGACCTAACATCGTAATCTAAAAAGGAAATGAGGGATAAATATTCAAACATGTTTAACAATTGAAAATAATTGTTATGAATAAGTTTATAAAATGGGTAAGGATGTAAATACCCACGTTATTATAGAATAAATCATTTTTAAATTTATTAATATGATTTACAAGGTAATATTAGTTATAAAAATATGAATTAATTTTTTAATTTAAAATGAAATTGTTTCAATTAAACACTATTCATAGGAGGTTTATTGGGAAATAATAATTTCTAAAATTAATACATTTAATTTTAATAAATTTCTATCATTATTTAATTAATAATCTGAAAATATACATTCTATGATATTTTTGGAAAATATAGATTTTTAGTGAGTGGTGAAAATTCCATATATTTTAAAAAAGTCGTTTTAATTTTTTTTAAATTAAGTATTATAGAAGAGAAAATAAGTTTTGAATATGGAATAATGTAACCATACTATTATTTATTTAAATTTAATAAAATTAATTAAACATTAATAAAATACATCTTTTTTTAGTAATTTTTTTCGGGAGAAAATGAAGTTATTCTAAAAAATGTATTAAAATGTATATTGATTCTAAATTTTAATTAATTAAAATAATCCCTAATGTGTACTGTTTAAAATTAAAATTTTATATTATTTATCAGTTTATTTTATTTTATTTTCATGTAATGATAATCATTATTAATAGAGTAGTATAGAATCGCATTTTTCAACAAACATTCATCTTAAAAAATTGCTCTCTCGTCGTGGCTACAGGACTAATAATAAATTAAAATTTTCCACGTAGGTCAATATAATTATGAAAAATTTATATAATATTATGATTAATAAAAATTTATTGTATCTATTAATTCAAAAATAATTTTTTACACAATTTATTAGTTACGATAATTAATATTAATTTCTAAGATTATGGTAATAATGAGTTTACTTTGTGGTTAAACAAAGAATATAATCTATAAAAATTACCCAAAAACATTCAAAAAAATACATATATGGCCTTATTTTTTATATATATCATCTATTATTTATTATGTAACATTATATGGGCCATGTTCCTTGAAAAAAATATTGATTGAATTTACACTTTCATTAAAATAACATGTCTTCCAAGAATCATATTTATAAAAGGACAGCACCACTCCTCTAGTATTCAAACATTTTATCCTATTTGGATCAGCCTAGACTAGACTCAATAACATATTATCATTTCTCCAATAATTCTATAAGTATTAAATTAAGCAAGAAATCCAACAATTGGTTCCCTTTGATGCAAACCAGAAGGAGATTCCCATAGAAGAAGTAACATTCTTCAATGAGTGTTTCTCCTTTATTTCATTTTCCACCCCCTTAAACTCATAATATAAAATGTTTTTTAATACCCTATGTATATTTAATATAAATATATGTTTTAAAATTCTGAATATTTCCCTAAACAGACACATGCATCAATTAAATGGGTTATAAAATCATGATTCTTGTGTAGGGAGGACTATAGCCTCATGAAACCATGCTATTCATTTTTACATTAAAAATTATCAAAGATGTGTATGATGATGAATATAAATATTATAAAAGATATATATATAATAATTATACATATGAATTAATTATAACATATATACCCTTTTTTATATTCTATAATATTTGAGACATGACAACTTCACTCGTGGGTATGATGGACTAACACCTCCCAAAGTGATCAAATTCTGTTTCACTAACACCATACATGGAAAGTAATAAGGGTTAAAATAATTAATAATTTTGATATAAAAGGAATAATTATGATATTAATTATATATATACCATTTTATTAATATAATATGTCATTTTATTTCTTACAATTTCACTCAATAAAAAAATTATAACGTTATTCATGAACATGTGGACTAAGTTCTCCTACAAGAAATGGGATTGTATTTTTCATCACCACATCTCAATGATTATATATATAAGAATATATAATTAAATAATTTCATATTAATGATATAATTATAATTATTGAATGATAAAATATTTCAAACCTCATTTCCATAATTTACATTAAAAAATGGGAATGTTATCCATGCATACATACCATCTACCGTCTCCATGACTGTAACGTACAAAATTTCGCTATAACATATTTTTATTATTATTAATATATGTATAATTTAAATATAAATATTATAAATATAATAATATTATTATTATGTATTGTATTAAATAATGTCATCTTTGACCATATTATACCTATTGAAGTCATTTTAGACATAGAAGTTGAATACGGTAAAAACAACCAATGTGAATTTATGTTGTTAATTTATTTTATAGAACATCGTAATAAGTTCATTAAAACTAATTGCAAAACATGAGAAACTTTATAAATAATTTATATAATTAACATAATATATTATTGAGGAAGATAAAGACACACATTACAAATTCGACTCAAGGTAAGGGACTTTATCTTAATTTTCTTTTCATTGATGATTTTTTTATGTTATGAACCTCTATTATTTAATAATTGGTAAATACAGTCCACATGATATTGTATGTAATATAATTTTTTATTTGTGTGATATTTAATTTATCTTAATTTTTTTCGATTATATGGTTTATGAATCTTGTGTTTCCCATGTGATATTGTACTTTTGTATGAATTTTTTTTCTTTTAATTTTTTACATCCAAATATTCTTTTTAAAAGACCATGTGATTAAAATGATTTCATAAATATTGTATATGGATGTAAAATATTTATAATATACATTTAATGAAACTTTTTTACTTTATCCTCAATGGTTTTTAAAATTAATGTCTTTATGCATTTTATACAGAATATTTTGAAAATTGAAAAAAAAAATAACGCCATAAACGTAATGTGTATGGTGGCATTGAAATTTTCATTATCCTGACTACCATATGATTCATAGATTAAATTTCACGATTTCATTTTTACTTAAATGAAAAACCGTTTTTTTATATTTTTTTTGTATTTTTGTATTTAAAATGGGATATTTAAAGAATATGGTATTTTGGTATTGACAATGGGACTTTAAAATAAAAGGATGTTTTAATATCCAAAAAAGACTTGGTTACGATTTTAAAAAAATTTAAAAAGAGAAATCATAAAAATATTTTATTTATTTTATGTTACTTGATATATATACTTGAGAAATGGGTGCACCTAGATAGCACCAGGTGAGCCTGTTAGACTTTATATGATGGGGCAGCCTAAATAGCATCGGGTGACCCTGTTGTAGCTTAAATGACGGGTTCACCCAAAAAAGACCATAATTCAATAAGTAATGATTATATTGTAATTTAAGGACATGTTTATTATAATTGAAAGGGTTTAAAATGGTTATTTTACAATAATTATTTATGTCCCCAATAATGGGTTTTAGAGATTTTCTTATAGGAAAAAGTATATGGGTTTTATGTGAAAATATTTTATTTCAAAAGATTAATGAAATTTTGATACTAATGGTCTAATTAATATGATTTTTCATGTTTTTTAAGAATAAACAGTTTTTTATATACATTACTCATAATTGTCGGGATCGTCCAATTTTTTTAAATGTTTGTCATAGGATGGGTAAGGTAAAGGATGAATTCAAGTTAAATATTGTGAATATTTTTATTCAATGATATATTATTTTGTTTTAAATGTTAAAAATTTGGAAAATAATGGATCCTAATCTTAATTTTCCAATTTTAATTATATATTTTTATGATGTATGAGTTATAGACTAATTCACAAAAACCATAAACTTGAAAATATCATCAAATATAAGAGTATGAATTAATGTATTAAAACCCAAGAATTTGCAATGATTATGTTCGAGTTATTAGGATTAATTTTTCAATTTTTTCATTAGAAATTTATATTAATAAGGGACATTCACATTATTATAAAAAAACTATTTATTGATATTTTCATTATTATATCTATTAAAATTTCACTTTTTTTAATCATAACCCCCATGTCCCAAATTAAGATGCCTATAAAAATTTCTAAACCTCATAGTAAATTCAATAAAATTATATATAATATAATTATCACAAAAGGTGAACTGATTTTTATTACCATCATGTTTTAGTGATGAATTTATCCCTCTTAATTCTCATATATAAAACTCATTCTCCTTATACTTATAAAAGATTTAAAACCACATAACAACCTAATAAATACATCAACCAATATCATCATGACATAAAAAATAGTGTGTCATATAATAACCTTCTAAAATTGGAATAAATCCATTATAAATCAATCAATCTTAATATCCTGGTCTAGAATAAAATCCAATACATGCATGAAAAAATCTATTAAAAGTTTACTTATAGGTAATAACATAATACACCTTCATCTTCTTCAAAACCATGAATTTCATAAAAAATTTATGATGAAAATCATTGGTAAAATATTTCTTCCAAAAGACCATTAAATGTTTCTGACTCCCTAGAATAAATAATATATTTCTAATTTTATTTACAAAAAATAACCATCATTATTTGTATTCACCTTTGACAAGGTAAAAAATAATAGTCATCTTATTATACAATAAATACCACAAAAAATTGAATATCATCTCTAACGAATTGATATATCCTTCATTTAGAACTAGATATGAGGTTACAAAAAAAATTTATAGAGTGTTGTTTCATGAAGTTCTCCAATATATACATGTTCCACTATGGATAATTTAGCCTCTCCTATATACAAGATCCACCATTTACATCCCATGTAAATTGGGTTAACACAACCAAAAATTAATCATATCTAACTCCAGCAATATCATGTTGTAGATTTATAAGGATATTATCCTACGGATTCCTCCCTACCTCATCATCAATGATTCTTATACCAATAACCCTTTTGAGTATACATGGATTCGATGAACCAATATGGAAATATTAAATGACTATATTATAAGATTTTAAAAATATACTATTATCAAGAAATAATGTTTCTTTAAAATATTATACTATTAATTGTTTTAAAAACAATTTCGTTAATACTAACAGTGACACAATTTCATCAAAAACCCCTTAATTAAAAGATTTATTAGTGACTGACACATTAATATAATTTAAGGATATTTTATGTTTATATTTTTATATAATTAAGAATACCATTACATAAAATAGTAAATATTTCAATAGGGTTTGAATTTTTCTCCATTTCAACTAGTTATTATCTTTAAAAAAATATTTTTATTTGCTAAAATTCTTCATTAAAAACATGTCACAATTCAACATTATATAATTTGTACACGTCTTCATGGTGTTAATTTTTTTTAAATGTGGTTGGAGAAAACAAATCTAAACAAGGGATATATGAATATTGGAAAACCGTTTTTCCATTATTAAAAATATGGAATTACCAAAAGATGATTGTATTTATAAAAAATAAATATTAAGCTCAAATAAATATTTTCATAGTAATTAAATCAAAACATTTTATATAAGGAGTAAAATAAATAACATAACTATTATAGATACATGTGAAAATATATGAACTCCTGAAATTGGATTTCTATGAATGTAAACCATTAACCATTAAAAGGGGAAAACATTATTAACACATTGAAAAACCACATAAAGTAATAACTTTTTTGCTAAACCTGTATAAATTATAGAAAAAGAAAATTGGTATCTTGAGATATTATCATTATAAGAACACTATTAGAATAATTACATATGTATTAAATTCCAAAATGTATCCTCTTGAGAAAATATCTTTATCTAATGCATTGGTGGGATATATTTGACCCAACCATCATCATAACAATTTTTAAAAACCATATCATATGAAAAACACATAAAATCATATATTCACTTTTATATTTAAAACCCATAAAATTATAATTTCTTTTGAAAATGAAACTCAATATATATTATCATATAAAATGATAACAAAAATCCCGTTATTATGAGATCATTTTAAAAGTAATTTATTAATAGAAATATTGGAAAAGGGTCTGCATTTTAAACCCATAAATACATATAGGTCAATATTGAAATGAATAGAAGATATGATTAAGGGAAAGTGAGATATTGAAATAAACATTAAATAAATTATCTTTAACCTATTAAATAAATGTTATAAAAAATCTAATAATTTAAAAAATATTAATGTTTAAATAAATTTAAATAAATTAAAATGAATTTTAGAATTATTATTTAAAAATTATAAATTATAAATTCAATGAATCATGAAACAGTTAAAATAAAATGGATATTAAAGAGAATGATCCCATGACATTTAAATAACATATTAAATGAAATATATTTCATTGAGTCTTGGATAGACAAATAAAAGTTGTTTACATTCACAAAAATATAATTAAAAAATATAAAAACCTAGAATAAAGGCCGCTCGACTGATCAATGGACATGTTTTCCACATGACCTCAAGTGTGGGTCCCTTTATTTATAATTATGCTAACTAGAAATAGTGTTTTAAATAGGTATCATTGTGAGATTATAACCCAACATCAATATGTAAAATAATAACTAAATTTTCATGCATAATATATATTAGAGTATGTATGAATAAATAAATTAACTAAAAATAAGAGAATAAATTGAAATGATGCTTCCTAACTAAAATAAATCTTGATAATATAAAATAATAGATCACCACATGGTAAGTTGTTTATAAAAATGTAATAGCTTATATAAATACACCATGCTATGTTGTCATCCTCATTTGATTACAAATAACTATTATCCAAAACCGTGATGATTTTCTATATCTACACCATATGTCTCCATTTGAGTGGTTATTCGTAATAATTCAATCTTAGTCCTCTTATCTATCCATTAATCCTTTTTTTTAACCTATAAATAAATATTAAATTGACATTCACACTATGTTGCCTCCATAGGGGGTGAGAAATGACCCCTAGAAGGCTAACCCAAATAATGAAACTTTACCTTTATGTCATAACTTCATGCTCAAAAATTTACCCAATATAGATAAGAATAACCTAAATAAAAAAACAAAAAATCACAAATATTGAGTATCAGTACCATCAACTCAATCAAACATAACTACTATGACTATCTTTGAGGTTTATCTGAAAGAATCGTGATTTCATTCCAAATATATAACCACAATATTATAGATTGTATCCAAAACATCTCTATTACTCTGGATCAAATGTATATGAACACATTTGGTATGTATCAACATCAAAATACCATTATTCAAAGTAACATCTCCAAACTATAGGTGTAATGAAATTATCAAGGTTGATTGTCATGTATCCTAAGTATTCATTAGGTAAGAATCATACCCATATCACTATGAAAATTGGTAGATCCCTGGAATCCAAGTAATCCAAATCGTTAACATGTAATGTCATTTGGATTGACTAGAATGATCCTATTGGGGATCTACGAATCTCATCATACTAATAATAATCATCATCATAAATCGCAGCTACTATTAGTTGGGATCCTATATAGGCTAGTAATCCTAGATACTTATGGAATCAATGGAAACCCAGAAATATCTAAGTTTGAATCCTGACACCTAGGACAATATTTTTGTTTCTCAACAACATTATTAGTGGATACACACTGGGCACCCATAATGACATCAACATATCCATGATGTATAGCATTAGTATCACATGATTCCAAAATCCAGATCCCATGAAGCATCTATAGGAATCTATAATAGACTATCACAACACATCACATTTATAATCTAGGTCCAAATAAGCACGTTTAGGGATCCCAAATGTGAAACTCACATCTCATCTTCAAATGGGCCCCAAGAAGATCATATGGGAATCCATAGCTATATCAAATGTAATTATATGAAAGAACAAATGAAAAATGGGGTTTACATGGACATATATTCTCACTCAAATATCTATCTCCTCTCACTATAGAATGATTTTTATGGGTTATATGTGACACCAATAACAATCTAAATCGGTTACCACACACACACCACATAGGGTTATATCATTAAGGGGAACCCACAGGGGTTCCTTAGGTTATCACTACAGTGGATTTATCCCACTCAAAATCAATGCGGTATGTATATATGATAAATAATATGATGGGTATAGTAGATAAAATACCATGAGAGGGGTGTAAATAAGATTATTATTGATTAGAAAACAAACCATTTTGATCTTGTTCGTTGTTAAACAAAAATATCTTCCCTATCTTCCCCATAGAAAGTTATAAACATCAATTAAAGTATGCATAGGACACAAAGATTTTACATGGTTAACCCACACTGGGCTACGTCCATGGATCATACAATAGTAATGTGAAAATGTACCAAATACACTAAAAGCACAATACTGTTTAAAATTTTCGAACTGAACTCACAATCCATTCTTCTTTACAGCCAATCAAAATTTAAGAGCATCCCATTCTCTCAACTTATTTGTGCTAACCAATTCACTATAAGACTAACATCCTAATTTATATTCATGTGGGTCCTTTTATTATCTATAATGAATGAATCCTCTACCATATGCAGATGCTCAATTGATTTCCCACATTCATCCACCGATGAATACAACTTTACCAAAGTTGTGTTACACAACTTATAATCATTCACACAACCCTTATTGTGACTTCCATTAATGTTTTATTCTTTTCATGGAATACCTACTTTAATTAACATCATAAATCTTATACAAAACTCTAATCTTATGGAAAACATCCATAGCTTGTGTGCAACTCAAATGTTATGTGCCACTAACCATGATTGTACGAAATTCACAATCATTCACACAACAAAATTTACATAAAATCATATGGATTACAGAGCTAAAATTCTCACTATGTGTTGAGATACATTTAATAAGGTCTTTCACCACTTATTTATTGATTTCACCAACCCTTGTGCTGGAGATTCAACATGTTATGTTGGATCCTCTCTAAGTGTGCAACACCCAATTTGACGCTGCATTGGGTGCACAATATTATTTCATGAATCCTCTTCTTTTGCGCACATTTCCACATCATTATTTCAATTCTTGAATTTTTCATATTTATACATCATGATATTTGATCATGACTTTCAGGAAAGTTTCCAAATAACCTTCATTCTTGCACAAAAATTCCTTTTCCAAAAACATGTTTCTCCATTTTTCGATTTTGAGGCCCAAAAATTTCGAAATCAATAAAAAATGGTGCTACATTTGTTTCTATTCATCTGTACTGCATCCATAGTGACCATTACATTGTATTTGGTATTTTTCAACATACATGGACTATAATATCTTTGAAACTTCACAAATTACCAAGCAGCCCCTCATTATTGATGAACACAAATAACCCAAAAATGCATCACTGTTACCTTGAGGTACATTTTCCCAACAATACCCACTTGGGGTTTGATTACAATTCTATTCCAAATTCATACATATTTAGCTTAATCTATATTACACAATAATTCATTGTTTGCGATTAAAATAGCTATCTTAAATTTACTAAACACATACTCTAAGCCCACATCAGCAAGGTTTATTGTGAGAAACAAGTGTAATATGAAATTCTCATCAATGAATCACATTATTTTTTAAACAAATTTTTCAATCTATACAACTACTTTAATCATGAACCTTAGTTATCATGATATATCTTCTTTGATCGATCACTACTAGCATCGTCATATTTGAAAATCCCCCAACTTCATTGCAGGTGTTATCATGTTTTGGAATGAAAAATGTTTTTTAAGATAAGCTTTGATTGTTTCCTCATAAAATTGAAGAATTCTCATCATTTTACTCCCCCTATTAGCTTTTCTACCTATCTCAATTAACTCCCCCGATCTCACCATTCCACCTATCATCTTCTCCTCATGTCTGGACTTTCTGATTTCTTCTCCCCTTATCTCGACATAATACTAGTTCTCCCTTCTTTAAAAACAATTTCCACTCTTAAAGATCCATAATTGCATTTCCATTGTCAATAAACCCAAAGGATACTCTTTTGTGGTCTGCAACATTGGAAGAAACATAGATCAATACATTAGGGAAAAAAGCACTATACCCATGAGAGAGGGGTCTTACAT
Organism: Viscum album; assembly: GCA_963277665.1. Lineage (NCBI taxonomy): Eukaryota > Viridiplantae > Streptophyta > Magnoliopsida > Santalales > Viscaceae > Viscum > Viscum album. The sequence continues at coordinate 749,497,649 of OY728152.1, forward strand.
CTAAAATTTTTAATGATATGGGAGTCAAATGAACTCCAATGGACAGTTTATACCTCTAAAATGCTTCATTGTTGAAGCCCATTATCCAAATTTCTAAAAAATGGTGTTCTAATTTGTATATAATCCAAATTCAAGAGTCCTTTCTCCACATTATCCTTTATAAAATTATATTTTATTTCATTGTCCTTTTTCTATGAATGATGGACTCAAATTGTTTACTTATTTATAGAAAATGAATTATCACAATGGATTCTAATAGGAGACATTAGTTTTACTCCCACGTTGTCAATATATTTATATGTCCACAATAATTGTGTGAATTCCTATCTGGCCACAATATAATCATATTATGTGATTCTCAAAGAAATGAAATATTTTTTCTTGGTTAGCTAAGAAATACACAATCCATGAAAAATAAAATAATCTCATGACATTGATTTCCTATCATCTGCTAAACCATCCCAATATTCATTTGTATATCCCAATAACTCTTGATGTGATTTTTCATTATAAAGCTAATTAAAATACCCAATTCCCTTAATATACTTAAGTATTATTTTTTATTGAAACCATATAGATTTTATTGGGATTACATTGATATCTCACTACTTGTAATGTAAAAAACATCATGTATTTTTGCTATCATGTATATTAAACATCCAATGAGTTTTCATATATTTTGTGATATTAATTTCCTTTCCATTATCATATTTTGATAGTTTCATCTAGGTAGCAACCAGAGATTTAAAAAACATGTAATTTTTTATTCCAATTCTTCTTGAAACCTCTTTCGAATACTAGAATTGATATATAACAGATCCATTACTTCCTTATGTCACATATAAACCTAGGAAAAAAATATCTCACCAGTTATTTACATTTTAATCTCACTTTTCATTAATTTATAAAAAAATATTCATTATGCTTTATCTGATCCACCAAATATTAATTCATCGACATAAACAATCACCATCATCCTTTGATTACTCTCATTATTTGCATAGAGATTGTAATCCACTCTACCATGATGAAAATTGAGCTCCTACAAATACTATTTTAGTCTTTAATACCATGATAATGGTGATTCCCTCAACCCATATAGCCCCTTAATCATCTGAAAAACTTTTCTCTCATTTTGATGAATGAGAAAAGAATTAGGGTGCTCAATATACACATCTTTTACCAAACCACCATTCAAAAACTATAACTAGACATCCATCTGGAAAACATTGATCTTCTATTGAACTATAAAGGGAATGACTAATATGATTGTCCCAATCCATGAAATAGTTGAAAATGTCTCAACGACATCAAAACCCACTATATGGGAGTAAACTTTTGACACTCGTCATGATTTGTTTTGAATCACTGCACCATCATCATTCATCATGTGGAAAACGATCTGTTTAATCCTGATGACATTCATATCTCTTGGCCTCAAAACCATTTCCTATATTTGATTCTTCTAAATCTGGTCTAGTTCTCTATTCATTGCTTGATCCCATTTCCCATGTCTAGCTGCATCAACAAAACATTTAGGCTCTACCTATGATAGTAAAGATGCCTTCTGCAATGACTTTATTGTTATGATTTGAATAGGTGATGTATGATATCTATTTATTTTTTTCCTATTGATATATACTCAACAGTTTTACATATGTGTATGCACTTACTTGACTTCCACCTTTTCGTCATCATTATTTTTATTTGAATCATCATATGCCACTTCTACTCCCGATGTTCTTTATTCCTCTTCATAACATTCATCCAAAAACTATTCAATGTGTGGTTGAATATTCTCTTCATTTTCCTCTATAGTAACATCATTACTCTCAACTACATTCCCCATCATATTATTAAATAATTTATATTATTTTATTTTTATAGATTATTCAAGGAATATACAATCATCTCTATATGACTCTAATTTACAGAGATATTTTTTATTATAATAATGAACTCCATTCCAAATATTCAGAGTTATTTTAACATTGGCTTATTTTTGTAACATATCTCATATATAGTATTTCCTTCCATTGGACACAACCGAGCTTTGTTAGATATATAGACCGATGTCAAGACTATTTCCTTCCAAAAAATGTCTCCTCGTTATTTTTCGATAACAATATTTTTGGACATTTTATTGATGGTTGAATTTCTCCTCTCAACCACTCTATTTTGGTGGGGGGTTCACACGAGAAAAAACTAAGTCATTATCTTATATTTCTCATGATATTCATCCACTTGACTATTTCTAAATTCCATAACAATATGAGTACAAAACATCATAATTATGTGTCCAAGAATCATTTCACATACTGGGATGTTACTATAAATATGGTACAACCATTTTGATTATTATATCAATTTTATAAATGAAAATGTCACCATACATTCATATGTGCTGCTTACTGTCTCCACATCACGGTGTAGTTTGTTATTGATACACTTCATTGTTTGAATGGGTATATTAATGAGTATAACTGATGTAAATAATAATTATAAAATGTTAATGAATCTTTATATATTATATACCATCCAATTATATACAATTTCACCATCAATATAATGATATTTTCACTCATTCATACGTATGTATTATCGTCTCTATGACGCGATGAGATTCATTCCCACGATCACCCTTCAATGATGATTATAAAAATATAAACTATTAATAAGTATGTAATGTATGACATAAAAATGATACTGGATATATATATATATATATATGAATGTATATATGTTTGTATGTATGTATGTATGAACTTACATATATATTATTCACTCACATCCGTTCAATACGATATGAAAACGGAAACAACGTTTATGCGTGCGTACGGCCTACAGTCTCGATAAAAGGTTCCTTCCATTTCACATATGTATCTATTATAAATATTTATATCCTAAATATAAATGATAAATGTATCAATGTTTATATTCTGTATGTATTTAAATAATGATCTATATGATATGATCAAGAATAACAAGTTAAAACATGTACAATAAAGAATGCAATTATTAGCCACAATGTTAATTTGAACATGGAAATCGTTATTAAATTGGTATTGTAATGTCGTAAATGAATCATGTATGATATAATAAATATTAATATGGTTCTGGTATAATGTAATGACATACTATGGTCATTATACATGTTGTTAAATGTAACCTCGACCAATGGAAAGTGCAAGCTAAGGGTTAATTTCACAATCTCATTATTATCTGAGGTTGTTTGTACGTAAGTATCCAATGGTACATATATATAATCCATTTCCATGTTTCATAAAATATTTTTCAAATCGTCTCTTTAAAGGGACTATTTTACTAAAACATCATTTTAATTATTTTGAAGATTTATTCTTCTAAACCTATCACATTAATGTCCATGTTTTCAAAATGGTTTTATAGATTTATTTATATGGACATGAATATTTTAAAATTTTAATTAAATTAAAAAGTATCAAAGTGGTATGGGACACATTGTTTAAAAACTATCTTTTAAATGACTTCCTTTATAGATTATGTGACTTTTAAATGTTTTCCGGAAAAAGGGATATTTCTCTAAAAGAGTTTTACAAATCTTTTTCATATATTTCAACATCATTTGATTGATTTTAAACTTTTTTGAAGTTGATTTATTATGATACAAATCATTCATATTTTATTGAAGGTTTTGTGATATGTTTGACAATGGATGTGTAAATTTAATACCATTCATGGTTTGTGGATAATGTATTGTCAGTTCTTATACTATTTTTAATACGAATTTTTATGTTATGTTTATACCTTTTTATATGAGAATGCATTGGAAGTAGTAAGTGACTGGTGGATCCCGCTATATCTCCTCGATGCATAGGTTGGTCTTATGAGACAAACTAGTATCTTGGAAGAAGGCCTTGACAAAATTTTATTTGTATTCTTGGCATAAGACATTGACTATGTGGTTATGAAGTCTGGCATTATGTATTCCATCATTATGAAATCGGATATTGATATTTCATGTTATTATTTGACTAGTAAAATATCCATGTCAATAATTAAATTGAATTATTTGATTTATATTGGCCATATTATACAGATTTTTATGTTTTAAAGGCTTATGTTTTAGACATATACATTTCCTTAAATGATTATGCATATTCTTGAATGTTTCTGCTATATTGTTATCCTTACTGAGCATCTCATCTCACCCCTTTCTATGTTTTATTTTTTCCAGGATGTGGAGATGTATATTATGACAGACCTGCAGTGATGGTCTAAGGGATTAATATGGTCAATGTAGATAATGTTGATGTTGTTTTTATTATTATAATGTAATGCAAACCTCATGTTTGTAATCTACATTCCAAGACTGCTAAACTGATTGGTCTTTTGGGATTTGATACCTTATGATATGCCAATGTAATTTAATAATTCCATGACTCTGGGTTTCTAGGGTTTGGGCATTACACATGGTATCACAGGAGGTATATCAACATCCATGGAAATAGATTTAGAAAAACTCTTATTAGAGAACATTACCCAAAGATAAACTTTGAGGATTAATATAGAAGAAATTACAAGAAGTTTGGTAACATAGATATTTCTCTTATATTCCAACCAATACATCCCTGTTTGGATACGAGAAGGTAGAGGCAGCTCCAGCATAGATGTACATTGAAGTGAAAACATCAACATGGAGTTTCAGGCTTGACTCTGAGTATCCAGGTATACAATAACAGTCCATTCTACACACTTGGTTATGACACACCCTGGGGATATGCTTAGGGTAATTCACATTTCTATTACCAGATATTAAAAAGTATATAGGAGTAAATACATCCTGAAAAAAACATTTTATGATTATAGATTATATGCATAATCTTTTGAATTTATGTTAGGTATTTTACAAGTTTGGAAATATGCATTGCAATTGTAGTACCCCCAGTTTCTGGTATATAACCCTTTCTTGATGCTTTTAATGGTTTTTAATTTAAGGGTGATGAATGGGAGAGTTGGGAGAACATTGAATGATGTTTTGAGTCAAAGGGGAAGTCGCACGGACGACACAGGGTTTGTCTAACTGTGCGGTAAAACTGTGTGTACTTGGTTTGGTTGGCAGTAGCTTCTGCACAGGTGGCACATGGTTACCTAACCGTGTGGACAAACTGTGCATGGAGGGTCTGTCGAGGAAGTTTGTAACCCATGGTTATCGCACAGGTTTCCTAACCATGCGAGGAAACAATGCGGCCACATAAATTAGATTCTATAAATGTGGATCTCACTCATTTTTGCCTCTAAGTTCCTCGTTTAAGCTTATAAGCAGCAATATCTTGGGATTTTTCTTCTCCTAAGGTCAAAGGCGGTTCTCCCATAGTTATGGAGTCCATCCGAAGGCATCTCTTGGAGAATCGAAGATAGATTCTTGAAGTATGTGATCGTTCTTCTTCGTTCTTGATCGTTTTCTTAGATCTACTTAGATGTACTTCTCCTCTTCGATCAGTTTCTCAAATTTACGCCTGTTCTGGGTAGATCTAAGTGAGTGGATGCCGAATATGATGAGATGTTTTCTTTATCATGCTAGGACAAGAGATCTACGGTGGGTTTTTGATGAATCAACCTGGTTTTCATGATTGTTCTTCAACCGTTGTGGTTTTTGTCAAATCCTTTGAGGTATGAGGCTTCACTCTTGACTCCTCTTATTAGAATTGATTGACTTGTTTTCAAATTGGTTTATTTAAATTGTTTTGATTGTGAAAATCATGGAATAAACTTCTTTAGTAATGATTTGTGGTTTTAATGGAATTGTTAAATCATGGTGAATTGTTGGGAAAAGTGATTTGGCTTCTTGAATTTAAATTGTCGATTTTAAATTATAAGTTCTGAAATTGTAAATGGTTTGATGAAAAATGGGTTTTTAATAAAAATTCCATTTTATTGAAATGGTTTGATATTGAAATGACTTTGATGGATTTGGTTTTTAATAAAAAGGATGTTTTATAGAATGGTTTGGAATTGAAATGGTTTTGATGGAAATGGTTTTCAATAAAAATGTGCTTTATTGAAAGGGGTTTTGGCATTACCGTTGGGAATATGTGGTGTGTGTTCATGTTACATGTATGAGGCTTGGTTGAAATATGACATTGTGCTCGGTGCCAAATGTTTAATGGCACATTGGTAACTACTTTAACGAAGCTTGGTTGAAATATGACCTTCTGCACAGTGCCAAAGGTGTAATGGCACATGGGTAACAATTACCTTGTGATGACTTGGTAGATCGATGAGAGAACAATCATGAGTTTGGAGCTGTCATAAAAAAACATGCATGGTTAGTAGCATGGGTTGGGAAATTGTTGGGTATGCCAAAAAAGTGATGTTTGTGAAATGGTTCTAAATCTTTTTTGGTTATTTTTCTAGAAAAAACATGCTATAAAATTGGTTTCAATATCTATTAGAATGCCTTTGGTTATGAATGGTTTTGGAAACATGTTTATATTTAGTTATAAACTACTTTTGAGAATTTTTTAATATAAAATATTTTTATATTAATGTAGATAACTCTTCTATCCTAGTGGCATGAGTAGGGAATTCATTGGGGAAAACCTACTGAGTTTTATTCTCACCCCTTCTTTGGAATGTTTGTGCTTTTGCAGATGTCATATTTCGGGACATATGTAAAGGAAAATAATCTTATTTCTAGTGGCTTTTGGTGATTCTTAGGAGATGTTGTCGAGCTTGGAGCTCGTGGATCATGGAGTGGTAGAGTCTTTTGAGGGTTTTGAGTTTTTCATCTGTTGTGATGCTTAGATTGGACTTCTATTGTTGTGTACTTTCATGTAGTTTGATATAAATAAAGTGTTTATTGGTCTTCCCTATATTCATGCATCATATATTGAATGTTTGGTTATGGTTGGATTATGATTTTATTTCATAAATGGTAAATCATCCCCCACATTTACTTGAAACCATTCGGCATTTATTTCCATTATTTTGTAGCTTGGGGATATCGCTTAAGGCCTAGTATTGACTCGTTATACTCTCAAGCCAATGAGAATTGGTGGGTCACTATAAATTGTATCAGCTTGTTCAATCCTTGCCTAACAAGTGGTCATCGATGTTCTTTGTCTGGGAGTTGAAATTCATTCTTATCTATTCCTTGGGTTGAAATCTTAGACATGAGTAGAATTATCAAAACAAAAAATTTATTGCATAAAAGGACGTAGCTATCCCTTTTATTCGGAACATCAATTTATCAGGGTGTTGGGTACATAAGTGTTCTGGATACACTTCTAGAATGTTAGAAATCTCATTGTCATGGTTTTAGCCAATGAGATAAGATAACAAGTATTGTAGAGGAATGACTTCCCACTATGATTGAATAACTCATTGTGAGGACTGATTTTTGATTTTTGGAAGGTTCGATTTTATTGAAAAATGAAAAAAAATCCAACTGAATGATTTTAAAAACAAGTGATTTGGTGTATTTTGAAAATGGGCTGATTTTCAAAAGGCATGAGGAATGTTTTCAAAAATATTTCAACATGGGGAAAATTTCATTTTGAAAACAACATTGTGACAGATGATGTGATAGAATTTTAAATGCTAAGCCATCTATTTCTAGAGAGTGAGATTGACATAGTTCATTATTGGTTTAGAAAATGGCACTCGGTAGGCATTTTCGGAACCAACACGAAGAGGCTAGAGAGAATGTGGTTGCACCTAAACCCTAGGTGACCTAGTAGTTGGTTCAAAGTATTCTATAGGCTTTTAAAGATGTGGATATGGGTAATCTAAGGAATGAGCCACGACACATGGATCATACCATCCAGTTCATGAAGAAGAATCCACAGATCTTTTGAGGTGATGCTGAACCCAAGAAGGCAGAGATGTGGCTAGGTAGGATGAATCATATCTTCAATTTCGTCAACACAACATCAGAGCTCAAGGTAATGTAGGTGATGTATATTCTAGAGGAACTTTCACGTCAGCGATGTGATTTATCCATGCATGGTAAATTGGATGAAGGACTTACATGGGAGGATTATGAAGAATTGTCCAACAAAAAATTCTATCGTCACACATTCATGATCGAGAAAACAATGGTCTTCATTAGCTTGAAGCAAGAGAGCCCCTCTATCACAGAGTATGTGGCTAAGTTAATGAACTTAATCTGTTTTACGCCAGAGGTTGAGGTAAGTGAATCAATCAAGGAATGCATCTTTGAATTGGGGATACGGAAAGATATTTTATCAAAGATGGTGGTGCACTGTATTATAGATTATACAGAGATGGTTAATAGAGAGACTATTACTGAACGAGATATCTCGGGATCGATAGGAGGAGGAATGATGATACCTACTGGAAACAGTGGGAACTTAACCATTGGGAACAAGAGGAATATGGATACCTATTTCCACAGTGCGAGCGCAATTCAGAACAAGACGACTGGATTAGTGAACCTTCATCCATGATCCCAGAGCGAATCAGGTTTCTTTCAATGTGGTTCGACTAACCACATAATGTGAGAGTGCACAACGCAACCTAGATCATGTCACAATTGTAAGATAATGGGGAATCTACAGTGATATTGTAGGAATTCTTCGAGGTCAGGTGTGCGTAAGACTTCCTAGTCATCGTAAGCATCGTATGCTTTGACAGTATCAGGATAGAAGAGTCGTTCTTGTCAGCATCACATATATAGACATGGTAATTATCGAAATACCATGACTCCTCAACTAGGGAAATGTCAACAAGGAAAAATGGAGAATAGTGCAGCATCGAAGCAATTGTATGGAGGTCAGTAAGTGATTGTTGATGATCAGGCTGGACCATCTACGGTAATAGGTACGATTATTTTTAATTCTACCTTTGTGAAAGTGTTTTTTGAAACTGGTGCATCACATTCCATCATTGAATCTTGTATTGTTGACTTGCTATGTTTAAAACTGGAAATGATGTCGTCTGTTTTGAAACAAAAAACTCATCTGGGTGAAAGAGAACTTCAAGACTTTCTGTGTAGAGCATGTGCTATAAATGTTAATAGATCTGAGTTAAAATAGGACTTCTCAATGTTGTACATGGATGTCTACGATGTAATCATGCGTACAGATTGGTTGAAATGTTTAAGGCGAACATCGACTATTACAGGAGAAAAGTTAGTTTCACGACTGAGGAAAACATCAACTATCTATTTAGAGGATAGAGGATGGTAAAGAAAGGTGCAAAGATCATGTTGACACCAATGGTGGGAACGATCTCATACCAATTGGATGTGTCGAATTTGGCATCAAAGGAAGAGATTGAGGAAAATAGCTTTTCAGAGGTTGTGGATCAATTTCCAGAAGTCCTTCCCAAGAAATTCTCAGGGTTACCACCTTTAAGGGAAGTGTAGATTCAGATTTATATCCATTCAGGGACAAATACTATTTCCCTTCAGTCTTGAAGGATAGAACCAACAGAGTTATGGGAATTGAATGTATAGTTAGAGGATATAGAAAGAAAGGGTTTCATTAAACCAATTACTTTTCCATGGGCAGCACCGGTGTTGTTTGTGAATAAGTCATATAGAACTCTTCAGCTGTGTGTTGATTATCATAATCTTAACCATGTTACGATAAAGAATAGATATCCACTTCCACACATTGATGATCTATTCGATAAATTAACGGAATCTCATTGGATCTCCAAGATTGAATTGCGACAAGATATCACCAATTGCATGTTCAGAAGGAGGATATTTCAAAGACAGGTTTCAAAAGAAGATATGGATACTATGAATATGTAGTCATTCCTTTCGGTCTAACGAATGCACTAGTGGTCTTCATGGATTTGACGAATCACATATTTCACCAATATCTGGATTCTTTTATTGTGGTGTTTATGGACGATATTTTTTTCTATTCAAAGACAAGGGTTGACCATGAAGTTCACCTAGAAACAATGTTATAAATCTTCAGAGATCCTCATCTGTATTCCAAATTATCAAAGTGTGATTTTTGGATACAAGAAGAATGTCTCCTTGTCCATGAAATTTCTAACAAAGGCGTTTCTGTTGATCCTAAAAAGATAGAAGTAGTTATCTCTTGGCAATCAACACAGAATGTGTTCGAGATATGAAGTTTTTCTGGTCTAGTAGGTTACTAACGATGTATTGTGCATTATTTATCATGACTAGCTTCACCAAATACAGCTCTAACAAAGAATAATGTTCCATTCCAATAGACAAGATAATGTCATAAGTCTTTACAGGAACTGAAAGTTCAACTTACATTAGCACCAATCATTATCTTTCCAAAATCAGTACATGGGTATGTGGTGTATTGTGATGCTTCAGTATCAGGGTTGGGTTGTGTTCTCATGCAAAGAGATCATGTGGTTGATTATAGTTCAAGTCATTTGAGAGTTCATGAGAAGAATTACCCAACACATGATTTAGAGTTAGCTATAGTTTTCCATGCTTTGAAAACATGGAGACATTATCTCTTTGGTGAGAAATTTATTGTGTTTATAGATCACAAAGGCTTCAAACACATTTTCTCACAATGATATTTGAAATTGAGAAAAATGAGATGGATGGAGTATCTCCAGATTATTTACATTGACTTGATGTACACACCAGGAAAAAGGAAATTCAGAGGCGGATGCATTGATGAGAAATTCATATGCTCTATTGGAGAAAGAAGCTTCAGAAGAATGGAAGTTGATGTCAGTCTTAGCCAACATGCATATGTAATGTGAAGACTGAGGTGATGTTGTTGTTTTCTATTCAGCTACACTTGTTCCTGTTTTAGTAAATATGATCAATGAATCACAAACAAATAATGTAGAATATCTAGTTATAAGTTCAAAACTAAATTGTGGGGAAACTATTAATGGCTGGAAACTTGATGGGGGTTCAGTTTTGTGCTTCAAATATTTGATGATTGTAACTATATTTAGTCATGAACAACTCCATCATACTTACCACCATTCAAGATGTGTTGTACATCCAGGTACACAGAAGATGTATAAGGTGTTGAAGGCACAGTTTTGTTTGAGCATCATGAAAAGGAAGGTGGCTGAGTTCGTCTAGTGGTGCTTAATTTGTCAACAGGTTAAAGTATAGAATCAAAGACCAGCTAGTATGTTACAATATTTACCTATCCCAGGGTGTAAATGGGATTATATAGAAATGGATTTTGTTATAGGTCATCCAAGAATGGACTAGAAACACGATTCCACTTGGTTGATAGTGGATCGTCTTACCAAGTCGGTTCCTTTCATCCCTATTCGTGAAATTCATATGGTATAAGATCTTTCAAAAATCTATATCTGAGATTTGGTAAAGAGGCATGGTGTACCAGAGTCTATAGTCTCATATAGAGACCCAAGGGTCACATCTCGTTTCTGTAAATCATTACAGCAAGTCCTTGGAAATAAGTTGACATTGAGCACGACTTATCATCCCCAGACGGATGGGCAATCCAAGCGGATGATAAAAAAATTGGAAGGAATGTTGTGGGATTATGTAATGGATTTTAGTGTCTCGTTGGAAGATCATATACCATTAATGGAGTTCTCATACAATAACATCTATCAAGCATCGATAAGCATGGCTCTGTTTGAAGCATTGTATGGGCGTCCTTGTCATTCTCCACTATGCTAGGTGGAAACGAGTGATACATAACTAGTTGGGCCAAGCCTTTTCCAAGATACAACAAAGAAGATCCAGGTGACTAGAAAGAGGATGGAGAAGGCTCAGAGTCATTAGAAATATTATGCAGATCACCATCGAAGACTGTTGTCATTCATTGTGGGTGATCATGTCTTCTTGATGATCTCTCCAAGGCTTGGACATCGTCATTTCGAGAAGTAGGTAAAGTTATCTTCGAGATACATTGGCCCTTTTGAGATACTGGAATGAGTTGGAGAGGTGGCATATCTCATAGCATTACCACCATAATTTTGGTCAGTGTATAATGTGTTATGTGTATCTCAGTTGAAAAAGTATCTGCCTGATCCTGACCATGTTATCAGATGAGATCACGATGAACTAGTGCCAGATGCATTATTGATACATATCCTGGTAAAAATTGTGGATATGTAAGGGAATTTATTGCATGAAAAAATCATTATTCTTGTATGGGTTTTATGGAATCATGGTTAGATTCAAGAAGAGACTTGGGAACATGAAAAGGAAATGAAAGAGTAGTGGCCTGAACTCTTTCAGTTGGGTGAAGGTTTTCTACTTTCTGAGGACAGAAAGACCAATGATGGGGAGAATATAGTACCCCCAGTTTCTGGTATGTAACCCTTTCTTAATGATTTTAATGGTTGTATTGTTAAGGGTGATAAATGGGAGAGTTGGGAGAACTTTGAATAATCTTTTGAGGCAAAGGGGATGTTGCAAAAATGACACACGGTTTGTCTAAACCATGCGGTAAAACCCTGTGTAATTGGCCTTGGAGGTAGCAGTATCCACATGGGAGGTGCACAGTTTGTCTAACTGTGCGGCCAAAATGTTCATGGAGGGTCTGTCTAGGTAGTGGATAATGCACGGTTAGTGCATGAGTTTCCTAACCATGTGATCAAATCATTCGACCACTAAAATGAGACCCTATAAAAGTCGATCTCACTCATTTTTTCCTCTAAGTGTCTCGTTTAAACTTCTATGCAGCCATAACTACGTATTTTTCTTCGACTAAGGTCAAAGAGGGTTCTACCATCGTTTCAGAGGTGATCTGAAGGCTTCTCTTGGTGAATCAAAGACGGGTTTTTGAGGTATGTGATCATTCTTCTTCATTCTTGATCGGTTTCTTAGATCAAATTAGATCGAATTCTCCTCTTCTCTCAATCTATTCTTGTTATGGGTATATCTATGTGTTTGGATGCCAAATATGATGATATTTGGTCCTGATTGTGCTAGATGAAGATATCTATGGCAGGTTTTTGAAGAATAAACCAGTTTTCATGAACATTCATTGACTGTTGTGATTTTCATCAAAAACATTGAGGAAAGAGGCTTCACACTTGACTCCTCCTTTTTTAATTCATTGGATTTATTTAAAATTGATTTATTTAAATGGAATTGATTCTAAAAAATCATGTAATAAATCTTCTTTTTTGATGATTTATTTTTTTGATGAAATTGTAAAATCTTGGTCAGTTGTTGTGCAAAGTGATTTGGCTTCTGGAATTTAAAATGTTGATTTTAAATTACAAGTGCTAAAATTGTAAATGGTTTGATGAAAAATGGTTTTTCTATAAAAAGGGTATTTTATTGAAATGGTTTGAGATTTAAATGACTTTGATGGATTTTATTTTCAATAAAAAGTTAGTTTTATTGAAATGGTTTGGAATTGAAATGGTTTTGATGGAAATGGTTTTCAATAAAAATGTGTTTTGTTAAAAGGGGTTTTGACATTACTGTTGGGAATATGTGGTGTGTGTTCATTTTTCATGTATGAGGCTTGGTTGAAATATGACATTGTGCTTGGTGCCAAACATTTAATGGAACAATGGTAACTACTTGTACGAGGTTTGATTGAAATATGACCTTGTGCTCAATGCCAATGGTGTAATGTCCCAAGGGAAACAATTACCTTGTGACGACTTGGTAGATCGACGAGAGACCACTCATGAGTATGGAATAGTCAAAACGAAGCATGCATGGTTGGTAGCATGGGATGGGAAATGGTTGGGTATAACAAAAAAGGGATTTTTTTTGAAATGGTTATAAATCATGTTTGGTTATTTCTATGGAAAAACAACTTTCTAGAAAACATATTTCAATTGCCCTTGGAATGCCTTTGGTTATGAATTGTTTTGGAAACTTGTTTATATTTAGTTATAAACTGATTTTGAGAAAATGTTTTATATAAATTGTTTTTATATGAATGTGGCTAACTCTTTTATACTAGTGGTGTGAGTAGGGAATTCATTGGAAAAATCCTACTGAGTTCTATTCTCACCCATACTTTGGCATGTTGGTGCTATTACAGATGTAATATACTAGGACACAAGTAACGGTAAATCATCTTATTGATAGTGTATTATTGTGGTTCTTGGGAGATGTTTTAGAGGTTGGAGCTCATGGAGCATTGAGTTGTAGTGTCTTTTGTGAGTCTTGAGTTGTTCATCCATTGTATACTTTGATGCTTAGTTTGGACTTCCGCTATTGTGAAATTTGATGTAGTATTATTTAAATGATGTGTTTATTGGTCTTTAATATTTTTATGCATCATAGAGTGAATGTTCGTTTATGGTTGGTTTATGTGTTTATTTCGTAAATGGTAAATCTCCCCCCACTTGTACTTGAAACCCTTCGGCATTTATTGCCAGCCATTGGCACCTTGGGGATGTCACTTATGGACTAGTAATGACTCATTGTACTCCCAATCCAATGAGAATTTGTGGGTCATTACAGCAATTAATAAACTAAACTAATGGATTCCATTTTTTAGAAATGGCACCTAGTAGAAGGAATGATAATTCCAGCAATACGCATGATCGAAAGATTACGAAGTATCAAATCATTCATGTTATAATGCCAACATTTAAAAGGTAAATTGTCTCCCATGTATTCTCATCATATGAAGAAATAATATCATGTGTTAATAAGATATGTAATGAATTATCTGAGTCCTATGGCTTTGAAGTTAATCAAGAGAAGAAAAGAATGGAAGAGAGAAAGATTGATAAAGGGAAGAGGGAAAAGAAGGAATTTCCAATATGTGATAACTGGGCAAAAAATCACCGTGGTAAATGCTTGAATGGAATGGTAGTTCATCATAAGTGTGGAGAAAGAGGACACCAAGTACGAGAATTTAAGGGTAAGAAAACTGATTCAAATGTACAATGTTTCAACCACAAGAATATGGCACACTACGCGAATCAATGTACAAATCATAAGAGTATACCCCAAATGCTGATGTTAGATTATAATCAAGTTATAATAATACTAAAGATAAAGAGGAATGATTAGATTTCTTATTTTGTTATTAATGTATTTTTTTCATTTAAGTATTTTATTAATTACGTACATGTTTTAATAATTATAGAGTATATAAATATTGTACTATAGTAAAATTTCATTAAGGACTTGAGATTGTGTGGAAGAAAGAAAAGTGACTCAATAGCCGGTTAAATTTTTAAAAAAATATATGGCTGATAGAAAGATAAACTATAATATGGTTATGATACTGAGGTAGTGATTTTGGAATAATATAATATTGATTTGGATAAATTATCTTGGATATTATTGATAACCTTGAAACTGATTAATGATTTTCATATTCCATCATTGTTGGAGTTTACAAAATTTTTTGATAGAAGGAGTATATCCAGTTTACTATAATGAATAAGGGATCATTAATTTAATAAGTAATGTTTTATAGTAATTTAGGGAGTTACATTGTTTTAAAATAATACATCATGAAGGTATTCACATGTTATTACGCGGAAAAATAATCTTCATTGTGTCTAAATTATAAATTTTATACTGTGAGTTGGAAAGAATTATTTTGGATAATTCTAAAGGTTGGAATCGATTAAGTATTACATTGGGGATTATTTTGTAAGGTTAGATCATTTCGTGAGATTATTTTAGGATTGTCAAAAAATGGACAACCCGGAGGTCGGGCGACAACTCGTCGTGTCCTGCAAGGCCGCGGCACTTGAACTCGCAACCGAAGGGAGGCAAGGGTGGATCACCTACCAATGGAATACGTGATGTCCTGGTTTGTATAATGATGTTTTATTAAGAATTCTGAAAAAAGAATTATAAATTCATTATTTTTTGAACCCTGTATTATTAGGATAAATAAAATATTTTTTAATTCTAGTATCTTTTGGAGTGAATGATGAGTTTGTGGTAGGAATTAGTAGAAGGATTAATCTCTAATTGACAAGAATATTTTTCCCACTTATTCTATGAATAAATTAATTCATAAACATTAGTAAATGGATCTTAAAACCAAAAATGTGTTATCAAAATACATTATGTTTTGCTGAACTGATGATATTTTAAATCATCATAGATTGATGGCTTCGAGGCCCTAAATTTTACACATGATTATGATTGATGGCCTCAATCATTCCCTATAAATATTTACATTTTTCATCCAATTATGTGTATCTAATTTCCACCAATGTTCTCCTAATGAAGATATTAATTTATTGGTGACATTTTCATTTCCTTTTCCCTCTAATTAAGACTATATTTTATTAACCCAATGTCCGGTGTGGGTTTTTCACAATGGTATATTTCTATTTTTAACCATTTATTTTCAAAGAACAATTTCAAATTGCGAGGAATTAATTTATTGAAGGAGGGGATAATTTTACACCCAATTACTTTATAGTACGTTATCTCATTAATGTAATTCAATAGATTTCACTACAGGCGATATCGAGTTTGAATGCACCACAACATACCAGACTAATTGTTCAAAAAGAGGTTATGGATAGTATTAAATGCATTTTGAATATTATATACTATATATTATTTTAACTCCCATATTATGTGTTTCTATGACATAATATAAGAAAAAATTCTTTTTTTCAAATAAAAGAATTATTCTTTAAGAAATACAGTTCTACCGCCTTTTAAAATAGAACCCTTTTAAAATCCAATATTTGACACATTTATATATTCAATTTGAAAAAATAAAAATCTATTTTAGAATCCCCAAATAAAAATTTAGTTTCGATAAATTTTTGGGGTTTTTATGAAAACATTCATATTTGGGTGAATAGTGAAAAATACAAAATTTTAATTGAAAACAACTCTATTAATAAAAATAAATCTATATTGTTAAATTACACATTTTAATTGTTTAGAAGTATAATTATATTATATTTTTATCATTCAATATAATTTATTTCATTATAAGTTATTTCATATTTAAATTTGACACAAACACTTGTCAATCATTTATAAGTTTTTACTTTTCAAATACCTTCTTTTTGGTTTTGACAAGGGGAATTAATTTTAAATTAATAAATAAATATTATATGTTTTGAATTTGGTAAAATATACTTCATTGTTAAATTCAAAGAATCAATATTATCTTATGGGGAATTTTTGGTATTTTTCTGAAAAATTGCAATTTTTAATGAATAATAAAAAACAATGGGTTATTATTTAAAAACGACCTTTTATTTAAATATTTATTTATTTATATAAAATTTATTTTAACTAAAAATAGATATATAATACCTATATGTGTTCAATTAAATTAACTGGATTCATTTTATAATAATATTTGATGTATATAATTTTATTGAACTTTTTAACCTCTTTTACCAACCTTCTAGGCACGTTAGCAAATTTGCATAAAACATAATTTTACAATTTCTAAAGTTGAATTTAAAAAAACCATGATACACAGTTGACATAATTAAGTAATTTTTTATTCAATATGATGAAAATAATTTTTAGTGAATAATAATTGTGACTTTTATTTACTACGGTTTAAATTAAAAAGGGTAATCAAGGGTAAAAATGAAATTATAATTACTCTAACACATGTCCTAATTCTATTAGATTAGTGTAATTAGACAATTAAAAACCATAGGAATAAAATATGATCCAATTTGGTCCACTTGGATTAGATTATGGAATTTATTAATTTTTTTAAAGAAGAGTTAAAAGTGGTAAATTCAAAGTTTAACAACTAAACAATTTTTTACATATGGTTACACAATATATAAATTCAACTATAAATTTTCATTAGAGATATAAAATTATTTCCTGCATAATGGTATTTTATTTATAAATTTTATATATTTAATATTTTAAATTATTTATGACACAATGACAATGCAATAATTACCATATTAATGAAATATTGAAATAATTGATATTATGATTATCCAAATAAATGTAAATTGAGACCAATGATGAATTACACAAATTTTATTGGTTAATATTACATTTTAGGGTTTATTAGATAAATTTTTTTCGAAGTGATAAGGTTGTTATGACTTTCACAAAAACAAAACACCAAATAGTGTCACAATTGACATAAATTAGTTTTTAAATCAAACACTATATTATTGGTTGATATAATATTCTTAAAAAAATAATATTACGCCAAAGGGATTAAATAATATTCTATATGTCAATAATTAACCACTTGAGGTTATTTTGTAAGTTTAGAGTATGTTTATTAACCATGTGTTTAAGAATACAAGAAGACACAGTAAAAGTAAAACTATTTAACTAAGAGTTAAATCTAAAATATAATGTTAAAATGGTAGCCTAAAAATGTTTCAAACTTATTTTATGAGAATATTTTGACCAATAACCACCTAAGTCTCGAAATAAATTCATTTTTAGCCTTTATAAACTCAATATGATTCTATAATAAATTAATATTTTAATCATTTCCTAAAGTGACCCTTACGATCTTATAAAAGGGCACTTCCCCTTCCCACAAAATCACACCACCAAATCCATTTGTGTTGGCCAAACCCTACACAAATATGATCCAAAATTCATTCACATCAACCAATATTCATTAATTTTATTATAAATCCATCCTAAGGAGTCTTTTTTATCAACTCAAAAGAAAACACCCGGAAAGGAGGTAATAATTTCACCACCCCCTTTCAAGTTATTCTCTCCTTCCACTTCCTCCTTATTTTTGTTTCCATACCAAAATAATAAATCCAATACCTCCTAAATACTGTTATATTACTATAAATATGGTACAATCATATTAATTATTCATTCAATTTTATAAATGAAAAAGTCACCATACATTCATATGTATGGCTTACCGCCTCCACTTCGTGGTGTAGTTTGTTATTCAAACACATCAATATTTGGATAAGTATAATAATGATTATAAATGATGTAAATAATAAATATAACATGATTATTATTATCTATATATGATATACCATAGAATTACATAATATATCACTATAAATATAATGATATTGTCACTCATGTGTACATATGGATTACCTTCTCCACGACGCAATGAGATTCATTCCCACATTCACCATTCAATAATGATTATAAAAATATATATTATTAATAAGTATGTAATATAAGATTTAATAATTATACTAGATATATATGTATGTATTTATTTATTTATATATGTTTTTATATATATCTTATTCACTTACAGCCATACAATATGATATGAAAATGGAAACATCGTTTATGCTTACGTACGGCCTACCATCTTCATAAACAGTTCCTTCCATTTAAAACATATATCTTATATAAATATTTATATTATCAATATATATGATATATAAATCAAGGTTTATGTTTTGGAAGTATTTAAATCATTATCTAAATGATACGATCAAGAATAACAAGTTAAAACATGTATAATAAAGAAAGTGATTATTACCCAAAATGTTAATTTAGCATGGAAATACTTATTAAATTCGTAGTATAAAGATATAAATGAATAATGTATGATATAATTAATATTAATATGGTTATGTTATAATTTAATAACATACTATGGTCATTTGATAGAAGGTTCAATGTACCCTCGACAAAAGGAAAGTGTAAGGTTAGGGTTAATTTCACAATCTCTTTATTATCCTAGGTTGTTTGTACGTAAGTATCTACTGGGACATATTTATTATATATGTCCATGTTTCATAAAATAGTTTTCAAATTGATTCTTTTAAGGGAATTTTTTACTAAAATGTCTTTTTAAATGTTTTAATTATTTATTCATTTAGCCTTTCTCATTAATATCCATGTTTTCAAAATGGTTTTAAGGGATTATTTATATGGACAGGAATATTTTAAAATGATAATAACATTCAAATTTTTCAATGTGTTATGAGACACGTTGATTAAAAACTATCTTTTAAATGAATTCGTTTATTGATTATGCAACTTCTAAATGTTTTCAGGTAAAAGGGATGTTTCTCTCAAATAGTTTTACAAATCATTTTCATCTATGTCAACATCCTTTGATGGATTTTGAATTGTTTGTAGTTTATTTATTATGATACAAATCTTACATATTGTATTGAAGGTTTTGTGATATGTTTGACTGTGGATGTATTTTTTTAATACCATTCCTGGTTTATGGATAATGTATTTACATTTCGTATGAATGTTTTAATACGAATTTTTATGTTATGTTTAAACCTTTTCATACAAGGAATGCCTTGGACATAGTATGTGACGGGTGGAGCCCGCTAGAACTCCTCAATGTATTGGTAGGTCTCCTGAGAAAAACAAGTTTCTCGGAATGAGGCCTAGAAAAGATTTTATTTGTAGTCATTGCACAAGGCCTTGACTATGTGGTTATGAAGTCTGGAATTATACACTCCATCATTATGAAATAGGATATTGATATTGCATTTGATTATTCGACTAGTAGAATATACATCGAATAAGTAAATGGAATTATCTGATTTATATTGGACATATTATGTATATTTTTATGTTTTAACAGATTATGTTTTCATCTTATACATCGCCTTAAATGATTATGATTATTATTGAATGTTCCCGCTATATTGTTACCCTTACTGATCATCTGAGATCACCCATTTCTATGTTTTATTTTTCCCAGGATGCGAAAAAGTATATTATGACTGACCAATAAGGATAGTCTAATATTTGAATTTAGTCAATGGATACAATCTTGTTGTTGTTTTTCCTTTTATAATTTAATGTAAAACTCATTTATGGAATCAATTTTCCAAGACTCCTAAACCGATCAGTCATTCGGGACATGATCCCTAATGATCATGCCAATGTTATATAATAATTCACTGACTCTAGGCTTCTGGGGTCAGGGAGTTATAGTTTGGAATGATTTTCTAGGAGGATTAATACAAAAAAAATAAATAGGGAGGAGTATTATAATACAGATTTTATAACTTCCTCATTTAATATTATCAATGATAAACCAACCTACATTTTTTGAAGCAGTTTTTGAATAGTTTAAAAAACAAACATGATTAGAAGAATGATTTGGAATATAATAAAGTAATACATTCCCCATTGTAAATTAATAACTAACATATCAGTTACTACATCATTATCCTGGTCTACATCAATAGTAGTGATAACATAACTCATTTCTCACTCTCTAGGACTCTAAGGTTGTTGTATTTGAATATCTCTAACAACTTTTATCTTAGGGAATCTAATCACCTGATATGCAGTTATTTTCTATTTAATCCTTATAAAATATGCTTTTTTGTCAAAACATTATTATAATTTATCAAATTAGTTAGATTATTCATATCCCTTCGACATTAATTAGCTCGATTCTCCTCATTCTCAAATTTGAAGAATCTACCTATTCTTTTAAAATTTCTTATAGAGTGCATATTACCACCTTTTTGACATGTGGGTAGTTTGGATTTAATTCCAGCATGATATTTTTACATTTACCCTTTAAAATTAACCATCATTAATTGTTTTTTAAATCTATCCCCTTGAGTCCATTGAGAATCACATGTCTATATATTGTCTTTAAGGACACAATGAACAATCTCTTCCTAGCTATCAATGCCTCATATTTATTAATATTTATATAGAATCAACATTAATTAACTAAATAAATAGTCCAATATACATTTTATGTCCATTAAAATATAGAGGCATCACATTATTCCTTGTAATGTATGCATTGAATGCCTATATAAACCTATCATCCTTTTTCCTATCCGTTGAATTCTCTATCAATGATATGTCGTAGAGTTAACACCAAATTTTTATTGAGATTTATTTTATTGATTCCTTCCAATTAAATGGATTTGATATCCTCCTTGGGTATTTATTATTCTTGATCAGTGTGCACTACTAATTAATTTATACATACAGGTGATAAGAAATTAGTACGACTTTCTTCATTAAATACGATTTATGGGAAAACAGAAATATTCTATATAAATATAATCCCCTGTTTTAAAATTAGTGGATCATAAGGTCTAATAAGTGTTAGAGGACTTTGTCAGACAAATGAATCAACCCTGACATTCTCTTCTTTAGGAGTAATGGGAAATTCCACATTATTCAAGTTATTATTCATAACATGAGTTAGTTGAGATAGTATTGCCTTCATGTGTTATGATCCAACTCTTATTAGATTAGACATATCTTTATATAAATCATTACAGTACCCGTCAAACTGTTTATTGGAATTTTTCATCCTATTTCATACAATTATCTAAAAAATGAAAATTATAGAAAATAATAATTAATCTAATATGAATATAACAAGGGATAAATTGAACATAAAATTTGTAACTTGTAATTTAATTGTATATACTGACTTATGATTTTTTATGTTTCAATATTGGTTATACATGATAATTCTATTAGGAGGATTTATGAACTAATAACCTATTCAGTTCTTTCATAATTGTTCATAATGTATTTGATCCTTTATAAAAACATATCCCCAAGGATTGTCTAACTAGGTGTGCATAAAGATATCTTTTTTTGCACCAAGTACAAGTATATTTCATAACTAATGATCCATTTCCAGGTTGTTAGACCTAGGATAATATATAATATATCCATATACACTTGTGGTATCTAGAAAAGGATTTCATTATCTGGAAACCACTAAATCTAGAATTTAAAAAACAAAGTTAATGTTTTCATATACTGTGATTTTTCCTGATAAATTTTTTACTAGTATATTTAATTTCTAATTGAACAAATTAGTAGACCATTTTTTGATACAAACTATTGAGACCCATTATTTTTATGCATGTTATTACATCATTTTTAACATAAAATTAAAAAAAAACTTATATATCAAATGGCCAATGTTATTGGGATTGATGGTACATAAAAATATAACTAAAATTACTAATACAATTTATATAAATCAAACTATATTGTTAGATCCCAAAACCATTTAATCTTTTAAAACAACACATGATAACATGGGAAATAAAAAATAAAATGTGGTGAGATACAATTTCTAGTTTTGGAATGATAAAGATAAAAATTAGATCCTATTAGTCAAATGGAATAAAATAATTTCATAAGGGGAATCTATTTTGAATACCCATATAGATGAATGAAATAAATAAAATGGAATCATATTGTCATGGAATTATACGAAAATGGAAAAAAAACATAATATGTAGCATATGAATGAGTCATGGATCACTCCCAAGACAACATAGCACAGTGGAAAAATTCTCGTCAAGGATTTAGATTACTATATAATCACATTAATATAATCTTATGATATATAATTCATAACAAGTGAAATATGGTGAAATAAATTCACCCCCATTAGAAAAAATACATGAATATTTGAGCCACACAAAATTAATCAAACATAAGTCATAATCATAAGAATAACCATGAAAATAAATTAGTTAACTAATCATTTCTTGCAGAATAACTTGATAGAATATCATGATGGTTTCTATAAAATAAATAATTAATGAATTTTAGGATATTAATTGGTTAAAAATAAGATCCTTAAATTAAAAAAAAATCCATGTAAAGTGAATATATATAATATAATGGATAATTTAATATATAAATTAACATTATAATTTGGGTTGTAGATAAGTGGATAAAGATTCTTTTAAATGGGGTATGTGAAAATTAATTTCTATTAAACTATAAAAGGATAATAAATTTTCTCAACAATAAAATGAACAATTTTAGAAATAATTTAATTTTTAAAACATTTTATGTAATTGTACGTGATATGGGATAAGAAATTCAAATTTTCCCTTTAATCGGGTTTTCTTTACAAATGATGTTGAGAAGAAAACCTCTAATACAAGTATATATACAACAAAAAAAGGTACAAATTACCAGGTATATATTTTATTGGAATATATATATATATATATATTAAATATATACCTGATAACAATATTGTGATGATTTGAGTTATATATGAAAAATCAATGACCAAAAAAAGGAGGGTGTTTGGGATGTTCACCAACATGTTTTCAATATTCCTTTTTCAATTTTACATAAAACAAAAAATAATAAAACACTATTTAATAAATAAATTATGAGGAATTATATTATATTATATTTTCATTATTATGATGATTTTATGTTATATTAGAGTCATTTTTTGAGATTCCATTTCAATTTCACCTTTTTAAAGGTTGTTCATTTCATCATTATAAGGTTGGGTTAAATTATATGAAATAATTAGAGATCTTATCCAATGGTTCAGTAAATCTAATTGTCTATTAAAATCATATCCATTTCCCTTGAAAATAATAAATATGTCCAAATACCCATATTTTTATATGTTGGTATGATTCATTTGGTATAAACCTTATCATTACAAGGTTATTTTATTTAGGGGGTTTTACTGACCATCGTGAACTATATTTTTTATTTAATTAAATGATTATTAATATACATCATAACATGAGTTATATAATAATATAACTATTATCATCATCATATTTAATATTAATTTTTTTTAAATGTAATCCCTTGAAGGTAGTTTAGAAAAACAAGTATACATTGTCTGTAGATGTGGTTATGAAACCATAATATGAATAATTATTTTTATTTAAGATAGAAAACAAATGAGGGACACTAATTGATAATATATGAATATAAATCTAAACCATTATATATATTATAATAGATTCAAAATGATAGTTTAAAGGGATTTTATTTTGGATGAGGATGAGGAAGAATGATGAAAAATATTGTTTGAATGTATTTATTCTGCTTTCGATGTCTCCTATTCTTCCAGTGATTAAAGTTCATTGAAATGATATAATGGTAAGAAAAAAACTATTTATACTTGGGTTATAGGTTTTTGTAGATAAATTTTTAAATGGTGGTATATATTTGATGATTGAAAGGTGTAATATAAAGGGGTGATGGGTTGTATTTATAAGAGGAGGATATGAGGGTTTTTAAATATGATGTTAATTAGTTATTTTTTTAAAAACTACAAATATTGTCGAATATTGGGAATATATATAGTAATTAGTTCATGTTAGTTAGAAATAATGACCACTTACATCATCCATTTCATTATCTTGTGTTAATAATTGATGTATTTTTCGATATTTTACTTTTCACAAAAAATTTAACTACTTTGGAAAAATAAAAAAATTATAATCTTAACAATATTTCAATATTATGATTATAAAAAGAAAATATATTTTGAAAACATATTTTCAAAATAGGAGATAATTAATTTCAAAATGAAGTATTTACTTATTTGAATAAAACAAATTATAATATTATAAAAAAAATTGATAGTTTTAAAAATAACATATGGTCAATTAAAATAATAAAATCACTATACTACTACCTAATGATATTTTATTAGCCAATTTTTTATAATAAAATTTCTTTATTTTATTATATTTATAATAATAGTGTAAATTAAACATTTTTTATTTACAAAAATCCAAATACTTATCTAATATTTTTAAAAACATTATTTTATATGTGTCTTGATAAAATTTTTAGATATATTAATTTTATATGAAAACTAATTTTTTTTCACTTCCATAGGTGCTGTTACAATTTTAATGGTCATTTAACTATTCTTAATTGATAGATTTATATTCCAATGATACGATTACTTTTCATAATGTAATATTTTTAATGGTGTTATCAATTTCCAACCATTTATAAATATATAATATTTCATTAAATGTATATTAAATTATATTTTCGTTCAATGTCATATATATTTCTTTTTTAATATGCATATTTCATTACTATAATTCTATTTTATTTATATTTTTTTATGATTGTAATCATTCTTGGGGATACAACATATCCATATTTTTAGATTAAAGTTACTTAATTTTCTATTTCCTTTATCTTAATTGTTTCAATTGTTCGGGATATATTTATTTTTCAAAGTTACTATTAATAATCAATATAATAAAATATAATTGGTTATATAATATGGTGTCTGTGTGTTTTACGTTATAATAAACTACTAAATATATCACATTTAGATAAACATAAGGTAAATTTCATTCATAATTGTTTAGGTCATTACACTATTTCCCATTTCTATCCTTGAATATATTTTCATGATATCCTTTATATTATATTATCGGTTATCAAAGGTGGAAGATACGAAACTAGATCGTTCCACCACATAGAAATAAAAATGTTGTATCTATCAATCCCACAATTTTTTCATTACTTATATTTAATTTCCTTGAATGATTTAAAAGGTAGAGTAAACTAGTAGTTTATGATATTTTTACATAATTAAGTTTTTTGGTTTTTTACATTAAAATATGTTTTTCCTTATATAAAGGTTGTCTATTTCAGTTTCCTAGTGGTTTGAATCCTGTATTCATGTTCCCCAAGAGACATGATTTATTCTAAAAATTATGGAATCACTTTCCTAAAAATTGAATTATTGAATCATAGTTAAAATATATTTTATTGGACCATATCTTATCATAAATTCATTGGGTCAAGGAACATATGTTTTAGTGAATCCATTACTAAATAAAAGGGAAAATTCATAGAATTGTTAATATGAAAAAAATTATAATAATTTAAAATAGTTTAATTTTATTAGGTTAGATAATACAATATTCACTCCCATAGATAAATAATAGTGCATGTTAATGAAAAATTAAAATGAAAAAATATTTGAAAAAAACAGTATGAGATAAAATTATATAAACATTTATTCTCAGTATCAATTATCAAAAAAACTTCTATGATTCCTATAGTTTATAAAAACATAATACCAAACTATGTTTTCTTAATTATTAAAAATGGTCTATGAACATGAATGAATTTAATAAATTGTAATGAAAATCTCATTGTATATGAGAGTAGAGGATGTGTTTTTGAATAGTAAACATGAATAAAGAGGAAAATGATTTTATGTAACTAATTGTATAATGATTAGTTAATTATTATGTAATTGTGAATTTAGATAATAATTTTGTGTAAGAGAGAATATAAAATTGGATTTCATGTTAATATTTATATTTAATTAAATCATTAAAAAATAATATCAATTAGATCAAGGCTTTAATAGGTGATGAAATGTATTCATAGTGAATAATATTGTAAACAGAAATCACTTGTACGAACTGAATAATTCAATTGATAGGAAGTGATTTATATGTATATAGTATATTTTTCCTCTTTAAATAAAAAATATTACATCTAATATATATATAAATGATTTTTAGTTTGATTGTGTGTTTTTTAGAATAATTTAAATTTGGTATCAAAGTATATTTTAATGATAATATATAATTCAATGTTTAATTGTTTTAAATAGCCAACTAAAAATTTATATTTGCGTTATTAGATTCATAAATTGACATAGTTTCCATCGTCATGATGTTTTAATCCCAAATCCAAGGGAAAAAGACATCAAATATGTTATAAAACCTCAGTATCCCTTGAGACAACATCCTTTTACCTAAAAATATATCATTTAGATTTAATAAAGCCTTTATCATAACCAATGATGATTCATTTATACTAATCCATCATCTGATCTCCTGGGAAACATAGTATAATCCCTTCGCACTAATCATTTCATAATGATTAGTTTTATTCCAGAAATTACATTAATTCATATATAGGATAATTTTAGGATTTGGGTTTTAGATAATTTTTACATAGTTAACTCATAAAATCCCCCATTTATAAAAAGTTTATACATCAGAAATAATAACTATTATATCCAAAATATAATTCCTTTGGAATAAAACATGGTTTCTTTTCATTAAAAACCATAAAAAGTTTCCCCATAATATCTTTTTTTTATTCTCCCATAATTAATTGGAAAATAATATTGAATCTTGGGATAAACACAAAATTTATAGTATGTGATATAAAATTAATGGAAACAGTTAGTTTAGAATAAACATGAAACCCCATGGAAAACACTTTTTCATGAAAACATAACATATTACTCATAATGGTAATTAAAATTACTTTAAACCATAATTTATTTTATATTTTGAAAATATATTCCCATAAAAATAATTAGGAATAATTTAGAATCATATAGGTACCATGAGATATCATCACATAGAACCCTTAAAGACTGTAATAACAAAATATCAAACATCCAATATAATTTTCCAAAAAATATAAGATTGAACAAATGAATTAGAGTTATATATGGGTGAACCCATTATTTATAATGTCCATGAACCACATAAAGAATAAAATAGTTATAATATAGTTTCAAATAACAAGGATATGGATGAAAAGCAGTTCAGTGGAAAACCATTATAGAGTATTTATTCAATGAAAAAGCACATATAAGTTAGGACACTCTTTAATCAAAGAACCCATAAAATAGTGACATTAAACATTAAATATCCAGATAATAAGTAAATTATTGATATATATTCTAAACTAGGCTATATATATACTTTATAAAATAACAACATGGTATCACATAATGATTTTCATCAATGAATGGAATTGGGATTGAATCCCTTACATTGAGTCTGCTTCTTCACATATTTTATTAACATTCCTATGTAATATATTTATTTTATTTATTTACATGATTTATAATAGTTTAATTTTTATTATTTATTTTATATCACTTAATAAAATTTTATAATAATTATTTATTTATTTATGTCCATGTTGGATGTTTTCATGATATACGATACAAGAGTCTAAAATGAATTGGGTTTAATGTCAACAGACTATGTGTTCATTAGTTCATAACATCCAAAATAATATTGATGAAATTAATATCATTTTTATATATAAATTATACATTCAAATGAAACCATTTCACATAGTTCTGATAAATGAACTACATTATAATCATAGAGGCAGTAGGTCATACATAATCATGAGTAACATTTCAATTTTTCAATGATCATTCTAGATGAAAGGTATGTATTTTTTATATTTTAAATTACTATTAATAATATCATTACTATCATATTAAACAATTAAATATACATATATACACTATCTATGTGATGTTGTGTTGAAAAACGAATCACATCTCTTAATAGAGGTGATTGTTCACATATACGCACGAAAGACATTAACATTTTTCTTTGAATGGAATGCTTAGAACATAAATGAAATATTATTATTTTATAATGATAAATATTTCCTGAATATCATATATAAAATATAATTCCATCACTATTACTAGTATTGATAAACGGTGATGTAAAATAATTTATATAGGTTCATGAGGTGGTAGTCTACTGTAAACATGTACAAACAATTCATATCCCATTTGATGAAATTAAGGATGGATTTACATTAAAATATTAAAAAAATTTCTCTGTATATTTTTGATACTGGAGTTATTATTTCTTCATGAATGAGTATGATATGAAGGTTGTCGTATGAGAAATAAAATAGAAACACTAAATTAAAATTGAGGCCTCTTACTCAGAATTCCTCTATTTCTTAACACCTTAAGAACACTAAGGGTGGTGTTACGAAGAAACTAAGAGATCTAGGATATGGGGATGGATTCAAGGAAGGGATTTTGGTAGATCCTAGATGATCTTAAACTTTTAAAATATAAATAACATGTCAATTTATTATGAAAAATTTATTTAACATGTAACCCAACTCAAATTATATCATTTATATACATATAATATCACTTATTTAATATTTTCTTTAATTAAACAATAACTACATCATTATTGTGCAAGCTATTAATTTACATTTTATTACTTCTAAATAAAAAAAATATTTTAATGTTAAAGAAAAAAAATTTCTTTCAAAAAACTATTTATAGTCTAATAGATCCCCAATATAAACCCTTATTAAAAAATTTTCACGTATTAAAAAAACTGTGAAAAATTTGAAATTTCTATGAATATTATATTATAAATGTCATAAACTAATTCGAGTGAATTATAATGGATATTATTTATCCCATGAGATTTTTTTGGTTGAAACACACTCCTGAATTGAAATTAGTTGATGTTTTAGAGTAATATTATACTATTATAATGGTTTTTATATTTCGTTACCCTATTTACGCATAATAGTGGAAATAAAAAATATTACTAAAGTTACTATTCATATTTTCAAAACATATAAGGATAATTTTAGAAAATTTCATAACTTATGATTCCAAATATGGAACCTAGTTTTTAAAATTAAAATGACGGAAATGGAAAAAATTAATTAAAAATTAATCATGTTGATTGAACAAGAAAATGTGGTTTTAATATAAAAATGATATAATGTTTAGAAGGTTTTTATATCCATTTTAAATTATAAATTTATTACAATTTAAATAAATTTATTAAATTATCACATAATAATTTCAATATACATTAAAACCATTTAAAAATATAAATTACCATTATAAATTTTTCTAACAAAATACTTATTTTCAATAAGAAATGAATGATTTTTTTCACCAATAATCAGAAAATGAAACTTATATGAAAAATATAAAAAATTAATCCTAGTTAAATTTTTATATTATTCATCGAAAGAAGCTATATTTTCAAAATTTATTTTGTAAATTTGAAAAAATCATCATTTAAAAAATGTGTTCCATCAAATGGTGGTAAATAAAATTTTTAGAAAAATACATTCTTTATGCGTAAAATTGGATTTATTATTAAATTATGATAATAAACGATATTGGATTAATGTAAAATCAATTAATAAAATGGTGTAAGTATATCATATAACTACTTTAGTTGTTAAATTATTCCCAACTTTTTGATATTGTTCCCTCACAATTTTACTGACTTGTTAAAAATGTAGGTATATTTTTCCCTTATAGAATTTTCGGATTCTAATATTTCCACTATAATCATATGGGTTTTCCATAAAACCATAACATGATTAATCATATTTTTCATTAACAGATTCTATTTGTGGATAAGAAAATAAATTAGTTATTCCTCCTTTGAAAGATTCTCTTCCAACTGATGTACATCAGGGATCAAAAAGTGAGATGAATCTGGAACATATTTCCAGAAACATTGAATCATGAAATACATTGTATACCTGGGATAAACTTCTAGGTAATACCACTCGGTTGGAAACTGATCCAAGTTTCTTTGCTATATCTTAGGCTCTAATGAACCGTGGACTCCTCTTCCCCTTATAACGAAAATACATCATAGATTTACATTGATAAAATTTGATAAATATGTGGTCGATAACCTAGATTGAAAAATCCTCCACTGAGTTTTCTAGATAAATATTCTTCATTTTCTGAGATATTTTCATGTATTACTAAATCTTCTAAACATTCTATACTATTTCCTTCAAAAAAAATGGTTTCATCAAATTCCTTTCTCTGAAATCATTCTAAATACTCAGTGTTTGACACCTCTTCCCATTTAACTCCTCAAATGGTTCCATCAATATATTGGAATGATATATATATTTATAAAACAACTCAAATAAATAATTATGTTGATCTGAACATCCCTATTAATCTATTCGACACACACATAACAAATCCTACAGAGTCTGAATTGTTCATTTTTTCTGTCTAGCAGACTGAGGATAAAAGGATTTGCAGATATTTAATTCAGTTCCCAATGACATCTAATTTCCTTTAAAATAGATAGAAGTGAACCTAGAATCATGATAAGATACAATGGAGATCAGAACTCCATATAAGCATGAAATATTTTTTAGATACAACTGAGAAATTTTATCTATAGATAGGGTGTCTTATATATGAATAAGATGTGAAGATTGAGTTATTTGATAAACAATAACTCAAAATGCGTTTTTACCTCATAATGTATTTTTTCATACCACTATCAAAAAATCGAAATATTTGCCCATTTCAACATAGTAACTTGAAAATGATAAATCTTTCACTTTGGTAACAATTAATCCGCTTCAACATATTTTCAAGTCAATCATTATAGGGTAAAGTCACCAGAATCAATTTTCATTCCATCCCACCAGTAATAATCTTGGAGGTCTCTCTACATTATAGTGATAATTGGATGAACTGAAAATTGAGAACTTTGATCTTTACATAAAAAATCATTCTTCAACTGTAGATCACAAGGAAAAAACAATAACTTCTAACTTCTCAATATATAATCTTCCTCAGTGATAAATTTAGGAAACGTAACTTTTCAATCAATTGTTACATCTTATAAAAATTATAGTCTTCCTTATGTGCTTTCAACATTCTGTCTTATAGAGATAATTACACTGATACCAAAAATAAAATAGTAAAATTTTTTGCACCAGAAATATCCAATCCTAAATTCATCAAATAGCCAACAATTATTTCACATTCCATATTTTCCTTGGTAATTTTAGCATTACTTTTTCACACAAATATTATACCCCATTTTTTGATTCTCTATGATACTGATGAATCATGAAATAATAATCTATAATTTTTCCCATTCATATTATCTATCTCATTTTCAATTCCTTCTAAGAGAATATATACTTAAAAATTTTATGATCAGTATATATTTCTCATTTTTTTGAAAATAATAACTCC
The DNA here is from genome assembly GCA_963277665.1 of Viscum album. Classification (NCBI taxonomy): domain Eukaryota; kingdom Viridiplantae; phylum Streptophyta; class Magnoliopsida; order Santalales; family Viscaceae; genus Viscum; species Viscum album. The sequence goes on from OY728152.1 coordinate 749,530,024, forward strand.
AAGTATTTAATGAAAAAATCATATAAATACAAATAATTTGTAGGGTAAGTTAACTCATGAGGATCAAAATAACATGATTCATAAGCAATTAAAATATCATTATACATTAGGACTCAACCATGTCATTCAAAATAAGCATCGTTGTAGATGAAAAATTAACTATTTTTGGAAGGTAGGGAGAATACATGACCATCCACCATTCTTCATTTTAATTCTACAAAAAAAACTTCACATTAATTTATCGAGATGAAAATTAATCCTTTTATATTTTACATTGACATTTATCTGGATAACAGTGACAATTTTTCAATAAATATCTTGTAATATCCTCGTAAACAAAGAAAAATAGAAATCACTGTTAGAATTGTGTTCCTTGTCTATTCATCAACAAATTCCTTTTTAGTAAAATAAATTTTTTTGACATCTTCAGAAATAATGTGACCAATGAAATAAATTTGTTGAATCAAAAGTAACACTTTTTAAAAATTTCATATAGTTTCTTTTCATTTAATATTTTAAAAAAAATACAAAGATATATTTTATGTTCCTCCTAGATATTAAAATATACAAAAATGACATCAATGAACACAACCAAAAAAATATCCAATAACACATGATATATTCTATTCATATGATCCATTAATATATTAGGTGAATTATATAATTGAAAAGGAATAAATATATATTCATGAAGCCTATATCGATTCCAAAACATAGCCTTTAAAATGTATTCTTCCATTAATTTAAACTAATGATACCCCAATATCAGGTCATCATTAATGAAATTTTGTTCCGATGTATCTAATAAAACAAATCATCAATATGAGGAAAATAATACTTATTCTAAATAGTGATGTTAATAAAGGTTCAATAATTAATGAAAAGTCTCATTGAACTGTGATTCTTTTTTAAAAAAAGATAGGAGAATACCATAGAGAAGTTCTACTTCATTTGAATCCATTAACTAATAACTCCAAATTTTTTATTTTTAACACAAAAATATAAACATGATCCATTAGATAAGGGGGTATAGAAATTTTATTATCACCACAAACATGAATAAAATTAAAATCAACCTCTTAATTAGGAATAAAACTAATAAATTGATCTAAAAAACAGTAGTTGGGGTTTGTCTTAGAGGAAAGAACCACGTAATCCTACATGAAAAATGGGGGTTCAAAACCCTATTGGGCACAAGGACTATAGCAGTACTGTAGGGGTGCTGTAGCAGTGGTGGTACTGTAGATCAGAGGGTAAAGTAGTGGTAACTGGGCACTGTAGCATTGGTGGTACTGTGCGGGTATTGTAGCAGTCGGGTTACTATTCATAGAATGGGAATTGGACCAAAAATTTGGGCCTACGGCCTATGTAATGGGCTACAATCCCACTTGACCTTTGGGATATGTAATGGGTCCCCCTCTACCCAGTTAAAAGAGGTCTTTTATTTTCTTTAATAATTGATAAATGAGGCATCGGCCCCACCCTTTAAAAAAACATCTAAAAAACAACTATGTAATTATTTAATACTAGAACATGAGTAATTTGAACATTAACATTATTTTCAACAATATGAGTGTGGTAACATTCATTATCGTTTCTGGTTATTTTTTTAGCTTCTTGGTATGTTATTAATGTTATAAAATCATTTCTCAAAACATTTATAGCAATGAAATCCATTTTAGAATCTAATCAATGTCAAGAATCATATATAATTATACTATAGCTAGCTCGACATGAATTTCACGAAAATCCATCCCACTAATAAAAATAGGAAGATTCCTATAAATCTATTTTTCTTTAATATATCCGCCAATAGTTTTCATTAAAAGATATATTTACAATTATTTTTTGATATTCCCAATTTACTTTAAAATTTATAAAAAAATGAATGATTATGAATATTGATAGTAGAATATGTTATTGGAATAATTCGTATACACAAGTAACATTATTGTCACAACTTACTCTACTTGCCCAACAACAAATATAGTAGATGAAAATGACCTAGTTTCAATCTGGAGTAAAACTGATTAATTATTATATCCTTGTCCAGAATAAAATACAGTTTAAATTTTCCAATAATGTCATGTTTTCATCACATATAACTATTAAATCTTCATATTTTCCACTCTATTATAGAAACTATTTTTCCATTTAAAATCAAACAACATTATAGAAATATTTTTAATTGAAAAAAATCCATGAAGTTTTCTGATTCCATTAAATGAAGATCATCATTCCCTCTTATATTATTAACCAAATACCAACATATATATACTTGACCATCAAAATGATAAATGTAATGAGTTACCATTTAATGTTACAAACAACCTATGACCTAAAATATCTTTTCCATAGAACTATTCAAACTTTTGGTTACCAAAGGATCAAATGATCCACTAAATGATTGGGATGTTTGCTCATGGATGTTTACTCAAATGACATGCTCCTTCATGTAGGATTGGTTTCCTCTATACCAAGGATACCAGCACCATATATCGCATGAGTCCACTAAGCCATTACCGTAATAAACAATTCTGTTCTAATTCTGAACATCCTAGGATAATAATTTTGAATGATATATCCCTCTAATTTCCTTCCCATTAATGCTTCCATGTGTCCACCAATGAAACCATTCTGAATATACATAGTTTAAATAAATCAATATTGTAGACTTCAAATTCTATAACATTTTAACTTCATGGTAAGGTAACATATAATAATGGAATGTTTTTAATGTTACCATAACCTCTACAGTTATCTAAACTTACCTATGATACCAATTATATGTCTTTTCCCTTAATCAATACTTAATCATTAGTCATAGTCGTCAATTTACATTCTCTCATATTGATGATCGTTTTTTGTTTACTATTTAACGTAATTAGTTCATCATTCATTAATAACATTGAAAATTTTAAGAAATTTTATATTACTAAAATAGTATCCATTTCATCAGAAATTTAAAACATTTATAATAAAACATAATTTCATTTCATGATCAATCACAACAATTTTCTCCATGATATCATCCATTTCAAAATTCTCCCTCATGTCCAATGAAAATAATTTAAAAACATGGTATGGGCACAAAAATACTTGTAAATTATATTAAAGTAATGGAAACAATTAGTTCATGAAAAACATGAAAACCCATCAAAATTATTTTCTGTAAAACATAATATTTTTCCCAAAAATATAATTTTGTTTCATTTATAAAGATAATTTATTTTACCTTTTGAAAATAAATTATTCTCATGGAAACTCATTTTATGGAATAGAAAATAATATTTTTAATTTGGGAAATAATCATAAAAAATCCTTATAAAACCCCTAGAGATCTATTACTTATTAGAATAACCTAACAACTGGCTTCCAAAAAAATTATATTGTAAATTTTATCATCACCAAATGAATTAGAGTTTTATCTGAGATCACCCATCAATTAAGTTATAATGAGATCACATAGAAATATCTTTTAACAGAGTTAATTTATAATTTGTAATAATGAAATCATTAAAAAAAATTCTAATATTATTTGGAAAACAAAGACATTGAATAAAAAGAGTTTTCTAGAAAACTATGAAAGTGTTTTTTTGAAAAGATAATACCCTTATAACATTAGAATTTCGTGAAATATAATACCCATAGAATAATGATATTAGAGACTAAACATCATGGTTATCTGTATATAATTGATATATAATGTCAAATATTTAATATATACACCTTATAATATAATTTAGGTGCATATCATCATGAATGGCCTCAATGAAAGAAAATTGAGAATAAATCCCTTACCTTTAGTTTGATGCATCAAATATGTCCATTAAATTACTAAATAATAAAGGTATATTATTTATTTACATGATTTAGAGCCTTTTAACGTTTACCATGACTTTTATATCACTAATTATAATTGTAAAATAAATAATTACTTTTTAATTTCCATGTCAGACATTTTGGGGACATTCAGTACATGAGTCGAAAATGAATTTAGTAAAATGTAAATAATCAATGTGGTCATTATTCCACCATATATAGAATTATATTAATAAAATTATTTATATTTTTGTAATAAAGTAATAATTTTAAATTAAACAATAATTTACTGTTATGAAAAATGAACCATGTTATAATTAAGGAGACGGTAGACTATATGTACAAATGAGTAACATTTTCATTTTTCGATGTTTATTTTTGATAAAAGGTAAGTATTATTTTATCATTATAGAGTGATAAAAATAAAATTAATATTACATTATACATTGAAATATACGTACATATTTAACCTCTATGATTTGGTTATGTAAAATGAATAACAACACTTTATATAGATGATAACTAACACTTACACACAAATGATATAATCAATATTGTGTGCATGGAAAGATAAGAATATAAATGATATATTATTCATTAATATTGGTAAATATTTAAGGAATATTATATATTAAAATTAATTTCATCTTTATAACCATTGTTTAGATACGGTTATTTAAAATTAATTATATTCGTTCGTGACACGGTAGTCTTCCATAGACACAAAAAAAACAATTCATTTCCCATTTAATGAAATTAGTGTTGTATTTAGGTGATTATATTTAAAAAAAATCTGTTTTTTTGAGTATACTATGTTTATTATTTAATAATTCTTGATTAATATTTTACGAATATAACGATGAAATTAAACATTTCACTTAATTAAAAATTATATCTCTTTCCTAGACCTCCTCCTTTACTTAACACCTTGGACCAATAATGGTGGGGTTTTTCCTATATTAAGAGTTCTAGAATGTTAGGATTGGTTCTAACAATGTAATTGGCAATAGATTTTTAAAACTAAAACTTCTAATGTAACACTAGCATGTAAAAGTCGCCTAAATAAATTCATTGTTGTAATTATTCTTATAAAATTATATTTATTTTGGTATTGTTAATGATATTCCTTTATATTTTTTAAAATTAAAAAATTAATGCATCCAAATTGTTAAAAAATTTAATTTAATAATTAATTTCTTAAAAAATATAAATAATTTTTCATGATAATGATATATTTATTATCTTTCCAAATAAATTTAATAGTTTAATAGAACCCATTTATAACCCCTTATTAAAAATATTTGACTTCATAAAAAAAAGTGTGCCAAAATTAACATTTCTTTGAATACAAAATTATTAAATTCATTCTCTCATAAAGGTGGATTAAAAATGTTATAACAATTCCCCAAGGATTTATTATACAGAAAGTCCCCCATACAATGGAATAGGAAATTTTTTAGGGTTATATAATAATATAATAATATTATTTTTACCATTAATTACCAAATTTTACATTAACTATGGTAATAGAAAATATTACTAAAGATATTATTCATATTTTCAAAAAATTAAGGTATCTTATTTAAAAAAATTTGAAAATATTATTATAACATGGAGTCTATTTATAATAATTTAAAACAAATATATTTCAAAAATTAATTAAAAATCAACATCGTTGATGGAATAATAAAATGGTTTTTTAAATAAAATACATTAAAAATTTCACTATGTTTTTATATATTATTACATTAATAAATTTATTAAATTGAAATTAATTATATTAAAAGATAAAATATCATTATAAAGATATATTAAAGGAAACTAAAAATATAATTCAAAACTAGAGAAAATTTGGAAGAAAAAGTTGTCTTCAATTAAAAATACAATATTCTTTCACTATTCATCATAAAATAAAACAAATAAAAATTTATAAAAATTTAAACCAACATAAATCATGATATTAAAATTCATAAAAAAAAATTTATTTTCAAATATAATTTGTAAATGTGATAAATTTATATTTAAAAAAATATTTCATCAAAAAGCTGTAAAATTGATTTTTCAAACAATACATTTTAAGCATAAAAATATATTTGTTATTTTAGTTTTACTATATTATTTATTGGATGAAAGAAAAAAAATTGAAATAGTTTAATATTGTTATATCATTTCCTGGGATTTTACACATAGCCTCACATATCAATGTAGAATATATCGGGATATGAATGATGTCTTAGCCTCTAATAATTATTTTGTCCTAACCAATGTCATCTTAACCTCTCCAACACATATAACTATTGTTCCCTAATTTAACCCATATCATGATGACGTAAATTTAATATTCCTTATTACCCACCAATTCAAGGATCATCCATCCTATAATTTTGTCTAAATCAACAAATCATATTTTTTTCAGGCATGTAATGTACTATAATGATCCAAAGTAGTTTTCTTTTTCCTATCAATATATCCTTTACAGTTGGTATTAAATATTTTCACAAACAAATAAAATCATGAGTTCAATAATTCATTTGGTCATACCCTTAATTTAATTTCATCATTTTTGACACATAAAGCTCATTTCAAACAATCAATAAAATATTGGGATCACATGAGGGATCAAAGAACATCCCCAAATATCATTTGTGACTATGGAATTCATCGTGATGACTTGAGTGAACCATGAATTCATGGTCACACATAAATGGATACATGATTTAATATTGTCAGTTAAAATAAATTAATACCCATTATGCATTTCCACCTACTCCTATTAAATATTAATATGTGTGAGTGGATCGTGGTGACTAACCAATATAGGATAAGAATAAAAAATCAGATATCATTGAATGATATAACCATTCGTAAAGATATTTTGAATCCATTCAATAAAATATAAGAACTTTTGGGTGATCGTCAATTATATATCTAAATATTCCATCTTACCACTTATAGGAAGTCAAGAAATAAAATTTTGTCATCTACGTTATGAATTAGATTCATGTTAAATTTCTAGAATTACATAGAATCTTTTAACATAGAATATTCATTAATAAAGAGTTTTATTTCCTATTATCCAGGGATTATTTTTGTTTACCCAGCTATACATATTCTATACACTTTTATCGTAAATTTAAAACCCACATTTTGATCCCTTATGAGGTTTTCATATTATTCTGAAACCCATATTCTAATTTCTCATTGGTTTCATCCATTTGTCTTGGTTAATGGGTGTGTTTAGGGTTGGGGTGTAAATTTTCCACCCTTTTTTGGAATATTATCAACCTTGTTACATTCCCTAACATTGATACCTCATTATGTGTGTTATATTTTTTCAATGAATATATAGTCTCCTAATTTCCTAGATGTTAATAAGAAGAAATAGGAATTAAATTGATAGTAATAATCATTTAATATTGGTATTAGTACCCAAGATTATTATTGAATAGGAGCAGTACTCATGTATTATCTCATCTTTATTAAGTGTATGAAAATTTGAAATCTCATCATGTATTATTGATTTGTAGTTTTATATTATTATTTATATGAAAATTTAAGTTGTTTTTCATTATTTATATGAAAAATGAGAATTTATTTTCATTTATGTATTGAAAGATTGATTAATATTTGAAATAAAATTTATTAAAATAATTGGTATTCCCCATGTAGAATTTATATATACAAATACAAAATCACAATAACGATAGAGATGATGATTTATGGAATAAAAAATGGATAATAGAAATTTGAATGTAATATATAAGAAACTACATGAATTTTTAGTCATACTATATGTTATTTTGAACATGAGATCCTAGGTAGGACACATAAATTATATTTCCAACTCCATAAAAATAAGAACCAAGAATCCCGTTATCTCAAAGTGATTTTTGATGAATCATATCGTCCATCTATCCTAGAGTGGATTTTTATAATGCACAAGGAAGGGTATAAAACAATTTGTCTTGTAATGTGGATATGAAATATTGTGTTGGTTCTTGTTTCCACCCCATAGGTATGTATGAAACACTACTAGAAAATAATATATCAATTTATATTTCAATAATTTTACACTAATTAATTCATGTATATAAATTAAAGTAATGTTTAAATTCACTTTGAATAAGGATGTTATTTTAGGCGACACTATTCATTACGTAATATAGATATGTTATCGAGCTACTGTGACATTAGTTAAGTCATATTATTTTCACAAGTGGTTTGTACTATGTTTGTTTCTGTATATTCCTTGATCTATTTTTTGAAAATTCTCTATGAACACATATAGTGGAATCACATTTCTCTAATATCCCATGAACTCGAAGAAATGCTTTAGGATAATCCAAAGTGTTTAGAAAGAAGAATATAGAAGTTATGTAGGGTGTGTCATCAGATGTATTATGCTAAATATATCTAAATAACATATATATATAGTTGTTTTTATAAAGAATATTATAAATAAATAGATACATCATAAATATGTAGGAGATTTTTAAATTTTATCCGTCATTTCATTACTGAGTTTATAAGAGAAATTATCATTGTTTTAAAATGCATTGTTCCGAGTAATTTTTGAAGCTCCCATGAATTAGAAAATATGTCACATTCCATATAATAAAAGATAACACATATGAAAAATATTATTTATGTAATTAAATTATATTACATGTGTGATAATTATACATAGGTTAATTTGGTTTAATAAATTTTCAGAAATTCATGTAAGATGTTTTGATGCATAATATTATTCATATATATATATATATTAAAAATTTCAAGCTCACAATAAAATTAAAATTTGTTTCTTATATTATGATTCCATTATACAATGATCGTCTATAAAAAATATTTTTTAGATATTGTGTAATGAATTTTGAAGAGTGGTTATATGATCATAAGATTAATCACTTTACATGAACTGTAAAAACTAGAAAACATAATGATATTGTGAAATCAATTTATGAAAGGAAATAAAATTTTCATGTTAAAAAATAATACGATTGAGATAACCATAATCTGAGTTTAATATGGATACTGATAAATAATTTTCATCAGTATAAAATAAAAAAGGTAGAATCTATGAAATTTTGTAAAGAAATTGTTTTAGTTGCCTAATAACATAGAAATCCAAAACAATTGTTGGAATTATGAAGTAAATACCATAATATTGAATCCATTTTATTTGTTGGAGAAACCAATGATAATATTCTTTTATATTTATATTATGTTTAATAGGTTTTGTTAAATAATGCTAAAAACTATTATTCACAGACGACGTATAATTATTTCATGAGGGGTGAATATATATTACATTGAAACTCAAAAATATTTATTATGCCCAGGAAAAACATTGGGGAATAGATATAGTTCCCCTATTATGTACCGAAAAAAGAAGGTATGAGAACGAAGATCCAATGTAGTATAAATGGAGTGAATAACAAAAAAGTTTAATAGGGTATATAAGGAAATGAGAGTGTTTAACAAACTTAGATTTATTAGGATAGAGGTAACTTTAATCTGTGAATGAATTTAGGAGAAAATAGTATAATTTCATCTCTTATTATTACGTCAAGGATGATGTATCATCCTTACTATTTATATTCGGATTGATCAATAAGATGTGTGTGTCTGTGTACAAAATAATATTCATACAAAATATGATTAATAAAAATTGTTTGTGAATATACAGTTCACATGAAGAATGAATTTTTTTGTAGCTATTGAAAGAGAATGAAAGGATAAAAGATAAATTGATTTCATACCACTGTGAATGTATTAGAAAATGAATAATAATATCAATGAATCTTACTGATAAAAATAATTTATGTTGATGAAAGATATTATTATTTTTATCAACCCTTATTATGAAACTTTTCGAATGTAATATAATGACCCAAAAATATACTAATTCATTGTTTGGTGAATATAGTGTAATTCAAGTACATAGATACTCCATGACTATTGAAGATAAGATGTTTTTTACATGTGGAATTCATGATCATGTGAATTTACAATTTTATGTAAGTTTTAAATATTCTTATTGAGAAGTGGACACTATAAACTATTACCCACTTTGTGTGTGTGTGTGTTTAGATTTTTTTCATGCAATAAAAGAACGTTATAATAGATAAAAATAGAGTAATTATACTTTATAGGTGAGGTAAAATAATAGGGTAAAATGAATAAATTATTATAAAGTCACCAAAATGGATTTAGACCCCAAATTAGTGTGTAATAAATCCCTAACTAGTCAATTCCCATTGAATCATAGTGTGGTTCACGTAAAATTGGATTACCTTTTGGGAAATTGTTCCCTTTGGATGTTTCTTTATTGATTTATCATGATGAATAGTTTTAGTTAAGACATATCTATTTTTTATTATCATTACAACACTTATAATTAAATTTTTGATAAAAAAGGAAATAAAAGTGAATAAAAGATAAATAATCCCTCTCATTCTATGATGAGGATTCCTTATTTCCCCAAATCCAATATACTAGAGAAAAATGATATGATTTATAAGGATAAGAATAGGTGGCTCAACTTACCTCAAGGGAAAAAAGTTTTACATGAAAAAACAATCCACAAATTTGTATGTTTTGTAGGAAGTAACTTGTTATTTATCAATATATCCTTTTTAAGAACCATGTATTTTTATGATAACATGTAATCAAAGATATCAATTTCAGGAAAAAAATTTAATGTATTTTGTCATAAATAACTATTTTCATTGGTATATAGAATATTTGAAATATTATAAGAATTGATCACCCATCTTAACATATATATTAAATAATAAAAATATTTAGAATAAAATTTTGTTTAATTTATATATATCTATAAAAAAAATTATCCTTTAAATAAATAAATATGGGGAATTAATTGACATTCTAAAAAACTGATAAGAAATCACTTAATGAAATTAAAGAGTATGAAAAATATCGAATGAATATAGAAAATAATATCTATACATATGAAATGACAAAAACATTTGCATTAATTTCATGAATGATCTACTAGAGGTCATGAAAAATATAATCAAGGAGCATAGAACATATAAATAAGTGAATGAAAAAAATGTATGATAAGGATGTTGAAACAATGAAGAAAGAGAGTAAACACAATATTTGTAATTGAGGATGAAAAAATTATTTTGAAAATAGAGAATTTTATGAATGGAATTCAATTATAAAATGTAGACACATTTTTAATCATTCCATTATAATAAGTTAATAAAAAAATATTTCTCCCACATGTGTTTCTAATGTAGATTATAACACTAATAGAATTCCTATCGATATAAAAAAATATCATGAATTTATCTCAAGATAAAACCCTAATAAAAATAATAGATAATATGTCATCCAATATAAATTATATCTCTCATGATAATCATATTTTTAAAATAATCCAGGTTTCAAACTAAAATATATAAATATGGATAATGTGAAATGAATATAATTCGACCACAATGTCATGTGTTGATATAAGAAATTATATGAATAATGGTTTTGCAATAGGATAAAATCCATTAGTTGAAAAAAAAATAGAAATATATTACTTATAAATGAGTGAAAACATATAATATAATGTTCATCAAAGGATATCGAGGATTATGGGATTCTTCTGGTGTTGTAAGAAGATTAGAAACAAATAACTTGATTGTTTCTAAAATATATAAGTTCATGAAGTATAGAGGAATTATTTTTCAAGGGATGTGGGATTGAGAATATATAACATTAATTGATTAAGGTGAGATATCCATATACCTAAAATATATTTGAATATCATAGAAGTATCTATTATTTTTTTAATGACCCAAACTATTAATAATATAATTACTCCTTTTAATTTATTCAAATGCACTATTATGTGTTATTGTTATAGGAAACACATTCACTTATTTAATCATATAATAAACTACTTAAATTAACTTATAACTTTATTATAATTTAAAACATAACTATTCAATGTTGTTCACATGATTAGTATAAATATAGGATTTCAAAATGTCCATGGGAGATAGAATAACTAATATTTTCCATTGATGATGCCTGAACATATATCCATCAACTTAAGAATGATCGAAACAATTTATGTGAGACGTTCAAGCTCATCAAGATCAGGACCTAATCTAGATATTTCGAACCACCCTAGGAAAGTATAACAACATCACATCATACTCTTAGGGATTTTTAGGATGTATAAAAAGGATATGTATCAATACCATAATAATATGCATATTTATAATGTATTTTAAAAAATATTAATGTTTATAATCTATTTTTATCATTTCATTATAAATGATTTGGATTTCATACAATAAAACACAAATGTTATTTTAATTAAAATTCAACTTCAATTAAAACATATATTTTTATAAAATAATGTATATTTGAAATAAATTTTATTTTAATAATATTATTAAATATTTTTTATCATATATAAATGATCATATAATTTTTATATTGTCGAATGCAATTTTTATAAGTGTTTAAGAAATGTTGATATAAAAAAACCTTGTATTTTTAAACATAATTATATTATTATTTAAAATTTAGAATTAATATATTTTTTAAATTAATTATAAAAAAACTAATTTTTTTTTAATTTTTTTGTTCAAATTATCCAATTGTTAAATTTTTATAATTTTATGAGACAATATAATTTACTGGTAAAAATTAAATTCCTTATAAATATGTTTTGTGTATAATGACATAATTGTGACAAGAAAATTATTTAATAAATAATATAAATGGGATCCATGAAAATAAATATATATTAAATTTAATATAATGTTATTTTTTTATTTTTTTTATTTTTTAATGCCTTTTTAAATCCCCAAAAACCCTTAATATATTTTAATGTTTTAAAATAATTTCTTTAAGAGTATGAATCAGATCCACCTAATAAAACGTAATATTTTATTATATTTAGTTATTTTCCTTATAAAATAATTAAAACCACTCCCATTTTGAAAAATTGGAAAAACCATTTCAAGGTTTTTGATATTATTATGTTATTATATAGAGGCCAATACCAATGTTTGAGAAACAAGAATGAAATCCCCACTAATTTCATATATTAACCAACCCAAGATCCCATTTCACATCACATAAAATCTTTTCATAAAATATTTAATCATCCATCCCCTCCCTATATTCCTCCCATGGTTACCAAAATCTCCTAATAAGCTCCTCACATGCATTTGGAGTCACACACTCAAGTAAGGTATCCTCACATTCTCTTCTTTACTTAAGTTTATTTATTATATTGTGACTTATATTTCCAATTAAAATGTTTGGATATGTCATTTTATATACCTATTACATCCCATTGGATGTAGAAATTATGAATTACCTATTTCTCTCTCATTAATAGTTTTTATTTATTTTTATGTGATGTCTTTATGTTATCGAAATTTCAACCATATTTTTGATAAAAAATAATATAGTGAATTCCATACCAATTTCTAATCGAGTGTATTCATCTTTCACAAAATCTAATTACTTGATGAGGAAATAACCTGTATGTATTTCACACTCTTTGATAAAGGAATAAAATATGATGCTTATTGATTCCTTGTTCTATGATCAATGTGGCACACTTAAGAATTATACTGAAATGAAAGTGATGTGTGAGACAATAATTATTTAATTGTCTAATGAAATGGGTAATGTCCAGTCTCATGATATGTAATGCCAGGAATGTGTGTGAAGATGATTTCATTATGAAACTTTTTCCATCATGAAGTAATAGCAGTAATCCATGACCTATATTTGTAATGCCATGTTTTATATTGTCACCACATTTTCCATTATTATTATTATTATGGTATATCATGCCTTATTATTTATGTTTTTAATTATCACACATTTTATTACCCATTTATATGCCTATTTTATAACATGTATTTCCATATTCCATGTTTATTCCCTTACTGGGATTTATATAAAACCCTTTATTATGAATTTCACGGTGTTATCCTGTGTAGTTTTATAAGCCATGGAATTCTAGAAGATGGTTAATTATTTTTTCAATAATAGTATTGTATCTCATGTTCGCGATGTTATTCTATGTACCCAATTACCAATGAATGTATACACCTAAATATTTTGGTTTTTATTATGTGTAATTTTCTGTAATAAATCATGAATTAATGTGAAATAAAGATCATGGTTGTTGTAGTACATATAACCAGAAATGTTTAGTTATTATTGGGATTACTATTATAAAACTCTAGTAAAATCCCATAAGATTATACTAATTATAGGAAAGATAACAATTTTTTAAATTATAGATTAAGTGGTTAATCAATAAAATACATTCCTCTCTGTACAAAATAAAAGGATTCGTTTTATGCACATATGTACCTATGGGTAACAACTGTGACATGGTGAATCATGGTTCAGTAGACATAACCAGATACATGATAATGTACCGTAATATTTACTTGGTTTGACACTCTATGGGGATATTCTTTAATAATTCATAATCTCATTAAAACCCATTATTAATTTAAAAAATACCAATATGAATCTATTTTAGGAAATATAATATTGATAACATATATTGATTTCTCAAAATTCATATGTTGAGGAAATAAATTTATGTTAATGTTTATCACATAAGTTTCATTAGATTATAGTTTATGTATTTAATAATTAAAAAATACATATCCATAATTTTCCCATTATTCATTCCAATGGATGAAAATTCGAGTAATCTGGTAAACAATCATTGTAACAGAAAATGTGATGACTACCCCAATGAGTAACCCTACCCAATAAGAGAAAGAATCACAAGTTTTGTGATGAAACTCTATCAACTGACTCAGGTTATGAATATAATCCTTGATCAGGATGAGCTTCTAAATCCGCATAATCAATAAAATAGACAATTGACTCATTTTTTCAACAAAACTCATTGAGGTTCAATAGATCGTCTTCTCCCTTAATTGGGGAAAAATTAATCAACACCATTATGAGTATATTCTCCGTCATTTAGTGTGTTGAGAATGAGAAGGTTATACTGACTATTTATCAAATAGAGGGAGAAGATGATCATTGGTGTAAATTTATCAAGAATAAATATCCTGAAAAATATAAATAAGGAATATGGTTAAAGGAATTTTGTAATATTATTTTTAATAAATATTTTCTTCACACTCCTTGTGTGAAAATTGAATGGGATTTCATTTCCCTCAATTAAGAGGATGAAAAATATATCATAACGTATGAGGATAATGTCCAATGACTTGTGTAATATTCATTTTTCTTTGTCATTACTCACTAATATATGGTTGAAAAAATCATTGGTGGGTTAAAAACTGATAAACAAATTGTCATGGTGATCTGAGCCTTGGATAGCTATGAAGAATATGGTCGATGTTCTTGAAATAATTGAATGGATATAGTATAATCTCAAGTGTATCATAGGGATAAGAAACAAAAACATGGAGTATAATTTTAGTTGTACAATGGAGAAATCTAATAGTCACATGATGCTTAAATATCCCACCTATGAATTGTGTGGAAAGATGCACCCAAAAAATTTCCTAAGGGGGATGAGGAAATGAATTAGGTGCGGGGAGGACACTATGAAAATGACTAGGGATAGGGTAAAACTACTAATGAGATGGAGGAAAGGAATTATATGGTCAACTGTCAGTACATTTTTCATTGCTTCAACTACAAGTAACCAAGTCACTTTTCAAATATATGCACTAATCCCATGGTATTCAGAGACAAACAACAACCTCCAAACAATAAACGGTGAGTTTTTTAATCATAATATTTTATTTGGATCCCAAAAACTATGTTGGGATAGGTTTTCTAGTTATTTATTGAAGCATAGTGAACATGTATTGTTATTCTGGTTCTAAAAAATCCATTATATTAGAAATATTTAGAGGAAATTTTCAAACACAACCACAATGAATAGATGTTGAGTTATTAGTGAAAGGAAAAAATTGGATGTGATTGAATTCCAACTATATAACTACTCCCCTATAAGAATTTGTTGGATATACATCCCAGTAAACCTTTTCCTAATCCATTTGGTGGAATTAGAGTAATTTATCTGTCTGGATTGGATTTACCTATATAGATCTGACATAAATTACTGCAATAATGAAATCACTCCCCGTATATAGGGGGAGTCATATACTGATGTGTTTCCTGAGGAATTACATAGTATTACTCATTTTCAGGAGGTTTAATTTTTAATAAAACATATACATGGAGTGTTACCATTATCTAATAGATTGTATAGAATAATGTTCTGTGAATTTAAGAGCTAAAAAAACTACATTAAAAAATACATTAAGGGTTCATATGATTCAGTTATTCACCATGGGTTGCACTAGTGCTCATTATTAAGAAAGAGGATGAGCTAATACCCCATTACATTGATTATTTTGAGCTCAATAAGATCACAGTAAAAAACATGTATCATCTACAACTGTTTGTTTGATTGTTCGCTAATCTATGTGGAGAATAATATTTATCCAAGGAGGATCAATGATTGGGATTTCACCAAGATAGTTTGAACAAGTAAGATATTTCCAATAACACTTTTAATATAGGTACATGCAATAAAGTTTCAATGTTATTCCATTAAGACACAGTAATGTGATAAAAATTTTCACAAACATGAGGAATGGGGTCTTAAGAAATTACCTCAACATATTTGGGGTAGTATTTATAGATGATATTTTAATATTTTCTAAAACCATGGAGGAGAATGAGGTATATCTGAGTACTGTACTAAAGGCTTTACAAAAGGATAATCTTCATGTCATTTAAAAAAAATGAGATCCACTTAAATGGTGTATCATTCATAGGGAATATCATCACTAGTAATTGGATATCTATAGACCCTTCAATGATAGAAGAAATTTAATGATAGAGGTGGACAAGATCTATGACATGTATCATTCATTTTCATGGATTAGTTTTTTATTAAGGTTGATTTAAGATAAATTTCTCATGATTTTAAAACCCAATAACCAATATAGAATAGAGGGATTTCATGTTTTCAAGTAATAATGAATGCGAGGATAGCTTCATGGAGTTAAAATGAGTTTTCTCACTACAAATGTGCCACACTACACTCAAGTGTAAAACATTTCATAGTATTAAACAATGCATCAATGAATGGATTAGGCTACATGTTAATGAAAAATGAAAAATTCATGGCCTATACTTCAAAAAAGATTAATGTTAATGAATAGAGATGCCTAATGCATTAAATAGTGTTAGTAGGAGTGGTCTTCCCATTGAAAAACATGTGGTATTATTTATTTGAGGATAAGTGTGAGATATGAACAGCTCACAAAATCCTAAGGTATATATTCCCATAGAAAGGGATAAATATGAAACAACAATGATGATTAGAGTTGATCTATGACTATGACTACTAAATCCACTACCATACTAGTAAGGAAAATAAATTGGAAGGCGTTGTATGTAGAAAAGATCTAACAATTCTATCATTCATGAGAACTGATATGGATCTCATAATCATCTACTTTTAGAGGATGGACGTGGAATCATAAGAGAATGAAAATCATCAGTCCATTGAAAAATGATTTATCAACTATAGGTTTTGGAAAATAAATAGGAAGATATGATAACTGATGTGGAAATTCAAACAAAATTGGAACCCTTAGGTAATCTGAAATACATAGAGTATAATTTTAATGAATAAGGTGTTGTATGATTTGTGTCACCACTATATGTAACATAAAATCAATAGAGAAATATAAATATGTTGAATTATTCCCATATCTCAACCTACTCAAGTAACCCAAGTAAAACAATGATTTATTGATAAATCCAAGAGAACTATTTCTTTCAGAATATGAAGAAGGAGATCAGTGAATATACATCAATGTTCTTGGTATGTCAGCATGTGAATACTGAAATTAAAATTTATATGGTAAGGATGAAACCATTACCCATAATTACATGTAAATTGGAAGGAATCGTGATTTAATTTATCAAAAGCCATATGAAGATATCAGGAGGGAATAAATATGTCCAGGTGGTGGTGGATCATCATATAATGACTAAAAACATTATTTCATTTTGAGATGATTTCTAACTGGATAAAAATACATGAATTTACATTAGAGGTGTGGTAAGGATTATTATAGTACCACTATCAATTATATTCTATTAGGATTCAATATTAACCTCATTATTTTGAAAAATTATCCTACATTCTTTAAAAACATAGCTGATCTTCAGTATGTCCTATCACTCTCATACTGATGGCTAGTCTGAGTGGAGTATTCATACACTTGAAGAGATGTTGAGAGCATGTTATATGGACTTAAAAGGAGAATGGGACCAAAATATAAGAACGGTTGAGTTCTCATAGAAAAATAGTTTCCACACTTGTATAAAGATGTATCCTTATGAATCCCTTTATGGGGAGAAGTGGAAAAAACCTTTATTGTGGGAATCATTTGGGGAATGAAAAATGATTTGTCCTAAAATGGTCAAGTAAATGGTGTAAAAAGTTTAAAACATTTAAATGAACATCCAGGATGTTGTGTAACGACCAAAATATTTATCAAAGGAATTTATACATTATTTTAGTTATTTCATATGGTATAAATCACATATAATCACTTATAGACCATAATAAAAACATTCTAGATGCATAACTAATGAAATATGTTTTATTTATTGGATTTAAGGAACCAATACAATTGAAATGCTGAATTGACCATAGGAATTGTAATATGAAACATATGAATATTAAACAGGACAAATTAATAGTGACCTCAAACATGAAATTATAAATAATATTTTTTCATCTTTTAAGTGAAAATATCATATAATTTTCTCATAGTATAAGTAAATATTTAAAAATTTATTAATTAATTTTTGTAAATTTTAAATTGAATAAATATGTAATTATAATATTATAAATAATTTATTAATTTAACAAAAAACATATTTTCATAATATTTATTTATATATTAATATTTTGATGTCTTATTCTTTTAATATAAATTTATGCGACCTTTTGTAAATTTTCAATATTCATAAAAGTAGTTATATTTTTAAAATTTATATTTTCCAATTAATTGATGATTGTAATTAAATATTATATTTCTCATATTTATAAAATTATTTTCATATAATGTAACGCCCTGACCCCAGCTACCCAGAGCCGGTGCGTTACTTCGTAACATTGGCATGATCACAAGAAAGATCAAATCTCGAAAGACCGATTGGTTTAGTAGCCTTGGAAACACTAGATATATTCATAAGTTTTACATTACATCATAAAATGAAAAACTACTACAACAACATAATGTTTCCACAGTCCACACTATTAACCCCTCATAAAATCCCTGCAGGTCATTCATAACTTACTTCTTCACATCCTGGGAAAAATAAAACATAGAAAAGGGGTGAGCTCAAATGCCCAGTAGGATAACAATATGGCGGAAACTTTCATAAATAAGAATAAACATTTAAGGCAATGCATTACTAAAACAAAAGCCTTTTAAACTTGAACTTAAACATAGTATGGCAAAAGTAAAAATGAAATAATGCCATTTACTTATTCACATGGATATTCTACTAATCAAATAATCACATGCAAAAATCAATAACCACTTTCATAATGTTGGAATGCATAATTCCATACTATCATAACCACATAGCAAAGGCCTCATTCCAAGACTACAAATAAGATTTTGTCAAGGACTTGTGCCAAGACACTAGTTTGTCTCATGAGACCTACCGATGCATCGAGGAGCTATAGCGGGCTCCACCCGTCACTTATTAAGTCAAATGCATTCCCATATGAAAAGGTTTAAACATAACATAAACATTCGTATTAAAACTAGCATACGAAATGTCAATAATTTCACCATAAACTATGAATGGTATAAAAATAGCACATCCATAGTCAAACATATCACAAAACCTTCAATACAATATAGAAGTTTTGTATCATAATAAATCAACTTCAAATAATCTTAAAATCCATCAAAGGATGTTGACATAGATGAAATCAAAATTCTTTTTAAATAAATATCTTCTTTTATTTTGAAATCATTTAAGATCCATATAAAATAAAACATTTTCTTTGAAAATATTCTTATAAGCTTGTAAGGAAAGCTTTGAAGATTTTATAACGGCGTAAAATAACCGCACCAGCCGTATAAGTTAAAAAAAACATTCTTACCTCAATTCTGTCAAAAAGGTTAAAAAGGACCTTGTTTTGAATACGACGGAAAGATTCCTTTATAAACCTCTTATAAAAAGTCAAACAAGGGTATAAATGACTTTAACCCATATTCTTGTAAATAGTAAAAATGTTTTGAAATACATTTTTAAGAAAACATGGATGTGGATGATAAAGAGATCCCAGTAGATTATTACGTATAAAAAACCTCGGATAATGAAGAGATTGTGAAATAACCCTTACCTTGTACTTTTCCTTGGTTGGGGTAGGTTAACCTCCTTTAATTTAGGTAACTCACTTTGGTTGGAACCAAAGGACTTCTTGAAATTATTTCTGCCTAAGGGGAAGCTTCAAGGTGGAGGAGAGGGATGTGGGGAGCTTAGTTGGGCAGAGTTTGGACGAGCCAAGTGGCTTGAGAAGTGTGAGGATTGAGTAGAAGTGGTCTCCTTTTATAAGGGAGAAGAGGGGCTCTTTAGGAAAGAGTGAAATTATTACTTTATAATATAATTATATTCGGTTTATAATGGTCCAAAAATCATTGAGGTCGAAGATAAGATGACTCATATTCTAAATAACATCAACCAATAAGAATTGGACAGGTTTTAGATAATATTTTAATCATTATAATCTTATTTATTTAAATGATTTATTAATGAGGTAAACATTGCATCATTATTGTGTCATTAATAATTTAAATTATTTGACGTCTAAAAATTATAAATAAAATATCATTATGTAGGAAATCGTTTTATCTTTATAATGAATATTTATAATCGAAAATCCAACATGTATAACCCTATGTAAAAATTGTTCTTCTAAAAGATGTAAGCTTATGCCATTTTTATTTTTATTTTAACTTTATTAATATAATGTGTCCCTACCACATACAAGTGGCTCCAAGGGGTCCCCAAATTGACCCAAGGATGCCCATGGTCGGGTATGTGTCCACCAATAAGGTTAGGACACGTTTTAGGGTAATTTTGTATTATTATAATATTATTTTTTAACCCTTATTTACCGGATTTACCCTTTAACCATGGTAAATAAAATATTTACCACAGTAATTATTCAAAATGTGTAAAAATAAAAGTTATCTATTTACATAATTTGGACATCCTGATTCCAAATATGGAATCAATTTTACTAAATTCAAAACACAGAAGTGGCAGAAATTAATTTAAAATTAATTCCCGCTGTCAAAACAAAAAGCGTGTTTTTAAGAAATAATAACTATCAAAAGATTGACACTTGTTTATGTTCGGTTTAATTGTAAAATTATGTCCAATGATAAACATTAAATTGAATGGTAAAAATATATTTTAAATATGCTTTAAAACCACTCAAATTCATAATTTATCACTATTAATTATTTTGATTAAAAATGTTGTTTTTAATTAAAATTTAGAAATTTTCACTATTCATCAAAATATGAAAGTTATCCGAAATGTACCAAAATTTCACCCTAGGCTAATTTTGATATTCCGAATCCAAAAATGAAGTCCATTTTGAAATATAGAATATATATGATTTCAAAAAGTAGGTATTACTATTCACAACGGCTAGTTTAATTAGTTGTGGTGTGTGTTAGAACTCGAGGTTGCGTACAACACACGCTATCGCATTATTCGAAGGGAAACATACCGTAGAAACTTGGGGTGTTACATTCTCCCCTCCTTCAAATAATTGCGTCCTCGCAATTTCTAGGGTATTACTGCATAAAAATACTCGGGTGGTTCTTCATCATAAGTTCCTCGGGTTCCCACGTTGCCTCTTCCATCTTATGATTTCTCCACAAAACTTTTACCAGACGCGTCGTCCGGTTTCTCAGTACTTGTTCTCTTGTATCAAGAATCCTGACGGGCTCTTCACAATAGGAAAGATCAGGTTCCAGTTCTAATTCCTCATAGGTGAGAACATGCGTCGGATCAGGCATGTATTTACTCAATAGAGATACGTGGAACACATCGTGAACTTTGGAGAGACTTGGCGGCATAGTCTGATGACTGGGGCATAGGTTCGCGTAGTGTCCAAACTCCTTGCAAATCAAGCATTGTACATTTGAAACCATTTTCTCACCCTTTCAGTCACATACTTTTTTCCCTTTTCCTCCACACTTATAACAAACTCCCATTCCTTTCAGGCAACTTCCAGGGTGTTTCTTCCCACAGTTACCACATATGGGAAAATTCTTCTTTTCCCTCTTTCCTTTATCCATTTTTCTCTCTTTCATCCTTTTCTTCTCTTGCATCCCTTCAAAGCCATAGGACTCAGTAATCTCTTTACTTATCTTATCAATACATGGTATTATTTCTTCATATGATGATAATACATGGGAGACTATTTCTCTTATAAATTCTAGATTAAGACCATGAAAGATATGATCCTTCCTTCTCTTTGGATCATGTGCATTTCCGGAGTTCTCATTCCTTCTACTGGGCGCCATTTCTAAACAATGGCATAAACTAGATCAGTTTATGAATCAAAATACATAATCCCATACTTATAAAACACTTAACATAAATTGAACTATTTATGGATATAATCCATAATCATATGAATGTTTTCTTTAAGGAATTATATACTCATAAACCCTTCAAAATGATTTGTAAAGAAAATGAGAGTTATCCTAAGCATATCCCCCGGGAGTGTCGTAACCAAGAGTGCAGCAAGGCCCGTTGTCGTGCACCAGTTCCCGTTCGAGTCTAGCTCAAAGCGGTGTTTTCGGGTTTTACCCCTAGGTACATCTGTTCCAGATCCGCCTCTACCTGCTCGTATCCAGACAGGGACGTATTGCTCGGAAAACTCACAAAATCTCTACAATACCAAAATTCTAGGAAGTTCTTCTATACTAATCCTCAAAGTTCATCTTAGGTCTACGTGCTCTAATCAGAGTTTATCTAAATCTAGCTTCCAAGGTTTGTACTAAACTTCCTCTGATACCAACTGTAACGCCCCGACCCCAGCTACCCAGAGCCGGTGCATTACTTCGTAACATTGGCATGATCACAAGAAAGATCAAATCTCGAAAGACCGATTGGTTTAGTAGCCTTGGAAACACTAGATATATTCATAAGTTTTACATTACATCATAAAATGAAAAACTACTACAACAACATAATGCTTCCACAGTCCACACTATTAACCCCTCATAAAATCCCTGCAGGTCATTCATAACTTACTTCTTCACATCCTGGGAAAAATAAAACATAGAAAAGGGGTGAGATCAAATGCCCAGTAAGGATAACAATATGGCGGAAACATTCATAAATAAGAATAAACATTTAAGGCAATGCATTACTAAAACAAAATCCTTTTAAACTTGAACTTAAACATAGAATGGAAAAAGTAAAAATGAAATAATGCCATTTACTTATTCACATGGATATTCTACTAATCGAATAATCACATGCAAAAATCAATAACCACTTTCATAATGTTGGAATGCATAATGTCAGACTATCATAACCACATAGCCAAGGCCTCGTGCCAAGACTACAAATAAGATTTTGTCAAGGACTTGTGCCAAGACAATAATTTGTCTCATGAGACCTACCGATTCATCGAGGAGCTATAGCGGGCTCCACCCGTCACTTATTAAGTCCAACGCATTCCCATATGAAAAGGTTTAAACATAACATAAACATTCGTATTAAAACTAGCATACGAAATGTCAATAATTTCACCATAAACTATGAATGGTATAAAAATAACACATCCATAGTCAAACATATCACAAAACCTTCAATACAATATAGAAGTTTTGTATCATAATAAATCAACTTCAAATAATCTTAAAATCCATCAAAGGATGTTGACATAGATGAAATCAAAATTCTTTTTAAAGAAATATCTCCTTTTATTTTGAAATCATTTAAGATCCATATAAAATAAAACATTTTCTTTGAAAATATTCTTATAAGATTGTAAGGAAAGCTTTGAAGATTTTATAATGGCGTAAAATAACCGCACCCGCCGTATAAGTTAAAAAAAAACATTCTTACCTCAATTCTGTCAAAAAGGTTAAAAAGGACCTTGTTTTGAAAACGACGGAAAGATTCCTTTATAAACCTCTTATAAAAAGTCAAACAAGGGTATAAATGACTTTAACCCATATTCTTGTAAATAGTAAAAATGTTTTGAAATACATTTTTAAGAAAACATGGATGTGGATGATAAAGAGATCCCAGTAGATTATTACGTATAAACAACCTCGGATAATGAAGAGATTGTGAAATAACCCTTACCTTGTACTTTTCCTTGGTTGGGGTAGGTTAACCTCCTTTAATTTAGGTAACTCACTTTGGTTGGAACCAAAGGACTTCTTGAAATGCTTTCTGCCTAAGGGGAAGCTTCAAGGAGGAGGAGAGGGATGTGGGGAGCTTAGTTGGGCAGAGTTTGGACGAGCCAAGTGGCTTGAGAGGTGTGAGAAATGAGTAGAAGTGGTCTCCTTTTATAAGGGAGAAGAGGGGCTCTTTAGGAAAGAGTGAAAGTATTACTTTATAATATAATTAAATTCGGTTTATAATGGTCCAAAAATCATTGAGGTCGAAGATAAGATGACTCATATTCTAAATAACATCAACCAATAAGAATTGGACAGGTTTTAGATAATATTTTAATCATTATAATCTTATTTATTTAAATGATTTATTAATGAGGTAAACATTGCGTCATTATTGTCTCATTAATAATTTAAATTATTTGATGTCTAAAAATTATAAATAAAATATCATTATGTAGGAAATCTTTTTAGATTTCTAATGAATATTTATAATCGAAAATCCACCATGTATAACCCTATGTAAAAATTGGTCTTCTAAAAGATGTAAGCTTATGCCATTTTTATTTTTATTTTAACTTTATTAATATAATGTGTCCCTACCACATAAAAGTGGCTCCAAGGGGTCCCCAAATTGACCCAAGGATGCCCATGGTCGGGTATGTGTCCACCAATAAGGTTAGGACACGTTTTAGGGTAATTTTGTATTATTATAATATTATTTTTTAACCCTTATTTACCGGATTTACCCTTTAACCGTGGTAAATAAAATATTTACCGCAGTAATTATTCAAAATGTGTAAAAATAAAAGTTACCTATTTAAATAATTTGGACATCCTGATTCCAAATATGGAATCCATTTTCCTAAATTCAAAACACAGAAGTGGCAGAAATTAATTTAAAATTAATACCGCTGTCAAAACAAAAAGCGTGTTTTTAAGAGATAATAACTATCAAAAGATTGACACTTGTTTATGTTCGGTTTAATTGTAAAATTATGTCCAATGATAAACATTAAATTGAATGGTAATAATATATTTTAAATATGCTTTAAAACCACTCAAATTCATAATTTATCACTATTAATTATTTTGATTAAAAAAGTTGTTTTTAATTAAAATTTAGAAATTTTCACTATTCATCAAAATATGAAAGTTATCCGAAATGTACCAAAATTTCACCCTAGGCTAATTTTGATATTCCGAATCCAAAAATGAAGTCCATTTTGAAATATAGAATATATATGATTTCAAAAAGTAGGTATTACTATTCACAACGGCTAGTTTAATTAGTTGTGGTGTGTGTTAGAACTCGAGGTTGCGTACAACACACGCTATCGCATTATTCGAAGGGAAACGTACCGTAGAAGCTTGGGGTGTTACATATAATTGATTTCATTTTTTAATTATATATGTCAAAAAATGTTTGGGTGATTTCTTTTGGAATTTTCTAAAATTCTTGAATTTTTGGTGAATAAAATTATCAATAATTTACTGTATTAATGCATTGTAAGTTAAATAAACTATTCATTGTGTCCTCACTGATTTCACAACCATTGGTTCAAACACATAGAATCTAATTACTGTATTTTGTCACAATAATTAATTTTATTTCTTTTCTTGTGAAAAATAATATACTAATGACTTTAATATTGAGAAAAACACCCCTCTGCTTGAATATAAATACCACCCCAACACCCTCTTCTCCCCCACAACTAAATCTATGATAATTTCCCAAGATCTTCCAAAAAATCTCCCCAATAACCTCTTTAACATCTAGTACCTAGTAGTATAATCAATATATAATAATTGTTTACATATGTAGTTTCTCAACGCGGATAAATCTAAGAGGTAAAATCCGCTTCCTTTTTCTAATAATTTTATTTTAATTTATTTTATTTTCTTTTCTTATCCAAACATTATATCATAAAGAATGAATAATTACTATATTATTATGGACATAATTATATTATATCATATTAGTAAAAGGTATATCCTCAACATCATTCCTATCTCTCTTTTATTCTAAAAATGAAATCGTTGCACCTGATGTGTCAATTTACCGACATCGTGGGTGATGCACTTTAAATTTAATTTAACTCCATAAAGGATGCTAATTAAACCAGTCTAATAGTTGAAAAATATTTTCATATTTATTTTATAACCCTTATTATGTTTTTTAATTATCTTATACACATTATACTAAATGATAAAACAAATTGAGTTAATTATCATCGAAAAACCGCATGAAAATCCTAAAATGATCATCTCTAATATTTATATAATGATTCATCCTCATAACATATACCAAAATTGTTTATAAAATAATTAAAAAAAATTTAATATCAGTAATAAAATAAAATAACATTTCTTTATATTTATCCACATTTTACACGAATTCCAATCTTACATACAATAAAATCCATCATGAAAACCATGAAAGTGAATCCTCTGAATCACTTAAATTAAACAATATAACAAATCCAATGGACAATAAATTAACATCATAAAACATTAATTAATCAAATTAATGTATAAAAATGTATTTTAGTTGTAATATATCAATCTAATGCGATTATACTGGACATTCACAAGAAGGAAGCTTTCTGACACAATGTAATGGGAATTCGTGAACCCAACCATTTTTCATTGATTTTTCCCTCATTCACCCCATTCCCATTTTGAATATTCCATAAATAAAATTTCTTCAACATTATCTTAAATTTTCTACGATATACATTTTTACTATTTGAGTTAATTTCAAACATATTTTTATCCAAAATAACTATACTTAAAAAATACACATTTTACTTCTCGATATTATTTCTTCTTTCACTCGGGGTTGATGATTCAAGTATGTTGTTCCCTAAATAATTTAGGGAACCAAAAT
Source organism: Viscum album (assembly GCA_963277665.1). Classification (NCBI taxonomy): domain Eukaryota; kingdom Viridiplantae; phylum Streptophyta; class Magnoliopsida; order Santalales; family Viscaceae; genus Viscum; species Viscum album. Next base: position 749,557,228 of record OY728152.1, read on the forward strand.
TTTATGAATTTTTTATAATGAAATGAAGACCATTCCTTTACATGGGTTATTTTTTGTTATAGATTGATATATGTTCTATGTGTCTTCCATAGTAATGAAAATGTTGTGATGTGACAGGTGCGCCCCGAAATTTATAGAGAAATGTATATTTTATGATTCTATAGGTTCTATAAAAATTATATAGTTCTCCAATGAATATGGTATTGTGATTTATCAAATGATAAAAGTGAAAAATTAATGAACATGATTCCATCATTGTTAAAAACTATGTGTGGCAGTTGTCCACTAATACATGATGTTTCATTTTTAGGCATTTCCATAGTCCATCTATTTTCATAATGATTCATATCATTATTATGATAATATGCCTATGTAATAATAAAAATGATTATGCTCACCCCAATTTTTAATGTTTCGTGTTCTTTTCAATCATCTTACTTGTATTTTATATCTCTCTTTTTTTATTTATATCCTCAGGAGATTACATGTACTAAGGATAATTCAAGGGAAAATAATAAGCTAGAGAAGAAGTAAATAAATATATTTTCATGTTTTATTTTGTAAATGTTATGTGTAGTCCACATTTTACCATGTAATTAACCCTTTGGACCATCATTCTGTAATTATTTAATTTTATTTTTATGTAAAATGATGTTGTACGATATGTAATAAAATGCGTGGCCTCTATAGTTGGTATCAAGGAATGATTTAGTTAATATGGGAATAATGACAAGAGAACCTTAGTGAAAACAATTAATATATACTAAGTATAATTATGGACCAAAGAAGATTCGTATTAAAAATTATAATCATTGGGTTCTAATATGAAATTCCTTTAGACATAAATTTACAAAGGTATATATTATTTATTCATGAATTATAGAATTATGTTTTTTTCTATCCATTATTATTTTAAAAAATAAGGGGGAACTATGAAAAACTAGTCCAACAACCTATTTGAGGGCCAATACATCGATTACCTAAATGAAATCCCCAATGCCTTCAGAGGTGTAGTAAAAAACCTTTTTAGCAATTCTTTCCCAACTATCATAGGTTTTGAACAATAACCAGAATAATGTGGAACTTTTCCCTTAACCTGAGTGGGTGAAACTAGATATCAAGTGTTTTTTGAATCAACAACCTCTGAAATTTTTTGGATTTTCGCATCCATTAGTTAAAAAATAGTGGTTCAACTCAACGGATAAGATCATTTATGCACTTCACTATTCTAAGATAGAGAATGTGCCTCCTTTTTTTATCATCTACATGGAGAGGCCAATCAATGGGTGGATTTGATTTAGAACACCAAAATGAGGGATGAAATGGAATAGATATAGTAGGAAGACATTATTATAATCTATCATAATAAGTATTTCCTTCAAAATCTTAATAAAAATATGGAATAAGTATTCAAATGGCTGATGAAAGTGGAAAGAGGATCTATCATGACCTAAGAAGAATTTTTCACAAGGTTTTCCATGTACACTTTAGGTCTTGTTATTAAAAATGATAGAAAATTAGATAGCTCTATTGGTGGTTTAAATCCACACCTTCGAAAGGATCTTTCTATTTAAGAGGTTGAGATTTATGAATAAATTTTTTGATGACCTATTAAATTGGAGAAGGAGTTTGGATAATGGTATCATGGCTATCATGATATAAAACGACAGATATAGGTTCATGTCAGAGTATGTAATGAGAAATTTGGAAATAAAACTAAACAACCCACATATCATAAATCATGGATGAAGAAACTTGGAAACATCCTCAAGGGGATGGGGAAATGATTTAAGTGTAGCATAGTAGGTCACAATGATCATGAATTTTAAATAAATATATATATCCAAGATAATGTGGTGGTGGAAAGGAGATAAAACCCCCATGGCACAATTCTATAATTATAGGGGGAAAGGGAACTATGCAAGTTGATTCACTAAACATCGAGTCCCTAAGGGTAATTAGTGCTAGAATCCACCAAATCCAAAGGATCTAGGAAAGGATTATACCATAAATACTACTAAAGTAGAGAAATAAAATAATGTCATATCGGCTACACTTACTATAAACACAATGATGGAAAGTATTTTTTGATTTTGGTTCGAAACAACCCTTGATATCTTTGATGTTTTATAGAAATATTTAATTGAATCTATAAAACCATGAAGTAGTGATATGTGTAAAAACACCATGTTGAGAAATCATTGCATCCGATGTGTTGGATAATTCTCATGATATCTTATATGGGGGGATTCTTCCAGTGAATTTCATAACACTTCTCTTGGTGAAATTCAACTGAATAATGGGGATGGATTGGCACTTGTTATATAGAGCTTGTATAAAATTTTTGGAAGAGGAAATAACATTTCATATTCAGGACCATCCCATAATACATTAAAAATGAAAGGAATATCAAGAATATCCTTTGAAAAATAAAGTAATGGTGCAGGTATTGATTCTAGGGGAAGAATTATAACTCGCTCAAATGGTTGAGTCAAAGGAAGTTATCAACCTAGTGATAATGTCCATTATGATGGAATGTGGTAATGTATTTTTTGAAGAGTTACCGAGACTCACCCCAGATCATGAGGTAGAGTTCCCATTTTAAATCATTCCCACAATGAATCCTATCTCAAAATATTCTTATATGATGGACCGTATTGAACAGGATGAGTAAAAGAAGCTACTGTAATATAATTTGGAAAATTGATTCATATTCCCTAGTACATCGCCATGGGGTAGTCCTGTTCTCTTTTTCATGAAGAAAGACATATATATGTGGCTTTGTATCAATTATCTGGAACTCAATAAGAACACTATATAGAAAACGTATCATATTCTAAGGTTTAATGACTTTTTCAATCAACTTTAGTAGCTATATATTTATCAAAGTGGTCTTTCTTATAGATATCATCAGTTATGGGTGAAGAAATAATATATTTATAAGACCTCCTTCCAAATAAGTTATGGGAATTATGATTTTTTGGTAATTCTATTCGGTCATAACAGTGACATCACAATATTCACAGGTTTGATGAATAGAGTCCTTATACATTATGAAGATAATTTTTGGTAGTTTTTATTAGTGATATTATCATCCACTCTAAGAGAAATGAATAACATGAACAATATTTAAGGCTTGTGTTGGTGATGTTAAGGATGAAGAAGTTAAATTCCGTTTTCATCATTTGTGACTATTTGATACCACAAGCCACATTATTGGTAAATTTGGTCACAATTGAAATAATTCCTATGGAACCTTAAAAAACAATGTAAATTGAGTAATGTACAAGACCCTACAGTGTCATAGAAATCTACCATTTTCATAGCTTATTAAGGGGATATTGATTTTTTTGTGAGAAATTTCTCATGATTGTCATTCCTGATAACTCAGTTAAGAAGGAAGGGGGTAAATTATGACTTCATGGAAGAGTGTGAGGAAATCTTCAAGGATCTAAAGGGAATATTAGCCACTACACATATACTCACATTACCAAAATGTGTAGAATGTTTCTTTATATATAGTGATGCTTCCAATAACGTAATTCGATGTGTACTCATAAAAATGATATGGTGATATCCTAAGCCTCCTGATAAATGACGATCCTTGAGAAGATGTACATAAAACATGATCTAGAGTTAATACCATGATTTATGGGCCAGAAAATTTAGCAGCACTACATCTATGGTGAGAAGTGTGACATATATACCAATTATAGGAACCAAAATTATATATTCAGACAAATGTATCTCAAAACGAATTATTGCGGATGGTTAAACATAACAATAAACTAAAATTTCCCTATTCAATATCATCCAAGAAAAGAAAACAAGGTATTTGATGCTCTTAGAAAAAACTAACATGTTACTCTTTCCAGGTTTTTGATTAGGAAAACCCTAATATTCATAGATATGAAATGGATGGATTTGAAAATAATAATGATAAGGAATTCATATTACCTTTCCCAAAGGATTTCCCAATAATCTCTTCTAGAGTACATTAAGGAGGCATAAAGGGATAATCTAGGGTTACAAAAGAATTTGAATGTAGTAAATAAAGATATTTTTAATGAGTTATATATCAATGATTATAAAGTTATTAGGTATTTAATAAGGATTTTTGTGCCTTCATCACTTAGGATAAAGGAGTTATTGGGAACTGAATATAGCCCAACATTCCCTCTCCCTCATAGGAGTACCATTATGTATCGTGATATCTGAGAATAATTCTAGGGGGACAAAATACAGGAGGATATTGATGAGTATAAATCAAGGTTCAATTTATGTAATCAAGTTAAATCTAAGTGATATAAGACCAAACGAATGATCAAACCGTTTCCTACAACCATGTATACATGGCAGAATGTTATGATGGACTTTGTCTTGGGTTGCCGGAAGACATCCAATGAAAATAATGTGATATTGGAAATGGTTGACTGGCACCCCAAGACTGGCCACATTTTCAATATTTAAGAAGATCACTCTTTTGAACTAATTTAAAAAATATATGTGAAAAATTTGGTGAGGTAGTATGGAGTTACACTCTTGATTGTCTCTAATCATGATCCTAGGTTCAAATCTATATTCTGGAGGAGTCTTCAACATTCTTTTTGTACTTAATTAATTGTCTCAATGGCCTATCACCCCTAAATTAATGTCCAATATGAATGGAATATATAGACACCTGATGGTATTCTAATATAATTCTCTTTATAATTCAATGGATGATGGGACTAGTATCACTAATTGGTTGAATTCTAAAATAAAAATAGATTCCACTTGAGTATTCATATGGATCCATATTTTTCTTTAAAAGGAAATTGATGTAGAACTCCAACCTATTTGGGTAAAGATGGAAAAATGTATTGTTAGAAATGATCATGTGAATGATATAATAGAGAAGATTGAATCGATCCAAAAACATATTGAATCTACACAGAGTTGTTAAAATATATATGCTAAAAACTTTCAATGGGACTTGGAGTTTGACATTACATATAATAACTTTCTATTAAAATCTCCATTGAAGTGAGTCATGTGCTTTGGAATTAACTTGATTCTAATCCCATGGTATATGGGCCCCACTGAGTTCCTTGGATGCATACGACCCATCGAATATCAGCCTTCACTTCCACTAAATATGGCTCAGGTTCTTGAGGAGTTCAAGATATCATTCATGAGAATGTACATTACAAATCCCACATGTGTAATGAACTCAGCAATGACACAATTCAAATATGATCTCTCTTATGAGGAGAGTCCAATAATTATTTCTGACCGGAGATATATGGTTTTAACCAATACTGCAACCCACTTTGTAAATATTTTCCAGAGGAACCATATGTATTAACCAGCTACTTGTGAACTAGAGGAGGTGATCATGGAGAAACACCGTATCCTATTTTTGTAAAAAAATTGTATGGAGAGATTTCATAGGGGGTGACGTAAGGACACTAAATATTATCAATAGAGTTTTCACCTTTTTATAGTAATTTCATATAGTATTAATAACATATAATAACTTATAGACCACAATAAAACCTTATAAATAATAAATTGAAAATTTATGAAGTATTTCTAGAAGTTAAGGAACCAATATTGATGAAATAGTAACACCATCACAGGAATAGTAATATGACCATAATGAATAGATATTTTACCAAATGAATAGGCACCCCACATGTAAAACTAATAATAAATTGAAATCTTATAAGTGAAAATATAATATAATTATATCATAGTGTAAGTAAGTAAATATTTCAAAAACTATTAACTAAGTGTTGATATTTTTATATTTTATAAATTTTTAATTATTTTTATATGATTAATTTGAAAAAAATTAAATAAAAGTTATTTTCATTAAATGTATTGATAAATAGTCATTTGTATGCCTTGTAAAATTATGATAATTTTATGAGACCTCAAATAATTTTTCAATGTGTTCTAAAATCCGTTATATTTTAAAAATGGAATTCTCCTTGTAAATGATGATTTTAATTAAAAATAATATAAAACATATTTAGAAAATTATTTTCATACATAAGGAACGTTTTTTAATTCTATGCATAAAAAAATTAAAGTTAATGTTTGGTATTTTTCAGAAATAATTGCTTTTTTTGAGGAATAGTATACTATGATAATTTATGGTATAAATGCATTATAATTTTAATAAACTATTCATTGAGTAGTCACTGGTTTAAAAACCAATGGTTAAAAATCCCATTACAAAATTTATTTATTTAGTCTTATGAATCAACACTATTGATTGTGTTGAAGAAAAAAAAAATAAATAAATAATGAGAAATCACTCTTCTCTTCCACTATAAATACCACCCCT